>CP136068.1:69762182-71250032 GCA_032622095.1 Siphonodentalium dalli
ATCGGTACGATTGAGTAAGGTACAAAAAATCTCCAAGAATACATTCGCCCTGTCCACCACACAATATCAAAATCACAGAAGCTAGATACACCACATGTGGCGTAATGAGAAGTGTGAAGATGAATTGGCCGATCGTATCACCAGCAGTAATGAACTGATGCTCCACTGCTTGCTGGACTGTTCTCACAAGTCACTAGATTTGTTGATAGGTCAGACTAATACAATATCAAACACTGTGGAGAAGATAAGCAGAACCATGTTGTTCGAACTTCATTTAGCCAGAACAGCAATTCTTAATTCTCAGTAATTTCACAAACTAACTCTACAATCATGGACTATGTGTCAAATTAAATTTCTTATAATCTAACCATTTGGTTAGGCTGTTTAATAACTACATAATTATGTGATATTCATACTACTTGTGCTTCTTCTACTGTGTTAGACACTTCTGATAGATACCAGAAACTGATTGGTGCTTCAATAGAAGATCACAACATACCCGTTTCTACAGGGTTCTCCGAAGACAACGGAGGAAACTACTTCAACCAACCAACCAACTGGCGATCGACCATACCAGTGTCACGCGTGTCCGGGCCATACCAATGTGATACAATATGCCACGTCTCACGAATGTGTTTGTCAGTTATCGTAGTGGTTCTTGGTCCCAAATGAATTGATACAATCGATTGAATGAAGGAATTTAAGCAAGTGCAACGCCAAGGGTGGGCTAATTCCCCCGACTCTAAGCTCGGTGGTACGCTAAATATTGGTTATATTTAGAGAGAAAATGAAGTATATATAGTGTGGCATTTCTCCTCAGTTTAACCCCGGGTCATAACTCTGACAGAGGGCCATAAGTCGGGGAAAAAATGCGGACAAAATAAACACCGGGTCATATATGGTGTAAACATATTTTTATTTCCAAACCAAATAATTGACATTATACACAGATGACATAAATATACAACATATAAGAGTTAATTTTGGAAATGAGGATCAGACAACAGGCCCGATGGCTTATATGAAGTCTTCTCCTCTTTGGCGGACATGTCCCTTCCTCAATAAGTTAGGGGAGGGGTATCGATCAGACGGGAAGGGATTGAAATAATGGTTTAGGAGAAGTAGAGATATATAACTACATTTGAGTTAGGGATGGAAAAATGAAGAATATAGTGTTAGGAATAGCATTATGTAGGGAAAGAGGGGGGGAGAGATAGAGAGAGAGAGAGAGAGAGAGAGAGAGAGAGAGGAGAGAGAGAGAGAGGAGAGAGAGAGAGAGAGAGAGAGAGAGAGAAAGAGAGAGAGAGGAGAGAGAGAGGAGAGAGAGAGAGCAAGAGGGTGAGAGAGCAGAAGACGTGGGGGACAGATGAATCGTGAAATGATGACAGTGGTGGTGAATAATTGAGTTGTTGCATGATTACAATTATGCTCGTCCATAGTAAGTTGCATGCGTCAGAAGCCATGGGAGGGGGTCAATCACGTTGGATGTTAACTGGTTCCATCCGTCAAAAAGTAATTAATTAAACAAACACTGATAGCAAGTAAATAATATACAAAGTAATCGTTATCGGAAGGCATTTAGTGCTACATATTCTAGGGAATATCTTGCTGCCGCATAACGCGACCGGAATCCAAAGCAATTTGTTACTCGTTCAAATCATGGGAATCTTTTTGTTCTCATAATATATGTCTGCACGGCATTAAATATTTGTTTGTTTTCACGAAGACTAAGCTCCCTTGATCCCCGTAATAGAGTATTCTCAGATACGACAACATATATTGGGTAGTGAATCATATAGTTATCTTCTGACCTCTTGATAAAATGTACACTCAAAGAGATAGTGGTTAATTGTCTCGAGTTCCCCACATAAACAGAAGGGGAATTGTTTTACATGATTGTCTGTCAGGTCAGAACTCAGGTGGCTGCAGTTCAGTCTTAACCGGGTATGAAGGATATGAGATTTACGGCTTTTACTATGATAAAAATACGCAGGTGGACGTATATTGTCACTGTTGAGTTTCTTTTTGAAATCTTCGATTGTTCTGGTGCCCTTTGTAGTTTCTGGCAGTTTGTTCCATTCAGTAATTGCAGCTGGTAAGAAAGATTCCATATAATAGTCATAGTTAATATTCGAGGGTAGTCTTATATGTTCAAATCTGATGTTATATCTGGAATTATTTGCCTGGATTGGTCGTACATAATTTCTTAAAATTGATGGAGCAGTTCGTATCATTTAAAAAAATTGACATAGCTTGTGTTTTCTACGACGTGAGGAGAGGAGTTCCCAGCCAGTTTCTGATAAAAGACGCTCGTTACTCGTACTGATGGTTGCACCTGTTACTATTCGGGCCATTTCGTACTGAACCTTTTCAATGTCATCACTAAGATAATTAGGACAGTTATCCCAAACAGGGGAGGCATATTCCAGTATTAGTCGGACAAATGTGTAATGTATTTTTTCAAGCGTTACTCTGCTTAGCCTGTATCTATGTTTACGTACTAAGTTTACTCGACTCCAAGCTTTATCAAGCATATATTTGATGTGGATTCCCCATGAGCCCATGGTATGTTGTCGAAAGTAAGTCCCAGGTGTTTATGGCTGTCAACCTCAACAATTGTCGCGGCTCCCATGGTCAGAGGTGGGTGGTATATTGGTGTTTCTTCCCTGGATATTAAGAGAGCTTCAGTTTTTATATAGGGGATTGAATTTTACAAGCCATTCTGATGCCCAACA
Source organism: Siphonodentalium dalli (assembly GCA_032622095.1). NCBI lineage: Eukaryota > Metazoa > Mollusca > Scaphopoda > Gadilida > Siphonodentaliidae > Siphonodentalium > Siphonodentalium dalli. The sequence goes on from CP136068.1 coordinate 69,764,918, forward strand.
CATGAGAGTGTCGAGGTCATCATTGATTAGTTTTGCGGCCATAGTGGGGTCTTCGATAGTGAGAAATAGAGAGGTATCATCTGCAAATAGACGAATGTTGCACCGTATATTTTCGGTTATATCATTAATATAAATTAAAAACAGAAGGGGGCCTAATACAGAGCCTTGTGTGACACCGGCTGTTACATCTTGTAATTCCGAATGTGTGTCGTTTATGACAACTTGTTGTTGCCTACAATCAAGATACAATTTCATTAAGTTATACAAGTTTCCTCTTATACCCATTTTCGTCAGTTTGTTCAAGAGGCCACGGTGCCAGACTTTATCGAATGCTTTACTTATGTCGCAGAATATACACCGGACCTCTTTTCCGTCGTCTAGTGATCGACATATATTGTCATATATTTCGGTAAGTTGGAAAACTGTTGAGTCATTGCGCATGAAACGAGCTTGGTAAAAGCATAGGAGTTTGTTTTTATCAAGAAATTCCCATAGATATTTATAAATGCATTTTTCATAGACCTTTGAGACGCAGCTTAGTAAGGAAATTGGTCGATAATTTGATACAAGACTGGGATCACCGCTCTTGAATATAGGTGTAACATTGGAACGCTTCCACTGAGGTGGGTAGTAGCTGTTTTCGGTAAATATTTTAAAATAGTATTCCAGAGGTTCACAGAGCGAGGAGGCGCAATTTTTCAAAACACCGGGTCATATCTCTGGCAAAAAGCCATAACTCATGAAAAAAGCGCGGACAAAACATGCATTATATGAAGGACGGACGACGAAGATCTCCATTATATATATGTACTAGAAGGTGACCCGACTTCGTCCGGGCTTTGACCTTGAATTGACCATTTTGAAGGTCAAGGTCAGGTGGGGTCAAACACCAACACCCCAAAAATGGTGGAAATCGGCCCAGCGGATATCGGGAAATCGGCCCAGCGGATACCGAGATACCCTATGCATCAAATTTCGTCCGTAAAAATCCGCCAGTTTAACCCGATTTGATTTCCACTCAAGTATATACACGCGCCTCATATACACACGCTCATTAATTATCAAGTTTCAACGTAAAGATAAATTACCATCGGTGCCCGAGATATCGCCAGACGTCTGAAACAGTCAAATGCATCGGCCGGTCAAGCGTTAACGTGATCTAACATTATGACCTCTAACGACGTCATAGAAGTTACGCATTGTTTTTATCCTGATGGAAGATAGTACCACTTCTTCTTGATAATTGAGGCAGATAACTAAAACGGGTACTTACGCATTATATATCGTTGGAAAGAGGAAACACGAAAGATTCTCACAGTGTCGTTATTATGACTGGCATTTTATTATTCGCGCTATTTCGAATCGATTTGTAAGCACCGAACTCAATTGAAAGTCCCGTAACACAGCGTAAAAACAGATTTGACATCAGCACGTGAAAAGTTGACATCGGATCTGAAAATTAATATGCCTATGCCACTTCCCGACAGAAAATACCCCCACATACCAAGTTTCATCGAAATCGGCTCGGCCGTTTTCGAGTTCATCGCGAACACACATACATATATACAGACACACACACCCTCACACACACACACACACACAGATCTTCCAAAATATATAATAGACTAGCCGATGAGCCCGACGTTGTCCGGGATATTCAAAAACCAAATTTCAAATCGATAGCTCTACCCAGCCCGAAATTTCAAGTCGATAGCTCTACCTGTTTCGGCTATTCAAAAACCAAATTTCAAGCCGATAGCTCTACCCGTTTCCGAGATCTGGTCTGCGCATGCGCGAATCTGGCGTGGCACGGACTCGGCGACCCGATAAAATTCGTATCCGGGGCAAGATACATTCACATAGCAAATTTCAAGTCGATAGCTCCACCCGTTTCCGAGATCTCGTCTGCGCATGCGCGAAGCGGTCGCCGCACGGGCTCGGCGACCCGATAAAATTCGTATCCGGGGCAAGATACATTCACATAGCAAATTTCAAGTCGATAGCTCCACCCGTTTCCGAGATCTGGTATGCGCATGCGCGAAGCTGGCGTCGCACGGGCTCGGCGACCCGATAAAATTCGTATCCGGGGCAAGATACATTCACATAGCAAATTTCAAGTCGATAGCTCCACCCGTTTCCGAGATCTCGTCTGCGCATGCGCGAAGCGGGCGCCGCACGGGCTCGCCAATACGACAACGTCCACCGCCTGGTCAAACTACACACACGTACCAAGTTTCGTCCCGATCGGTCGAGAATCGTAGATTTGTATCAATGACAGACAGACAAACATACAAACATACAAACAGAGGTCTTCAAAATATATATGAGACTAGCCGATGAGCCCGACGTTGTCCGGGCTATTCAAAAACCAAATTTCAAGTCGATAGCTCCACCCGTTTCCGAGATCTCGTCTGCGCATGCGCGAAGCTGGCGTCGCACGGGCTCGGCAACCCGATAAAATTCTTAACTGGGGCAAGATACATTCACGTAGCAAATATCAAGTCGATAGCTCCACCCGTTTCCGAGATCTCGTCTGCGCATGCGCGAAGCTGGCGTCGCACGGGCTCGGCGACCCGATAAAATTCGTATCCGGGGCAAGATACATTCACATAGCAAATTTCAAGTCGATAGCTCCACCCGTTCCGAGATCTCGTCTGCGCATGCGCGAAGCTGGCGTCGCACGGACTCGGCGACCCGATAAAATTCGTATCCGGGGCAAGATACATTCACATAGCAAATTTCAAGTCGATAGCTCCACCCGTTTCCGAGATATCGTCTGCGCATGCGCGAAGCGGGCGCCGCACGGGCTCGTCAATACGACAACGTCCACCGCCTGGTCAAACTACACACACGTACCAAGTTTCGTCCCGATCGGTCGAGAATCGTAGATTTGTATAAATGACAAACATACAGACAGAGGTCTTCAAAATATATATGAGATATATACCCCTGAATCCTCCATTCACAAATATCCAATTCAAACACGGGCCATAGCTCTGGTAAAAATTAATGGACGAAAGCCGTAGTATGTGGATATCCTTTTCCCCAACCTTTGCCATTACCATGCCAAAGGACAACGAAATCCGATAATACAGACATCCACAGCATATAATATGTGTTAAAAACGCAGGGCCATAACTCCAGGGAAAAAAAGAAAAGTGCGGATAAAACCTGCACTATGTGGAGATCACTTCCATAATTCTGGTCTACCGGCATACCAAAGGATATCTAAATTAAACAATCGATACTTGAGCTGTATTGTGAAATGTTTATTACGGACGGAAGTCTCCACATATACCCCGAATCCTCCTTCGGAGGTCGGGGGCACAACAAATAGGCGAATGTGCCATCTACACATGTCACACGTATATATAGAGACTTCCATTACGAGAAAAATGATAGGTTTCTGTAACAAGCTGTTTGATATTAAATTTTCAGATAACATATATGATCATATATGATCTCGTAAAGTTGCTTGGTCAAATAAGAATGCTTCTGTATCATCAGGAGAGGAGCTAGCTAAAGGAATCGGGATACATCTACACAATATACAATGTACCATGAGGGTGATTCTCCCTTAAATGAACAATTTCGTCCAGAAAATTCTGGAGAGAAAAAAGTTTGTCACATGCCGATGAATTTTATGTGAGTATGTAGCACAGATATTGGTGACCACGAAAATGACATTTGGCAAAATTATAGGGCAAGGTCAATCAAGGTCGTTCATTACAGCATGTGCCAATGACGTTTTTGGGTTGAATCAGGGCAACGCCATTGTCAAATTCGCTCTTTCTCCAACACTTGTGTTTAATTCGAATATCATGATTAATGGAAACTAAACAAAATTGAAGCACTTTGTTGACATGTGTCCTTTAATAGTTGAATTATCGTTATGAGTATATATTGTTTGAGTAGCCGATGATGTATCCGTCCAAACGACGTATTGCGTAGTTCCGCACGTTGAGACGTCTATGAGATACAGCCATTTGAATATACATGGTGGAAATTGATGTGCTTTGTGGGCGTGACTTAGAGTTCAAACTCTAAGAGGTCAACGAATACAGCGTTCAGAACTTCAGATATGATAATTGGAAACAGATTTTGATCGCATAAAAGGCGATTCCTATCAAGTCGGGCATGCCCTGGTCCCTCGTACACTTGGTTTGACGCCAAAAGATCGAGGAACTCTGATGTAGACAACGTGAACATACGTCAATCAAAGTCTGTTCCCCCAGGGGTTCGCCAAATTGCAATGATAATTTAGAGTAGAAAATATTGTCGATGGATTTCTCTTACATGTTTCAAGGTATTGAACTGAAATTTGGTATTTAGGGGTTTCTCGGTGCGCTCAATCAGATAGAATTGTCAGTGAGATATTCTGATGGTCCAAACTGTGTATTTTGACGCCGTTGCTATAACACACGAGTCGGAAATCGCCCCGCAGGCAGAACGATTGTTGAAAAGTACGGAAATAATTGATTTTCAAACTGTCACCTGCTTCTCTCTGATATTGTTTGATGTAAACGTCAATCCATTTAGAAAATTCGTTAGGTTCCGTTGATCACACCCCCCCCCCCCGCCACCACTCATTCACTCACCCCACCACTCATTCACTCACCCCCCCCCCCCCGGTTGTATATAAACGCACTAAAACTAATCCATATGTCATATTTGTTCTTGTTATCTACACCCAGATCATCCCTTAACATGTTTTATTTGTTAGATCGTTTTTGCGTCTCTGGATGTTTCAAAATTAAAATTGCGTCATTACCCAAACAGAAGTAGTGTTTGGGTAATGACGCATTTGGGTAATGACGATTTTCGTTTCAGCGCGCTCTTATATTTTGAATATCCATCACCTATGAAAATGAACTAGTTTATGAACAAGCAACCGCTGTGAGCTTTCGAAAAAAACTTTTAATCGTTCGCCTACAGCGTGTAACATTCAAATGGTCTGCGTTTGTGTAATGACGCTGAATAAACCTACGCTAGCGATTTCTAGTTTCAAAGGTTGATTTTTGAACAATTATTCAAGGAAACATAACCTGGGTTTATTTTTTCTATACATTAAAGGATATTCACTCCACGATGCAACCATAGATATGAACAAGCTATGTTTCTGGTGAAAATATCAGCCGTCTTTATCGTGCGTTTGGGTAATGATTCTATATAACGGGACATGCTTTTGGAAGACTTCACATGCTTTCCACTAACTAAATATTTAATTTCATAAAAAAAAATACGAAATACATGGAGTTCAGTGCAAAATTCCGCACAAGAATATGAATTGGTTTAAAGATAAATCGTTCGGTGGCGAATGGGAACAATCAGGGATTGTATCAGGCGTGTGTTCGGTGGTTATCGTGGTGGTTTCTGGCCCCAATCTTGACGACATATTAAATTTATTGTAAACGCAATAAGACCCTGACAAAAGAATCCATGTTTAAATATGACACAACCTACATATGTCACACGTGTATGGTCGATGATAATAACGTATAAGTGCCCGTCTGCATGTATCTTATCTGAGGCGCCAAAATGTTCACGACAGCTACGGGTGTAGATGATGACACATTTGCCTATTTATTGATATTCTTTCGTTCAATCGAATCTATCGTTCATTTGGGACCAAGAACCACTACGATAACCGACAAAGACAGGCGCATGTCTGGGGCATGGCGTATTATATCACATTAGTATGGGCGATAGCCAGTGTGTGGATTCTCATATGATCCGCAAGCTTTCCGGACTGTATGATTAAACACCTTCCGACATACGTGACGCTATAGCATGGTCGATCGCGGTGTGTATTCTTTTGTGCGTTGCCATGGTTTTCTGATCACTAAATGTCTTATATATGGCACACTCGTATGGGCGATCGCCGTGTGTTGGTTCCCTTGTGCATGGTCAGACTCCAGATATGACTGAATTCCTTCTGACACAATTCAAAGTTGTCAAAAATTTACTGGTGATTTTACATCAAAGGCTGGAGGGTCTCGGACAAAATTGCGGATGAAGATGATACTTTAGTGATAATATGGCCATATTTTTTTGAAAAAAATGTTGATAAATAACAAGTTTTGGGAAATTTGATACCATTGTTGACAGTGGTTAGCATTATTTTGTTGGAATAAATCGATTCTGATAACTAAAGCGTATTTTGAAGAAATGTTGTTGTTGTTGTATCTTGATGGTATGGGGACCGTCTGGCCGGATTGAGTACCCTTTAAATGTGTCCAAAATCGACGGGTGATTTAAATAAAAAGCTGGCGTTATTTTAACTTCAAAACTCGTTGCCTGTTTTTTTTGCTTCTTTTTTTTATATCAAAAGCTGGCGATTTTACTTTAAAAATGGTGACCTTATTTTACACCAAGAGCTGGCGATTTTACATAAAAACTCGTTAGTTACATCAAAACCTCACGATTGTACATCAAATCTCGTTAGTTGCATAAAAAGTACTCAGTTACATGAAAACCTGGAGTAACACACGAATATCCCGCATATTCCGACCATACAAGCAAAATGACACCAAAAAGTTGCCAAAAAATTTCAACCAAATTAGGGGCCAAACATCGATTTTTCTAGTTTTCGAAGCTTTGGCCCGACTTTGATCGGATAAAGACGACCGTATGATGGCCATGCAATCAAAATGACACAAACAAATTCGACCAAATTAGGGGCCAAAATCGCGTCAAAACTACGAAAAATGTTAAATTCGATTTTTGCCCCCTAATTTGGTTGAATTTTTGTAATATTTTGGCAACTTTTTGTTGTCATTTTGTTTGTATGTTCGGGGGCCCACGCCGCATCACATCGGTAGTCTTTATTCGTTGTGCAACGACCCAATGGCGAATATAGCGAATATGCGAATAAGTAATGAATGTGTCGAATTCCGAATAAGTAACCAATGTCACCTTAGTGTCAAACTCAGCCAACATATGCCCCAGTGTATGTTAGGCATAACATTTCCTTTCGTTTGATATATAACTTGACGGAGTCAATTGAAGCCAAATCGACATAAGATTATATCGTTCGGGGAATTCGCAAGTTCGACAATTGTGATCGTAATAATTAAATTATATCCAAATGCATACATTGGAAATGCGTGGCAAGACAATTGATACATTGTGACGAAGATATTATATGGATGACGTGAACATTAATGATTCGATACCAGAATCAGTTCTTCAGTTAACCGATATGCGGTGAGAAACAACGGAGAAACATGTGTTCAACCTGGTTATGGTATAAATGGCCACAGTGTTTGCAAGTAGTATATATAGTATTGTCAAATGTCGTGCGGTTGATGATGTTGGCAATTTGTACCACTTTCTGCAGATAATTCTGATTGTTACAACAGAGCTTCCACCCTCTCCATGTGGACATATGACAAGGTTTTACTCGGAAAAACTCAAGGGATTCCACTCGTTCAGGTTGATTTGTTTCACAATTGCATTCCATTGTATTTGAATATGGGATGATCCTGTTTCAGCAAACGTGGTGAGATACCCATATATGTTGTATTTTAGCACACCCTACATATCACATCTCTCTTCCGATCGTCACCAAACTTCACATGGATCTTCGGGGTGACCTCTAGATGGGAGCCTCCATTTTTCTCCAAAATTCGTAAAAAATTTGCCGCCAGTATAGCCATCTTGTATTTCAAATTTGAATCCATCGGCACACGCTGCAGCTCGCACTTATTGGATAATTGTTTTTGAAAATTTACGGGCATGTTTAGGATCACCTCTAGGTCTGAGCTATCGAATTTGAACCCTTTTCGATAATAAAAAAATATGGCCGCTGGCACCCATCTTGGATTTTACTCTTTGCAATACGAAATCCTTTGGCCACTAGATGTGACCACCAGATGGGAGCTATCAACTTTTTTTTTATTTCAATGAAAACATGGCCACCAACGGCCATTTTGGATTTTACTTTCTATATCTGTACTCGTCGACACCAAGTATTACTTTGACATTTCATCTTTTCGCATTCCTAATCGAGCCGTTGACTGTATAACACTTGAGTTTATCCCCCATCCCAGTTGAGATACAGTGTCATTGACACTTCCATTGGTAGGTTTCGCTAGTTTCCGATACGATATCTGGACTTCCCTACGTTTGATACTATCGAATTATACATAAAAAGAAAGGCAATTTAATGTCCAATAAAACACATTGAAATATATTGTGACTGAGATGAACGATTTTGAGATTCTATGAGGAATATGATAGATAGTGGGTTTTTTTTCTCCCAAACTCAGACTTGTGAACTTTGTCACTGGCATAGTGTATATTTGTATATCTGGTATTTCCCCCAGGGGCCTGTGATGAGAATGAAATTCTGTAGCCAAAATAGGGCGTCAAAAACAAAAACAAAATGTATCAGATAGAGGCGACCGTTCGTTTTAAAGGTATGGGTACATACGTTGTCACGGTCATTCGCCACATATTAGCAGTGGAGTGTCGAGTCCTTGCTCGACTAGAATTATTTCTCCGTTGGAATTAGGTCGATTTGAAACTGTTAATGCCCATAAGCTAAGCTAAAGTAAGAAAATCGGTCCCTATTTGTCGTCCATTTCGGGCTTAGAACCCCTCGCCACGCATTATCTACTCCAGACTGACCTAAACACTCGTACTCTGGGGAGGAAGGAAGCGCACACAAAAAGACACGTTCATGTAACTGACCTTAATATATACTATGTTTTTATGTAATTGAACATTATCTGTTCTCATTGTCACATTAACGCGGCCACAAGACAGATGCTGCATGTTAATACCATGCAAATAAGCGACCATGATCACGTTTAAGATACATTGCACAGGCACGTGACCCAACAATTCGGTTAAATGGGGGAATCATAATTATGTGAACCAACACGAACCATACCCGTGAAAATGAAGTTATGTCCATAATTTCAACACATCAAGATGTATAAGAATGAATTACATAAAAATATGTTATTTTGGCTAAGAAATTATCGGATGCCATATAAGCTGCATACCAGCCTTATTTTAAATCCTGAATACCTGTTAAAATGGGCATATGAATCCTGAATGCCAGTTAGCAGATGGGTTTGAATCCTGCATACCACTCCAAAATCAACTGAATTCCACGTATCAGAAAAGGGGGTGACACCCTCTAAAGTTCGTGAACCAATGCTCGATTTTAAAGATGCTCTATCACTTTCTGGCATGCAACACAACAACAACTACTAAAATGTATATGAAACTATTTTTGATTATATAATATAAAAAAAACCATGGGAGACACATAAGGTTTACTCTAAAGTGTTTTTAAAATAGTAATCTTACAGGGACGTGGTGACAGGTAGGTTGAAACTTGAAAGTGTTCTTATAGTTTGATTTTTCCGAACCAACCAGTATTTAGTGTGAAATTCATTGTTTAAGTCAAAAGTCAAATATTTCCCTAGTACTTTTTTTCAACTCTTGGACAAAAATGGTCATCAGTTCAACTGATCAGTTGAACAATAGCCAACATTCCAACCATAACGGATGTTATACTGTTAGGTTTGAGATGTTCAACAATCGGAAACCTCGAGGTTCATGGGGGGGGGGGGGGGGTCACAATGGAGGCCCTTATAAAAAGATTCTCTTAAACCAGGGTAAATACACCGTGATTGGAACAGGTCAAATTATGTAATATTACCAAGGTCTTACTCTGGTGAAATGTCTCCATATTGTATGCACACATGAAGACCCACCCATGTATTTTTACTCAAGTGAAATGGACCCATCCATATATTTCACCAAGGTTTTTTACCAGGATGTACATGTATGTATGCAATGGTTCTATTAAAGTAATTCTACCAGGGTAATTTACCTTGATATTAAGGTAATTTACCACTGTAGTATCAGGCTATGGTTTTATCAGCCTAAAAATTTGAGACAACATATTGGAGGTAATTTGAATGGCACATGTGATTACATAAGGTGTTAAACTCTTCTGGACGTAGCTGACTTATTTACAAGAATATTCTTGCCCCATTCTGTTAACTTTTGAGTATGACACTGTGTACAATTGTTTTCCACTGATTAACGAACACAATCAGATATTCTGACAAAAGAGACAGAAAACAACTCAGCTGCGTAATGTGGTATTGTGAAACAGAGTTATTGCTCATGCCCATGTAAAAATACTCTGGTAAAAAGCAACGTAAAACCCCATGTAAAAAGCACTTGTAAATTAAAGTAAATGCATGGCGTATCCCACTTAAATTATACTTGGTAAATCCTGGTGTATTAGCACGCAAATATTAGCCAACATGGGAGCCTGTGTACGAGTAATTTTGAGATTGATTGGACCCCACCTGGAGAGTTGTTTCAATTTGAACTTAAATATACAAAAATAAAACAATAAACACACCCAAAACCACCTGCTCGTGTCCCATGGTTGAAATACGTTTTCTGAACTGCCCCAAAGACAACATACCAGACTGTAGTCTAGAAATTCTACTAAGGTTCATACTGTCATTCCCCTTGTGTTAATTGTATATTATTGTATGGTATTTCCTCAGCTCATTCAAAACCATGGGATGTGTAACGGGATGTGTTATTATCTGCCACATAAGATTAATGATAGGGAATGCAGAACTCAATTATTCACAAAATCCATCTCTGACTGGAATCAACCCATATAAGAAAGCACAATGGCTGTAGCGTCAGTATTGAAGTAACTAACGTTTTCAAAGAGCGTCTTTTTTTCTTCAAGGAAATCTATATTGACTAAATAAGTGAGATATTCAAAAATGAAAACAATATTTATAAAAATTTGAAGAATATGTTTTTAAAGAGGGTTCCCCACAGAAGAAGTGATTTTAAAGAGGTGGATACCAGAGTATATCACATTTCACCAAGGTTTTACCAGAGTATTATCTGTTACACCATGATTCCATCAAAAATTTACTAGAGTATTTTCTGATTTACATGAGTTAAGTTTACGTGGGTTTTACCCATGCATGTACGGGCTTTTTCACCAGCGTTTTATGAGAGTAAAGTGGGGTACACAATGCCTTTACTTGGACTTTATAATGATATGTCCTTTTTGCATGGATTTTACCAGCGTATAGTATTGTTTACGTGACTTTATCATGTTTTACCAGAATAGAGCCATGTAAAAAAATTCTTAATGGGGGGGGGGGGGGGGGGGGTGAGGTGCAATTGGAAAATCCATAACAACAAATCCGCTCCAGAAACATCCCTGATTAATTGTTTATTTGTACAATATTTACAAACAGAATTCTAACAGAGAAATATTCAGAAATAAACATGGTTATATTGTACAGGAGCTGCATGGCCAAATTGGCCGTCTTCCTGCCGCCCCTGTATGGAATGAAACTTATATATTGTAAAATGACAACGTAAATTACCGATATGATGCAAGTCATTTCCGCAATAAATAGACCGAGAACACTTTATCACTCAGTCGAAAACTTATTTGCTAACCGCTGAGTGCTCGTATATGTATGGTAACGCGCACACTCAATATCGCAGATTCCAATTAGATACCAACTTTCAAATAGATATCCCAAGAAATGAGTGTGAAATAACTAAAATATAACATCGATAACGCCACAAGTGTTACGCCAGGTTTTGATGCAGAAATGGTTACCACTTTTGAAATAAAATCGTCAGCTTTTGATGTAAAAAAACAAAAACAAGCAACGAGTGTTAGACGGAATCCAGTCATGAATAAGACAAGACGACCAACACCGACGATCGAGCATACGAGTGTGATGTGTGTCAGAAGGAATTTAGTCATATCTGGAGTCATACAATTCATAAGAGGACCAACACTGGCGATCGCTCATACCAGTGTGACGTGTGTCCGGAAACTTTGCAGATCATATGATCGCCGGGCCATACCAATGTGATACAAAATGCCGCGTCTCACGAATGTGTTTGTCAGTTATCGTAGTGGTTCTTGGTCCCAAATGAATTGATACAATCGATTGAATGAACGAATATAAGCGAGTGCAAAGCCAAGGGTGGGCTAATTCCCCCGACTGTACGCTCGGTGGTACTCTCAATATTGGCTATATTTAGAGAGATAATGAAGTAATAGTGTGGCATTTCTCTCAGTTTAACCCAGGGTCATATATCTGGCAAAGTGCCATAACTCAGGAAAAAAAAGCGCGGACAAAACCTGCATTATGAAGGACGGACGGACGGACGTCCATACGCACCACAGGGTACTTGTGAGTGCGATCTTTTGTTTGCATGACTTGTGGGGTGCACCCCACAAGTAACGTACGGAAAATCCAATTTTAAAGAGCGGTCCCAAACCTTGTGAGGTGCGATCTTTTGTTTGCATGACTTGTGGGGTGCACCCCACAAGTAACGTACGGAAAATCCAATTTTACACGTATATAGTGATTCCCATTACGAGAAAAAACGATAGGTTTCTGTAACAAGCTGTTTGATATTAAATTTTCAGATAACATATATGATCTCGTAATGTTGCTTGGTCAAATAAGAATGCTTCTGTATAATCAGGAGAGGGGCTAGCTAAAGGAATCGGGATACATCTACACAGTATACATTGTACCATGATTGTCTCAGGCGTGTGTTCGGTGGTTACCGTGGTGGTTCCTGGCCCCAATCTTATGACATATTAAATTTATTGTAAACGCAAGATGATCCTGACAAAAGAATCAATGTTTAAATATGACACAACCTAAATATGTCACACGTGTATGGTCGATGAGAATAACGTATCAAGTGCCCGTCCACATGTATCTTATCTGAGGCGCCAAAATGTTCACGACAGCTACGGGTGTAGATGATGGCACATTTGCCTATTTAAATATATGCTTTCGTTCAATCGAATCTATCGTTCATTTGGGACCAAGAACAACTACGATAACCGACAAAGACAGGCGCACCCCCCCCAACTTTGGTCAAAATTTTCAACAGTTGGAAATTTCATTTCACACCAACAATGGGTTGAAAATATTCTTGTCGTTTGATTTTCAAACACTTTATTGGGGAGAATTAATTGTTTTTGGACCAATATTTGCATATTTTCCTATTTTTTTTCAAATTTTGGACTGAAATGGTCATCAGTTGGAAATTTTCCAACCTTGGGGGGGGGGGGGGGGGGGGGGGGGGGGGGGTGACAGGTTGGAAATTTCTCCAACACTTGGAAAGCTTGTGTCCTGGTCCTCCCCCGTGGCTAGTCAAAACTGCTACTAAATTTAAGAAAACAATATTGTCATACATTTGGTCAACATTGTCATTGGAATTGTCATCATGGTCGGCCCGGTGTGTCACTGTCCCTCCCCCGTGACCAATACAAAACTGCTAATTAGTTTAACAAAACAATAGTTTAGTACATTCGGTCAAACTTGTGGACTGAAATGGTCATCAGTTGGAGAATTTTCCAACACTAGGGAAGCTTCAGTTGAGGCCAGTCTAGATGCTAGGATTTGCGATTTTCTTGTATAGTTTTCCAAATTTTCTCACACCGGACTGAACAAACATGGACGGACACAATGTCATGGTGTCTTACCCGTAGCCGTGTGCATTTGTCTGGAGTAGGCTACTAGATGTTAGGATTTATGCAATTATCAGGTTAAAGTATCTGAATTTTCTTATACCGGGCATATAGAACAACATAGTTTATGAATACATAGGATATTAGGCCTGAGGACTGATGTGCAAGGGGGGTGCAAATGGAATTATGCAAAAAGTTGTGTTGGTGTGATTCCGACTCAAGGGGGGGGGGGTGCAGTTGGAATTTCCCAAGGTGGACACCCCCCCCCCCCAACGGAGACCCTCTACCACATCCCTGGGCGCATGCCTGGGGCATGGCATATTGTATCACATTAGTATGGGCGATAGCCAGTGTGTGGATTCTCTCTCATATGATCCGCAAGCTTTCCGGACTGTATGATTAAACACCTTCCGACACACGTGACGCTATAGCATGGTCGATCGCGGTGTGTATTCTTTTTTGCGTTGCCATGGTTTTCTGATCACCAAATGTCTTATATATGGCACACTCGCATGGGCGATCGCCGGTGTTGGTCCTCTTGTGCATGGTCAGACTCCAGATATGACTGAATTCCTTCTGACACACGTCAAAGTTGTCCAAAATTGAATGGTGATTTTACACCAAAGGCTGGCGTTTGTTTTTTACATCAAAACTCGTTAGTTGCATCATAACTCCTTCTGATCACACGTTAAAGGTACTCAATCCGATCTGACGCTCGCAATTACTATTTATTTGGCTTCCTGGGTAAAACATATTTGTTTCGAGTCGAAGAACCCACACATCAAAGCTAAGAGTGATCAGATATCGATTTTTGAAGTTTGTTATTTCTCGAGATGTGTAATAATATGTGGCCCAGAAACACGTGGCCAAATGGAGAGTCTCGGACAAATTGCGGATGAAGATGGATAACTCTAAAATAATATTTTGTGATACTTTAGTGATAATGTTGATAAATAACAAGTTTTTAGGAAATTTGATACCATAGTTGACAGTCACTGTGGTTAGCATTAGTTTGTTGCAATAAATCGATTCTGATAAATAAAGCGTATTTTGAAGAAATGTTGTTGTTGTATCTTGATGTATGGGGACCGTCTGGTCGGATTGAGTACCTTTAAATGTGTCCAAAATCGACGGGTTATTTACATAAAAAGATGGCGTTATTTTAACTTCAAAAACTCGTTGCCTTGTTTTTTGCTTCTTTTTGTTTTTATATCAAAAGCTGGCGATTTTACTTAAAATATTGTGATCTTATTTTACACCAAAAGCTGGTGATTTAACATAAAAAAAAACTCGTTAGTTACATCAAAACCTCACGATTGTACATCAAAACTCGTTAGTTGCATAAAAAGTCTCAGTTACATGAAAACCTGGAGTAACACACGAGTCCCCCGAAATGTTCAAATCAAACCAGCAGTCTGAGGGAAATTTCCACGAAAAAAACATCAAGGTAGTTGCGGAAATTCCACATAATGGTAAGTATGACCTAAATCTGGATAAGTTCCACATAACATCCGTGTTGGAATTGCTTTTGCACAAATGGAAAACGGACATGAAAATAACACATTTCATCACTCGATGAAACCAAATATGAATATAGTCCGGGTTGTGGCTGAGGTAGGTGTCACCCGGAGATGGAGAAATTCCCATGTTGATTTTCCATTTCTGGGTACCATTCTACATCAGAATTTCTGAGGTGTATGGGGCAAAGCCTGGAAGTTTTTTTTTAAATGGTCAAAATCATGTCAAAATTCTAAAAAATCAATCTATGATAGTTAAAATTGTGATAAATGAAACGAAACATCCACCTAACTGACCTCAATTAGTCTACTTATCATGAGCAAAAAGAAATATCACAAAAGGATAGACGTATTTTGAAAATAATTCAAATTTGTAATTTTTTGGCCTATATTTGACGAAATTTCAATTTTTCGTGCAGCGAAAAATGGTCATAACTTAAAAATCGTTCTTTAAATCACGACCAAATGAGCTTTAAAAACATCTCACATCATTTGTGCTACTATCTAATGAGAAATAATGACCATTTATTTTATATGTTTCCTTATATTCATGATATTGTTACCCCTACCCCTAAAAATACAAAAAATGTCACAAAAATGACATGAGTCTAATATAAAACAAAAAACCCCCGATTCTTCTTAAACATTGATACACAATGTATTATGTTATAATATTGAATAGGATCATTTGTTTGCTGAAAGAATGTCAATATATCAAATAAGTGGAACTATGTCAATTATTAATGCATTAATATTATACTTGTTTTGATATATTTTCATAGATACCCTCCTGTTACATTACTTATTATTGGTATTACTAGTGAGTAGATTAGAATACACATCCTGATGCTTCTTACTGTTGACATTCTTTTCCAAGACTATTTTTTTATTCTTAATGACGAATATGTCTGTAGACATTCTCAGAAGAGTTGACTTGGGCAAATGTTTTTGTGAACGATGTGAACGATTCATGGTCCATTTGAATAACGCATTATCATTCGGATTCAACAGTTTTACACCACCGGCAACCTTGGCATCTCTGTTAATTGTTTGTTCGCCTCGCTGGTCAATAGCTATGCGTAACGGATATTTATCCTGACCTTGAACAGATAGTCCACAAGTTTGTAACAGTTTCTTATTACCAGGATATAGAACATCTATATTGTCAAGAGTCATCGCATAGAATGTGCCATATCTAGCATAGTTTGTTTTGTCCATAGCAAACAGATATGGTAACATGAATTTCCATCCATACTTTCTTGCATTGAAATCATTTTGTTGAATAGCAGTATGCAAAATATGTTGACATTCCATTATATCCATATAGTATATGAGCCAGAATTGAGCAGTTAGTCCATGTGTTCCCTTTCGAACATCGTCTTTGAACTCCTCAAACGACATCATGAATTTTTCAACATTTGGAAGCTTCAACAATTTGTCTATCTTCCTTGTGTTAGCTGCAGAGAAATCTATTTGATCTTTTATTTCTTCAGGAAAGCTAATACCAGTAGTGTCTGAAAATCTTTGAAATAGCAATCGTGACGACAGTGCTTCAAAGAAAATGCCATGAACATTCCAACATCTGTTATAATGAGTTCCTTTTAGAATACCATTCAAACATCCAGAGGAACATATTTATGCTTGAAAAATAATGTCTTCAAATCCTGAGTTTGTAACTAGTTTGCCTAAGACAGAAAAATTCTCCTTTAAAAAATGGAAATCTCCAAGGTGTATCATTATATTTAGAAAACCTTCTGGGAATGTCCGTAACAACTTGTACGCATTGATTGCAGCTCCAACGTCAAAGGTTATGTTGACGTAAGGCATTTTGGCAGTGATGGCAAGCTTCTGTAATCTACGGAACAGTGCATACAGAGTACTGGTTGATTGGATGTGCGATAGGAGGTAAATAAGTTGTTTCCGTTTTATTCACCACCATATTGTTATTCTTTCGAAGACACATAGCCACCAGATAATGTTGGTATAACAGGATCGGTGAAAGTGACTAGTCTGAATGTTGTCCAAAGCTGTATAATACGACGAATGTTAATCACATATGAAACACTAAATGGGCTACAGTTATGTCTATATTGATCTGGTGGTTCCTGCTTCTGAGTCACTGAAAGTTGGGGTATATCACCTGAGTCGGGTTTAACAACCCTTTTGACATCAGACCTGTTAATCTTTATATGTGATTCTGAATGGAAGGCAACCTCAGATTTTTCCTGAAACGCAACAACATGTGTGACATCAAGGAATGCATTTTGTCCCATTGTATCACGAGATATATTAAAGTTGTCAGCCCAGAACACAGTAGTCACGGCGGTGGAAGACTTTGGTAACAGATTCAGATTATTGTTAGTTGCAGCATTCATCTGTGCAGCCATAGCTTCAGCGCTTTCAATGTCACATACTATATTATAGTCAATACAGTGCCCCAAGTGCGATAAAATGTTGATTGGAGCTTTCTGACCTATCATGTTATGAAGGCCAATACCCACAAGAAAGTGTTTTAAGGTAATAACTTTCCCCTTGGTCACACCATGCACCACATCGTTTGAGAATGACTTTACAAGCAACTGCGCTTTATCCTGGTTTGGATGATTTTTAGATGATTTCAGAAGAGTGTTGAAAAACATATTCACTGAGGCTGGCATTTGTGACTCTTGAGCTTCCAAATCCGATACACATGGAGGCCATGCAAGCTCGGGTAACGAGGATGAGAAGTCTATAATGTCATCATGCATGTACGTTGCTGCTTGTTTTATTAGATTCTCCTTACATTTCACTACGGTATTTGACTCCAATCCAGCGGAACTTATCACTGCTTGTGGTGTATTTCCACCAAGTTCGACAAACATAATAAGTTCTTTAAATGAATTTTGAAGTCGTGTTTTTAATTTCCCTCTATAACGTCGATCTCCTGGATGTCCATCATTGTATATCTCATGTAGAAGAGCAGTTGAAACAACTTGATTTAAATTGATCACATACTTCTGAACATGATCTTCAACGACTTGAAAATTCCCAGAAATGTCATTTTGTATAGCTAATTGATTTTTCTCTGGTGTCGGGCATGTATAATTTCTATAGCAAGAGTCATGAATCTGTAATTCTTTTGCTAACAGATCAACATTTTCAACGTGAAGTAGGACTGGTTCGTCACCTCGCTCTTTTACAATTGTTTTTATTTTTTCTTCTGCATCCTTTGTTTGTAGTAAATTACAGGTTTCTCTGCTTTGATAATGTTTCGTTCTTTTTTCGATCTTTTTGCAGAAGAAGCATGATGACGGGAACAGTTGAACTGTATCTGTCTTTTGTTTCTTAATCCTTGGTGTACGTTGATTTTTATCATCAGTTTCAGTTTCAGAGACACGTTTCCGTTTGCATTCAGATATGAAATGTGTGAACTTTTTATAACAGGGGTTCATGTGAACACCCAGTCTGAGTAAACTCATACCTAAATATTCATTACAACATTGAATATAAGAGTCGACGTTCACCCAGACTGGTGAACACCATGCTTTGTTGGGTCAAGCTGATCTGGTACACTCCGGCATTGACTATCATGATGACAAAGACCACCATATGAAGTTCGTAACGTTTTTGCTTCTGTTAACCTCTGATATGTGTTATTCGTAAGAGGTACTAATTCAGAGAAGTCAGAACTTGTGTCATAATGAACAACGCACTCCATGTTGTGGTATATAGCAAAGGCTATCAGGACCTGTAAGTAGAAAATAGAAGAAAATATAAGTGATTTACTTTCATTTAACCTATTTACTCTCTGGTGCCAAATAAACGCGCTGTCTGAATTAAAGCGCTGGCTTACATTTTACACTAAATTATTAATAGTACTGCCATTTTCACTGTATATATCATGAACAAATAATAGTGATGGGCAATAATATTATCTTAGAAAATTAATAAATGTGCCAGCATGTTTATTTGGCACCCAACAGTACTAGTATTTAATTATTCTAAAAGAAAAAACATTATGAACCGAATTTTCAGCATATCATAATTGTAGAAAGAGATCTGTTAAACAAATTAAATCTAGACAAAACCACCACATTTATCCTAACTATCAGTTGCAATATTCACACAAGCATTAACATCAATTCCTCAACAACAAAACATTGGCACTTTCAGTCACAGATTTGGTTCTATCTTAAAATGAATTTTTTTCAGAATTTCCACCATGCTTGATTTTATATATGTCGTCTGCTTCAATTAAATGATCATTTTCTAAGTAACTATAACAATTTTTGAAGTAATAAAGAGCAATCATTGAAAGAATTACATATATTTAATAATTAATATATTCACTTACCTGGATTCCACAATTTTTATTATTATTTCAATCATTTTCAGAGCAAAACATTTGTTGCTGTGTCACATTCAAAACTGCATACATTCTATGGAAACCTGCATTGTCCATAATTCTTAAATTGTCATTAAGAATCACAATAGTCTTGGAAAAGAATGGCAACAGTAAGAAGCATCAGGATGTGTATTCTAATCTACTCACTAGTAATACCAATAATAAGTAAGGTAACAGGAGGGTATCTATGAAAATATATCAAAACAAGTATAATATTAATGCATTAATAATTGACATATTTACACTTATTTGATATATTGACATTCTTTCAGCAAACAAATGATCCTATTCAATATTATAACATAATACATTGTGTATCAATGTTTAAGAAGAATCTGGGTTTTTTTTTTTTTTTTTTAGACTCATGTCATTTTTGTGACATTTTTTTGTATTTTTAGGGCTAGGGGTAACAATATCATGAATATAAGGAAACATATAAAATAAATGGTCATTATTTCTCATTAGTTAGTAGCACAAATGATGTGAGATGTTTTTAAAGCTCATTTGGTCGTGATTTAAAGAACGATTTTTAAGTTATGACCATTTTTCGCTGCACGAAAAATTGAAATTTCGTCAAATATAGGCCAAAAAATTACAAATTTGAATTATTTTCAAAATACGTCATTCCTTTTGTGATATTTCTTTTTGCTCATGATAAGTAGACTAATTGAAGTCAGTTAGGTGGATGTTTCGTTTCATTTATCACAATTTTAACTATCATAGATTGATTTTTTAGAATATAGCCATTTTCAAGCAATTTTGACATGATTTTGACCATTTAAAATAAAACTTCCAGGCTTTGCCCCATACACCTCAGAAATTCTGATGTAGAATGGTACCCAGAAATGGAAAATCAACATGGGAATTTCTCCATCTCCGGGTGACACCTACCTCAGCCACAACCCGGACTATATTCTTTCAGCAAACAAATGATCCTATTCAATATTATAACATAATACATTGTGTATCAATGTTTAAGAAGAATCTGGGTTTTTTTTTATTATATTAGACTCATGTCATTTTTGTGCAATTTTTTGTATTTTTAGGGGTAGGGGTAACAATATCATGAATATAAGGAAACATATAAAATAAATGGTCATTATTTCTTCTCATTAGATAGTAGCACAAATGATGTGAGATGTTTTTAAAGCTCATTTGGTCGTGATTTAAAGAACGATTTTTAAGTTATGACCAATTTTCGCTGCACGAAAAATTGAAATTTCGTCAAATATAGGCCAAAAAATTACAAATTGGAATTATTTTCAAAATACGTCTATCCTTTTGTGATATTTCTTTTTGCTCATGATAAGTAGACTAATTGAGGTCAGTTAGGTGGATGTTTCGTTTCATTTATCAAAATTTTAACTATCATAGATTGATTTTTTAGAATATAGCCATTTTCAAGCAATTTTGACATGATTTTGACCATTTAAAAAAAAACTTCCAGGCTTTGCCCCATACACCTCAGAAATTCTGATGTAGAATGGTACCCAGAAATGGAAAATCAACATGGGAATTTCTCCATCTCCGGGTGACACCTACCTCAGCCACAACCCGGACTATATTCTTTCAGCAAACAAATGATCCTATTCAATATTATAACATAATACATTGTGTATCAATGTTTAAGAAGAATCTGGGTTTTTTTTTTAAATATTAGACTCATGTCATTTTTGTGCAATTTTTTGTATTTTTAGGGGTAGGGGTAACAATATCATGAATATAAGGAAACATATAAAATAAATTGTCATTATTTCTCATTAGATAGTAGCACAAATGATGTGAGATGTTTTTAAAGCTCATTTGGTCGTGATTTAAAAAACGATTTTTAAGTTATGACCATTTTTCGCTGCACGAAAAATTGAAATTTCGTCAAATATAGGCCAAAAAATTGAGGTCAGTTAGGTGGATGTTTCGTTTCATTTATCACAATTTTAACTATCATAGATTGATTTTTTTGAATATAGCCATTTTCAAGCAATTTTGACATGATTTTGACAATTTAAAAAAAAACTTTCGGGCTTTGCCCCATACACCTCAGAAATTCTGATGTAGAATGGTACCCAGAAATAGAAAATCAACATGGGAATTTCTCCATCTCCGGGTGACACCTACCTCAGCCACAACCCGGTCTAATACAGTATCCCGAGACATTATGTACACCAGAAGTAGAGGCCCCTGGGGGAAAACGCCAGCTTTACCCATATATACCAATTACTCTACCAGTGACAAGGTTCACAAGTCCGATTTTGGGATGTTCTCAAAATCGTTCACCTCAGTCACAATATATTTCAATGTGTCTTATTTGCCATGAGATTTTCTGTTGATGTATAATTCGATATAATCGAACGAAGGGAAATCGATATTTCGGACCTAAAACTTGCAAAATCCACTGGAAATTTTGGAGTAAAACGGGTCGTCAGTTTCCCTAGTTTCCCTGTCCGGCTAATATCCTCAATGATTCTAAAAACATTGTCAACTCAACTAGGTTGTGAACTCAACTAAGTTGACATTGGTTACTTATTCGAAATTCGACACATTCATTACTTATTTGCATTTTCGCTACATTGGCCATTTGGGTCGTTGCACAAGGAATAAAGACTACCGTGATGTGGCCACCGACCATATAACCAAATACACCAAAAAGTTGCCAAAAGTTTACCAAAATTTCGACCAAATTAGGGGCCAAAAATAGAATGTTCCAGTTTTCGTAATTTTGGCCCGATTTTGACCGGATAAAGAGTAGCGTTGTGTGGCTCCCGACCACACGATCAACATGACACAAACAGTTGCCAAAAAATTGCTAAAATTTCGACCAAATTAGGGGCCAAAAATCGAATTTTCAAGTGTTCCTAGTTTTGGCCTGATTTTGACCCGATAAAGACTACCATAGGGTGAGCCACCAATTTTCTTAGTTTTGGCCCGACTTTGAACGAATAAATACTACCGTATGGTGGTCCAGACCATACAATCAAAATGACACAAAAGAGTTGACAAAAAAATTGCCAAAATTTCTACAAAATTAAGGGCCAATAATCGGATTTTAAAGTTTTCGTTGTTTTGACCCGATTTTGACAGGATAAAGCCTATCATAGTGTGGCCCCCGACCATACAAGCAAAATGACACAAAAAAGTTGCCAAAAAATTACAAAAATTTCAACCAAATTAGGGGCTAAAAATCGAATTTTCTAGTTTTCGAAGTTTTGGCCCGATTTTGGTCGGATAAAGACGACCGTATGATGGCCATGCAAACAAAATGACACAAAAAAATGCCAAAAATTTGCCAAAATTTCGACCAAATTAGGGGCCAAAATCGCGCCAAAACTACGAAAACTGGAACATTCGATTTTTGGCCCTAATTTTGTTGTAATTTTTTGTTGTCATTTTGTTTGTATGTTCGGGGGGGGGGGGGGGGACATCGCATCACATCGGTAGTCTGTATTCGTTGTGCAACGACCCAATGGCGAATATAGCGAATATGCGAATAAGTAATGAATGTGTCGAATTCCGAATAAGTAACCAATGTCACCTTAGTGTCAAACTCAGCCAACATATGTCCCAGTGTATGTTAGGCATAACATTTCCTTTCGTTTGATATATAACTTGATGGAGTCAGTTGAAGCCAAGTCGACATAAGATTATATCGACATATGTGATCGTAATAATTAAATTATATCCAAATGCATACATTGGAAATGCGTGGCAAGACAATTGATACATTGTGACGAAGATATTATATGGATGACGTGAACATTAATTATTCGATACCAGAATCAGTTCTTCAGTTAACCGATATGCGGTGAGAAACAACGGAGAAACATGTGTTCAACCTGGTTATGGTATAAATGTCCACATTGTTTGCAGGTAGTATATATAGTATTGTTATATGTCGTGCGGTTGAGGATGTTGACAATTTGTACCACGTTCAGCAGATAATTCGGATTGTTACAACAGAGCTTCCACCCTCTCCGTGTGGACATATATATGACAAGGTTTTACTCGGACAAACTCAAGGGATTCCACTCGTTCAGGTTGATTTGTTTCACAATTGCATTCCATTGTAATTGAATAGGGGATGATCCTGTTTCAGCAAACGTGGTGAGATACTCATATAGGTTGTATTTTAGCCCACCCGACATGTCACATCTCTCGTCCGATCGTCACCAAACTTCACATGGATCTCCGGGGTGACCTCTAGATGGGAGCCTCCATTTTTCTCCAAAATTCGTTCAAAAATTTGCCGCCATCTTGGATTTAAAATTTGGATCCATCTGCACACGCTGCAGCTCGCACTTATTGGATAATTGTTTTTGAAAATTTACGGGCATGTTTAGGATCACCTCTGAGCTATCGAATTTGAACCATTTTCGATAATAAAAAACGTTGGCCGCTGGCAGCCATCTTGGATTTTACTCTTTGCATTATGAAATCCTTTGGCCACTAGATGTGTCCACCAGATGGGAGCTATCAACTTTTTTTTATTTCAATGAAAACATGGCCACCAACGGCCAATTTGGCATTTTTCTTTCTATATCTGTACTCGTCGACAGCTAGTATTACTTTGACATTTCATTTTTTCGCATTCCTAATCGATCCATTGACTGTATAACACTTGAGTTTATCCCCCATCCCAGTTGAGCTACAGCGTCATTGACACTTTCATTGGTAGGTTTCGCTAATTTCCAATATGATATCTGGACTTCCCTACGTTTGATACTATCGAATTATACATAAAAAGAAAGGCAATTTAATGGCCAATAAAACACATTGAAATATATTGTGACTGAGATGAACGATTTTGAGATTCTATGAGGAATATGATAGATGGTGGGTTTTTTTTCTACCAAACTCAGACTTGTGAACTTTGTCACTGGCATAGTGTATATTTGTATATCTGGTATTTCCCCCAGGGGCCTGTGATGAGAATGAAATTCTGTAGCCAAAATAGGGCGTCAAAAAAAAAAATGTATCAGATAGAGGCGACCGTTCGTTTGAAAGGTATGGGTCCATACGTTGTCACGGTCATTCGCCACATATTAGCAGTGGAGTGTCGAGTCTTTGCTCGACTAGAATTATTTCTCCGTTGGAATTACGTCGGTTGGAAACTGTTAATGCCCATAAGACATAAGCTCAGTTAAACTCAGAAAATCGGTCCCTATTTCTCGTCCATTTCGGGGTTCGAACCCCCTCGCCACGCATTATCTACTCCAGACTGACCTAAACACTCGTACTCTGGAGAGGAAGGAAGCGCACACCAAAAGACACGTTCATGTAAATGACCTTAATATATACTATGTTTTTTATGTAATTGAACATTATCTGTTCTCATTGTCACATTAACGCGGTCACAAGACAGATGCTGCATGTTAATACCATGTAAATAAGCGACCACGATCACATTTAAGATACAATGCACAGACACGTGACCCAACAATTCGGTTAAATGGGGGAATCATATGTAAACCAACATGAACCATGCCCGTGAAAATGACAACCGACGTTAAACGCTCCATAAATCCTTCAGCTTTATTTTTGACGTAACCATGTATCCAGAGTTTGGTGTTTGCAATCGTCCCCTTTTCTAAAAAGCATACCATGGTCAGGGTTGAAGGCGTGAAGCAGTAAATGACATACCTATGACATGTTTGTTGATTCCAAAACCGCCCCAATTAATCTCTCTGTCACACTGAGTATGCGTAAATATCAGGAGGGGCGGTTGTGAATAGACAAACAGGGGATGGTCTCCAAGTACCTAAATGTACATGTACGTAGTCCATCGGCGTATTATTATGATACATTAAACTATATTTGCCAAGGTGGAGCGTTTAAAAAAACACATACGCGAAGGATAGATATTTGAAGATACATAATCCGAATTGACGCTCCTATATTACTATTTCTTTGGATTCGAGGGTAAAAATATTTGAATCTAGTCGAGGAACTCACCCATCAAAGATCAGAGTTATCAGATATCGATTTTTGAAATCTGATATTTTTATCCACCTGGAATATTTTGCGGCCTAACAAATATTCGACGAGCCCACCGACATAGTCTCGATACCAAATTGCGTTCAACAACATGTTGTTGTATAACGTTTTGGAAAATGTTATACTTTAGAGTTGACAGTGATTAGCATTATTTGTTGGTAATTAATCGATTCTGATAATTAAAGCGTCTTTTGAAGAAATGTTGTTGTTGTTGGATTCTGATGATCGGGACCATCGAATCTGAGTGTGTACCTTTAATAATGTCTGTATAGCGCACATTGTCCCCTTGTAATTGTCACACTGCAATAGTTCCCTGTCAATGTGTAATTTAAGGTACTCAATCCGAATCGATGGTCCTCATATTATCAGATTCCAACAACAACAACAACAACAACATTTTTAGAAATGCCCCTTCAGTTATCAGAATCGATTAATTGCTCAACAATAATGCTACCCACTGTCAACTATAGTATAGAATTGCCCGAAACGTTTTATTTATCAACATGTTGTTCGACGAAATTTGACATTATTGTCAAAAGGAAGCCTCTTGATTTTAGAGTTATCCATCTTCATCCGCAATTTGGCCCGAGACCGTCGGATCGTCGACTGTTTACTGGGCCACTGATAAACCTCGATGGTGAAAAATAATAGATTTCAAAAATCGATATCTAATAACTCTGAGCTTTGATAGGTGGGTTCCTCGACTCGAATCAAACGTTTGTTACTCCCGAATCCAAATAAATTGTAATTGAGGGGCGCTTAATCGGATTATGCATCTTTAAATAGACTAGAATTGGAAGAATTTGAACATGCCCCTCGTTTCACATAAGCGCAATGTTGTTGAAAAATTATCTTCAAATTCAGTCGAAATATATACTAAGTCCTTATGTAATATATATAGGGCTGCGTTTTAATGTGCAACTTTGTATGAGTCTTTTTCTACTTGTTTCAAAATACATATATGTATTCCCCAAAACAACATACATACAACTGTTATCGGCATCAGTTACCTTCTACTTTAATCCAATCCTCTATGTGGACATTGTTCACTTAAATCAGCAAATCTAGCTGTAAATTTGTTAACTAATAAGTTGTAATAACAGAACAATCCTGATCAACCAACCATGCATGCCCGCAAATAAGATATAGTCACAATGTTTTGTTTCCCATTTCGTCCGAGCGACACCCATTAGGGCGAACATGGACCGACCGGAAAGTGCCGGATGGAAGGTTGGACCGACCCAGGGCTTCCTCACAGCGGTGGGGAATGGGGGTCCTGTACACTCCGCGACCCAGGCGTGGACCGCGGACCGGTCCAATGCGGTTCGGTGTAAGCATACCAATGGCGCATATTAGGGCAACATTAGCCACCTAGCGATGGAAAATGTAGATATCTAATCCAGATAGGTGCATGGATATTTGTAACGCACGGCCATGGAAGGAACCAGTCTCTATTCTGTTATCTGAACAACATTGTCCCCAACAGACATTTATCTCATTCTGAACGGTTATTGGACACTAAATTATAGTCAGAAGTTTCTACGCCAATTTTCAGCTTATATACTATAGACAAAACGACAATTGGAAATACTTGAAATCATTCGTATGATACATAAAACCATCCATCAAGTTTACATTTGTTATTTTGGGAAGCGAAAGCATGGACGCTGACCTTCTGACCGCCACCTCTTCTTATAATGAGCTCTTTGGTATAAGCTAATTATTGTTTTGTATATATCATGATCGGATTAATAAACCATAAATATTTTACTTCAAAGACAATGTGTATTAAAAGATAAATTTTCAAGAAAAAGCGTTGTAATATTATCAGTGATAAAATTCTTGACATATACGCAAAACTCGTCTGGGGACAGAGGTTCCTATCGGCTTATTTGTTCTGACTCAAATAGTTAATTTTTAACTGTGAATCAACACGAAGATCAAGAAAGAGAAACATTTTCTTTAAATGGCCTCTCCTCTCTGTAATTTGTGTATATAATATCATCCCAGGGGAACTAGGCCTAACGTTTTTTATATGCCCGTTTTGGATAAAAACCGGAACGAATTATATATGTTATTGATTCGTCCGTTCGCGTCAGTCGGGACGGCTAGATGGACGTCAAGTTCGAATTCTGGTTCCGCCCGCCAATTTTCACCAGAGTTACGACCCTTTTTGTTGTAATTTGTACTCAATTTTCGTTTCTGGATGATAACTTTAGTAAGTCTGAACTGAATGGAATGAAATTTGGTATGTGAGTTTACTATCCCAAAATACAGATCGAATTTGGGTTCCACCTGCCAATTTTTACCGGAGTTATGGTCCTTGTCGACTAAGAATTTGCCAATTATTTTGGTTTCCGGCTGATCACTTTAGTTTGTTTGTCTGATTGTTTTTAAATTTGGCATATGGATTACTCATATGAAAATACAGGTCAAGTATCGCATTTGGGTTCCGTCCGCCTATTTTAACCGGTGTTATGGACCCTGTCGACTTATAATGTGTCGATTATTTTGGTTTCTGGGTGATAGCTTTAGTTATACATGTAGTTATCTGTCTGTTTTCTAATTTGCATGGCATATGGATTACTCGTTATGGCCTTTTGTTGTCCTCCGAAAAATGTATGAGGACTATTATAATCAGCACGTCCGTACGAGCATTTCATGCGTCCATCCATCCTTTTTATCTGCATGATAACTTGAGCAATAATTTCCTGATATTTGGTACGTACCACATTTGAGAAGACGCAGGTCAAGTTCGAATGTGGTCACGGTCGGATGATTTTTGATGGAATTGTGCACCTTTTTCGACTTAGAAATCGCTGTTTTCGGGTTATCCGCGTGGTAACTTGAACAAAATTCAACAGAATTTCTTGATGTGGTTCAAACTTGAGAAGACCCAGGTCAAGTTCGAATGTGGTCACGGTCCGGTGATTTTTGAGGGAGTTATGACCCCTTTTCAACTTAGAAATCGCTGTTTTCATGTTGTCCGCGTGGTAACTTGAGCAATTGACAAACAACAGAATTTCTTGGTATATGTTACGTGGTTCCACATTTGAGAGGACGCAGTCAAAGTTCGAATTGGGTCACAGTCCGATGATTTTTGACGGAGTTATGCCCATTTTTCGACTTATAAATTGCTATAATCCATATGCAAAGCAAAATAGCTCACCAATTCACTCAAATCTTTAAATTTCGAGTTAGGACCTTCACCCATAGTGAAGTATACATTATTAAGGAACAGACAATAACTAAGATATATATTACCCGCGTTATTTTTTCGACTATATAAGGTTCCCTGTCAAAACTTCAAAAAGTTCCAAGGTTTTGTGCTGGTGGAATATGATCTCTACGGGCGTTACCATGAATAGAGATTTATGGCATGATATATCTTGTCACATGCACTCGCGTTTGTTTACATCTTGAAAAGAAACCCCGAGTGTGTCTACAAGAAGTTCGGGCCTCATATACAAAATACATGCTCAGATATTCTTGGATGACGTTCGCCCAGTATAATTGGGCTTGCTGCGATTTCCTGATGTTTACTTCTCTCTTCCGTATAACATTGGGATTCCCAATATAAAACAACCGAAATCACCAGGGGCCGTTACAAGAAATTTGCAGGAAGATGTGCTGGTGTTTGTGGTCGAATTGGATATCGAAATCATAGATTTTTCAGTGAATATACGCTAAAACTAAAAAATATTAAATACTTTTGAGTTTTAAATTTAACAATTAGTTTTAATCCTCACAACGTATATTTTTTTCTTATCGATTATCTAGCCCCTATTTTGTATCACTAATACTAATAATATTAAACAAACAATACTGACGAACAAACCAATACAAACCAGCGCAAACGAACAAAACAACAAAAGAAGTACAATGGCCTAAATATTAAAATCGTTATATGATTTTAGTCTCAAGGTCAACATTTCTTTCCGGCGATCAAAATCGGTTGAAATTTACAATCAATTTATATACAATGAACAGACTTAGACATTCAACTTTCCGGACAGAAGTTAAATAAACGCTTTCAGTTTTGTGTTACCATATATACTAACAAGGAACGCTCTTTATTGATAAAATGCTGAAATTAATCAGTATTAAAAGGGAATATGCTAAAGCTATATGAGCGATTAGTTGACAACGCGAAAAAGATATACATTACTGTGTTCAACTTGAACACAGAAGATTGTGAGATGATTTAAAGGGACAGAAGGCCTTCGAATAAGGTTCATGCTTAAAAGTCTGTAAACAATTATATCATCAACATGTACATGCAAAAAAAGGATGGGTTTCGTTCTATTTTTTTTTATCAATAACTCCTCAATAACGATATTTTGCTTATCAAACCATTGTTATGAAAATATCACTGTTACAGTGGAATTGCCCATAAAAGTCCAATACGATACCAAAGTTTAATCAAAACTTAACGGTAAACATTGGAAAATGTCAAAGCATTAAAATTATTCTGAAAATCATAGTCAGACTAAAATTCGAACTTATGACACGATTAGCGATATTTATTGACAAATCACTGTAATAGTTTTGTTCACATAACAATGGTTTCATCTACTTCTTCGTGTTCTTCTTATATAGTGATGATGTTTTTTTTACAGACTTATATATTATTTGCATTTTAATCAACTGCGAGTGCATTGTGTTCCTTTGATGAGGATCAAAATAATACATTTTGTTATTATTTTTTTTTCAATTAAAATAAATCACAAAATACAACTGTCAACCAAATATGGCAGTTGAAATACAGTTGAGATTGATTGAAACACAAGGACTGTAACGTGGTTTCCTACTGAGAACTTACCTGACAAAACACAAAGGAGTACAATTCCTATAAGAATACACCGCCGTACAGCGATGATGTATGGCTTTGGCGGGAGCATGCTTGGAAAGAAATGAAACAATCTTTCTTGAGATGACACTTTAAGATTAAGATTTATGTAGCGCGTGACCCAAACGACACGTATATATATGTGTGTAACTCTGAAAGGTGCGTGCCGCGATAACATAATATTATGTGGCAAGGAAAGGGTGTGGCGATCAACATGGTGAGTGGGCCTGCCAATATGCTATGATGTTGGTAGGGAAAACTAATGCCGAAAAGGTACAGTTTTGATAGTGTTTGACTAATCCGACCGATTTGAGAAAAAAAGCCGGTGTTTCTCCTTGCAAAACAACGCGAATAGCCATTTTGATTATGGTCCGTTTTCAACAACCAATACAACCATTAATATATTAAATATTTTACATTATGCATGTTTTTGAATTATTTATAACCGCGAAAATGACAACTGTAGACAAAAATAACGGTATGTATTCTTAACATCACCAGTTTTCCCTACCAGCACAATAGCAGTAAGCAGGACCCACCATGTACTTTAAGTTTATCTGTTAAGAACAAAACATGTTCTTAAAAGTGACTTCGGTCACAATTTTTCGAGATTGTGAAATTGTGGAGATTTTAACAAACTCGGTAATAAGCGAGCGAGATCACTGAGTCGCGACCGTATTGGATTCATCCAGCTCCGTTCCGTGGTTTCATATATATTGATCTAGCCCCGGTTTCGTTATTTTAGTACTATACATGTCAAAGTTCTGGAGTAGCATTTCCATATATGGAGCTTTTGAATATTCATGACTTACATATATGGAAATGCTACTCCAGAACTTTGACATTTAGGCTTGAAGTTTAGCACTAAAACCACGGAACCGGACCTGGTGGATCCAATAAGCGAGATCACTGAGTCGCGGCCGTATTGGATTCATCCAGCCCCGTTCTGTGGTTCCAGAGATTCATGCAGCTCGGTTCCGTGGTTTTGGTGCTACAGGTCAAAGTTCTAGAGTAGCGCATTTTCATATATGGAGCTTTTAAAATATTGAATATGATCGTGACTTCCATATATGGAAATGCTACTTGACCTGTATTAGTAATTACTAAAACCACGGAAGCGGGCCTGGTGGATCCAATACACTCACAACAAGAAATTCAATTAATTGAGGAAAAACACCCACTGTCCTGAGTGGTATTGATAAGCTATTGGGGGGGGGGGGTCTACCACTTCGCATGCAAAATAACATGAATGACACCAACAGCTTGAATGTTGGAATAACCCAACATATATGGTAGATATTCAACCAGGCTGTGCTTAAGTTTGGGATTCCAATTGATGACTGATGTACATATACAGTACACAAAAATAGTAATAACAATTAACGTTATGATTTTGAAACTAACCATTTTACAATATTGACGGTAAGGTGGTATTAACTACTACGAGCACTATTAATAATAATAGTACTATTCTATTATAATATATGTGGGCATGATGTATGGAAATATTAAAGGACAAACCAATAGTTACAATACAATTATAACTTTTTTTTTAAATTAAGCGCAAGAAGAGCTTATTGAGAAGAAGAGCTTAAGAGCTTAAAGGGGTACTGTACCCAAGATGTTGTTGTTGGTTTCTATAATCCCCGAGTCGGAGAATAATGTAACAACTTTTCAATTTTTTGAAAGTTTGTTGAGTACGAAGTATTGTTACGGATGGCAAATTTACCGGAATGCAAAAATACAAATTGTCGTTGTCGAGTAATTTTTGTAAAGTTTTCAACCAAATGAATCAAATAAACATTATATTATATGGTTAGTAGTCCCATATACTCATTTAAGTTAGTGTACCGTCACTAGTCAATGAATGGCTTGGGTTTTCTCCCCGTATAAGCATAATGTTTCAAACGATCGTGTGTGCAATTGTTTTCCTAATCCGGTATCCCTCAATTATAATTTGATTACGTTTTGTACACGGAAATTCGAATTTTAAGAGACGCCATTTTATGGCTGGAGCCATAAAATCAATTTATATTAAATTATTAACTTTTAAATTATTAAATTTTAAGATAGCCTATTAACCTGAGCGTTTACAGAATACATCTTCGACTCAAATTACTTATATTTCTATATAGTATCGATAATAGATCGTTGTTATCACCGGGAATTTAATGAAAATGGCGTACAGTACCCCTTTAAGCGCAATGAAGAATATTCAAATTGCGCTGATAAAGCCCAATAATGAATCTCTTAATAAGGAATAATATATTATATATAGTACATAAACTCCTTATAATTCAGGTGGTGTAGTCCATCTCCATGGCACAATGGGTGGATCAAATCTAGGATTATTCTACTATTTGCAGAAGGGTGATCTAATGAGAGAGATATTAATTGTGTTTAAGTGCAATGGGAAGTAATTGCGGTTAAAGGGGTACTGTACCCCAATTTCAATAAATTCCCGGTGACAATAGCGATCTAATATGAATATTATATTATAAAATAACTAATTTGAGTCGACGATGTCTACTGAAAACGTTCCGGTTAACAGGCTATCGTAAAAGTTAAATTGAATTATTTAATATAAACTCATTTATGGCTGGAGTCATAAAATGGAGAATTATGCCATTACGAGTTACCGTTCTTGAAATCGCATATGTTGCGTGTCTTTTATCGACGGCCGTTCGCGAACATTATTGAGTTGCAAACAAAACATGTTACCTGCAAAAGAAGGCCCGTTATAACCGATTCGGAAAAAGGAGAAAGAAACAAAGAGTCATAAAGCGTCAAGTATTTTATAGGGAGTGAGATTGTTCGATGGAAGAGATTGAATGCATCAATCGAAGCTGTGAGCAATGAACTTCCGGTTCTTCCTGCGACCGCGTCTTCTCCGGTGAAGGTCAAAAACATGGCGCGTAGTTTGAAATCGTAATATTTTTGTTTCCAAGATCAATATTTTCTTCGCTAAATTAGGTTTATACGAAACTCATATAACACGAACACAATCTAACTTGAAAGTTATTCCAATGGGAGTAAATAAAAAAATCGCCTATCTTTGTGTACAGTACCCCTTTAAGCGTAATAAGGAATGTCTTATTGCATTCTCATTGGGCTTAAGCGCAATTAGAGATTCCTTAAGTTATTGCGGTTAATCGAAATTGTCTATTAAATTCAATTTTGATTCCCATAGAGGTCATCAATGATGTCTATGCGCAAAGGCAAGGGACCCACGCCAATATTCTCTGTTGGGATTCCAATTGTTGGCTTATGAAAGATGCACATATGCTGAAGATACAGTCGCGCGCAAAACGCGCTCCCGTACATGTAGGTCGGGTTTTGGCCCCAAGTGAATTAAAATGTCATTGAAATAATCGGTTTCTCCCCATAAACATCCATATATTCAAAATACATGTTTTTGGAGCAGAATTAGGTACCGGGTAGTCCATATTGGACCCCATCATGGAATTTATTTTTTTGGTTTAATTTTCAGGCATATTTATTAGTTATGTGGATGGAGTTATCATTAACCTCACATCCTTATATTGAGTGGTTATGCGGATGGGGTTATCATTAAACCTCACATCCTTATATTGGTTATGTGGATGGGGTTATCATTAAACCTCACATCCTTATATTGCAGGTTATGTAGATGGAGTTATAATTAAACCTCACATCATTATATTGGTTATTTAGATGGAGTTATCATTATACCTCACATCCTTATATTGGTT
Source organism: Siphonodentalium dalli (assembly GCA_032622095.1). NCBI lineage: Eukaryota > Metazoa > Mollusca > Scaphopoda > Gadilida > Siphonodentaliidae > Siphonodentalium > Siphonodentalium dalli. The sequence goes on from CP136068.1 coordinate 69,798,909, forward strand.
ATTTAGATGGATTTATCATTATACCTCACATCAGTGTGTTGGGGATTTTGGACCTTGACTTGGGACCTTTGGTTTTGGTGAGTTTGAAGCCTGTTTACATTTCGAAATGTTGTCAGTTTTGTATCGTCTGCAGTGCAACTCGGCATGTTGAAGCAAAAGTTACAAGGCATTGCACCGTTATGATTTTTGCATTGTTGAACAGAAGAGAAATACAGAATACAAATCAGTATCAAATGATAAAATGTATATGTAACGAGTCTATAATACAAATGAAAAACTTGGGGAGGGTGGGCGATACGGGGAAATATGGGTTGATACCAATATAGATTTGAAGAGCGATAATTACCAATTTTGATATATTATGCATCTCAACTCTATTGTTGCGATAAGGCTATAAAATAGAGGGGGTATCAGAAACTTACTAGCAGTTATCTCTATATAGTGCCAGAATAGTTATTTATCGACTTCTATAGTGGTACAATGCAAATTAGAATCAAATTATAAAATATGTATCTAACACAACTATACCAATGAAAAGAAAAATAATAATTTGGGCCGGGATTAGATGTTGGGTTGGTTATATGGAGTAAAAGGAGTTCATACGATGAACTGACATAAATTAGTAGAGCTATAGCGATCAATGTTGCCATGTAATGCATCGCGACTGTACTGTAGCGACAATTGTATAAAATTGGGGGGGGGGGTCTGAAATTATCTCTATAGATGGCACCAGAATTATATAGAAAGGAATAACAACTGATATACATGTACGTATACGGCATAGTACACATAATAGGGTGACTTCACGGGAAGTGTAGCACGGAAAGTGCCAAATGCACTCGAAAATGAAGTTTCTTCAATCACTTTCGTTTTGTTTTTATTTTGTAGCTGGAATGCAGGGAACACATCTCCACAAAATTTATAGCATGGGAACCATTGTTTAAAAAGTTACATCATACCATAGATATGGCATCACAATAATATCTTTAAATTAAAGATGAAAAAACAGCAGCAGTAAACAGGGAATTCAACTGAAAATTTCAGATGAGATCTCATTTACCACAATATGTCTCAAGCTGCAGAGGAGAGCTTCTAAAATATAACAGTTTTTACAGAATTGAAAAATTTTATTCGGTTCCAAAGTTATTCCACTTTCAGTGTTTGGAAGTGATCATATTTTGTCAAAAGCCTTGCTGTTACTTATGACAAATTTGAATAAAGTGTTAAAAACAACCCAAAAACACTACTTTTGTGTGCCTTCTACAAATTAAAAATCCACAGAATTATAAAAAATACTTGAAAGGTTTTTGAGAAATTTGATATGTGTTCCCAAGTGATATATATTGCACTGGTGATTACAGGTGTTTTTCCTCCGATATATGACCTCAATGCATATTGTCAAAAATCTTTCAGGAAAGGACATTTTTTTAAACAATGATAAATCAACTTTTTTACATTACTAGTGTGTTACATACTAAACTTTCTGACAGTTATGTCTGTCATGTCATCTAATGCCATTATTAAAATTTACTTTCCTTGTTAAGGTGGCTGGTAATGAGAAAATTTCAGAAAAAGCCATGTTCAGGAAAGGACATTTTTTAACGGAATTTTCGTCATCACTAATCAAAGAACTAAAAAAATCACTAATTTTTAATCACAGAAATAATAGCACATCTATATTAGATATCATATCCTTATTGTTGAAAATACACCATATGTGACATCTTTAATGGTGTTTTCTTCAATACTGACTGTAGCTGATTTGATTTTGGTGTTTTTTTATTTTTTTAACGGAATGTCTCCAAAATAAAAAAAATTGACATAAAATTACATATTTTTGACATTTTTACATGAAATTTTCACTAATAAGAACAGAATGTCTTAGATTATAATTACTGTATGAAACTTGTTTCCTTTGTACTATATATTTTCTTATAATCACCTTATTATTGAGACCATTTCCTGTTTGGCACAGAGAAAATGGCAAAAAAATGCACATTTCTGGTCATAAAATTGCAAAAAATAGTCATATTCAGCTGAAATTTGCTGCGCCGGTCACATAAATATACCTTTATATGATAAAAAATGAATGGTAGGTTGGTCATACACTGAACATGAATTTAAGGGAGATATGTGTCCAATTCCTTCATGCTACACTTCCCGTGAAATCACCCAATACCATAGACATAAGTATTGATCACATGATAAAAATATGTACATAACTCGACTATACCGATAAAAAAAAAAAAAATTGGACCAGGATTAGAGGTTGGGTTGGTTACAACTTACATGCGGATAATTGGATATGCGGTTAAAACAATAGACCGATAGGGGTTGATACGACAGACCAAAATAAATTTGTCGAGTGATAGTGACCAATGTTGACGTAAAAAGTAATGCGACTGTACTGTCGCACAATTATCACGTAGAAATTGTCAAATATGTACCCTGGTGTCCAATATGGAGCACATTAGAAAACATTCGCAGGGCCCTAAAATTTATTTAACACAGGATTTCCCATTCAAATCGATTTATGTCGATAAAACTCTTAGTTTTCAAAATTTTAAGCTGAGACTTGGTGTGTCTGCGTGAAATATTTATATATTCCTAAAATGACAGGTTCCAGCACGTAATTATGTTCTAGATGGCAGACAGAATTTTTTTTCGATGATAAATTTTAATATAGGATTTGCCATTCAAAACGATTTATGTCCATAAAACTCTTATTATTTTTCAAACTTTTAAGCTGAGACTTGGTATATCTCCGTGGAATACTTATATATTCATAAAATGACAGGGTCCATTACGTAATCATGTTTTAGAAGGAAGAAATGAATTTTTTTCGATGATAAATTTTAACATGGGATTGTCCCATTCAAATCTATTTATGTCGATAAAACTGTTATTTTTCAAAATTTTAAGCTGAGACTCGGTGTTTCTGCGTGGAATATTTATATATTCTTAAAACGGCAGGGTCCAGCACGTAATTATCTTTTAGATGGAAGAAATTGATTTATTTCGATGATAAAAATCCAGCATAAACAAATTTAACAATCATTTTCCCAAGTGTCGTTTTGGTCAAAATATCGCTTTCTCGACGGGGAGATCTGATCCTAACAAAAGCTAAGATGTATTTAGATAGAATTATTGAGAGAATTTGACAGATTATGGTGCATTTTGAGAGAATTTTAGTGGAGAAAGCGTTTGCTTCAAACATGCGAATTCAGCCAATTACAGTTGCAGACGAGCGCTGTCACTGTCACTGTCAGAATCAGATTGACAACACATTGAACAAATGCAGGCCTGAAACTCACCTTTTTGGGAGGTAAATCCAATAATTAGATATCAAACAATCCTTCCTAAGCACATTCAAAGATATCTCGCAAGATTTTTAATATCTTAGGACACAGAAACAGTCAAAATGAATAAATTCGAGACGAAGCGAGATATGTGTACGATTTGATTTTGAGGCGGTTTGATGGCCTTGTCCTTCCTTCATCTATGGCCTTGTTTACTATGACGTCATTTGCGTTGCTTTCCAACCTTAACCCTTTCCATTCTCAACGACATTTCAATTAGTTGAAATTAAAAAGTTCTCAAGTTCCAGCTCAACCTGAATCTAGTTACTCAATTGGTAGAAATACGTTAGCAGTAATTCTTAGTTTTATAAGTTATAACTCTAATTTTATTGATGATACGAGCTCAACATCATAATATGTCACTGTTTATGGCGGTGTTATCCAAAGGTGTGCTTTGATAATGATTATAATTTTATTTTGTGATCAAACGTCAGTGCAGCTCAGCAGAAACGCATAGGCACTAGTTCAATTCAGCAGAAACGCATGAGTCCTACGATTATAGACACCCACTGGACGCGCTTCGCGCGTCGGTCAGTGGGTGAAAAATCGGAGTCCGTATACTAGTAGCTACTATATAGTAGCTATTGTAGCTATATAGTACCTATATATGTAACACCTATATGTTATTGGTGTGATATATTAGCTATACCGTCTTTAATAGTGCCTATCGTGGAACCGATATAGGCATATTGCATTCAGGATAATTAAACCAATTAAATTACCCCCCTCCCTGTTATTTGAGAGACGCTCACGCAAGAGGGCACATTCGCAGACCACGAGGAATTTCTTTTCAAGAAGCCATTTTTATAATTCATTATAATCGACTAATCGTTGTATGGATTACTCTGGATCAACCGAATTAGAGATGTTGTGAAAAGTAAACGCAGGAATCTAAGAAGACAAGACAAGGAAGATGGACGCTTCGCCATGTTCCGCCGAGTCAACCGACTCCGTTGGCGTTGAACATTGTTCGACTTCGCCGGCATCGGAATGGAAGGAAGATTCTGTTGCCAACTGGCTATATAGTTAGGTACTATATAGTGCCTATGAAGGTGCTACTTAGATACTATATAATACCTAACTTAGGTGATAAATATAGTATATACTTTTAATAGGTACTATATAGTAGCTGTATAGGTACTATGTGATACCTAATTATAGGTACTTTATAGTACCTATATCATATAGGTACTATATAGTACCGAAAGTTAGGCACTGACCCAGTGGCAAGAATAGCACCTATACAGGTACTATATAGTAGCTATATTTGTAAGAGTGTATGACCGCGAGTTAGTGACAGGGCGTTTATGACCGTGATTTATAGTGACGATATATTCCATATATGGATGTCATGAATAATTCAAAAGCTCCATATATGGACATATGCTACTCCAAAACTTTGACCAGAAGCACTAAAACCACGGAACCAGGGCTGGAAGAATCCCTGAAACCATGGAACGGAGCTGGATAAATCCAATACGACCGCGACCCAGTGATCTCGCGTATTATATGCCCTGGACATCACTATAACTCGTGGCCATATTGGATCCACCAGGCCCGGTTCCGTGGTTTTAGTGTCACATGTCAAAGTTTTGGAGTAGCATTCCATATATGGAAGTCATGAATAATTCAAAAGCTCCATATATGGAAATGCTATTCCAAAACTTTGGCCAGTAGCAATAAAACCACGGAACCGGGGCTGGGAAGAATCTCTGAAACCACGGAACAGAGCTGGACGAAGTCCAATGCGACCCCGACCCAGTGATTTCGCTTATATACAATACGTACATAACAAGGAGTTTACTTTTGGCAGATACCTCCACATTTCTAATGGCCGTAATTCGCAAATGCCTGAACCGATTCTTAAAATTCCAATGCCAATCGATCGATTAAAAGCTGTATTTTCCAATTACGATATATATAATAACAATTCTAGGATAAACTGTTTCAAAACTTCGAAAACAGACGCTGAACACAAAAATCATGTATCGACAAATCTAATGTAAATCCCCCAAATAAATCGCATACTTGAATCCAAGCACGCCATCTTGATTTCTGGATTTTCCCCAAGGCGGATTTTAGATATGTTATGTATATATATATATACAAGAGATTCTATCGATATATCGATATATATATATATATTTATAGTTCTCAGTCTTAAATAGATAGGCTACGTATGCCTACGCCCCTGTCAGAAATGGTAGCGCCCCCAAGTTCGTATTATTAGGCAAATTTATAAATTATTATATAAAATATATTGGTTTCATAAATGCACCACCTCAGAAATCCGTTCAACCAATCCTTCAATTACCAAAAACTATAATGCTTATTACTGCAGGTTTCTCATTCAACACACCAGAAAGCCTCTAAATGCGGACCAAACATCTACTAATCGGATTAAATACACACCCAATACTTCTGACTTTATTCTACATTCCAACTGAGACATACGCTATCAGCAAAGTTAGCTGTTATTTTATGCATTGTGTTCCCGCAAGCCATTGTTCATACCTAAACATCGAAAGCAATTAACGCGGTCATAAAGTTATATACTGCAACAATGAGACATCCGCCAAAAACCCGAAATGTGTTGTCCTGCGAGATATCCCAATCGCTATAACTCCATTGACACTGCACGGCCAGATCAGCCTGAAGACATTTTCCTAAAATAATTTGCATCGCGTTAAACCCGAAATGTGTTGTCCTGTGAGATATCCCCATCGCCCAGTTGGTACGACCAGATCAGCGTAGCAGTGAACACCCATATATTTGGGCGGATAATGAGACGATGTGCGTATCAGAGAATTCAATTCAATTCAATTTATTGGTATTCTGAGCATCAAAACACTGTGTATGAACGGAAGTGAACGCTGTATCGCGGTAATCGGACATAAATAAAAGTCGCTCGCCTCAGCTTGACTACGGTACGTATATTTTCGTCTTTCCCTACAATTCTGTAAAAATCCCAGCCCGGGTGCCGATCTGCCTCGATGAGGGGTATGTTCTGCTACATTTTCGTACTAATTTCGTTTCAGTGTCGTGTCTAGTTCTCTCGTAAATCAAGGTTAAACCTCCTATTTTCGTGCTAAAAACACGTCACGTTTGCGATCAAAAGCATATTTTTCAAACTATACCATGTCTTATTTTATAACAAAGACATGTTTTGGATGCTTTAATATCCCATTGAAAGCCACGCTTAGCGATTGTCCCCTGTTTCCTGTGTTTTCTCGACATACGAGCCCGATTTCAAAGCGTGGTGCTCCAACAGAATTGAACGCACGGTAAGATCTGACAAAAAAACATTGAACGCACGGTATTTTTATTATTATTTGTATTGAACGCACGGTAACATTTCGATTACACCTTTTTACGACCGGTTAGCATCATATCGCACATTTCTAACTTGATTTTCACATGCCACAAATGTACATTTTTACATTTCCGCAGCCAATATTGCTACTTGTGCTAACAATGTTTATTAAAATGGTCAAATGTTACAGTCAAGATATGAGATGCATTAGATCATCCTACAAATAGTCCTTGAATGTCCAATGTTTGAGAGTTTCTGTTGTTTGTTATCTTAACTAGCACTTTAACTATCACGAGTAACCATGAAAACCCCACACTCTTTTGTCAGTGGTAGTCTTTTATATTAAAAAAACTATAGATCAACTATAGTTTACAATGTGCTAGAATTTATCCAAAATACGACAAATTGTATCTTGTTTTAGTGGAAATAAGTCACACGATAGCATGTTCTAGAAAATAACACAATATAACACAGTATAAACAGTATACAGTATAAATCTGACAAAACAAGCATTGAACTCCCGGTATTTTTTTATTTGTATTGAACGGCTGGTAAACTTTCGATTACACGCTGTAAAATGCCATACTCTTAATTATGTATGTATATTGGAGTGAAAACTGAAGTGACGCCGATCGCTAGTATTAAAATATATTATATCAATTACAAACACATGTGGGCATAATTGAACTCATATTACGGTCGTAATCTACAATCTCTGTTTCAACAAATAAAACTTTTTATTTTTACCTCCAGCTGGTGCAAAAAATGTGCTAAAATAGGGTTTTATATGGAGTGGCATGGTGTGTTGAACACCGCAATAGATGTAATGAATATGGATGCGCTTGTACCCCCACCCCAATTGATCAAATACTACTAATAGTTGGAAATTTTAACCCTCCAATTTAACAAAAAATTGGAAAATTCAGGCTTTAAACAAGTAGAATCTTGATCTTTCCGACTGGATTTTAAGTCTAAATTTGCATTTTTTTATTTAGCCTAGTTGAAAAATTATAACTTAATGTTGACAATCAAATTCGAAACGGTAGTCGGATGTTTTGGGGTTGAGTTGAGTATAATGGAACAATTGGATCTCAAAGAGTACAAATGCATACACCAAAATAGGATATATTCCTATATTTCACAGGGAGGGTCATGCCATCAAACGAGACCAGCTTGCAGATGGAATATGTGACCTTGGTCTAGGGAGGGCGAGACGTGCCACGGATTGCCTTTTTGTCACCATACTGATGCATGCAATCCATTTAAAATTGAAGGAATTTGCAGGGAGCTGTTAAGTTATATATAAGGATTAACTGTCATGTGGACTGTTTTTATGGAGATGTAACGGTGAGGTAAGTGGACATAACTTGTGTAAAACCCGAAGGGTTTTACATACAAGTTATGTCCACTTACCTCACCGTTACATCTCCATAAAAATAGTCCACATGACAGTTAATCCTTATATTTATATACGTTTAGCGAAAAAGCCACTTTTGTAAATATATTTAAATCGAAAAGTGTATCGTGACAAGATCAGCCCAAAATACCAAATAGCACCCTTGGCAAAAGTTAATAGGAACAATTTCTCTTCATGTTGAAACCCGATGATGTATTAAGTCAATCCTACGCGATTCAAAATGCGCCCAAAGCATTACGCGTTCGTCTTTCCAAACCTAATGACGTATCGATGGTGTTATTAGCTTGGTGTCATGAGGCGATGCGCATTCACCGAGAAATAACTGCAACTAGCCACGTGGGCGCCGACCAATCAGAATGCTGGATTTAGTGATGACAACACTTAGTGTGTAAATATACTTGTATATTAAACTGGCGTGTGTGTATTCCATTGGTTATAGTCCATAACATTCATATAAAGTGCCCTTTTATGCAGACCTTCCCCTTGCTACCCGATCTATGCTTCTGATGGACCACATTTCGACGTGTCGCTGAATATATATATACGCCCCATTTCTATATTTCAGATAGACGAATCCTTTTCTTGTGTCGTATGCCCCCCCCCCCCGCAACGACGAAATTCTGGTGTCTGGAGCCCGACTGTGCATTCACCACCAAACATAAAACGAACTTGAGCAGTCCAAATGATTTGGACTTAAGTCCAATTAGTGACTTGATTTGGACTTAAGTCAAATTCATTTTGACTTAAGTCCAATTCATTTTGGACTTAAGTCCAATTATTTGGACTTAAGTCCAATTATTTGGACTTAAGTCCAAAGGCTAAGTAGGAACTAGATGACCTATCTGGACATGCCATAAATGTATTTATTTTGACACATGGGCATGCATCCATGGTCCTTTCCCTACTTACAGGGGCGTAGGCCTACGTAGCCTATCTATTTAAGACTGAGAACCAATTACTTTGATTCGTCGTATCATTGATGAAGAACGGACGTATGCATTTGGTGCAAACTAGCGCTAAACATATTTGTATCACTATCAGTTTCGGTGACCCTCCCCTCCCCAATCGTGGCACGAAGGTGACTTCCATTCCTTATTCGAAAACAGTTATATTTATGTCGAACAAAGGGTGTTAATTGTAGGGTGGCCACCATTGCATCTTTACATACACCCGATCCCAAAATGGTCACTGTCCAGATGGGTTCAAATGGGGAACGCATGCCATTTCTCAGCCCCCTGACCGATTTAGGTCACACAAATGGCGTTATACGAGCACAACTTGATCTCCTGCAGTTCGTGAGTAACGTCATTGGATAGTAATCACGTTGTGGAACATCATTAGAATGCACCCAGCTGGTTTCCGTTGTTAGCGACAGCTTCCTTAGAAACGTCAACATAAACAACGTATTTTCGTGCAATCGGCGGCGACCGCCACCGCCGACGCTACGATTAAAATCGTAAGTGGGGAAAATCGCAGGTGGATAAAAGTGACTTGCCCGCAGACGCTACGGTGCTGCGATGTTTGCAGCTACGATATTATCCACGTGATCGATCACATGATAGCAAAATGTTATACCACATTCTCCGCATTATGCAACTAAATACATATACCGGTACATGACATGTATCTCAATTTTCTAAACTAACAAGTTGATTTTGAAAGTTCAAGTGAAATTGAATATTTTTTTATTTTGACATTGTTGTACCTGTCAACTCAACAGGCTCAGCTCTATGGGAGGCCAAATTCACATTTATTAATAATTGCGCTGAAGCGCAATTCAATTGCGCTGAAGCGCAATCCAGCTTGATTCATGTCAATTGCGCTGAAGCGCAATTATTGTTACAAACTTACACCCCTGAATAGATAGGTTATTCCATTATCATCAATTCATATGGGATATCTACCAATTGCGCTTCAGCGCAATTCAAAATTAATTGCGCTTCAGCGCAATTAATTTTTCACATACTACCCAAGCAATTCAATTGCGCTTCAGCGCAATTATTATTATTAAAGTTGGGTTGAATAGGTGCAGGGAGAAAATTAACTGGTATCGCATCGCAATTTGCTACCCAAATTTGGATAATAGCTATGCTATCTAATTGTGTCATTATGAGGTTATTTGATAATCAAAATTTCAAAAGTAATTTGCTCCCTGAATAGGTGGGTTATTCCATTATCATAAATTCATATGCGATACCAACCAATTGCGCTTCAGACTGCCTCCTTGCCTCTTGTCATGAGTATTATGAGTTAACTAAAGACAGTAAACAATTATGAGAGCACCCCTACCTTTTACATTAAGGGTTGAGAGGATAATATCAAATGACTTATGGACTGAGTCATTTTTATTCGTTTAAAACCACATCTCAGAAAATTCTTTAGAAGTCTTCAGTCACATACAGAAGGAATAAAGGCACCACTAATAGCGTTCCCTTCAGGGCGACTCACAAAACATTTCCTTCTGTTTTAGTTGGTGTGACTCTCGATAGCATTACCTTATGTATTAGTCGGGGTAACTTGCGACACCGGTACCTTCTGTTTTAGTCGGGGCAACTCATGATAGCATTGTAATCTGTATGAATCGGGCCGACTCGTGATAGCATTGCCTTCTGTATTAATCAGGGGGACTCACAATAGTATATTTCCTTCTGTTTTAGTCGGTGCTACTCGTGATAGCATTACATTCTCTATCGTGAAGACTCGCAATAGAATTAGCTTCTGTTTTAGTCGGGGCTACTCGTAATAGCATTAATTATCTTCTGTTTTAGTTGGGCCGACTCGCGATAGCATTATCTTCTGTATTAGTCGGGGTAGACTCACAATATAATTATCTTCTGTTTCAGTCAGGGCGACTTGCAATAGCATTAGCTTCTGTAATAGTGGGGGCGACTCGCAATACCAGTATACCTTCTGTTTTTGTTCTAGTTGGGAAAATAATTGCGCTGAAGCGCAATTATTTTTCTATTGGATTTATTCATACCTGTACCTTCTGTTTTAGATGGGAAAATAATTGCGCTGAAGCGCAATTGAATTGCGCTGAAGCGCAATTATTTTTCTATTGGATTTATTCATACCGGTACCTTCTGTTTTAGTTGGGAAAATAATTGCGCTGAAGCGCAATTATTTTTCTATTGGATTTATTCATTAATTAACTGGGGGGTTTAGCCATATATGAAAAATTAATTGCGCTTCAGCTCAATTATTAATAAATGTGAATTTGGCCTCCCATACAGCTCAGCTGAATTTCAACAATTGCGGCAGCCCTCTACTCCTTGCCTGATATGTGGTATAGGCCTGCACTCTCTGCCGTGCCACATCTCCACCAATGTGGTCTCGTTTTTGTAAGTGCAAGAAGTTTGTAAACTTTGCGCCATTTTTGAATGTTTTCTTTTCGTGATATTTACAACATGACCAGTGCGACAGTGGTCATGTGACAGCTACGATCGCGCGCGTTGCCAAGGTCACGCCACGATTTTCCTGGTAAAATCAAACAGTGCTTGATCGCTATACGATTTGGCTACGATATTTTCGTGGGCATGCGCATTGGATGCTTCCTCCTACGATTTCCCCCCACTTACGATTTTAATCGCAGCGTGTGCGGTGGCACTAAGTGCCACCGCACACGCTGCGCCCCAATGTTCAGTTTGTGAAGTATGTAACTTGATTAAGCAACTGGAAGTTTGTTACTATAAAATTTACGATATTCTTCCCTCCGTGAGCTGGTGAATTTGCACTACCGATAATCGATATCGGTGCTATAGTCTAGACGAGTGCTAGTGCTACTGCCGTACTCACGGTACTGGCTACTGCTCAACTTCAAGTGCAGACTTTCATTCGTAAACAACCAAATTCACATGCCGGCTATATATACTCGTACAATTCATTTTTTTTTTCATTTAGAACTTGACGCGAATAATAAGATTTTATTAGAAATCACACCATGGTCCATGCTATGATAATTGTTCTGCTCAATTTAGAAATATAATTATAATATAAAGCGGACTATTTCGCTGTGGAGTCGTATGGATACAAAACTTTCATTATCAGGTTTAGTCTCTACTATACATATAGGGGCCTGAACCATAATTTCAGGTTCCAGCATGCAATTTTCTCTGTTTGTTAATTGAACATGTTCTGTTTCACATGCAGGCTCCAAAATAGCGTGTGTTCTGCCTTCTGTCATAACGAAATAAACCCATAAAATATTCTCTCAACTAATAATGGCTGACAAAAAAAAACCACATACTTGCTGGGGAGAAATTCTTGTAAACACAATATAAACGAAACTGCATGTGGCCTATGCGTTGTCAAATAACAATTGAATCAAATCGTGAATTAATGTTACTTCATTCAACGATTCATGCATGCAGTAAGCATTTATTAAGATGCCAATTCGGGTTCGACCCATGTTCAATGATGCCGAAAACAAGCCACGTGGCAAAAGGGACGCAATTGTATGGAGTTTGACTGTCAATCAAGACTTGCAGGAATATACCGTTACAAAGAAGGGGACTATTGTTTTAAACCAGATGAATTGGACTTAAGTCCAAATAAATCAAAAATGTGAAAACGGCTTGCCATAAGTTTCAGTGTTTGCCAAACTCCAAATATGATTTGAATATAGATGACTGTCACAACAAATTTACACTATCCAAATGAATTGTAGAAGCTGGTGTATTCATTGTAACTGAAAATCACTGTTCATGCCATTAATTTTGGGACTTGTAAATTGGCGGCACTGTCTTTAGTTTAGAGAATTAGACTTAGTGACATAGTGCCCGGGGCAATATATTGGCATTATGCCCACGCTATAGGACCATACAAAAATATTTGGCATCCAATATTAGAAATTTCTTCACAATATAGTTAGTCTAACATATTAAATATGTTGTTAAAATATCAAGATGTATATGGAGATCAATTTACTGAGTTACAAGACCTCAAATATGGCATTTCGTCACAAAGCAAAATTTGACTAAGTCCATGTTATGGAACGCACATTTCAGCGGCAGATTGTTTTCCCTTCCTGCATAACCAAAAAGATAGGAAATAATTGATTAATGTTCACTACCCAGAGACAGATTGAAGGCTAACCACTTAATTAGTGAAAAAAACCCCACAAAATTATTGTGTATTTTATAAAAATCTGCTTTTTAGCCAATTTTGACAATATAGCGAAAATGGAGGCTAAGAAATCTGAAAAAAAACGACCCATTTTTGAAGTACAAAAATGTCCATAGCTTAAAAAAATATTTGACGAATCGGAAAAGGTTTTTCGGTTTTATGACCAGTATGGTGATATCTACAAAATAAACACACAATTGAAAAGATAAACCAATATGATTTTTTCATGAACATTCCTATCTAAAATTAAGCAGTACTATAGTGGGTGGGGGTCTCCAATAAAGATGAACACGCATGTATTTGTTATTTCAATATTCGCATTTGAATAACATCGCAATAGGTGGTATAGAATCAATGTGATAAGTGACCTGTCACTATTAAGCGCCATAACATTGGTTCGCGTTACTTGTTCGGCGTAGTTACGGTACGTCCGGTATAGAGATTCCCAATCGAACACCTACTGTGTTTCCTTGGATTCCCAATCGAACACCTACTGGGTTTGCATGTGCTTTGGTTTCTTCCGGTGTATCTTGTCATTGTCTTATATAAAACGTTTCGATTGAACCAACTTCTTTAATTATATATTACCAACAATATCCTTATCGTGGCGTGGTGGCAGCTTCAACGGACTCACACGCGGAATTTACGCCGGCTACACGTGGTTTTATTTAATCTTGAAGAGTTAATCGTTTTCACGTTCGAAGTGGTTCCCGACTAAACGGTGTCGTGCAAAATCGATCAAGGACAATGGCATGTCGTGCGCCGAAACAATGGTGCCTAACAAAAGACGAAAGCGTGACTTCCTTCGAAAGTTGGAAAGCTAACATCCACTATACATTGTCATTAGATGCAAATTTTGCAACCTTTTTGGTTGATGGTGTGAAATGGGGTAAGAAGACACGTGCCGACCCTTCTCGTGGGTTTACTAATGATGGTGATGCCATATCAGACATAGCAGCAGCCACTCGTCGAACAGCTGCACAAAAGGTCACATTATTGGAATTGCTGCTGGGTCAAATCGCCAACTTCTGCCCAATAATTTCACGCAACACCATTGTGAAAAACTCTACATCGCTTGAAAGCGTCTGGCAGGCAATCCGTCAACATTTTGGCTTTCAGTCAACAGGCAGTCACTTCATCGACTTCGCAAACATCAAGCGTCTCTCCTGATGAACGCCCAGAATACTTGTTCCAACGATTATCGGCTTTCATCGACGACAGTCTAATGAAACGGGATGGTGGCATATCACACCATGGTGCTCAACCCGATGAAGATGAAGAGCTCTCGCCGACATTTGACAACCTCATTGGTCTGATATGGCTGCAACTGTTACACAAGGACTTACCTAAGTTGATAAAACAACGTTATGGTACAGAATTACGCTCTCGCTCGCTTGCTACAATAAAACCCGAAATTTCGATGGCGTTGGATTCTCTCATGGATGAAGTCATTTCTGCAGAAGAAACAAAGGTTATGCGTGCATTTACCACTAACTATGACCGGAAAGTTTCTCCAAAAGTCTTCCCACAAGCAGCATCGGGTAACAGACAAAAATGCTGCCCGCTTTGTCAACAGGCTGGTCGACCTGATTTATGTCATTTCCTGAGTATGTGTCCTCACCTACCTGCACGCGACAGACAGTTCATGACCAGAGCTCGGTCCGTCCTGATCACTGATGATAATTTTAATGATGAAGAAATTTGTCAGCAAATACAGAACACTGGATTGGACAACAGTTGTGGAACTGTCAAGAATACTCCTACTATTCCAACCAGACGAGTGCGAGTGAGAAAATCACCTTTCCTGACTGCCTACTACAAGCATCACCCAGTTTCCATCATCATCGACTCAGGGGCTGAAACTAATATGCTGAAATCTGAAGCAAAGACCATCCACAAAAGCTCACACATATGCCAGGTCTTAAATATAATGACACCTTCACCTATCGGCACTTCAGTACCTACATGTACATCCAATAGTGTCATTTCTACCAACAAAAACCATTCTGATGCCGTACAATTAGATCCTGACAATATTCTTTCGCCGCAGATCAAACAGAAGTTCCTGGATGTACTTTCTGATTATGATCATGTATTTGACCCTGCCTATCCTGGTTATAATGGTTCCTGTGGTCCATTTCAAGCAGTCGTCAACATGGGCCCTGTTCAGCTTCCTCAAAGAAAAGGTCATGTGCCGCAATACTCGCGAGACAAACTCGTTGAACTTCAACAAAAGTTTGATGAGCTTGAACAGCGTGGTGTTTTTCAACGTCCAGAAGATGCAGGTGTCGTAGCTGAATACCTTAATCCATCTTTCCTGGTGAAAAAGCCGAATGGTAATTACAGACTGGTGACAGCATTCGCTGATGTTGGCCGCTACAGCAAACCTCCGCCATCCATGATGCCTGATGTTGATTCAACACTACGCATTATCGGCCAATGGAAATATATTGCTGTATCAGTCCTTACAAGCTCGTTTTATCAAATTCCGCTATCTCGAGAGTCTACAAAGTACTGTGGAGTAGTAACACCATATCGCGGAGTGCGAGTGTATATGCGGTCAGCCATGGGGATGCCAGGATCCGAAACAGCGCTTGAAGAGCTTCTTTCACGTGTACTCGGTGACCTACTCATGGAAGGCGTGGTGGTTAAGCTTGCTGATGATCTCTATTGTGGTGGAAATTCTCTGGAGGAACTACTTTTGAATTGGAGCCGTGTTCTTCAAGCATTCAGCAAGTCAGATCTGCGACTGTCTGCCGCTAAGACAGTAATTGTGCCTCAACGTGCATCGATTCTCGGTTGGATATGGTCAAATGGTTCACTCAGTGCTAGCCCATATCGTGTCACTACGCTTACTACATGTGTGCCTCCATCCACAGTGAAAGGTTTGAAGTCATTCATAGGAGCATATAAAGTCCTATCGCGTGTGATTCCTCAGTGCTCTCATATTCTTGCTCCACTTGATGCGATGATTGCCGGTCGAGCTTCTCAGGAGTGTATAAAGTGGTCAGGACAAAGGACAAAGGACTGTAAAAAAAATCCTGTTGCCGAAAGGGCTGTACAAGAAGTAGAAAATGAGCTTGCCCGTCAATATAACCGGTCTGACATTCTCACTTCTGTTAATCTTGCAGTGGCAATTTCTCAGTTGAATTCACGAATTCGGACACGCGGACTTTCGGCAAATGAAACGTGGACCCAACGTGATCAGTATACCGGTGAACAGTTACCCATTAAAGACTGTGACTTAATTTCTCAACAGAGTGCTCAAAGATCGTTGAATCATCCTGCTAGTGAGATTTCAAAATCACCATCTGGGAAACTTCATGTTGATACAAATATGAAGATTGGTGACCTTGTTTATATATATTCAGATAGAGACAAGCACAAACCCCGTGACCGGAAATTAGTAACAAGCATAGACGGTTCATGGTGTAACTTAAGAAATTTGTTGGATCTCAACTTCGGAACTCTTCCTATCGCTTAAAACGTAGCGAGTGTTACAAAGTTCCCACCGACATCAATCTTAACAATAACACTCCTAAACATACTCTGACTTGCATCCCAGATGAAGATGGTGAAAACTTGTGTCATGAATCAGACATTGCTGTATCAGTATGTCCACCTCCAATTCCACAAACAATATCAAGTGAAATTTCTATGTGTGAAGACACCGAGAGTACTAGTAGTCCCAGGCGATCAAATCGTGAGAAACATCCACCGAGATATTTGTCAGACTATGTCCTCAGCGAGGAAGATGTTTAATTTGTGTGTTTTAAAGTTCCTTTATAAGAGAAAAGAGGCTGCGCCATAACAATGGTTCGCATTACTTGTTCGGCGTAGTTACGGTACGTCCGGTATAGAGATTCCCAATCGAACACCTACTGTGTTTCCTTGGAAGTTGGATTCCCAATCGAACACCTACTGCGTTTGCATGTGCTTTGGTTTCTTCCGGTTATCTTGTCATTGTCTTATATAAAAAGTTTCGATTGAACCAACTTCTCTAATTATATATTACCAACAATATCCTTATCGTGGCGAAGGGACGTGGGGAGCCAAATTCACATTTAACTAGAATGCACTCAGAGAGATGCCAACGTGCGCAAAAATGTAATAAACAATAATTTAAAAAATAATTTCACTGTATTTTACTTAATTTATTTAATTTAATGTTAGCAAAAAAAGACAATTACCATTTCTCATTTCATCACAGATAAAATGCAAATTACTATATTAATCATTTAAGTACTTAAAACCAATTCCATGTTACCGAAAGGATGAGACTTTAATATCGATTACATTTTTTTCAGCGGCATATTTTGATTTTCATTTTCCGATAGTCAAAGTTGACCAAAGGAGCAATTATAAGAAATAATTAATACCATTTGTGTAAATATTGATAGCAGCCAATATGCAACAATAAATATCAATAATTAATCAATAATTAGTCAATAACGATCATTTTATGTAATAATAAACTCTTCAAACGGTGTTTGTGTCAACAAATGCGCTTTGTTTTGTGTTACGTCATTCGTCGTATTTGACCCGGAACTCGGCTGAAGGTTAGGCTATTCAGCCTATTGCGTCGAATTACGAAATCGCGTTTTGAATGTCTCTCTTTTCCCGCACGATAAAAAGAGGTCTTCGCACGAACCAAAAATGATAAAACTTCCCAATTATAAGTAAAAATACCCAAATGAAGGAGTCTATGTAGGTCCCGAAGGAGTCTATAGACTCTTTGATGTACAGTTCTGATGGAGAAAATGTAGGTCGATTTATTTTTGTCATAACTCTGACGTATTTTGAACTGGGAGAAAAAATCGAAATCGAGGCTCACTACGAGCATGCCAGTTTTAAATATAGAAACAGGGAATCCCGACAAATGGCGATATCGACGACAAACAAATAATCGAAAACAACACATAAAATAAACATTTTTTGGAGACGTCATGGAGTTAAACGGAGTAGGGTGACACCAACGTACCTACGAATCTGTCTGATCGCAATACTGTTGCGCGAGCGCACGTAATAATTACGTTTAAGCGTAATGGTATTTAATATTTAATGCCATTATATGCTTAAGTGTAACTAAAATTCCATTACACTTATGCGTAATGGGACTATGCTTAAGCATAATGAAATTACACTTAAGCATAATGGGATTACTCGTAAGCATATTGAAAATATGGTTAAGCATACTAGAATTACGCTAAAGATTAATTCCATTATTCTTAAGCGTGATCCCATTACACTTAAGTAATATGATCATACGCTAGCGTAATTAACGAACCAAAGCAAACCCAGTCATTTCCTTTTTATCAAAATCAGTTTATAGATTCCCTGGTATTCCATACAAATAAGATCCACATAAGGCAGCTGCTATATTTCCTGGGGTCGTCGAATGAATGGACCCCAATCGTAATTTCGAGTATAAATTAGGCAGATCGTACTTCCGGGTACTCTTGATCGACAGCTTGACTATTCATGGTTATAAACTACTAGTACCAACATTAAAGTGAAAATAGTTATACCTTGTCGAGAGGGGAACGGGAACATCTTTAATGAATTTAACCAATTTATTTCTTTTCTTGACGCTGGGTGAGCACTGCGGCGGAGATACTATACTATGCCGAGAAGCGTGTCCATTTCATAGCTGTTCATTTCATTCAAATGTGTCACCGTGTCGATTTCAACGAAAATCGACGAACAACGTCATCGTGTAACTTTCCTCATTGACCGAGTTCGCCTGAATGTATCTTCTGCTTTGTTCATAATTATGTGTTTCCTTTCGATTCCATGGCGAAAATAGTATATTTATGGATTATCACATGCATGTATGTAATATATAGTCTTATGATAACAATTAATTCCTTATTAAATATATGTTATTTCGTTTCGCACAGTATTGCACCGTACCAAGACAGTGCTGTACATTAAATGCCCAGTAGAACGGTAAATTCGTGATGACATTCTTATTATATTGCACATCAGGAATGTCGATCACTTTTCATTCGCCCCGATGTGTGTAGACTAGTTACAATAGTGTCGTTATTTATTGTGTCTTATTTTCTCAATAAAAGGTAAACTAACGCAACGAATGAACTTACATTGTAATTCAATATTCATAATTCTCATTTGCAATACCAGTAATCGAACGACACAGTAACAAGATTTCCCGATTACGACTTTAATGCTTTAAGCCCACCGATCTACTGTGAGACAAAGGCGCTCGCGAAATTCAAAACATCAGCGTCGCATTAGATAACAAGAAATGGCAACGCGCTCAAGATCATATATTACATACCCATGCTTGTAATTATAGAATATAAAATATATTGCTTTCGCGAATGACCAAATCAGAATTCCGTTAAAATAACAATAACAACCAGCACCGAATTAACGAACCGGCGGCCGACTCGGCCGTCTCCGATCACAACCATCAGTGGGATGCAGAACGAAACATATCTGCAAACGTTGAAATATAAGACTTACAAATTATCTTATTGGTAATTGTGGAGCTTGTCACAAACCAAAAATCAACATTATTGACTTAATAATGTAGAGGACAATAAACGAAATTGAAATTCCCAACTACACCTTTTACCGGACTCGGCCTCCTGGTCGCGCAGTTCGACTTTTAAACCGGAAAAAAACAATTATCTATAAATAAAAATTCCCATCGGACCACAGCTTTCAATAATTTGCAGAACAGTATACACGCTGCGCGCGTTAATAATTGGTGACGTCACAAAATCTGATATATATATAGTCTATATATATACGACCCAAGCGTCCGGCTTTGGTTCGTTATAATGGAATTTGAATTTCACTAAAGCGTATAATGGCATTAAGCATAATGGAAATCTGAATTACACTTAAGTGTAATTAGCTATTAAATGCGAATGTGGCCTCCCGTAGGGACGCGGCGACAGGAGGGTGGGTGTAGGGTATGAATTAATTTACCCCCCCCAACTTAGTTGGAAATTTCATGCCTAACAATAGGTTGAATTTGTTCTGATATTTTGATATTTAAATTAATGTCAAATTTGTTGTTTAACACTTTTAACTTATTAACCATTTTGTGATGGGAGCTGCCCTGATGCAGCATTAAAGAGCATATGCCAGTGCATTATCTTATATATGCGAGTCTCCCATAGGGAACCTCGCATATATAAGAGAATACACTGGCACATGATCGCTGGCCACGACGCGATCACAGCAGTGATTTTATGCTTCGTCGATTTCTCGCTTTGTGACAAACTAGCGAGATAGTTTTGTCGCTGTCAAATAGAATGGTTATCCGTGCGTATTTGTCCTGTTTGAAGACGACACGTGGAAATCCTACTCCAGAACTTTGACCTGTAGCACTATAACCACGGAACCGAGCCTGGTGGATCCAAAAAACGAGATCACTGAGTCGCGGCCGTATTGAATTCATCCAGCCCCGTTCCGTGGTTCCAGAGATTCATGCAGCCCCCGGTTCCGTGGTTTTGGTGCTACAGGTCAATGTTCTGGAGTAGCGCATTTTTATATATGGATCTTTTGAATATTCATGACTTCCATTTATGGAAAAGCTACTTGGGCAGATGTACCCTTGTCAGAATGATGCCAGTACATGGATGATCCTGAAAAGTTATCTGCTACTGACTGTGATTTTTTTTTTAACTCAGATGAAACTATATCGTCGCGCCAGAACTAAACTATTCTATCTCCATTGTGGCGGGAAAGATGAGATATTGGTATCGTTCGATTCGGTGCGGGATTTCCTGGCCGAAAATCACCAGATATCGTGTCTAACGTATAACAAATTTGAATGACCGATCGAGAGGACTTATGCCGGGCAAGCCTGCTATAGTATAATTATGTACATACCAGGTACGCATACACCACGAAAATGGAATAATACATTTTCTCGCGAAACGATGTTAAGTATAAACAAGGCGCGGACTTTGTTTGCCGGTGTCAGAACTCGACCAAACGCGTACAATGTATATATCTTTTTAACGGCAAGCCAGTCATTCTTGAGTTGACAGAAACTGTCAACGGTTGACGACATGGATGTTTTCAAAAGGGCCCAAGCCACTTGCTGTGTTATGTCGATTTTACACATAAACTGTCAACAAAAACACTTTCTGAGTACGGTGTCGTCATTTCAGAATATATTGGAGGCTGTCGGTACCTCCAGTTCACGATAACGTTTTGTTGGCCATCGATCTCGATGGTTCATTTAGAAAGGTCCCTCATTGTGCAAGAACTGTGGTGTCTTTAAATTGATTCCTCGTATCATTGGAGAAGAATTTGTATGAATTTGGTGGAAATTAGCGCTTTGGTGTCCCCCTCCCCATTGATGGATCTAATGGCGCCACTGTTGACACATTTAAACAACGTCAATTATACTCATGGTATAATGGAGAATATTTGTATCAATTTGGTGGAAATCGGCGCTAATTTTGTTTATCAATTTTGGTTCCCCTCTCCCCTCCGTGACTCGAGCAGTGACTTAATATGAAAATGATTATGTAAAAGTTTGTCGGAAATCGGCGACAAAACTATTTCATCATTTGTGCTGTCCTCCCCTTTTCTGTCCCTGCCAACAACAGTCACTTTAGATAATTTTAACCCACGCCATTATCTTCCTCTTAAAAAGTTACCCCTGCAAGTTAGACCCCTTTGGACCCTCGAGAAGTTATATAGAACACAGACAGACATTCGCAAATACAGGCACCAAATGTGGTGTCTTTAAACCACAATGCTTGATTCCAGGTATCACTATAGAAGAAACCACTCAATTAGATTCAATATGAAGATAAATATATTCAGATTGGTGGAAATCTGCGATTAAAGAAAGTGCTGTCAAATTTAGTGCCCCCATCGCTCACTCAAACGGCACCAATTTGGCGTATTTAAACCACATGATTAGATTCCTCGAATCACGAGAAGAATATGTATCAATTTGTGGAAATTGACGCTAAAATATTTTTTAACAATTTGGTGTCCCTCTCCCTCACAATGCACCCCTGACTCGAACACACTTGACATCTTTAAACCACACAATTAGACTCCTTATATCTCCTTAGTTTGGTGGTAATCGGCGAAGAAACAAATTCTTATCAAATTAATCACCCCTCCCCATCTCTCATCCAAACGGCACCAATTTGGCGTCTTTAAATCACACGATTATATTCCTCATTCCATGGAGGATAATGTGCATCAATTTGGTGGAAATCGGCGCTAAAAATATTGTTATCAATTTTGGTGCCCTCTCCCCTTCAGTGCATCCCTGACTCGAATGATGCCACTTTTGACATCTCTACACTCCATTAGATATAGACTACTGGTATCATGAAGATGACTATGTATAAGTTCGGTGATCGGCGACTAAACAAATTCCTGACTCGAACGGCGCCACTTTTGCATCTTTAAACTACACCGTTTGATTCCTCATATTATGGGGATGATTATGTATAAGTTTCGTAGAAATCAGCGACAAAAAGTGTTGCTGCCTCTCCACCTCTCAACCAACAGCGTCTCTTTAGAACATTTTCTTAATTAACCCGCACTAATATCTTCCCCGTAGAAAGACACCCCTGCTAGTCTCCTTTGGTGGCATATATATGCCCCCCCCCCCGTGAATTTATATAGAACAGACAGACATTCGCAAATATGTACAACTAACAAATCACCGACCCCATACAAGACAACCAGACCACAATCCTAACTCCACAAAATTCCTTTTGCACATCCGTGTTAGGTTGGAATTTTACAACTGGTACTGCAAGCTGACATTCCCCATAAAGTTAAAAAATGTGGCATTTACGGTTCAACAGTATATAGTCCAGTGCATTTATGAGAAAAAAATGCCACACCCCGGAACTAATTGCAACAGAATTTTTTTTTGCTGGAATAAGTACATAAACCCTCCATAAACAACATACTAAAAATCGGCAAAAATCGGAAAAAGGGAAATTGGTGAATTTCGTGAAATAAATTAGGGGAAATTTTGTCAAATCATCAATTTATGGATTTTCATGGATGCATATAAGAACAATCAAATTCACAAATCCTACAAATGGTATGTGTATTGTGTCGACCTCAATTTCCTGAACCCAGTACTGAAAACCAGTCCCAGATTCATTTCGTATTTTTCGAGTTGTGTGCCTTCAAAAACGCGAGTTTACCTGATTTCGGCCCATTTTCGGGGCCTCAATTTCAAAGAATGAGCCAAAATGCCTTATTTGTGATTAATTATTAAAAAAACTAGAGCAAACTGAAGGGATTTTTCAGTGGTATAGTAATTTCCTCACTAGATTAAACACAAAATATGATTAATATGTGTATCTATAATTAAGAAGAAGATTATATTCTCAAACAAAATGTGTGTTCCATTGTATGGACCTGGCCAATTTTGCCTCTGACACTGAACGTGTGTGATGAAATGCAATATTTGAGGTCATGTAACTCAATAATATAATACCCATATGCCATGCTTTTCTTATAACCTTTTATGTATGTTGGATTGAACAAAATGTAAAGGTATTAACAGGACATTATTTAAGAAAATCAACTTATGGCCTTTGAATACTTAGTTTTTAGCTTGTTTCCAAAGATGCCAGTTTGAGGCATTTTTGTCCAATCTAAAAGGTTTTGGGCCATAAAAACAAAAAACAATGGGTGTTTTAATGTGTAAAATTATTTGAACTTTCCTCCCACAACAATTTTAGTGATAAAAAATTAGCCTTACATTGGTTATGCCATAGTATTTCACTTGATTTCTTTCATTTTTCAGGAAACTGACTCCAAATTTTAACGTTGGTATAGGGGTAGGAAAAAATCACAAAATGCAATCTTATCACCAAATTACAGCCATTTCAGACACAATGTTGTTTTCTTCCAGTTTGTGTACATTCCTGTTGCATTATAAAACTGATTAATACATTATCGGACGTTGATTTAGAATTTTATGGTTATGTTGTATAAAACAATCTCAAAATAGCCAATTTGACATTTCACTGCCAAATTATGACAAAAAATATTATAGCTCTGTCAATAAACATAAAAAAAGGAAATATGAAATTATGTATGAAAGAACAATGTAAGCAGAAACTGTTAATATAAAGTTTTCTGCTTCAAGATGCATAATTTTGAAGATTTTGTTGATATGCTTTCCCCTACCCCATTTTTCTGCCGTTCAAATTTGGAGTATGTTTCCACAATGATGAGTGAAATCCAGTGAAATTCATTGGTATAGCCATTGAAATGCTATTTTCTCAACAAAAAAATTATTTAAGAGGACAGATCACATAATTTTACACAATAAACTTTCGTTAATTTTTCTGAATATGCCTAAAATCCTTTTAAAATTGACAAAAACGTCCCACAATTGCATTTTCGGAAAAGAGGCTAGACTAAGAGTTCATAGGACCATAATTTTATTTTCTTCACCAATGTATTTGGAAATTCCTTCACAATTTGTTCAATCTAGTATTCTCAAAATGTTATGAGAAAAGCAGAGCATATGGATATTAATTTATTGAGTTACATGACCTCAAATATGGCATTTCATCACACGAGTTATGTGTCAAGGCAAATTTGGCTAAGTCCATACAATGGAACACACATTTTGTTTGAGAATATTTTATTCTCCTTATTCATAGATGCACATATTAATCATATTTTGTGTTTTATCTAGTGAGGAAATTACTAAAACAGTGTAAAAGTAATTAATTTTGCTCTAGTTTTTTAAATAATTAACCATATAATACGGCATTTGGCTCATTCTGCGAAATTAAGGCTCCGAAATCAGGTAAACTCGCGTTTTTGAAGGCACACAACTCGAAAAATACTTAAGGAATCTGGGAATGGTTTCCAGTTCTGGATTCAGGAAAATGTGGTCGACAAAATAGGCATGATATTTGTAGGACTTGTAAATTTGAATTTTTTATATACATTCATGAAAACCCATAAATTGATGATTTGACCAAATTTTCTCAATTTTTTTTCACGAAATTCACTAATTTCCCTTTTTTCCGATTTTTGCCGATTTTTAGTATGTTGTTTATGGAGGGTATATGTACCAATTCCAGCAAAAAAAAAATTCTGTTGCAATTAGTTCTGGGTAAAACCATAAATGCACTGGACTAATAACCGGAAGTGGGACAATACGGACTGTCGGTCTAAAAACATACTGTTTGGAAAATCAAACTATAAGAAGAATTCTAACCGACCTATTTTTGGTGTGAAAATCAAATTTCCAACTAATGTTTTATCAGACATGAAATTTCCAACTTTTTAAAATTTTGATCAAAGTAGGGGGTCAGAACTCACCCGCCCCCTACACGGACTCCCCATTGCCCCTGGCATTTCCTTCACCTACGCCACCATGTCAGTTTAGAAATAATTAGGAATTTATATACTACTAGCCGATGAGCCCAACGTTGTCCGGGCTATTCAAAAACCAGCCCGACGTTGTCCGGGCTATTCAAAAAACCAAATTTCAAGTCGATAGCTCTACCCGTTTCCGAGATCTGGTCTGCGCATGCGCGAAGCTTGCGTCGCACGGGCTCGGCGACCCGATAAAATTCGTATCCGGGGCAAGATAATTCACATACCAAATTTCAAGTCGATAGCTCCACCCGTTTCCCAGATCTCGTCTGCGCATGCGCGAAGCTGGCATCGCGCACGGGCTCGGCGACCTGATAAATTTCGTATCCGGGGCAAGATACATTCACATAGCAAATTTCAAGTCGATAGCTCCACCCCGTTTCCGAGATCTCGTCTGCGCATGCGCGAAGCGGGCGCCGCACTGGCTCGCCAATACGACAACGTCCACCGCCTGGTCAAACTACACACACGTACCAAGTTTCGTCCCGATCGGTCGAGAATCGTAGATTTGTATCAATGACATACAGACAGACAGACATACAGACAGACAAACAGAGGTCTTCAAAATATATATGAGACTAGCCGATGAGCCTGACGTTGTCCGGGCTATTCAAAAACCAAATTTCAAGTCGATAGCTCCACCCGTTTCCGAGATCTGGTCTGCGCATGCGCGAAGCTTGCGTCGCACGGGCTCGGCGACCCGATAAAATTCGTATCCGGAGCTTTTCAAAAACCAAATTTCAAGTCGATAGCTCTACCCAGCCCGACGTTGTCTGGGCTATTCAAAAACCAAATTTCAAGTCGATAGCTCTACCCAGCCCGACGTTGTCCGGGCTATTCAAAAACCAAATTTCAAGTCGATAGCTCTACCCGTTTCCGAGATCTGGTCTGCGCATGCACGAAGCTGGCGTCGCACGGGCTCGGCGACCCGATAAAATTCGTATCCGGGGCAAGATACATTCACCACACCAAATTTCAAGTCGATAGCTCCACCCGTTTCTGAGATCTGGTCTGCGCATGCGCGAAGCTGGCGTCGCACGGGCTCGGCGACCCGAAAAAAATCGTATCCGGGGCAAGATACATTCACACACCAAATCAAATTTCAAGTCGATAGCTCCACCCGTTTCCGAGATCTCGTCTGCGCATGCACGAAGCTGGCGTCGCACGTGCTCGCCAATACGACAACGTCGACCGCCTGGTCAAACTACACACACGTACCAAGTTTCGTCCCGATCGGTCGAGAATCGTAGATTTGTATAAATGACAAACAGACAGACAAACAGACAGAGGTCTTCAAAATATATATGAGACTAGCCGATGAGCCCGACGCTGTCCGGGCTATTCAAAAACAAATTTCAAGTCGATATCTCCACCCGTTTCCGAGATCTGGTGTTCGCATGCATTTCAAGTCGATAGCTCCACCCGTTTTCGAGATCTCGTCTGCGCATGCGCGAAGATAGCGTCGCACGGTCTCGGCGACCCGATAAAATTCGTATCCGGGGCAAGATACATTCACATAGCAAATTTCAAGTCGATAGCTCCACCCGTTTCCGAGATCTGGTCTGCGCATGCGCGAAGCTGTCGTCGCACGGGCTCGGCGACCCGATAAAATTCGTATCCGGGGCAAGATACATTCACATAGCAAATTTCAAGTCGATAGCTCCCACCCGTTTCCGAGATCTCGTCTGCGCATGCGCGAAGCGGGCGCCACACGGGCTCGCCAATACGACAACGTCCACCGCCTGGTCAAACTACACACACGTACCAAGTTTCGTCCCGATCGGTCGAGAATCGTATATTTGTATAAATGACATACAGACAGACAGACATACAGACAGACAGAGGTCTTCAAAAATATATATGAGATTATAACAGTACTAAACTTGGAGGGGTGGTTGTTATGCTGGTGGCATCTTGCAATATCAGTTCGAATGACTAACATCCTCAACATGACGACTTACGACAACAGTTCTCATTGCATAATTGCGGGCAATTGTATCATAATCAAGTAGATCTCTCTCTCTCTCTCTCCTCTCTCTCTCTCCTCTCTCTCTCTCCTCTCTCTCTCTCTCTCTCTCTCTCTCTCTCCTCTCCCTCTCTCTCTCTCTCTCAATACAATATTTCTTCTTCTTTCTCTCTCTCTCTCTCTCTCTCTCTCTCTCTCTCTCTCTCTCTCTCTCTCTCTCTCTCTCTCTCTCTCTCTCTCTCTCTCTCTTTCTCTCTCTCTCTCTCCCCCTCTCTCTGTCTGTCTGTCTGTCCTCTCTCTCTTTCTACCCCCCCATCCTGTCAGTTTAGATATCAGTACTAAAATTTAATTCAACAGCATATACAGAGGTAGTGTTGGTGGGGGAGAAATTTATCTCTCATCTCTGCCCCTATTTGAACCAATGTAAATCCCAAATCTACGAGGTCTTCAAAATATATATGAGATTATACCAGTACTAAACTTGGAGGGGTGGTTGTTATGCTGGTGGCATCTTGCAATATCAGTTCGAATGACTAACATCCTCAACATGACGACTTACGACAACAGTTCTCATTGCACAATTGCGGGCAATTGTATCATAATCAAGTAGATCTCTCTCTCTCTCTCTCTCTCTCTCTCTCGCTCTCTCTCTCTCTCTCTCAATACAATATTTCTTCTTCTTCTCTCTCTCTCTCTCTCTCTCTCTCTTTCTCTCTCTCTCTCTCCCCCTCTCTCTGTCTGTCTGTCTGTCTGTCTCTCTTTCTACCC
This sequence comes from Siphonodentalium dalli, assembly GCA_032622095.1. Taxonomy (NCBI): domain Eukaryota; kingdom Metazoa; phylum Mollusca; class Scaphopoda; order Gadilida; family Siphonodentaliidae; genus Siphonodentalium; species Siphonodentalium dalli. The sequence continues at coordinate 69,827,234 of CP136068.1, forward strand.
CCCATCCTGTCAGTTTAGATATCAGTACTAAAATTTAATTCAACAGCATATACAGAGGTAGTGTTGGTGGGGGAGAAATATATCTCTCATCTCTGCCCCTATTTGAACCAATTTAAATCCCAAATCTACGAGATCCATTTATCTCATGATTTTCAAACGGCATATATTAAAGAGTTGAAGTGAATTCATTTTCCTCAAAAGTCATTACACAATTTAGGGAGGGGTTATCCCCATGCTGGCACAATTAACTGACACTTTTCGCTTGAAATTATCAGCATAATAGATCTGCACCCCATTAGCGTAGACAAAAAGAGTTAACAGCTTACATTTAGTCCACGAGCCAGTTTTGGTTGGCAAATTCTACCAAAAGTTTTCTCATAGCTCATAATCTGAAGTTTATGTCAGTGCTGGGGCACAATTGAGCAAGTGTAGCTCAGTGTGGAAAATGTGTGTTTCCATGGGAACGGATGCTGTTTTTGTCCGGTATTAAAAATATGCCTATAACGGTCTATACCAAGAACGTTTAATGCAGCAACTATATCTTGGCAGTGGTATGGCGTGCTACCCTTGGTGGGCTTTCATTTAATGCTGGAGATTTCACATCTAGATGTCAAGCACTGTCTGGAATCAGTACGACTGACTCATGTTTAGACGTTTCCGGTTTCGTCGCAAAGACAGAAACTCGACGGTATACAACCGACTAAAATGCTTGATTTTAGATGTTCAGACTGTCGTACCATAATGGAATCTTGGTCGGATATGTTCAGGATATGTTAACAGTGCACAGGAAACTAACCAGAGTTATATAATGTCATACTTTGTTAGATTATAGCACAATTGAATCGAGAATTTTGTATATTTTTGTGCAAAAATTCGCTTTCAAATCCGTTTTACAAGTGTTTTATCCTTTTAAAATTATAATCTTGCAGGTCATATATAATTCGTAATGTTTATCAAACAATAATCCGTAACCATTTGTCCATTCGGGTGTGTTATATAGTAGAAAAAAGTATATTTTGGATGGTCATCGACGAATTTTTGTGTACGGTTTAGAATGCAGCTAGTGTACGGTTGATCAGCATTTCATGTCCTAGTTGTGTACGGTTCAGACGTACTGTTTATTGGGTTTCTGTCAGTTCTTTGGCGTATATTTTACAGAAAACCTGTCATTTTTAAGTTTATGAGTTAAAATTCATATATATAACAAATGAATGTTTGTTTTCCACAATGCATGCTATTATGAACTCGTTTTTGCTGTGATATTCCGCACAGGGAATGTGACCGTAACCACGTGTTCATGGTTATTCCGCACGATTAAGGGACCGATAGAATAAATATTGTGAAATCAGGTAGACAATTCCAAACTTTCGTCAATATTGTTTTGCGTTTGGGTGTAAGTGGCATGATTACCCACTGGCAGACTTTCAGAAACGGTTCCACGGAGGAGTTGTGTATTCCAAATGTTAACATGCTCACAATTGAACTACACATATATATGTAAGATTCATTGCCAAATTGTGCAAGTATATACAGTCTGTGAAAACTCAACTGTTCACGTTCACTATATTTTAGCACACATGCGCTATTTATAGTCAGAGTCTTGTCTATTTATGTATTTTATTTATTCTGTGTGCGCGTTTGTGGCAACCACAAATAATCAATAATAGATTTTTCTTACCTGTGAACAAAACGAAAACAAACAGAACATGCGTGGACCAAAAATGCGAAAACATGAAACAAAACTGTAAAAAGATAAAACATAAACTGCACGATATAGTGTTCTCTTAATCCGCAAAGCCACGACAGGACAAAGGACCATACAATAGGCTATTTTTTTCTTTCTAGTAGAATACAAAACGTAGACAATTAAATAATGAGTTCAATTCATATTTGAAATCAATTGCATGGTCTGATATATAGTTTTAGTGTTCAAGATATTTTTAAACGTGTATAGTAAATTTAAACATGCAGCATTTTAAAATTTTCGGCTTTGTATTGGACCCCTATAGTGGTCAGATACGACCGTAAGGATGGAGAGAACACTATACTCGTAAACAAACCGAAGATAAAAATCATAATAATCAACTATTGGTCGCCCAGTAAAGGCTCGTCCACAGACCTGCGTATGCATGCGTGTACACGTAACCCTTGGAACAAACGTCGCACTACCGACGAATCGAATTCAATTATTTTAATTAGATTCGTCGGTTAGTGCGACGTTTGTTGCAAATAAAATGCGAGTAGACGCACTACCGACGAAGAATGCGTGTGGTCAACACGAATTTAATTGCTGATGCGTCTGAGATCCGTGTTTGAAACAAACGTCGCATCACCGCCGACTCGAATTTAATTCGGAGACATGCAATCGAGCTGCATAATGATATGCTAATGAGGGAATTCCAATTGAACTGGAAAACACCAACGAGCATGACGTAATTTGGTGGTATTTTAATTCGAATCGACGAAAGTGCGACGTTTGTTTCAAATGAAATGCGAGTAGACGCACTAAATAAATATTTATTCCGTTTCGATATACACACTATACTGTGCAAAGACGTGTGCAAATTTAACATCAACGATGGGTTGAAATTGTTCTTGTAATTTGATTTTCCAGCAATGAATTATTGTGGAATTTGTTGTTTTTAGACCAACATTTGCATATTTTCCGACTTTTGGTCCCACATTTTGACTGAAATGGCCTGTGTCATCGTCCCTCATGACCCCCGTGGCCAGCCAGAAAAACTGCTAATTATTTTCCTATGCTTCTGTTCAAAATTATGAACTTAAATGGTCATCAGTTGGAAATTTTCCAACCTTCGTGGGGGTGTCAGGTTGGAAATTGTCAGATGTTATATAAATAGTCAAGCGGATAGTTAATTCATGTCTGTGAACGGTCTTGACACCGTGCGTAATGCGTATAGACCCATCAACCATACGCACCCTTACGCATGTACGCTTTACACAGGTACGTGGACGAGTCTTGAGATAGGCCTACATAATTAATTATGTAGTAGATAAGCAATTTTATTGTTGCCGGAGTCCAAATCACGAACAAAACATTTAAATTTAGATTTGTCACATTTATTATTTATCCAACATCACGTGGTATATCTCCCAGAGAACGATTTTAAAAGAAAATTAGGTTAGTATTTATCCACACGATTCTGAGATAAAGCGTACACACAATCACAATCGTTGACATCTAAACCGTACAATTTTTAACAACACCACCTGTTGAAAAAACAGTCACTATATCACGAAAAATGTATATGAAAGACAAGTGAAACTTCGTATGTGTCAGAGAAGGTTCCTAGTTCGCGATGGATGTTTTATTTGTTGAATTGCTTTGCTGAAACATTGTGAATACAATCCTAGATTTATTTTTCTCGATTTGTTCTTTTTTTTCACTTTTTACTTGGCATAAACCACGATCGTATCTTCGTATGAAATCATTTTTCGAGCGACTTTCAGTGTACATAGAAACAAAATAATACAGAAACAACAACTGACTACATTGTCAATCCAAAAATCCGCGCATAATGTATTTATTAAGCAAAAAAGTGTGCCTACCGCGACAACAACAATTCGAGATCCGACGAAACCGGAAACGTCTAAATATGAGTCAGCCGTACTGATTCCAGACAGTGTGTCAAGGTCATATAGAGAGGTCAAGGTCATTGACCAAAATATTAGCTTTTTTTCATATCGGGTCATATAATTTTAACCCACTGAGTTTATATATCAGTTCTGAATACGTTATCTTTACTGGGAAGTAATCTAGAGCGCATATATAGGCTACACGGAGAACTGTGTTATTGTTGTAACCGAAAAGCCAGTCATGAGATTTTGGCTTCCAAACGTTGTGGCCATTTTCCAAAATGGGTCAAAATAAGTTATTTCACGATATCGTGCTTGTGTGTATATTGAAGAGTTATTTATTATCTGGGGTCCTTGAAGGGTTGAATTGTGGATTTGTTGACTAAAATATGAAGCTTATACAAATATTTGTTGCTTAGTTACAGGGAAAACTTTTTTGACGGCGTGCCTAAGTGGGGTGGGGGTCCAATATCGTTATAAACTCAGGTTTCCATGACAACGGCACAATATATTTGAAGAAAAAATTTAAAAGGCCGCTGTTGAGAATCAACCAACCTTGTGGTTGAAATTATGTTAACTCACAATTAACTCATTAATGGTCCATCAGACGGAGTGGGCCACTAAGAGATATAGGCTCAAGGTCAATGGCCAAGGTCAAGATCATTGGGAATAAGGTGTCAGACCGATTCTCCGAAGACCTATTACTACGAAGGCCCACCAACTCCGAAGACCCGATTCTCCGACAGCCCACAACTCCGAAGACCCGATTCTCCGACGGCCCATAACTCCGAAGATCCGATTCTCCGAAAGCCCATAACTCCGAAGGGCCGATTCTCCGAAGACCTATAACTCCGAAGACCTATAACTCCGAAGGGCCGATTCTCCGAAGACCTATAACTCCGAAGGCCCGATTCTCAGACGGCCCATAACTCCGAAGGTCATATTCTCCGAAGGTCCGATTCTCCGAAGATTTTGTTTTATGCAGGAGATCTTATTTACAGATGGACTGCTGTCCATCGATCTTATTTACAGATGGACTGCTGTCCTTACTTGGATTGGCCAGTGGCTCTCTGCGGGCACATATACTGGGGACCGCCCCGTCAACTTTGCATCCACAAAAATGCTTCATCTGCACTTGGAGCAGATAAACAGCTCTAGTCCCGTTGTAGATGAGGCTCCATCCAACATCCTGGCAACGATTGGGTTTGACTGTCACTCATTTGGTGCCATCGGCACCCTCCGAGTCGAGCATCCTGAGTTCAAACGTTTTCAGTGCTGAACACAGAGTGAATTGAAGATAGAGGTCCGCGATGATAGAGGTGCACGTCTGAATAGTGACCTACCTATCAGTGTGGTACTAGAGATACGATGAGTATCTACGGCCCTATAGAGTTTTCTGCACTCAGTGAGAGTTCCTACGGAACTGGTACTCCGCCGCGTAGTGCCCAGATTACTATCTGGGCAGAATTCAATGGAAGCGTCACGTGGGGATGGTTTACTCGGAAGGGGCGGCGATCGGCCGTTCACCATGGGGAACTCGGCTACTGGGGATAGGTTGTGTGGATGCCGCATACTAGCGAATGGTAAAATAATACGAATGGGCCTGTCCGCGTCTCACACTAATGGTGACTTTGCCGCGGTTGTGGTTATAAACGGCAAAAAGACAGACCACGGAGCATAAATATCTAGTGAGAAACAGAAGAGGACGAGGGTGTTTGCAGATCCATTGAAGCTGCGACGGTGTGGTGTAATAACGTTTGACTGGAAAGACGACCACTCGGGGGACCCGGGGAACCTGTGCAGTAGTGAATCTCCGAATTGGACATGTGAGTTATTACAAAGTAATACATATTTATATTATTACATTTTAATTATAGCGAAGCTATAGATATATATGATGATGAAGCAACCATCGGCACCGAGCCCTCATAGTGACTGTTTCATAGGAACTACTAGAATATATCCTAACCTCAATAATGGACACGAATCTTCCTACCGGATCCGTGAAATCTCGCAATTAAAAAAGCAACTCGAGGAAGAGTGAGATCAAAGGGTGGCGTTATACAAAAAGTACCACCGCGGGGGGGGGGGGGGGGGACGCATTGGATGGCGTTGACACCGCATTGCTCACAGCTAGCATGGAGATGGGCGTCGGGGGCGTGAGCCTTTTTACCACTGGCATAGCGGCCCAGTTGTTCTGTGGTTGGAAATCGCAGCTCTGGCCTGAGGAGTTCTCGGCGTGTCGGACAAATATATCCGTCGCCGCCTGGGCGTGAAGGCCAAGAAGCACGACGAGATTAAAGTCCTGGCAATCAGCAATCTGAACACAATCTCAAGCCACGTGTCGACTGCCTTGGTCGACGGGCAGATTTCGAATGACGAGTTCCGCCTGATTGTGGACGAAGTCGCAAATTCAACGAGATGAAAACTGAAATCCGGACTAGGGCACGAAAAACGCACGCCGCGGTGATGGATGGCGAGGCAAAAAAACACTTATTCAGAAAGGCAGAGAAGAAGCCAATGCGGTTATAGAAATTTCATCAGTTTCGCGGTAGTGTAAACTCGTTCCCGTTACTACGGAACTGGCTGAGCCACATACTAAGATGGCCCGCCTCCTTATTAGTATGCGTAATTTTATTGTGACTCTGTCAATGTATTACAAAGTAATAATATGTATTACAAAGTAATACTATGAACAGCAAGGTGTCTAGTCGTATCGGGACAATCTACTACAGCCCGAGGGTTACTGGAAGGGGCTTGCAGCAATCAAGAACCTCGCGGCAGCAGCCAATGTTTCTGAAGATGTGGCACGGGCGTGGCGCAAGAAGCAGGCCATCTGGCAGATATACCTACCCAATCCGCATGTGCCAAGGCCCAAGTTTGACGAGCCAGTGCCAAATGAAGTCCACCAGGCCGACCCTTTTCTGCCTCATGACCGGGTGGGTCGCAAGGCATACAAGTACGCGCTCACCGTCGTCGATGTGGCCTCTCGATACAAATAAGCCGAGCCCCTCGCCACAAAAGAAGCCACAAAGGTCGCGGGTGCCATTGGACGGATCTACAGCCGAGGCCCTCTTAGTTGGCCGAAATTGCGCCAGGTCGACCCGGGGCTCGAGTTCATGGGTGCTGTGAGCCTCCGGCTAAGCAAGAACAGCATTCAGGTGAGACGGGTCCATGTGGATGTCCACCGAGACCAGGGGGTCGTGGAGCGCTTCAACCGGATCCTGACAGAGCGAGATGAAGCTTCCCGTCGGCCAAAGGTTGACTGAATGGGTGGCTCGACTGCCCGCTGTTGTATCGGCTCTGAACAATGAAATGACTCGTCTGACCGGAAAAAAAGCCCTCTGAATCCATCAAGATCAAGTCAGTGAAAACAAAACCCCTCTTCTGCGGTTCCAGGTCGCCCAATGGGGCCCAAAGAGCAAAAGCTCCCCTCGCGAGTGGGCGTTCGTTACATCTACCAGCATGGCGAGCTGGAAGGGGGCCGCCGACGCGCAACTGACCCTGTGTGGTCCCTACATGTGATCTCACCAGAGCGTACTTGTGGGGTGCGATGAAATTAAAAAAAAATTCCTACCGTTATTCCACAAACATCTCCGTTATTTCGTTAATATGACAATTCTCAGATTATGTGTTTTTTCTGAAATACGTATTTAGAGAAAAAAAATATTTAGAAAAACGTAATATTAACGAAATAACGGACATGTTTGTAAAACAGTTTATGACACCGCTATTGACCGGTTTGGTCCCGTATAAGTCGAATTCCACTTTAGGGTGGGTGGGTTTAAAATTGGATTTTCCATACGTTATTTGTGGGGTGCACCCCACAAGTCATGCAAACAAAAGATCGTACCTCAAGTACCCTGTGGTGCGTATAGCCGTACCAGCTTGAACGCTTGTCACCAAGCCCGACAAGCCTGTGCTCTACTATTTAGTGGATGTGACAGCACGCGGATTTGTCCGGAAAGTGTTGCTTGTGGTGCCTCCCGACACCCAGCTGCCACCAGTTAGTTCCGTATGAACTGTTAGGAGGACTAGACACTAGGTGTATCGTTCCATGAACAATGCTGCAGCCACTCTTTTTCGGTTGCACTCTAGACAGGTCAGCCTCAAATCTCCTCTGCAGTGCCCTTTGTTGTTGTCCAGTCGGTCAACACTAAATTGCTGTGTGTCTTTGGGTTGGAAGGCCCAGAGCAGCTCAATCGCGCACGCCATGCAGTGGTTGTGTTGGGCCTCACGGAGCTCGAGGATATAGTCGACCTTGAGATTGAATCCCTGGCGTCCATTAGCCTGGTCGTGGCGCTTGTCTGCCACAAGCTTCCTTTGTATTTCCTTGCGGGCCTGGCATCGGAACCCTCTTCCGGTGGACAGGTTACCCGTTCGAGCTGTTGCAAATACTCCACGCGGGATACGGCTAAGTAGCACATATTGGACCGCTGGAGGTAGTCGTCGATGATCCAGACCTTCGGAGGGTCGTGGATCGTAATACTCTGGCTCGAGTGGACGGTGAGAGCATAGCCCAGGCGCCAATCATCGGTTTTAATAGCACTCTCGGCGGCCTCGATATAGACGCAACGACGTCATTGAGAACAAGCTCTTCTCTGTGCGGCGGGTCGCCAGTGCCTGGTATTACGACGTCAATGTCCTGCTTTCGGCTGTCCTTGGGGTGGCAAAGGATAGACACTGGGTTATCTAGAAAATGCTCCTTATGCGCATGTGTCTGGTCGCGGACCTTCTGGCGGCTGGTGATGATTATGTCACCGAGCCTCCACTGCTCCACAAACCGGTCACCCCAGGCAGCTGGGGAGAGCCTTCCGCAATTCCTGGCACTGGACTTTGTCACTATGAAGGCGTATACGCTTTTTCAGGGCTTTGAGGGCTTCATCTTTTGCTCTGTAGTCGATGCCAACCTCTTCGTAGTAGTCTGCCTTTTTTGCAACCAATGGCGAGGCATTTCACCTACAATCGGTGGCGGCTGTCCTTGATCCCCGCAGCAAATTACCTGGACGCCGTGTTGGTCAAGTCAGTTTGAGAAAATCTCCAGGATAGGCCGGGGCACAGTGCAGACCTCGTCCCAGATGATGGCGCGCGTAATGAACTTCTGCCCCATGCGGTCGGGCATCCAGTCATTCTGACCACTCCATCGGAAGAAGCTGTGGTATGTCTGGGCTTTGATCCCACGGGCCCGCATTTATTTCGCGAGGCGATGGGTCGGGGTAAATACGGGGGTCTCTTACATGGAAGAGCTCAATAGCTCTTGTGGTCTTGCCACTGCCCCCTCTGTCATTAAGGTAGCTCAGCCGGTGCCGGGTCAGTTCGTCGTTGTAGCTGGGCGCCGTTGATTCCGCCATCGGTTTGGCTTGGCTACAGTATTCTGGCTTGGAGAAGTACGCGGCGTGTTCCTGTGGCATGTACAACTGCTCCCATTGTCGTGCCACTGAGCGACATGAACCCTGTCTCGGGCCAGTGGCCTGAGAGTTAGCTTGTAGTGACTCCTGATACAGTTGCGGCAGTATCCCGGGAGATACTCCGTCTGTGGCACGTACTCTTTGACACCGTCAAGATTCTGCAACGCGGTCTTCTGGACGTAAATCATATCAGTGGCCACCCGGGTTCAAATCTTACCAGCATAGCGAGGAGGTTGATATGGGCATAGGCCAGCATTGAGGCCCTCACGTGGGTGTACTGGGGCTGCGAGACATAGTAGTATGTGAGAATGTGGCACAAGGGACACCGTTGGGGTGTGCCAACCAGACTGCCGCTTTTGCGGGTGTCACTTAACAAGAAGTCAAGCTCTCCCTGGTCGACCACAAGACTCCGTGTCAGTCTTTTGCCGTCGACATTGCTGCCCTGGGTGAACTTGCCTTTGATGCTGCAGCCTTGATCACGATCTTCAGGGAGCCAGACCTCGGTTCGTTTCTCAAAGGTGATGATGGCCTCACGGACCTTCAAGCTCTTCAGGAGACCGGACTCAACCAGGAAGGCGAGCGGGGGGGGGGGCAGCACTGATCTGCGAAATGCTTTCCCAACCAGGCGGGGGATGACGGGATGGCAGTTAGGGGCGAACTCCCATTCCTGGACCTCGGCAAAACCAGTGCCGATATCTTGGGGAGAGGGGGGGGGGGCGTTTATTGCGACCGGGTCATGTGCTGGCTGGGTGCCCGAATCTGTCAAAATATGGCTTGGCCTCACCATGACCTTGGAATCTGGCCGGGTAGCAGGCTTTCATATCGATGCTGACGACGTCTCTTGTGTCGTAGCCCATCGCATTCCAAAGGCTTCCATGCTCGACACAGGCTTTCTGCATGTCATCTCCGAGGTTAGCCGGGGTCGGTTTCGAGCCGTTGTGGTCTTTGGCCATGATACTGGCTGCGTGGTTCACCCCGAAGGCTCGGTCTGCGAGCGACTAATCGCCCAGAACTCTGCATGCTTCCTGGAGGTTTTGATGAGTCTCTCGTGTCCTGTAGTTGCGGCCGTCTATCAAAAACTGGTCTACATTGAGCTGTCTGTCTTGCCCCCCTCCATCAGTCAGACTGCAATCGGCTCGTCCTGTATTGCCCCTCTGATTGCTTGCCAGACGTCGCCTTCGTAGAAGTGGACCTCCCTGGACTGTGGGAAGTGCAGGTCCTTGGACCATGCATGGCCGTTGTGGCAGATGAGCTTTATATCTATTTTCGAGGCATTTTTGAATTTTTTTTCCTAGATTTTTTTTCACCGGAAATTTTGTCTCGCCCTACTCAAGACTTTGCCATGGTCATTTGCCACATTTTCCCAAATTGTCCTGACCGAGCAGAGCGGGAATTTCTATTTGAGCCACTTTTTCGGACTCGACCCAAAAACTTTTCGGCCCAAAAAGTTCGGCCCAGGTGGCCATTTTTTAATATGTGACAGATTGCCACATTTTCCGAAATTTTCCCGACCGAGCAGAGCGAAAACTGAAATTCGACTCACTTTTTCGGACTCGACCCAAATTTTTTCTGCCCGAAATTTTTGGCCTAGGTGGCCATTTATGACCCCGCACTTGTTTCAAACTATTTCCGTTTATTTTCGGACTTTGCCTATTTTCGAGGTATTTTTGAACTTTTTTTCCAGAATTGTTTTTCACAGGAAATTTTATCTCGCCCTACTTAAGACGTTGCAATGGTCATTTGCCACATTTTCCCAAATATTCCTGACCGAGCAGAGCGGGAATTTCTATTTGACCCACTTTTTCGGACTCGACCCAAAAACTTTTCGGCCCAACGAAAATTCGGCCCAGGTGGCCATTTTTTAATATGTGTCAGTTTGCCACATTTTCCGAAATTTTCCCGACCGAGCAGAGCGAAAACTGGAATTCGACCCACTTTTTCGGACTCGACCCAAAAAAATTCCGCCCAAAATTTTTGGCCGAGGTGGCCATTAATTACCCAACACTTGTTTTGGCCAATTTCCTTTCATTTTCGGACTTTGCCTATTTTCGAGGCATTTTTGAACTTTTTTCCGAATTTTTTTTCACAGGAAATTTTGTCTCGCCCTACTTAAGACGCTGCCATGGTCATTTGCCACATTTTTCCCAATTTTTTTTAATAAGGAATAACGAATAAATAACGAAATTCACGCTGCTTATATATCATCACATTTTAAGTACTAATTTTTGTATTTGTGATAATACATGACTCATTATATATTATCATTGGAATACAATCAGAACAAAATAAACACGATTTGTGACTTTATTAACTAAAGCACGATACTGAACTGAACTGTTTCTTGCTTATAGTGGAAACATTTTAGAGGGGATGCCTAGCTAAGGGGTCATATATCCATATAAAATATAGTTCCCTTGTCAAGGAAATTAACTATTTGGGGAACAGTTGAAAAAGCAAAAGACTTGCGTATAGACATCACCCATGCAAATATAGCCACCCAAGGTACACATGTGCATCCCAGACATGATCATGCAGTCACTCCATACACTCCATATATATAAACAACACAGATAACTGTGTAGCTACTCTTGTTTTACACATACACCAATTCAATGACCACATAGCCACCCCATGTATACATTATTATTCACCTCGCACATGACCACTTATATGCCTATGCATCTCACTGTATAGCCAATTCTTGTATAACTAGTCACCCCACTTGACCGATTACACATTGATGCAGCCAGAATTGTCAGCGGCCTCACGCGTTCAGTATCAGATACAGACATTATGACAGAAGTCAGCTGGCCCCCGCTAAGAAAAAGGCGCGAACTTCATAAATTACAAACTATGTATAACATTGTAAATCAGAGGGCCCCTACTTACCTCACTAAAATAATACCACCCAGGATAGCCGATATATCCGAGTATGAATTCAGAAACCCCGAATTTTTTTACACATACTTTAGCAATACCGAGCACTACAAAAAGTCATTTTTTCCCTCAACAATAAAAGCGTGGAACGACATGCCTTCCGCAATAACAGAAGCTCCGACGATTTTCGATTTTAAAGATTATCTTAGAATAACTGATCCCACCGCTAGACCTCCAATATATTTCTATACAGGTCGTAGGAAATATAATGTATTGCACGCCAGACTAAGAAACTATTGTAGCGATCTTCAGTCTGACAAATTTCAGAATTATATTGCAGGAAGCCCACGGTTGTACGTGCGGCAACCAGTGTGAAGATGCCTATCACTACTTCTGTATGTGTCCCCACTACCAGTCAGAACGAACTGAGATGTTTCATATGCTACACAGAGAAGGAATTAAATTAACGCACATGAACAATCTACTTGCTGGCCTCCCGAATGCTCATAACAAACAAAATGTGAAATTGTTCAAAATAGTCCAGCATTTTATCGCTGAGACTAAACGTTTCTAGTTAAATTTCAAGATAAGAAATTAGTTTATCAAGTATCACATGTTTTCCTTTCGCCTCAGCATAAAATGCAACTCGGCGTTGCCCCCCCCCCCCCCACCAATCACTCTCACTGACTCACTCTCATCATTCCTCAATGATTTGTTACAATCTGCTATCATCATCATCTTTCTCATTCACCACGTGCAGCTGTAAATAAGTTACTTATTGTGCCATTTTGTTAAACAAATTGTTTGTATCAATGTATACCGGAGAGGGGCTCATTAAGTTTTGTAACTTGTGCCCCAATCCATTTTGTATTATACTACAAATAAAATATGTTTAAAAAAAAAAAGGCACCTCACATCACCACAGTCACTCCATGGCTGTCGTTGCGACATACACAATGTATTAAATCATTACGCCACCTAGTGTGGTGTTTCTAGCATTTGGTTTTTTTATATCGCATGGAGTACAGGGCGAATGTATTCTTGGAGATTGTTTGTACCTTACTCAATCGTACCGATATAATCACGTAGATGCCGAAATTGTAAAGTTAACGCCAGCGGTGTATAATACGTTTATGAAAATATGATAAATCCTATCGATAGAGTCAGGACAGGCTCAAATTGTAAACTTAAAGTCACCGGTGTAATAATATCTTGTTGAAAATATAAATAATCTGATAGCCTGAAAATATTGTATAACCTATTGGGAGCCCATAATAAATGGGAATAACCTATTGGGAGCCCCTGCATGTAGTGAACTGAATTGTGGGTATTTTATGGAGATTGTTTGTACCTTACTGAATCGTACCGATATAATCACGTAGATGCCGAAGTTGTAAAGTTAACGCCACTGGTGTATAATATGTTTATGATAAATCGTATCGATAGAGTGAGGACAGGCTCAAATTGTAAACTTAAAGTCGAAAATATAAATAATCTGATAGCCTGAAAATATTGTATAACCTGTTGGGAGCCCCTGGTGTAGTGAACTGAATTATGGGTAATTTTAATTGGAGTGCGCATGTCTGTTTTTTTTGTAGTAACCGCCATCTTTTATCTTTGGAATTATCGGCGTGTTTTATGAAATGTCACCAAGATTTCTCCACTCGATTCTTTTAAAATGCACCCTAATCGGTCAAATTCTTTTGATAATTCTATCTAAATACATCTTAGCTACTATTCGGATCTGCTTTCCCGGTCGAAAAAGGTTTAGTTTGACCAAAACGGCTATTGACAAAAGTTTGTTTATAAAATAGCGTACTCGATAAACCCGGCCGTAGTACGGCCGTAGATGGTTATCGAAAACAAATTCAATTTCTTCCATCTAAAAGATAATTACGCGCTGGACTCTGTCATTTTAAGAATATATAAGTATTACACACAGACACACGAATTCTCAACTCAAAATTTTGAAAAATGACAGTTTTGTCAACATAAATCGATTTTATTTGCAAATCCCATGTTATTAATATTAAAATTTAACTTATTGTTAAATTTTATCATCGAAAAAAATTCATTTCTTCCACCTAAAACATAATTATGTGCTGTATCCTATCATTTTAGGAATATATACGTATCCACTCAAACACACCAAGTCTCAGCTTAAAATTTTGAAAAATAAGAGATTTATCAACATTAAATCGATTTGTATGGCAGATCCCATAAATTTTAGGGCCCTTCAAATGTTTTCTGAGCTGTTCCATATTGGCACCAGAGTCCATATTTGACTGGTTTCTACATGATAATTGTGCAACAGTACAGTCGCGTTACTTTATACGTCAACATTGGTCATTATCACTCGACAAATTTATTTCGGTCTATCGTATCAACCCCTATTTCCCCCGCGTAGCCTGACTAAGTGTCAACATTGGTCTTTATCGCTCCACTAATTTGTATCATTTCATCGGTATGAATTCCATATCCAATTATCCACATATAACCAACCCAATCTCTAATCCCAGTCCAATTTATTTATTTTTTTTCATCGCTATAGTCACGTTACGAAATATTTTATTGAGTGATACTTGTACTTATATGTCTATGGTATTACTATAGTATACCGTATACGTATATCAATTGCTATTCCTTTCTATATAATTCTGGTGCCATCTATAGAGATAGAGATAATTTCCGACCCCCCCCCCCCGGGCCCCCCCAATTTTATATCATTGCTGCTTTAGTACAGTCGCGATGCATTACATGGCAACATCGCTCCACTAATTTATGTCAGTTCATCGGTACGAACCCCTTTTTCTCCGAGTCCATATAACCAAACCAACATCTTATCCCGGCCTAAATTATTATTTTTACTTTCATCGGTATAGTTGTGTTACATACATATTTTTTATCATTTGATTCTAATTTGTATTGTACCACTATAGAAGTCCATAAATTACTATTCTGGCACTATATAGAGATGACTAAAATTCTGACACCCCCCCCCCCTATTTTATAACATTGTTGCAACAGTAGAGTTGAGATGCATAATATGTCAACATTGGTCGTTATCGCTCTACAGATTTATATCGGTTCAACCCTTAGTTCCCTGTAATGCCCACCCCTCCCTCAATTTATTTTTTCATTTGTATTACAGTCTCGTTACGTACACATTTTTCTTTTATAACTTTTGCTTCAACGCGCCGAGTTCTAGCTGCTGCAGAGAATACAAAACTGACAACATATTGAAATGTAAGCAGGCTTCAAACTAATATTATCCAATAAAAACTCTGGCTACATCAGAAATTTGTGTATAAGGTGTACTCGCATTTGTTGCGTTAAAAAAAAAAAGGTCCCAAGTCAAGGTCCAAATCCCCAACAAACTGATGTGAGGTTTAACTCCATCTACATACAGTAATGTCCAAAGTAATTGATCACTTAAGCACAGCAGATTGTGGGTAATTTTTCAAGATTTTAAATCCTGAAAAATTACCCTTAATTCTGCTGTGGTTAATTGGTCAATTACTTTAGGCATTACTGTAGCCCATATAAGGATGTGAGGTCTAATGATAACTCCATCCACATACAGTAATGTCCAAAGTAATTGACCACTTAAGCACAGCAGATTGTGGGTAATTTTTCCGGATTTTAAATCCTGAAAAATTACCCATAATTCTGCTGTGGTTAAGTGGTCAATTACTTTGGGCATTACTGTATCCCATATAAGGATGTGAGGTCTAATGATAACTCCATCTACATACAGTAATGTCCAAAGTAATTGACCACTTAACCACAGCAGAATTATGGCGTTCAATATGGTCTACCTAATTCTGCTCCAAAAACATGTATATTGAATATATGGATGTTTATTGGGGGGAAACCGATTATTTCAATGATATTTTCATTAACTGGCATCCAAAAACCGACCTACGGGAGCGCGCTTCGCACACGACTGTTTCTTAAGTATATGTGCATATTTAATAAGTCAACAATTCGAAGCACAACAAATAAGATTGGCGGGGTCCCTTGCGCTTGCGCGATCTGTCCATCAAAACATATTTAGACATCTCAAGACACGTAAGACCCAATAACTTAATATACAGAATAGATACATCTATTGCCTGAGTGACTAATATTTATATTTGTTACAATGGGGTCAAATAGTTGCGAAGCCAGCACCACAATTCTTTCCCTCCATAGTAAATATTAAAACAACTTATAAAGAATTATTTATTTACCTTATATTTGGTATGGAGCGTCCTTGGTTTACTGGAGTTCAGATTGTTAACATCACGTCACGAAGTCAATTACTCGCGAAGCCACAGCCATAACTATGTCCCTCCATAGTAATTCTCAAAACAACTTCTTAAGAACAATTGACCAGGTCAGTCGCGCAATTATTGGAAGAGCCACGGTCAATCATTTTTTTTTAAACAAAATTTTACATTTAAATTATTCCTTTATTTAACCAAAAAAAAAAATTAAATGATAAAATTAACTTTTACTACTTGCTAAATTTTATCTTTTAATTATTTCATTTAAATTTTAGACTAAAATTTAAAAATATACAGTCCCAGTATTTACAGTATACTAAGTCCAAGTCTTTATAATCTGTTGAGTGACCCCACAGTCATTTACTTGCTTTGTTAGTAATAATTTGAAGGATTACTTGTTTAAACGCAATTGTTATCAAAATATTTTATGTATTTTTTATAATTTCTATTTATATGTAATACTATAATCTTGGTGGCGTTACCATTTCTGACTATGGTTTTCTTGTTGTTGATGCTAATGTGCGACAGTAGCCAAATAATATGGTCACGCTCAGTTCGGTTTCTGTGCATTTCCGTTCAAAATATGGCAGAGACGTTTTTGGCAAAATTCCACATGCATCATTTAAAATGAATTTGTCATATCTCATAAGGTACTGGGACAACCAGAATAGAACATTAATTTCAGTTGGAAGTTGATTAAGTAACATGGCTATAGGCAAAACAAAAACTCTTCAAATCCATCTACAATGCACTATATTCTAAAAACAAGATAGAGGTTGGTATTCTCAATACCTTTGTATCCAGTTGCTGAAGTTTCTGACAGAAAACTAGTTCTATAAATCTGATAATATACCCAGAATATGCACCAGAATTTGCACCGGAGCGATCTGATTTCCAAGAAGGGACACGAAAATGCTATCTCACGTGACTCATGATACTGCGACACAATGTTGCGCAATACTGTACATGACAACATTGATACTATCGGCGTTGCTGGCAAAGGTCCAGACAAATGATCGTTAGGTCTAAGGAACATAAGTTGCAAGTTGCATGCTTTTATCATAATTTGTGCAATTCTTACATTTCCATGCACCCATCGCATGGACCAGACACAGAAGCATGATATATTGGGAAATAACTGATTTTGACCCATTTTGGAAAATGGTCACCATGTTTAAACGCCTAAATCTCATGACTAACATGTCGGTTTCAACAATAACAGATTTTCAACAGATTTTATAGGAGCAAAGATAACGTATTCAAAACTGATATATAAAATATGTGGGTAGAAAATGTATGACCGATATGAAAAAAATATAATATTTCGGTGAATGACCTTGACCTCTAGAGATGAAATTTCCCATGCCAAAAGAAAGCCCACCAAGGGAATCACCCCATATCAATGCAAATATAGAGTTACTGCATGCAAGTCGTTTTAAGAATTACTATGGATGGAAAGAGTTATGGCCCTGGCTTCGCAACTATTTGACCGGGTGGCCTCATTTCAACCAATATGAATGTAGCATAATGATGGTATGAACGGGGGGGGGGGGGGGTTCCGGGCACGTATGCCGGGGTGAGTGGGTGGTCGATGGGACCAACAAACAGTTTTTCCGCAACTCAATTTTTTTTTTCCTGCAAGTCTTTTTGGCTGTTTTTGCAATGAGTTTGGCTTAATACACCTTAGCATGTCAATATTAACATAAATGAAAAATTTCATGATGATCAGACAAACAGTATAGCCTGTCGCCCATGCTAATGGATTGAATTTTAAAATCCAAGATGGCCGCTGGTAGCCATGTTTTTGGCCGAATTACCCCAAAATGACTCGTTCCTATTTACATGGCAGTGTTAACATCCATGACCAAATTGTAGTATGGACAGAAATTCATATACAGCTGTTTACAGTGAATTCCCCCCGCAAATCTCTGTTTTAATGTTAAAAGTGGGTGGGTGTCCAAAAATGGTCGGGAAAAATCTGCCGAAAACCTGCCGAAAACAGGGGGGGGGGGGGGTCGAAAAAAAATTCCAGGCACGTATGATCATTTTAATTTTTTCCGGCCTCGGGGGACCCACCCACCCAATTTCTTCCGTTTCCGGCCTTTTTTCCAGGCAATTTTGGACACCCACCCTTTTTTTTCCGTTTCAGGAAGTTTTTTCCGGTCAGTTTTTGACACCCACCCCCATAAATTTGAGAAAATTATCAATTGAGCAACAAAATAGCTGATTATCCTGCATTATAATAATTTATTGCGCGATATTTGAATAGAACAGTGCATAATGAGATAACGATACTATTTGAATTTATCATATAAGTGTCATTAATCAAGAAATGTGTCAACATAATCACATTTCTACGGATATATAGGCAGAGTGCCAAAGTTTTTATTAACATTCATTTTCATAATGATCTAGTCACATGATGAGTATTCTACATAATACATGCGGGTACCGGTACAACAAATTTCAGATTATTTGATATTTTGATATTTGCTATGTGATATACAGTAATGCCCTAATTAATCGAGTCCATATATATATGGCTTGTTGTCATTCATCGGAAAGCTCTCGAGGAGAGCTTTCTGATGAATGACAACAAGACATATTTCCGACTAAATCCTGAAAAATTACCCATTATTCTGCTGTGGTTATGGAGTCGTTTAATTAGGGCATTACTGTATTGCTGGAATCAAATTGTTTATCAAAACATGTGGAAATACAACTGTTCATCCCAGTTCATCCCAGTTTGAAGAATAATGCTAATACCAAACATCACCATGATATACCCGCGCGACTCTTCTTGGGGCATCTCAGAAACCAGAACTGAGGAAACATGTTATAGCGTGTAATGGCAGGCTGGTAGCCACTGCCTGAAGTAATAGGCTTCGTAATAATTGGGAATAATATGGATGGATAGCCCAATTTCACTTCTTTTTTGCTCACGATATCAGTGACGATAAAATCTTCGTTACTGTGATTAACATTACAAGCTGATCACATTAACATGGAAAACAATGTGAAATTGTTCAAGCTGGCCCGGCTGGCCTTCAATTTATTTGTTAAGATTTTTTGTTTTACGTTGTCAAAAGTCTATTTTATACCATTATTTATTATATCTTTATTTCCATGTCACATATGGTCAAGTGTGCTTTCATTTTATCGCTTATTTTCAACTGAGTTCGGCATAGTTATTCTTATTTTGTTGTATCAGTAGATGGAATCGCGATTAAATTTTATTTTTCCAATAGCGCAGTTTCTAGTTCTATCAAGGTGAATTTGGGTTATTGTTGGCCATTGTGCAACTGATCCAACTTTTGATAACCTCTATATGTAGTATAGCATTACCATTAACTATATATATGACCCGTTTCTGTTCAAAACACATCAAAATAAGACTCAATAGCAGGAATGGAAGAAAAAAATTGGCATATGGAAAAAACAGCTTTTTGGACTCCAGAGACACCCACCCACCTCATCATACGTGCCTGGAAATTTTTTCCGACCCCCCCCCCCCCCCCTGCCGAAAACGGAAAAAAAAATTTGGACGCGGGGGTGGGTGGGTCCCAACAAGGGTCGAAAGAAGAAAAAATCAGCATACGTGCCAGATGTTATCCGACCCCCCGGTATGAATGCGATATTATCTACCAAGCACACTTTATGTTAGAAAATGCAGTTTGATTATGTTATTATTTCGCGAAAAGCTCGATGTTTGTTTATCACCATGCAGTCACGAAGTTATACATGATTTCCGGAAATCGTCGGCTATTGCCACCAATCTTCTGCGTAAACAACAACTACGTGTTCGTATGTTCGTACAACACAACATGGCATAATCATCCACCAAGCTGGTTCGGGGCAAACTTTGCTATACGATTTCTCGATCTTCACATTCAGGGTGTATCATAAACTCAACAAGACAGTCAGTGACTGTGGGGTCACTCACCAGACTGTAAAGACGGAGAAGACTGGGACTCTCAAGACTACAATAGTCAGTATTTGTCAAATCACTTTAAAACAAGTAGTTATAAATGGGGATGCAGGTAGAGGTTCTTCGTTGAACGCTGGGAGAGGATATAGGGGTGACCACCTTGAGATTTCTAACTGACCCCCACCCCCTCCCCCAATAGACTTTTGTCCATTACCTCCCACTGGACCAAACTAATTTACAACTGGTACTTCAAGATATCCAATGTTGGAAATTTATCAAAAGCTTACTGATAATACCTGTATATATCAAAAATATTACATGTAATATAGGAATCTATACACAAGTACCAAACATGAATTCATAGCATAGACAGGGTGGGTGCAGGAGTGTTAAATCTCCTGTCTCTGCCCCTGTTTGAACCAAATGTAAATCCCAATCTATGAGATCCATTGATCTAGTAATTTCAAATGGTATATTATAGAAGTTGATGTGAGTTTATTTTCATTAATATGTTACAAAATTAAGGGAAGGGTTGCCCACATGGCACCTCTGATATTTGTTACTTGAAATCATCAGCATAATGAACAAGACACATCATTATCACAGATGAAAAGAAGTCAATAGCATATATAAACAAAATATTGTAACACTTGCCTTACAACTGCATAGAACACAGCACATAGGAATTAATCTAATTTAAATGAATGCCACAAATAAACATTATCTGTTATTTGTTTACCAAACACTGCCAGATAAGATATGATCTCATTTCATACACAGGAGACGGAACTTCTCAATTACTATTGTGACATTGGGAATGTGAAAGAACAACATTTGTAACAGGGGTACATCTTACTGTGACCCTTCGATTGGCAAGGGTAACAATCTTTGTCTGTTTGTGGTTTTTCTCCCAGACCCCTGGACCGATATCAACTAAATTTGGTGTGATGAGATGATGTACCCTGGCAGATATTTTAACGTGGTTAGTTTTTCAAAATGTTTTTAAAATTGAAAATTAATTTCTCATAAAAAGAAAGATTTTGCAAGGATTTAAAAAATTTTTTTTATGAAAATGTTTTTTTTAATGTGTTTTTTTTTGTTGTTGTTAAATTGAGCAATGAGTTAAATCTAAAAAAATATGTTTTGAGTTATGTCCCTGGCTCGCCCACATTTGACCCAGTGGCATCGTTTGAACAAAATCTGAACCCCAATCATCCAAGGACCCTTCATACCAAATATGAACCCTTTCGACACGATGGTCCATGAGAAAATGTCGTATGAAGAATACTATGGAGGGGGAAATAGTTATGGCCTTGGATTCGCAACTATTTGACTTGGTGACCTCATTTTAACAAATCTGAATGTGATTCACCTAGGGAACAACCACACAAAATATGAACCCATTCGAGCTTATGGTTCTGGAGATGTTTAAAGAATTGTTAACGGACGGATGAAGAGTGGTGACTATTTCTCCCACCCTCTACACATTTTAGCACAGGCAGCCCGTGTGGGATACCTGGGTGAGATTTCCCTGTCTCACCAACACGTGACCAGCTGTCTCACCCCACCCACGTGACTGATTTACCTATTTAGTTATGAGCCGGAACTAATTTAACAATCCGTCATCATATTTTGTATGAACTAAAACATTGGCGACCAATCAGTTACGCTTCACGTTTCAAGTAAATAAATACGGACGAATTCGTGGACGCTAATACAAATGGAGATAAGCCTTCAACGTGTTAATCACGAAGAACGTTGAACATAACCTCACTTGCAAACGCAGAGTTGCACAACATGCAGAATAACGACTAATTGTGCGAACACATTCCATCAAACAGTAGGCCCCAAAGCGAAACTGGCATGCACATCGTAACTCGTAAACAATGGCAGATTAACAAATTACGAACGAAATAGTTCCACATTCGAACAGTTGTCATCGTTGCAATAAATCGTCGAACGCGTCTAACTAACATTTGTCTCGCATATATACACATTTTCCCTGTTCTAATGGTACCGATATGGACATTTCCCATGACACAAACGATTATTCTAGTTGTTCAACTGTTGTTGATACTTCATATCAATACGCGCATTTTTCGGAATCTATGCAGGTGCAACGATGTGACGTATTCATGTCAATTTCACAAGACTATGTCTATTTCACTCTAACGTATTAACCCTGCGCGCACGGATGGCGCGCTTTGTTTTTACAGTATATACTTGAAATCATCCCAGATAGTCACGAATATCGCATCAGATTTCTCCCCAGATGTACCGTTACGAAGCTACTGGAATGTGCCAAAGATTGGTATAAAACAAAAAATCGGAATGAGGCTCTTGGGTTGGGAGAAAAATGATCCATCATGTTAGTCCAGTGCATTTATGGTTTCACCTCAAAATAATTGCAACACAAAGTTTCTCAGTGGGAATAAGTACTTTAACCCATCACAAATAATATACTAAAAATCAACAAGAATCAAGAAATGCGAAATTGATGAATTTTGTGAAATAAATTTGTCAAAATTTGGTAAAATACTCATTTTATAGCTTTTTAAGGATGTTTATAAAAAACTTACTTTCACATATCCTTCCATTTATATATCCATGTGTACAACCCTGTTTACAGAACCGAAAACCTTTTCTAGATACGTTTAGTATTTTTTGAGTTATGTGCCTCCAAAATTTGGACTTTGTCTAATTTCGGAGGCTCAATTTCTCAAAATTAGTTAAAATCCATTTTTGATGGTCTTGTACTTTAAAAAATAAAGAAAATGAAGGGATTCCTTGTTGTTTTAGTCATTTCCTGTCTAGGTTGTGCACAAAATATGATTTCTTTATGCATCTATGATTGAGAGGACAAAAATATTCTTAAACAAAATGTGTGTTCCACCATTGTATGGACAGCCAAATTTGCCTGTGGTCCAGAACCGGCGTGATGAAATAGCATATTTGATGTCATACAAATCAAAAATTATATATCCATATTCCCTGTCTTTCTCACAATCACTTAAGTATACATCGTTAAACACATTGTAAAGGAATTTCCCAAATCATGGTGTAGAAAATCAAATTATGGCCCTATTTAATAATCTTTAGAATTGACTCATCTAAAAATGCCATTTTGGGGCGTTTTTTGTTCATTTTTAAAGGTTTTTGTTTATAAATTGTAAAAACAATGTATGTTTAATGTGCAAAATCATTTGAACTTTCCTCCTGAAACACTTTAATGTTGAAATAAATGCCTTATGTTGGATATGTCAATGAATGTCACTGAATTTCACTAATTTTTCTGGAAACTGATGCCAAATTTGAATATCTGAAAAATGGGGTAGGGGAAACCATATTGACAAAATCTAGAAAATATGGACCTTGATGCATACAACTTTAACATCACCAGCTCCTACAAACCTTATTCTTTCATACAGAGTAAACTGCTTCCTGTTTTGATGTTCATATTTAGAGCTACGATCCTTTTTGTTGTAACTCAATGGCGAATCATTATTTCGGGCTGGTTCTATATAACATGCTGATAAAAGTTATAAATAAACATCTAATAATTATTAAAGTACTAAACTGTTTACCATGCAAGAATAATCTGCACAAACTGGATAAAACAACCCTTTGTCTCCAATGACTAGAATATGGTGACAAGATCATAGCCTTTGTGATTTCACCTACCCCATTATCAACATTCAAATTTGGAGTCAGTTTCTTGAAAAATATGTGAAATCCAGTGACTGTTGATTGGCATAACCAATGTAATCATATTTTTCCTAACACTAAGTGTTTTAGGAGGAATGTTCAAATGATTGTACACATTAAACACTAATTGTATTCATTGTTGTTTACTATTTGTGCACAAAAAACACTTTAAAATGGACAAAAACACCACAAAACAGTCCAAAATGGCATTTTTGGAAAAGAGTCAATACAAAGGATTCATAGGGCCATAAGTTGATTATGGCACATATGTGTTTAGCAATTCCAGCACAGTGTATTTAACCTAGTATACAGTATGGGCAGCCATTCGGTAAGAAATTACATGAAATAAAAGTTAATGGTGGTTTGTAAAAACAACTACAATCTATTTCAAAACAATAGTCTCCATTTTCAAACCAATGGTCGTTCTTTGATTCAATAAGAGACAATTACGTGTTAACATATATAGATTCACAATCAACGTTGACCGATGCAAAATTTATGTTCTATTTTAATTTAATAGTATTCATTGTTCAACTAATATCTAATAACAAACAATTAATAGAGCTTTGCTCATATTCAGTAAACGTACATTCCGTTTCAATAGCCATATTTCAAACCAATAGACGATTTCTCACGATCAGTGATTATCGTTGTCAAACTAATAGACCTTATTGTAAAACTAATAACTCATTGTAAAACTAATAAATAAAACCGTAATTAACTTATTGTAAAACTAATAACCTATTGTAAAATTAATAGACCTTATTGTAAAACTAATAACTTATAGTAAAACCTATATCTAAAACCGTCATTAACTTATTGTAAAACTAGTAACTTATTGTAAAATTAATAGACCTTATTGTAAAACTAATAATCAATAGACATATTTTAAACCAATATACTATTTCCCACGATCAATGATTATCGTTATCAAACTAATATCTAATAGCGGAATCAACTATTTCATGTCAAACCAATGAGCTCATTTGAAATTAATGATTAAAACACAAACCTTATAGCAATTCGTAAATTAACGCTAGGGGCGCTGGCCACCAATTTTGTTCGCAAAATCCGTGACGTCAGAAATATAGAAATAAACATGGGAGTTCCCAATGTCATGTCGATGTGACGATTTGGAATATGAGTTCACTCGGTGCAAATCAAACGACGATAAATATTCACTATAATATATAGGACATATAGTGGAGTAGATTAAGTCAAATTTGCAAGGCAGTTGTTCAAATTGTTACTAAAGCATGAAACTTTGCACATATGTACATCTTCTTTAATATTAGATATGGAGCCACGCTCACTTTAACCCCTCTTTTTAAGGGGTTTTCCAAATTTATAGAGCGTTTCGTGATTATATTATTTAATAAATGTCGCAATTAATCTCACCATGAAATATACGATTTAAAATTAGGCATATTCAGTTCGTATGACTCTGAGAGATATAATGCCACATTTTAAGGGTAAAATTGGAACTCCCCGCCCAAGATGGTCGTTAAAATGACAGCTGAAAGAGGGAATTTGACGTTTTTTCGCTACTATCTTCTAGATCAGGTTCTGCTGTATGGAACTGGTTCGGAAATGTGACTTCATTTTGTATTGCTCATGTTAAGAGATAATTGGAGCAATGAATATATGTCATTCGTATGATCCAAGTCCCTCCCGCGATCTCTCAATAATTCGATTATACATAACTCGGTATGAAATTTAACCAAATATCACCGTTATGAATCTAGTCATATTTTAATAAGAATTGGACAGAACTTTGCAAATTATGACATACAATTACTTATGAATTTTTGCGCTTAAGTGCAAATATTTTACGTTTAATCACAAATCATTTGCGCTTAAGCCTGCAAATAGCGTGTCTGTCATTTGCAGAATGAGGTCCACAGAGGGTGAATTTAGTGATGCTACCCTGCATAGCGGGCTAGCATAACTAAATTCACCCTCTGGGGACCTCATTCTGCTTAGGCCTCATTTTCTGGGAAGTAACTATGGTATCAAATTAACATTGTTTTAGTTACGTTTTCCCATCTGGGAAGTTTCTATATCCCCTAATTTGCAGAAGATAAAATCCATAATCGAGGCTCCAAATGGGTGAACATCGCCAACTTCAACTGGGGAACTTCAATCTTATCCTAGGACTGCCATAGCAGTTGAGGGCCCTAAGCAGAATGAGGCCCCCAGAGGGTAAATTTAGTGATGCTAGCCCACTATGCGGTGTAGCGTCACGAAATTCACCATCTGGGGACCTCATTCTACAAATGACAGACACGCTATTTGCAGGCTTGCACTCAAGTCTATATACCTGTAGGGAAGCAATCCCCAGTGATCCCTAGATACCAGTACCTTTTATGACCATGGAAATGGTATATATCTGTACAGGATATGTCTCTTTTATAAAATGTAATAGATCTCTGGGATGGAGGCACAAATTCTTAGGGACAGGGATGCTGATAATATGAAAATATGTTTTCCCCCTATTTCTATTCAATAAGTGCATGTACACCACGAGGGAAGCAAGCCACCAGTAACCCCTAATTCCCCTTCTATGACCATGGAAATGGTATATATTTGTGCAGGAGATGTCCCTTTAATAAAATATACTAGAGCTTTGGGAATGAGGCACCAATTTTTGGGACACCAGAGACAGAGATGCTTTTGACTTTTCAACTTTCGAGTCTGTATGGGCTACTACTATGGGCCCATAATAATATACTATGAGATGGACTCCATCATTCACAATCAGAGGGAAGTAAAGGAGTGTTAGGTATTTGCGCTTAAGCGCAAAGCATTTACACTTAAGCGCAAATGATTTTCACTTAAGCGCAAACAAATTGATAGACACATATTTGTGCTCAAGCGCAAATGACATTCGCTTAAGCCCAAATGATTTATGTTTAAGCTTAATATTTGCGCTTGAGCGCAAATAAATAATAAATGTGAAAAGGGCCTCCCATAAGTAAGAGGGGACTCTAAATTTCTTGAACATTGAAATTCCCTTTGTTTGAGAATTTGTATATGTTTATATTGAATATTCTCAGTAAATAATTATTCTGTGTGTTTCAAAAGAAATCAGAATAAATTGTTATTGTTTTTAAGTATTGGTTATAGATAACAGTTAATTAGATTGACTCCCCTCTTCCAAGATGCATCCTTACTGTGGAAAACCGATCGCCCAAGCGATTCACCCAGGTCTGTTGGATGGCTCAAACGACTTTTCCTACTACGGCCAGTTTGTACCCTTGATTTGAATGACACATTTGATTGTTTCGTACCATGTTTTTGGTCATTTCACACCATATATTGGTATGTTTCATTGATTCCCAAAAATGATGAATGGTCATTCGTACATGTGAAAAAATATATTAATCGTGTTAACTTAATGAGAGTGAACATGATCATGATTTAACGTTCGTGATGATGACAACCCAACATTTACATGTTAACATATTTCTTTCTTTTTTTTTCGAAACAAAATGAACCAATCGAAATTGTCGCGACAAAGTTAAAGATGCATAATCCGAATTAACGCTTGAATATTACTATTTCCTTGGCTTCGGGTAAACCATATGTGATTTGAGTTGAGGAACCCACCCATCAAAGCTGAGAATGATCAGATATTGATTTTTTAAATCTATTATTTTTTACCATCGATAATTTTTAGTGGCCCAATAAAAAGTCGAAAGAGGACGGATGAAGATGGATAACTCAAAAAGCAAGTGGCTTTTGTTGTGTCAGATATTTGACAAACCCGCAAAATTTCATTGAACAAAATATTGATAAATAACAGGTTTTGGGCAATTGTATACTATATTTGACTGGTTAGCATTATTTTTGGGGCATTAATCGATTCTGGTAAACGAAGTGGCATTTAAAAAAATGGTGTTGTTGTTGTTGTTGAAATATGATGATATGGGAACCATCGAATCGGACTGAGTACCTTTAATGTTATTTTTTTGTAAAATAATACCGGTATACTCAAAGGTACGAATTGTCGAAATGATACAGGAACTGGTATGAAATGTCCAGAACCCTGGTGCGAAACATCTCCATGTCAAACTTCCATGGTATGAAATGCCAACAACCTATTCATCCATTGCACATTATCATTTATTTCCAATGGGCATGGATACGAGTCTCCCATTGGGGAGGGGGACCACCTTGATACATGTATGTTCCGACAGCACCCCCTTGGAATGAAGTTTCCTACAGATGGCTACAGAGTAAATGTATATCGGTCCAAAATTTGTTCGAAAATTATTAATTAGATATGACATTTTTGCACGAATGGCTTGTTATCAAACTCCATTTGTATTTTGCTGAATATCACTTCAATTTGCCCTAAATCGAGTAATATCATTTTACGACATCACTAATTAAGAGTAATACATGTATGATTTTATGACATCACGATCTGAGTAATACACGGTATGGCTTTGACATGGTGTAATTCTATTTCACTATTAGAATAGGCATAGTTACCAATTTTTTGTGATGTCACTCATTAGAATAAGTTGTCAATATTACACTGTTACTAAGAGGCGAACTACCGTAATTAATAGATACATGTAGGGTATTACTTGGTTGGTTTGATATTATAGGCCTGATTTCAGTCCTCAGTAGCCTCATATCAGCCTTCGTCGTCAGGCTGATTGTGATATGAGGTTACCTCAGGGTGATATAGGGCCTAATATCAAACCAACTATGGAACGACCATGGTTATGGTATCAAATACTGAAATAATGAAGAAGTCACTGCAGTTGTATATATCATTTATGTGGTCACAATATATGCATGTATAATGCAACCTGTAAGTTGACATGACCACTGTTCTAGTTGGCTTATGATTGAGTTCTGAAGTGCCCTTCGCACTGTCAGGTTTACTTGATCAATACTCCAGCAATGTTCAGAATCCGATTCCACGACGCTCGTATGAAACGTCTAGAAAATAGAATCCATATTTAATAAATCCTTCAGACATTCAATATTACCGATCGCCTGAATCAACATCTGACTGTTTGAAGCGGTTCCACTCAATGGTTGTTTTCAGAAGAAGTCGTACTCGCAATGTACAGTGCTAGTACGCACTACACAGTAGATCGAACGATTATCTTACGGTGTTAGAGATATTGTTGTTGTTATTGTTGACATAATCATATTCATACTGCTGTTGTTAGTACTTGTCGAACACATCCTAAGTTCTCCACCGGATTTTGACAGACAATCCCTGCATCTGGATCTGGATGGTGTACGGCGTATGATCCTCGCGGATGTGTAGAACGCCGGGAGAGAGAATTATGTTCTTTGCGGGACTGTTGAGTTGTCCGCTGCTGTTCTATTTTGAATTTCGCATGCGTCCATCTCGTTTAGAGTGTTCCACTGAATAATTGTCCGTGGGAAGAATGAATTTGAGTATTCAGCAGAGTTTGTCACCAGTGGCTCTTACCGGTAGGACAGTGAATTATTACATTCCTGTTTTGAGACTATATTTGTGGCACTGAAATCTGCAAATTTCTTGGCTCGGATTTTTCTGCCCACCTTTTTTGGTTTAATTAAGCACTGAGTGTTTACAGCCGACACCTGCCCCGTATCCATCTTGTGAAAGAGCTCCAGCCTCTGGTCTTTCCTTCTTTCTTCGAGTGGTCTTATCTCGCAGTCATTCATCAGTTTGGCCATGTCCTTCCATTGGTAATTGCCGGTCATGAGCCGTACAGCTCCTCTCTGTATTCTCTCCAGGGCGTCGATGTTCTGCTGCTGGTGAGGATCCCACATGACGGCTGCGTATTCCAGCGACGATCTTACGAGTGTCTCATACGCTACGCATTTACTCTTGAATGGTGCCTTCCTAAGGTTTCTTCTGATGAATCCGAGCGTGCTGTTAGCCTTCTTCGTGATCTTGTCTATCTGTGGCAACCATTTCATATCGTTTGAGAGCATGACTCCAAGATATGGTGATTGAGTGACGCTTTGTATGATCTGGTTTCTGAGCTGGTACATGTAGGTCAGTTGGGAACAGTGATAATCACAGTAATACTGACAGTGATTTCAGATACTGACAGTGAATGAGTGATACATCAAGTGTCAGATCAACATCATACTAGTACAGTCCTCAAATTCGGTTGCTTAATAATTAATTCAGATCTTCTGGGTCAATAATAATAACAATATTAAAAACAAGCTCTCAATTGGATCTTCGGTATCTGCTACAGGTACAGGATATAGTCCACAGTCGGTATATCATCGCAGTTTTCATGTTCAGGGTCACTTTCTGACGCGAAAATGTTCGAGAACATGCATTTATTTTTGGCAGGGGGGTATATCCCATGTTGACGTCACGGAATTTGAAGTTTGGTGATTCCAACAAGATTCATGGTGGCGCTCCTAGCGTTAATTTGAGATTGGTGGCGACCCTAGCGTTCATTGGTTTAAGAATTGATTATTGGTTTGTAAACGGAAGTTATTAATTCGAGAAATGATCATTGGTTTGTAAACGGATGTTAATAATCTTCAATTATTATTCATTGGTTTGACCGGAAATAGTAGATTTGTCTCTTATTGAATCCAGGAACGGCTATTGGTTTTGAAATAGATTCTATTGATTAAGAAAATATATCTATTAAAACGGAATTGTCTCTTATTGAATCCAAGAACGACTATTAGTTTGAAAATGGAGACTATTGGATATTAAAATATCTTTATTGATTAAGAAAATATGGCCATTGAAACGGAATGTACGTTTATTGAATATGCGCGAATCTTACTAATTGTGTGTTATTAGATATTAGTTGAATAGTGAACGCTATTAAATTAAAATATAACATTAATTTTGCATCGGTCAACATTGATTATGAATCTTTATCTATTAAAACGGAACTGTCTCTTATTGAATCCAAGAACGATTATTGTTTTGAAAATAGAGACTATTTGGTTTGAATCTATATCTATTGAAACGGAATTGTCTCTTATAGAATCCAAGAACGACCATTGGTTTGAGAATGGAGACTATTTGGTTTGAATCTATATCTATTGAAACGGAATTGTCTCTTATAGAATCAAAGAACGACCATTGGTTTAAAAATGGAGACTATTGTTTTTACAAACCACCATTAACTTTTATTTCATGTAATTTCCGACCGAATGGCTGCCCATACATATGGATATCAATTTATTGAGTTGTATGACCTCAAATATGGTATTTCATCACACCAGTTCTGTGTCACAAGGCAAATTTGGCTAAGTCCATACAATGGAACACACATTTTGTTTAAGAATATTTTTGTCTTCTAGATCATAGATGCATAAAGAAATCATTTTTTGTGGACAATTTAGTGAGGCAACTAATACAACAGTAAGATATCCCTTCATTGTTCTCTAGTCTCTAAATTTTAGCTAATTCTTCAGAAATTGAGGCTCTGAAATTAGACAAACTCCCAATTTTGGAGGTACATAACTCGAAAAATTCTCAACGTATCTGGAAAATGTTTTCTGTTCTGTAATCAGGATTGTGTACTCAACAAAATGGATATATAAATGGAAGCACATGTCAAAAGAAGTTTTTTATAAACATCCTTGAAAAGCTATAATTTTATTTTTTTATTTCACAAAATTGATCAATTTCGCCTTTCTTGATCCTTTTTGATTTTTAGTATGTTGTTTATAATTGGTTAATAGACTTATTCCTGCTAAGAAAAATTGTGTTGCAATTAGTTTGAGGTTTGGCACTTTATTCCCATAAATGCACTGGACTAATAGGCAGGAAGATCCTTATGAACATGGGAGGGAAAGATGTTATGAGTTATGTATTCAAGCGAACATCCCAAGCAATAATAATGAGTGCTCTGTCTCTCAAGATCGACAACGATGTTGTACACATCGACCCACAACTCTTGTTTCAGAGGCTTATCACTGTTGCCAAAGCGCCGACCAGAGGTGATGTAACCTGCTGTGTTAGACTTTTAGGTAGAAAAGGATTTCATTTACATACACTATAACCAGGTGCAGTGTTGGAACCCCAGGAAGGGCTTAATTTGGAACCAACTGATTGGGGATACCAGGTTAAGGATGGGCGGCTTAATAATCCTATCAAACGTGAGGAACCACCAGCTCCAAAAGAACTACTGAACATCATTCGTTGTAAATGTAAAACGGACTGCAAAAGCAATAGGTACACATGCCTTATCAGAAAATCAGAATTATCTATCCAGACTTATTATTTTTTCAAAATTCTATATTTTTTTAATGAATTTCTATATTTTTTCTCTTTTTTCACTATTTTGCCACAAGATATGGAAAACTTTAATAGTGTCATTGATACCACAACCTGGCCCAAAATTGATGGAAAATCCCATATATAACTGACTGACAACAGTCCAAGTCCAACTATGGCAATTTTCTAATGCATAAACATGTAATGTGAAATTCCATTTTTCTCTGATTTCTTGCCATTTTTACATCTTTTCACCCTAAAATATTTTGATTATTTTGATTATTTGCTTGTAGTAACATGACAAAAACCCACAATTGTGGATATAACTATATAACAATAGTTCCAAGCCCAGTTATGACAATTTTACAACTGCATCAAGAGTTATTGTATACTTCCATTTTTCACTGAATTTTGGCAAATTTTTCAACTTTTTGACCCAAATTTCGAAAATTTAATCAATATTTATAGAATAAAGTGATACAAAATCTTGGATACAACTGTACCACAGTTTATCATTGTGAAAATATAACAATTGTATGTTTACATCAAGAGTTATTAACAAAAAATGTTAATCTCCATTTTTCACCAATTTTTCATCATTTTCGCCACTTTTTGCCTCAAAAAGGCCATTTCGCATGTTCAGATTTTTGTTGATTTTTAGCTGAGTATACTCTATGATGTTCCCAACCAAAATAAAACAAAATCTTTTGTGTTGCAATTATTTTGAGGTTCAGCCCTATTTTCTCATAAATGCACTGGACTATGTGGGCATGGACAAATCTCACCCTCGGGGCCAGATATTTGGTCCGGCCCAAATATCTGAGATTTTTCCATCCCACACCCCAGGTCATGATGGATAATATTAATCTCCACCGAAGACTTCGTCTCAGGTGAGCTAAAGTGTATAATAAAGATGAATAAAAAAGAAAGAAATTATATATATATATTTGTTCTGTTGTGCTATTGAGATGACATGCTATTGCATCATCTTATTTGGACATCCGCGTGCATTTCACTAGGTACGATTGTAGTAAATATTCCTTATACAGCTGTATACAGTGTGTGACGTAATTATATACATGTTAAATAAAACATGCGTGCCCAATTCCCTATTTTGGTGTGTGACATAATTATGTTATGAGAAAAATTTCTCAGAAAGTACGAACTGGATTTAAAAAATCTTTGCAAAATTAATTATATCAGGTACACTTTTTCTGCCTGAACATTCCCCAATTATGAAGTAACGTACGTATACCTTATCTGGATTGTGAACTGACAACAGGTAGTCGATTCAACTGAGACTCAGGGACATGGCTAGAGGGTCTCCGTGGGGTGCACCCCCTCCTTGTTTGAAACAGACCAAACACAAGTTTTGCATAATTCCATTTGCACCCCCCTGCACTTCAGTGCTCAGGCCTATATATTCATAAACACGCTGGTCATCCTATAATACCCTACTGCTCGGTGCAGGCATGAGTAAACCGCAAATCGGGCTATAACAGTTAAGAGTTTTTCATACCATGCAGGGCTAGTCTGACCAGTTAAAAGTATTCAATTTAGAAGTTGTAGTTGTACCAACCAATGGAAGATATATACATGTATATGATAGACAACGCTTATTTATGCTGTGACAGGAGTTTAGATAAAATTCAGATATCAGTTCTGGAGAAAAACACAATCTTTCAAGTTAGTCGAGCACATTTGGAATTTCGGGGTAAATTTAAGTTTCATTCAGCGAAACTTTCACTGCAAACACTTCTCGAGAATTTTTTTTGAAAAGAGGAACAATCTATATGGGACACTCTATCCGTGACGTGTTTTTATACTAAAAATTCTCCAACTGATGACCATTTCAGTCCAAAATTTTACCAAATGTAGTAAAATATTGTTTTGTTAAACTAATTAGCAGTTTTGTATTGGCTACGGCGGAGGGACAATGACACATGGGCCAACCATGGTTTGGCCCGGTGCGTTAAATTTTTTGAAATCTGAACAAGAAAAACGCAACATCATACATGTAGCATCTAGACTATCATTCCTAGAGTTGGAAATTTCAAACCTGACACCCCCACTTAGGTTGGAAAATATACAAATGTATGTGACCAAATGTATGACAATATTGTTTCCTTAAATTAATTTAAATGCATTCTCTTATATATGCGAGGCGACCTATGGTCGACTCGCATATATAAGAGAATGCATTGGCACAGGGCATAACTGTAACCATCACAATGTGGTCAATGAACCGGTTCCAATGATATCCATATGTGTATGGTGTTATTGAGACAGACCGAAGATATTTTAGGCTGTTGAAGCTTTATTTGGCCGCTTTGTTGGGTAAAGGGTTAACTAGCAGTTTTTGATTGGGCACGGGGGAGGGACCATGACACAAACTTTCCCAAGTGTTGGAAATTTCTAACCTGTCACCCCCCCCCCCCCCAAGGTTGGAAAATTTCCAACTGATTACCATTTCAGTCCAAAATTTTGACCAAAAATAGGAAAATATTGGTCCACAAATAGTTAATTCCCCCCAATAAATAGTTTAAAAATCAAACTACAAGAATATTTTCAACCTATGGTTGGTGTGAAATTTCAACTAATGTTTTGGCAGGTATGAAATTTCCAACCATTGAAAATTTTGACCAATGTTGTGGGGGGGGGGGGGGGTGAGACACCCATCACTGCTGTGACTTGGTGTGATTTGAACAAGACTGCTGTGAATACCGCCAAGAATTTGATCTTTGTCTGACTTTGGAGAGTTTGTTTTTAGCTCAACTTACTTTTGTAAGTTTGAGCTATTGCCATGGCTTGGCGTCCGTCGTCCGTGTGTGCTTGTGTCCGTCAACAATTTCCTTTGGCGCGGGCTACAGGTCGTACATTTGGTCTGATCTTTATGAAATTTTGCATGAATGTTGAGATTGACATGTAGATGGGGTCATTCGGCCAAAAAACATGGCCGCTGGTGGCCATCTTGGATTTCAAAATTCAATCCATTGGCGCGGGCTACAGGTCGTACTATTCGTTTGATCATCATGAAATTTGTCATGGATGTTAATATTGACATGTAGATGGGAACGATTGATTTTGGGGTCGTTCGGCCAAAAAATATGGCCGCTGGCAGCCATCTTGGATTTTACTCTTTGCATGACTAAATCCTTTGGCGCAGGCTACAGGTCGTAGTTTTGATCAGAACTTCATGAAATTTGTCATGGATGTTAACAATGACATGTAGATGGGAACGAGTGATTTTGGGGTTGTTCGGCCAAAAAACATGGCCGCCAGCAGCCATCATGGATTTTACTCTTTGCATGACTAAATCCTTTGGCGCGGGCTACAGGTCGTACCTATGGTCTGATCTTTATGAATTTTGTCATGAATGTTGACATTGACATGTAGATGGGAACGAGTCATTTTGGGGTCATTCGTCCAAAAAACATGGCCGCTGGTGGCCATTTTGGATTTCAAAATTCAATCCATTGGCGCGGGCTACAGGTCGTGCTGTTCGTCTGATCATCATGAAATTTGTCATGGATGTTAATATTGACATGTAGATGGGGACGAGTGATTTTGGGGTCGTTCAGCCAAAAAACATGGCCGCCAGCAGCCATCTTGGATTTTACTCTTTGCATGACTAAATTCTTTGGCGCAGGCTACAGGTTGTAGCTTTGGTCAGAACTTCATGAAATTTGTCATGGATGTTAACAATGACATGTAGATGGGAACGAGTGATTTTCGGGTCGTTCGGCCAAAAAACATGGCCGCCAGCAGCCATCTTGGATTTTACTCTTTGCATGACTAAATCCTTTGGCGCGGGTTACAGGTCGTACCTTTGGTCTGACCTTTATGAAATTTGTCATGAATATTGATATTGACATGTATATGGGAACGAGTCATTTTGGGGTCATACGGCCAAAAAACATGGCCGCTGGCAGCCATCTTGGATTTTACTCTTTGCATGACTAAATCCTTTGGCGCAGGCTACAGGTCGTAGTTTTGATCAGAACTTCATGAAATTTGTCATGGATGTTAACAATGACATGTAGATGGGAACGAGTGATTTTGGGGTTGTTCGGCCAAAAAACATGGCCGCCAGCAGCCATCATGGATTTTACTCTTTGCATGACTAAATCCTTTGGCGCGGGCTACAGGTCGTACCTATGGTCTGATCTTTATGAATTTTGTCATGGATGTTAATATTGACATGTAGATGGGAACGAGTGATTTTGGGGTCGTTCGGCCAAAAAACATGGCCGCTGGCAGCCATCTTGGATTTTACTCTTTGCATGACTAAATCCTTTGGCGCAGGCTACAGGTCGTAGTTTTGATCAGAACTTCATGAGATTTGTAAAGGCTGTAGATGGGAACAAGTCATTTTGGGGTAATTCGGAAAAAAACATTTTAGAATTTACTCTTTGCATCAATAAATCCTTTGGCACACCATAATCACCACATCCCTGATCCGATCATTATGAAACCTGTTATGAATGTTGATATTGACATGTACATCTAGTCTTACTTAGACATTTCAATTAGCACTTTTCCTATTCCTCCATTTACTGTCGACCATTAAATTATTCCCCTACCTAAGTTGAACTACAGTGTCATTGACACTTTCATTTACACATTTTCTGTACTCAAGCACAAACAGTTGGATTTAAATATCTTTGGAATAGTGACATGCCATGGCCTATGAGTTTTATCCACTGATTTGGTCAGAGTGATTTACCTTGGATTTAGAACAAATATTACCATTCATACAAATATTTTGAATTTTTCACACTTTCTTAAAGTGAGAGTCAGGGATGGGGGGGGGGGGGGGGGGCTGGTGTTTAAACTGATGTACAAGTACCAACAGACAAGACCAAGATATCAGAGGAGACGAAGAAGTTGATGCCCAACGAGTAGAAGGCTCAGATATGAAACTGAACAAGCATGTTTGATGCGAATCCAATTCCCAATAAATATGAGTTCTATGAATATTAATTGAGACTTTGGTAATAAACTTCGGGTTGGTTATCATAAGGTCATGACATAATGACCATATTTGGGAAACTGAATTCAGTATGTGATAACTATTTCTAGATTGGATGGGATGTTATCGTGAGGGAACAGTTATATTCGTGTCTACCTCTTTTCTGTTGATACGTGTACATCAGTTCCATTGTATATTACAATAATCATGTGGTAGATTGATGGATATTACAGAGAATCAAACCAGCTTCACCACAGCTAATATGCTATACATCACGATATGCATCATCCAAACTGAAATGTTTAGTTAGAATAAAAGGTCGGTAGACCTCATGTCCGCCTCTAAGCGTCGGCTTGATACGACCATTGTTTGCGCATAAAAACCTGTCTTTAGTGCTAGTAAACCTACATACCGGGCCAAATTTAATTTCATTCAGTACACATTTACTAAAGTTATCATCCGGAAAACCTCAAATTGGCAAAAATTCTAAGTAAAAAAGGGACATAACTCTGGTGAAAATTGGCGGGCGGAACCCAAATTCGAACTTGACCTGTGTTTCGCTGGGAGAAAGACACATACCAAACCGAAATTTGAACTTGAGCTGTATTTTGATATAAGTAATCCACAAAAAAAACGGGTTTTGCATATAAACAATCCAAAATCAAGTTATCATCCGGAAACAAAAAACAGAAGAAAAACTGAATGTTCTATGTCGATAAAGGGGCATAACTCTGCCAAAAATGGTCGGGCAGAACCCAAGTTCGAACTTGACCTGTGTTTTGCTGGGAGAAAGTAATATACCAAATTTGGTTTGAATCCGATTAACTCTACTAAAGTGATCATCCAGAAACCAACTTTCAGGGGTTTTCTAAGTAAAAAAAGTGGCATAACTCTGGTGAAAATTGGTGGACGGACCCAGAATTCGAACTTGACCTGTCTTTTCTGCTAGTAAACCCACATACCAAATTTAATTTAATTTGGTTCACTCTAACTAAAGTTATCATCCGGAAACCTCGGACGCGTGCGTGCTGATTATAATAGTCCTCCGAACCCGTTGGGTCGGCGGACAATTATGGCAAAGGTACCAGAATTTTCTAATTTAATGTGTCACATCAACATTGATGGTGAACATGTTTGTTGACAGGGAATAAATCAACTGTTATCTTTGGCATAGCAAAATGTTATACAAATGATGAAATTGAATAGCAACTATTTTGTGAAGCCCCAATCTAGACACTTCATCAGGGGAGCTGAAAGGAAAACACCATTTTACATCGAAGGCATTTTAATGGCAATTAGCGGTACACTGAAGTATAACAATAAATAACCAATGACTGAGAATCAATATGAAATGCTATCTCCGACTGATCATACAGCAAACTGATGGGACGAAAAGATCATGTTACTATATTAACGGCTGGAAAAAAAGTTATAATTTAAATAAAATACACTGGAAAATTAATACTGATGAGTTGGTTTGGTTATTGCCACCCCTGAAAATGTTACAAAACTCAAGAAATGACATGTAGTATGTGTCATAAACTGGCTCAACAATAAAAGTTTCATTTGAAGTGATGGGTCAAGTATGAATGGCAGAAACTGGCCAAATGTAATATATTACACCATAATCATTGGAAATCTTCGGACATTTCAATGAATCAAACTATTATATAATAAGCGAGTATGCAGGCACTTTGCCCACAAAAAGAATGTGGCATTAATAAACTAATGCTACCGAAAATACAAACGACATCGACCATATTATTTCAGACAACACAACATCTGAACTATGCACAAATGATCGGCGATAAACAAAAGGCAATGATTCTGTCAATTGGACTCGCTGCGTATAATTCATAATTAAATGACGTTGAAATTTTTCCCTGGTTGCCAAATTGGATATAAAATTTATCAAAGTATGCAGTTTATTCTCTGTTCGTGGTCATCCCAGCAGAGTTTTACAGATCATTTAATGAAAATATCTAGGTTGAGTTAATGTTTTGTATAATGAACATTTTAAAAACTGGGCCAGCCCCTTTTCCTTGATGTGAGTAACAAAGTTATACGATTCACCAGTTTCTTACATTCAAACTTGGTCCATTTTTAAAACTCAGGAATAACAGATAAATCAGCTACAGAATAATGAGAATTGAGCAATGAGAAAATCAACCATGACACAGTTTGAAAGTAAAATCACTGTTCACCCTTTCTGTACTAAACACTCATAATTTATATGAGTAGTTATCTCTAAGGAAAAGATCAGATAATAAGTTCAACAAATGATCTATGGTCATTTTGTTGAACTTATTATCTGAACATTTCCCACAATAATTAGGACTCCCTCTGTACTTGTATTATCTGTTGTCTGCTTATATCACTAAAACATCCCTCCAAATGAATAATAGATCATTCCAAATGTAAACTTTTATAACAGAATGGAAAAATCCATTTATATTAGAAAGGTTAAAAGCACTCATGCAGTGAACAACATTTTATTGTCTGGGGAAGAAAAAAACACCACTTGCGCATGTTTAGCACCTCATGCCACAACAATCATTCTATTCTTTCAATGCAAAAGTTTAGTTATTAAAACAGATTCAGTCATAAGTAATAAATATGACTTCTATTTGTTGTTTCTTATAAAAAAGTACATGTAAAATAATAGTGGTAATATTTTATCTGCTTGATCTACAACACCTGGAATTCTGTAGTATCCAGATTGTCTTGAATATATATCAGATCATATCTGTTAAATCAAAGTTATGAGCAAGTACGGCTGCTGCGAGAATGGAAACCCTTTCATGGGAATGCCAACTTAAGCGATAACTGGACTATTGCCCTGCAAATGGTCCAGTTGATTAATGCATGTTTATGTATGGTGATAAAGTTAACGATGTCACTGTTGAATTGCTTGTGGATAATTCAAAAGGATACAAGCCTTCAAAAGCTCTGTACACATAGTTCATTCACAGGAGTCTGGAAAGGCGGTTATAAAATTAATAATTATTAACAATAATTAATTTACTATATATATTAAACGAGTGGAGGTTTCCATGTTACAACTTAAATTGCCACTGTGTTCTTATAAAAAGATAAGGAAATTCAAAATTAAACGAATGCAAACAATAAGTTGTTGCATAGGTTATATTAAGTCAATACCGGAATTTCAATTGGGTCGTCATCATCTAGTCTCCTTAAAATATATGTATATTTATGATCATTAATCTTCAGTTGGAATAAAAGTTTCTTCAGTGAGAGAATCAAAAAATAAATTGAGAGTGTGTATGAAGAACGTAATGATTATATCACAAATAGCATGGTATATTACATTTCCAACCTGTCATCACTGGTGTGGTTCGAGTAATGATATCTTTTCATTTATTTTGTATGCACAATGATGTGAGAATATTAAGATATCAAAAACTACACGTTGTGATCCGCTTCATCTGAGTTGAGGGACATAGGCCCCAGACATCTCCATGTGCAATACAAATCTTAGCAGGCCCATTTTGATAAGAAATACTTTCTTCATACACACATATGAAGCAATGGACATATCATACTGACTCAGTACTCAGTATTACTGAGGCTGAAGTGAGGCAGTGCCGATCCATTAAAATATTTAAATTAATTGATAACTATTAATTTTATAATGTCAGACTTCTGTGGTTCAATCACATGGAATAACTATAACACTTGTCAAAAATTCAACATCATACTATAACGGTCAATAAAAGGCATCAAAAAGGCCAACCTAGTATATGTATAGCGGAAAATACATGATAAATATAATACAAAACTGTACAGTGTCAAAAAGGTACAATGTAACAACCAGCTGTGAGCAGGAAGCACTAGAGATGAAGTTCATACATGTATCAAGCGATGGTCAAGGCCGGAGAATAGAAGACACCATGATCAAGGACAGAAACTGTGTGTAATACGGCTAATTAGGTCAGACCAATTGTATATATTAGTCGACAAACTGAGCCGTTAACACCAAATTTCACTTTAGAAAAACAGAACAATTTTATTAAAAGACACACCCAGAAGGTTTCAAGACGGAATCAAAATATCATCTTTTCCATTCACTTCAAGGTTTAAAAACTATGATACTGTATATGCCAATAGAAATTTCCATTCTGTTTAACCCTTTGAACTCTGGCTCCCACAACGATCCGACACCCTGACCCTGGGCTCCCAGGGGTATTTTGACTTATTGTAGACTGTTTTCAAGCGCATGCACGGTGCTGTATTGTATGCATTTTCTTCTACCATATTGTTTACACCATTGGAAATATTATTAAATTCTGAATTCAGCACATCACAATCGATTTCAATATCTTAAATCCAGTAAAAGTTATAAAACATTGAAAACTTTATTGGATTTATTATACAAACTGCCAAAAAATGTTACGTAACGTCACAATCCCAACGTAAATACATGAAGTTATATGGGCTTTAGCCAATACACACTCTGGGTGTTCTCTAAATATCCCACCAATAACTAAAATGTGCTGCATATTGCGGTCTATTGGGTTATTCTAGCTTAAAGACAAGATTCTGAACTTTATTCTCATGTAAATCTATATAGCGTGTAACTTTGCGCAAAAAAGTTATGATTTAATGAAATCAGAAGTTTGTATATTCTTGAACAAAACTCGTATATGACATGTGTTTACATCTGACAATCGTTAGCGCGAATTATGTAATTTAGCGGGAATTTTTTCACACACATTGGGGAGTTATAAATACCACAATAATACGTCACTAAAGTTTCTACCTACAAATATATTTTTTAGATCACTTATGAGCCATACAAGGCGATATGACCAAATGTGAAACGAGAGGTCGCGAGAAGCAATATGGCGGCGCCGTAGTTGCAGAAATGTGATAAAATGGAGACTGCATCCGTTTTTTAATCGGCTGATACTTCGTTGTGCCAAAAACAATCTCGATAATATTTGCACAGCTATTAAAACAGTTATAATATGAATTTTATGAAACACTCTTTTGCCATAGATTATTTATCAAAATATAAAAAATAAAGTGCAGCACTGCGACGCCGACGGTAGAAAATTTTTAAGTCATGGCCAGGGTCAAAGGGTTAAGTGTTTGGTCTACACATGGACTCATCATGATAAACTGACAAATTTTATCAAGATATTTTCCAGATAAGTTTCACATTAATATGAATATTTACAGATGTATAATGAAAATTAAGCAGATTTTGATTGAATGGAATAGATGAAATTTTTTCCTGAAATCCCATCCTAGACAAAGAAAATTAAATATTGGAATTGACAATAATATCAATACTTTACTGAACTATGGCAGATATATACCTGTAAAGACTTTATTGAAGTATGGTAGATATATACCTGTAAAGACTTTACTGAAGTATGGTAGGTATACAAATGCTAATTATCCTCCTTGATAAAACTTTGAAGAGCAAGTAACACATTGGTTAATAAATCAAAACAATGCATCACAAATGATGGACTCCTAAAAGACCAGGACATGACATGAGCAGCAATATTAATGTTACATGAGTAGAAAAATAAAAAATGCGGAAGCCTGAAAAATTATATTACATCTAGGTTACAAAAGGACTAGAATTGGGGGAGGTTCAGTAAAACTGTAAAAATGAGCACCAAAATGCAAAAAGCAGCACAACTCAACAAGGGTCCTGAGCAAATTAAGTGTAGTTAGCACATCATTGGAGAGGTTATACTTGTAGACTTGTATATGTAGTTAATTTAATACCATTTCCCGAGAATAAAGACATTTATTATTGTTAATGTCCTAACAGTTATAATCTACAAGTGAAAATTCTTCAACCCAAACGCACCACAGTCAACATATTGACTTACATGGCATTATGTTACATAACAAGTCTGCAAGTTTAAGTTTACCTCAATCAAGTATAAATTAGACCATGTTATGTTTAGCAGTAAAGTCACTCAATATATGGAAGAATAGCTTGAAGAGGCAGACCTTGGTTTGAACACC
This sequence comes from Siphonodentalium dalli, assembly GCA_032622095.1. Taxonomy (NCBI): domain Eukaryota; kingdom Metazoa; phylum Mollusca; class Scaphopoda; order Gadilida; family Siphonodentaliidae; genus Siphonodentalium; species Siphonodentalium dalli. Next base: position 69,870,219 of record CP136068.1, read on the forward strand.
TCAGATTGATATTACAAATTATTAGAAAGCATAGATGCTGCAGGACCAAGTCTCTTGAATTTAATGAGATGAATCAGATGATTTACAAATACATGTAGAACCTTAATTTTGCCAGAAACAGATTTCTTATATTTATGATTAAATAGTAAAATATAATTTTGTCATGATAGAGCTAATCCCCTATATACTTGGGAGACATGGATTCCATATTGAACAAACTTGCCAGTGATAATACCAATTTTACACATCTGAGACATTCAAATCATGCTTGCCACTTTAAACATATTCATCTTGACCCAGTCAACTTACAGTAAATAATTTTTAGGTGCAAATGAGTGTTATGTACATTTCAGACTTAGAGCAATGGAATTGGAACACATTGTTAATAGAAAATAAGAGGGTAAGTTCAAATGTGCATTAATAACGGGTGTTTCAATAGAAAAGTAGGCACACAAATTCAGATACCCAATACCAACACATCTACACCAAAATTAATTTAAATTTTATACTTAAAATGTACTTTTTAGTCATGGAATTTGATTCAAATAAGAGCCATTTCAAGTGGAATTACAAAAAATTCTCAATATTACCAGTGGAATGATTACATAAAGCTTAACACAACAGTTTAGTTATTATCTGTTCTGACCCGTACCCTCAGATATATTTTTGCACTATTCAAAACCCAGCAATTTAAACACAAATACAATGTAATATCCAGCACCTTTTTGGACACTCTAAAGCAATATCCTGGAGAGTATTATTGTCAAAAGATGTATAACAACCATCAATTCCAATTTGAAAAACTCAGGATCTGGCGAAACAATCTGTTCAAATTTCATAGCGAGGTTAGTTTACTACAAATCATGAGGCAGAATCTGATGCATATGTCTCAGACAAGAGTAATCATTTGTATTTGTAAGTGCAAAATTTGTGTATGTTTTCAATCAACCAAGTTTCAAAGACTCAAGATAAGAAAAGCTCATATCTTACTTTTTGGGTAAAAAATACTCAGTTTATGTCTGGTTCGTGATGTTGAAATATTTTTTTCACAGAATATAAATTATTCAATCAAGCGAGTAGATTTTATGACCCAAAATAATTTTGTGTAACTGGCATTAAGGCCACAGCAATTTTATTCGTTGGTTTACCAACATCAGGGAAAAAACAGACAAGTCTTCACATAGAAATTGGTGAATTTTCCACATGATCCTGGTGAATGCAAATCTCAATTATTTCCATTTTCCCATGCTAAGATGACTGATAGAACTGTTTGGTCAGGAAGTCTTACACAGTAACACAAACTGAACATGGGCAAAAAAAAAACTTATTTTGGGGGGGGGTGGGGTGGGGGGTGATAGAACTGTTTGGTCAGGAAGTCTTACACAGTAACACAAACTGAACATGGGCAAAAAAAAAAAATTATTTGGGGGGGGGGGGGATTGCAATTTTGGTAAAAAATAATCAAATTGATTCGCCACATCCTAAGATAATTGCACACAACATTAATTACACATGGTCCCCTAATGAAAGTGAGATGATCTTTAAATTTAGCACAATACTCAAGATGACTGACAATGAAATGGTTAGATGATATATAAGTTCACGTTTAGTTATATCAAGTAGCAAAGAGTTTAAAAACAAAAATAATAAAGGCCATAGAGAAGTATTTTTCCTTTTTATGAGGCTTGAGCTATCACATTCCTATATTATATAACAAAGGCCTCAACAAACCTTCTTTCCTGTTTATAAGACTTGTATTATTGCATGCCTGCAAATATTATGTAAACTAAAAAAATATTTGTGTTTGTCCGGCTTGAGTTATTAAAACATTTTACAAGCTTTTATTTGTATTTTTGAAACAAGTTAAACCAAACTTAATGAACAGAATTGGCCAGTTATTGATTAACGGCTTATTTACCTAATCTGTAGCAGTGAAATAAATTTTGTCCACATCGCAGCTTTCCACTCATTTTCAATCATATCTCATTAACCGTGAGTGAAACTTTAACAAATATTTCCCAAGCTTTAATGGAACATACAAAATTCTTCTATGTATGTCAACATTCTGTTTCTCGGCCTGAGAAACAGAATGTTGACATACATGGCCTAATATTTTAACACAAAAAATCGTCTTACATTGCATTGAAAAAGCTTTCTGCGCCACAAAAATATTTGGTACAATGAGTCGTTTTGTTGAGTCATAGTTTCTTATCACCATCATATCATGGCACTGTGGGACTGGGAGAGGGTGGAATGTTCATAACCACATGTTATATAGAAGTCACCCTTGGTACCCTCACTGAGCAGTAATCTCCGGAGTTGTTGTTTCAGTCGCGGGAACTTCTTTCTTCAAATCATCAGTGTTTTCTTCCTTGCTTTCTTCTGGTTTGCTCTCTTCTGGAATAAAAGACATGGCTAATAAATTTGAAGGTGAAAGAAACCAAAGTGTATGTCTGGGCTGTTATGAGAGTGACATTAATAAGTTGGTTGAGCAGTATAAAAGATTAACAAGAGCATTGCTAGGGCGTGGCAAAATACGCCCGTGGTTATTCCAACAAAGGGCCATAACTCTGGCGAAAATAGGCAGACTGAACCCAAATTCAAACTTGACCTGTATTTTCAGACTTTCTAAAGTTAACATCTGGAAAAAAAAATTGGTTGGACGGAGAGACGGATGTACCAATAACATAATACGTCCTGTTTTTTAAAATAGGCGTATATATATACATTCGCACGTAGTCGTGTGTTTTTATGCTTAACGTCACAGACGATCATTGCTTCCTAGTTCAAATAGTTAATTTGGTTACGATTATAAGAACCGGAAGTTGCGCAGTGTAACGTTAAATCAGGTCCGCGCACACATTCGAAAGACGCTGTGCAATCAACGATATAGATTCTAAGAACAGCCAGCATCGCAAGACAGCGGCTGTTACTTCATTACGCTAATTACTAATTAAACATTCTCATTGGTTGATGAGTTATTACGAGGGGGGACAGCTTGAGAAATATAAAAGCTAATAGGATAGCGTCCTTTCACAAGAACTTTCGTTGGGTGTAGGACGCAAAAAGTTTTCGTCGTGGTTTTTCCTTGCTTTCTAAGTTTCAACACGTTTTGTTTAAATTCACAAACTTTTACAACACACAATTTTTAGTTTCTTGTTAGGTCTTTTAATCACTAATCACAATCTTTCAGGAACTTTTTAATTCTTTTGGTTTATTTTCTAACAGATCTTAATCTTTTCAAGAAATTTTTTAATTTTTGGTTTAATTTCAAAGAGATTATAATCCTTTCACGAAATTTTTAATTCTTTGGTTTATTTTCGAAGAAGTTGATAGATTACGTGAGTATAATTTCATTATTATTATTTTAGTGTCCGAATAGTGGCTTATTTTGGAAACCCAGCGAGATATCTGAATTATGGCCCAGATAAAGATATTAGTAGTGGGTCACTCTTTCGTTGATCGTTTGGGAAGCTATTTGTTCCATCGTTTTTTCCCGAAGGATCACGATTTTGCGCCAGCATTTCATTTACAAGATGCGGGAGTTATTATCAGATTAGCGGGTTTTGGTGGCGCAAACGTCACCTCTATAGAGGATTTTGCCTTGGAGAATGTAGCATCTTTTAGGCCCGATTGTGTGATGTTACAATGTGGCGGGAACGACGTCAGTACGGTTCGTCCCGAAGTAATTGGGAGCAAGTTAGATAATTTGGCACAGAAAATATTAAAACAGGAATCTGTGCGCCATGTATATGTTTGTAACCTGTTTCACAGGAACGTAGTTTCGGGCAGTTATTTGCATAATCCGAACAATATGACTATTGATCAATATAATTTTAATGTGGATATTGTCAACCAATATCTGCCTCCTGTTTTGGACATGACACCAGGGCTACATTATTTGCCTCATCGTAGATTGAGGGGCATAGTTTGTTCTCTTCTCAAGGACGATGACATTCATCTTGACCTGGAAGGCTTGTATAGGTATGCCAGGAGTTTTAGAGGTGCTATTTTGAAATATGTGGCGGATTTTCATTAAATTAATTTATTAGCTCGTTCCGTCCAGGGTGCTCCAGTGCACGTAACACACCATTTTATGCTTACCTGTACAACACGAGTTTTACAGTCACCCGATTGATGCATGTATTTAGCCAACATTGTTGGTGCAGGTGGTAGGTTCTGAGTGAACACACAATAACATTGAGCCGCACGTGGATCAAGGTAATCACCTTGCAAACGTTTCATTGCACACCATAACTTGTTTTGTGGTTTAAGTGCGTTTGGTACACAGCTGGTTAATTTTTTAGGCTTCCTTATAACGAAATCTATCTTGAAGTAAATAGGTGTACAGCAAGGTGTTATCCTTTGTCCATGTTTATTTTAGGTCCAAGTGACCTCCCAGTTCATTGTGACAATTTTAGCCATGCAGACACTTTGTTTGCGTGGTGCTAGAACTATCAAGGGTTCTAGAAAGTCAGTCTTTAACCCCTTTTTACGGGTGCAGTTTATTTTAGGTCCAAGTGACCACCCAGCTCATTGTGACAATTTTAGCTATGCATACACTTTGTTTGCGTGGTGCTAGAACTATCAAGTGGTTCTAGAAAGTCAGTCTTTAACCCTTTTTAAGGGTGCAGTTTCCTTCCACCTGGCGTTCGAACATGCCGTGCAGGCATATTATGATACGGTGACAAAATGTTTTCAATTATTTATTTGTGGTCGCACTGGATTTTCCCTGGATAGGTACAGTTAGGAAACAACATAACATTCAATTATTGCCATTCATGGGATCTTAGCATTGGTTTGTAATAACACTTGCCTGGAAACAATCGGTTTAAAAGTTTCATTATAGCGGTATTAACATTTGTGGTGTAATAATTTCACAACGAATTTTCATTAGCAATACGAGTAACAAGTAACACTTTTATGTGGTAATTAAATTTTATGCAGATATTTGGCATCTGTTTGCCTACCAGACAAGTTAGTGCACAATGTATTCTCTGTTGGGGCCCAATTTCCTATTTTCAGGAAATGGCCGGTAAAAGGAAGTCAAATAAGAAGACCGCAGCAAACACCAAATTGAATGATGGGTTATCCCAGAATTTTACACCTTCTGGGAAACGTAGGAAGACCAGGTCCAGCCAGGGTCCCGATCAAGATGGTGACATACAAAGAACGGACCCAGTCCAGGTTACCGTGGCCGTTGACACTGCGACAACCTCATCAGTGTCCGCAGCTTCATCTCAAATGCCACGAAACACATACGTGGTTAGCCAAGCGGCCATGTATGATGCACATACGGGATACGGCAGTACAATGCAAGCTGGGTCCATTCCATTGCAGATGGCAGCTAATCAGGCCCCTGGTGTAACTGTTCCTATGGATAATCCCCAGATGGAGTTCGGTCAACCCACCGAAGAGGTCATTTATAGCCGGAATGGTCCGGAAGTGGGTTCGGCAACAGGTGGTGGGGTGTCCATCATCGTTAATATCCCGGAAGAATCTCGTGGCAATGTAGGCGCAATCACCAATCAAATCGAGGCAGTATTGAATCCAAATCAAACACCAGGTATGAGTATGCAGAATAACACCCCTTCCTTTCAACCTCAGATGCAGGGCATTCGAGGTTCCCCAACAGGTTTTACGTCCCTTGGCATTTCGTTAGATTCTAACATACCTTCGAAATTAAAATGTAAAATTTGGGCTAACGAATTTATAGAATTTTCCACTTTGTTGCCTCAGAATCAAGATACTAATAATCAATCGTACACTATGGAATTCTCGGGCAACACAGTGGCTCCATCTATTGATTGGGTCCCTAGGCCTTCCAAGGGGGTAATCCACATTTCCCAATGGATTACAGCATTTGAAGTGTACATGTCCATTTATGGGCAGAAATATCCCAATCAGTTGTTGGCCTTGATTCAATATCAAGCATACATTAGGCATTTGGCATCCATAAATATGGACTGGGCATTTTATGACTGCAATTTTCGTAAGCTAAAACAAAACAACCTGGAATTAACATGGGCCCATATTCACTGGGAATTATATATGAGGGCAACCCCGGGTGGTAGGTTTTCCAATGGCCAACGGAGTGTCCCGAATGAACAACCCCGGAGGCAATATCAACAGCAATACCAACAATATCAAAAAAATCAAAAAAATCACCAACCCTGGTCTCCGGTCTTGCAGGGCTAGATTGGGGACAAAATGCTTCATTTTTAAGGCAGTGATATTTAAACTATTAACAGCCGTGATTGCCGATAGTCACCCTCATATAACCTATACATTAAGTAAATTTACCTCTTGTCAGTTTGGCAGGGCTAAACTGGCACAAAATTTTTCATTCTACTAGTAGTTCGGTCGTTCTTGCAGGGCTAGATCGACCCCCCCCCCCCTTTTTTCTATGTTGTGGGCGTGATGAAGTCTTTCAACTTCATCTGTGGTGGTCTTTTGGTCGCCCGCAACATTATTTTTAGGTTATGTAAATATTCTATTTCAGGATTCGTTATGTATATAAATATTTTATGATTTTCTATATAAATGTCCCATCTCAAAAACACAGCTGATGGGAGCCATATCCACAATAAAACAATGTCTTCATCTTTCTTCACTCTAACCCTGGGTCGTTATGCATAAATATACATTCGCACGTAGTCGTGTGTTTTTATGCTTAACGTCACAGACGATCATTGCTTCCTAGTTCAAATAGTTAATTTGGTTACGATTATAAGAACCGGAAGTTGCGCAGTGTAACGTTAAATCAGGTCCGCGCACACATTCGAAAGACGCTGTGCAATCAACGATATAGATTCTAAGAACAGCCAGCATCGCAAGACAGCGGCTGTTACTTCATTACGCTAATTACTAATTAAACATTCTCATTGGTTGATGAGTTATTACGAGGGGGGACAGCTTGAGAAATCTAAAAGCTAATAGGATAGCGTCCTTTCACAAGAACTTTCGTTGGGTGTAGTTTATCAAAACATAATAATCTTATATTGTTAATTTTATCTAGTGACCAACAAAACCCATATTTCAAAGTAAAACCAGGTCCATAGCTGTCAAAAAAATGGTAGACTGGAACAAAAATAGAACTTGACCTGTATTTTGCGGTATATTTAAATTTACAAACCAAATTTTATTCCATTGAGTTTAATTTCAGTAGAACTAAAGTTAAGATCGAGAAACATAAATAGACGGACCAAAAGGTTAGCCATTTTTTAAATATGTGTAATCAATTTTTTCATCTAAAACAGGGTTTCCGTTGGTACAGCTCAGCGTTCGTAGGATGACCTCAATCCCCTCGCTGATGATCTGTGAGCCATACATGTACCTAAATTCAATCGCAATCTATTGTGAAAAATCCGGCTGCAATGAGAGTGCTGAGGTTAAACAGAATGTTGGTGAAACAGCACATCAATTGAGCACTATGTATAATTTTAATACCAGTACAGCCAGGGATGGATCCAGGGATTTTTTGGGGACACCTGTTTTGGGACCATGATATGCCGAATATCCCGAGGGCCGTAGGCCCGAGATGGGGGTAGGTATGGGAGGGGGTCACCCCCTCCCTAATAGGTGCAAAAAGATCCCGCATAAAAAAATGCACTGGTTTACAAGGTCAAGATAAAGGCCAATGTATTATCTTATATATGCGAGGCTCCTCAGATGGGAGACTCTCATTTATATAAGAGAATGCATTGGCACAGGATTTTTGCAAAATTTCAAGAAGCCCCACTCATGAAAGGGTTAAAATATTTCTCACTGGACACTTGATTAAGCAAATAAAGGCTCTATATCAACTGTATATTGATGATTTGCATTGCATGTTGTTGAATTATAATAGAAGATTTCCTTCAAAATATAGAAAATTCAGCTTTAATAAAACTATCCACTGCAATTTGGGGTCATTTAAGCCACCATAGTTTGGGCGCCCAAACCTGTAACAGGTATCAAAAGAGCTCTGGATCCTTCCCTGAGTACAGCGTAACCCTTTGAAATTTAAAAGTGCAAAACTACAATGTAATGTTTGGTGTGGGTCAAAGAGCAACATTCTACAGCGTAAATACACATATGAAATTGTCGCGGTAACATCAAAGAATGCCAGACTGCTGAGTATTGCACTATTTATAGTCTAATCAACAATAATATACCAAGTAATTTATTTCACAATAATATGGAACGTGTTCCAAATCAATCTTTATCTGCAGCAGGAATTAATAGTGATAACACAAGTCAAAGTACAGTCAATAATAGTTTCGTTATTCCACATGGAGTCCCCGGCACAAAGGCGTAAACAACGACGAACATATTCACATTTCTCGCCCAAAACGGTTTCGCACAATACTCAGTTATTTTTCATAACACGTGGGTTGAAACTTGCCATAGTAGTGGTCCTCACTTTCAATTAGTGAGTGATCGCGACCAGGCCTCAGCCTAGGGGTCCAGAACAGGGAGACTTGAAGTCTCCCTCCAGGAAATTTAGGGAGACTTCAGGGTGGGTAGACTACCAAAAATTGACAATTTTCAAATATCGCTTTATTTTATAACATCTGACAATAAAAAATTTAAAAAGATAAAATAACAAATAAAACTAAAAAAAGTTGACTTTATCTGAAATTAGCTTAATTAATTGTTATTATACATTTAAAATTTTGGGAAATGTTTTGTGTAGCTATCATTTAAGCAAGACAATTATCAAGTTACAGTAATAGTTACTTTTTTAACTAAATGAAAGTAGTATTATTTCCCAGACTGCAGCTTGGAAGATACGTTTGTACAGTCTGAATCATGATGCATGTAACTTTTTAAGTTTAATTTGGTCACGGCTGTAATGTGGGTGTCCGCTAAAATAAACAATAAGGACTAACTAACAAAGGAGTTGCAAAAGCTTTTATTAATTAATGGCCTCCCTTAATTAATGCCAACATCACTGGTATAATCCGATTAAAGCAATAAACTTGACATTATTTTATTTACGGAAGTCGGTCTCTTCAAATAGTCCGACGCGTTACCGAAACGAACTTCCGAAGCGCCTGGTACATACTCTGATAATGTCGTAATTGTTTTATATCTGAAAAGCGGGACGGCGGTCTTTTAAGTTAATTAAAACATTTATTTGTGACACTCACGATGGTCAGTAACAACACAGATGCGAACATCTCATCGTGTCAAAACATTCGTGATTAACATTCATTACCGCAAAGGGAACAAAGGTGACGGAATAACAACACAAAACAATAGGTCATATTTTATTTTTTTATTTTAAACACTTGGGTCTTTTTGGGATGGCCGCCACAATTCATCTATATACGGACATGTCCGGAAAAAAACTAGAAAAAAAATTAAGAAAAAAAAAACATTCCCCCTAAAATTGAAGGCGACTTCGATTTCGCCTTAGAGCGACGATAGGGCGAAGTCAGCGACAGTAAGGCGACAATCTCGCCCGAGTCGCCTTGTGAGCTGAGGCCTGATCGCGACTTATTTTCGGGTGGCTTTCCTTTGAGTTTTCTGGTTGAATCACTTTCATAAAAAAGTTATTCATTGTAACGTTTCACCGGTCTTATTGGACATTGCGTTAAAGATAAAGATCGAGAAAAAACTGTCTACAATATAATATTAAAATCTAATATTCGATATAATTGCAGAGACTACCCTTTTCTCAATCATTATTTCTGCTGGGATGTCCAACAACTTCGGCCTCACCAGTCTGTTTGGAAAGCAGACTATTGAACAAATTAAGCTACAAGTTCTGTATATGTAGTTTGAATGACTTCTTCGCTATAATAGTTACTGCAGACAATCCCTGAAGTAAATGTATGACGTCACAGCAAACAAATAGTTTTACGATTGACAGAATGACATATCGTTTCGTTTTCATTCTTATGAGTATACCTTTTGAAATTCTTGGAAATACTTTTTTATCCAATACCCGGTAGGTGAATTCATGGATGCTTGTCGGAATCTCTAAATTTGTCAACTGTGTAATGCGTCTGCAATCAGACGATGGTCTGATGTGCGTTATTTAATCATTATTAATGCTCTGGGTATTTGGCCATGAACAAAAATATAATGCACCCACAAAAATGGCTCACTTTGCGAGTATGTCAGGTGCAAGGAAATAGCTTCTTTTAAATGACAACCATCCAAAATTTCTCCCCATGGCCATGGGGCGAACCATGGTTGCCCAGTTGCATTATGTGTTCCCCCAATAAGCCTTATATGGCTCATTTATTTTCCCCTGGCAGAAACACTGTCCGAAAGGCAGTAATTTCAGGCCTGAACAGAGTCAGAACATAACCAAAACATCCTCAAATTCAACACTTACCTGTCGTTTCCTCCTTCTTTTCCTCATCACCATCCTCTTTCTTTTCTTCATCTTTTTTCTCCTCATCCTTTTTCTCTTCCTCATCTTTCTTATCTTCCTCACTCTCTTTGGCCGTTTCCTCTTCAGCTTTCTCCTCTGTTGCTGCTGCTTCTTTCTTTTCTTTCTTTGATTTTGATTTCTTTGGAGTCTCTTCTGGTGGGGGTGGTACTGGTGCATCAAGTGGCTCAAATCCATCCATGTGACAATATTGCCCCGAAATATCCCAGATTTTCTTCTGTAATTCCTCGTTCATTGATTCCTCTGATGATTTTGCTTCTTCATCATACTGATAGAATTTACCTGTTGAGTCTGAAAATAATTAGATAAAAAAATATTAATCCTGTTTCACAGGAACTATTGCATTGGGTCAACAGATGGATAGACAATATGATTTCTGCATTGCCCCTCCCCATATCTTTGTTGCTGGGGGGGGGTGTAAAAAATATATTACTTATAGAATATTACCCACACTGATTTGGCAAAACGATATAATATTCCTCATAAATTCTCAATTGGTTACTTCATCTAAATGTACACTAGCTTTCATTGTGTCTTATTGATGATGGAATTTTCTTTCTTTTGATATATAATTCAACAGAATCAAACAAAGAGAAGTCGAGATAACATATTCAACACTTAATTGCAAAAGCGGTTGTAAGGCCAAAAAAACTTGTCAGTGCCAAAAGATTCCAGGTAGGATCTTGGAGCTAATAATAATGAGTTCTGATTGGCGCTACTGATGTGGAATCTTGTGATTCGGGAAGTAGAAAGTCTACGACAGGTAACCTGACCCACTATTTCTATGTGGGTCTGTAGTCAACTGAGACTGGGGTACATTAGAGCTGGGACGGTTATGCGGTTAACCACCAACTATGGCCGTGACCGGTCACGGATTTGCCGTGGTCGGTTAACCGTAACATCACTATTATAGTGTATGATCACTGTGATGGTCAGCTATAACTGGCTATAAGAGGGTTAATCTGTCTCCGTCAATTAAAATGAATCCGAGATTGACGGAACAACATCAAACGCGGTGTGTCGGCTCTTTGAAGGCTACATTTAACAGCCTGCCGACGTCAAAACGAAACATCAAAGGGTCAGCACACGTGTGATCTTACAACATTGTCACATCGCATGACTCGTATTCAGTATTATTATCAGGAAGATAATTGTTTTTGTTATCAACGACTAGTTATTTCTTGAGACCTCCCGGCCCTTCAATCCATTCCCCCCCCCCCCCCCCCCCCCCCCCCCCCCCCCCCCCCCCCCCCCCCCCCCCGGACAACATCACATACCAACGTATATGTAAGAATTTCATTAAGAATAAATAATAATTGTTCGCCCACCCAGCTACCAGAAATTGCGGAATAATCAATAATATATTCCGGAATGTATATTAAACCTTTCTAGTCGTCACTTCCGTGTCGGTGTGTTCAGCTTCCCGCCTGATCACATATCCTGATGGCGATGGAGTAATTTTACAAGGACAATAAATGAACACAACACAGCCTCACAGGGGAATGACATTGTATATTTATTTTATTCAGTAATAAATTGAAGATGTGTACTTTAGATATGTGATTATGTGTGTCATGGGGTGACAACTTCTTTGTATAATGGGCAGGAGCCGTTCTCAAACTTACCATGTCAGTGAGCATCACAATCATCGCCGTTCTGCATACTGGGCTTACCCACCCATAATAGTACCTATAATATGTGTTTAACCGGTTAATCGCGGTTTTTTGCCGTTCATAACCGGTCACGAAAAACCCATAACCGTCCCAGCTCTAGGGTACATGGCCGGTAAGTAGTCATAATACAGATATCAATTTAATCGCGAACTTCCGGTATCCCGGTACGATATGTTGACTTCGCTGCAATTTATTCTGTCATGTTATGCGAGAAATGAAAAGAAATTTTATGACCAATATTAAGATATATTGGGGGATATTTTGGCTGATTTTCCCCCAATTTTTAGATTTATTGAGGCTATTTGGCAAACACCAACAGGTCCCCCCCCCCTCATATTTCTGATAGATTTTGCTTATTTTTGGTAATCCTTTAATTCTGTAGAGTTACAAGTCAAAAGATTGGGAAAATTCATGGTCAATAAGACACGTTGGGTGGTAATTTGATTGAGATGAGCAATTTGGCAAATTTATGAGTTTTATGGCAGTTGGTGTTGTTGTTAAAATCTGTCTTGTAAGCCTTGCCTCTCGAATAGTATATATCAAGTGTTGTTTATGAATTTTTTCCCAAAGGACCTGTGATTGAACCCCCTGTATCTATCAAATACAAATCTGAAATCAATCAGACTGAATCAGGCCCAGAGAAGCTGCTTTATACCGTAGATACGAATTATAATAGAGGATATTTAAGAAATGCATACCTTTAGTTTTTTCACCACAAGCCATTTCCACCACAGTCTTTGTAGCTTGATCTAACGTCCTTGTGATTTTCATGAATTTCAAGACACCACCTAACACCCATTTACAGAAAAACCTTTGTGGTACAGTCGAATGTCGATTTAATCCTGTGTTGGGCACAAAACCTGCAAAAGTGAAAAGGAAAAAGTCAGTTTTTTATTGCGCATGGAATATGCCGGGTAATTAGGAGTAACCTCAGTTTTGTTTACATTTAATACACAGTCACTTACTAGTAGCGATGTCAAATGAGTTTGTATTCTTACAAACTTTGTGATAAAAAACAGCATTGGGTGTTACAACATACCTGGACAAAATGAGTTAGAAGACACTCCGGTTCCTTCCAGCTGTCTGGCTAGTTCATATGACATACACACATTGGCTGTTTTAGAGTTTTTGTATGCTTGATGTGCTGATATGATCCTGGTTTTTCGAAGAAGAAATTCTCCATATCCATCAACTCAACTCCTGAAATGGAATAAATTGACATATGAACAACATTTAGGGGAAATAAAATCTGACAACCATAGAAATAAAATTGGCTAAACTCATAAAATTAGTTACAAAATGAAGTACATGTACTAGTAGAGGTGTGACTGTCCAATGGGACTAAGGATACCCCACCACCCACCCCTATGTTAAAACACTAAGATGTTTCACATTTCAGTAAACATTTAAATCACGGGTGCACACACTGCACAGGTTCACATGATGATTGACCCATGTAGCAAATTTGATTCAAATTGAACAAAAACATTTTGAAAATATCTAAGTCGAAAATGGGCATAACTGAGTCAAAAGATGTTTGGACTGAACTCCAAATCACAGGTGCCCATGATGATTGACCCCTGTAGCAAATTGGATTCAAATTGAACAAGAACATTCTTCTGAGAAAACTTCCGGACAAAATTATGCATTTTGAGAGAATTTTATAAGTCGAGAAAGGGGAAAACTCCACAAAAAAAAGTCTTATGTACCGGTACATCACAATCGCAGGTGTACAGGTTCCCATGGTACTAAATAACTGTGCCAGGTTTAAAAAGGATTGTCAAAAAAAAGACGGAATTAGTGATGTAACGATACAGGGGTTATCAGTAAAAGCTGATAGCTGATATTTTCGATAGAATTATCGGCCAATCCGATACAGATACCGTTACGGATATGTCTTGAATGTGAAAAAAGTTTGGGAGAAACAGAACAAATTTCCATATAAATTTTTCTTTTAAACTGCAAAGTATTATCGGCAAAGAACTGATACCCTGGGCCCGAAGTTTACATTCTCCAAAACCCTGGCAAAACGATTTAACATTCCATTGCATTCAACAGATTTCCTCAAGTTTTGTTTGACTTCCTTACTTAATCACTCCATAATCCATTTGAGTCAATTTCAATTTGCTTGGTTCAGATGGTTCCATCAAACATGCAAGTCACCTCCTCCATCTTCAAACAATGTATACCAGAACGTCCATCAATTTGAAATCAAAAGCACATGCAGTTATTGTTGTTAACATGTGGTCTTTCTGGCCCGAGACACGTTGTGTGAATTTAGAGTTATCCTTCCTACATCGGGACCTTATACATTGGAGTCTAAAGTTTAAATGATAACCAGTCAGGTACAATGCAAACTGGTCAAGTGTGATTCGTCTATTAATAACCACTTGAGTTTTAGTTTACTGTATCATCTGTCAAGTTGTCAACAAGTGGCTAATTAGTGATTTCTCATGAAGATGACATCAAATGCATGCAAAGAATCGTTTGACCTTGATGCCTGCAATGCGAAGATAATAACGATGTGACAACATACTGTACTAACTCTAGCACGTGCCGCGGAATCAGTCCCACACCCAAAATAAATAAAAGGTCAGCCGACCACAGTGTCCCCTGAAAACGTGGAAAGTCGATGCCGCTTTGTTAAAGAAATTTAAAAAAATGTTGAAATTTTTCCATCATCTATATACATGTTGCACATCTCCAAATGTCAGGGGTGGCAGCCATTAGCTTTCAACATGTGCTACTCGGCACTCGCAAGACATTGTATACAGTTTATGTTTTAACTATTAAGTGTGCAGTACTACTGTACATTTTGTATAATATATTTGGGTCATGAGTGTATCAGCAGTCTCCTGTCGATGTTGTCATCATGGGTTGACAGGGTACATCACCGTATGTGAGTGAGGGCTGACCTGTGTAAAATAGTAGCTATTTTTCTAGATAATCTCTTCATTTATTTACTATTAAAGTAGGAATTGGTGGTTACAAAGGACGTGACATGTTTAGGTTGTCGATATCGGCCGGGAGACAAAATTGTGCCGATACCGATATTTTGGCAATAGCACTGCACATATATCGGCACGATCCGATAGCCGATACCGATAATTAGTACATCACAAGTAGGAATAAAAGCTCGGACAAAATTATGCATCTTGACAAAATTTTCTAACTCCAAAAAGGGGATAACTCTACAAATAAAAGTCAGACGGACCTCATAATTACAGGTGCACAGGTTCCCATGGTGTTTGATACCTATGTCAAGTTTCATGGAAAATAATTAAAAAACGACAAATTTGTGTCCACGGACGGACGAGGGACAGACGATGGACGGCCGGAAAACCGATTCCAGTACCCCCCACCCACAACAAATATGAAAGTGTCAATGACACTGTAGCTCAACTTAGGTAGGGACTAATTTAATGGTTGACAGTAAATGGAGGGATGTGGTCTGTAGGGTAAATTCTAAAATGGCCACCGGCGGCGATGTTTTTTCCCGAATGACCCCAAAATGACTTGTTCCCATCTACATATCAATGTCAACATCCATGACAAATTTCATGAAGATCAAACAAACAGATCTGTCTATAACCGATGCTAATGGATTTTGTAGAAATATTTAGTCATACAAAGAGTAAAATCCAAAATGGCCATTAGTGGCCATATTTTTTTGCCGAATGACCCCAAAATGACTCGTTCCCATCAATAGGTCACCCCGATGATCCATATGAAGTTTGGTGATGATCAGATCAGGGATGTGGTCTGTAGGGTGTGTCAAAGTATTTAGTGATGCAAAGAGTAAAATCCAATATGGCTGCCGGAGGCCATGTTTTTTGGCCAAATGACCCCAAAATGACACGTTCCCATCTAGAGGTCACCTCGATGATCCATATGAAGTTTGGTGATGATCGGATCAGGGATGTGGTCTTTAGGATGTGTCAAAGGATTTAGTGATGCAAGGAGTAAAATCCAAGATGGCCACCAGTGGCCATGTTTTTTGGCCGATTGATCCTAAAATGACTCGTTCCCCCCATCTACATGTAAATGGCAACATTCATGACAAATTTTATAATGATCAGACAAACAGTACGGCCTGTAGCCCGCGCCAATGGATTTAATTTTGAAATACAAGATGGCCACCAGCGGCCATGTTTTTTGGCCGAATGACCCCAAAATGACTCGTTCCCATCTACACGTCAATGTCAACATTCATGACAAATTTCATAAAGATCAGACCAAAGATACGAGCCTGCGCCAAACGAAATTGTTGACGGACGATGGACGCCAACCCATGGCAATAGCTCAAACTTGTACTGTCTCATCACTTCTTGGTCAAATAGTACTGGTATGAACTCGAACACTGGTCTGACACCAAGTCACAGTAGCAGAAGGACATCAATACCAGTGAACTCAGTATATATACAGTACGTACATGATCACAATTATGTCCGTCTACTGGTAAAACATTTGGCAATGGCAGTGCTAAATACTGATTTATTCACAGCGAGTGCCGGTAAAACAGATTGTTTTTCATACACAGATTTTGGCATAGCTTTCTGAAAACTGCGTATGCCATTAATGCCGTTTTTTTAAATTTATTGACATAAAACCAATCAATATTTTTGGTATTAGATTCCATTTCTAGATTTTCTGCAGAGAAACATGAGAGAAAAACGGACCTCATTCAGGAATTATGAATTGAAATGGGAGATTTCTTTCACTTAGTAAAGCTCTTGGTACATTTAGGTCATATAAATGACAAACACAGACTGGGTTGGCAAAGTACATGTATGCATTTTCAGTCATATTTAATCTGCAATTCATAACAAAACAATTAAACCTAATTGCTGATTGGGCATGGTCCAGAGAGATTATAGAGAATCAAGGTATTCAAAATGGGTTCATGCGTGACACCATAAATTTTATAAAAGTTTGTAAAACAACTGTCATTAACAAGTACATGTAAAAATAGATCAACTTATTATCAGTATTATTAACCCTCCAATCACGCAATTTCGCATATCAAAACCATTATGTAAACATTACTCTTACAGTGGCATTACTGATCAAAAGTCCAATTAATCCAATAAAATATCAAAGTTTAATCAAAACTGACAGCAAACATTGAAAAAAGTCAAGCATTTATAAATATTCTGAAAAATCACATTTAGACTAAAATATTTGAATTTACTACTACATGTAGTACATTAAATTAGTGATGTTTGTTGACAATACAAATTGTTGCAATAGTTTTGCATAAACAATTGTTTCGACACCCAAAATTTCGTTCTTTGACAGCTATCAATAATATAAGAACAAGTTGAATCTATTTTTCCAAACTAAGCAAACTTCATGTTCTTTTTAGTGATGATGACTTTATAATTTGTCCACATTTACCCACTTCCGAGTGCCTTGGATCCCTTTAACACGTTGAGTGCCACTACGAGTTATCTCGTAGTACGCAACCTTCGCAGGTTGCCACTACGAGTTATCTCGTAGTGGTTTCCATGTCGTGTAACTGACAAACGGAAGCAGTGGAATAGGTCGATACACCACGAAAACCCGTCTCGGAACATCAGAACAGTGATTTTATCAAATAAATAGTGTGGCTCCCCTTACATCGTTCAACTGAAGTGAGCACCATCAGCACATATATTCTACTTAAAATTGTCCAGTTGTGAGTGAATACAGCTGACACTGTCTCACTGAGTGACCACCAGAGGCAGTCGTGTGTGGGCAATAGGACTGGGGTTTTGGTATCCAATAGACTGACAATGTGCACGCATGCAAACACCGTCAGGGGGTGGATATTCACAATGTACAAACATGCGAAGGCAGTTTCGAGGAATGGTTACATCGTTGTGTTTCAACACATTGAAACTTCGCACAACCACCCACGTCACACAGGCCTGCCAAATCTGTTCCCACTCATGTGCGAGTGGACGCATCCAACACAAGATAAGCGGATAATCCATGACGTTACGCGCGTTGATGCTACCATTATCTCATTATTAGGGAACACAGCAGTTGTTTTTGGAATACACTGTGCAGGAAATAAGTTTATCCGATTCCACGTCGGATTCACCATCTGTAGCTATGCATGCTCATATATAAGTAATTTGCTCCACCGTACATCAGCCATAATATAATTATATAACGAGCTATAACCACCACAAGGACACCCACACATCCATAAATATGTTTACCACCAAAATAACTTGTTTGTGTTACATTCTACTTCATATTTGTTGCTCAAACGTGTCCAATTGTGTCTACGAGATAACTCGTAGTTGGCACTGGTGGTGGGAATACCCAAATTCCTTTTCGCCAGTGCCGGCTAAGAGTTATTTCGTAGTACTATCAATTGCCGTTTCTGTCATCTAAAGTCGCGACGTCATCCAATTCTTGCTTCATTGAAGCCAAATTATGGTCTACTAAGGGTATCTATCTTGCCACGATTTGGCAAACTGGCGAGATTACTAATTGATTTCCGGCACTCAACGTGTTAATGCTGGTTTTAGAATGAGAGAAGATGGAGCTGTAAGAACAAACCTTTTCTGTGTCCTTTACTGTGTATATCATGAAGAGCTGATGTGATTGTGAGGACTCTACAATCTCCGCCATCTGAAGCAGTTTTCTTTAAATCTTCTAGCAGCAAATTTGTGAGCAAAAATGGACCTGTAATTAAATTAATTGTATGATATATTAATATGGACATTTGGAGAATGCCAAAAAAGTGTGAGTTACTTCTCCAATCTCTAAGGTTAACCTCTTCACTGCTAAATGACATTATGACGTCGTGTGCTGGGTTGTTGACGTAATTGCGATTTTCCAGTGGGAAAATATAACAGGATTATCACAAGAACCATAAAACTGACTCAGTTGAAATGCTATTATCATTCACAATCTTGGAACATCATAGACAGTTTGAAACCTCGAGATACAATTATTCCGATGCACCAATCTCTGAGTTCCAGTTAAATATAATGGCTTACTGCTAGAGTGCTGAAGTAGGCCCATAGTACCTATGGACCATATAGCACAAGGCGTGCACTTTTACGTCCGTAATAGTTACATGTATACGTCATAGCAGCAAAGAGGTTAAGCAATCAGCTGCAACTTTTTCTTAGGTATCGTTACACAATTATCAAGGCGATGTCAAATTACCCTAATTGGATTTCCGTCCCATTTAGGGTACCTTTCCCCTCACCCAAATTTCCCCTATTCTGAAATATATTGAAGCGGACATCGCTAAATGACATGTGGTTGATGATGTCGGTTACATCGCGATTACATTCTCAAATAACACACTGTTCTGATTCATGATTATGTGGACGAAGTCCAAATATTAGCCACTGAATGATGATTAGGACTATTCATGGAATTGGCAATGGTATAACATGTTGGACATCATGAATGTAGTGAAGTCCGACATTGCAATAAATTGCAAATTTTAACATTTCCTCTACCATTGTTGTCAGTACACTAATTTTACCTGCAAATTTAGCTTGACTTTTGTTACACATTTTAGTGTAGCTATACAATATCAATGTTTATATGGACTGCCAAATGACAACACCCTTACACTACTTAACCCTTTAACCCTTTACCCAACAAACCGACCAAAACCGGCCAAATAAAGCTTCAACAGCCTAAAATATCTTCGGTCTGCCTCGCATATATAAGAGAATGCATTGGCCTAAAAAAAAATTCTTACATTCTTAACAATTTTATAATTTTTAATGTGTTAAGCCAATGCATTCTCTTATATATGCGAGGCGACCTATGGTCGACTCGCATATATAAGAGAATGCATTGGCACAGGGCCCTTCTGTTGGGTAAAGGGTTAAATTGTTAATATTAAAACACAATTACGATTTATTGACTTTTCTACTTACAATTCAGTAAACATTCAGAACTTGGTTTAAATTATCAACTGATTTACTAAATACTTTTAGATATTCACCAATTGTTGATGGACTGAGATTTCTCCCAGCGGTTATAGGGGTACCATTCCACTAACACCTAGCGGAAACCCTGTGTATAGTGTATATAGACAGGGTTTCCGCTAGGCCGGCTGCGGGTCCGTCCCACGGACCCATTCCCCCCGTCGGTCGTTGCATGAAATCCCGCTCATACACAAATAAATGACGTTATTAAAAACTGTTTCAGTCTTGTCTGTGTCAACAGGCTATATATCTACACTAAATTTCATTAATATTGACAAAATGAAATCGACACAGTCCATCTCCCGTAAAAACAATAAGAAAGAGCATGTCAAATAGCGACATTAGATACATGTACAGCGTAACACATGTCGTGGTAATATCAAAGAAATGCCGGACTGTTGAGTGCGGATATTTTTGTGCACAGGAATCCATGGATGAAACTATTCATGCTCGAAGACCCCGTGCTATCGTACGATTATATAATTGGATCAAAGAACACCCAATTGCTGAGTCGGGGATATTTTTATGCACGGGATTTTCGTGGATGAAACTACTCAATGTTGATAATTTTACTTATTGCTGTATTACCATTTGTTTTTGAGTTGGATGTACCAGTAAGCTAAGTTCCTGAAAAATACATGTGATTCTCTACGTGTGTTGATTATTATGCGTATATTGCCATGCATATATACTTAACAAAATCCCAAAGTGATTTATTTCACAATAATACGGAACCTGTCCCAAATCAGTCTTTATAGCGGGAAATCATAGTGCATTCATTTGAGCCATATTACATGCATGGAGGATAAACACGAACACATACCCCCCCCCCCAATATGGAGATAAAGTCAAAGTAAGGTCAATAATAGTTTCGTTGTCCCGCCTGGGTCCACAATCACAATAATCAACGACGCACATGTTCACATTTCCCGCCAAAAACTCAATTATATTTTTATAACATGTTGGCTAAAACTATGTTCTATAGCTGCGGTCATCAGTTGTTGGACTAATACTGACTATTGAACAAGCTACGCGTTCCGGGCGAAAGATTTCGCTACCATTCGTATTTCGCCGCTATAAATATCTCCTGCAGACAAACCCCGCAGTATGACGTCACCGCGCACAAATAGTTTTACGATTGAGAGAACATATAATCCTGTCAGTTTCATTTTCACTGACGCTACTTGAAATTCTAAGGAATACTATATTCAATTCTCCTTGCTAGGTATTATTGGTCAATGCGTAGATGCTTTTTAGTGTTTAGATTCATTATATATACCTGTTGGAATCTTATTGTAATTTATAAATTTGTAAACACTGTATTAAACTCGTAGCTCGTTCATTTATATAGTCTTCAATCAGACGGCAGACGTACGTACGTAATGACTAACTATTTGGATACCATCAACAGAATTAATGCACCCAAATGATCGACTTGCATAATATATGTAGCTTTGGATTGCCTTGTGGGACACTCATGTGCAAGGAAATGGCTTCTTTTCAGTATCAAATAACAAAATTTTCGCCCGACAGAATGAACCATGGTCGCCCCGTCGCGTTATGTGTTTCACCAATACGGACTCATTAATTCCCCCTGGCGGAAACCCTGATATAGTTGACAATATATCGAGGTCGGCAGGCCCGCTGTCAGAAAAAACAGTCCTGTCAGGCCATCAGAGACATCCTGATGTATTGCAGGCAGAACCTATGGCATCATTCAGTTTCCTTAATGGTCACCTCGACTGCGTTATGTTGTCTTGGCGGATATTGTAATCACGTTGCGTTAATACTAGAACTGTGTTAAGGGTAATTTTTCAGCGCGGTCTCACGGCAGTTCAAACGTAGCTTCAATGCGGTCGTGGGGGACTTATTTTGATATGTGTATACAACATACAAAATTGATATTTTTCTTCTTCAGCATTGCGTTAGAATAGCATAAAATTCTATATTGGGTTCTACAGATTTTGTTATGGCATTGCCTTTTGTCACTTACCTAAATGATTTGTTCCCATCGTTAATTCAAAATTATTCTTTGTGAACTGTCTCTGATTTCCAGCCAGGTAAATGCCAGCATTGTTAACCAGAACATGTAGTTTTTTGCCTGTTTCATGAAAATCATCGACAAATTTCCGCACAGAATCTAATTCTGCTAGGTCGAGCTGAAAAGAAATAAGTAACATATATTACTGGAAAAAGAAATATATAACATGTATTACTGGTATTAGCAGTAAAGTAAATATTAGGCCAAAAAAAAAAAGTTTTTTGGTTCTCGTGCATTTTTTTAATTTCAAATCAATGAGGGAGGGACGGTTTTATTTTGATTTTTGATTTTTTTTTGCGCATAGTAAGCATGGACAAAGATACCTTCCTCTGTCTAGTAATAACCAGAAAGGTAGAGGGAACTGTTATGCATATAAACTCATTTAGTCTTATATAACGAGAGGCCGATCACGATCGGCAGATGTTTAACCCATACCTTGGCGATAGCGATCTTTTTATGAGTGCAATAATTTCAACAATTCACAGCGTACTATTATTTATTAGTTTCATAGTGGAATCAGACATATTGAGCAACTTGCTCATTTAAACACAATAGGAAGATGGATATGACATTCGATTTCAACCTATTCGGTCACTCCAACAGAGATACATGTATGTGTGATAGATTGATAAAGATAATTATACCCAAACACAGTCAGACAGATGCACCATAGCTGTTAAAGATATAATTGTTACAATATTAACATCATAATAACTCTATTTATTTAATTCTTACAATGGAACCTGAGTCATAACAGATTATGTTGTTGTGTTAGCTGCATAGTAAAAGTTATGGGATGATTGAGATTAGAGACCAACAAACACCTGAACATCTATATAAGTGAGGGGTGTATAGACCTTGATATTAAATATGATTGATAATGGTTGGATATAAAATATTTTAATACAGAATTATCAGATAACTAAAGGAGAGATATGAGAAGGGTCAAATTGAAAATATTAAGAGTCATAACATTGGATCGCGTACAGTATACATGTACCTATGGTTAATTTTATTCTAAGCTGATCATTGGAAAGATACAATGTCTGTAACAGCAGAAATATTATTAAATATTGGGTTAATATTCTCAAAACCATTCAATCAATACCAAAATCTATACACATGAAGAATTATGAGATTATAAAAGTGATTGGGTGAAAAATATTTGACCAAAAAGTCAGCTTCAAGAATACCAGAACCATTATTATTATCCTGCAGCCCAAATGCAATAGAGGGAATTTCAAAATAAGATATATCCTCAAATGATGAATATTCAATTGGTGGCTTATAATTAATAGAAATTCTTAGTGAACCTGGCCTAAGGCGAAAGAGATAATTTAAAATCTGCGTATCAGATATGATGTGTCTATGGAATAGGTTAATTTTAATCCTGAAATACATGCAAGTGAAAAGTGGATCACGATCAACCTGGACATAGAATAGGAGAATGAACATATGATGTGTGGAGAGTGTTAATCATTTTCAATGACATCATATGATGGAACTAATGTGTGGATAATTTTTTTTCTCAAGATAAGACAACAGTGTCTCTGTAAACAACAATTCTCTAAACAGCCATGCTCCAGAACATCCTTCACATGGACAATGGACTATTTGTATTAATGCCATGAACATGTTTCAACAGGTTGGGTTAAATTACTATTGCACACAAACTGGAGTAAAGTATCATCAATCACTTAAATTTGACAGCTCTGGGAGCAGCAGTGGTTTAGCAAAGAGTATCCAGTGTCATTTTCTGATCCCAATAAAGCAGATTACTGTGTAAAGTTGTTTGTCTTAAATTCTCACAGGGCATATAGTAGTAAATTACTTGAATTATAAAGGGCCATAACTCTGTTAAAATATATCGGATCAAACCCAAATTTGAACTTGATCTGTATTTCGGGGTGAGGACCACATGTACCAAATTTGGTGTAGATCAGATGAAAAATGTTTTGAGTTCTAAGTAAACATAAGTTTGAAAAGGGTTAATTAAACGATACCAAAAACCATACAGATAAAGAACGTGCTAAGAAAAACCTTGGTAAGAAATATGAGGCATATCAGAAGAAAACAGTTTGACTTAGATGGATCAGATAGCATTGGTGTGCAGGGTTAATTATTTTCTAAACCGATCAACCGATCGATACCAAAAACTATACAGGTGAGGGGTGTGTCATTATAAACCTACATATCAAATATGAAAACAATCGGACAAAAAATACTTTGGTTACAGCATCGGATAGCTCATGCCTATGTGCGGATGCAAAGTGTTAATAATTTCTAAACCGATCGATACCAAAAACTATACAGGTGAGGAGTGTGTCATCATAAACATGGGAGTAAAAAATAACTCTAATTCCCATAATACAGATTTACTGCTCTCAGAGCTAAACTGATACCACTGGTAATTAATTGTAGACTGCTATGGTTATCTGTTCAATTCTTAGTTGAAAAAGGGCCATAACTCTGGTATAAAATGTTGGATATAACCCATATTCAAACTCGATCTGTATTTTGAGTTGAGAAACTCGCATACCAAATTTGGTTCCGATCAGATAAAAAAAAAAATTGAGTTATGGCAGCATGCATGAATTCTAAGTCGAAAACGGGCCATAACTCCATTGAAAAATATCGGATCAAACCCATATTCGAACTCGATCTGTATTTGGTGCTGACAAATTCATATACAAAATTTGGTTCCGATCAGATATAAAATGTTCGAGTTATCGCACCATGCGTAAAGTGTCTACAGACAGACAGACAGACAGACGGACTAACGACGAGTGGTCAATCCGGACGTTGACACTATGTTTACCATACTATGGTATGGGTAAACATAAAAATGACATTGTACTACCAGTGTATGATGGGATTACCTAACAATATATAATGCCCCTGACATTAACTACCGTTATTGTTGTCTAAAAACTGATACCTCCCCATTATAATATGTTATCCTGAATTTAGTCCTGTGCCTTTCAATTGTATAAAGTTACAATTAGTGTAAGTTGTTCACAATGACTAATTGTAAGAAGAGCATGAGGATCAGCTAACATTTTCTTAATTGTAGTCATCTACTTCATGTTGTAAGCCTGCAAGTCACTTTTTAAAACATTACATGTTAGAGCTCAATGCATACTAATATTGAACACATATCTGCTATGGACATGTTGATAAAATAAATTATTTTATTTTTTTATTTTATTTTTCAAATTTATTTTTTCGTAAGTTTTTTTGTCATAACATTAGGCATTGCAATAAAAAGGCCTAATGCGGCCCCTTTTATTCAATGCGGCGGGGCCTGAGAACCAAAACCTTTTTTTTTGGCCTTACTGGTAACATATATGCATGGTACTAGTAAATAGTAAATGCTTCAAACACAGGGCAAAATGTACATATACATATGAAAATATTTTGTTGAACTGATCATCAAAAGCAGCTTAAAATTTATTGACAGATCATTTCAGACTACATCTAAGTGCTGTTCATATATAAATTATAATTTACTGTACGGTACCATAGCTGTTAACACCTTGATAGATGTATCTGTCTACTCGCTGATTAATTAACTCATTTGTAGGAATGTTCAGCTAGAGTGTTCAACAAACACCCTCACAACTGTCAGGAATTAGTCTTCCCTATGCTACTGTCATGTTCCCTTGGAAATAACCAATTACTCAAAAAAATATTTGGCATTAGTGCGACGCTAAAGATCGGCCTGCACATTTATTAATGAAACACACATAAATGTGAACAACAATAATATCAAATAACATTTCATTATTTTTTATTAGATTTCGAACTATAATTCATATAACGCAAAAGCAAAGGACGTATAGGAATAAACAACCTTTCATCGGCCGTGAAAACAGCTCAGGAAAAACCGGATGCATCTTTTGGTGGTAATATATTTCAATATGGCTTCTTTTGTTGACTCCCGGAAACCTGCATCCGATACTCGTACTACATGTACATAATACTCTGTAGCAGTGCTTTCAGCCGGCCTCAAGATCAACAACGTCAGTCGTTCCAATGCTTATTCCAATGGTTACCGTTTGGCGTGATAAATCAACGATTGTTTAACATTGTTCTTTTGAAAATTTTATGTTTCATATACAAATTATTAACTTGTGTTTTGGAAGATCAATAGAAACAATTAATGGTGTACATGTATTTCATTGAAAATTACAAAATGTTTTCTGTGATTTGTAAATCGCAGCTGATCCGCCGACTAGAGTGACAATACATTCCACACTACGTCACCACATAAACGAGCGAGTGAGTACCACTTCACAAGCCACTCTGCCTAGCACGACTCAGCGTGCATCCATTCACATTAACCAGGGTTTCCGCTACTATGGCAGGCGGTCACATTCCCCTCCCAAACCTTGACTTAATATTGGTCACAAAGACACAAACTGGCCACAGACCTAGCTCAGTCCGCTTTTTACACAGGATGAGCGATCACCGACGCCGACGATTAACAGATTGCAAGGAATCCTACACTTGGTGCCTGAATAAGACATGATCAGTAGCGCGGACCTGCACGTGCACAGTTGTCTACACAATCATGGGTAATGCTTTGTCGGGCGAATATTTAGTAGTAATCAGCCTCTGTCAGATTTCTGTCAATAAGTTTCTAACCCACTATTTCCGCTCAAAATGTGCAATATACATCGTATGTCATTGGGGTGGGGGTTCTGAGCTACAACAATGAACACAGGTGAGTTTTGGCAGTCGCTGCGACGAACAGTGCATAACTTTCCCCCCAAATTAAGATCTGTATCAAGGGAATGTTTAATTAAAAATAAAACAATTAAATTATTAATAGTTATTATCAGTGTATTTATTCCCTATCCAATTTAATATTACAAAATTATCCATTTTACCAATCCAGCATGAGGTCATCTTCATCTGAGGAATGGCTTTTGATTTTACAACAACTAGTTTTGATCGGTACTGTGAACAAAATACAAAAAAAGCACTGACGCAGAACGTGGTATTATAGTATAGCACGTGCTCATCTCCTTACGTAACACCTGTTACTGCTGGACTGTGTGACAATACAATGTGTCTTTTGCCAACCACGGCAGTCTTTGATGTTGGTAGTCTTTGATGTCGGCTTTTAATATTAGAGCTGAAACGGTTGACCCATTCTTCTAACCGGTTAACCATCGGGATTAACCGGATTTCAACCGGTTAACCGCTAATTTCTAGCGGACTTCTCTCACACTAATTATGTCGACATTATGCCATGCTCCAGGGACAAACCTAGGTGAGAAATAGTAGCTGAAATAAAGACCTTATTCACGGCATTTAACGATATTCAAAAACACGAATTCACTGTTCTTTTGCTGGCTCTCGTGATGGTGAACGAGCAAGTGAAATTTGTGAATGGCAGGAGGGATCGCTTATTTGCCGTGATCAGCATGTTTGGGCATTTGTAAAACGAGTAACAATAGTATGGGTATTGGTAAAACGAGTAACAAAACTATATATTAAAGATCTGTAATATATCATTATCATTGGTATATCCTCCAATGAATTATATATAAAGACAAGAAAGTAATAACTATAGAACAAAAAGGAAGGTCAGTTAGGTCAGACTCGCAGTCCTATTCAGTATTCGAGCTATTCGTCGGTATCATGATCGCGGACACCAGTGTTGGAAGGTTATAGAATTTACGTTTCGGTTTCGGTTTTAGTATGCAATCACTTAACATATAGAAATTACTGCCAAATTGAGTGTCAATTAGTCCCACAGGCACAACCAGTTACAGAGTAGCATGGAGCATCAATTTCCTTGATAAAAGGGAAGATCATTGAAGAAGTTTTGGGTTGCTTCAACTACGATGTCTGTTTGGTCACTCAATTGAATTGATCATATTAGATCACAACAGGGAGGAAGAACGGAAAGAGTGAAGACATTGTGCAGCTGATCTCAATCATCAAACTTTGTCGACTTACATATTTTTTATAAACCCCACTGTAAAACAGTTTTAGTATGTCGTGGTGTGATTTCAATTTGAATCCATGTTGCTTCGTGCAGTATTAACTATTAAGTTACGAAAGCACGCATTGCCACACAACGCCACTTTTACATTGTCACTTCCTTGTGTGCATTCAGACTTGATACACAGTTACTGCACACGTGCTTTTGTCGGAAGATCAGAGAAAACTTCAAAGGGTCGGAATTGATTGAAGGTCGCCGACACTTCCAGACAGTTCGAGAATTGCTACTAAGTATCTGATACTACCGCGTGTACCA
Source organism: Siphonodentalium dalli (assembly GCA_032622095.1). NCBI lineage: Eukaryota > Metazoa > Mollusca > Scaphopoda > Gadilida > Siphonodentaliidae > Siphonodentalium > Siphonodentalium dalli. The sequence continues at coordinate 69,898,540 of CP136068.1, forward strand.
ATTAATGTTTGCATTGCACTCTACTATCGGTGACACAGGATTTAGTATTAGTTTTGCATCATTTAACCTAATATTTTGAGGATTATTCACGTTCACATTCAACTAACAACGGGATGCGGTTACGTCCGGTTCATTTTTTTCTAACCGGTTACGTCGCTAACCGGATGCTAACCGTTTCAGCTCTATTTAATATTGCTACTGTTTAAATAAAAGGCGTATCCATTTTATGCTGTTGTGCTTACAAAATTTTAGTTCATTGACTTGAGAACTAAGCAAGACGATCTGTTTTAATTTGGTTTCTATACAAAGCTTCAATGTTCCTGCCTGTTGTCTCAAGTGCAAGGAAATGGCTACTTTCAGTGATAAACAATTAAACATCCAATTTTTCTCTCGACAGGGCGCCTGGTATGTGCTTCCTAAATACGGCCACATTCCCCCAACCCCTAGCGGAAACCCTGCATTAACCCATATCGCACGCACAGACAATAATTTCAACGATAGAAATATATAATATTTATGAAATAATCAAAGCAAAAATCCTTCAGCATGATTAAATAATAATATGACACCTGATAATTGACAGCTCTGTATACCATACCTGCATGAATGTAGCAAGAGCATTTGGGTTTTCTTTCAAAATTTTTTCCACAGCTGCTTTTCCTTTCTCCTCACTCCTGCATGCAAGGATGACATCATTTCCGCCCTCACATAAATGTCGTGCAGTCTCATATCCGATACCACTATTGGCACCTGTTACTATAAACACCCTTCCAGTCATTCTGCGTACCTATCTGTAACCTGAAATTTTAGTTAAATAAATTGTAGAACATGGAGTACCGGGTAAGTGTTCAGTTGCCAAAATATAAGACTATTCAAGATCCCCTATGACAATTTAATCTCTGATAAACATATAAGTCAAATATATAGCTACTGGGTACAGTATACCAGGTATTCAAGGACGGTCCACACAGAAATCATGTTTATAAAGGGACATGGTTCATATGAATATACAACATTATGTACATGTACAGTGTACATCATTACTACTACATGTACATGTAAACTGTATTTGGTAGTGGGGACTACTAGTACATACAGTACATGTTAGGAGCTGATCCAGGCCATTTTTGGTGCCGGTATACCAGATTTGGTGACCATGCATTTGTGGACCGATTGAGCTGAGCGTTTGGGGACCCCAAACTCAACAAGTAAGAACCCGACAAACAAGCAAATTTAAAGACCAATGTAAACTAAAAATGTAGCATCATCATCATGATACAAAAGGATTACATTGGTAAAATTAACTATTTATTTAACATTTCGCAACCCATACATGTACTTAAATGTATTTCGTTTTTGTTTTGTAATGGAATTGCATACTTGTATCTATAGACGGGTTTTGCCTCAGTCTATTCCTCTTCAATTTTTCTACACATGTTCAGGACGGGTACTACTAGTAGTAGCTCATAATGCAGATCAGATGAAAGTCCAAACTCAAAAACTGCCACCTTATCTGTATTAATCTTTCCGTGATAGAGGGTACCCACAAACATCACAAGTTGCGCAAAACATGCCAAGAGTTTCCCCGATGTACATGTACAAACTTCTTCACATGTTAATATCCTCGGATTGTAAACTTTGAGCAATTCTTTGCATAATCAAGGTAATTAGAATTTAGCAACCAGGATCAGCAATTTCCTGTCCACTATAAGTCATTCGTATTATATCTGAGTTTGCAATTTTGCCACTCGATATGGCAAGATCGCATGCAGGAAGATGCTATTTTCACTTATTTGAAGTTATTTCATTCCGACAGATCTAGTAAAGCGGAACAACTCTATCTCACACAACAACCGGGGGAATAATTGTGACAAAGTGAGTTCATCGCTGCTTATGGCCCTTGAAATCATTTTCACACTAATTTCCACATCTCAAAATGGAGAACAATTAAGTTGCTTGGTGTGGACTACTGACTCATTACTGCTGCATGATGTTTTAGTGCAATATCACAGACAGTGGGATTGATTGTTGAATCCGTACATGTACGGTACAGGTACCGGTAGGTCTCTCTGGGATAAAATTAATAAATTAATCTTGAAAACTTACCAAATACCGGTACATAGGGCTTACAACAGCCTGAACAGGGGGACACCTGTAACCACCAGTGGAATTCTGGTTTTGATATTTGTTATATCAGTATGTCCGTAATATAGTATATCTGATAGTGCTGGGCGGTATTTCGGTATACCGATTATAGTCGGTAAGATTTTCAATACTGTTACCGTCATTCTTTCCCATAATTGGTAAACCTTGAAGACGGTATTATCGCGGTTACATATCATACAGGCCCATTACCGAGTATATTGTGGTTTTCCTTTGTCGGGATACAAAGAAATTACTTTGTTTCTTTACACCGTATTTCATCGAAATCACAATTAAAGGAATACGGTTCTTTCAATATACCGATAATATATATATAAAATGTCCATTGGGCGCATATAATCTAATATTCGGCCGCCAATCGTTATTTTTATAACGACTAAAAAAATTCCGAAGTTAGCCGAAGATTTTGTTGTAGACGTAGTCACGTGATCGGCCCGATCACGTGATTGTCACATGTAAACAGAAGCATAGCACGTGATTGATCACGTGTGATAACTCATTGACAACGCATAGGCGGTATTTTAAGTTTGCATGTAGTCGATCGCGGCCTTTGAAGATTGTCGTGTTATCACACTGCGAAAGCAAAACTTCGCCGAAAACATCGCCGTTCTCGTAATTAACTGTCTTTATAGTGTTATTATTATTATATGCATCGGGATGTGCTGTTACTATAAAGCCACGCCTGTATATTATTCAGTTTGGCGCGCATTTATCTATATAAACACGTGCTCGTATTTATATATTTTTTTTCGTTACCGGAATAGTCCAAGTTATATTATATATTCATTATAAAGATTGCATATATATGCGAAGACTTGCACAGTTATTAGGCAATTATCATCTCGTAAACATTCCAATTTCCAGATGCCCTTAGTCGTGTGTGAATAAAGAGCGTTTCGTTTTAATTTAGCGTAACGCGGTAAAACAAAAGAAATCGGTTTATTGCTGTCGGATTTAATCAATTATAATCAATTCATTCATTAATACCAATATTATATGATAAATTCATTTTTTCTTGGTTATGAATCATGTATATATTAGGGCAATATGGTGTTTATATATATTTCGGAATATTGCTTCCCACACCCCAACAATCTTGCCGACTGTCACTGATGGAAATTCACTGCGTCTATGCATGGTTATTGGCCTATAAAATTAGCACTCTAGCGATGCGGTCTATTGAATATCCAGGTCATAAATCGACCTCTATGTGTCAATTACGCATAACAATAGGATTATAAAATATATAAACGTTCGCCGTGGTTCGTTTAAACATCCAATCATATATAACACTTTTTGAAGGAGGGATAATAATCCGGTTTAATATGTAATCACATATACAAGCACTCTTTATTCGAAATATATCGTAATAATGAACGCTCTTTATTGCGTCAAGGTAAAGAGACTCGACTTAGAACAATTGTCATCGTGAGTGTTTACTGATTACACAAATACAGGTCAATACAATCATGTACACTAATTTTTAATATGCATGCTTTATATATCCTTCCAAGTCATAGCAATTTCCGCTTTATTAAACTCTTTTTATTCGTACCATATTAGGAAAACTATTAACATGGAACGCTCTTTATTGAGCCATGGTGAAGGAAATGGGGACTCGACTTAGAACAGTTGTCAACTTGTCATCGTGAATTATTCATCAACATACTCCCCACTTTAACTGCAACTGTATGTATTCGTAACCATGACTGACTCGTCAAATTAAACGCTCTTTATTTGGTGTATGTAATCGGTTTCTGATTTTGCGCAACGGGTTTCCCACAGGAATCCCGCCAAATGTCACGTAAACGATCATCGTTTGGAAATGAATACAGCATTATACCTAACCGAGAGTCACTAGACCGGCCACAGCCGAAAACACTGCATTTATATGGCATTGTCACGAATGAATGATTGTAAATACGGGAAACTGAATTGCTTTATTCTCTGATCCAATTAAATAACATGAATGGATATTGAGAAAACGAAATTATATACATAACTTGATAAGATGGACAGAATAACGAAAAGTATTTATATACAAAATATACAGTGACATATATACAACATCGCGAACACGCACCCGAATAAAGTTCACATGCCGGCTCGTGTTTTTACAAGCTTTATTTTTGACACGAAAGTGTTATCTACCCCGCTCAATCGGCCTTCTATAGTTTTTGTCAAAACATTAACTTTCCAAACAGCACTTAAGACAAATCACAAGTGAAGATAACTCACCGCGCGATGACAAGTCACCATGTGTACACAATGCTATTGATATGCCCCGCAGTAATTCCATTACACTATCGCACTGATAATTAACTCCGACTCCGATTCCCTGTTTTTAATTAGTTTACCTCGCTTGACGTCATGCGAGGTTTTGCGACGGAGATAGCCGACAACCGATGGTGGTATTATTTATTTATTTCTCGGCTTATTTATTACGCGATTTTTATGGGACTTGGATCATTGTGATCACAATAGGGGTGGCTTTCCGATGGAGTTTTGTTGTTTCATGAGGATAGTAATCCTTTAAGAGGTAGCGAGTTTGTGTCAGGAGACAGCGTTGCTGTAAATTGGGCTGGAGTAGCTACTTGCGTTGCGGATTCTGTTTACCAAGTCATCCCCGAAATTGGCGCAAATATATTTCAAGACTTACGTTGTGTGCTCCATGCACGTGCTGATCGACAATTTTAATATGACCAGTCCGTTTCAATGATTGGCGTGTGCAAGTTTATGTCATTTCCAAACAAAATGCATTCCTTCCCCACCTGGGACAAAATCCAGCCCAACATTGTATTGCAAGGTATGATTGCATCATTCTGCGCCTTTTTTAATCGACTGAATTATTTCATTGGTGTTATCGAGTGGGAATAATTGATCACATTCATAAACCTGGATTTAAAAGTATGATTTATAATAATGCAACGGGAAGTCAATAATAGTTCTAGAAGTTAAATACTTTGGAAGTAATACACTTCATTTCCAGGCATTTAATAAAATCATCGTACTTATTCTTAAGTTATTCACACCCGGCGGAACATTCCAATATCAACGTCACAGCACGTGCTCTGCAAGTCGGCACTGTCAGTTGGGGATTGTTTCAAAGCTCTTGGGTGTATCCAACTTCGCTGAATGATGCTTGCATTAAATTGTATAAATCACAATTATTACCTGTATTTAAGATCAGCTCATGAATCCATTGCATGCAGATAATGATACATTCATTGATTGCATTCCATAATTTAATAAAACGGAGCGTAAATTTCCTTGTTTTATGTAATCTGGGTAGCGATTAGATTTCCCTCCATAAACAGTCGACCTGTGCACCAAACGAATGCTACTAAACGGGGGTTTTAAGGGATTAGTTTAAATAATCGGTAATACCGTATACCGCGGTATTATTTTAGGATTACCGCGGTATTTTTATGGTTAAATACCGCCCAGCACTAATATCTGATGTGGTAGCTCTTACTAGTATATATGCAAAATAGGATAAAAGAGCGCACAACCAGGCCGATGACAAAATATATTGACATTTCCCACCGACACTAAAAATGGCATAACTTTGGAACCATTGGAATTTTTAAACTAAAGTTCAGAGTTTGCTTTGAATCCCTCTTACATTTGAGTCCAATTATAACCGACATTGTGCAATATGAAATTTTTACCACACTTACAGGCTAATGTAACTTGTAACTACAGTTACTGGACATAAAGTCCCAAAAATAAGGTTTTAATCAAATTTTTAAATCGGTATCCTATTAATAAAGTATGGTATCTCAAGTTATGAAAATATTAAAAAAATGGCTAGAGAAACATATCTCAAATAAAAGCACTAAACACAAAATACCGGGCATATGTCGCCTCTTTCCTACAAATAACATTAAAACCTTATTTTTGGGACTTTATATAATCATCTTTATGTCCAGTAACTGTGGCTGTGCTGTAAGATTATGCCATTCGTGGTGATAATGGATTTATGGCAATAATGCCATACATGGTGAGATGTAACTTTTTAATTAATGGTTCCCATGGACCCATGCTAAATTGCTATACAAGTTTTTGAATTTTTGAATATATTCTCCCAGATGCCCAGCTACAAAATGATAATACAAAAACAATATTGAGAAAACTTCATTTTTGTGTGTAGCCTACTACTAGTACTACTAGTATTCATTAGTTGACACTTTAATGTCTTTTATATCATGACTGACACTAGTGACAGTATCATGAGCAACCCTGATTATTAGCGGTCGGCTATCGGCAAAGCCGACCGTTTTGCCGAGGAAAAATTGATTATCCTCGGTTAAAAAATAGCCGAGGACATTATCTGAAGAAATGATAAACTGACACTAGGCAACGATAACTACCAAGTATATTGTCACCACAAGCTGCCCAACCCCCAAGTTTATTAACGCAAACTGGAAAGAAATATGGTGCATATTGGCGATGTGTATGCTGGTTCAATATAATAGTATTTGAAGTTTTTATGGCTAGCATGTATAGTTACTATAGTATAGATGGATAAATATTAAAGTATATAGATAGATTTCAAATTTATAATCCTGATTTAAACTTTGTTTGTTTTAGTTCCGTTTCCGTCTTTTATTTACGCAGTAACCGTGAGATAGCAAATCGAACAGACCTCAAACAATTCTGTCCATGCGTATTCTCTTTAAATTCACCGATGTTACTGAATATATTTGGCGAAAAAAAATTCCGAGAGCACCATTTTATAGTGTGCAAATATATTTTTAATCGTGTACTAGTATTTTGGCTTGATGGAAATAAAGCGTGATCCAACCGAAAATCGTAATTTTATTCCCAATGATTCAGTGATATTAGAAATTAGAGACACTTGGTAATCGGTCGGTGTCAAGGCCGTTAATTGTGCATAGATCACAGCTCTACTAAACTGTGAAACTACTGAAAGGGTGTGCCGTTGAATGCAGAAAATCAAGAAATAGGTAACTGAGTATTTCAAAATGTGGAAACTTAAGTCTTAACAGAAATATTCACTGAATCTATTCAATCATCATTCAATATGTCAATGAATGTTATTTGTTAATCATTTTAAGTACCGGTACATTTAGTTAGTTAAAAAAAAAAAGCCTAAGAGAACAGAAGAGAATGCTGTTTTTGCCTAGGAGAAATATTTCTCCTGGGCATTTTTTTTGCCTAGGACATTTTTCCTAATTATCAGGGTTGATGAGTATGAGCTACCTTTCCACTTTCAGTGAAATCAGTTTAATCACCCAGTAGTAGGCAGTACCAGTTATCTCCTATCACTATCACAGTATCAGACTCAGTATTACAAACTATTAACATTCTGTCAGTGTCAACATGTAAAATTAAATTTCTGAATCAGTGAACACAAAGCAGAGCTACTAGCACGTAGCAGCTGGCATTGGCTGCGATTACGTAATGATGAGTCTAGACCCTGAGTCATCCACTCCAGTCGGACCAGTGCCAATGCCATAAATTTCTGAGACTGAATATCTCATTATCTTATCTGGCAAACATGAGCATTTTCAAGATTGAAATCTCTGGCGAAAATATGCGGAAAACTGGCCAGAGAATATGATCGTCGACACAATATTGAATATTTAAAATGATGCACTAAAAGTAAACGCAGTGAATAATGCGATATTTTGACGCGGTATTGGCAGCTGTCATTTTTCACATTGCTCGCGTTTTGAAAATTCGAGGCATTCGCCGGCGCCTTTTTCCAGACATCGTCCTGACCGAATCAATTATCAAATATCTACACAAATCTAACATTTGAAACAATTATATGTTGTTCCAAACGGAAACCTACCTCAATGGGAAATAGATGTTTTAAACAAAATTCACAAATCTTCAAAATCCGCAGACTGGTCTACCGGCTATTTACAAATTGACGCCTCAGATATTTTTATCGTGACCTAAAAATTTAGGAGGGAATGTCACAGTGACAGACAATGACTCTTCCGGGAACCTGCATTGCAAAATTCCTCCGACCGAATTTGAAATTCGACAAAATCCTACTAAGAACATACACTCTCACCAACGAGAAACTATTTTTATAATTATATACCGATTTACTATTACAATTTATTCAGTTCGGTTCAGATAATTCGTCCTATGTTATCGATCTATTTTTATGCGCGGATGTGTACGTAGGCGGGTCAATTTGTTTACTGCGCACACTGAGCGTCAGCTTAAAGTTGCCCTACTTTTCGCATTCTATACATTCTTGTCGGGGTCTGTTGGAGATCAGATATTTAAAATACCCATTTCAACATTCCATGTTGCATATATATGCGGTGATATAATAATGTTACAAATAATGCATTGACATACATGTAATTTCGACGACCGGAACAAATAATCGCGAAATGACACGGTACCGTATAGTTCACTGCCTGTAGCATGGGTGGGCCAAAGTCCGGGAGCTAATGGATCCTAATGGGGTACCCTTGCACTCCCCCCCCCCCCCCCACGGGACTTAACTTCACCCCACTCATTTTGTTACTTATTACGCCCTTCAACTTTAAAAGCAATGTTAACAAGAACACAAAGTGGCCGTGTAGACGCCAGACAAGATGACGTCCATCATGGCCGCCGTTTTTCAGACCAGACACGAAATCAGTCAAAACTCACCATCTAAGATGGCCACCAAAATGGCCGTCGGAAGTTGAAAATATGACGTTTGTTTTCACAAATATCTTCTACAATCAGTTCATGCTGTTTGGAACTGGTTGAATGAGTAAATTGGCATTATTTTGTGTTTTCTATTAATTCGATTTTACAGAACGCGGTAATTATATACATTTCACCAAAAAAAAATCACAATTGGGATTCTAGTCACATTTTAACAAGAAATGAACAGAACTTTGTAATGTAAGTGAGGCATATCATTACCTATGAATATTCCAACTCACTGGAAACAAAATTCTTACTTTGGCTCAAAATGGCTGCCAAAATGGCCGCCAAAATATGGAAAAGGTAAATATTGTCCCATCGTGTCCTGTATAATCGCTTACAAGTTGTGGTTGATGTATAAAATTGGCTATTCTGAATTTTTTTTTCAGGTAAACTGTAACTATCTTCGGATTGAAAGGTGTTTATTGTTTTGGTCTATCTTAAATATGTCACACTACGGTGTTTATAGACCAAATTGCTCAAGATGGCTTCCAAAATGGCAACCAAATTTGTGAAGTTAATTCGAAAAGGTAGCAAATTGTGACTCACTTGGTTATATTTTACGTGTTAGTTACTTAACTGACAACTACATGTTCTATTCTGGTTGTCCCAGTTCCGTATGGGGCATGACAAATTCATTTTAAAGTATGGAATCTTGACGAGAAGCTCTTTTGTGATTCTTGCCATATTATTGAAAGGAAATGGGCAGAACTTTGAGACGGAACTGAGATGAACCATAATATGTGGCTATTCTGGTCCATTATGATAAAAATATATAAACTGGATACCAAGATGCCAAGGTAGTAGCCAGGGAGTTACTCTATATAATCATAGGTAAGGTGAATATGTAGACATGGAGTTATTGTACCGGTATGTCATGAATGATGCGAATAGGTAGGCCTATACAAGGAGTGACTATATGGTTATGAGTGGGTTGTCCATGGTAATATTATGTATAGGTATACAGGGAGAGGTCATGGCCACGTGTGATGTGAATCGGTATGCATGGAGTGAATGTATGGTGTATGGTTGTGTGAATCCAGTACGTTTGCGGGTTTTTGTATAGGTGGAAGGGCTGAATGGCCATTGGTGAGGTGTATATGTATAACTGGAGTGACTCTATGGTCTAGGGTGGGCAGCATACGTATATATCGAGTGGTTATATGACTATGTGTGTCGAATAGGTATACATGTAGTAACTGTATGGTCAATGGTGAGATGAGTAGGTATACAAGGAGTGACTGTATGATCATAAATGTAATGAATATGTATACATGGAGTGACTAAATGGTCATATGTCAGGTGTATGAGATTACCTGGTGTTCCTGCTTGGTGACACGTAGCGGTATGTTAATGTGTAGGTTATACGGGTATACACATGGCTGTATGGTTATGAGCGAGTGGTATGTCTATATAGCGAGTTGCTATATGGCCATGGATGAGGTCCATATGCATACATGGAGTGACTATACTGACATGACTGGGGTGTATTAGTATATCTTGTGTGGCTATTCGGCTATGTTGTGACATATAGGGATACAGGGAGTGACATGGCCAATGGTCAGGTGAATATGTATGAACGGATTGACCATGATCATGTATGAATGTTTTGAATAGGTACACACGGGGTGACTATATGGCCATAGGTCAGGTGAAGGAGTATACCAGGTTCCATGGTGAGGGTATGTGTATGAAGCCAGTGGCTATATGGCAATTGTTGAGGTGCATATGTATACCTGGAGTGACTATATGGTCATTGTTGTGGTGTTGATGTATATATTGAATCTCTATTTGACCATATGTGTGGAGAATGGGTATACAGGGAATTACCGTATGGCCAATGGTGAGGTGAATGGGTATATTAGGAGTGACTATATGGTTATGGGTCATGTTTAGGAGTATACCCGGTGTGCCTGCATTGTGACTCATTGCTGTATGGTCATCCGTGGTATGTATATACAGTGGGGTGACTATATTGTTATGTCTGTGGTGTTTATGTATATATGGAACTAGCAGGTGGACCCGACTTCGTCCGGGCTGTTTCCCTTCTGCTTTTCGGCGAATTGCGCGATTTGACCTTGAATTGTCCATTTTGAAGGTCAAGATGAGGTGGGGTCACGATTTGACCCGTCCAAAACACGGCCCGGACAAAAGTAGCCGACAAAAGTACCCGTCGAAATCCATCCGGTTTTACCCGATTTGACCTTGAATTGATCATTTATAAGGTCAAGGTCAGGCCGGGGTCACGACTCGACCCGTCCAAAACACTCAGTGGACAAAAGTAACCCCACGTATCAAATTTCGTCGAAATCCCATCAAAATTCGCGATTTGACCTTGAATTGACCCGATTTCAAGGTCAAGATCACGTCAAACGGGCAAGTGAATATGCTTATGAGACTCCCCATACGAAAGTACCCCCACATACCAAGTTTCATCGAAATCCAGTGATATTCGGGAGTTTGACCTTGAAATGACCCGATTTCAAGGTCAATGTCACGTCGCACGGGCAAATTAATAGGTTTATGCCACTCCCCGGCCGAAGGTATCCCCACATACCAAGTTTCATCGAAATCCCGTGATATTCAGGCGTTTGACCTTGAAATTACCCGATTTCAAGGTCACGTCGCACGGACAAATTAATAGGCCCATGTCACTCCCCGACCGAAAATACCCACACATACCAAGTTTCATCGAAATCGGCTCAGTCGTTTTTGAGTCCATCGATTACAGACAGACACACACACAGACACCCACACACACCCTCACACACACACAGATCTTCCAAAATATATAATAGATGACTGTGTGATAATGGGTGGCTATCGCTTTCCACGTTAAACGTTTCCCCCATTGTACATAAACACCATCAAGATGGAGAACTCTCTGACATGACCTCTCTATTGATTAACATATCCTTGAGTTATTGTGGAAAGCGATAGACACCCAATGTACACATGTATGTACAACACACCCATTACCTCAGTCACTCCATATGTACACAAACTCCACACACATGACAATATAGTCACTCGCTTTATACACGTACACCTGACCATACAGCCAGACTTGGTTATACCCATACATACCACAAATGACGATACAGCCACGAATCACCATACATGACCATATAATAACTCTATGTATACATATTCACCACATTCACGATCATACAGTCACTCATTGTATTACATATTCACCTCACCATGGTCCATACAGCCACGACATGTATACCTATTCGCATTTACCCATGGCCATTGAGCCCTTCCATATATACCAATACGCACACTCACGACCACTCATAAGTTCCATACTTGCATAATTATACACCTCACACATGAACATTCAGCAACTCACGGTATACTCATACACGCCATCCATGATCATACAGCTACTCCCTATACACCACCAATGATAATACATCCACAACATATATAAATATATGTCCCACCATTACCAAAAGGGCACTCCCTATATACCCACACACTCGCCAATGACCATCCAGCTTACTCCAGCTATGCATATACACTTCAATCATGACTATACTGTCATCCCACGTACACCTATACACATTACCCTTAACCATAACATCACTCCCTATTTATCTACGCACTCCATCCATGACCATACAGACAACACACATATACATATACACCAAACTTTCACAATACAGCCACACACGGTACACAAATACATCCCACCCACGACCTTACAGTCACTCCATATTTACTTAAACAACACACGGATGACCATTTAGCTACTCTCGTTATATCCATACACCACATCAATGCCCATATACGGCCACATCGGCAACACACAACCATACACCGTACAGTCACTACATGTATACCAATTCACATTATGCATGACCATACAGCCACTCCTTATATTCCTATACATCTCACCATGGACACCCCACTCATAACCATACAATCACCCATTGTATACCGATTCACATCTTTCATTACCATACAATAACCCCCTGTATTCCTATTCACCTCACCTATAGTAATACAATAACTCACTGGATGCCATTTTGGCATCCACCCTGTATCCAGTTGATAAATTTTTATCACAATGGGCCAGAATTGCCGCATATCATGGTTCATCTCATTTCCGTCTCAAAGTTATGTGCCCATTTCCATTCAATAATATGGCAAGAATCACAATAGAGGTTCTCCGCAAAATTCCATACTGCAACTTTAAAATGAATTTGTCATGCCCCATACGGAAATGGGACAAACAGAATAGAACGTAGTTGTCAGTTAATTAATAACCACGTGAGTCACAATTTGCTACCTTTTCGGATAACGCAGAGAATAATGTTCGGGATGTATGTAAAAAATTAACTTTTTACAAATTTGGTTGCTATTTTGGAAGCCATCTTGAGCAATTTGGTCTATACCCACCGTAGTGTGACACATTTAAGATAGGCCAAAACAATAAACACCTTCATACCAAGATAGTTGCATTTTACTTTTAAAAAATTGTCCAAACCTGAAAAGTTAATTTTTGCCGATATTTATGTTTGTGAGAGAACAATCCAATATTTCTGGCGATGTCAGTGGTGACAATGATCCATGGTGCATCAGAAATGTTAGTATTCAATGTATAGAAGGCAGAATAGCCCATTTTATACATCAACCACAACTTGTAAGCGATTGAAGGACACGCTGTGGCTATATATTTACAATTTTCCATATTTTGGCGGCCATTTTGACAGTCATCAGCCAAAGTAAGAATTTTGATTCCAGTGAGATGGAATATTCATAGGTAATGATATGCCTCACTTACTGCAAAAAGTTCTGTTAATTTCTTGTTGAAATATGACTAGAATCCCAATTGCGAATTTTTGTGAAATTTTATAACGCGTTCTGTAAAATCGAATTTTTGAGGGATCGGAAGGGGCTAGGACCCCAATAATTGCATATTTAATTGCTCAAAACTCAAAATAAAGTCATATTACTCAACCAGTTCCAAACAGCGTGAACTGATGTAGAAGATATTTGTGAAAAAACGTCATATTTTCAACTTCCGCGGTCATTTTGGTGGCCATCTTGGATGGTAAGTTTCAATTTTGCCCCAAAAAAGTGTAATTTGTCTTAGCTTCACGAAAATATATACATTTGTATACATTTTACTAGATTTTTCCGCTATAATTTGCATAAAACTGACTTAGGGTCTGGTCTGAAAAACGGCGGCCATGATGGACGCCATCTTGTCTGGATTCTACTAGGCCACTTTTTTTTCTTGTTAACATTGCTTCAAAGTTGAAGGACATAATAAGGAACAAAATGAGTGGGGTGAAGTTAAGTCCCAAAGGGGGTGCAAGGGTACTCCTATTAGCTCCCGGACTAATAATCTTCACAATCATCTTCAAAATAAGAACAAATAATTAGTATGCTATCCGCCCTGAAGCGATCCGGTTCGATGGTCCCATATAATCAGATTCCAACAACAACAACAACAATTTTTGAAATGCTGCTTCAGTTATATCAGAATCGGTTTTAAAATTGCCCAAAAATAATGCTACAGTCAACTCAGTCTGGATGAACGTCGACTCTATATTTGAAATCTAGAGTCTGGAGCTAATGTCGCCAAAACCATTTCTATTCAGCGAAGAGCTTCCCCAAAATGACGTCACGGATTTTAAAAAATACATCGATGATTGACAGGTGTCCCCACGTGTTATTTGTTGTGCTTCGCCACAGAAGTTGGAATCACTGACTGTTATGCTATTTTTTTATATTTTTTTGGAGTTCTAGGTATATAGTATTGTCAATACTATATACCTAGAACTCCAAAAAAATCTAAAAAAATAGCATAACAGTCAGTGATTCCAACTTCTGTGTGCTTCGCAATAACAATGGCCTGTGTCGCGACATAAACTTACAGAAGATAATATTTGTCGTGTGTGCGACTATTCTTTTTCGGGAGATGAACTCGCTGCATCAACCGGAAAGCTGCATCCGAGAGCAAAAAATAAGGTCGTCATCAAAAATGATGCTTTAGAACTATTTAAAAGCATAAAATTAAGTCATTTCCTCGGTGTTTAACTTTCAGATTACTTTTTTACGACAAATAATTTGATTTGCAAACCATGTTACAATAAAGTAAATCAAATACACGGACATGGGTGAGTTCTATTTATATTTATGGGAGGCCAAGTTGGTACCATGCGCAGGCCTATCTATCAGGTCTAGCACATCCTTCAAATTAATCCGAATCGTACCGAATATATAATTTCGAAACCATTTTTTCTGTCTCTGTTGTATTTGCAAGCATGGCTTTCGATCGGAGAAATACCGACGAAATTCCGCTCTGTTACTATATTTAGAGGTGACATCATGGGAGTCTCCGCCCACTAACACTTGTTTATTAACCCATACGGTTTCATTGGACGGAAAATAATTTACGCAATCAATCAGATTACGGAATCCCGAGGACTTGGAAATGAGATAGCGATGTTATCCGTCAGACCTAATAGATCCTAATATTCAATGTTGTAATGAATATTTAGGTATGAGTTTACTCAGACTGCAGTCAACTATATATAGTATTAAATCGTAATTTAAATTAGTTTTTAATATATTGTTTTTTCATCACAAAAACGTGTTAAAAATTCTGAGACATATAGTTTATTGCACACCCAAGGGCTTATTTGTGCTAAATACAGCAAAATACCGAAGATTTCAAAACGTTCAATAAACAATTGTGTATTGTTCTTGAACAATACAAACCGATTACGCCAACAGCGTCATTGGCGACGTCAACCGTAACAGACAATTTCTTCACCAAATTATTAGGTATAGTCTACACTAAGCACACGTTTGTTCAATTAAATAAACAATATAGACGTAAATTTTAGTATAGTACAAGCTACAATCTTCAGAGTGTGCAATAAACATAGAACAATACAGTTTTGTGAACATGTTAACGTTATCGCACTCATTTGTCGTGCCGCGAGGTAAAACTCGAACCTCCGGTTCTCGTTTTACCATCGCGTCACAACAAACTCGGGCAATAACGTTATCATGTTCACACACTTGTGTCGTTCTATCTAAATCGGCGTTTGAATTTCAGCAGTATATCGCCAGTTCAATATAAATGCAAATCTGTGGCATCGAACCATTTAAAATCATAGCTTGGATGAACTGAGATTTCTACAAGGATGAAACAATGGTCACATCGTCGTCATCATATATGTATTACTTGAAAAAAAAATAACAATACTCTTATAACAGCATCGATTTGCCCAATAATATTAGTCCTGTCACTGAGTCGCTACCATATTGGATCCATCAGCTCCCGTTCCGCGATTTGAGTGCTCCAGATCAAAGTTCTGGATGTGCATTCCATATATATATGGTGTTTTGAATATTCATGAATTCCTTATAGGCCTATGGAGCTTTTGAATATATATTCATGAATTCCATATATGGAAAGCACCTCCAGAACTTTGACCCACATCACTTAAACCGCGGAACGGGGGCTGGATGAATTCAAATTGTATTCAATATGGCTGCGACTTAGTAATCTCGCTTATACATATGTTTTCATCTGAATCATCTATATATATTGCATAGATATATAGTCTGGGTGAACACATGTAGACTGGCTATAGAACAGTACGCGTTCCATCAGTCTTTGTAAACATACACTCAGATCCACTATTTTTTATATGTGGGTATGTAGTTTACTCCAGACTGGCGTTCCATATACTGTAGCCGTTTGTATTTAAACAAATTTTATTAAAGGGACGTAACGTATTCGCAGCCGGTATATATAGATGCGAGAAATAAAAATGGTCTGTAAATCGATTATAGCTAAGAAGAACCAAAATTGGAAAATAAATCGAATCTGTTGTCACATTGACTATATAAAAGGATCTCCAACACCAATATACATATCACACGTTAAAACCATTGTTATAATGCAAACATTACAGTTACAGCGATTGTAAACAAACAATGACGAAACATCACTATCGCGCAGATAATCAAATATTTAAGGTGGATTATCTCGTTAACGGGGAAAAAAACTATTTGATCTTAATCGAAGACTCCTTCTATCGATTAATATTCATTATATTTCGAATATTTTCTGGTCTAAAAATGTGTGGTTGTTTTGCTAACGAACAATAGTGGTTACTGTTAACAGAGACCAGAAATTTTATGGTGTAATTTTGTCTCATTATCGCTTATAACTATGGAATACAACAATACAACCACTCAATCTGGGCCATTTGACGTTCGGTACGCAGCCACAGGGACAGCATAACGCTCTCTGTCGCTATATGGTATCACCCGAATGGTCTGTTCTAAAAATAGTCAAATAAACGGTCCCAATAAAATGTTCGAAATAAAATCAATATTAATTGATAGAAGCCTTTCCGGACAGGGGTCTTCAGTTCATATTTATTATTTTATAGCCACGCAACTATTTCAAATTTGTTATTTAAAGAGATAATCCATTTTTAAGTCTTAGTCTCTTTTTTTCAGAATATTTTCTCATTGCTTTGACATTTTCCAATGTTTACCTTTATGATTTGATTAGATTTTGGTATTTTATTCGACAACAATGCATGGATTTTACATGCGATATCTCGTTACTGGAGAATTATTGGTAATGACAATAAGAAAACATCAATCTATTTTCATGTAGCCTACTTGTGATAGTCGTTTTACACAATTATTTTGCTGCATGAACCCACTTTGAAGGCCTGCGTGCAAGTTGAGTCCCTTTACGATTTATGTTCCCGTCACTATAATCTCATATATATTTTGAAGACCTCTGTCTGTTTGTTTGTATGTTTGTCTGTATGTTTGTATGTTTGTCATTTATACAAATCTACGATTCTCAACCGATCGGGACCAAACTTGGTACGTGTGTGTAGTTTGACCAGGCGGTGGACGTTGTCGTATTGGCGAGCCCGTGCGGCGCCCGCTTCGCGCATGCGCAGGCGAGATCTAGGAAACGGGTGGAGCTATCGACTTGAAATTTGGTATGTGAATGTATCTTGCCCCGGATACGAATTTTATCGGGTCGCCGAGCCCGTGCGACGCCAGCTTCGCGCATGCGCAGACGAGATCTCGGAAACGGGTGGAGCTATCGACTTGAAATTTGGTATGTGAATGTATCTTGCCCCGGAAACGAATTTTATCGGGTCGCCGAGCCCGTGCGATGCCAGCTTCGCGCATGCGCAGAACAGATTTAACTTAGCTTGTATAGCATGGACATTCCCTAATAACCATGCATTAGATATGAAGCATCAGTATTGCACTAAAACTATGACTATGACTATGATTATTTATTCATAACTCAATATCTCATATATATTTTGAAGAACTCTGTCTGTATGTTTGTTTGTTTGTCATTTATACAAATCTACGATTCTCGACCGATCGGGACGAAACTTGGTACGTGTGTGTAGTTTGGCCAGGCGGTGGACGTTGTCGTATTGGCGAGCCCGTGCGGCGCCCGCTTCGCGCATGCGCAGACGAGATCTCGGAAACGGATGGAGCTATCGACTTGAAATTTGGTGTGTGAATGTATCTTGCCCCGGATACGAATTTTATCGGGTCGGCGAACCCGTGCGACGCCAGATTCGCGCATGCGCAGACCAGATCTCGGAAACGGGTAGAGCTATCTACTTGAAATTTGGTTTTTGAATAGCCCGGACAACGTCGGGCTCATCGGCTAGTCTCATATATATTTTGAAAACCTCTGTCTGTTTGTCTGTTTGTCATTTATACAAATCTACGATTCTCGACAGATCGGGACGAAACTTGGTACGTGTGTGTAGTTTGACCAGGCGGTCGTCGTTGTCGTATTGGCGAGCCCGTGCGACGCCAACTTCGCGCATGCGCAGACGAGATCTCGGAAACGGGTGGAGCTATCGACTTGAAATTTGGTATGTGAATATATCTTGCCCCGGATACGAATTTTATCGGGTCGCCGAGCCCGTGCGACGCCAGCTTCGCGAATGCGCAGACCAGATCTCGGAAACGGGTGGAGCTATTGACTTGAAATTTGCTATGTGAATGTATCTTGCCCCGGATACGAATTTTATCGGGTCGCCGAGCCCGTGCGACGCCAGCTTCGCGCATGCGCAAACGAGATCTCGGAAACGGGTGGAGCTATCGACTTGAAATTTGGTATGTGAATGTATCTTGCCCCGGATACGAATTTTATCGGGTCGCCGAGCCCGTGCGACGCCAGCTTCGCGCATGCGCAGACGAGATCTCGGAAACGGGTGGAGCTATCGACTTGAAATTTGCTATGTGAATGTATCTTGCCCCGGATACGAATTTTATCGGGTCGCCGAGCCCGTGCGACGCCAGCTTCGCACATGCGCAGACGAGATCTCGGAAACGGGTGGAGCTATCGACTTGAAATTTGCTATGTGAATGTATCTTGCCCCGGATACGAATTTTATTGGGTCGCCGAGCCCGTGCGACGCCAGCTTCTCGCATGCGCAGACGAGATCTCGGAAACGGGTGGAGCTATCGACTTGAAATTTGGTTTTTGAATAGCCCGGACAACGTCGGGCTCATCGGCTAGTCTATTATATATTTTGAAGATCTGTTTGTTTGTTTGTTTGTTTGTGTGTGTGTGTGTGTAATCGATGAACTCGAAAACGGCTGACCCGATTTCGACGAAACTTGGTATGTGGGGGTATTTTCGGGTCAGGAGTAACATAGGCCTATTGATTTTCAGATCCGAGGTCAACTTTTCACGTGCCGAGGTCAAATCTGTTTTTACGCTGTGTTACGGGACTTTCATTTGAGTTCGGTGCTTACAAATCGATTCGAAACAGCGCGAATAATAAAATGCCAGTCATAATAATGACACTGTGAGAATCTTTCGTGTTTCCTCTTTCCAACGATATATAATGCGTATGTATCTGTTTTAGTTATCTGCCTCAATTATCAAGAAGAAGTGGTACTATCTTCCGTCAGGATAAAAACAATGCGTAACTTCTATGATGTCGTTTCAGACGTCTTGGCGATATCTCGGGCACCGATGGTAATTTATCTTTACGTTGAAACTTGATAATTAATGAGCGTGTGTATATGAGGCGCGTTTATATACTTGAGTGGAAATCAAATCGGGTTAAACTGGCGGATTTTTACGGACGAAATTTGATGCATAGGGTATCTCGGTATCCGCTGGGCCGATTTCCCGGTATCCGCTGGGCCGATTTCCACCATTTTTGGGGTGTTGGTGTTTGACCACACCTGACCTTCAAAATGGTCAATTCAAGGTCAAATCGGGTAAAACCGGATGGATTTCGACGGGTACTTTTGTCGGGTACTTTTGTTCGGGCACTGTGTTTTGGACGGGTCAAATCGTGACCCCACTTGACCTTGGCCTTCAAAATAGACAATTCAAGGTCAAACCCGGACGAAGTCGGGTCACCTTCTAGTCTATTATATATTTTGGAAGATCTGTTTGTTTGTTTGTTTGTGTGTGTGTAATCGATGAACTCGAAAACGGCCGACCCGATTTCGATGAAACTTGGTATGTGGGGGTATTTTCGGCCGGGGGGGGGGGGGGGGGGGGGGGGGGGTGACATAGGCCTATTGATTTTCAGATCCGAGGTCAACTTTTCACGTGCCGAGGTCAAATCTGTTTTTACGCTGTGTTACGGGACTTTCATTTGAGTTCGGTGCTTACAAATCGATTCGAAACAGCGCGAATACTAAAATGCCAGTCATAATAATGACACTGTGAGAATATTTCGTGTTTCCTCTTTCCAACGATATATAATGCGTATGTATCCGTTTTAGTTATCTGCCTCAATTATCAAGAAGAAGTGGTACTATCTTCCATCAGGATAAAAACAATGCGTAACTTCTATGACGTCGTTAGAGGTCATAACGTTAGATCACGTTAACGCTTAACCGGCCGATGCATTTGACTGTTTCAGACGTCTTGGCGATATCTCGGGCACCGATGGTAATTTATCTCTACGTTGAAACTTGATAATTAATGAGCGTGTGTATATGAGGCGCGTTTATATACTTGATTGGAAATCAAATCGGGTTAAACTGGCGGATTTTTACGGACGAAATTTGATGCATAGGGTATCTCGGTATCCGCTGGGCCGATTTCCCGGTATCCGCTGGGCCGATTTCCACCATTTTTGGGGTGTTGGTCTTTGACCCCACCTGACCTTGACCTTCAAAATGGTCAATTCAAGGTCAAAGCCCGGACGAAGTCGGGTCACCTTCTAGTCTATATATATAGCCGAACAAATGAGGTTCATTTTGCGGTTAATTCACTGTACAATGATACCTATGTATACACTGTACAGGGATAGGCAGTTTTATCACCCGATATTACGCAATGTTATGTAATGCCTACTGTCCGTATAATGGTGTTATATACTCATACATTTGTCATGTCAGCCATGCTATGATATAATAATGTTATCCGATTATCTGCATGATATAATGTATGATAGGATAGAAGCAACGTGCAGCTGTATTCGCTCATTGTAACTAATTAATTAAAGATGTATACAGGGTTCCGGGACAAATTTTATGAAGCTGGTTTGCTTTTAATATGTAGCACATACAATAAAACGTTTGCTATACTTGAAAGACACTACATTATTTTGAATATACATTTATATCCATTTATTTCGCATAGCCTTTTGGTTTAAACACAATTTATTTGCCCCAAGATTTGAAATTATGATTTAATATTACATTTTCTTGATGAGATCATGATAAGAATAGAAAAGGGGAGAACATATATATTAGCAAGCAGAATGAGCATCTCCTTATGAAAAGAAGAAATTGATTGAAGAAATAAAAAGCCACGAATGGCAAGTGGCCGAGTTCGAGAATTTGACGAGAAAATGGAAGCTCTAGATATTTTTACTCAGATATTAGCTTCGTGCAATGAATAGAACATGAATATTTTCTTTCATTAGAATGCCCCGAACATATGATTGTTCTTGGTACCGTGGTACGTTATATACGGTACGCTGTATATTTGACATATTTATGCTAGACCGCGAGCTACAATATGGCCACCCTCCCCCTTGTGCGAATTTTTGCCGACTATGTTTTTCCGATAGACGGATGTATTTCACACATTTTTCTGCTTGTTTGCCACTCGGGCGTGTTGGATTTTTCATTTTATAGTAATTTTCAACAAACGACTGTGATTTTTTTGCGATAAAATCCTTATTGCAATGGGGGTAGGGGAAACATTTCTCTCAAAATAAATACTAAAACTGCATGCATCTTTTCAATCTCAGTTTCATTCGAACTGTATATAATAAGTGTCGGCGTCGATAGCGTTACATGGGCACCTGACTCGATATTTTTCTTAAAGTGACACCGGTGGTATGATTTTTTAAATTTATTTTGAAGATATATCTGAAAAAGTACAGTGCGTGACCTTACGCATGCATAACGTATTTAAACTATGAACAATACCGATGTTTCCGTGATTTTCCACGAGAACATATCCAGGGCAGTTTATAACATTCTATAACATTCCACGAACACATGGATGTATATAGGTAGTCATTATTCACATATTTCGAGGCCATTGAATCCAAGATGGCCGCCAAATTTGAATATATGACCTGGTAAATTTTAATTCGCAATCACTCAGGGAGTTTATGAGGGATTAAGTCATGCGATATGTCATTCTATTGATAATTGAGTACTTCTTATTTATAGGTATGAATAAATTTCATATATTTAAAATGGCCGCCAAAATGGCCATCGGAAGTGGAAAATATGATGCTTTTTCACTAATATCTTCTAGATCAGTTTCTGCTGTTTGGAGATGGTTGAGGATTGTTACCTTATTTTTGTATTTTTATATTAAATGATCAATGGGGTAATGAAAAAAGCAATTCTTGGGGTCCTTGCCCCTTCCGACCCGCAACATTTTGATTTTACATAATGCGGTATCAAATTTCACAAACAGATAACAATTGGGTTTCTAGTAATTTTTCAAAAAGGAATGAACAGAATTGTAGAATGTAAGTTAGGCATACCATTACCCATGATCTTCCAACTAATATGAGCAAAAGTTGTTACTTTGGCTCAAAATGGCCACCAAAATGGTTGATGAATAAAATAGGATATTCTGCCTTCCATGCATTGAATACTAACATGTCTGATGCACTGGTTAATTGTTACTATTGTAAGAAAGACATTGCCAGAAATATTGGATTTTATTGTCCCAAACTTTACATAAATATCGGCAAAAAATCTCTTCTCGGGTTTGAACCAATTTTTAAAAGTAAAAATGTAACTATCTTTGGTACGAATGGTGCCTATTGTTTTGAGCTATCTTAAATGTGTCACACTGAGGGTTTTTGTGACCAAATTAGTTAAGATGGCTTCCAAAATGGCAACTAAATAATCGGGTAAAAGTTGATTTTCACATATATCCGGAGCATAATGCTCTGCTGTTCCGAAAAGGTAGAAAAAGCGTGACTCACTTGGTTATTAGACATGTTAGTTACTCGACCGACAACTAAATATTAAATTCTGGTTGTCATAGTACATTATGAAGAATGAACATTTAATTTTCATGCAGTGAGGAATTGTGCCGAACATTCTTTTGGGATTCTGGCCATGTTTTTGAAAGGAAATGGCAGAAGGAACTGAGAGGGACCATAATATGTGGCTACTCTAGCCGATTAGCATAACACTTTATCAACTTTTGTCAGGAAATCATTTAGCATATCCTCCACTGGGCATAAACGCCAAGGAGGACTCTCTGACGTGACCTCTCTATCGATTAACATATCATTGAATTATTGTGGAAAGCGATAGCCATCCGAGGTACACATGTACAACTCGCCATGACCATAGAGTCACTCCATGTACAAATAAACACGACACAGACAACAATATAGTCGCTCGCTTTATACACACACACCTCACCATCACTGCATATCCATACCTAGCTGTATATCCACAACATACATCTATCAGTAACATTGCACTCACACCAGCAATATGCCCTACACTTGACCCATGATCATAGCCACTCAACATAAACATATACACCAACCATGACCATAGAGTCACTCAAGGTATAAATATGCACCTCACCAATGGCCATATAGCCACACGTGCTATACAGTATACACATACCCCTCACCGATGACCATACAACCACACTTGTTTATACCCGTACGCATAACACATGACCATACGGCTATGAGTCACCATACATGCACACCAGGTATACCCCTACACCTGATCAATGACCACAAAGTCACTCCATGTATACCTATCCACCACATTGTTGATCACACAGTCACCCCTTGTACACATATTCATCTCACCAATGGCCAGTCACTCCCTGTATACCTACCTATCCGCCATACCCGTGGCCCTATAGCCACTCGATATATACATATACATCCCACACCCACATGAGGCCCACACATGGCCACATAGTCACTCCAGGTGTGCATATACACACCAGCAATGGTCATACAGTCCTTCCAGATGTACACACACGTCAATCTTATCTTCCAGACTTTTATATGCACCCCACACATGACAATTCAGCCACTCACTGCATACTCATACACGCTATCCATGATCATACAGCTACTCACTATATTCATATACATCCACCAATGACAATATGCATCCACGACATATATGAATATACACATCACCACAAGGGCACTCCCTATATACCCTCTCGCCAACGACCACCCAGCTATACCTCAGACTTGCATATAGATGACCGTACTGTCATTCCATGTACACCTATACACTTTACATATAGTCATGCAACCACTCTCTATTTATCCATAAACCCCACCAATGATCATACAGACACCGCGTGTATACATATACACCAACATGTGACAATATATGCAACCAAGGTATACCTGTACATCCCACCATGACCATATAGTAACTCACATATATATACATGTATAAACAACACAGAGATGACCATGTAGCTACTCTCGTTATATCCACATATCACATCATTGTCCATACAGCAACATCGTGTATACCCGTACATCCACACATAACCATACATTCACTCCCTGTAAACATATTCACCCCACACATGCCCATATAGCCACTACTTGTATACCTATACATCTTACCCCAATCATGATCATATGTATAGTCACTCATTTCATATCTATTCACATCATTCATGACCATAAACTAACTCCATGTATACATATTCATATGACAAGGCTGTAACTCCTGGCTGCCATCTTGACCTTCTTATTGTATCAAGTTGTTCATTTTTTAAATCCTATTGAGCCAGTATAGCCACAGATTATGGTTCTTCTCAGTACCGTTTCACAGTTCTGCCTATTTACTTTAAACGTTGTGGCCAGAATCCCAAAAGAGGTGTTTGGCATACTGCAACTTTAAAATGAATTTGTCATACCCCATAAGGAACTGGGAAAACCAGATATAATATTTAGTTGTCATTTGATTACCTAACATGCATAAATAACCAAATGAGTCAAAATTTGTTAACGTTTCGGAAGTTCGGAACAGCAGAGAATAATGTTCCAGATATATTTGAAAATTTAGCCTTTTACCATAGTTGGTTGCCATTTTGGAAGCCATCTTGAGTAATTTCGTCTATGAATACCTTAGTGTGACACATTTACAATAGATAAAAACAATAAACACCTTTAATACCATAACCAGATGGCAAACAACCGGCAAATTGAAGGACTAATATAGTTCTACAAAGATATCATAACCGCCAACAATTCGCATATGGGGGGGGGGGGGGGTCTACAGGCAGCTCAAACTCTATGCACTTTGTTCGAGTATACTAAAACGTGGTCGCGTTAAATTGCCAGAAATGACGTATATTTGAGGTCAAGAAATAGCGTTTAAACGGACGAGCAGATAGACAGTTTTAAAAAATCAATCAGGTTTTGAATTTGGGATTAGATTTTCAAACTTGTTTGCATTATCACATTTTATGGATGTTAGTGATGAAGACTAATATTTAAGGAAGAGGTATTGAAAAAATAGTGTTTTTGAAGCCATTTCTCCCAAGCTGGGTATTATTTTCCAAAAAATTGGAAATGCGACCCTTCTAAAAATAATATAATAAAATTAAAAAAAAAGTCCCCGAACACCTGTGTCAGAATCACGTAAGAGGTTGTGGTTATAAGGTCTCGATTTTGAATACTGAATTTGAGTCGTAAACAGGCGTGCAATATTTGAACCTCGCGATTCAAAACGTAATCAAATGACGAATTTTCCAAGAATTTCTTCGTTACTTGAATATATCTAAATATTAGTTTCGGAGGGTAAGTCATATCCATAGACAAGTTGCAGCTGGGAAGAAGGTTGAATAAGTGCACCCAATTTTATGCATGTCTATATGTACGTTTATTGGCTGAGTTTGATCGATTCCATCTCATATCGTGAATTTTACATCAGCGTGGCGGGATATCGGCTGCTATAAAGCGCAAATAGCGAATTGTACTATATAAGTGTAAATTGTGTTTAAATGTGAAGTATGAATATTGATATGTTCGTCTGTTGCACTTATGTCCAATTCCTTGCCGAATTCACAATTATATGTGGTATTTCCGCTTGTCCAATTTATTTGCAATTAAACTGTATAACAAACACCTCCATCAGATATTATTAAGCTGGTCTGGTTTTGTTCATAGGGCGGAGTTTTGGGAAAACTAGTTTGATTCATGTCAGAATTGCACAATATTCTCCCTCTCTCTCTCAATGGCCGAAGTACCGCGTATACATGCAGCACACACATCCATCCGATCATATATACAGGGGCCCCTTTACCGATTTATGGTGGCAACAAAGAGACCCTAAATATTCAACACACACCCACCCCGATCAAAAATGGCTGTCGCCCAGAGGGGTTCAACTAGGAAAACCATGCCATCTCTCGGTCCCTTGACAAATGTATGTCATATAAAGTGTGTTGTATGATGCCCCCCCCCCCCTAGGAACCATAAACATACAACCCTCACACACCCACCCGATGCAAATTGGTCGGCACCCTTAGGTGGCCCAACTAGGGACCCAAGCAGTTACTCGGCCCCTTGCCCGATTTAGGTTAAACAAAGGATGTTGTATAGTGTGACCCCCCCCCCACAAGACCCCATAAACATACACCACACACACCCCGATCGAAAATGGCCGACACGCACTTTGTGTGAGCTGAGCGGGTTTTTTTTTTTTTATATATACAGCACGTAAATAGTGAGCGATAAGCAAAACACTAAACACAGATATAGGAGAGTGATTCATGGTGACCCATTCAACACCAAAAAATTGAGATCCGAAGATTAGCTATCACTACACCGGTATATTGTAGACAAATTGGTATCATTTATAACCAAAGTTCAAAGGTGGGGTCTCTCCGTGTTGAGTGTTTAGCTTATTGCATATTCTTTACGTACCTTTGTTTACATAACATATCATTTATATATGAACTACCTTAATGTATAGGGGGCCAGACAATCGCATTACAGTTGATGAATCAGGGAGCTAAATGTGTTCCATTGTCGGGGAGATGGTTCTAGAGGTGAAGGTAACTGAAGAATGTCATAATACATGTGACGCGTTATTAAAGGATGAAATCTTATTTATTTGATTTGTACATCATACCTAAACGATTTAAACTGGTGAATTAATGAGGGAATAGATTTTTGTGAGCGGGAAATTAATTTAACTAGCTGCTGTAGTTCTGGGTTTTTCCATGTAAAATTTGCTGCGGGATAGACCTGTCGTACACTTGGGGAATTATTTTAAAAAGTAATCACACGACCTATTATATGATTCTTCTTGCATTTTCGCGATCAGCTAGTGTCAATCTAGCTCGGTAAACAGCACTGGAGTAGCCTGCAGGCTTCAATTCGACTGAAATGTTAACACTGTCGTCTTTTAGTTTTAGTTCATTGATTCACACTGACCAACCGTTTCCCCGTTGTGGTGTGCGTTTGGCCGTTGTGGTGTGGCGAAACGCCGTTGTTACGGTGTTTTTTTGGCGAAATTCGCAAGCGGATAGGAGAAGGCTGACCACCAAAATCGGGATGGAGAGCTAATGTGCATATTTATTATTATGACACCCCCCACAGTCCTGAAGAGGGATATTATACCCAACGAATGAGCGCTTCCCTGGCTCTCTGTTTGTTTGTACGGCTGAGAAATAGCCTACACAAAATGCCAGGGTGGGCATTCTGACCATGGTTCCTCGACATAAAAACCTTATTTGCTCACCCCTGAACACAATTTGACACCCCGCTGGTATTCTCCACGTAAGAACAATTATCCCCGATCATGCTGGTAACGGCCACAACTCTACAATCATTTTATTATGGCCTGAATATTCAATAAAATCCCAATCGAAGTGAGTCGAAAAAATGACAACGCCGTTGTGGTTTTGATGGCAACAACGTTGTGGCGGGGCTGGTTTTTCGATGTTCGGCGATTATGCAGTATTTTATGGAATCCTATTAGGGCCACTTGCTAATGGCGCTTTCGGCGCTCGCCGAAAGCGACAAAAAGTGCGCCATTAGTAACGCGCCGATAGCGACAAAAAGTGCGCCGAAACATACCCTAATGGCGCACTATTTGTCGCTTCCGGCGCGCGCCATTAGGGATTGGACCTAATAATATGCCTAATGGCGCTTTCGGCGCGCGCCGAAAGCGACAAAAAGTGCGCAATTAGTAGCGCCGAAACATGCGCTAATATCGCACATTTTATCGCTTACGGCGCGCGCGCCGAAAGCGACAAATAGTGCGCCGTAACGGCGCTTATTTTGTCGCTTTCGGCGCGTTACTAATGGCGCACTTTTTGTCGCTTTCGGCGCGCGCCGAAGGCGCCATTAGGAAGTGGCCCTAATATAGGATTCCATAGTATTTTGATGTTTTTGAGACCAGCACAATGTGTTTAACGCCTATTTCGTATTGTGTATCCAAAATATT
The DNA here is from genome assembly GCA_032622095.1 of Siphonodentalium dalli. Classification (NCBI taxonomy): domain Eukaryota; kingdom Metazoa; phylum Mollusca; class Scaphopoda; order Gadilida; family Siphonodentaliidae; genus Siphonodentalium; species Siphonodentalium dalli. The sequence continues at coordinate 69,927,346 of CP136068.1, forward strand.
ACATGTATTATCCGTACAAGCAATGTTTACTCGTGCATACATGCCACGTAACCTGGCACTGTGTAGGAACTGTTACATCGGAAATCGTTCTATCGCCGGTATTGTGATGGTTCTTGCCTGATTTGTTACGGTTCCTGATGATTGAAAATAATCATTTTTGTGACAAAATCACGCATAATTATAGATATCTTGAATATATTAAACTTTCCTGAATGAACAGAGGCTGCAGAAGTGCCGTGTTATCGAAACCTGAACTCTAGACCACAATTAACTCGGTATTAGCGAGTTAACGCGTAAATATCAACGTGCTATCACTGAAAATCAAGCCTCGCAATTTCTTTGTTTTTCGTGGCGTATAAAATATGAAACGTATTCTGAAGAAAACACTGACTATAAAGTGTACCCGTGATGTTCGTTTGTAAAATAGCTGAGAAAGTATCCCGATAGTGGTTGATAATTGGGAGCTGCATGTGACCTCGTAATCAACACGGGTGCGTGTTATGGTTCTATTTCAAACCGATCATGGCTGTGACGGTTCTGTCCATGAGATTTATTCGAACGATTTCTGCACTTTTGGTCCGAAAATCGTCTTGTGTATCTGACATTTTAACCCAGATAATGACTGTAGCTTATGTATATTGCGTAACAGAACAGGCATATTAAGAAATAACACAATAAATACCTAATACGGGAGATTAAGTGACATTAATAGGCAGAACTAAAATATTGAAAGTCCCGATGAGTTTAGTATCATAATCTTGCCCGCCTATATAAATGACCAATGGTAATATAAATCAACTCTCAGGAGAATATGAGATGTTATATTCATTTACTTAATCTGGGCATTATTGAAAGATCCAGGTGTGACAATATTTCAATGCCAGCGCCATCATATTTCCTCCTCTGAAGTTCGCATGAGGGACATTTACACATGTTTGTCGCCCAGACATGAATATAACTTATGAAATCACATTCAACTGAATCATTGATATGTTATGACGTGATTGTGGTGGTGGGGGGACTTGGGGAGGGACCCGTGCTTAATTGGTGTCTATCCCCAACTTTGGTAAAAATGTTCAACAGTTACAAATTCTTATCTTACAATAGATTGGTTTGAAATTTAACACCAACACTATGTTGAAATTGTTCTCTTAGTTTGATTTGACATCAATTTAATAGTGAGGAATATGTCGTTTTTAGACCACCATTTGCATACTTTCCTACACTTTAAACATGTAATCAACCATATTTGACATATACAAATGGACACCTCTTCTTCAGAGTTGATCCAAAACTCATGATGGGTTGACAGGAAGTAGGGAGCAGTTGTGATCTAATTTTCTATATCACATTTAGCCCCCCCCCCCAAATTGGCAAGAAACTGGTTTTAATGGACAAAGAATCTAATTCCATTTATATATACATCTCTCTCTCTCTCTCTCTCTCTCTCTCTCTCTCTCTCTCTCTCTCTCTCTCTCTCTCTCTCTCCCTCTATCTCTCTCTCTCCTTCTCTCTCTCTCTCTCTCTCTCTCTCTCTCTCTCTCTCTCTCTCGTCCTCTCTCGCTTCAGATATCCACATTTTCTCATTGGGCCCATGTATCCTGAGTTTCTCCCCCGGTTTGCATGGTGGCCAATCAAAGGCTACTGATCAATTCACTTCAGAATGGCATACAATCTAGAGCTATAATGTGTGATTCAGTTGGGAAAAACCAAAGCCCAGGCCTTGTGCATGAGTTTGGTCTGTTTCAAGGGGATGGTGCGGTTGGAAATTCCAAGGTGGACGCCCCAACATTGGAGCCCCTCCACCCCACGTCCCTGCTCACTTGACACGTTATCAGCGAGGAATAATAATGTGCCTTATAATAGCCAGGTTCAGACACCCATCACACTGATTTCTAATGATTCATTTGTATGAATGTTTAGCTAATAATTCAAACAATCTGTTACTGCATGTTGAATTTAATAGCCGAGCATTCCTACAAATGAATCAATATAATTCAAGTCGCTACTCGTTACAGCACATTTAGTCACCAAAGGAATAAAACATCCATATAATAATATTTGTAGCTGCATTATTATTTTCTCTTGTTTATATGTTACTGCTTGTTGAACTTAATAGCTAAGCATTCCTACAAATTAATCAATAGGATTCAAGTCAATTCTCATTACAGCGAATTTAGCAACCAAAGGTTTAACATTCATATAATAATATTTGTAACTGTAGGATACTTTGCTTTTTTATATCTTGTATTAAAAAATCAGAGATCCCTAGTCAATCTAAAATATGATTGAGTGAAAGGTTGTCGTGCTTGTATATGCTTTAATAGCTGCATATTCTAGAATTCCAGAACTTAACCTAGATAATCAGCATCCAGGACGCCCGACATAAACTTCATAAACTGCGTAATCAGAACATTGTATGGGTGTCAACGAACTTTTAACGTCTTATTTTTGGCTTTTTGTTGAGTAAAATACGTCTATCCGCCTGGACAAACTATTGTTCGATCGGCCCGGAAACATGCCTATATGAGCGAATATGGTCACGGCCAAGGACACGATCGCACGTGAAATTGGACCAACCCACATTGTTCCAGGGATCAAAGTAGGCCTACATTATACCAAATTTGAATCGGATCGGTCGAGGTCCAGAAAAATGCCTATATGAGCGTATATATGAGCGAGGTCAAAGTCAAGGACACAGTCGCAAGTGAAATTGGACCCGCCCATATTGTTCCCGTGATCAAACTAGACCCAGCTACCAAATTTGAGTGGGATCGTTCGAGGTCCAGAAACGTGCCTATATGAGCGTATTTGAGCGAGGTCAAGGTCAAGGACACGGTCGCACGTGAAATTGGACCCGCCCATATTGTTCCTCGGATCAAAGTAGGCATACACACCAAATTTGAGTCGGATCGGTCGAGCAGTTTTTCGAGTCTATAGATAACACAGATACATACATACAGACAGAAGCTCCAAAACATAATAGATAAAATACAAGACAGATAACTCTATATATCCCGTCTACGGTCATCATGCTTTCCGAAGTCCAGCGCTATGAAATTTTACTATTGTTAACCGGCTATTGACTCATGGAAATTTTTGGCCTGCAAAACGCGTTATTTTTCAAACTAGCTGTCGACGTTGTGAATTTTGATAGGCGTAACACAGGTTATTGAATAAGCATTGAAAGGCAGTGTAATTCATCGAAATTAATGACAAGTTGTGCAAATTTCAACTTAATGCATAGTTTGTTGTGTTTATCTTTGTATACTTTCACAAAATCGGCAGTTTGAACCATGTAACATGGCAAATATTAGCCATAGTTTTACCCGTATAGAACGATTAAATGGGGAGAGAACCGACTCGATCAGGAGAGAACCCAAACAATTATCAAAATTCGTGGATTTTGTCGTTGTTATGACTCGCACAATGAAAGTTTCGTTCTTAACACGCTCATTTGTGCCACATATTGTGATGGGATTGAAAATAACTAATCGAATTATCACCTAGATGCCTCAAAATTGCGTTTTAACTGTCCAAAAGTCGTGAAAATGTATAATTTCGATCAGCAAGAACCGTCACAAATCAGTCAAGAACCATCACAAACTGGCGATAGAACGATTCCCGATGTAACAGTTCCTACACAGTGACGTAACCTGTCCCCATAAACACGTTTTTGTGCTCCAAACAAGGTATATTATTGTCCACATAGGCTTATACCACGGCGGGGAACGTACATCACATTTTTAATCTCTAACCAAAGCGGATTTGTTTTAAAATTTATTTAAAGCGGATATAAGGGCTGTGTCCGACGGAATAAACTAGTGGATGAGACATATACTTTCTCATTACATCGTTCATAACCAGTGGATGATAAAAACTCGAAATTTATAAAAGAAATTAGATGAAAATATGAACGAAATATGCACCGAATTTGAACATCAAAAACTTCTTAACCGTTTAATTGATATTTGTAAAATTCACACATATTAATTTGTTCTCTCACATTGCCCACAACTCATGCACCAAATATATAACATAAAATGTAAACTACGTATAGTGAGCGGCTTATAGATTACAAAGTGATGTAAGTTCCCCGTCCTGTATACTCATGATACTGATGTTTGACCAACTCAAGTTTATTTGGCGCGAATAGGCGATTTGATTACGAAAATTATTAACGTACTCAAAACCTACCCTCACCCTATTTCATAAAAGTTTTACCACAATGGTATTTCCAAGACAGCCACACATATAAATATATTAGTTTCCATATATACCATATGATGATTACGTTCATGCGTATCATGTTCTCTTAAAGGTACTCAATCCGAACAGAGGGTCCCCATCTCAACAGATTCCAACAACAACAATCCGATCAGAGGGTCCTATATTACTATTTCTTTGGCTTTGGGGGTAAAAAATATTTGATTCGAGTCGAGGAACCCATCAAACAAAGCTCAGAGTTATTAGATATTGATTTTTGAAATTTGTTAGTTTCTCGAGATGAGTACTAATAATTGCCGTCAGTTTCGTAACCTGCGCGAGATGTGTACACCAAAACACTATTCAAACAGACAAGGATGGATAACTCTAAAATCAAGTGGGAATAATAACGCAATTTTGACTGAGTTTTGGGCCAGAAAGTATTCCCGATAATGAAAAATAATAGATTTCTAAAATCGATATCTAACAAATCTGAGCTTTGTTGGGTGACTTCCTCGACTCGAATCAAATAGTTTTGACCCCCGAAGCCATTGCAATAGTAATTGAGAGGAGTTTTTATCGGATTGGGTACCTTTAATACATTTTATAATCGCCGTCGAAATTCTAATTTATGAATCTGATGTATGCTACATAATAACACGTGTCTGGTCCGCTTCGTGAGTATTGTTATAGAATATAGAAATAGCTTCATTGGTTCACTTCTGGAGCTTATAACACGATAAGGATCGTTATTGGGGAGATGATGAACATGAAATATCTTCCGATAACGCAAGGATACTTCTACCCAAAAGAAGTTATTTTTTCAATTTTTGTGTAGTATTACACATTAAACTCTCACACCACATTTAGTTAAATATTATTTATCATGATCCAAATTCGCTCTTCTATGTGGGTGGGTATGGGGTAGGGCGGTGTCATTACATTGTAAATGATGCACGTTATTTTGTTAGTGTCTTTATACGAAATAACGCGAATTGTTCCTAAGTCCCCTATTCTATGTCATGGATGGGTGTGTACATATTTTGGCTGTATGGTCATGTGTGGGACTGTTGGTGTATGGATACATAGGGAGTGGTTGTTTGCTTATGTGCAATGTATATAGGTGTACATGGAATGACTGTACGGTCATGATTGTTGAAGTGTATATGCATACCAGGATATATAGGAGCACTGGTGATCAATATCAATCCTTTTTCGTGGTTTATCACTAAACAATGCAAAGTTCTAAATATGTAGGTTTTGTTTGTTATTTCTATACATGTAATTTACGTTGTAATTATGTGTCTCAAGTGTGTCCATCTAAGTTCAGGGTTAGTGGCTATAACCAGTGTCCCTATCAGTATTATAATTATCGCGTAATGTTTGTACGCCTTGTTATGCAAAACAAAGTCGGGATATGTAACGTTTTGACTTTTATTTACACAACATAAACGGACAAACTTGACAATACCATATGATCTAGTAATATATGCGATATATTTAGGATTGATGTAAGTCTATTATAACATACTCTGTATTTGAGTATTTTGTCTGACTATTTTAACAGCAATTATCATCTCGAAGGTCATTATGAGGTTACATATCATGGCACGGGTGAAAACAATGAGAAATATCTGTCCACCTGCTATACAGAATTTCAACCAACTTTTAATTCGGTCGTATATTCACACTAAATATAACAAAACCATGCAGCATATAAGTCAAAATAAAGATTAATGTATCGCATATATGGACAATTAACGGGCAGTTCATAACAAGGCATAACTGGCTGTGAAAAATGCATGACTTGTTCGATTTGGAGCACAAAAACGTGTTTATGGGAACAGATTACGTGGCATGAATGCACGAGTAAACATTGCTTATGGCCCCGGGTGGTGGTTCCGCCAATAAAAGAGGGGTTTTGATCAAATTCCAAGCTCCTGTGGTCAGTGTGTTGATTCCTTGATAACAAATCAGTGCGACGTCTATTCTATTTTAGTCTATGGTAAAAAGCAAGCTTGCTCGGCAGTGTTCAGTCCCCTCGCTATGGAAGGACGCAATCAAACTCCAGGCAGAGTTATCTCTCATCGCTCCGCTGAGATACCACTGCCATAAGGACATTTGGTAAGGATTTATTACGTGTTCTTAGTTCTTTTGTTTTAGGATTAAAATTGTCTATATATATGGCTCAGTTCATACTGTTCTTATCAATACCGAAAGAATTACCATTCTTGCAAACTTTTGGTGGTCAAAATAAGATAATAGGTGACTAAATATAGTTCCGACGATATGTAATATGTATCGGTCCGCAAACTACCATCATGGTGGCAGTGCTATATCGCAGTGATAACGTAGAGGGCGCTGCATGGAGTTTGGGACGCAATTTGTAGCAGGAGCGTAGATGGCGCTGTATGCAGGTTGGTAGAAAAGAAAGCAATATAAGGGGAGTCACTCTAATCTATTGTTTTGGCAAAATTCGACGATCGAGTGCACCGTAAAAACTTTGGGTTTGACACGCGCACATATTAAGAACAAAACACTTAGTAAACACATATAAACGAAACATGCATGTATATTGTCAATGAACAATAATACCAAATCGTGAATGAATGTTACTTCCATGTAGTCAGCGTATATTCAGATTCCAATTAGGATTCGAAGCCATTTTCAATGATTCCGAACACAATTAAGAGTCAATTAAGAGCCGCAGCCATAATTGTGGCAAAAGGGATGCAAAGTTCTGCATGGAGATTGACTGTCACTCAATTTTAGACTTGCAGGAATATACTGTTACAAAGAAGGGGGCTATCGTTTTAATTAAACCAGATGAATTGCACATAAGAACAAACTCAAATCACTATTTGCACTTAAAGGGGTACTGTACGCCAAATGTTGTTGTTGGTTTCTATAGTCTCCGAGTCGGAGAATAAGGTAACAATTTTTTCATTATTTGAAAGTCTGTTGAGTACGAAGTAGTGTTACGGATGACAAATTTACCGGAATGCAAAAATATAAATTGTCGTTGTCGAGTAATTTTTGTACAGTTTTCAACCAAATGAATCAAATAAAAGTTATATTATAGGCATACTAGTCCCATATACTCATTTAAGTTATTGTATCGTCGCTAGTCAGTGAGTGGCTTGAGTGTTCTCCCCGTATCATCATAATATTTTAAGCGATCGTATGTGCGATCGGTTTAACAATCCAGTATCCCTCAATTAATTTATTTGATTACGGAAATTCGTAATTTAATTGACGCCATTTTATGGCTCCAGTCATAAATTCAATTTATATCAAATTATTAACTTTTAAATTATTAAATTTTAAGATAGCCTATTAACCTGAGCGTTTACAGAATACATCTTCGACTCAAATTACTTATGTTTCTATATATTATCGATACTCGTTGTTGTCACCGGAAATTTAATGAAAATGGTGTACAGTACCCCTTTAAGTGCAAATAGAAAATTGTGTGTAAGTACAAATAAGTGTACTTAAGTGTTATTATCCCCACTTAAGTCTAAATGATTTGCACTCAAGTGCAATTAGTTATTTGATTTGCACATAAGTGCAATTCAGTTGTACTTAAGTGCGACTGATTAGGACTTGAGTGTAATTATTTGCACCTATATATAAGTACAATTATTTGCACCTATATATAAGTAGAATGATTTGCACTTAGTTGTACTCAATTACAATTATTTGCACTAAAGTGCAAATATTTGCACTTATATGTCTAAATCGATCGAAATAGTGAAAACGGCTTCCCATATGATACAGCACATCAATGATTTGACGCAAGCCTCGTAAAACTTACGGTGGAATCCCCAGCGCTGGACTAAATTGCAGCAGTTAAACATTTCGCACATTTAACAACATTTATAAATTTAATACTGGGTAATACGTGTAGGTGGAGATTTGTGTGGTATTTTAGGTTGAAATGTCCAATTTCGAGTGAATTTGTGTTTTTTCTGTTTCTACAGTCGGAAAATGTTGGTATTTGGCTGTCATTTTGCAATATTTACCAACGATTCTGAACCTTGCATGATGCCATTATAAGTACATTATGAACCACCAAATGCAATAACCTGACAATTGGAATTTGCAGTTGGAAATATGTAGGGTCCGAGACATATAGTCTAGGCTGTGCTGGGGGTGACCGTCGCACGTCGGGGGAATTTATGCCACCATCATTTTCTTATGGGAGAATTACTCTAGTTTTCGAATTCAAAGGGCGCCGATGCCGAGATAGGTGACAAAATATAACTTTTCACAATGTTCCATAGGGCACCCTACCTAAAAAATGACATATTTTCAGAGGTTAACAGGCATTAGCCAACTGCTTAACAGGGCATCAAAATCGGAAAGAATGTAAACATATTGCAAATTGTGGAACGAATGTAGACACTTAATCAGTTTCAACATCGTTTTCCTGCTTTCGTTGATTTGGTGACTTCACGGTAAAGAATGTAACGAGGCGTATCAAAAATGCATGGCGATTCAGACAAAGTGTCGTGTGTCAACTCTGTACAAACATAATATATCTGCCAAATACTTCCAAGTTATATACTTTTGGAAATGGTAGTCTATTCCCTATATTAAGATGGTCATACTTACATTATATCTCCCCAAGTATTGACATAATAGACAAAAACTTAACCCTCCCCCAATTTCACAAATAACCACATAGATGCGTCCATGCAGCTTGTGTCCACCAAATAAATTGGCAATGCACAGTTTACCTTGTCATATGGTGTAGAATCGTACGGGGACACTGATAATGTAAAACATCGTTCAAATCCTAGATTATGAAGGTAATCAAATCCAAGATGGCGTCCAAGTTGGCCGCCAATTTTTATATTGACACTCTATACACCAGATGTATGCTAACCGGACTAGATCATCGCGAGTGCTTTATATAATATGGCATTTTCTTGGATGGAGTCTGTATCTTAATACGTATAAGGCAACTGGCAACGTAAAACCGATAATGGAGACCAAAATGGCCGCCAAAATAAACAGAACTGTTCCGATAAAACGACAAATTTCTGAGTTGCAAGAAAATCGCATGGTATAACTGTTGTAGCTTATTAGTCTAGGCGGTGACCGTCGCACATCGGGGGAATTTATGCGACCATCATTTTCTTATGGGAAAATTACTCTAGTTTTCGAATTCAAAGGGCGCCGAGCCGAAATAGGTGACAAAATATACATTTTCGCTATGTTTCATACGGTACCCTACCGAAAATAGACACATTTCAGCGGTTTGACAGGCAATATACAACCGGTTGACCGGGCATCAAAATGGGAAAGAATGAACACAGATTTGCAATTTATGGGGCTAATGTTCACACTTAATCAGATTCGACATTGTTTTTTGTAAAATATGTTGCGTGACGCGTCAAAAATTCATAGCGATTCAGACAAAGTGTCGTGCGTTAACTCTGTGCAAATATAGCATATCTGTCGAATTCTTCCAAGTTATATATTTTTGGAAGAGTATTCCCCACACAATTATGTTCATATCTGTATCATATATATCTCCAAATGGTAAACTAATCGACAAAAGTTTAACCCTCACCCCAATTTCACAAATATCCACTTAAATGCATCCATTGTTGTTTCCAATAAAACATCGTATTTTATAGTATCATACAGGGTAGAACCATCAGGGGACACGGAGAATGTAAGATTTCTTTCAAATCCTAGATTAGGAAGGTAATAAAATCCAAGATGGCGTCCAAGATGGCCGCCAAGTTTTATATTGGCACTCTGTACACAACGAGTGTGCACACCGGAATGGAAAATCGCAAGTGCTTTATTGTAACTGATCTTTATTTCATAGAGGCTGTTTCGTAATATGTATAAGTCAACTGGTTACGTAAAACCGATGATGGAGACCAAAATGGTGGCCATAAAACAAAAACAATGTTCCGATAAAATTACCGGCTTCTGAGTTGCAACAGCATCTGCATGTTATGAGTTATGTAGCTTATTCGTTCGTGCATATATGTCTGTGGATAATGTGATCATAATCCGATAAAACTGTTGGCATTGAGAAAGTAAATGCTCATTTTTTTTCTCAAAATCGACATGCAATGCCAAATTGCCGATGGGACTGTGTTTCAACCTGACACCCATTTTGTGGTATACAAGTCAACGTTCTGCTTGATGATGAAACTGCTGAGTTTTGTATTAGTACAATAAGAATTGAAGCTACAGTGCCGACTAAATATACATATTCAATCCTCAATTACCAACGTAGACCCGCTTACACAAACCGTCAATCGATGACAACCAATTTAGAATCCCGATAAGGGCGGGTATGCAATGGATGGACAACTTAGTTGATATATCTCGCCAGTGTTGTCAATGTATACTGGGATCATTGGTTTTCACGTTCGTTGGAGTGATGTTCTATTGAAATAACCGAAACAAATATCAAACAAACCTGACATAATAAGTATCTGTGTCGTCATATTCTCGAAGTTGCTAGGGTCCCGTCACACGTGGATTTATGCTTATTTGTAAATGCTAATGCTTTAAATGATAATGGTAAGTGTGAAGCCTGGTATTGCTTGTGCTAAGTCCCATTAATTTTGGATGCATGAAAGTTAGTCTCACACTGTAGCTATCGCACGACCCTCCGTCACACGTATGATAATTACGTACAGTACCCGAATGGAATACAAATATATATCAGTATGGAGCAATGTAGGCAATTATCCAAAGATGAAATTTCAAGTACAAGGATTAGAAAGCCACACAGTTAGAAGACGTGCTCAAAATGTCATATACTCAGTTGCTCGGGCATTATAATGATGCTTGTCATACTAAAGTTGTCCCTTTCGCTGATGCTAATCCATTTCAACAAACGGGATGACAACTCGTTGGTCACATGTTACCAGCCATAGCCGCGGAATTAGTTGGACAACTCAGACTACACAAAGCTTATCTGATCAAAATATAGTATATCCGCTACAGGTGTATGTAAGACATTCTAGAGAAATATTCTAGCCGTTGAGTACTTTTAACACAAACAATAAGGTTACGTAGCGTTTTTCCGAAGACCCATAACTCCGAAGTTCCGATTCTCCGAAGGTCAGATTCTCCGACGCCCCGATTCTCCGAAAGCCCATAACTCCGAAGTCCCGATTCTCCGAAATCCCATAACTCCGAAGACCCATAACTCCGAAAGCCCATAACTCCGAAGGCCTATAACTCCGAACGCCCATAACTCCGAACGCCCATAACTCCGAAGGTCTATAACTCCGAAGGGCCGATTCTCCGAAGGTCCGATTCTCCGAAGATAATGTTTTATCGCTTATTAAATAGTGTACAGTCCAGTGGCGGAGTCAATTGGGCCCTATGGAAGACCGCCCCCAAAAAACATGTCAAATGTCATGTAAACGTCCGGAAATCCCTCCTAGGCATTCAAATATTCACAGTGTTCCTGCCCAGGGGAGCCCCCGGACCAACGATTGGGGGCGACCCCTCCCATGCATGCGCTCCCCAAATCAGGCCTTCGTGATATGCTTTCGGCATATCATATGCATGATATATCCCCCACATATCCCCCACATATGCTAATTAATGTGCACCCCTAAATGGGAACCCTGGCCCCGCCACTGGTGTGCACCGGGTATATTATAACGAAACGCTGCAAGAATGTCCGAGTAGCCTAACATGCACAGGGGCGAGCGGGGGCAAAAGGGCAGAACTCGCCCTTTTTTCTCGCCCCTGTACATTTTACTCTGGCATCTCATGGGCCAACGTAACGTTATAGTATCTGGTGTATAGTCAGTGGCGGGCCAGGATTCCCATTTAGGTGGGGGCAGTAGAAAAGGTTTGAATATTTTGATGCCCCATGAACGATTTCCGGGCGTTTACATGACATTGGACATGTTTTGGTAGGGGCCCATATTGTCTGAAATAGCAAGTAGAGGTTTAATGGGGGCATTAGGAATTTTGGGACCCCTTGGTTTCGCCACTGGACTGTACACTATTTAGTAAACGATAATACCCCGATAAAACAAAATCTTCGGAGAATCGGACCTTCGGAGAATCGGACCTTCGGAGTTATGGGCCGTCTGAGAATCGGGCCTTCGGAGTTATAGGTCTTCGGGGAATCGGCCCTTCGGAGTTATAGGTCTTCGGAGTTATAGGTCTTCGGAGAATCGGCCCTTCGGAGTTATGGGCTTTCGGAGAATCGGATCTTCGGAGTTATGGGCCGTCGGAGAATCGGATCTTCGGAGTTATGGGCCGTCGGAGAATCAGGTCTTCGGAGTTGTGGGCCGTCGGAGAATGGGGTCTTCGGAGTTGTGGGCCTTCGTAGTAATAGGTCTTCGGAAAATCGGTCTGACACCAACAATAAGCAGCAGGTCCTTAGCACGATCGCCAATTTTCTGCAATGGAACAACCTATTTATCTGACATATGTCAAATATTCATGATTCTGTTAATTCTCCCCAGGATACATTGTACGATATGCGTGAAACATTTATATGTATCTGACCGAAAGCATACATGCAAGCATGCGATTACCACAGATATCAGATGATGTAAATAGGTGTGGTAGTTATTGTGTGCATTCATCTAAGTAGACGACCCAGAAAACAATTGATTTTGAATCCTTATATTTAGCTTAATATTGGGGAATTTGAAGCCGTAATTGGTCGTTATTATTTGACTAAGTTTACCACGTGAGCACCATACAATCAAACCAGGTTCCACAGTTGCATGTGGCGACGGTCCAATATTCGACAATGACATACGTTCTTGTCAAGTTATTGTCGTTGGATAGAATGTGTGGCATATATAGACAATCGCAGTCGGACATTTGATGGCTGTTGGACCTATTTGCTCATAATATAGATTCTTCGGCGACAGGTGGCAAGGCATATAGTAAACTTACACATAGTATACCACACATATGAAACTTCGAAAGTAGCAACACCCTTTGCATCAAGCATATTAAATTACAAATCTCTCTACTTTCTTATGTGTACAGCTGGTAGGAATTTAGCTCGAGATACTTCATGACTTGAAATATGGTACGTGTTTCCCTTTGAAAACCAGGTAAGTGTTACATTTAATAAATGGATCTAGTCTCGATTAAGGTTATGCGATTAAAGTTAATTTGTCTTCAAAATTGTCGATTCTAACTCACCACCTTGTTAAATCGAAAACAGAGTTATTTCTTATAATTTTAATTTAGTCCCAATATTTATGAAATTCGTCCAGTTTTCAATTATATATACCCATGCCATTTATAAATTACTTGTGATAATCAATTACGTATTGGGAACAATCACGTATCCAGCTGAAGAGTAACTTGATTTTATCATTTGATTGGTCGGGTCAATTGAATCCAACAATACTGTCACAGTGGACTAACAAGCGTGCAATTGCAGCCCGCGCAAGAATCGCAATTGGCAGAAATGCCTGTGCACATGTGCCAACCAACTGTTTTACATTGTTCCCCGAGTTGACAGCTAATGATTAAATTATGTTCATATATCATCCGTATATCAACTTAATCGTGTCATCCGGGTGTGTAGATCCGCTAGATGTATGTTACTTAGTGCTGATAATTACTAGCATGGTGAAATCATGTTATCGGTGGTTAAATGTCTAACGAAATTGTCTACGAATGGGTAGGCCTTATCCAATATAAGATATGGTAGAAACTTATCATTTCTTCGTCTCTTGACGAAATGGATGAACGTCATAACAAAAGGCTCAATAGATGTATTAATATATTGCGACAGCGACGTGAATCTTGAACTGCCGGTGTGAAATAAAATAATATGGAAGTGAGGGCACAAACCTGTGAATTAACTATTCAACCACATTAACTTGACAACCACTACTGGGATACCCATGAATATAGTACGTTGGTGGGAAATTGATTTAAGATATCGGTTGCCACTGCGAATAGTTCATAAAATGAGTATTTGCAACGAACCTGTAACCGTTCATTGTTATCTAAATCCTCATAGTTGAGAAGTACTGAACAAATACGAATTAGAACTGCTTATGCAAACACCCATTTCCGTGCGTGGTGGCAGGCCGACGAAATGTAGAGAAAACAACTTTAGTTCGGTCTAAATTGCTGGTGATTATTGTCCGTTATTACATTGGAAATTGAACGTAGAAACCAACTACCATGGTAAGCAATTGACAACATTAGCGGGGTAATGTGAACAAAGCTGCCCAAGCTTTTCGTATAAACAATATATCCGCAATTATCGGGAATAGAGATAGGTCCGTTATCTCCAGACGGTTTATGATTGCGGGTCTAATGTGATACTAGCATGGAACAACTCCTTTAGTTATTGATAATTGAATATATAACTATTAGTGCATAGGCATGTTTTATTTGGCATTGTGGCTTCCAGTATTGCTATAATAATGTGGTTGTTTGCAGTTGTAGCATCGTGTAGCAGAACATTGACATATATACCACACAATGATTGGATGTCAGGTTGAAATTTGGTCCTATTTAGGCAATTTGACATTATATGATGTCGTTAATTGGATAAATTAATGAGCAGTTACTATCTTAATGCCCCTAGTTTCTTCAAATACGGATCACGTTGGCCACAATGACATATGTACGAACAAGTAAGCTACAACAGTCATGCGATTTTCTTGCAACTCAGAAGTTGGTCGTTTTATCGGAACAGTTATGTTTATTTTGGCGGCCATTTTGGTCTCCATCATCGGTTGTACGTAGCCAGTTGCCTTATACGTATTAAGATACAGTCTCCATCCAAGAAAATGCCATATTATATAAAGCACTTGCGATGATCTAGTCCGGTTAGCATACATCTTGTGTATAGAGTGTCAATATAAAAATTGGCGACCAACTTGGACGCCATCTTTGATTTGATTACCTTCCTAATCTAGGATTTGAACGATGTTTTACAATGATCAGTGTCCCCGTACGATTCTACACCATATGACAAGGTAAACTGTGCATTGCCAATTTATTTGGTGGACACAAACTGCAAGGACGCATCTATGTGGTTATTTGTGAAATTGGGGGACGGTTACGTTTTTGTCTATTATGTCAATACTTGGGGAGATATAATGTAAGTAGGAACATCTTTATATAGGGAATACCCTATCATTTCCAAAAGTATATACCTTGGAAGTATTTGGCAGATATATTATGTTTGTACAGAGTTGACACACGACACTTTGTCTGAATCGCCATGCATTTTTGACGCGCCTCGTTACATTCTTTACCATGAAGTCACCAAATCAGAACGAAAGCAGGAAAAAGATGTTGAATCTGATTAAGTGTCTACATTCATTCCACAATTTGCAAATATGTTTACAATCTTTCCGATTTTGATGCCCTGTTAACCAGTTGGCTAATGCCTGTTAACCTCTGAAAATATGTCATTTTTAGGTAGGGTGCCCTGTGAAACATTGTGACAAGTTATACTTTGCCACCTATCTCGTCTCGGCGCCCTCTGAATTAGAAAACTAGAGTAATTTTCCCATAAGAAAATGATGGTCGCCTAAATTCCCCCGATGTGCGACGGTCACCCCCCCCCAGCACAGCCTAGACTAATAGATGCATGCAGTTTGAAGTTAGACACAACCGATCCGAACAACCACCCCCTACAAGCATTACCAGTACATCGCTTGAACAAGTGCACCCAGTTTTATAGTGCACACTGTCTATCTTGGCTAAGTTTGATCGATTCCATCTCATATCGTGAATTTTACAGCACCGTTCCTGAATATAGGCTGCTTTAAATGTCAGGTCGCATGATACAACACATCAAACACCAACGATAGACGCAGCCGCCGTAAATATTCTGATGGAATCCCCAACGCTGAACTAAGTTTCACCTCTTAAACACTCCACGCACGAATGAACAACATGCAGTTATATATTTCAGACTGAGTATATGGTTGAGATTTCTAAGGCAGTTTGAAATTTCAAGGCGTACACCCCAACGAACACCCTCTAGCCATGTCCCTGTGTCGTAAATATTCCAATGAAATCCCCAAACCATGAACTAATGTTTTAGTAATTCTAAATTCCATGCTTGAAACAAAAACATTTAGAGTTCAGACTGGGTAATTGCATAATATGTAGAGATTTCTAAATGTATTTTATTTTAAAATGGACAACCAATATTTCAAGACAATTGTGTTTTGCTCATAGAACGCGACGAATAGTTGCAGCTTCCAATAAAATTTTAGACTTGAAAGCTTCCAAGTTGAAAAAAAACATGACCACTTTAACGGAGGGGTCTATTGAGCTGAAAGACAGTAAGGCAAGTTAAAATGAGGTGTGTAAGTTAGTTCTAACCCAAGGATGGAAGTGCAAATGTAATTTTCCACAGTTGGAAATTTGGTGGCACAATATGGGGTGTTTTTTTGGCTATGCGATTTAAATTGAATAATTTGAGTAAATTTTGTTTGTAGAATTACTGCATCCAATAAAATTTTAGACTTGCATGTATCAACGCTAGAAGAATAATTATAACAACATTTGAGGGCCTGATTCGCTCAACATTACCAACATTTGAGCTTCGTGAATGGATTCCGCCAGAATATTTCAAGGAGAGAGGTGCAATTAAAATATTCCACTTCTTGGAAATTTTGGTTAAACATGCCTACCACATTTCGGTGCTTAGTTGCAATTTTCAATATTTCAATATTACCCCATAGGTCGGAAACACGAGGGTCAATTAACATAGTCAGTTAGGAAATTGTGGCCCAATGGGGGGGGGGGGGGTCATTGTAATCGATTCCATCTCACATCGTGAATATTTCACCAGCATGACGATATGTCGACTTTTATAATCGTTAGGTCGTATGGCATATATAATACATAAAAGGATAGAAGCTTAGGCGTCCTAAAAACAAAACTTGCAGAAAATGTTTTCCTCCCAAAAGCTCATAATTAAACTACATATACTTAATTCCCGAGTAACAAGACAGCCCCCTCCCCGGTCGTGAGTGCTGATTACCCTGAAAACTCGCCCTTATTGGACCCTGCTAACACGATTTAATTATCGCATACGCATTATCATTGTTACTTAAGCAGGGTCCAACTTACTATTAGAAAGTGTTCTTTAAATTGCCGTGCACACGCATACATAGCCATAACTATACGGTACAATGTACTTAATACAATATTTTGATATTATAAATTACAGTATTTTCTTATTAGCACATCAACTTGAGATTATGCCATTGATATATTAGTTATTATATTTGACAACGGGGGTGACAGGAAGACAGCCAATCCTGGTTATGCCACTCCCACACAATAATTACACTTGATTTTTGATATATTATTGTTGATTTGTTGTAAACTAATTATTGGGTGAATAAAACATCTACATCGTAAAACTTCAGATGGAATCCCCAAAACGCTGGAATACGTTTCAGCCCTTAAATAACTCACGCATGCAATAACAATGGTTAGAAATTTCGGACAGGGCAATATAGGTTGAGATTTCTTAAGTAATTCAGTTTGAAATATCCAACCAATATTTTAAGTGGATTGTGTCGTTATAGTCCGGCCGCCAGGTCACGGATGCGTGTTTTCGCGTATAAAGTTTTTTTCTCTGCGGATTTTGTAAATTCAGGTATTCGACATCAAGATTTTATCGGCTGGCCATTTGTCAGCCTTGAGCAATTTTTTTTTTAGCGCCCTAAAAAGTATACCCCCCCCAATTTTTCCCAGACGTAAAACCAGTTACTTGGAATTTGTTGCAAATTCACATGACTACTCTAGTAAAATGTATATATTTTCATGAAGCTAAGACATAATGACACTATTTTGGGCCAAAATTGAAACTCACCACCCAAGATGGCCACCAAAATGGCCGCCGGAAGTTGAAAATATGACATTTTTTCACAAATATCTTCTAAATCAGTGCATGCTGTCTAGAACTGATTGAGTAATATGACTTTATTTTGAATTTGGAAAATTAACTGACCATTGGAGCAATTAAATATGAAATTATTGGGGTCCTATCCGCTTGTGATCCCTTAAAAATTCGATTTTACAGAACGCATTATAAAATTTCACAAAAAATCACAACTGGGATTCTAGTCATATTTCAACAAGAAATGAACAGAAGGTTGCAATTAAGTGAGGCATACTATTACCTATGAATATTCCAACTAAGTGAAACCAAAATTCTTACTTTGGCTCAAAATGGCTGCCAAAATGGCCGCCAAAATATAGAAAATGGTAAATATTGCCATAGGGTGTCCTTCAGTCGCTTACAAGTTGTGGTTGATGTACAAAATTGGCTATAATGCCTTCTATGCATTGAATACTAACACGTCTGCTGCACCATGGTTAATTGTTACTGTTGTCATCTCTGACATCACCAACAATATTGGACTTTTCTCACAAAAACTTGACATAAATATCGGCAAAAATTAACTTTTCAGGTTTGGACAATTTTTTCTAGTAATATTGTGACTATCTTTGAATTGAAAGGTGTGTATTGTATTGGTCTATCTTAAATGTGTCACTCTACGGTGTTTATAGACCAAATTGCTCAAGATGGTTTCCAAAATGGCAACCAAATTGGTAATAAGTTTTTTTTTTTCACATATATTATTATAACATTATATATATATAATTATTCTTTGCGTTATCCGAAAATGTAGCAAATTCTGACCCATTTGGTTATTATACGTGTTAGTTAATTAGCTGACAATTAAATGTTCTATTATGGCTGTACCAGTTCCGTATAGGGCATGACAAATTCATTTTAAATTATGGAATTTTGCGGAGAACTTCTTTTGTGATTCTGACCATATTATTGGAAGGAAATGGGCATAACTTTGAGACGGAACTGAGATGAACGATAATATGTGACTCTTCTGGTCCATTATGATAAACAAATATCAACTGGATATAGGATGGATGCCAAGATGGTAGCCAGGGAGTTACTCTATGATCATAGGTGAGGTGAATAGGTATACATGGAGTTAGTGTATGTCATGAATGATGTGAATATGTATACAATGAGTGACTATATGGTTATGAGTGTGTTGTCCATAGTGAGATGGTATATAGGTATACAGGGAGAGGTCATACATACAGGCACACCGGGTGCACCCGTACAATATACACACAACCATACACCATACAGTCACTCCATTCATACCGATTCACCCCACACCGGACCATGACCTCTCCCTGTATACCTATACATCTCACTATGGACAACACACTCATAACCATATAGTCACTCAGTGTATAAATATTCACATCATTCATGACATACACTAACTCCATGCATACCTATTCACCTCAAATATGAGTATAGAGTAACTCCCTGGCTACCATCTTGGCATCCATCCTGTATCCAGTTGGTATTGGTTTATCATAATGGACCAGAACAGCCACAAACCTGCTGGACAAAACAAGTGTCCACTTAACCGAGGTGTGGTTAGCGTTGCCACCGCGGCCGAAATGCTACTACACCGCAGCTCATCCGGCTAACTACAGTTGGGCCGCGGTGTACATTCCATTCAGTCATCGTGTAGTTGCCACGGTGTACGTTCATTAAACTGAAAAAAGACGATACAAACCAGAAATACACCGCGGTGCCACTAGACACTTGTTTTGTCCAGCAGGGTATTATGGTTCATCTCAGTTCCGTCTCAAAGTTCTGCCCATTTCCTTTCAATAATATGGTCAGAATCACAAAAGAAGTTCTCCGCAAAATTCCATACTTTAAAAT
Source organism: Siphonodentalium dalli (assembly GCA_032622095.1). Classification (NCBI taxonomy): domain Eukaryota; kingdom Metazoa; phylum Mollusca; class Scaphopoda; order Gadilida; family Siphonodentaliidae; genus Siphonodentalium; species Siphonodentalium dalli. Next base: position 69,947,294 of record CP136068.1, read on the forward strand.
TAATTTGTCATGCCCCATACGGAACTGGGACAATCATAATAGAACATTTAGTTGTCAGTTAATTAACTAACACGTATAATAACCAAGTGAGTCACAATTTGCTACATTTTCGGATAACGCAGAGAATAATGTTATATATATAATGTTATATGTAAAAAAAATAACTTATTACAAATTTGGTTGCCATATTGGAAGCCATCTTGGGCAATTTGTTCTATAAACACCGTAGTGTGACACATTTAAGATAGACCAATACAATAAACACCTTTAAATCCAAAGATAATTACATATTACTAGAAAAATGGTCCAAACCTGAAAAGTACATTTTTGCCGATATTTATGTCAAGTTTTTGAGAGAAACGTCCAATAGTTTTGGTGATGTCAGTGGTGGCAACAGTAACAATCAACCATGGTGCAGCAGACATGTTAGTATTCAATGTATAGAAGGCATAATAGCCAATTTTGTACATCAACCACAACTTGTAAGCGATTGCAGGACACCCTAGGGCGATATTTACAATTTTCCATATTTTGGCGGCCATTTTGGCAGCCACTTTGAGCCAAAGTAAGAATTTTGGTTCCAGTAAGTTGGAATATTCATAGGTAATGGTATGCCACACTTAATTACAACCTTCTGTTCATTTCTTGTTGAAATATGACTAGAATCCCAGTTGTGATTTTTTGTGAAATTTTATAACGCGTTCTGTAAAATCGAATTTTTGAGGGATCACAAGTGGATAGGACCCCAATAATTGCATATTTAATTGCTCCAATGATCATTTAATATATAAAATACAAAATAAAGTCATTTTACTGAATCAGTTCCAAACAGCATGAACTGATCTAGAAGATATTTGTGAAAAAATGTCATATTTTCAACTTCCGGCGGCCATTTTGGTGGCCATCTTGCATGGTGAGTTTCAATTTTGGCCCAAACTAGTGTCATTATGTCTTAGCTTCATGAAAATATTACATTTTACTAGATTAGTCATGTGAATTTGCAACAAATTCCAATCTACTGGTTTTACGTCTGGGAAAAATTGGGGGGGGGGGGGGTATACTTTTTTACTTTTTAGGGCGCTATAAACAAAATTGCTCAAGGCTGAAAGATGGCCAGCCGATAAAATCTTGATGTCGGATACCTGAATTTACAAAATCTGCAGAGAAAAAAACTTTATACGCGAAAACACGCATTCGTGAATTCCGGGGGTTTGGCGACCGGACTATTATAAACAAGAGCTGAATGCATGGTTTCTACTTCAAATGCAATTTTTGATTTAGAAAATAACATTCCAACCGTATTCCATGCATGGTTGAAAGATTTAAATCAACCTTTACAACAGTTCTACAATGTGATGGGTGGGATCAGAACCCACAGTTCCACTTATCAAACGAGGCATGCAAGTAAGAAGAAATACTGATCCAAGGGGCGCAATTGGAATTTTGATTTCTGTAGGCATTGATGCAGTTGGAAATTTGAAATTAGACACCACCGAACAACGATCCCCTGAAAACATCACAATGCAGTACATCGTTAAATATGCCACTGTTAGCCGTATAATGTCTATCTGTATGTTTCATGCCACTGTTAGCCGTATAATGTCTATCTCTATGTTTCATGCCACTGTTAGCCGTATAATGTCTATCTCTATGTTTCATGCCACTGTTAGCCGTATAATGTCTATCACTATGTTTCATGCCACTGTTAGCCGTATAATGTCTATCTCTATGTTTCATGCCACTGTTAGCCGTATAATGTCTATCTCTATGTTTCATGCCACTGTTAGCCGTATAATGTCTATCTCTATGTTTCATGCCACTGTTAGCCGTATAATGTCTATCTCTATGTTTCATGCCACTGTTAGCCGTATAATGTCTATCTCTATGTTTCATGCCACTGTTAGCGTATAATGTCTATCTCTATGTTTCTTGCCACTGTTAGCCGTATAATGTCTATCTCTATGTTTCATGCCACTGTTAGCCGTATAATGTCTATCTCTATGTTTCATGCCACTGTTAGCCGTATAATGTCTATCTCTATGTTTCATGCCACTGTTAGCCGTATAATGTCTATCTCTATGTTTCATGCCACTGTTAGCGTATAATGTCTATCTATGTTTCTTGCCACTGTTAGCCGTATAATGTCTATCTCTATGTTTCATGCCACTGTTAGCCGTATAATGTCTATCTCTATGTTTCATGCCACTGTTAGCCGTATAATGTCTATCTCTATGTTTCATGCCACTGTTAGCCGTATAATGTCTATCTCTATGTTTCATGCCACTGTTAGCCGTATAATGTCTATCTCTATGTTTCATGCCACTGTTAGCCGTATAATGTCTATCTCTATGTTTCATGCCACTGTTAGCCGTATAATGTCTATCTCTATGTTTCTTGCCACTGTTAGCGTATAATGTCTATCTCTATGTGTCATTCCACTGTTAGCCGTATAATGTCTATCTCTATGTTTCATGCCACTGTTAGCCGTATAATGTCTATCTCTATGTTTCATGCCACTGTTAGCCGTATAATGTCTATCTCTATGTTTCATGCCACTGTTAGCCGTATAATGTCTATCTCTATGTTTCTTGCCACTGTTAGCGTATAATGTCTATCTCTATGTGTCATGCCACTGTTAGCCGTATAATGTCTATCTCTATGTTTCATGCCACTGTTAGCCGTATAATGTCTATCTCTATGTTTTATGCCACTGTTAGCCGTATAATGTCTATCTCTATGTTTCATGCCACTGTTAGCGTATAATGTATATCTCTATGTTTCATGCCACTGTTAGCCGTATAATGTCTATATCTATGTTTCATGCCACTGTTAGCCGTATAATGTCTATCTCTATGTTTCATGCCACTGTTAGCGTATAATGTCTATCTCTATGTGTCATGCCACTGTTAGCCGTATAATGTCTATCTCTATGTTTCATGCCACTGTTAGCCGTATAATGTCTATCTCTATGTTTCATGCCACTGTTAGCCGTATAATGTCTATCTCTATGTTTCATGCCAATGTTAGCGTATAATGTCTATCTCTATGTTTCATGCCACTGTTAGCGTATAATGTCTATCTGTATGTTTCTTGCCGCTGTTAGCCGTATAATGTCTATCTCTAGGTTTCTTGACTGAGTTTGACCGATTCATTCTCATATCGTTCACATTACTTCGGGTGAGGCAGGCGGAAATAAGTTCCAAACACGTGGGCGCTTTTTTCAATTTACCTATCCTGGCACCCACCACTCCATTTTTGTTCAAAATGTTTTTTCCGGTGTATTTTCAGAGACCCATCCCTTTTCGAAGATTTGTGACATATATCTATGCACGATAACACAATCCTTCAATGTATCGCATAAGTTTTTCGTTATCGGTACTGTGCAATGCTTTGTTACACAGGTAGGGACACTTTTGGAAGTCAATTGTCTCCTACATAGCTGTTGACTAATATACATGTACACAACCTTTGAAGTGAATTTGAGTTCCTTTGCGGCCTCGTTCTGTACATGGTGAGGAGCATCATACATAGAGATGCGGTAGAACATCAAACATGTTGATAGAATTGAATACATGTAGTCTGTTAAAAAACTGCCATATTCTTAGTCTAAATCAACTGAGCTCCACTGGTGATTCAGTCACATCCTTATAAGGATATACTTATACACACTCATTAAACTGAATTAATATTGTTTCATGAATTCAATTAACTTATAATTTTATTGCCTATGAGCATATCCCCAACATATTATGCACACCATGTAACACCCCTTCCCAATCTACATATCTCTCCCAACTGTTCTACTGCTCTTGCACTTGCACCCACATGCAGTTTATGTCTCTATTATAAATATTGTATTATTACATGGCTCGGGCAGGGGCGTGGCTATATGGTCTCCGTTCGGGGGGGGGTGGGGGGTGTCCACTTTGGGGAATTCCAACTGCACCCCCTTGAATCCGACAAAACACAAGTTTTGCATAATTCCATTTCCACCCACCCCTTGCACCTCAGTGCTCAGGCCTAATAGCCTATATATTCATAAACCATAGTTCTATATACCCGGTATGAGAACATTAAGACATTTGAACCTGGAAATTGCATAAATCCTAACATCTAGTGTTCCAACTGCAGACATATGCACACGGCTACGGACAAGAGACCAGGGGCCTATACTATAGAATACATTTTTTGTAATATCAGCGTTAATTTGTGATTTACTAATTTTGTAATACATATTTTGTGTTCTATAGTATTCGACTGTATTTCTATCAGTGTATTTCTTTCATTGTAGATTGAAACTCAACATATGCCCAAAACTCTTTATATGCAAAATACATTGACATGTAATGACTTATATAATCTTTTTTGGCGAACCATCTATATACCGGGATTTACTTGACCGGAAAATCTTTGCATTTGGTGGAGAAAAAGGGGGCCTGAAAGTTTCATCTTTGCATGTTTTCATAGTACTCGACCGCTACAGCTTTGTAATATGTAAAAATTCGCAATACGGAATGATAAAGTACTGACTAAGCGGGTTCTATAGTACAGCAATAATACCATTTTTTGTAAAAATTCTTTATTAGATTACAACTGCATAGGCTACATTATTGATTTGTCACGCCGTGATCACGAATTCTTCGTGCGTATATACTGGGGAGTACGATTAGCTGGGTACATGTTCTTTGTGATGCGGTCACGGAATCTCAATTGTTAACCCATTGCAGGTGGTTTACGCTCAATGGTGTTGAAAGGAGATAACCATGTCAGCGGCCTAGATTTTAATTATGAATGGAATTAAAGAGTTACAGTTGTCGGACTTGGGCTCAAAACGTATATATAAACGGTATGTGTGCGAAGGTACACGGATACGCGGTGAATCGGGGGTGGTGGCATTTCGTGTTGAAACAGTTACTGATAATTTCAGGCTAAGTTGCGTTAAGAATCAGTGGACCGCAAATATTTACCATGACATTATGTAACTTTTTTGAGCCGCATGGCGTTTGTGTGCTCAAGAAGTTTGCGTTCACCTTGTGGTCTAAACTATTTAATTTGGCCAATAGTGTCGCACAGAATGTTCCATGAGGGAATTCTTAGAAAAATTCGGGGTCCCCTGATCCTTAACATACCAATGTAGTAGTGCGTGTTAGTTATAAACCAAATGGCATATGTTTACCTAAATTCATCCGCTTAGTTGGTATACATGGAAGTGACCGAGAATTAGGTATAGTTTAAGTAGATGGTGCTATATATATGTTTTAGAATCGAGGTTGGATGTCCCCGGAAACCCTGGACGAGGAAGTCCACAATGGAATTTCCAAATGAACACCCATCCTTGACACAGGTCGAAAATACCAAGTCCGAGAACAGCCATCGCACCCCCATCATGGGTTTCCAGCTGCATGCATGGTACCTCAAACTTTTCAACTATTAAGGTCTAGATGTTTCCACATCTAATATTTCAGCCGCTGTCCCTGCCCAAAGCTAGCTAGACAAATCATGTTCCACCCTTGGTAATATTGCTATATCAAGTTGATGTTGCCATTTGAGGTGCAACCGATATGTGTGTTTGCGATCCTTTTTCGACGAACCGTTAAGAAACATGTAACATAAAACATATGAAAACGGTAAGTATTCCACACGATACCGAAGGAATTACTTTTCACCGTGCGCAATTGTGGTCAAAATAACCCAAGTATCGGAAACCATTCACACATAATATACCTTTATTCATCAACTAAATCACTCACCAACTACATGGAACACAAATAGACATTGTCATAAGTTTCGCATATATCATTAGAGTAATTTCCCTTGACAAAATCACAAATGTTTAGATGTGCGTTTAACGAATGGTGGTCGATAGTACTCGGTTTGCCGTCTTTTTGTGATTTACAAGAAATCGAGTTCGCTGTTAGATTACAGTGGTCTATAGTACTCGACACCTTATGTCCGGCTCAAATAAGCCTGCTATTACAAAAATTGTATTCTATAGTATAGGCCCAGCTGGACACATGCACCGGTCCGACCATGGTTGTTCGGACCGGTGTGAGAAAATTAAAACAAAATAAACAAGAAAATCGCTAAATCCTAGCATCCAGACTGCATGGCCTCCAACCTCATACTCACCCTTAGGTTAGAAATTTCTTCAACAGATGACCATTTCAGTCCACAATTTTGATCAAATGTAGTAAAATATTCCAATGACAATGTTGACCAAATGCACGACAATATGGTTTTCTCAAGCTTTCCAAGTGTTGGAAATTTGCAACCTGACACCCCAGGGATGTGGCTAGAGGGTCTCCGTTGGGGGGGGGGTGTCCACCTTGGGAAATTCCAATTGCACCCCTTGAATCAGAATCAGACTCCAAACACAACTTTTGCATAATTCCATTTGCACCCCCGTGAATCAGAATCACAGACCAAACACAAGTTTTGCATAATTCCATTTGCACCCCCGTTGCACATCAGTCCTCAGGCATCTAGACTGGCCTCAACTGAAGCTTCCCTAGTGTTGGAAATTTCAAACCTCATACTCCCTCTTAGGTTGGAAAATTCTCCAACTGATGACCATTTCAGTCCACAAGTTTGACCGAATGTACTAAACTATTGTTTTGTTAAACTAATTAGCAGTTTTGTATTGGTCACGAGGGAGGGACAGTGACACAACGGGCCGCTCTGTGTTCGAAAATTTTGAAACCTGAACAAGAAAATCGCAAAATCCTAGCATCTAGACTAGCCTCAAGTCTTCTTATAGTTGGAAATTTCAAACCTGACACCCCCCCACTTAGGTTGGAAAATTTCCAAATGATGACAATTCCAATGACAATGTTGACCAAATGTATGACAATAATGTTTTCTTAAATTTAGTAGCAGTTTTGACTAGCCACGGGGGAGGACCAGGACACAAGCTTTCCAAGTGTTGGAAATTTCCAACCTGTCACCCCCCCTAAGGTTGGAAAATTTCCAACTGATGACCATTCCAACTAATGTTTTGGCAGGTATGAAATTTCCAACTGTTGAAAATTTTGACCAAAGTTGGGGGGTGAGACACCCCCACACCCCCCTCTAGCCACATCCCGCCCCCCTAATGTTGGAAAATTTCCAACTGATGGCCATTTCAGTCCAAAATTTTGACCGAAAGTGGGAAAATATGCAAATATTGGTCTAAAAACAATAAATTCCCCTAAATACATTATTTGGAAATCAAATTAAAAGACATTTTCAACCTATTGTTGGTGTGAAATTTCCAACTAATGTTGTGTCAGGTATGACATTTCCAACTGTTGAAAATTTGACCAAAGTTGGGGGTGGGATGAGACACCCAACCCCCTGTCGCCACGTCCCTGTAATTATATTTGTTCCCCTACCACCACAACCTCGATGGAGGGGGCATTGCCCTAATATAATGATCATGCTTGACATTCATACATAAGTATTCAGATTTCATTAGGTCTATATTCCCTGACACTTCACATTATTCTACTACTGGTATATCATATATAGCATATCATTATCTACATGTATGTATAGCTTTCGTGAATCTGTTGGAAATTAACCGAGTCACAGTTGACTCACGACTCACATACCCAACATCGCCAATCCAGAGAGCTTTATTCAGACTCTCTCTGAAATTCCATGCTTTCGAAAAAGCTTGCATGCATCTTATACTCAATCCCCGCTTAGTGAAATTAACAAACCATGCGGTCATTTCCTCCACCATTAAAACTACTAAATGACACTGTACCCGAAGCTGCCCATGTGTTTATGTTACGCAAGGCGCATACACCTTTCACGTATATATATATACTTGCGTTGAACTATTCGGTTAACTGTCCGTTTAAGACAAGCATTTGACACTCATGCTATCCATTTATCTACATTTGCTTGTTCAAAATGGATTCATCGAAAGATGAAACCTTATTTGTAGAGTCAATATCCCAAGATGCTGAGTGGACCGAGAAGACTTGGTCTACAGATATAGTAGAATAACCTAGTCAATATAATATGAGAAAAGACACTTTAGACAACGGCATCAATTATACCATGGTATAGAATACTCTAGTACAGTTCCGTGGTACCATAGCGTAGTACCATGACATGGTAAATACCAACTGTACTATCACAGTGACATCGTATAGTACCATGGTTATCAATAAAAGGTCGCCGGCCACGTGTCGCCCCAACAGGGAAGTCTTGATCTCGTCCCATGAATGTGTACATTTCTGGGCGTCATGCTATACATGCGTTCACGCACGAATTGACTGATATTTTAGTAAAGTCGTCCGCTAATATTAGCGGACGTCTTTTTACGCAGGTATGAGAATGTTCCAGTGAATACTCTGCTGTTTGAACCAATGCGTCTTATGTACACCTAACGCATGCGTTAAGCGCATCTATGTGAAAGCAGCTTTCGATGGTAAAGATTGTGCAGGGAAAGTAGAATATTGATAACCATGTCCATATTAGTTCCGGTTAAAGCTATAATTACCACCACCGCCACCACCGTCATCATCATCATCATCATCATCGTCATCATATCCACCATTCTACATACGTGTAAATACGTCTTGCTCCTCATATTAATTCCAGCTATGTACAATTTAATTACGGTATCTGTTCATTCTGCTGTGCACAAAATGCTATATTCCTCATATAATATCTTCATTGAATGGAGGAACTAAAGATATAATAATAATAAGCTGTACGCGAGGGTGCCAGACGGAACATTATAACCCAAGTATTGGGAGGTGTAAATGAAATTTTACACTGTTAGGAATGTCGTTTGAACATGCCAAACGCATTTCGGGTGCTTGGCTGCCATTTTTCTATATTTCCCCATAGGTCGGAAACATGAGGGCTGTCGGTGATGAAATTATGACAAATGTGGCATAATTAGAATTTCCAGGCACGCAACGACCATGCAGCGCATTACATAGGCTGAATAATTGCACCCAATTTTATGCTGTATACGTTCTATCTGACATGTACGTTTCTTGACTGAGTTTGATCGATTCCATCTCATATCGTGAATATTACTGTATTACATCAGCATGGCGGGATATCGACTACTATGTGTGTTAGGCCGTATATATATATGATACAATACATCAACGATAGACGCAGACGACGGATTCTTCAAATCGATATTCCTCCGCGCATGCGTGCAGAAAAATGCAAGCGACCACCGGAAATTAAAATCTATTGCCGTTAATTTTCTGTCACTTTACCGAGAAAAACGTTCAGAATGAATGCTAAGTATGTAAGATTTCCTCTACAATCTATGTCTCGACAGACACGTGTCGAAATCTCCGTTCAAGACAATTATAATTGTCTCAGGGTTGTTCCTAGAGGGTCTCCTTAATTTGCATTGGGGTGTGGTGTGCCAACTTAGAATTTACAACTGCATCCCTTGATCCACACCCTCCGTTGAATGGGGATTGGGGTCCCAAGTCCAAAAAATACATTTGTACCACATTAGGTTGAGATTTTTAGCATGCAGTATACCTCAAATTACAAGCTTTCCAGACTCCCATTCTCTGTGGTTGTGAGTTTCCAACAGAGATACAAATTTCGGCTATTTCTGACAAAAACAACACATTTCACACTAAATACTATTTGGAAATATTAGTCCAGTCAACAAAGGGTTTGACCTAGACAAAAGTTTTACAGAAATGGATTTTCTCATTTTTCGAATCAGTACACAATTCCAATCAACATATCACGAGATATTTGCGCGACGTTTCATAATCGAGCATATTCTGGGGTACCCGATATCGGCTAATTCAGCGATTATCGTTATGGGGTAGGGTTAGCTATCGGTCGTATTACTTGACAGTTTGGGAGAAAACTGGCCGCAAATGATTACTCTTGCCACACGAATCGCCAGTCGTGGAATATCATTGCGTACAAAATAAAAAATGGCGTCCACAACGGACAAGTCGAATAAAATTTACATTTTGGGAAAAATTGATTAGCTAGTCCTATAAGAGTAAATCACGCTCGAATTATGAGAGAAAGAATGATTGCTGAGTACCGGTATAAGAGAAACTTTTGATTAGAGATATCTGAATTCTCTCGCGAGTGATCAAGCGAAAGCAGAGTCTTGTACAACTGTGAAATCTGGAGTTTTGGGCGCCCAGAAACGTTAAAAATACACAGTTTTATTTGCACTGTTTATCTTCAGTCGTCGTGTGATATATGCGTAATTAAACAGTAAATTGTGATTTCTCATGTACTGGAGAATAAAACAAAATAACAGTCAAAGTACAATATTATTTTGTTGCAAATAAATGTTTTAACGAATTAATACCTACCGAAGCAAACATTAACTCCTTCGACGTGTAATCATGCATTGTCTTCACTCGGTGTTTCATAGAAAATCATTATTTAGACCTGATAACACACCATTAATTCCGGACTCAACATTCATAATTTGAATATACGCACACCGTAATGTACTTTCTATGTGTTCTTATAAATCTGCATATTCAGGTATATGTATGTAACTTTTGTGTGGGAAAGAAGCGTGTCTACCTTATTTTAAAACTTGTGTCTCGGTCCCTTTATTTTTTTGCCAATAAAATATGATTAAACCAATGATTTAGAAATTTAAAGGTAGTCAACAAGACAACGACGGGCGGTCAACCAGTACACCATGGTTAGTCAGCGGACAACACTAGGCAGTCAACCAGATCACCATGGTTAGTCAGCCGGACAACAATCGGCAATCAAATTAGCTCACCATATGGTAGTCAGCGAGACAACGACGGGCAGTCAACCAGCTCACCGTGGGTATTCAGCCAAACAACAATAGGCAGTCAACCAGTTCACCATGTGTAGTCAGCCAGACAACAATTGGCATCAAACCAGCTCACCATGGGTAGTCAGCCAGACAACAATCGGCACCAAACCAGCTCACCATGGGTAGACAACCAGACAACACTAGGCAGTAACCAGACATAAATACACAGCCAGACAACACTAGTCTAGGCAGGTAAACCAGCTAACCACGTGTAGGCAGCCAGACAACATCGGAAGTCATCCACTCACAATGAGTAGTCAGTCAGACAACCACTGAAAGTCAACCTTGGGCTATAAGGAAATAACAGTGGCAAGTCAACTAAATAGCCACAGAAGTAAAACAGTTGGCGAAATAACAATCACGGAAAGTCAGCCGAATAAACATGCGAATCAACCAGATAACAACAAAGGTCAATAAAACAACAGACCGTCACTTAGTCAACCAGCTGAACGCGAGCGGTCACTCAAACAACGACAATACAACATGAAGTCACCATACAATTAGCGGACACACAACAAGAGAACAACGGAATATACATCAGTAAACGTGAATAAGAACAAAGCCACAGTTGGCTGCCAACCAAACAAAATATTAGATACAACTATAATGCACAGTGGACATTGACAGCCCACACCAGAACCGGTATCCGCGGGCATTTATTGAGTTCACCGTGATGATAATTCGGGATATCAACCATGCAGTACACTCCACTGCAAGAAGTAAATTACGAGAAGTCAACCAGCTCACCAGAAAAACCACACAAACAATACACTATGTTCGCGAAGTCAGCCAGTCCAACACAAGGACTATTACCGTCACAGTTGATACCCCCCAAATTGACAATCTACCACGTGTGGTAATTCAATCAGCCCGTCATATGTATAATTAACCAGCCCACTGCGTTTATCCAACATGGGCAGTCAACTTAAAAACAACGGGAATTTTGTCTCACCATGCACAATGACAACTGGCTCATCGCAGTTTCTGGCCAAACAGCAGCGGGCAGTCTACCAGTTTACTAAAATTTTACACACCGGTGAACATACACTCGCCAACCAATCACAGGCAAGTGATCGGGTTGTAGATATGCTCAATACAGGAACGTCAACCGACAATCACTACAATAAGATAGTACACGTTTGTCGGAATTAACATTTAGTAAATTCCAAATAACAAAATATGACTTTTTATTTTCAGTTTCAGACTAAAAATAAAAAGTCATATTTGTTATTCACTAATTTTCCCACTCGGCACGCCGTGATTCTATTTTACCAAACTGATGGTTTTATGATAGTATTTTATACAACATTGATATTACCTCAATTATAGTCGATATAAGTTTTAATTCAAAGTTCCAGAGAGAGAGAGAGAGAGAGGGGGAGAGAGAGAGGAGAGAGAGAGAGAGAGAGAGAGAGAGAGAGAGAGAGAGAGAGAGAGAGAGAGAGAGAGAGAGAGAGAGAGAGAGGTGGTGGTGGTGGGGGCTGTTACAGTTGAAAAGTTCATGGTCGAATCAACAGCAGTTGGGAATTTCATACAGAAATATAATTATTGAGATTGTATCGACCAAATACTTAAAGTGATGTGAAACACTCCGGTAGGGTGATCAAATATAAATGGAGAATAATCTTGTTCAAAGTACATGTAGTATTTTTTACAAATATTATATCCAAATTGACAAAACACACCCTAATTCTTATATATTAATTAAATGCAGTGACTCGACGGCGAAATCGTTTTCTTTAATTCATCGCCGATATATGCGTCCCGAATCGAGTAATAAATATTTACATTTGAGCGTAGTTCAGACGATGTTTTCTATGGAATGGTACGGTCGATTTGCTTCAGATTTTCGCCGATGTTAGTAGAATGGTACATTCCTCCAGTTGGCATAGCGCCTGGATACTAACTGATCGGTTTTACGCACCCGAACAAGTACATAATGTCTTTAATGCCGTGTTAGATCATGATTCGATAACTTCCAATTTTCAGACAAACATTTAGAATAAAATGCAAATGGCCCCTCATTTTCAAGTACTAAATGTTAGAATGTTGGAAAGTTTGAGGTGTAATTTGGAAAATTCCAATTCAAGGAGTGAAAAAGATGTTTCAGGAGGTTTTTATGTTGATCTTATAGAGGGTGCAAACAGAGACGTGTGACACGGGGGGGGGGGGGGGGGTGGTGGTGGTCAACTTTGGTAAAAAATTTCAATAGTTGGAAATTTCATACCTGACACAACATTAATTGGAAATTTCACACCAACAGTAGGTTGAAAATGTTCTTGTAGTTTGATTTTCAAACAATTTATTGGGGGGAATTTATTGTTTTTGGACCAATATTTGCATATTTTCCTTCTTTTGGTAAAAATATTGGACTGAAATGGCCATCAGGTGGGAAATTTCCAACACTTGGAAAGCTTGTGTCCTAGTCCCTCCCTCGTGGCCAGTCAAAAACTGCTAGTAAATTTAAGAAAACAATATTGTCCTACATTTTGTCAAAATTGTCACTGGAATTGTCATCAATTGGAAATTTTCCAACCTAAGTCAGGTTTGAAATTTCCAACTCTATGAATGCTTGAGGCTAATCTAGATGCTAGGATTTTGCGATTTTCTTGGTCAGATTTCAACATTTTCGTACACCGGGCCGAACCATGGTCCCTCCCCGTGGCCAATAAAAAAACTGCTAATGAGTTTAAGAAAACACTATTTTACTACATTAGGTTAATATTGTTGACTGAAATGGTCATCAGTTGGAAAATTTCCAAACTAAGGGAGAGTATTAGGTTTGAAATTTCCAACACTGTGAAAGCTTCAGTTGAGGTCTAGATGCTAGGATTTTGCGATTTTCTTGTTTAGTTTTCAAAATTTTCTCACACCGGACCAAACAACCATGGTCGGCCCGTGTGTCCTGGTCTATTGCCCGTAGTTGTGTGCATTTGTTTGGAGTTAGACTACTATATGTTAGGATTTGTGCAATTTTCAGGTTCAAAATATATGAATATTATCATACCGGGTAGATAGAACCAAGGTTTATAAATAGGCTATTAGGCTTGTGAACACTTAGGTGCAAGGAGGGAATGAAATTATGCAAAACCCTTGGTCTGATTCAAGGAGTGTTTGGGTTTGATTTCAGGGGGGGGGGGGGGTGCAAATGGAATTATGCAAAACCTTGTCTCTGGTCTGATTCAATCTCCCTGGGTGCAGTTGAAATATAACGTTGAACACTTAAACAAAGGCAGTCGAGATGCATCAATGTGATAAGATAAACCAAAATAAGATGCTGAATTATTGCAATTTTAAATAGCAATTTATAGTAAATATGGGGAATTCAAGACAAAAAAGTACATATATATTTTTAATTCTCGCTTTGATGTCAAGTGTTTACTTTATTTTCCTATATAACTATATAAAATAGTTATAGTTCAATTATGGTCGAAAACTTTGAATTCAAAGGTAGTGCATGCCTGTGAGATTTCCATAAGTTGAAATATACTGCTACAGTCTACATATATTGAAGTTTTATTTTTGCGGAGTTCTGCTTTCTATATAACATATTAATTTGGTGTAGGGATACAGACTTCAACCAATATATAAATATGGAGCTGGACACTCTCCCCCCACCGGACCACAATTTAAACTATAAGTCCCTGTATCTACATTTCCGAAGTGTCCAGTAACAAGAATTATGTAAATCTGGATTACCTCCAATGTAGAATGACCTTCAAAATTATCTTTATCACGCATCTTTATGATAAATGAAAGTTATTAAACTTTCATCAAGTCTGTAAACATATTATTTATTGGTGTAATGCACATCGAATGTATAGTATTCTGATAATGTATACAATATAATTCATATACGACCTACCGTTATTATGCGTATATATATATTACATTCGACGGACACTAACCGGGGAAACCCCAAAGAACTGTTCAGTTTCACAATTGATTGTTATTATGGAGTGGTGTGAGTAATGGTGTCAACAGTTTTCCCGCAAGATAAAATATTTGTTGGAATTGTTGCAATTTTAAATAGACATTTAATGTAAATTTAGTGAATTCAAAACAAATGATTTATTTTTATATTTTCTGGTCAAAGTCGACACTGATGGTCAAATGTTTACTTTATTTTACTAACCAAATGGTTAAGATCGTATTTTTATGGAAGTTGAGAAAATATTTTAGTCACCCGAGTTGAAATTTTACGAACCAAATTATGTTGTGATAGCATTTTTCTGAAAGTTGAAAATATTTCAATCACAGTCTCAATTCAATTAAAGGTGGTCATAAAGTATTTCTCGAAGTCGACAATTGAGTACATACGACTATGGCTAGAGTACATATATGGTGTATAAATTATGTTTGTTAAAATCTGCTTTGTATAAAACATCCTAATTTTAGTGTAGGAATAAACACTTCAAGTATGGAGATGGGCATCCTTAAGTGACCTTAACCCATCATCGACCCAATCTATCCAGGTGCCTACAGTTTAGAAGTGTCCATGAATTTGAGACATGAAGTAGGCAATATCTTACTTCCGACGAAATCGGACATTGAAAATATTTTTTATTATACATCTTTATAATAAATGGAAGTAATTTAACGTTCAACAAGTCTACAAAAAGTGTTATACCATAGTTGTATTTCAGAATTAATTATTGTAGACTTATAACGTATACTATATATACATCAGTAGCCATGTACGACCTACCTTTATTGTACGTATATATCCGTCGTCCCTTCGGTACACTGCCCACACTGATCGACGAACCCCAAAGAACTGTTCAGATTCTGACGAAAGCAATCGATAGAAATATAAATTCAAATAGATTCTCTGAGTTCCGACGGGGTATTACGGCGCGTCTGAGTAATAGTGTGAATAGTTGTCTATCTGAAGTTATGTGATAAATTATTGGGTGGGAGGGTTGTGTATATAGATAACAGTTCTGTGTATCATCAAGATAATGATGCATCGTAATTCTCACCGGTTTTGTTGTTATAACTTGGCCTACATGGTGGCATGTAGAGAGTTGGGATCTCATCTCTAATTCAATGTTTGGTTTGGTTGATTGGGGTTTATCGTCGTTTCAGCTGCTATGCCATAGCACGACGTTGTCAGTTTTACAGATGGAGAAACGACTGCGCAGCGGGTTAATTTCACTGGGAAATCACTTCACTGCACATAGAAACCACCGAATTCCAAGTGATAACTTTGCCCAGATACACGAAGCAGATTTCCTTCCATGTGTCTGGTTCACAAATCCTTGTTTATCGGGATTCCAATGAGCTTCACCATTGCTGAATGACTTATGGTGACATAATGCGCCGTTGAGGAAACGAAATCGAAGACGCCCACCATTACTTTTTCTTATGCCCCTTATACCAGACACAACGCGTACGGCTTTTTAACAGGCTTAGAACAAAAGGTATCACTGTATACAATATCACCGACCTCCTAAAAGGTATACAAAACATTAGTAATAACAAAAACAAATTAATATTGGCAGAAGTTCAAAAATATATAGTCGCTACAAACCGCTTTATTAATTAACACATTCACCACCTCTGGGTTCAACGCCATCATTTTAGTACCCCAAAGTTACGACTAAACTAACTAACACATCTTTCCTAGGTCAACAATCAGTAATCAAACCAAATGAACTCCCACATCGAACCTGGATCTGGTAACACACAAAACAATTTAAACATATATATACCATCTTGTTGTTATAGTAACGTGTGTAATTGTATGGGGAGAGGGGCTAACTAAGTTGTATAACTTGTGACCCAATCCCAATTGTACATTACTGATACAATAAAATATGTTTAAACTAAACTATAATGCGCCACATCTATCCTACCAACTGAGCCACATGGACGCCTTCCAATTCCAGAAGAAAATACTAAAGTGACCTATAACTTAATGTTCAAGGCCAACATTATTGGTATTTCGTCACTTCCATTAACGGCGGCAAAAAATATTTGGAAGACATATGTAAATTATTACCCCTCCCCGCCCCAACCCAACGCATATGCGAATAATATTGTATTACGTAAAGGATAATGACTGAGTGGAGTGTCTGAGGCCAAATAATCACCCAAGGCCGCGAAGCGGCCGCGGGTGATTATTTGGCCTCAGACACTCCGCGAGGTCATTATCTGACTTAAAACCCACACACTCATGTGCACATATTATGAGTGGCATATATGGGTATTCGGACACTGTTGTGAACACAGTTGTCTTTCGAATAGGTATCAATGTATAAGCTGACTGGTCATGTTGGCCTATGTGCCGCTTTGTTGAACGGCCATTGAAACCTACTATCCAATATTTTTATTGGTTTGGCCTATACATCGCTGACCTGACAGTGAGCGGTTAGCAACCCTGCGTGTGATATCTTAACACAATCTGCAGTCGTCATATTTCAGCACGGGCTGAATGCAAGTGATCAATTATCAGGAAAAAGTACCGTATTCTTGTCACCTCATATATACTTATGGTCTGGCTTCCCCATTCAGAATCCTGACCAGCAAGTCAGAGAATCATGCTATTGTGGCTTGTCGCTGTTTACTGTGGACTAACGGCTTGCATGTGAGATATTTTTACATTTTTATTTATTTCAACCTTTTTTCGAATATGATTTCATATTCAATCGTTATCTGTTGAACGATTACTAGCTTGAATTTCAATAGCTCTTCTTTGGTCAAAGAAGGAACGTGGTTACACGGTTTTCATTTGGGTGGGGCGTCAAGCTTTGAAGTTTTAACTGTATCCCCTCCATTCTGCAAACTGTCCTGCGTCCCTTTTTGGGTTAGCAAACTTATCATTCTTCAACTGGATTTCTTGTTTTTCTCTTGTTTTTGTTTTCTGTTTTGCCCATCCATGCATGTTAGTTGTTATTTTAGAGTAGACGCGATTACTCAGAGGACAACTGATGCTGTTAAATAAAATATATTGATGTTTTCCTATGTTTTGTTATTTAGCTGTGTTTGGCTAATCTGCTTTGAGAAAAAAGCTAATGTGTGCATGAAACATCAAACACATGTATATTTTTTAATAACTTAATCCTGGCTGCTCGTGTGTTCGCAAAAGCGAATTGATTCGATATTCGATCACTTGAATTATTATTCTGTGGCTTAATGTGGCATGATAATTTTAGCTTATTTATCGAACTACATGTATGCACGTAATATGTTGAGACCTGGAACCGGACCGCTATGTAATAACACGAGCATAATTTGGATCTTCAAACCACCCATCACTTGAAATATCTTGCAATATATATGTTTTTCAATGTTTTATAAACATAATAGCCTTTCTCCATTTGTTCATATTAGCCACAGGTCGGGAAAATGATAACTAAGAAAAAATAACGGTACATTTTCAAAACAGCATAACTTTGTTCTACCAACATCAAAGTAATTCAACAGGACACATCAGCACCAAAGCAGGACCACTTAACCAGGAGTGTTTATTCCTTTTCCGAGGTGGTCATTATTTTACCGGTCATTATTCAGATAATGCACAGTTGAGCTAATAATGACTCGCAAAAATAATTACCACCTCGGCGGGCTAACACCTCGGCGTCTTCGGTGGTGGACATTCGTCTGGATAATACTCAAGGAACAACAATAGGCAGACGCGCAAGTGAGTTTTAAATATAATTAATCATCTTAAATTGCTTCGAAAGGATAGATTTTCAATCAATATACGTTGTATATATATGTAATTATCGTGCAATTATCCTTACAAAATAGTAAAATTTCCCGCCACAATTCGTGAATGGATAGTAAAAATATATTTTTATATATACGGTGACATAAGCTCCTGTTGACTTGTCTCCCTGAATAAAACTTCACCGGTTTTGTGGTCATAAATTGGCCTATATATGATAGCATTTAGAGAGTTGGACTCGCATCTCCAATTCCGTGGTTTGGTTTATTTCGGTTTATCGTCGTTTAAGACTCTCGACCATAGCACAACGTTGTCAGTTTTACAGGCGGAGGAAGGACCACGCAGCGGATTCATTTATATAAACCACCAACACATGGAAAGCAAGTAACAAACTTGCCCAGATACAAGAATCGAGTTTCCTACCCAGTAAGTAGATCACAAACCCACGCTTATCGGGGTTAGAACCAGCAACGCCATTGCTGAATGACTTATGCTGACCTAATGTGCCATGCACCTTACCATTTGAGCCACCGTGGACCCCTTCCAATTCCAACAGATATTATTAAAGTGACCTATAACTTAATGTTCAAGGCAAACTTTAAACGTGTTTCGTCTCATCTTGGCAACACTTCAAACAACAATAAAGGCAACAAACATTTTGAAGACACGTGTGTTTTATTATTTCCCAAAAAAACACACTTTTACATTTAAATATACTCATTACAGCTGAACAGTGTACTATTCTAAAAATAGTAACTTTCCCGTCCCAGTTCGTGGAACAAATACCAAACCAAAAAAAATAGTTCCTTTATAGTGAGAGAAGCGCCTGTTGACTGGTCTCCCAGGCTCATATTTATTATTTTATACCCCTGGAACACAAAGTTCACGGACGAGATAATCCATCTTGAAGCGTACATGCATATTTCAATTCAATATTCTTATGCAGTATATATAATACTTAACATATACGTAGTCAGACAAATAAAATACCCGAATATACCCACATGGGAGTTTTGAGTTAGGCTAATATGTTGCTGATATTTCTCTGAGAGATTATTTTTTAAATTAGTCTTTTAGCACACCTTTCAGATGAACACATTGCATGCATGGCCCTGTGGCATTTTGATATACCCTTCTCTGTTTTTCACTTGTTGTATACGCTTGTGTTTGCGACTATAACAGTTCGATTCTCGTCTTTGGATTGATTTGTTATTAAAGTATCCTGTGTATGCACAGAGACGCGGATTTGGGTGCAAATATAGAACTCATTTTAATGCGTATTTACACTGGATATTCCGAGTCGATAAATTCCAACAGCCCCGTATACTCTTACAAGACCATGAGTGCATATGGGCCCGGGTAAAATGGATTCACGACCCACCGCGAGATGTAAGTGTATACCATAATATGGCCCCTAGTCGGCCCGACCGGGTTAGGGTTAGGACCGCGCGAGAGGTAAGTGTATAACCTAATGTGGTTCTCCTGTGGGTATGAGTTAGGATCACCGCCCACTGCGGGAGGTACTAGTAAGTGTATACCCCAATTTGGTCCCCGTGTGCATGGGCCCGGGTTAGAATATATTAATTTTAATTAATTAATATTAATACGATATGGTAGTATCACCGCCCCACTGCGAGGGATAGGAGGCCCCTAATGCGGCACCCTATTTACCGTGGGTGTATACCGTGAGGGTGGCGTAGGACTCCTGGTATATGGCGGCCGTATCACGTGAGGCATCACGTTAGCGCATAGTCCACTTAGGTTAGTCATGCCTTATCACTGTTTCAAATTGAATGGCTTTTGTATTGTTTTTCTGATATTTAGAAATTGTAGTCGGAGCAGATTCATCGACCGGACATAACCATATTCTTCGGTTGTGCATGTCCTCAAGAGAATTTATTAACGCTAAATACACAGGCAAATGTAGTTAGTGTCTCATTGACAACGCAAGTGACAGAAATTGAGTGATCTCGATGCAATTCCGAAAACTGTATCAAACGTGTGTAAACGGACCGCAGGAAATAGAATAAAATATGTCCCAGCTGCTGCTGCAAAAGAGGTTAAAACAAGCAGAAATTCACTGAAAAATTATAACTATGGATCGCAAAGGTTGGACAGTGAGAGATGAAATGGTGAAGAAAAAGAAATTCTTTTTGAATATGATACAAATATGATATGCGGGTGGATGCTAATAATAGGATGAAAAGGGGATTCCATATACACCCCAATATAATGTAAATTGTATCTTATTATGAAGCATCCCTAACGATTCCTAGTATCTGTATATCAATGTGGTGCGTCCTTAGTAACCAAACCTGGCTTTTGCGGGACGGTAGGATGAGCGATAGTGATGTTCTCTCAGGGCCGACTTGAATGTATCTAAGTCGGCAGCGTTGACTGTGGTATCGTCCAAATGGTTCCAGTCAATCACTGTTCTTGGAAAGAAGGAGTTACCAAATCGATCCGTGTTTGACGGGATCAGTTTGAAGGCACTTTCGTTGTTTATTGTCAGTCTTTCTATGATATTATCATTGACGAAATCCTCGAACTTTTTAGCCTTCCTCTTTCATCTTGGTTTGTAGTTGGCCAGGTAGTTTTCGGGTTTTATAGCCGCGGCCGACCCCTTAACCACATTATAAAGAGTGCTAGTCTCTGCTGTTTTTCTTGATTCTAGTGATGGTAATTCTAGCTCCTTGAGCATGGTTGTTACGCAGCCTTTCTCTCGTGATCGGTAGTCTTGTTAGATAAATCGCTCTGCTGTTCATTGGACCCTTTCTAGATTTATTTGTCTTTTTCGTAGTGCTACATATTCTAGCTAAGGCGGACAAGTGCTATGTATGATGTTTTTTCTGAAGTCCCATGGGAAGTGTCTCAGGTTTTGTCGGATGAAGCCCAGGGTTGAATTTGATTTCTTTGCGATGGTATCGATGTGGCGCTGCCATGTCATGCCATTTGCGAACTGGACACCAAGGTAGGGGTTGTGATTTACCTCTTGTAGAATTTGTCCTGCTAGTTGACAGAAGCGTTGGGTTTTCTGCATTAGAATCATGATGTAGAACTTGGATGGATTGAAACGCAATCTCCATGTTATGGCCCACTGTTATAGGTTACATAGGTCTTGTTGTAATACTTCGTGATCTTTATAGCTGTTTATCTGACGGTAGAGCAGGCAATCATCTGCGATTAGGCGGACTTGGGATTTTACAGTGTTCGGTATAATAGGTCGTTGATGTGACATAGGAACAGGAGTGGTCCCAACACTGTTCCTGGAGGTACACCTGATAAATACGTCTACCTCTTCAGAGAAATCTCCTTCCAGTGCCACTCTCATCTTTCTTTCTTTTATGAATGACATCCACTTGTGGATCGGGCCCGTGATTCCGTAGTGTTTTAGCTTGACTAGTAGCGGCACACTTTTAAAGGCTTTGGAGAAGTATCTTCTTAATGCCAAATCAGTAGTCAAAACCTATTTCAAATGTTTCAATTTTAGGAAGTAATGATCGCTCACGTGTATTACCTAACCCGTGCACGTCAATTTCATGACTATTTTATGTATCTTATATATATTCGTACAAGCGTCAGTTCTTGAATGTATATTTTTGGGGTGACATTCTTGCCACTAGGGCGTTCTATCTATATATAAATATCATTGTTTTAGTATCATTCATTGTCTATTTTGTAGACACAGTTGCTTCGCTACAATAGTTTCTGAAAATTGTTTGACTTAGTCTGTTTTCCTCTCCCTACTGTGGCCTAACGGGTAAAGAGACCTTAACCCACCCCCAAGTATTATATATCTCTTTCACTCTTCCTGTTAATTTCCACCCTTAATGTGTTTGTGTGTGTGTGTGTGGGGGGGGGGGGGGGGGGGGGGTCATATGCAGCCGTAGATATGTTTCCCATTAATTCAGTTTAATTCAATTTATTAAATACTCTTATCGTCTGACAAGACATCATGAGAATAAAAGATAGTATATTATGTTTCTGTATAGGATTATAGGTATGCTCAATGATGGTATTGATGTATTCTAAATACACTCCCAAGGTGTTATGAATGAATAGGATAAGCGTGTTTGAATAAACAAGATAGGTGTACACATGCATTCATGCATATAGAGGATAGTTGGGTGGTGTATGTAAAAGATAATGCACATACCTATGTTATATGTAATCATATTTATATACTATGATAAATAATTTATGCGTGGTGTGGGGGTAACAAATGTTTAAGCCTCAGAATACGTGGTTACCTCAAGTTGGGCATTTTGAGAAATATAGACTAGTTTGTTCGAGCTTTCGATCGTGTCGATATAATTAAATAGGCTATGCGGTTATATAATAATGTGCAAGAACTTATGACCCAATCCTAAAACTAAAACCTGCTTTATTTTACACGAAAAACATATCGGATAGTTGAATCATAACCCTGAACCGTGTATGCCAAGTATCTGTTCATTTCCAAAATTTTCAAAACATTGAACTCTTCCAACATGCATGAATTCAATCATTTAAATATCTTGACAAGCAAAATCTAAGACCATGCAGCGTAGCAATTGTTATTAAACTGAGAGGCATGGACTGGCTAGCTAGAGGGATTTCGTTTGGGATTTCGAATTGCATCCCCAATAATCCAAACCCAAGTATGAACTATGGTAAAATATGTACGATATACTGCATCCCGTTTGTTTAGAATTGTCAGACTGTTGGAACTCTCAATAATACACTCTTAATTAATGAAGGTCGGTTTCCGACTGGGGCTCACATGAGTCCATAATTTTACTGAAAGTATAACACCTTTAGCTGATGATCTAAAGCAATAATATTGGGCTCTTTCACATTGTATATTAATGGTTGAAATCTGATTAAAATTATAAAAAGACTTATATACATTTGTATATATTTTACAGAAGATTTTCGCAAAAAAAAAATGGATCAAATACAGTCAGTGCCTCTTCTAAAAAACGGCGGCCATGATCCTGATTTTTTGTCATGATTTTTTTGTCCCAAAGCGATTTTTTTATATATATTATTCCTTGAATCTTCACGGTCCAATGATACCAAAATCGCTTCTTTGCAAATTATACTTCCGTGTTAACCCACTTTTTCGCGTACCACGAACAGGCACATGCAAAAATAGATGGATTTATTCCAGCAATACGACTGGTCTCTCGATATAATATTATGCTATGTTCTCGCATCATTGTGGTTCTGGACTGCAGTGCTACCGGGCAGAGTATTTTATTTGTTCGTCGTTCTTTTATGTTTTCATGTATTCCAACTGCCGCTAAATTGTTGATCAATCATATGCCGAAATGATGGGGTAGCTACGGAGTGAATTTATGTTGCATGTACTGTAGTGGAGACCCATTTTTGGTACGCGGGATTCGAGCCATTCCAGGCTGTACACGCAAAAAACTCAATTGCTGTATTCTTACACTTGGCAAGTGTTACACTGATTTCGGTAGTACAGGTGCCATTTTCACACCTGAAGTGTACTCAAAAGAGCCTTACGTCAGGTGTAATGCGTTTTCGGTAGCACCTCGCAAAGTGCTGAATTTCCAACACTTCTACGGACTCATCGTTTCGGACAAGGACCATTTTGATTGGACGTCACTAGATTCGACGTCACTAGTCTGAGACTCAATCACAGATAAAGTTTTTTCCACGCGGTCAACTGGTCGCCATTTTGATCAACTGAAGTGAAAGTGACTGTGGCGACCAGCTTCTTTCAACAATTTTTCAACAAAAACAACATTATTTCACTTTGGATCACTTTGGTGAGTATTGAATGTTGAATGCAGTGAGTATTGGACTAAGAAGTGTTTTAAGAAAGAGGTAAAGTGTGCTTCAGACATTTCCAAATCGGGACCAAGGTAGTCATAAGGTGTTATTTCTACACTTGTAAGTGCATCTCTACATATCCCCAGGTGCAGTAGTATTACACTTCGGGTGCTGCAATGTAAAACTTGGTAAGTGCTATATGTTTAGCACCTGAATAAGTGTTGTCCGCGCACTTCGGGTGCTGTCCCTATTCGAGCACTTGTTAAGTGTGATATACAGCACTCTAAAGGATAGGTTTAGCACTTCGGTTTTTTTGTGTGTATACGTGGGATTCATTCTCCGCAGTTTATCGGTGTCCAGGATTCATTTACCCCGTCTTAAATGCCATTCGGGATTCAAATAAAGGCTGCTACGCGACTTTGATAGCGAGACATTGTGGTATTTTTGATGGCTAGAATGGGTATTTTAAGCACTTTTAAAATAATTTGTTTCTGGTCTCGTTCTGCCTGCGACAGGCATTCACAGATCAACCGCGTCGCATCCGGATCATATGGTCTTCGCTGTTTGGCAGATTACCTTTGAGAAAAGGTATGAAAATAGATGACATACTATAGAGGTGTGAAATCTATGTCCTTTATGACACATTTTCTGAACTGGTATACATTCAGTATATGCATCTGATTTGCTAAGTGACATTCCGTACTCAAACCAGTGTTCAGGCTCGGCCAAATAATATTTTGGCCTGATTTTTTTGGCCAAATTAAAAATTTACTTGGCAATATACCACAACCACCATCTACCATTCAGGCAGAGGATTCATTAGTGTATTCCTAAATATATACAGGTTTATTGCATGTGGTGGCCCATGAGTGTCTTTTTAACCCATTAAGCTACTCAATTGGCAGATGATCCTACTATAAATTTGATTCTCATGTCGCTCCCGTTACAAAATCAATTTGTGTTTTTAAATTAGACAACTTGGTCTGATTCAAACCCTATATGTTAACTGGTATTCAGGATTCACGGGGAAGGGGTGACACCCTCATATCAAATTTGCAGACATTTTGTACAACATTAATTCCTTATGCGCTGATAAGCGGCGGAATAATCAGCCTAATGGTTGTTTCTGAATAAAAATATTATACTCTTATAATGCTTTTCAAAATCCTACACTCTTTCTTCACCGTCACTCCTGTCTCTTTCACAATTCTCATCTAATCAACTTAGCAAAATGTAATGCTTATGTTGTAGCGAGCTTCATAATAATAATATAAAAATAGGTATACATCCGTAAACATGCATGCTGAAGATTAGCTGCACTAAATATATAACATGTGACAAAACGACATCACAAAGAAATACAACAAGCATGTTGCCCTACACCAAGAGCAGCATCCGGTTTAGTTCCAAAGTTGAACAAATCGGTTTTTAGTTTGGTTCTATGTGCTATTATATATGTTATATGTGCTGCAGAACCAATATGCAGTTCTTGTGTGGGTTGTGTCGCATGCCATTCCAACGAAGAAGAATCAAGCGCTTATGTGGTCGCAAATCACCCATTTGATAATTTTTAGTTGGTTTTGCCATTGCGGCAATGTGTAGAACCAAATCGGTTCAAATTGTGTTTTACTTTTGCTGTGTATCAAACAGTTTATGCTCACATCCAATATGTGTATCGGAGCGGGATCTCTCAAGATTTTTCAAACCATCTGAAGTGGTCAGTCTTACGAGAGCTATGCTGCTGCGGGCCTTGATCTGTCTAATCAATATATACGTATATGTGTATACATAAAATATCGTGCTGACTCGCTGTCAAAAGTTGTTAGCGATGTAAAAATCCAACGAGTTAATTGAATAACGCGGAATTCAGAATACCCCAAAGACGAAACGAACGTGAATTATTGAATTGGTTTAACGATTCTTTACAGGAGATGCACAGAATTAACTCCGTTCATAATAGCAGAAGTCTAATGGCCTTGCAACTCGGGGATTTTTATAAACAGCGTAGTTACCATGGCGCACAAATCGATCGAGTTGCGGATGCAGAAGATTTTTGCAGACGACACCGCTATCTTCTTCTGAATACGTCATTAACTGGTGTTTACGGTAATTTTGACGGTAATTGACTGCAAACCATGGTATATGATTATGGCCATTTACATAACTCTACGGACATGACCAGAATAAATGTGACTATATATAGTTGGGAAATGCATGTTTTGCTGTAAACGACACATGCTTTCTTATTCTTGCAACTGTCATGATTGTCTATAGGGAGTGTCTCCGCGCCCGAAAGCATCCCTACATTCCGCTCCCCGGGGGTAACATTCACAAAACAAAATTGAAAATCATAACTGCAACGTTAGACAATTCTATGAAATTTATTCATTATTTAGTGTTCACTTTATTTGTTAAACCATGCTTGGTCAAGAATGAATAATTTCATATATTTATTATTATAGCTGTCGTTTTTTTAATTGGGTTTATTTAATTAAGCACCATGTCTGAGTTTACCCAGACTATCTAGAACGGTACACATTCGATAATCTGAAACAAATAGCAGGGAATCCCATTACTTTAAACACTAATACGCCAGTGTCAAATAACCATACTGTTATATAGCGGTGGTAACGATAATTATGTTGGAATGTTTCACACTATATAACGCATAGCTGTTCAAAGCGTTTGGGTTCACTCAGACGGGTTCCGCGTGGACGCTATCTTTCAAATATGGAATTTTGATGTTTCGACCGAACTGAACCGGGAATCAAATTCAAAAAACAAAAAACTCCAACCACACCGAATGACATAATAATGTCTCTCCCGAATCAGGAGACTGAGTACTATCAACCATAACATTATTCCTTTGCTGTGCATGGAAACAGGAATTAAAAAAAATCTTCTTGTTAGTTTTGCTAACCCAACAATTTCCACAACAATTTCATAAGTTTTCTAATGATATATAACGTATATGTTGAAATGTTCATTAAACTAATTAAATAATGACGATTTTCCACTATTGGTCGCCCAACTGTTTCTATTTTTTTAATGTTTTGTCAAACCTCAAATGATTTGCAATGGCGGAAGTTCAGAGAAAATAAATATACAGTCCCCATGGAAATGCATGTATAATGTCGAGCTGTCCATGCAACTAAGTGCTTTAACGATTTTGCCCATCGATAACAATAGCTGTGTAATATTAATGTCGACACATCTCAGATTTCTAAACCGTAAACCGGGACCGGCCTTTAACCATCACATATTTTCATGAAATATTCAGGAATATTTTCGAAGATAAACGTTCTGACTTGTTTCCCAGCTAATTTGCTAATATTTTGTTGGCTTAGATTGGAAATAGCGCACGTCAAGCATTTGATAGACAACAGTTATTTGTAGACCTCTTAAGGGTTGAGTCGCGACTTTAGTGACTGATAGATGAAACTTCAAATATATATTGATTAGCGTTAGTGGAAACCATTGGGGAGGGAGGTGCTCGAGTGGAGTGGGGGGGGGGGGGGGTTCTTCATGTCTTGGGATAAAATCAGGTTTCCATGGCAGAAAATATTTGGAGAAAAGTTAATTTGGGCATTCTGTTTGAATAATTGCTGTATATATATAAACTCATAGTGCCGTCAATGGTCCACCAAACAGACTGGGCCACTAGGATATATATGGTCATGGTCAATTGCCACGGTCAAAGACATATTTTGTGACTTTAGTAACTAAAGCACTATACTTCACATATTTGTTACTTAGCTATAGTTGACTCGTTTTTAGAAGGGGCGGGTGACCGTGTGAGTGGTCATGTGCCGGGATAAAATCTGGTTTCCATGGCAACGTATCAAATATTTAGAGAAAAATTGAAAAACCGACGAGCCTTGTGTTTGAAGAAAGGTCAAGATCATTGTAACCAATGTAATATTTACGTCTATATTATATTCATTCTCTCATATTCTGCTACCCATTGTGTGTTGGTTACAAAAGCAATCCCCATCATAATGCAAAACAAAATTAGGGCGCCATCAACTTGCTCAATTTGAAATATGATGCACTTGCTATAGGACGGTAACTGTCAACATGTGACAACATTTAGTTTATATATAGTCAGATATTTTATAAAAAAAATTATGGTATTTATGGCAACACAAAAATCACCAACACCAATAATATCCAAAAAGATGTTAATAATTAAGCTCATCATACTATCAGCGCGACCTGTCTCCCATGAGCAGCGGTTGGATATACGGACTATATAGTAATTACGCTTCATTTCACAATGCAAACTTATATTATAAAACCAATGGGAATTTTTTCACAAATTTAATATTGGAAATATAAAATAACTGTCTCATTTTTGGGTGATATTTCCCCGCGACACGTATTGAGATTTATTGTCTGTTCAATTCTTGAAGTGTGAAGCCATCATACTCTGTTTGGACTCGGGTCGTCGAGCATCGTGTCCACGTCCAAGATAGCGCCCTGGTCTGGTGCTGTCCTAGATAAACAATTAACATCCCAAAGAAGAAAGAAAATTAGTGTGAAAGTGGCAGATTATATGTTGTTCAATTCACAAAAAAAGGACCATGGCCGAACATACCTGTTAATATTTTAAAGCACCTGAGGTGATTTTTAATCCACGAAGCTTCAGCAAAGGACTGGAAGTGTTTACTCTTTCCAACATAAAAGAGAAATTGGGGGCATTGATACAACTGAATTGAAACAACTGACGTCATAGTTCCAACATAAGCAAAGGCTAAGAATGTGAAGCACTTGCAATCGTAAGAAATGGCTATGGGTGGATTCAATATATACCATTCTCCAATAGACAAGCGACTAGGAGTGAGAGTATACACAAGAACAGACATGAGGCCTGCAGCATTAGCGCATTGAGATAGAGTCGGACTTTGAAGTAAATGAAACACACTAATGATGAAACACACTAATGATGAAACACCATGATGAAACACACTAATGATGAAACATGATGAAACACCATGATGAAACACACTAATGATGAAACACCATGATGAAACACACTAATGATTAAACACCATGATGAAACACCATGATGAAACACACTAATGATTAAACACCATGATGAAACACCATGACGAAACACACTAATGATGAAACACCATGATGAAACACCATGATGAAACACCATGATGAAACACACTAATGACGAAACACACTAATGACGAAACACACTAATGATGAAACACCATGATGAAACACCATGATGAAACACACTAATGATGAAACACACTAATGATGAAACACCATGATGAAACACCATGATGAAACACACTAATGATTAAACACCATGATGAAACACCATGATGAAACACACTAATGATGAAACACACTAATGATGAAACACACTAATGATGAAACACACTAATGATGAAACACACTAATGATGAAACACACTAATGATGAAACACACTAATGATGAAACACACTAATGATGAAACACACTAATGATGAAACACCATGATGAAACACACTAATGATGAAACACACTAATGATGAAACACACTAATGATGAAACACCATGATGAAACACACTAATGATGAAACACACTAATGATGAAACACACTAATGATGAAACACACTAATGATGAAACACACTAATGATGAAACACACTAATGACGAAACACACTAATGACGAAACACACTAATGACGAAACACACTAATGATGAAACACCATGATGAAACACCATGATGAAACACACTAATGATGAAACACACTAATGATGAAACACCATGATGAAACACCATGATGAAACACACTAATGATTAAACACCATGATGAAACACCATGATGAAACACACTAATGATGAAACACACTAATGATGAAACACACTAATGATGAAACACACTAATGATGAAACACACTAATGATGAAACACACTAATGATGAAACACACTAATGATGAAACACACTAATGATGAAACACCATGATGAAACACACTAATGATGAAACACACTAATGATGAAACACACTAATGATGAAACACCATGATGAAACACACTAATGATGAAACACACTAATGATGAAACACACTAATGATGAAACACACTAATGATGAAACACACTAATGATGAAACACACTAATGATGAAACACACTAATGATGAAACACACTAATGATGAAACACACTAATGATGAAACACACTAATGATGAAACACCATGATGAAACACACTAATGATGAAACACACTAATGACGAAACACACTAATGATGAAACACCATGATGAAACACCATGATGAAACACACTAATGATGAAACACACTAATGATGAAACACCATGATGAAACACCATGATGAAACACACTAATGATTAAACACCATGATGAAACACCATGATGAAACACACTAATGATGAAACACACTAATGATGAAACACACTAATGATGAAACACACTAATGATGAAACACACTAATGATGAAACACACTAATGATGAAACACACTAATGATGAAACACACTAATGATGAAACACACTAATGATGAAACACACTAATGATGAAACACCATGATGAAACACCATGACGAAACACACTAATGATGAAACACCATGATGAAACACCATGATGAAACACACTAATGATGAAACACACTAATGATGAAACACCATGATGAAACACCATGATGAAACACACTAATGATGAAACATGATGAAACACCATGATGAAACACACTAATGATGAAACACATGATGAAACACCATGATGAAACACACTAATGATGAAACACCATGATGAAACACACTAATGATGAAACACCATGATGAAACACCATGATGAAACAACCTAATGATGAAACATGATGAAACACCATGATGAAACACACTAATGATGAAACACCATGATGAAACACCATGATGAAACACACTAATGATGAAACACCACGATGAAACACACTAATGATGAAACACCATGATGAAACACCATGATGAAACACACTAATGATGAAACACCATGATGAAACACACTAATGATGAAACATGATGAAACACCATGATGAAACACACTAATGATGAAACACCATGATGAAACACACTAATGATGAAACACCATGATGAAACACACTAATGATGAAACATGATGAAACACCATGATGAAACACACTAATGATGAAACACCATGATGAAACACACTAATGATGAAACATGATGAAACACCACGATGAAACACACTAATGATGAAACACCATGATGAAACACACTAATGATGAAACATGATGAAACACCATGATGAAACACACTAATGATGAAACACCATGATGAAACACACTAATGATGAAACATGATGAAACACCACGATGAAACACACTAATGATGAAACATGATGAAACACCACGATGAAACACACTAATGATGAAACACCATGATGAAACACCATGATGAAACACACTAATGATGAAACACCATGATGAAACACACTAATGATGAAACATGATGAAACACCATGATGAAACACACTAATGATGAAACACCATGATGAAACACACTAATGATGAAACACCATGATGAAACACACTAATGATGAAACATGATGAAACACCATGATGAAACACACTAATGATGAAACACCATGATGAAACACACTAATGATGAAACATGATGAAACACCACGATGAAACACACTAATGATGAAACACCATGATGAAACACACTAATGATGAAACATGATGAAACACCATGATGAAACACACTAATGATGAAACACCATGATGAAACACACTAATGATGAAACATGATGAAACACCACGATGAAACACACTAATGATGAAACACCATGATGAAACACACTAATGATGAAACATGATGAAACACCATGATGAAACACACTAATGATGAAACACCATGATGAAACACACTAATGATGAAACACCATGATGAAACACACTAATGATGAAACACCATGATGAAACACACTACTGATGAAACATGATGAAACACCATGATGAAACACACTAATGATGAAACACCATGATGAAACACACTAATGATTAAACACCATGATGAAACACACTAATGATGAAACACCATGATGAAACACACTAATGATGAAACACCATGACGAAACACACTAATTATGAAACACCATGATGAAACACCACGATGAAACACACTAATTATGAAACACCATGATGAAACACACTAATGATGAAACACCACGATGAAACACTCTATTCTAGACATAAGCACCATGCTATTGGGAGATTTCAACTTCAAACACATCGTCTGGGAAAGTAGGACAACGGAATCGGCAGTATATAGAGACAGACACCTATAAATGCATAGTAGAAGTAAACGACACTGGATAAACCAAGACAACAGTTGATTGGACCTGTATACTAACAAACGAAGAGGGAATGATAATCGAGCTGGAATACTTAACACCAATAGGAAAAAGCGACCATAAGGAGAAAACAATAAAATTAAATACATGTGCAACAGGATAGAATTTCAGCCTGTCCTCTTGAAAATACGTCATATTGAACGTATTTAAAAAACCCAAATACGCCCATATCGGCATTATTTGAATCTATATGAACGTAAATGGGGCACGAAAACAGTCGTATATGAGCGTATTCATATTACAAATACATCCGTATCGGGCGTATTTGATGCACCCCATACGAAACACGCTCATATTGACATTATTCTATTATTTATTTTGGAACTTCTGTCTGTATGTATATATGTACATGTATGTGTGTATGTGTGTTATAGACTCGAAAACTGCTCGACCGATGTATGTAGGCCTACTTTGATCCCGGGAACAATATGGTCGGGTCCATTTTCACGTGCGACCGTGTCCTTGACCTCGCTCATATACGCTCATATAGGCATGTTTTTGAACCGATCAAACAATAGTTTTTTTCTTTCTCCTAATACTTTTCAACGTTGTTCGCTCAGTATTAATAGGCCGGACGAAGTCGGGCACATCAGCTAGTTTAAGCTAAATTTGTTAATTGACATGACTTACCAGATTTACGCTCTTTATATAATGTGGTTTCACTGCGGGCTGTGCCATTCAACGGAACAACGGTATTTCGCTCATTATGGACTTATTTCAGAATATACTGCTTTCGTGGCCAATTTACGTTCATACTCAGATTCAAATAACGTCAATATGGGCGTGTTTGGGTTTTTTAAATACGTTCAATATGAATCTATTTGCATGAGGATAGGTAGACGATAGCTGATCATACATAACTGATAGGATCTTAGAAGAGAGAGATAAGGTGACACCAAAAAGGAGGGAATAACAATTGGAAGACAAAGACAAAAGCATCATTAGACGCAGTAACAGAAAAACAAACAAACAAACAAACAAAAGCAGTGGAAGAAATACATCTACAACAAATGAAACATTAATTCTGCAAGAGCAAGAAACAAATCGTCAGCTTAATTGTTGCAGTGATGCCAACTGAAACTATGGGAAGAAAATAGAGAATTTAAAAAAGAACATAAAATAATGCTGGAGCTATGTCCGACACAAGACGGAAAGGACGGAATAGCCGATCTTGAAGATGAAAATGGGAATCAGAGAATTCAACGAGAAGGGCAGATACCATGCAAAAGCATGGATGGAAGCATGCAGAAGTCGTTCGAATCTTCAAGAAAGGAAAACAGAGCGTTCATGGGCAACTATCGTCCTGTGAGCTTGACCAGTGTGGTATGTAATATATTGTAAAGTATAATCCAGACATCATATGGAGAAAAATATCCTTTGCACATGGGTGGAGACGTCTGTGATGAAATCCGGGTCCTGCTTTACATAATTTAAGCGTTGTATTTAGCGTTAAATTTGTTGTTTTTAGACAAACAGTCGCATATGTTCTTACTTTCAGTCACGTGTTCAGTCTTTATGTTGGTACTGAAAGTTATCCAACCATATATGGGATAATCTGCGGTATCAGGAGTCTGAAGATGGAACTTCGCGGAATTGCCAATGTATAGGTCTGGTTCGATGAGGAAGCCACGTCCCTGTATTGTGATGGCACGTGATGATAATACCGTGTACAGTTATGTAAAACAAGATACGTCATTGTTTCTAAATGCGCTAAGATGATACAATCAAGAATGAAATATATCAAACACACCTGTTTGTGACATGCACTATATATATCGATTGATTAGTTGCCCTTCGTTTGGCCGAGATGTTCTTAAACAGCAGAAGAGGCACTGATCGGACGTCTGGTAAGTTCTATCACTCTACACTGCACATGACATGATATCTCATAATGTATTGTCGACTTCTTGAGCCTAAGCAAAACCTAATGTAATTTGGAAGTATATATACGGGTAATATTGGACGATGAGTACACGATACACGTACTGGGGCGATTCCTTTCATTACGCTCGGCTACAATGGGTAAAATAACCTGGGTAAAAATGAATGGAAAGATTTTTGCCAATTTTGGTGACCGGAGTAATCTAAAAATAGCATAACTATAGTTACAACTGCAAAAAAACATAATTTTTTATTCAGGAAATTTGACAAAACTCATACAGACGAAGACTTAAGTAAATGAGCAAAAATATCTGATCTTCACAATGAAACTAACGAGAAGTTTGACTTTTATCAAACAAGCAAAATACCTAATTAGAGAACAACCTTGACACTAAGTATCTAAAACTTTGGATAAATAATTTTAACTGTCATTCAATTGAATTATATATTTCTGAATTATATATTAAATATTTATGACAAATTATAAATATTTTCCATGTGCATTCTCATTTGGCAACCGATCTTTTCGCGGAAAGTGATGTCACATTACAAATATTCTCGAAATTACACCACCTCGACCGTTGGTGTAGCCAGCGTACTCGGAGTATTTACCCTAAATTTACGCTCGATCATTCCATTCACTGCCCATTGTAATTTCATTACTCGTAGTAGCCGAGCGTAATGAATGGAATCGCCCCTGGTATAATTTTTTAGACTTTGTATAATCTGAAGAAGAAAAAATCGGCGTCATAGCTATTTTATACCTCTGTTCAATTGTTGGCACGGAGGTGAATCAGACGCTCTTTATTCATACCATATCAGGAATACGTGAACAAGGAATGCTCTTTATTTGTTTTACCATATCAGAATAGACAAACAATGAATAAAGCTCCATTCAGAGTTCACCCCACCATGCAGGACCTACCGCTACCGCACATGTGCGTAATGTGAAGAAATGAAAAAAATATTTATTTAAGACTTTTGTTCGTTACAATTCATTCTGCATTATACTGAGAAATTGAACTGTCCATATTCATTTGAAAATTGTCTAGATCAAGCCAGATTGAATTGTAACTGACAAAACACTTAAAAAAAAAGGTTAGATTTAATTAAGAAGATACACAATGCTGGCAGCGATCAGACATCGCGTAGCCAGGGGACTGAACTCTGGTTTGCAGCTTGACGATGAATACTCTTTATTGTTGCATGTTGAACCCAATTTTTTCAATTCTATGACTTTCAAAATAAATCTTTAAGTCGCATATAAAAGTCAAGAGTGGGGCGCAATCAGGCTATATTTTAACTCGGGATGACCCTGTATTGTCGGTTATCTTTGATTGCACACGCACATACCAACAAACTCTATTATCTGAGATTCCCCGACACTGACCGGAGTTTCGCAGATAGCTTTACATAAACAAGTCTGGAACCTTAGAGTGAACTCACTCAGTCATATCTCATAAGTCAAACTTTGGCGAAATCTGGTTACAGTGTAATCTATTGGCGTGAAATGAAATGACTGTAATATAAATTCGCCCATGTCCATTGTTAGATGGTAACGATATTCGCTATATTCGAAGTGCAACTCTGGTTATTTGTACCCAGTTATTGTAAAATATCAATTAAGAACCCGTCACCTATATGACAGGAAATTTGCCAACCAATGCTTTAGTAACACTATTGGGTATCCGAGATATACTCCAAACGCACTTGAGTACCATATTAAGTAAACTGACGAGAAACCCTCGTTATATATACATTGTTCCGTACCGCATAATACTTGGAAATGTGCTACTAAAGTTTGCGATTTCAAACCGTTACGGGTACTGGTTGGTACTCGTACCGGTACACGTTTTGTAATCGCAAACTGTTTTACGGGTACAATTATTCAGCACATCAACTGTTAATGTATGGTGAGCCAACTGCAACAAAATTGATGTATGATATAGTGAAAGTGTTATTCGCATTCGCTTTATTGACCGACGTTATACTTGCCGTTATCCTCTGTATGATTAGCATTCACCAGGGACGAGGCGACAATGGGAAGGGGTTGGTGTCTTAATTTCATTCACTCATTTTGGTAACATTTTCAACAATTGGATTTAATAAATAATTTCATTTATTTGAGTTTTGACTAAAACAGTTGGAATGTTCAGACTGAGAAAATATGTTATGATAGCTCAAATATACAATTACGCTAATTAAAATTTCCTACCAATATTCGGTGTAAAGTGTGTTGTTTTTAAAGGCACGATTGTCGAAAATATTCATATTTGTTCTAAACACCGTAAACAGAAAAACATTAAAACGCATACAGTTTCGTTCATATATACCATGACCATCGCGTAAACAGCATGTTATCATAAATACCTACTATATTTTACCAAAGCAAGAGCCTGATTGGGTTACATAGGACAGCACAATGCTACTGGCTAATCACACACAAATGACATAAACGCTCTTTATTAGTTCCATATCAGGAATTCACCAACAAAGAACGCTCTTTATGTTTACCATCATAATATAAACAAACACCAGAAAAGTTACTTTTTATAATTTTGTTTACATAACAATGGTAAAACATATGAGAATAACATACTGTCTACATTTTGATGTTCTTTCTGCTTGTGGCGGTTTTTGACGGGTGGAAATATTTTCACAGGATACCCACCGCCAAGGCCAACCGTACCTTTAAACCCAGGGTCAAAGAATGTCCTACATGTACTTTTAGTCAGATATAAGACCGAAATTGTCCCTTATATTAGTCGGGGAATTTTTATTCATATTAATTGAAAAAGGGTTGGAATCTTTCAACAGATCGAAGGGTCGGGGCAAGGGGATATTTATCCCAAGTATTGAGATAATTGTCTGGGTCTAAAAACGGAGGTATATGTAGGAAAGTTAAACTTGTTAACGATACAGGTTGTTTGATGGTAGACGTTTCATTATATGGTTTGAATAAAGAGCGTTTGCTTAACTTCTATGCGAAACAAAGAAAACAGCTGAAAGTCGCTCTGACGATGGTAAGGTTGTGCAGAGTTTAAGGTATGTATATCGGTATTTAGTGTCACTATCGACCTATATATTACCATCACTACAATATACAACAGTCTTGAGGTTTAAATGCGCGTTGTCCGTTCAAATGGTAAATATCTATATTAAAATGAGAAATCAGTCACCACCCACACACGATAAAATAAATAAACAGTGGTATTCAAAATTGCAACACATTCACAATGTGCTTATGCCCACGTACAAAGGGTCGATACAGGGTCGTGACGAGAAGGGGTTGGGGTGTCTCCAACAAATGGAAAGCTTGAGGACAGTCTATAGATGCTAAGATTTATCAATTTTCAGATTTCAAAAAGTTCGCACACCGGACCGAACCGGTGTGTCCCGGTCTCTCCCCATGTCGTGGCCCGTCAAAACTGACAATTCATTTAAGAAAAACAAACCAGGGCGTGAATTTGCCTGGTGTTAGACCACTATATGTTATGATTGTGCAATTTCCAGGTTCATGCAGATCAAGAATAAACTAGGCATACACTGCCATAGAAGCTAGTAGACTGATAAATATCGGATATAATTTTATCAATGTTCAATATGGTCTGAGAAGACTAACGAACTGATAGAACAGATAGAAACTTATTATTTTAACTTTCCGCACAGTATTATTAAGAACAATGTGCTTTATTTTACAATATGCAAGAAGGTATAGTAAAGTTGGCAGCGATTACGCACATTTCGAATCTTGCCACTCATCATGCTTTGTAGTTAAAAGTCGAGAAACACGCACCTCGGTGACACACATATAATACATCTATTTCAGATCGCAGCATTTACACGCCAAGAGTGTTTAGAAATGTTCATAAACCACCCAACTACACTTTATGTATGGTGGATACTGATGACTCCAACTTTCGTGAATAGCATGGAATGGGGAGGTGAAGTATCAGATTACACCATTTTCACAATGGACAACGTTTCTAGTAGAGAAATTATACTCGTAATACACCAGGGGGAAGGGGACTCCAGGATAAAATTAAAAGGTTGAAATTTTGGTTTAAAATTTTTGGGATCCACCAACCCGGGAACGCAAGTTTGTTTCCTTTCCAATCTCAGACACAATTCAATTGTTTATTTTCTCTCGTTCCGTGAGACATATCACATAATAGGTAATAGACATGTTCATGCACTGGGTAAACTTCGTATTGGCCTGTCACTGTACCACCCTTCTAACACCCAAAAATTTGATGGAAAACGGTAAAAATAGCAAGATAAGGCAGACATGGGGTGTGAAATGTTTTAAATAACCATCCGGTTGAAATGCCAATCAGACACCATGCAGACATATAAGAAAATCACAAAAGATTCATTAACTAAATTTGTCAAATAAGGTTCAGCATCCACACCCATAAGTTACCCGCAATATATGTGCGACAAAGATGTGTATGCACAGTAGCGTCCATATACTCTCAAGTTATGACAAGCCCCGACTAGATGATTAAATGGTCGCCCAGTCTCTGTATTAATTATACAAGAAAACCATAGTCAGAAATGGTAACGCCCTCAAGATCATATTAACGGGGCATATATAAATAGTTTTAAAATGGTGATTGCGAAAAACGATGATTGTGAAAAATATGTTATATAGATAACGGCTATGTAGTTGATTATATGTAATATTTTGTGTATGTTTTGATAGTGTGTGTTTGATGAAAAAGCATGTGAAAACATTGAAACAATCGGACGTGCCAAAACTACAGTTATTATAATTATTAAATATTTACACACCATATGATATGTGTTAAAAAAGGGTCATACGTTCCAATTGGATGACAGGTTCATCGTCCATTGCATTGATACACAAATAACCACACACCCATTGCCAAAAACAAGTGACGAACCCTTGATGATTGACACGTTATTACGTTGACGCGCTGCCAGCTCGCGGAAAATACAACAAACTTTTTAGTTTCTCGGTTCTCTTATACACGATTTTAATTGTTTTCGGATGGTATGTATCTTTTCTTTGTTATTCGTTCTAACTTGTATTGAATAGTGCATAAAATAGCATTCAGAATAATAATCATGCAAAATTGTCGATCTTCGTTACATGGTTCAAGTAGGCAAATACCGAGTAGGTTTCTAACCACATTTAGTCCATCCAAATACGCAAATAGCGAGTACGTTTTAATCACATTTAATCCATCGATCCTACGACAGGGACAAATATGCTGTCCAGTATACACCTTACGAGGGCGTAATAATGTTCCTTCTACATTCTGTTCCATTAACCAATAACAAGTAATAGAAGAACACACTGATAAAATATATGGATTCTGTGCAAACTGCAAAAACACAGTGGCTTGTAAGGCGCTCGCTACTCCGCCACCGCCCCAGCCGGACTACCCATTTACGCCGTACATGTCTATACGTCGTATTTAACCGTGGACTCGTTCCTAGTGCTCAGCCTCCTTTACGCTACGTAAAGGAGCAAAGTTTCGGCCAATCTCCATACAGTTGCGTCCCTTTTCTATGCTTCGCGCTCTCCATACAGTTACTTCGCGTAGCAGTGACTGGTTCGCTGATAGAGCTTGCTTTCCGGTATGTAGCGACTAGCGGAAGCGTTACGTCGTGGAGTTGGGCGGAACAGTGAGCGGAGTGTCTGAGCCAGATACGAGACTAATTTAACCCCACTCACCAGCGAAGACATTATATACTGTACCTACTAGTATATATGTTCCAGAATTACGTCATTGTTATATACTTGAGACACATGTATACTACCATGAACAAAAGAACAGACACGTATATAGGGACGGTGCATAATGGTGCAGTTGGAGGGGGAGTGGGCAGTGGAGCGCATTACAAGCCCATTTGGCAGCAAATATGAATACTTGTTTTGTAATAATTAGCATGTTAAGTTCAATACTCAACTTTTCATTTTATAGGTAGGTCTCAGTAATGCAAGGTCCCATCTACCAAATGATGAACATCATACAATAATACAGGAAATCTGTTTATCTTTCAATATTCATGCCATTTAAAGCACCAGAAGAATTAAATGATCTAACTTTGGCATCCCAGCGATAATTTAATGTCAAAAACAACAATGAGAACTGATGGAAAATCTTTAATTTGTCAGTGTATTGTTTGCCTCGTAAGAAGCGGGACCCACTCCATGGTGTCGTGTTATAAAACATAGAATATAGAACAAGTATTGGGCAAATTTATATTGAAACTAGGAGCCCCTGTTTGATTAATGCTCTATATTTGTCCAGTTTATAAGCCTGTATATTTAAAATCATTTTAGCAGTCATAATTTATCTTTAAACATGGATTTGGAAAACAAGCATTGGAAAAATCTGCTATCAGCGCTCAGACCCACCTACCCATCCGACCATGTATCCTGGAGATTTTCCCGCCCCCAACATGCATACACTAAAACTTTGTTAATCGGGGAGGTTTAGATTGAACACTTCGACCGCCAAGCATAACATACTGTAATTCTCTTTGAGAATTTGATATATTACTCAGTTCAGTACTTCCCAAACGCTTGAAAATGTCTCATCCGATCTGACACTGAAATTGAGTTCATAGTATACAATAAATCATTCTTGTGATAACAGCGAAATGTTCGTGTTTCATCACTTGATCGGAGGCAGCGATGACTACTATTTTGAAACACGGACAATAGGATCTACACATTTTACCCAATACTCTGTGGATATCTCATACTGATGTGCTGCAGCATATTTTGGAAGGTTTGATGTTGTAGATATCAAAATAAATGATGATCGGTCACATTCGTGATACTGCTCTGCGTATATACTGCATGGCACCCAAAAGTCGAGGTTTAACCGTTCTATGAGAGCCTGCTTTCGTCTGCTCTCTCGTGAGGTATTCGCACATCTCTGATCAAAAGTTTCTCTTATACTCTGCAATCATTCGTCCTCGCATACATGCGGCGTTTGTATACTCTTATACATAATAGTTAAGGTTATCAAAATTAAACAATGACCATGCAAAATAAAGTATATCATATACCAAATTGAACATGGTGGTGACGCCCTATTTATTTTTGCATTTATTTAGGAATTGCTTTAAGACTAAGGCATTTGGGTTGGCGGCATATGAGACCACCAATAAAAAATAGACAGAAAAATGACACTTTTTTCAATGACCTTGACCTTAGTGGTTGACCTTGACCCTATATGTCATATTGGCCCAGTTCATTTGATGGACCATTGATTGCACTATGAGTTCACATCATTTATTCAAACACAAGTCTAATTGTTTCCAAACCGCAGCATTTTTTCCCAAATATTTTATGCCGTTACCATGGAAACCAGAAATTCTCCTGAACCATGACTCG
Source organism: Siphonodentalium dalli (assembly GCA_032622095.1). Lineage (NCBI taxonomy): Eukaryota > Metazoa > Mollusca > Scaphopoda > Gadilida > Siphonodentaliidae > Siphonodentalium > Siphonodentalium dalli. Next base: position 69,989,187 of record CP136068.1, read on the forward strand.
CAGCCCGGGCACCCCCCTCAAAAATTGTTTCCCATATCCCATTTTACATATCGGCAAAGTTTCATGCTTTAATCCGGTCTGTCACGATTTTGCTAAATTTTGACCCTAAATGACTGGGCTATAGGAGTAGCTATTCAATTTTGCAAAAATGAAAATTTCATTGGAATTTGTCCATTCTGGCAGCCATTTTGGGACAGACATTCTAACGTTGGCTCGCCGGCGGTTGGCACTGCTACGTTGGGCCAACGTTGGCTTGCCAACGGTTGGCATTAATACGTTGTGCCAACGTATTTAATGCCAACCGTCGGCAAGCCAACGTTATGCCAACGGTTGTAACTTTGGGCCAAGTAGCATTGCTATCTTGGCTACATATATGGTTTACGACTAAGCATTGCTTGTGTATATTTCATTATATTACTAATTTGGCATTAGTTGGTGCACTTATACGACAGTAATTCAGTATTTATTTTATACCAACTGCCATCATGGTCGCCATTGTGAATAGAACATTTTGCTCTAATTTAAGAGTCTAAGCGGGCATTGGCGGATTTTGGATATGTGATTCTGGACACTTTCCCGCACAAAATGAGACCAAGAAACCTTCATTACAAATTTCATCCAGGTCTAACATATTGACAACCAACCGTTTTATGTTGATTACACGCCACTCGTTCTAGAATCCGTGAATTAAACCAAATTACAAGGTTTATTCAACCACAAACAGGGCTTGTCTTGTCATGCGTGATGGTGCTTTTTATTTACAGTTCCAGTTTCATGGTTGAGGCGAACGTCATTTACCTCGTGTGAAGTCAACGGAATTCACATGGACCACGTGGGGCATACGGATTGTAAATATGGCACAAAGGGAACACTGTAATTCTAAGAACAGGTTATATTATACCCTATATCCAGGAAGTAATCACAAGAAGTTAACTACTTCGTCGTCTTTTCGCACAGCAAAACAAGACCATTGTCAACGAAAAGACCACATCAAATGCCAGGAGGAACCGTCTCGATGCTACACCCAGAAGTTAAGATGTGATGGCGTGTTCGATTGCCCAGATGGATCAGACGAGGCCGCATGCGGCTCAAGAAAAAGAAGGTTGGCAGAGGAAGAACAAGGTATACCTGTTGCACATATTCATATTCAGGGCCCTAGATAAATTTTTATGCAAACTGTTTTGCTTTATCGGCTGAGCCACAAGAGTCCTACTTCAATAGAGACACCTCACTCAGTCACTGTCACGCAATTAACCAGGGTTATATCTTATTTCGTCATATTGCAAACTTCGGGAATAGAAAGACTGATATACTCTGAAAGAGTATTGAATAATGTATAACCTTACATGTGTAAATATAGCCTATTTGTATAAGATGACACCTTTCCGATTATGTCCTTATAAAAATGTCCCATGGTTTACTATAGTATATCTACGATAAGTATGATTTTACCATAGTTACCATGATCCCCTATAATATATATATATGGTAACCATGGTATTACATAGTTACCATGGTAGTGTTGTGGTATTTGCATACCACGTTTGGGTTTACCATAGTTGTTGTAGTAAAACTTATTTTTTGTGGTAAAAATATGATGAAAGTAATCAATCTCACAACTAAATCATAGTAAAACCATGGTTTAACTACAGTAACCATGGTTTTAATTTACCAAGAGCAATTTTCCATGGATTCTGTGGTACAACCACGTTTAGAAGTCGTGAATCACCAGTTCATCATAACTTATGGTTTTCCTACGATAATTATGATATTACTATATTAATATTATGATACTTATCGTAGTTATTACCATAACAGCACCATGGTATATTTAGTACCACCGCAGACGCTGCGATTAAAATGGTAAGTGGGGAAAATCGCAGGTGGAGCTAGAGAAAAGTGACTTGCCCGCAGACGCTACGGTGCTGCGATGTATGCAGCTACAATTCTATCCACGTGATCGATCACATGATTCCAAAATGTTATATCACATTCTCCGCATTATGCAATTATATACATATACATGGCATGTATCTCAATTTTCTAAACTAGCAAGTTGAATTTGAAGGTTCAAGTGAAATTGCATATTTTTTTATTTTGACATTTTTGTATACCTTTCAACTCCACAGCGGCCACAGTGCTTGATCGCTACGATATGGCTACGATATTGTTGTGGGCATGTGCATTGGATGCTCCACCTGCAATTTTCCCCACTTACGATTTTAATCGCAGCGTGTGCGGTGGCACTTACTATGCATGGGACAAACGTAATATGTATACCACAGTAGTACTATGGTAAATGTACTACATTATTACCATAGTATGTATACTATATTAATAATGTGGTAGCAATACGTACTAGGGTTCTACCATAACCTATACCCAGTGGTAGTATTATAGTACAAATATTACCATAGGATTACTGCATGCAATACATAATTATCACTGTGCTATTTTGTACTACATAAATACCACATAACCACTACGATAGGCCTACAGTTGTACCACAGTTATTCACTTTTACTATAGTATTATCACAGTAGAGTACCAGGGTATTAGGTTATTACTGCATGGTATTAACATACAGTATGCACGATGGTCATAATATTACAATGGATTTGATTTAACATGTATAGTTTGACTATGGTTTTAATTTAACGCGAACTGGCATAACTGCGTAATTCTTATGTCACAATATATCGTATAATGATGTATAATGACTTATTTAAAGAACCGATGTAATATAGTTTGCGCATATATCTCGTAGACGATTTTTAATATGTGGTGTGAAACATAAAAATAATTTCAATTCTGTACAAATTTTGTCTTGGTTTTATAAGCTATATGGTCCTATATCTCTCGTATTTTGGCAGAACAACTTGGATTATTCTTCTTTGCTACAAGTTTCGTATGCTACTCGTGCTACCGTTGTAAATTAACTATGTATTTTACTATCGTAGTGAAAAATATGGTAAATTTAATAGTAATTATTTAATTTAATTACCATGCATCCATATACTATAGTAGTAACATACATCGCAAATTACACGTACGCTTGGCTGAACCTGGCTAATAATGTGATTTGGTGAATTTCACAGAATGATACATATTGCAGCATCAGTCTGATTTGATCTGTTTTCTCGATCATTCCTCTAGAACACGACCATTGTGCTTTGGGCATAGCAGTGCCATGTGGTAGCGTGGTGACAGAGTGTTATCTCCCTGTCTCTCGATGCGATGGAATACCAGACTGTCCTAATCGAGCTGATGAGATAGACTGCGACCAACATGTGGATCCAGGTTAGTGGAACCGAACTGGAGAAATCTAAGGCAGGCTAGTTCTCACAAGGCTAAACAGTATATCAAGGGACGTGGCTAGAGCCTAGAGTGCCCCGTAGGGTGTGTGGCGGTTCATACGCCTGCAGTGGGAATTTCTAACTGCAGCCCCATTCAACCAGAGAGTAAATTCCACATATAAATTACACATGCAAGAGCTCCTATGGGTGGAATTTAAAATTGTTGAACATTTTGGTAAATGGGGTGGGGACCCCAAAAACAACAAACTGTCGCCACGAATTTGTACGATAGAAATAACTATGCGGCGCTACCAGCGCGACGGGTAAAATGATACGAACTGACATTATGTGAAACTATATTTATATGTCCCATCCATATATACTATATGATACTATCCAAATTAAGATGTTTCGTGTTGAATATCGAAGAAACTTCTATAATAAAGATTCTAATTGTTTTGGACCCCAACGGTGCATGATCTATTCTCTAATATCGTATTATGTAATCACTTGAATGCGGTTCGGTGTCACATCACGTTCTCGGTAGTTTACTTCTCGTTGTCGGTGTGCATTTTTTCAAACGTTTTCAAATTTCATCACAAACTGGAGCATTTGAAAGAAATTCTATTATTTCTCCACGTTATCAAGCCTTATACCAAGTTACCAGATATTCAGCCATACTTATCGATTTAAAGTGAGCGTAGATGCCATGTTGTTATGAGAAAAGTATCACACAAAGATATACCTCTACGAAATTTCTATTCGAACACTGGAAAAAGTGTCATTATTTTCTTTTATCCGCGTCACCACTAGGGTTTGCGCTTTACTTGATGCTGGGCGTTAATCTTGCCTACACATTTCAATACCCAACATATAAAAGTGGTATTTGAAGAAGAATTGAGCATCTATTTATGGTCAAAAATTTACAACTCCGCGGTAAGGAATGTTCACAACGGATGTGATCTCGAGACAAATTAATGCTAAATTCTACTCGGCAAATAAATGCTATATCATAACCGTGAGTCCATTAGTAGGTTTTGTTGCTCAGATTTGGTCAGGCAAGCGATATTGACTTAAAAAGTCAGGAGTTTTGTTAGGTGACCAAAATTTCCAACGACCGTTTCTGATAAAGAACGTCTAGATGCTTCCGTTTCGCTAACGTGGTATATGTAACACAGAGGGTTTTCAATTATGAACTGTTTGACTCATTTTCGCGTATTTCTCCCATTTATGGTTTTGTGGATATTCGCCATACATCTGCCAATACAAATGGTGGTGACTGCAAACACAATCTGACTAATTTAGTGTCAAATAAGGTTTATTAATAAAACGCTCCTTCGTTGCAGGAAATCCGCATATCGATGGTGACAACGAAGGGTGATGACACAACGGACAGAGGAGGACCAATGACAATAAATCATATGACATTTTAAATCACATTTCAAGTGCAATTAAAATTACAGTGATCAGAAGTGATCTTCTCCAAAATCTATATTTGTTTCCGTCCTTATATATTAGTATAGACCAGCATTGGCGAAAATATACTCACATGCAGCCGATTTCGTCCAGATTTGTGTCCGAGTTATTGCCCTTGTTGGATTTTGAAAATATATATTTGAAAATATATATATATACATTTTAGCGTAGATCACTAATGCATAAACTGCTGATAGAATATATATCGAGAGAGAGAGCAGTTCCATTAATTACTCCCAATGAATTAGAGTGAGTATTCCGATTGGTACCTTATATTATTTTGTATATCTATTAATAAAAAGTCACCAAACTATCTTGTAGGAGAATTTTCGACTGGAAGGAGGGTTGTGCACCATGAGGCTATACGTGTGAACCTTAAATTCGAGAGAGCAATACCGAGAGAGAGAGAGAGAGAGAGAGAGAGAGAGAGAGAGAGAGAGAGAGAGAGAGAGAGAGACTGCGAGAGAGAGAAACTGCGAGAGAGAGAGAAAGGGTGGGAGGGGTATATATAAAGAGAGCGTGAGAGATGCAGAGATATAGAGAGATTTAGATAGAGAGAGAGATCGAGATAGAGATAGAGCGAGAGAGAGGGACGGAGATGAGAGCGAGAATGAGAGAGAGAGCGAGAGAGAGAGAGAGAGAGAGAGAGAGAGAGAGAGAGAGAGAGAGAGAGAGAGAGAGAGAGAGAGAGAGAGAGAGAGAGAGAGAGAGAGAGAGAGAGAGAGAGAGAGAGAGAATCAAACACCTCCAATTGTAAGCGAATGTCCGACTGGAACGATGGGTTGGACAGTGCACCGTGAATCTACGTGGAATTTTTGTTTTTCATTTCAGAAGGAAGGTACGAACATATTCCGCTATGTAATTCTCTCTAAATAGTGGTTGGGATGTTAAAATATATCGAATACCCAACTATTGTTGATTTAGGTATATGAAATCTCCTACAGTTGATCGTTTCCGTTCTTAAGGGGGCGCTTATGCGACCCACAGGAATATCAGTTCCTTACAGCTGGAAATATAAAAGACTTAATGCCACGGATATGTATGTATAGTAAACTATAGACATCGCTACTGTTTTATTTCAAAGGGAGATAATCTTGCTTTTGAACAGAAAAAATAATTCTTAAAATAAAATAAAATCAAACTGGTATTGAATCATCATTAAAAGCACAAAACTGGAAAGCTAATACTGGTTTAGTTCACATATATTTATTTTGGCGGTAAAAACAGGGTTTGTCTTGATAACCAGGAATGGTCGTTTTGGAAGAAGTATATGCCATAGCACATCTTATCCGAAAAATGAGACCAATGCTCACACTAGATATAAATGTCCTATGTTTTCAATGAATCAACAAATTTTAATATGTAGCTTTGTTTATTGAAGATCCTAATACTGGAACATATACTCAACGCCATAATGATGAAGGGTCGGGCGCACGTTTTCCAACATTTCCTGAAATTTTAAAATGGATTTTTCTTAAAATCTGTCTGGAATGTCTTTTAATTGGTACAAGGAATTATTTTGACACAATATTTAAGAACCATCAACTCATTGAAACGTATAGCCCCACATACTATTCTTTTATGGAATGCAAAATATGTCAAATTCCGCTGTTTTATGGTGCAAAAAACTTCTGTAATTTAACTTTTATAAAGTATACTTTATATGTATGATCCGAAGATCATGAGAGCGGATTTTTATTGTATAAACATTTTCATGTAGAAAGACAACCACTCAGAAATAATGTTCTATATTTGAGAATGTTAAAGTCATGCCTGCTGACCAATACAACTTTATGCTGAGATGAGTTTTTAGGTCATAGGTCGATAGTCAAATTCCCAGCTAACCAGGTGTCTACTACTGTGGCAGATTGCCATTTGATTGCTCCCTGCTTGATTTTCAACCTCTCAATTGAATTAAAATCCATTGTTTTCGTCTTCTCGCAATAACTGTTCAGTTTTGCATGTGTACACTGAAGATGATAATACGTGAAATTCAAGATTTTTCGCCGGGTTGATCCAGAGAAAATCTTTCCTGGATTTATGCAAAACGCTCGTCTGGTCCTTAAACGGGATGAGGCACCCTTGTTCGATTTCCCCAAGTATAGTCGCGCTCCTAGGAACAGCTGTTCCATCGCGTGATTTGACTCGCAGTACTTATTTGTATAAGAGTGACATTTTCACAACTAACGTCGATACGGATTAGGATAGTTTTTCAACAAAACCGATGTAAACAATTTCAAATTCTCGTGACAAATTGCGACATCTGATGAATGTGCCACGTGGATCACTTTGCTGTCGGCGCTTGTATTATAGTGAACAATCAGTCTCTAAGTCTGCGGCCTGTACTTCGAAATTGTGTGGAAACGGGAACGACGGTTTGTATTTCATCCCAAACAACATGTATCTTAGAAATGAATGGGGTTTAACTTTTCGCTCTACCTAAAGCTATCACCACATTATGCCCACTTTGTGTTATTTATATTTAAACACTAAAATAAATAACAAATTGAGTCTTAATAGTATTAATGGCATCATTATTTATTTAACTTCGATGACATCATAGACGAATATCATCACAAATTTAGCCATTTCTTTTGTATCAATGGGTCCAGAATGTTTTTCACCGGTGCCGCTATTTGTCTGCCAGTGCGGCTAATGTCCAGCGATCTCCGACGATATCCTGGAGCTTTTTCGTTATTAGCTAGGTCCTATCGTTCCGCACCCCTTGGTGCCAATGGTTTATGAACTTAGTGGCTGATGGTGTTAGGCATTTTAATCATAAACATATTCGCACAACTCCATTTCCTGTGATGTTTCAATTGCCAGCTTTCACTTGACCTTTTTCAGGTTTATTTTCCTATTCCAGGCTACATTAAGTAACGGGGATCATGGCACGACTACTGCTCTTGGTTGCAATATCTGGAATTCTGCTTTACACGACCCAATCACGTATGTTCATTCCAATTTGTATTACATGCATGCCATGGGACTGTGTTTATTTGAGAAATGTTCTGCGGAATCAACGTTTGAATTTGTTAGTGTTTCATTCTAAATTACAATAGCTATAGCTATAACGTGTGCCGATCAAAGATACTTGGTAAACCATGCATGATATATAGTTGTTATACCATGTCCTAATTTGCAGGATGTTTAATAGTCTGGATATTCAGCAGCAGTATCTACGATTTTGTAGGCATCACACGTCCATTTTTATCGTAAATCACTAATTCATAAGCTGCTTATAACTATGTCACTGCGTCTCAATAATATATTTGTATAGCCCCCAATTGTTCCACAAATTTGTAGACCGCCTCCCCCACTTTATCACCAATTTGTGGTCTCCAACTTTTTCCATCGCTCGTGTTCAACGCTATTTAGCCCATGACGTTCAGGTTTTTTTTTGGCACCATGATCATCTCCACAACCACATGCACACATCTACAAACGAATCTTGGCTTACATACATCTTGACAGTGAATACGCGTCAGAGCGCCCTTCTGAGTGCCCCGTTGCTGCGTGAATATTCCGTGTAATACCTCATTGATTGAAACGTCGACCAGCGGATCATCTGACTGGTTGTAGGTTCATCGATTTACAAAGGGAACCGGCAAATCGATCCTGAATTAATGGGTTTAGTTGTCTAGACACTTTCCGAGACGTACGTGCTATTCAGGTCCCAGCTAACTTCTCTCTCATTCCTTTCATTTCAATAAAGATTTCTATGGAAACATAATTGAACTCACGCGGTGGGTGATTCTCATGAGAGAGCGTGCACGCACATGAATATCATACACATGTATACACAGACGTGGCTAGAGGGTCTACGTAGTGGATTTTCAACTCACACTGTATATATACTATCGTAATATCAATCTATCAGAACAAGTTCAACCTATTTTGTTATCATAAATACTGTGCATCATTTTGGCTAAAGTTGAGCGGGGTCAGGCACCCCATCACAATCACCACGTCTCTTCTTGTGTATATAGGACTGCCAGAGACCCGTATGTAGAGGTATTTTGTTTGACGGGGGGGGGGGGGGGGTTGGGGGTGTTCCAACTTAGGAGCGAAATTGCCAACTCTGAAAACTTGTCAAAATTTTACAACTGATGGCCACATGTTCCACGCTGTCAAACAACGTTTAACACATACAATGTACAGGGGTGTGAGATTGTTTATTCTGAATAGGATGCTTGTGGATTTTTTTACCCAAATAATACACAAAATCCACTTGAGTTGCTAATAACACTGTCATTCATCCGCTATCCCGCGCGATCCGTAAAGGATAATGTTCGAAGCTGAGGGAATTCGGTAAAAGAATAGACGAGGGCTTGCCCGAGTCTATTCTTTGCCGAATTCCCGACGCTGAGAATATTATCTGACTTAAAACCCACTCATTGAATTGTTGTTGGAGCCACAGTTAATATCAATTGTGTCAAACATTATCTCTCTCTGCCTTGATTACATGAGTACACGCCCACAGTTCAGCACGGACAGTTTGTGATGTCCGTGTTGTCCACGCCGAAAAGCAACACATTTCAATTATTATTTAATTCGAATTAGGACTCGCCAGTTGAGGGACGTTTCTTCCGAAGTTTGTCGTTGCGCTATGGATTCGGACAGTGTATGTGAGCAATATATTACTATCTTTCTTTCTTGATTTAAAGATGCCCCATCTAATTCGACATCAAATACGTTAACATTCCATACTAATTTATCGGGCAATAAAACATGAAAAATAATGGTAATGATGTAAAAACGCTCTTTATTAAATGTGGTTTTTTTTCAATATTCTGGCGCCAAACAACACGATACCTGGTAAAACTGTCTTATTATTAATAAGTCGAAAGCACACACGAATCTTGCATAAATGGGTTTACTGATTATTTCTCATTGTTGTCTTGTGTAGAATACGCATGAATAGAAGTATTATAGTGTTCAATCGTATGGGGTATTTTAAGTATCATCCTATGGTTTATACACATGGGCGTGGCTAGACGTGACTCAGAGCAACATGACAATTTAGTTTCGCACACCCACCCCTTTCATGGTGTTTCAAAGGGTATCATAACATTTCCAGTTATTGGACAATTCTTACATGACATGGGCCACCCCCGTTGTTAGCAATTTCCCATCGTATATGCATGATTTCCAAATATTCACTCACCACGATGACCTTACATGTACCTTTAAGTGTCGCCCAGAGAAGTTAGCAAATGGTTAGTGCGCAAATGTATAACATGTATTATCTTTTCTACGAAACGGCATACAATCGCGTAAATAGTGACTATATATATCGTTCCAATATATAATTGATTAGTCATCAGCGACGTGGCTAGAGGGCTCCTGTGATTTCCCGGCTGCATCCCGCCCCTTTTAACAAGACCGAGCTCGCAATGTCGTGTAATTTCATTTGCTTCCACCCCGTGGTTTGGAATTTCCTAACTGTACCAATTGAGGGGAGGAATCATGAAACAATTTGAAATATGAGCCTGAAACCTGTAAAATCCTAGCATCTATAAAAAAAAGTCTAACTCCATGAAAACTCATGCCTCGATTTGTTTTTTTCTTAAATTCAGTTAATAATGGAATGTGGTATGCTAGCATTAACCATTGGGTTTTCGCAGTGAGTAAATGTGCACACAATTTTTTTTCAAACACCAAAACCTCGTTTTAACTGGATCGCTGATGTTCAACAACGACATTTTGCATACTTATGTGAACAGTACTGTGACATTGACAGTCATTTTATCGCCAAATATTGCTTGAATCTCGGCTCTGTTGACCATTTACCCCTTGAGATTGTATCGATTTAAAAACCACTCGTGCTTCAAGAAAAGTTAAAAATAAACAACGCATGATCGCGTTATCCATGTCTTATCGTAAGTTATCGACAATCAACACAAGAACAAAACCAATCCATTGTTCCACATTTTCTCTTGGTGATAATGATTTTACAGACCAATGCGAACGCCTTACGTACCTATAATGTTCTCCCTAAAATGTTCAAGTTCGGCACACGTGTTAGATCATGCCATGAATCTTTACTCTGGCTATATACCCCTGTATATATCATTTTCCATATGTTCAAACCCTGGGAACCTTTTCTATTATCTTCTGATGGGGTTGAAGATTGAACAAACCACGCAGGGAATATATTTCTGTGTTAATACTTGTTCCTTGAATATAAATTCCCAGCTCGATGTTGCAAGATTTGTGTAGCTTTGTGAGCCAACATCAATGAAATTCCAAGCGACGCATAGTACAATCGATTAATTCAAGTCCCCCAAACCATGCAAACTCGAGTTAGGACCTTTACCTGCTATAAAATACAATATTATTACGGAACAGTTATAACCGAGCATTATATGTTAACTGCATTTTTTTTTTCAATGTTATAAAACTTCCCTGTCAGAGCAACAGAAAGTTATCATGTTTTGAACTAGTGGAGTATGATATCTTGGCGAAGCCAGAGTCGATATGCATGATATGTCTATACACATGGATATACGCTATTATGTTTCAATTTGATACTGGAAATGTTATATTTTTTTCTATGCTTCACCATTGTATTAAAAATAACCATGTGAGCACTTTCTCGTTCAATAAGTAACGTATAGTTAAAATCTGTGTTAAACGGTTTTGTGTTTATTTGACCGACTTAGGGACGTATTTAGATGTTATCTATATGTGTTTTAGCCTGTCTGCGCTGGTCTGCGGACTTTTCTAAATAGTTAGTCCAAATAGCTGTTGGTGTTTTTGTATCAAAGTTTGAAGAATTTTATTTTATTTTTTGGCTTGGCAATATAAAATCAAAATCGCTAAATATTTGTGAGTTTTAATTAGCTCAGCAAATTAAAGGTACTCAATCCGATTAAGCACCCCTAAATTACTATTTCTGTGACTTCAGGGGTAAAAAAAAAATGATTCGAGTCGAGTAACCCACCCATCCAAGCTCAGAGTTATTAGATATTAATTTTTGAAGTTTGCAATTATGCGTACTAATAATTGCCCTAAGTTTGTAATTTTCTCGAGATGTATAATTTTCACAGAAACATTATTCAAACAGGCGAAGCTGGATAACTCTAAAATCAAGTGTATTAATAACGCAATTTTGACTGAGACCATCATTTTGACGGCGTGTTTCTGGGCCAGAAACAATAGAAATAACAAAACTTGAAAAAACAATCTGATCATTATGAGCGTTGATAGGTAGGTTACTCGTCTCGAATCAATTATTGTTTATCCCCGGAGCCAAAGAAATAGTAATTTATGAGGGCCTGATCGGATTGAGTACCTTTAAGTGTTCCGATATTTAATGCAGCTTGCCGACACGCCATATTGACTCAACTTACATGATTGGGGGAGGAGCCACTCTATGACGTCACTCAGTCGATTTAATCCCTCGTGTATTCGTAAAAAATAATGCCCACGGGCATTCTTAAAAAATAATGCACACGGGCATTCTTAAAAAAGAATGACTGTTGGCGTTAAAATAATGTTCATGCGATCAAAACGCTTGAGCGTTCTGCCGGATAAGAGCCCTGTCCGGACAAAGGGATAACACGCCGGTGGGTTTTAAATACATATAAATCTCTATAGGCCCATTCATAGTAGGGACAGGACGGTGATCATTAGCCAAACCCCGCGAACCTGTCCTCAGTCAAAATGAGAACAATTCGAATTACAACAAATTTTCCGTTGGTATATTTCAAAATTCGATAAAATGCCGAGTCTTTGGACGTTCTATATGTTTTATGTTTGGGCATGTGACATGTATTGTGGTAGCAGCACCACGCACATTATTTAACTTAAACTTATTCAGTTGCTGTCTCATTTTATTCTTCAACGAGACAAGATGGCATTCAATATGGCCGCTGTATTTTTCCCAGAAAAATGAGTTTGATCTAAATTTTAGAGAATATGTGAACACGCACAAAATATCTAATCAAAACGAAACATTGGACAAACCGATCAGGAAAAAAAATCGTGATTGTGACTTTTCTGTACTAGGTAAAAATGCGGCGTGCTCGTGGGACAATGCGCTTATTTGCAAAGAGGACAAATCCATATGCTTTGAACTGGAGAAGCGGTGTGATGGTGTGCAAAACTGTCCAGAGGGATCAGACGAGCAAAACTGTCACAAACACCCGGATGTGAGTATGTTTATGTCACATCATGGTAAAGAAATGTGTAAGCGGAACAACTGCTAACTATTTTTGTCATCTGCTATTCATTTGGAAGATAACAATCCAAAATTGATTGTCTTTATCTAACAAGTTGCCATGGCATTATCGTTGTCCAGCTTGGTCGTGATGGAGTTATGTGTCACATGTGCAAACCAGAAAGTAACATCAGCTAAATAAATATTAAAAAGAAATGTATAGTGAACGCGGAAGATACAAAAAAAAAGAGGTGGTAATTTTTTGGGCAGGTGGGAGGGGGCTTAGTGTAGATTTAGGATATAAGCAGAGTGGGTTACCACATTTGGAGTTCGCTACATATATGTATGTATTGAACGATTGCAATATGTGACGTCAGTATATCAGACGCCGGCGTCGATTAGTCTGCTGGGGAGGGGATGTCAAGTTTAAGGGTCGGGGGTGTCACAATTGTTTTGTGCAAGGTGGAGGTGGGGGCGTAGCGACTAGTTTTTCTCCTCGTGGGAGGAGATAATCAGTAATCTGGATGTCTACCGGTTGTGATATTTCAATATTACTCGGAGGGGTTGATCATTGCCTGATTGTTATTGTTGGCGCAATTATTAATAACTGTGTACTTGACCTCTCATAGAACCCACCCAGAACGAACTCAATTATATTTTACTAAATTTAGACCCCGCTAATCCCACACCAGCCAGCGGACTGGAGTATTCGGGACCTGCTGCGTCGACACCACATGTCACATCATGTATTCTTTCTGTTAGCGCAAACCCAATGAATATCTACCGACATACAAATGCGGTAATCACCCTCATTATCTCATCCCACGAGGATAAAAACTATGATACGGCTACGCCCCTCCCCACCATGCCCACCCTCCAATTTTGTTTATATTTAGTTTTGAGTACAACATAACGTTACCATTGTTGACATCAGTTTGAAATTTCGACACTGTGAGAGCGTGTTCATATTATGAACTATACTATGAATTATGAACTTCATAATTGGTATAGAGTTATCTCTCCCCATTTTACATCGAACTCGCCCTCTAGCAACGTCTATTAAAAGAAATGCACGTATGTTGGTCAATAATTCACGTCTATTATATTTTCATGGACTGCTGTTAAAATTAGTTTCGTATTGTCGCATATTGATAGAAATGCTATTAAACGAAATTGAATTATATTAAATGTACGATAGCTATATTATAATGTATACTTGCTGTATTAAAATTTGTTTTTACATATTGGTTGGAATATGAGTAAATAGATGTTATACATTAATTCTGCGTCTTTCAGTATTGATTAGAAAACGATATATATCAGAATGAAATTGTCTCATATGAATACAAGAAAGATATTGGTTCGGAAATGAACAAATTGGTTGGGAGATAATATATTGATTAAGAAAAGGTTGCTATTAAAATGGAATATACCTATATTGAATGCTTGGTGCATGTACTTAGTTAAACAGTTCACTATTAATTTTTATTTGACGTATTTTCCGACCAAACGGCTGCCCACAACGCTTGCCACACACAGCGCCATGAGTTCGCTGACCTTGCACACACATATTTCTGGGACCTCGAAAGCTGATTATTCTCGACACGCGGTGAGCATCGTACAATCAATAATGATAATAATCAATGAATACACGAAGACTGATTACACGCAGCTATATATATACCCCACTCTCATCAGAATAATATTACAAATATAGTTTAATATATAAATACATAAATATATTAAAGAAATTCATTCTGTATGGGTCAACGTTAACTTCAGGGCTCGGCATTAGATATACATTATTACTTGTGTTTGAGTTGCGTAATGTGGGTACAAAATGGAAGAGTTGACAGGGAGAAGAGGGATAGTGAGTGAAAGATCCCAGACATCATTCACGTCGAACGGATTCTTCGTTATGTATGTTGCTTTGAGTATACAGAAACTGTGTTTTGTTTCAGGCGAGTGAGGTGGGAGACGACGGACAGGGATAGTTGAATCTACTAATACAGCGCTAGAGGTTGAGATAGCATGTCGTTCGATGACTCGATGAGATCATCTTAATCTGAAATTACAATAAACGCCGTATAAGATTGATGTGTCCAGATGTCTTCTTTTTAGCTTCCCTATACTTCTTCAGCCCTGATTGTCAAGCATTGAGTTTGTTCCACCCATATAATACAAAAGTTGAGTAGAACGAATTCGCGTCATCTGGTCTGAAAAAGGACGTCTTTAGATGATTCAATATTACAACTTCTTATTATATTTTATATTATGGACGCCAATGTTTCATAAAGGTGGCGCCATCAAGACAGGATATTGGTAGATCGAGAAAAGTAGAGTATTGGTTATCTGGGCGATATGTTGGCTATCAGGGTGATGTGTTGGCTATCTGGGGTGTATGTGTGTGGTTATCTGGGCGATGTGTTGACTATCAAGGCGATGTGTTGGCTATCTGGGGTGTGTGTGGCTATTTAAGGGCGATATGTTGGCTGTCAGGGTGATGTGTTGGCTATCATGGTGATGTGTTGGCTATCAGGGTGATGTGTTGGCTATCAGGGTGATGTGTTGGCTATCATGGTGATGTGTTGGCTATCAGGGTGATGTGTTGGCTATCTAAGGGCGATATGTTGGCTATCAGGGTGATGTGTTGGCTATCTGGGGGTGTGTGTGGCTATCTAAGGGCGATATGTTGGCTATCAGGGTGATGTGTTGGCTACCAGGGTGATGTGTTGGCCATCACGATGATGTGTCGGCTATCATGGTGATGTGTTGCTATCAGGGTGATGTGTTGGCTATCAGGGTGATGGTTGGCTATCAGGGTGATGTGCTGGCTATCAGGGTGATGTGTTGGCTATCTGCGGTGTGTGTGTGGCTATATAATGGCGATATGTTGGCTATCAGGGGGATGTGTTGGCTATCATGGTGATGTGTTGGCTATCAGGGTGATGTGTTGGCTATCATGGTGATGTGTTGGCTATCTGGGGGTGGCTATCTAAGGACGATATGTTGGCTATCAGGGTGATGTGTTGACTATCAGGCTGACGTGTTGACTATCAGGGTGACGTGTTGACTATCAGGGTGATGTGTTGGCTATCAGGCTGACGTGTTGACTATCAGGGTAAAATGTGTTGGCTATCTGGTCTATAATAATAGTCGTAAATTTTTCGAAAGTCCAGAAACCTGTTCGCAGAATTGACGACTATAAGTCCGTTTGTGATACAAAAATAGTGCCGTTCAAATTTTCTTGCCACTCGCAGTAATGTGATTCGGTTCTGTTTACCTTGATTATTTTGTAGTTAATTATGTTGTTATCACTCAGTGTATATATACTCGATGATTGCTTGCAAATCTCGCGTGCATGCCTACGGTATACTTGGCTTATCTAAACAATAATCGTATAACCACGGATATGGCAAAACGACAACTGATAGAAAGAACGCAAATTCTGGTGACACAGCGGGGGGGGGGGGGGGGGGGGGAGTCGTCGTGAGAAAAGTTACACATACAGGGCCCAATTTTTTTTACAGCCCTTTTGCTACCCACCCACCCTTTTTGTGCAAACAAATTATTTTTTCCCGCCTAATGTTTTTGGACCCACCCCCTAAAATAAGAAAAAAATCATTTTAAATCTACTCAAGACCAAATCAAACAGAATCAAAGGTAAGTTTTAAATTGGTCCGTTTCTGGCAGATTCCAAGTGTTCAAACAAAAACTATCAACGGTTATGATGTTGTTTTCGACATTGAAAAATACATTTTGAAATAAAAAGTATTTTATTCTACAGCATGCACAGATATTGTGAGGTAATATTTATAGTGCCAATAAGCCAACATTGTGTTTATTTTTTATATAAATAGTCCAGTTACTAATTAATGACTTCTTCACTGTTGTTCCCAAAAAGGTGCCACCAACCATCATATCAGAACACCTTATAGCCATACCTGCAATGACAGTTATATAGTATATAAGTATCACTCTTTGGAGCCAAATAAACAGGCTGGCATGCTTATTTTTTAATTTGAGGTATTTTGTTAGCCAGCACTCTGCAGCACTAGTATTATTTGGTCATTAGACATGCCAGAGTGAAAATGCCAGCACTATCAGGCACTATTCAATATTAATTTGAGGTGAAATGCATACCAGCACTCCTATTCAGTCATCACTTTTATTTGGCAACAGAGAGTGCTTTATCTTATACCTACATATGTTCTTAAGTGTTGGTTAAGGTCATAATATATGTTAGAACACATTTATTAGTGAAAACAACTTAAAACAATGTCCATAATGTGGGTTGAAAAAAATTTGCACAAACAATTTTGTTCAGGCCTCTGAGATGCACCCACCCCGCCCGGTATAGGTATGTTTTTGGAAGATCTCCCCTGTATTACTTATATCTTATACCTACCCTGTTCCTAAGTGTAAAGGCCATAACCTGCCTTAGAACACAATTATTAATGAATATATTTGAAAACAACTTAAAACAAGGGCAAAAATGTGAATAGAATTTTTTTTGCACAAACTCATTTTTTCGGGCCTCTTCGGACCCACCCACCCCGGCCCTGTATGATAACACTTTTGTGAGCCCCCCCCCCCGGACACAGTACCCTTTTCGTAATTCGTATCATTGGTAGTTCATTATGCGAAATGTGTCAATTGTAGTTACGTTATAACGTTGGCATATCCGGATGGACCGGATGGACCGGGTGGACCAGATAGACCGCTATAACCGAATCTGGTTATCAGGAGGAAAAGTGCCGATGTGTTGTGAATGTCAATTTCTCCTTTCACGAAGCATGGTGATATTTGAAACGAGTGAAGCGGAATAACTCTATATTTTATACAACCAAGACTGACGATGGATATTGGACATCGTCAGTGAGCGCACAACGTTTATTCGAACTATTGAATAAGAAAGGTTAGATATGCATGAATTGTCGGAAGGACCGGGCTGACGGAACAAACCCAATTCTTAAGTTCCGCAATTACAGCAAAATGGGGACCAGGCGGCCACACCAAACCCCCCCAAAAAAACTTTTAAACGAACTCGCAGCGGTATCATCTGTGCATTCATGACCATCAACAAAGCAGGAATCCGGCGCAATTGCATGGATCATCCAGTTTTTCCTGACGGGATCGTGTGTGGGGGAGGGGGGGGGGTAAATTAGCATTTTTCGTTGCGCTGCTTGACCAGAACTACATAGCCTCCCAAATTCGCGCGGTGCCATCCCATGGGCATCCAAAATGAGGAACCCGGCAAAATATCCGCATCCTTTTTTTTTCTAAAATTGGTCTGAAGTCGTGCATGGAAGTCAAACTGATATGGTGATTAATTAATACTTAATTAATTCGTCATTATATGAAACTGGACTGGTGTCGCTGTTGCTTTGGAAGCGGTAAAGCTGACACATTACCTCAAATGCAAGAACCATTGGTGACACACATATACAGATAGACCAAGTCTTCTCGGTCCAATTCAGACTGCTCGGTTGGGATGATGCTAACAAGCATGCTCCAGGACAAATGAACAAATGAACAAATTATCATTTCTGATCGAAATGGCCATATATATAGATCAGAATGGCACATTGAGATGTACCTCAACTCACACCAGGCTTGATAATCGGTTACGATTTTCGCCCATGTCGCGAACCCGGGCCAACATCGTGTAGCACATACTGTGATATACTAGCATATAGGGCATACTCTTATGTATCCCGATCGCAATATTAGCATGCACTCATGAACTAAGACTGGACCAAGACTGGACAACCAATCTGGACCAATTAGGTGTACTCTATAGCACCCTTAGGGACTAATGACTACACAGCAGCTCATAATATGTCCACTGTACCAGTTAAAGATGCATTATCCGAATTAACGCTCCTAAATTACAATTTCTTTGGCTTCGGGGGGTTAAACTATTTGATTCCAGTCGAGGATCAGATATCGATTTTTGAAGTTTGTTATTTCTCGAGATGTGCAATTATATGTGGCCCAGAAACACGTCGCCAAACGGACGGTCATTTGATTACTCCGATGTAGTCTGGGATTGTGCCCCCAAATACCTAACCGAGAAGCTCAACCGATTACATTGCGATGCCGCCCGAACAGTTAGTGGCCTCACGCGATTAGTGTCCAATATAAACCCCCTAAATGAAGTTGGCTGGCCAACACTGAGCAAGAGAAGAGAGATCCATAAACTACAAGCAATGTATAAAATAGTAAATGACGATGCCCCCGAATACCTACAAAATCTTCTAACACCTAGATCATCTGAAGTCTCTGGATATAACTTGAGAAAACCGGGAAAATTTTATTCTTACTTCTGTAACACCGAGCATTTAAAAAAATCATTCTTCCCCGCTACTTTAAAATCGTGGAATGACATACCCACAGAAATAACAGATGCCGAATCTATCGCAGACTTCAAATTTTATCTCGAATTAATAGATCCTACAGTAAACCCACCATCATACTTCTATACAGGTCGTAGAACGCTTAATGTCGCCCATGCCAAATTGCGTAACAAATGCAGCAGCCTACGTTCCGATATGTTCCAAAATTATATCTCTGACAGCCCCCAATGTCATTGTGGAAATCCATGCGAAGATACTTACCACTACCTCTGGGCGTGTCCCCTATTTCACACCGAACGAATGGAAATGTGTCAAAAATTATACCAAGAAGGACTGAAAATTACACATATCAATGATTTACTTCTCGGAATTCCCGATATCTCAAATAGAAGAAACAAAATTCTCTTCAAAATAGTCCATCGATATATAACAGCGACTAAACGATTCGAAGTCGGGTAATCAAACGCATTTCAGAACAGCCACAAAAAGCAAATTAGTCACAAATCGGTTTTGGCACCTCCCACCCCAAACCCCGAACCCACTCATTTGTAAATGTAAATATGTTTAACCTATATATGATTTTGAATCTCTCCTTCAACATTTTGTATGAATAATATTATTGTAAACAGGGAGAGGGGCAAAGTAAGTTTTGTAACTTGTCCCCAATCCCTTTTGTATTATTCGATATACAAATAAAATATGTTTAAAGTCAAAAGTCAACGGACGGTCTCGATTACGGCAAAATTTCGTGAATACTCAAGTGATAACTTACGGCCATATTTCGTTGAACAAAATGTTGATAAATAACACGTTTTGGGAAATTTGATACCATAGTTGACAGTGGTTAGCATTATTTTGTTGTAACTAAAGCGTATTTTGAAGAAATTTTGTTGTGGTATCTTGATGATGTGGGACTCTCTGATATGATTGAGTAGCATTAGTACATCGCTTCAAACTATATGTCTTACGAATAACATGACAATTTGTGATTCTTATAACGTCAATTCTAATTCATTTGCTGCCAATATATCACTTGAAACATCAAAGATTTGCTGCAGGTCAATAATCAATAAACGGTCGCAACGTGTAGTTCCGATCTAATGTTATATATCCATACGTGCCAATATTGACAGCAGCTGACTTCCGTTACCTGGCTGCATGGTTGCTATATAAATAAAACAACGGCGTAGCTTTTGTCGAAATTTGGCAGTCAGTGCATTCGCCCTGTATGCATGTACTTTCAGAAATCACAAAACACCACACCGTTATCCCCTAAATATCATTGTCTCGATATAATTTGACAATATTTCTTGACACGAAATCGTGACAGATACGGCGTGAAATACACGTCTTGATGCGTAAACAACTTTCCATTTTTTCATTCGATTTTCAACTCGGTCAAATCAAAACCTCAATTTGTAAGTGATAAACATCCGAAAAGATATGAGTTACACTGAGTTACATGCATAAACTAATTGCTGTGTATATTTATTTCTATTCGAGGTGGCAATTTTACATCTTTATTAGCATTTTTAACGATATAAGAGCGATGTTAATTGAGGGACTATATTTTATCCAGCGCATTAAATTTAGTTTAAACAGTATTTATTTTTCCCTCTATGGACATTCAGATAAATAATTACAATAGATACAAATTTAGAAGAAAAATGGGATTAGGCAACAAGCCATAGGCTTATTTGAAGCCCTCTCCCTTGACCTGACGCGGCCCTACGTGACTGCAAGTCAAGTAGGGGTAAATAATAGAGGCATAAAACAGATCCATAGAAAGAAGAAATGTGAGGTGGAGGCGAGACAGAGGGACAGAAGATAATGTCAGAATTTAGAGAGAAAATAAGAGAGTACAGAGTGTGAAGCGTAATTATATATCTGAACATGCATATGATTAATTTCAAATAAACCAAAAATATATATAATAACAAATTTCAAGGAAATAACAAGTATTTATACATGATTTATGAATGAACACTAACCATGTGAACATCTACAGTGGTCCATCGACCCGACAGTCCACATTGGAGAGACCAAGAGCATCTCGGTTTATGACATACCATGTTAATTCAATATTGCAGTAGTTTTTGGAACAGCTGATGAAAAGAATCATTGAAAGCGATTACTTGTTATTATAAATTTCTGAGCTGCCATGAAAATTTTCTTATTAATTTCATAAGATAATTCATCAGATCCCCATAGTAATAATTCACTAGTTATTGTTACATCAGATAGGGTAGTAAGAAGTTCTTCTCTGTGAGAAGTATACAGAGCGCATTCCAAAAAAAAGTGTCTGGCAGTTTCAATGCGACCACACATGCAATAGGGCAAGTCTTTGAGGTGGTTATCTTTTAGATAGCTGTTAAGATTGCTACATCTTAATCTCAGCCTGGTATGGTATATTTGAGCTGTCCTAGAGAAGCTGGTAAAGTAGTATTTAGGCTTTAATATATTAGGTTTAAGATTGCGTTTAAAATCGCATATTGACGTTGCTTCTTTAACAGAGTCTGGGAGTACATTCCACGAACGGGCAGATGACGGAAGAAAGGATTGCATATAGTAATCATTATTACTATCAGGGGGGGGGGGGGGCGTTTCATTGTATTTCTAGTGTTGTGGTCATGTAGTGAGTTACTTTCTGGGGGTACCATATTACTAATATAGGGTGGTGCCCTGCCGGTTTTCATTTTAAAAAATTGGATCAATTTATGCTGCTTGCGTCTCTCGTCCAGATATTCCCATCCGCGCCCTCATCTATCAACTTGGCATTACTAACACTTCGGGTTGCACCGGTAACTATTCTCGCCATTTCATATTGGATGTCTTCAATATCATCTCGTATGTAGTCCGAACAATTATCCCAAACAGGGGAGGCATACTCTAAAATTGGTCGAATGAAGGTGAAATAGATTTTTTCGAGAGACTTTCTGCTCAGCCTATATTTAAAACGTTTGATCATATTCAATTTTTTCCAGGCTTTTACGGTTATTGAATTAATGTGCGCATTCCATGTGCCACGATAGTCAAAGGCTAAACCTAGATGTTTATGAGCTTGCACATCAGTGATTATGGAATTTCCCAAAAATAAAATTGGGTGAAAAGGTTGATCATTCTTGCGCGAAACTAGTAGTGTTTCAGTCTTAAGAGGATTAAATTTAACAAGCCATTTTACAGACCAACTGACTATCGTTTCAATATGTCGGTTGATTATACCAGCGGCTAAATTAGGATTCTCAACGGTAAGAAAGATAGATGTGTCATCAGCAAAAAGACGAATGTTGCTCACGAGATTTTCAGTTATGTCATTTATATATATTAAGAATAACAGGGGTCATAAAATTTACCCCTGGGGGATACCAGCAGTAGTTGCTCGCCATTCAGATAATTCATTGTCAGTCGACACCATCTGCTTTCTAAGTTCCAAGTAAGAGACGAGAAGTGTATATACATTTTCCGTAATGCCAATTTTGTTTAGTTTGAAAAGAAGCCCTTTATGCCATACCTTGTCAAAGGCCTTGCTCATATCACAAAATACGCAACGAACCTCTTTACCTTCATCTAGTGATCTACATATAGAATCATAAACTTCAGTCAACTGGTACACAGTCGAATCACCTCTTTTAAAACCAGACTGGTAGATAGAAAGTAACCCGTTTTTATCAAGAAACGTCCATAAATGTTTATATATGCATTTCTCATAAACTTTCGATAAACAGCTTAACAATGAAATTGGGCGGTAATTCGATAGAATACATGGGTCTCCACTTTTAAAAACTGGACAGCTTCCACTCACAAGGATAATAACAGTTTTCGTTAAGTGTATTGCATAGCAGTGTAATAGGTTCACAGAGTGATGTGGCACATTTTTTTAGGATCCTAGGATTGATCATATCAGTACCGCACGCCTTAGAGGGTTTCATACCATTGAGAGCATCATAAACGTCAATTGTCGTTATTTTTAGCTCACCCAGCGTAGGGTTGCCTGTTACTAGTGTAGATTGTACGGGAAGATCATCAATATACAGAATCATCTATGCTGGATATATCAGAGAAGTATGAATTTAAAGCATTGACTTTATCTATAGAGTAGAAATAATATGCTCGCCGTTGAATTGGAGAGGGGTATTGAGTTGAGCGGTCGGAGTCGTTAATAAGTATTGCATCAATATTTGTTATCATAATCCAATTTGGCTTTCCGGACTGCGCTAATTACTTCGTTTCGTTTCGCCCGAAATTTACTCCATGTATTAGGTGTTTTTTTTATTTTAGCACTTTTATGCAATCTATTTCGTTGTTTCATTAGTTGACCCAAGCCACAAGTAAGCCATTCCGGAGTGTCCCTTCTAATGTGTACAACCTTACTTGATATAAATTCCTGGCAAACTTGGTGGATTTTGTCAGTATAGTGAGATACAAGAGCAGACACAGGAGTGGTGCGAACAATATCCCGGTAGTTCCAAGCAAAAAACATATGATTCATTGCCTCGAAATTAGCTCTATCGAAATTCCATATTTTTCGAGTAAGTATTGATGCACGTTCAATGTGGAAGTTTAGTGAAAGTTTTATGGGGCAATGGAACCGTATCATTTCTGCGAAAAAAGGGGACATAATTTCCGTTTTATCAACAATATCACCACAATTTGTTAAAAACAGGTCCAGAGTGGTTTCTGAAGACTCCGTGAAATGGGTGCGTTCATTAACTAAAGTTCTGAATTAATCCACATCTAGTTTTGAGACCATTTATTTTTGAGGCGCAGTTCTCGGAATTGTAGTTTTCATTGAAGTCACCTCCAATAATAACCTTATGCACATCATCAATAGCATTATTAATATTTATTTCGATGTTGTCCCATAATGAGACTGGTGAGTTTGGTGGTCTGTCAAAACATCCAATTAAAATTTTCTTACGACAAAGACACATTTCCACCCACACAGATTCAATGTTTGGATCTATAAGATCAGGCCTCATTTTAAACGGTAAAGTATTTCTCAGGAATATACAGACACCACCTCCTGTTGTATCTGACGCCCTATCGTTACGTATAGGTTCATGATATCTATGAAGCAGAATTTCAGAATTAGGAACAGACTGGTCTAGCCAGGTTTCAGTAAAAAGGCAAATATCATAATCGGTCACTTCCGAATTAAGGGTGTCCATTTTATGTCGAATACTCTGAGTGTTACACTTTATTTTACTTAAGTGAAATAAAATGTCATTTTATTTCACTTAAGTCAAATAACGGTCATTTTTTTATTTTACTTAAGTAAAATTAACCATGTTTTAACTTAAGTAGAATTCTTTTTTACTTAAGTAAAATAAAAAATGACCTTGATTTTACTTAAGTAAAAAAGAATTCTACTTAAGTAAAATAATGCGTTAATTTTACTTAAGTAAAATAAATGACATCTATCGATGACCGGTAGATGGCGTTTATTTCAATTAAGTGAAATAAAGCGCCCACTATGGGAATCATCTTGCAAACTAATACTTGCTCCCTTGGCACGTGCGCCGTTAGTGCTGTTCATGTTCGTGAGAAAGTTATCTCCCGTTGTGTATTATAAATAGCGGATTTCTTCCATTTACTAATAATAGGCCTAACGTATTTACATAATTATGGCAGATTCAGTCGATACAAAACTGGACTCAATTTCCAGGGTTATACGAGAGACTGATATAATATTCTCTGAAGGGGATATAGGAGATTTGCATCGCACGGAGATCAGAATACGTACCGATCAAAGCTGAGAGTGCTACAATTTTATGACCTCTTATTTGACATTTGCCTGATGCAGCCTGTTAGCTGTCATTATACAGCAGGGTGGCGGTCTATTTCACAGAATACAGTTACAACCATAAATAATTATATCACAGCCAGAGTATACATGTGATCCTAGATATACAACTTTTCCAATACAATGTATGCATGGTGTGTTCATAGTTCACCCTTGAGTAGACCTTTACTCGGTAAACCTATTGTTATATCAAATATCGATGACCGGTAGATGGCGTTTATTTTACTTAAGTAAAATAAACCCAAATGTTCATTTATTTTACTTAGGTAAACAAGAATTTTACTTAAGTTGAATAAAAACTGTGTTTTATTTCACTTAAGTAAAATTCTTTTTTAATTAAGTAAAATAAAAAAAGGGCGTAACATAATGGTAATTTTATTTTCACTTAAGTAAAATTAGTGTGCGTTTTAATTTTACTTAAGTAAAATGTCATTTTATTTTACTTAAGAAAAATAAAGTGTCATTTTATTTTACTTAAGTAAAATAAAACCATTTAGATGGCGCTTTATTTCACTTAAGTAAAATAAAATGACACTTTATTTTACTTAAGTAAAATTAATATTAAATAGCGGTTTAGCTTGCCATAATGGCTGCACATTTCGTTGATAATTACAAAGCATGGGTGTGTCGAAGTAACGTTTTAAGTTCGAACTTCGAAGAGAATTAGAATGGGGATAACAGTGTGGTGTTTTGTGATTTCGGTAGGGTAAAGGGCGAACATAGTGTAGCAAATAACCGTTAATGGGCTCCGGCTCCACCGTCACGTTCGCACAGTAACTAAATTTGCCAATGTGTATTCGCCCTGTACCTTTCCGGAAACACAAAACCCCACACCGTTTTCCCCTACTTTCAGTTGGGCGTAAGTAGTATCTACACCATTAACCCTTCCATTACTGAAGCTTCTTGAAATTTTGCGAATGTGCCAATGCAATCTCTTATGTATGCGAGCTAGCCTCCATAGGGAACCTTGCATATATAAGAGAATACATTGGCCTGACAATATTTACCTTAACTTTGTTAACAAAATTCCTTTCTGCGTTAGGGACCTGCGGCCCTTTTGTACGCGTCGTGCACATTTTGATATTAGACAAAGTCTTAAATTTACTTTCTATGGGAGACACGCACTGGCATAGGATCTTTAATGCTGCACCAGCGCAGCTCCAGTCATGAAATTGTTAATGAGTTATGGCATTTCCTGCTGGGTGTATTTGACGATTTCCCTAGATAGATACCAGTCCATACCAAGAATACTTGTATGGTAATGTATTTCATCAGCAGCAAGTATAATATCATTTTGTTTTGATATCCCAGCATGGGAGCAGGAGAAATGAGCAATTTCGATACTTTGACCCTCAGGAAAGGGTCAATGTCATGACATTACGCCAAAAAGTAAAAAATCAGTTGAAAGAGGTATCTATATATCTTTACCATATTAATTACAGGTTAAATTCCGTTCATAATTTGCAATGACTTTCTAACCATGCAATGTTATGGCACTTGTTTCTAGTATGGTATTGTTAATTTCATTGTTTATCTCCATTGGTTTGACTCTATCAGATGTGTGGTTCGTTTATATAGTATTCGCGTTAGGTTCGTTTCTTTGTTAGATTAGGCTTTCTCGAAATTACAACATTTCTTTGTATTAATCAGCTGACTTTTCATATGCAACTTGTCAATTCATGCCCAAGCGGGTGCTCATTAATTACCATTCATCGCACGTATTCTAAGCTTTACTTTTAATAATAACTTATTTGTCAAACTGTTAAGGCCATTGTGGTGATCGGATATTTGATAATGCAAATCTGTTAATCTAATCCCGCGTCGTTAATTCACACCTGTGCATGCTTTGCATATAAGAATGTGTAAAACTGTGTTATGTCACTTTATGTTTCGGAACTCCGCCATTCAGTCACTTCACATATTACAACAGGAGTTCCGATTGTTTGTGTTGACCGCTTCCAGCTATACCGGAATGTCCGTATGTTTCTTTTGTAAAAATAAACGCTAATTCCCCAGAACGACTCCACCTTCTTACAGTACCAAAATCAGCTCTAACAACGTGTTGGAGAATTCGGGACAGTGACCTTTTGGCTCGCTGTAATATACACGATCCTGGTGGAACTAAAACAAGATGATACCAAACAACATTCTAAACCTTCTGGTGACATTTGATATCGGACAACACAGTTTGAATTGGAGTTTCAACACGACCAACGGTAATCTCAACTTAATTTTGAATTGGATGAAACCAACATTACCGAAGAACAAATCACCATCGAACAGAGCAAGGGACAAAGCTAGAATGGATTGTTTTAACGAAAGAAAACAGCGTGGATAGGAGAATGATACCATAATGTGTGCGGTTTCAACCCAATTGGAGAACATGCCGAATGTGGAAACTGTGAGTATCCAAACCAGCATGTGTTCCAAAAAAGATTTCGGCGTTAATGCAATTCCACGTACAACCGAACGCTACTCACAAACATCCAATTATACTCAGGACATTGGAATAATGGTTTCGCCTTCCGCTACTGTGTCAACTGTTGAAGCTATAATTCCTTCTTTTCCTGCGACTACAATCATCGAAAGTTCAACTGAAACGTCACAAACTGATAAAACGCCCTGTTTCATGGCTCGCAGATCTGAAAAACAAGGTCCGGTAGCCGAGAAAGTCCTAAGATCACGGACCTACAATAGCATGCACGCTCCAATTTTTCGTAAAGTGGGAAGGTGAATCGGTAAAAAGTGCTACATGGGTTAACGGAGACAATCTTGACATCAACGCACATGAATATATCATTGATAACCCAACTAATATAGCGGGAAAGCAGTCATCGAATGGAGCCGGACATCCAGCAACTCTGATATACGGTCCACCAAGAGACCCGGATGAAATATGCGAGGTTCAAGATATATACAAGACATCTGACGGAAAAGATTTATGGACTGTGCGATATTACGATTTGGAGCTTCGTGTAGTGCCAGCCAGCTCTAGTCCTCATTTCATTCAGGAGGAACTAATAGATCACTAAACAATTCCGGACTACTGAAATCTTAATCCACTTCGGCAGAATATTAAAAATAAAAACAGCAATAACTTTGGATTATAACCATTTCCTGATTCAACCCGAAGAAGAAAGTACTATGGTATTGTTAATTTCGGACTTCACGATTGTAATGTCAGTACTAATTTTTGGACAATTATTTCATTGTTTATCTCCATTGGTTTGACTCTAGCAGATGTCTGGTTCGTTTCTATAGTATTCGCGTTAGGTTCGTTTCTTTGTTAGATTAGGCTTTCTCGAAATTACAACATTTCTTTGTATTAATCAGCTGGCTTTTCATATGCAACTTGTCAATTCATGCCCAAGCGGGTGCTCATTAATTACCATTCATCGCACGTATTCTAAGCTTTACTTTTAATAATAACTTATTTGTCAAACTGTTAAGGCCATTGTGGTGATCGGCTATTTGATAATGCAAATCTGTTAATCTAATCCCGCGTCGTTAATTCACACCTGTGCATGCTTTGTATATAAGAATGTGTAATACTATGTTATGTCACTTTATGTTTCGGAACTACGCCATTCAGTCACTTCACATATTACAACAGGAGTTCCGATTGTTTGTGTGCACCGCTTCCAGCTATACCGGAATGTCCGTATGTTTCTTTTGTAAAAAATAAACGCTTATTCCCCAGAACGACTCCACCTTCTTACAGTACCAAAATAAGCTATACCAAACTAGTTATAGTAATGTTATGCCCGTTAGCGCGATAACTTGAACAAATGTCGACCAATTTCATTACTATTTGGTATATCGATCTTTTACAACAAAACATCGAACGAGTTCGAAAACCAGATTTGTACAATCCTTTTTACCTAAGTTACGGCCATTAGTTTGCCTATTTTTTTGGTTAGCAATTATATGACCGTTAGTGCGATAACTTGAAAAAACTTCAGCCGAATCCATTCAAATTGGCCATTTCACATAGAGAATCTTTAATGAGTCATAATTGTATATGAAAGTTATTAACCGAGTGCACTATATTCGATTCGATCTGAGGTTTAGCTTTTTGTTTTTTCATGTTGAAAATTTGCTCAACCACCATTTTCATCCATGTTTAACACACAACTCGAATATCATAATTGTATTCTAATTCACATAATAATAAAGTTCCGGCATTGCATCGATATAATTGCGCTAAGATCTTACGTCACTGCGCGTGACGATAATACACATGTGTCTTACTAAAACATATTTGGCCGGGTTTAAGAGCTAATTATGTGATAAAACAATATCTCGATCGAGTTCGAAAACCTGAGTTACGGTCTTTAGTTCGTCAATTTTTTTGTTTAGCAATTTTAGGAAATGTTATGTCCGTTAGCGCGATAACTTGAACAAACGTCAAACCTATTTCATTCAACCTATTTCATTCATAATTGCTACATCGATCTTTCACAACAATATCTCAAACGAGTTCGAAAACCAGATTTGTCTGATCCTTTTTACCCGAGTTACGACAATTTTTTAGCAAAGATATGACCGATAGCGCGATAACTTGAACAAACTTCGACCGAATCCATTCATATTTGACATGTGACCTTTCACAGCAATATCTCGATCGAGTTAGAAAACCAGGTTTGTCCGATTTATTTTACCTGAGTCACAGCCTTTATTTTGTCTAATTTGTTTTTATCAATTGTATGATTGTTAGCGCGATAACTTGAAGAAACTTCAACCAATTCCATTCATATTTGACAACTTTCACAACAATATCTCGATGATATTTGACCTTTCACAACAATATCTCGATCGAGTTCGAAAACCAGGTTTGTCCGATTAATTTTACCTGAGTCAGAGCCTTTACTTTGTCTAAATGTTTTTTATATAAATTTTATAACACTACTGTTAACGCGATAACTTAACACAGTTCAACCGATTCCATTCATATTGGGTATATCGATCTTTCACAACAATATTTCGACCGAATTCGAAAACCAGGTTTGTGCGATTTTTTTTACTTGAGCTACGGCGCTGAATAAAGGCTCTGTCTAAGATAAAAATGTGCGCTAAGTGCACATAGGCCCCTGCGACGCTGAATAAAGGTTACGGAAGGAAGCCTGTTTCAGCTAGTTGCATGTTTTATTTTCCGCTTCTCTAATGGCCTAATGCCCATCCTACATATTAATTGTCGAATTTAGGCAACTGTCTAACTACCATTTTGATCGTTTGTTTTCCCCGCGAAGAGCGCTCCGTGACGATTCTTTACCATTTAACGTCCCATTGAAATCCATCTTATAGAACATTTGAAGATTATTCGAGCATATAGGTGAAACAATCATAAATTAATAGGGGATATGAAACAGACACTCTCTCCTGTGCAGTTATTCCTAGAAACGAATATCCTCTATAAAAATTTCACCAAAATTTAATACCATTAATTTGAACATTGACTTACTGACAGATAAAGTTGATTGACGATAATTGAGAAAATTCACACTTCAGGTAATAAAGTTACTATCATATTATGCTAAATTTGCAACTGATCAGTTAATTCGTGCATGTGTTCCAGAAGTGGATGATTAGTCTTCAAATAAATAGTAGGAACATAGTCAATGCAGAGATTGTCATAGTCCGCAGCCGTTTGCTCATTGGCGAGGTCGAATTTTCATTTCTGTAAATTTTAAGGAGTAAGTGAAATCCTTCCACGAATACCAGTTCACTCCATCTGCGAACGTTGCGTGTGGTCCTCCTAGATATCGGCCGTTCAGGTTAGAGTCATGACATGGACCTCCATACCACCACGCCCCCTTGTAGCTTACGGCACAGCTGGACCCGCGACCGTCATTATCGACGTCAAATGTCGAGAATGGCCATCCATTTGAGCGCGTGATTAGGGAATCCCCTGAAAAAAATAGCATACGCCCTGCAATGTGATTTTACATATTATACGTATATTTCTCAGTAATAGAGACCTTTCGCAAAACTCACGTTTACGATTACGGATACGGATAGGGTACTACGTCACCAACATTTGTGTACTTTCTAATCGTTGTCGTATTTTACTATCCGTAATAACGGTTACGATCTCATGTTTTCTAATAAGCTCAAATAACACCTGAAATTTATTTTCTGCAATATATCACTTTACTCCGTTCGAGACTGTATATGTATATCATGTAAACCATCCAGTTATATTGAGCTACGACCTCGGTGTGCTGTTTAGATTGGCAATCACTCTACTCGTCGTCGTGAATCTCGAGCTTCCCTCGAAATAAGATCGCTATTCACAACGGATAGTCATCGCTGGCTGCGACACAAAACTTTGCAGTAATATATAGAAGTGCACTATGAAACCAGTCGCCAAAAATACACGACTGACATGGATTTGGTGGTACTAAAAGAATATGTGGCACACCCACCGACATCACCGTGTCGACTTTGTTTCGATTGGATAGGACCAAATCAGAAGTGATGCACATCAGCGAGCACAGCAACCTTATGTCTGATTTCCCCAAACCCAAAGAGGTGATAGGCCTGGATAGGATAGGATATTTTATTTCCAATACACATACACAGAGACGTGGCGACAGGGGGTGTCTCACCCTCCAACTTTGGTCAAAATTTTCAACAGTTGGAAATTTCATACTTGACACAACATTAGTTTGAAATTTTACACCAACAATAGGTTGAAAATGTTCTTGTAGTTTGATTTTCAAACAACTTATTGTGGGGAATTTATTGTTTTTGGACCAATATTTGCATATTTTCCTTCTTTTGATAAAAATTTTGGACTGAAATGGCCATCAGTTAGAAATTTTCCAACCTTAGGGGTGTCAGGTTGGAAATTTCCAACACTTGGAAAGCTTGTGTCCTGGTCCCTCCCCGTGGCCACCTAATGCGCATAAGATTGTCCACTTATAAATGGACAATCGGTACCTAAAATGGTCGTTAATAAATGGACAATCCGACCACGCGTGGCACGCGAGCTTGCGATTGTCCACTAAATCACGACATATATAGATAATCGTGCATGTTAGCTTCATATTAAATCTGAAGGGTAATAACTCTATAAAGAATGTACCTTTACTAAATGACGGAGATTTGTATGAGAAATGTGCAACACCACAACAGATAAACTTTTGTAAAATATAAGTCAAATTCTTCCCTTGGAGGCTTTGGGTACGCTCTTTAAAAACACTTCTTCAAATATTTCCGTTATTTCGTCAAAAACTTCTCTTCAAATATCTCCGTTATTTCGTCAAAAAAACTTCTTCTCATACAAATCACCGTTATTTAGCAAATTAACATTATTTATAGAGTTATTGCCCTTCATGCAGGATTAACAAAACATGTCTTCATTTCGTGGACAATCCCAAGCTCGCGTGGATTGTCCATTTATTAATGACCATTTTAGGTACCGATTGCCCATTTATAAGTGGACAATCCTTGAAGAATTGCCTGCCGTGGCCAGTCAAAAACTTCTAGTTAATTTAAGAAAATAATATTGTCCTACATTTGGTCAAAATTGTCACTGAAATTGTCATCAGTTGGAAATTTCCAACTCTATGAATGCTTGAGGCTAGGATTTTGCGATTTTCTTGTTCACGTTTAAAAAAAACTTTCGCCCGGTGTGTCCTGGTCCCTCCCCGTGGCCAATAAAAAACTGCTAATGAGTTTAAGAAAACAATATTTTACTACATTTTCGTTAAAATTGTTGACTGAACATTTCCAAACTAAGGGAGAGTATGAGGTTTGAAATTTCCATCACTAGGAAAGCTTGAGGTCAGTCTAGATGCTAGGATTTTGCGATTTTCTTGTTTAGTTTTCACAATTTTCTCACACCGGGCCGAACAACCATGGTCGGCCCGGTGGGTCCAGGTCTATTGCCCGTAGTCGTGTGCACACCCCAACGGAAACCCTCTAGCCACGTCCTTGCACATAACTATTACATAATAATGATGACAATTATGGATAATTCTGTCGTAAATTGTGGGGGATGGCATATCTGGCTAGACTGTATTCCTGCCGAAATCGCATTGAAATAAAATTGCGGACTGAAATGGTCTTGAAGTGGTGGCGTCGTGGTTGATGTGAGGTCCAAATTTAGGAACCGCTCTTCCCCCATCAGCATAACGCCTATCAGGTCATCCATGATAACAACGAACTGAATTTCCACCACATATGACCTGGCATTTATACCTGTATTGCCATAATATATCACGAGAATCCCGGGTCGTACGTTGTGACTGGTCGAATTATTGACAATATAAACAGGTCATGATTATCGCATTGTTGCAAATGAGACGATAAGTGAAGTATTAAGGGACTGTATACCAAACACACGCTTTGAGTTGTAAAAGTGGTACGAAATAATGATGGTACGTGTTCGTCAAAACTCTTACGCGTAGTCGTTTTGCGAAAGGACTTTTTGGCCATACGGATAGACTTACGACTACGAATAGCTATCCGTATTCGTAATCGTAAACGTGAGGATGCGAAAGGTCTCTATTGTGATTTTACATATTACACGTATATGTTCGCAGCAATGTGATTTTACATAATACACGTATATATTCTCTCTAATGTGATTTTACATATTACACGTATATGTTCTCAGCAATGTGATTTTACATATTACACGTATATGTTCCCAGTAATGTGATTTTACATATTACATGTATATGTTCTCTGTAATGTGATTTTACATATTACACGTATATGTTCTCAGTAATGTGATTTTACATATTACACGTATATGTTCTCAGCAATGTGATTTTACATATTACACGTATATGTTCTCAGTAATGTGATTTTACATATTACATGTATATGTTCTCAGTAATGTGATTTTACATATTACACGTATATGCTCTCAGCAATGTTATTTTACATATTACACATATATCTTCTCAGTAATGAGATCTTACATATTACACGTATATGTTCTCAGCAATGTGATTTTACATATTACACGTATATGTTCTCAGCAATTTGATTTTACATGTTACACGTATATGTTCTCTATAATGTGATTTTACATATTACACGTATATATTCTCAGCAATGTTATTTTACATATTACACGTATATCTTCTCAGTAATGTGATTTTACATACTACACGTATATGTTCTCAGCAATGTGATTTTACATATTACACGTATATGTTCTCAGCAATGTGATTTTACATATTACACGTATATGTTCTCAGTAAAGTGATTTTACATATTACATGTATATGTTCTCAGCAATTTGATATAACATATTACACGTATATGTTCTCAGTAATGTGATTTTATATATTACACGTATATGTTCTCTGTAATGTGATTTTACATATTACACGTATATGTTCTCTGTAATGTGATTTTAAATACTACACGTATATGTTCTCAGCAATGTGATTTTACATATTGCATGTATATGTTCTCAGTAATGTAATTTTACATATTACATGTATATGTTCTCAGCAATGTGATTTTACATATTACACGTATATGTTCTCAGTAATGTGATTTTACATATTATACGTTTTTGTTCTCAGTAATGTGATTTTACATATTACACGTATATGTTCTCAGCAATGTGACTTTACATATTACATGTATATGTTCTCAGTAATGTGATTTTATATATTACACGTATATGTTCTCAACAATGTGATTTGACATATTACACGTATATGTTCTCAGCAATGTGATTTTACATATTACACGTATATGTTCTCAGCAATGTGATTTTACATATTACACGTATATGTTCTCAGTAATGTGATTTTATATATTACACGTATATGTTCTCAGCAATGTGATTTTACATATTACACGTATATGTTCTCTGTAATGTGATTTTACATATTACACGTATATATTCTCAGTAATGTGATTTTATATATTACATGTATATGTTTTCAGCAATGTGATTTTAAATATTACACGTATAGTCTGGCTGTTGAAGGGTTGAACCCGGAACAAAATCTTAACAAGCTGAATTTGGTGTCATTCGATGCAGCATAACCCCCTGATGAACATATCCAAAATCCGCTAACATCCGCCTTGGGGAATGTTTTTTATTCAAGATGGCGTCCAACATGGCCGCTTGAAAGTTAAAAATTTCGAGAAGTCTATTATTTGACGCACAATATAAAACTATCAACCCGTGTTATAACCAAAAGTCTTCCCTAGCGTATACAATATATTTCCAGAACAAACTATGTTGTTTCCGGGTAAAAGACCTAAACATGGCGGCCAAAATGTCAGACAAAACCGGAAAATATATATTTTACTTTATTTTCCCACTAATTTTCCATATTATGAATGTAATGACCTTGAATCACCCACACAAAAGAAATATATATCTATTGAGTTTTGAGATTGCTTTCTGACGATAAAGCCACATTCAATCCAGTTCCTGATCCCCACAGGCAGTGACACACTGAAGTCCATTTTTTCCGACATGAACATTGGATTGTGCCACAAGGATTTCTTGACAACATTTTTCAATGGCATCGAATGAATTTAAGAAGAATTTCTGGTGCTGGTTCTTGGTCAGTCATTATTGTGATAAGTATTGACACCTGCAGTTTCCATCCCCAATGTTTTGGTTCTAGATCTATTTTCCCGAGATATGCCCAGACTAAAACCTGTAAGTGAACCCTGTATGTGGCAATTTCTGAGGTTCGATAGCAGACATGCCGAAGGAAATCATGGTCATCAACTTCGCGTATCTTTGATGGTCGAGGGACTCTACACCCTTGCATGAGTACATTTGAATGAAATTCTTCGAACCTGCGTCGCCTACCTGGCCTACATGTTGGGCTGACGCAGCCTGATTGCTGATTTATATGGAAAGATGTTGCAGTTGAGCAGACGATTCTAATCGTTTCATCATAAACCCATTGATGGCGTACATGGTCAGTTAGGCTTCTTCCTCGATAAGTCCACCCCAACTTTTGATGGAAAGCATCTTGGTTTTCTCAATAATTAGGTCACTTAACATTCATGCCCAAAACTTACTGCTCCTTCGAATAGTATGAACACCATCCTCTATAAAACACTTGTATAACCACGGACATTTCTTGGGTAAGTCAATCATCATTTGCAAAAACAAGCGACATCTCTTCGCATAGTGCACGTGCCCAGTGGCGGCAAACAAATTCAACATTTTTCCAACAACTACTAAATGGTGATTCCAATTTCCTGTTCTCAGCTCGAATAAAATATTTCAACATTTCTAGACTCTCCATATACTTAACCAAAGTTTGGATGTTCTGGATTTCTCGCCAATGTATGTCTTGTAATATAAGATAAGTTCCTTCCATTTGAGCAGTTCTATTGAATCGGAAACAGCCGAAACTGGGATGGAGCCATCAAACAATGTTTCATACAGCTCAATTACTGCTTTCACTTCAGCCTGACTAAGCTTCCCCCTTCGAAACTGTCAGTACCAGTTGCAGATTCCTTCGATTACCGATTCTTCGACATTTGATGTCGAATGTACTTCAATATTTAACTTTGAAGGTACTTCGACATTTGATTTTGCAGTTAATTCGGTATCTGGTGTCGCGTTTGATGCCGCGTCATCGGCTGTCCACTTGGAAATTTCATTTGAATCCTCAGAGATCAATGCATCCAACAGATTAATGGTAAGGCCTCCGTCTACAAGGAAATGACTGAGTGCTCGCGAGAATGCCTTCCCAGAAAGCATTGTGGCAACTACGTTTGATCCATAAGCGTTTTCAAGAGCCCCATCTAACACCGACCCTTTCATCATGGTACCAATGCTACCCAAGAAACTCATCATCAGATGGAAGCCGCCGAGTCTACAAACTATTACAAGTGACTTGGCTTCAATTATCTCAACCGCTTTGAACCAAAGTGACTGGTCAAACGCCAAGCATGGAGTCACAATTCCCGTGTCGCGTGATTCTGAATATACATCAAAGTGGAAAACAAACAAAACTCATCTGATGAGTTGAGGTCTATTATCGGTAGAAAAAAACTTCGGTCTGTCTCACTGCCCGATTTGAAAGCCAACCGCAATGCCAATCACTGTTCAAACCTGGAGGCAGTGTGTATGTGTTTTGTAACTCAAGCATGGGTCGGTACTTTATTGTGCATAATCCCAGGCAAACACCTGTCTTCGATTAGTTCTTCAACCATAACACGTTTTTGACGAGTGATGACTTTTGATGTAGGTGTAAGAAGGGTGTCGTCATTCTGAGTTAAATCTGCGATTATCCCCATACCATGAAATGAACCATCAATAGTAGCGACGTTGTGGTCGACGCTATCTGCTGCCCACTGAGTAAAGTTACCTGGAAAATACTCCACTAGTGTACTCTCAAGACTTTCCACCTGGATCACTGATTGTTTGTACCTGCTTACTTCGTCGTAACTAATTGAAAACCCCAATTTAGACAGTTCATATGACCCGAACACGCGATCCATTTCAACCCTATTACCAAAACGGGTAGGGTTAATAACAGATTGCACGATACTGTGACCATTGCTATAATGTTTTATTTCAGATGGAACTAGTATCTCCATAAACATTTGTAAATGGTGAGGAAACCATTTATTTATGTTGTCAATATTCCATATCTCGTCGCTGGTGGGGTAGGTTTTCTTATCATATGTCATTTCCCGCAACTTTGTCCCAATCATCTTCGCGGCGGTCACAACAACTCTGTCTGCCCCTTCCTCTATGTCTTCGTTCTTATCAGCATACCACTTGTCATTTATCGACTACTTGGCCATATCTTTGAAGCAAATGACGTTGCTATGCCGTTCGATTTCAGCAAAACAGATCTATTCCCCATACCGTTCTTCCAATTTCTGTTTAAGGCGTTTTATTAAATTGAGTTTCTGACCCAAATGCTAGCTCCACCATGTGAATAACTAACTCGGACAGAGTACATAGTTATGTACCACCACAGACTCCAGTCATACACACAACGAATCAAAAATCAAATGAGCATTGCATTTCGACACTTGGTGTTCTGCCCTGTGGTTTTCTCTCAGATGGATCCTCATTTATTTCTCCCAAGAACATAGAGAAACAAGATGCATGATATACGGCTTCTGCAGCAACGAGATCAATGCAACTTAGAATGAGTCTCTGAATCTTCAATGCTCACGAATCTTCTCTTTTTCGGCAATGTTATAAAACTTTGTATCTAATAGGGAGAGTTGGTACTGTTCGCACGTGCCTGCTACCGAGATGACGGGGATCTGACATGGCACCCTTTCCACATATGAAACAGTCTTCTTTGAAATTAAATGGGTATTTTTTTTACCTCATTTTCTTAGAGAGTGGAACCGTATCCATAAACTCAAGATTGACACTGAGGGTTCTTTTCCTATCAGTGAAATCACGCATACAGTCTTTATGGACCAAGACCTTACCAATGGGTGCGGTTATTTGTTGCCCCTTTAAATATTCAGATAAGTGGTTATACCTTCGCTTATCAGAGAAAGAAATAAAAGTCTCCAATCCTTTTGCCAAAACTTTTACCAATGGAATTTCATTGGTGTCCACATTGCATTGATACATGCTATGAAAGGACAAGACGGACAAGTACTCTTGAAAGTTGCTGGCCCCAACATATGAGGTTGGTTCTGCCATCACCGAACACGTACCAGACCAAACGAGAGACTAGTATGATAATAAATAAAAAAAACTCAACCAAGAACAATGCAGTTTGAATATACAATAAGCCTTCTGCGTATATTGGGACCGTTAGGTTTCAACAGAAGGCGAAAAATAAATACAATGTCACACAAAACACCTATCCAAACAACTATATCAAGACATTATTTGCAACCACACACTTGAAGAAACAATCCCTATGTTATATTTGACAGTTATATTACATAAATCATTGAATTGATCGTCTTGGACAATTAAAGCGTTAAGCACGAGTCATTTCCCGATATGGTTAAAACAAAGAGCGTAATTTACATGTAGGCCCATCACTTTGTCTTTTCACAGTATATCGCCACGTTGAAGCAAGAATGATAAATTCGAGACTGACTATAATATGTAGTTTAATGAAAGCTATTAAAGAGCGTTTAATTAAACGAACTTTCACCATGATATTAGAAATACGCTTTCCATTGTCCATATTTATGTAAATATATTATCCGACGACCTTGTAATTAAATAATCGTTCATTATATATAAATACTAGAAGGTGACCCGACTTCGTCCGGGCTTTGACCTTGAATTGTCTATTTTGAAGGCCAAGGTCAAGTGGGGTCACGATTTGACCCGTCCAAACACAGTGCCCGAACAAAAGTACCCGACAAAAGTACCCGTCGAAATCCATCCGGTTTTACCCGATTTGACCTTGAATTGACCATTTTGAAGGTCAAGGTCAGGTGGGGTCAAACACCAACACCCCAAAAATGGTGGAAATCGGCCCAGCGGATACCGGGAAATCGGCCCAGCGGATACCGAGATACCCTATGCATCAAATTTCGTCCGTAAAAATCCGCCAGTTTAACCCGATTTGATTTCCACTGAAGTATATAAACGCGCCTCAAGTTTCAACGTAAAGATAAATTACCATCGGTGCCCGAGATATCGCCAAGACGTCTGAAACAGTCAAATGCATCGGCCGGAGAAGAGTTAACGTGATCTAACTTTATGACCTCTAACGACGTCATAGAAGTTACGCATTGTTTTTACCCTGATAGAAGATCGTACCACTTCTTCTTAATAATTGAGGCAGATAACTAAAACGGATACATACATATTATATATCGTTGGAAAGCGGAAACACGAAAGATTCTCATAGTGTCATTATTATGACTGGCATGTTATTATTCGCGCTGTTTCGAATCGATTTGTAAGCACCGAACTGAAATATATTAGCGCAAAACGGCGTAAAAACAGATTTGACCTCGGCACGTGAAAAGTTGACCTCGCACGGACAAATTAATAGGCCTATGTTGGTCCTGACCCGAAAATACCCCCACATACCAAGTTTCATCGAAATCGGCTCGGGCCGTTTTCGAGTCCATCGATTACACACAAACAAACACACAAACAAACAAACAAACAAACAGATCTTCCAAAATATATAATAGACTAGAAGGTGACCCGACTTCGTCCGGGCTTTGACCTTGAATTGTCTATTTTGAAGGCCAAGGTCAAGTGGGGTCACGATTTGACCCGTCCAAAACACAGTGCCCGAACAAAAGTACCCGACAAAAGTACCCGTCGAAATCCATCCGGTTTTACCCGATTTGACCTTGAATTGACCATTTTGAAGGTCAAGGTCAGGTGGGGTCAAACACCAACACCCCAAAAATGGTGGAAATCGGCCCAGCGGATACCGGGAAATCGGCCCAGCGGATACCGAGATACCATATGCATCAAATTTCGTCCGTAAAAATCCGCCAGTTTAACCCGATTTGATTTCCACTGAAGTATATAAACGCGCCTCATATACACACGCTCATTAATTATCAAGTTTCAACGTAAAGATAAATTACCATCGGTGCCCGAGATATCGCCAAGACGTCTGAAACAGTCAAATGCATCGGCCGGAGAAGAGTTAACGTGATCTAACTTTATGTTAGTCCTGACCCGAAAATACCCCCACATACCAAGTTTCATCGAAATCGGCTGGGCCATTTTCGAGTCCATCGATTACACACAAACACACAAACACACAAACAAACAAACAAACAAACAGATCTTCCAAAATATATAATAGATATGTACTGATCACTTAGCGCACATACGGAGTCCCGTAGACACAATTACCTTCATAAATTGCGCCAGACCCCTCCCCCATTCAGGGCGCTGTAGAAAATTGTCCCCAAACGGATTTTAGCGGATTTTGGATATGTTATACATGAAGGTCTCCTCTTTCCAACGATACCAAACTTAGCTTGTTAAGAATTTGTTCCGGGTAGGTCCTATAATTCAGCTCCGACAGTCAGACTATTATATGTTCTCTGTAATGTGATAAAACACAAACAAACATACACGTTTTCACCCTTGCACATGCACCCCCAACCTAAGATGATCCATGTGCCGGCCTGTCCGAATGATAATTGGGATATTTTCAAGCAGAAACGGTCAAAATGTGAAGCATATCATTTGCATCTTTGACATCCCAGCTCTGGTTTGGCGACATCTCATCGCAGGATCGATCTGCATGCGGCTTTGATACCCGAAATTATTGTGGGTATCCACTTGGACGCAGGTAGTATTTTTGCGACTGATAATTATGTTTTAAACGAATTACCTAACGTCAAAAAGTGTGTACTATTTATGATAAAATCTGAAATGAGTCGGAATTTCTATTAAATTTATCGGGGTGAGAGCAAGCTATGGTCGCTATCCCATTGAGGGAACATTCCGCTTTGCGAAATTATGCTTTGAATAGTGGATATCACAATTTAACTGGGAGATATATAGCTTCATCTGAGGGAAGATATGTTCATTTATCAAAACCGCATGGTCTGGTTTGGTAACTTTGGTGATACCCTCGGGTTTGGCGATACCACGTACACGGGGGTGCTTTTTGTATATATATGGTAGTTTAATTATGTTCTTTATTTCAATCTCATGTAACACATATTGTGTCTGATAAATACACCATTACATTAGACCTACCCGCATCCCCACTGTATCCGCCTACGCTTAGTCTGAAGTTCGTCGTCTCGTCCCCGACAATGAATGAATCGTAGAAAGCGTATCGTTTTTCATTTTCGAAATCTTCCATATCAACTCGGAGGGTGTACTGACGTTCGCTAGTCAGTGTCGTCAGCCATCTGTTGCCTGTGTGGTAATGAAATAAGATTGTAATAAGTCTGGGTGTGTTCATCTGTATTCAACTCTCCAGAAATCTTTCGGGTTGTTAACAGAATTATATTTGAATTTCTTTCCAATTAGCTTTTACGCATTTTAACCTGTTTTCTGAGCATCACGTTACTATTTTCGTCAGAACACTTGTTAAGATATGTACGATG
The DNA here is from genome assembly GCA_032622095.1 of Siphonodentalium dalli. Taxonomy (NCBI): domain Eukaryota; kingdom Metazoa; phylum Mollusca; class Scaphopoda; order Gadilida; family Siphonodentaliidae; genus Siphonodentalium; species Siphonodentalium dalli. The sequence continues at coordinate 70,031,277 of CP136068.1, forward strand.
CGCTTTCTGGTTAACTTTTCTGGTATTTCTGCATTCATCATGGTTTTCACCATACATTTCCATATATGAGACTAATTGCTGTATATTTTCTCGGACAATGTTATCCGCGAAAGTACTCCAACCAGTTCTCGACCACATCATCGGTGTACAACTACATTTCAGGGGCATTTCTTTTCTCGCGATAGTGGTATGAAAAGAAAAACAAGCTGGAATACATATACAAAATTCAATAGACTATTATTTTTAGATGTAGGTTTACTAATTTCACTATCCCTCTCAATGCGTCCCTTGGCAATATGCAGATTATTCAATTCACAAGACCCAACCATACTTCGGCCAAACGTGTTTCCAGGTTACAGGCAACGAATTATAACTGCTTCTTGGAAAGAGACGAAAGTAAACCAATGTCAGAATAATATAATCTATCCACTCATGGCATCATATATATACCGAGTAGTATGGTCACATCTTACTGTCCATAATTATACACTTGCAGACTGTATAGTACATACCTCTATGAACCTTTTTATACTATCCATATCCATGTCAAGTATAGTTACCCTGTCTACTGACTCCTATTAATAATCTTGCAATTATAGTTGGGACCTGACAACTCTCAAACTTTTGCACTTTGGAAGAAGTGATCGGAATGCAGACTTACCATATACTATAGTGTTGATATTAAAGTACGGTGCACTATTCAATTTCAAACACTTACATATTTAGAGTTATCAACCCTAGACAAATCAGTGTAACTATACTTGACTGGATTACTACAATCAAGTTATATAATATGTTTTGTTTGTTTTGTTAAAATATACCAGTTTATGTTCTAGTCATACCTCTCGGGGTCCATTGTATGTAAATGCATGCATTTGGTTTCAATAAATCTATCTATCTATCTATAGAGTTACGATTCTTGAATTTGTGTAGGTAAACATGAGTCAGCATAACAAAACATTCTGGCTGCTGATTAGTTGATTATCTTTGAGGGGAAATTCCCTGAGCGGGAACAGAAAATCATAGCTTATATAAATATGACGATCATTTTTGCTTAGATGACCAGGAAGAGTCTTGTGGAGTCCCGATGTTATGGAAGGGGTCTGGGCATTTTATGCCTGATTTTCATCCAATAAATGGGGTAATTGTGGAAATGCAAGATTACCGTTTAAAAAAAAATACCGAAACGGGCGCGTTTTTGTCACCGAATGGTGTATCGGATGACGTTCTGAAGGAAAATTGACCACTTGACATACGATAGCGGGAATTACAGTTAACACTCTCTCATGTATAGACCATAAACAGCGTCAAGTGAAATGTTGTTCATGTAATTATATAGGAAGAGGGATAACTCTACTTCCAACTTGATTATTCTAATGCGGCAGTGGAATAATTATATATCATCCACATCGGATCGATCGGGCACATCAGACAAAACACCGGTATACGGGTGTTAAGTCTCCCATTAGAAATAAGTTACAATTCTCATATTTGGATATAATTTAATTCTCGATGTCGATAGCCAATGATGAGTAATCACTGGACTCTGGAGGTACATCTATGATTCCAAAGTTTACATTTTCAGATATTTCTAAAAGAGTTTTACTCAATTTGAACCACAAATAATTCGTGGAGTTAATTTCCAATATTGCTATACACGATACCAGATTTTACTTCAGCTATTTTTTTTTCTATTTCGAAATTTCACATCGTAACCGGGTATACATATCACATCAATGCCTTCAGTTTTTGTCTCGCACAACCCAATAATATCAAACTAATTTATAAATAAAAAAAAATCTGGACATTTAAGCTTGATGACATTCCTTATAAAACATTGAAGTGTAATGCGGTGAAACCAGTTTTACATACCTTATTTAACTACATTTTTGACACAGGGATTATACCGTCAATATGGAGGCAATCTGTTATATCCCCAATACCCAAAGATAAAAGTCTTGACCCTAGAATTCCACTAAATTACAGAGGAATATCACTGCAACCTACCACTAGTAAGCTGTATAACAGCATTTTGAACAATCGTTTAAGCGAATATTTCGAAATGAACAATGTCCTGGTAGACGAGCAAAATGGTTTCAGACCAAAACGATCGTGTTTAGACAATATATTCATATTATCGACTCTTGTAAGGAGTAAATCTGAGATTTTCACTACCTTTATTGACTTCAGTAAAGCTTTTGATTGCGTTGATAGGGATGTGTTGCTATACAGACTCCTTAAATGTGGAGTGGATGGCAACATGTACCAATCAATACAAAGTATGTATCAAAGTACTTTTGCACCTCTAAGATTGAACGGATCTATGTCAAATGAGTTTACTTGTAAAACTGGAGTGAAACAGGGTGTCAGTCTTTCGTCTACGCTCTTTAATATTTTTGTCAACGATTTAGCATCGGAAGTTAAAAATCTTGAATGTGGCGTCAAACTGGATGATACTATGATTTCCGTACTACTATATGCATATGACATAATGATTATTTCTGAAAATGAACTAAATATGGAAAAAATGTTGAAAGTTGTTAATAATTGGTGTAAAAAATGGCGTATGACAATTAATATTGATAAAACAAAATCGGTCCATTTTAGAAAGAAAAGTGTTGATAGGACTCCATATGTTTTCAGTATTGGAAATCATGTCATTGAACTGGTTGAGCAATATAAATTTCTTGGAATTGTTTTTCATGAACATGGGAGTTTTGATACCACTGCAGAGATACTTGCCAAATCAGCAAGTAGAGCCCTAGGTGCCTTAATATCAAAAATCCATCCATATAGGGAAGCTGGTTTTGAAACTTTCAAAAAACTCTATATTCATTGTGTTTGTCCCATCATGGATTATGCTTCAGCAGTATGGGGTCATAATAAATATACCACTCTAGATATGGTGCAAAATCGAGCTTTCAGATATTTCTTAGGGGTTCACCGATTCTGTCCCTTACTTGCGGTTAATGGAGACATCGGATTAAAATCGAATATTAATCGCCGATGGGTAAATCAAATCCGGTTTTGGAATTATTTGGTTCAATTAGCAGATGGCAGAATTGTAAACAAAGTTTTCTTATGGGACCGCAGATATAATACAAATGGCTGGTGGACATCCGTCCTAAAGGTCCTCTCAGAAGCTAATATGCAACAGAAATATGATAGCTTGGAAACTTGTAACATCTCAGATTTAGAAGACGAACTTGAGAAATCACATGAGGAAAAATGGCTGACAAGTTTAGAATATGTTCCGAAATTACGCACATACAAGATATTTAAAAATAAATTTTAAACCGAGTCCTATGTTTCTATGAACTTGAGTCGATTACATCGCTCGATATTAGCACAATTTAGATGTGCTATTCTTCCATTAAGAATTGAAACCGGTCGATTCCGGAATGAAAAAGTCGGAGAACGCACCTGTCTCATGTGCAACTTGAACAAAGATGAAGATGAAAATCATCTTCTCTTGATATGTCCATTCTATAAAGAACTTAGAAATACACTTTTACTGTCGATACACGACTGAATATCAGATCTTATAGAACACAATTTAGTTGATACAGCACTGACCGAAATTGTTAACGCCCACCCCCGAAAATTAGCAAAATACCTTGACGCTGCCCTCAATAAAAGAAAAGACTTTTTATACAAAAAATCAGAATGATACTTTAAATAATTTTTTTTTTTTTTTTTTATATATATATATATACTAGAAGGTGACCCGACTTCGTCCGGGCTTTGACCTTGAATTGACCATTTTGAAGGTCAAGGTCAGGTGGGGTCAAACACCAACACCCCAAACATGGTGGAAATCGGCCCAGCGGATACCGGGAAATCGGCCCAGCGGATACCGAGATACCCTATGCATCAAATTTCGTCCGTAAAAATCCGCCAGTTTAACCCGATTTGATTTCCACTCAAGTAGATAAACGCGCCTCATATACACACGCTCATTAATTATCAAGTTTCAACGTAAAGATAAATTACCATCGGTGCCCGAGATATCGCCAAGACGTCTTAAACAGTCAAATGCATCGGCCGGTTAAGCGTTAACGTGATCTAACGTTATGACCTCTAACGACGTCATAGAAGTTACGCATTGTTTTTATCCTGATGGAAGATAGTACCACTTCTTCTTGATAATTGAGGCAGATAACTAAAACGGATACATACGCATTATATATCTTTGGAAAGAGGAAACACAAAAGATTCTCACATTGTCATTATTATGACTGGCATTTTATTATTCGCGCTGTTTCGAATCGACTTGTAAGCACCGAACTCAAATGAAAGTCCCGTAACACAGCGTAAAAAGAGATTTGACCTCGGCACGTGAAAAGTTGACATCGGATCTGAAAATTAATATGCCTATGTTACTCCCCGGCAGAAAATACCCCCACATACCAAGTTTCATCGAAATCGGCTCGGGCCGTTTTCGAGTCCATCGATTACAGACAGACAGACAGATCTTCCAAAATATATAATAGACTAGAAGGTGACCCGACTTCGTCCGGGCTTTGACCTTGAATTGACCATTTTGAAGGTCAAGGTCAGGTGGGGTCAAACACCAACACCCCAAATATGGTGGAAATCGGCCCAGCGGATACCGAGATACCCTATGCATCAAATTTCGTCCGTAAAATTCCGCCAGTTTAACCCGATTTGATTTCCACTCAAGTATATAAACGCGCCTCATATACACACGCTCATTAATTATCAAGTTTCAACGTAAAGATAAATTACCATCGGTGCCCGAGATATCGCTTAGACGTCTGAAACAGTCAAATGCATCGGCCGGTTAAGCGTTAACGTGACCTAACGTTATGACCTCTAACGACGTCATAGAAGTTACGCATTGTTTTTATCCTGATGGAAGATAGTACCACTTCTTCTTGATAATTGAGGCAGATAACTAAAACGGATACATACGCATTATATATCGTTGGAAAGAGGAAACACGAAAGATTCTCACAGTGTCCTTATTATGACTGGCATTTTATTATTCGCGCTGTTTCGAATCGATTTGTAAGCACCGAACTCAAATGAAAGTCCCGTAACACAGCGTAAAAATAGATTTGACCTCGGCACGTGAAAAGTTGACATCGGATCTAAAAATCAATAGGCCTATGTTACTCCCTGGCCGAAAACACCCCAACATACCAAGTTTCATCAAACCGTTTTCGAGTCCACCGATTACAGACAGACAGACAGACACACACACACACACACACACACGCACCCCCACCCTCACACACACACACACACACACACCCTCACACACACACACACACACACCCTCACACACCCTCACACACACACACACACAGATCTTCCAAAATATATAATAGATATATATTAAATATTTCTGAAAGGGTTGCATTACACACATATATATTTTTTATATTTTATTCCCGAGATGATCAACAGTTCGACCGTACATGCGGTTTATAAACATTTTGACGTGTATGGGAGGCCAAATTCACATTTAATAATTAATTGTGCTTAAGCGCAATCAATTGCGCTTAAGTGCAATCAATTGCGCTTAAGCGCAAATAATTACGCTTAAGCGCAATTCATGGTTATATGTAACAAAACACCCCTGGTGAATAAATAGGTTTCTCCATAACTTAGCATTAACTCCTATTGACATGTCACCTCTTGGTTTCATTGGTTTGATTGGGTAGGGAGCTAGCCCAACTTCTTTATCAAAATGGCTGACTCGCAATAGTATCACCTTCTGTTTTAGTTGGAGCGACTCGTGATAGCATTATATTATCTTCGGTATATATCAGTTGGGGCTACTTGCAATAGCATTACTTTCTGTATTAGTCGGGGCGACATTGATTTTCTTAAATTTTCGAGTATACAGGCACACCATATGAGGGAAAACAAGCCCTCGGTGACACCACATTCACACTATATGATCGTGGAAATACTATAGATTTGTGCAAGAGATGCTGATTTAATAGGAAAAACTAGAGCTCCAGGACTGAGACACCAAAGCTCCAGTGATTACACACCATTTTTTGGACAGGGATGCTGATAATATGAAAATAAGGTTTTTTTCCCCCTGATTTAAGTCAATAAGTAAACCATACAGTAATGCTCTAATTAATCGACTCCTTAACCACAGCAGAATTATGGATAACTTTTCAGGATTTAGTCGGAAATATGGCTTGTTGCCATTCATTGGAAAGCTCTCTCGAGCTTTTCGATGAATGGCAACAAGCCATATTTCCGACTAAATCCTGAAACGTTACCCATAATTCTGCTGTGGTTAAGAAGTCGATTAATTAGAGCATTACTGTATGAGGTAAGAAAGCCCTCATGCAGTGACACCGCATGCATGTATATATAGGCTAAAATCTGTGCAAAAAATACATTAAAAACATCATACAAAAAATTACTAAGGGTTCCGGGAAGGCGACATCAATTCTTTGGATAGAGGGATGCTGATAATATGTAATTAGGGATTCTCCTTGTTGAACACATACTCACAGTTGACTGTTGAGTTCAGGTCAAAATTAGCCCAATGCTCATCTTGTGTTGCTAGGTGATACACCAGGTCATGCTAATAGTTTATGGGTAGGTTAGATAGTAGTCACAATTATGCTTAAGCGCAATTGATTGCGCTTAAGCGCAATTAATTGTGCTTAAGTGTAATTAATTACGCTTAAGCGAAAATGCCCTATTTGCGCTTAAGCACAATATGTGGTATTTGCGCTTAAGCGCAATTCATTATTAAATGTGAATTTGGCCTCCCATAGACGTGACATATAGGTCCTTCGGGCCGGGTGCGAATTGTTATTGATGCATAATATTTGTATAATTTGTAATCATGCACATGTCACGAAAATAAATGATACAACAACAACATACTCGCAAACATTAAGTGTAAAAATAACATGCGAGGGAATTTGGTGAATAGACAGGCTTTGCAAATAAACTGACCAAAATATTAGAAACTTATCAGCTGAACTTATCAGCTATTTTCAACTTTCTGCCCTATAAGTGAGATTAATATTTCGATCTTTATATTTACCGAATCACGAAAGGGTTAACGCGGAACGCTCTCTAATATTTCACACTGAAGAAAAGATGGATCCGTTTTCGTCACTCTCGGCTACACTCATATCATGACTTCAGTAAGTATTTCATAAGTATATATATAGTGCGTATGCAAGTATTTCGTGTGTTATCGACATAATTTACATGATTACCGGAACGTGGAAAGACCGATAAATTACTTGGTTAGATTTTATAAGGAGTGAATATTTTGAGTAGGTTGAGTCACATGCATGTATGGATAAAGAAGCGGGTTCATGATATTTTATCAGCCAGTTTAATAGAATGTGCGTACATGTAATTGTGATGTATATCAAACACTGAACATACTCACCTAACCAGAATTCGCGGGAAACGTCACCGAAACCATTAACATAACTCTCCCAGTTTCTGTAGAAATTTAAGCTTCCGTCCATTCGTCTCTGGAATACCTGTCGAACGATAACAGAACAAAGGCTGTATCCAAATGTATATATCAAAATGCCCTGTCCGGTAGGCATAGTGGTTAAAGGTGCTTAAAGGTACCGTCTGGTTATTTTAAGCTGGCATGATGTGAACTTTGCCAAATCTGATTAAAGGTACTTAATCCGATTAGACGCTCCCAAATTACGACTTCTTTGGCTTCGGGGGTAACAATATTCGATTCGAGTCGAGGAACCCACCCACCAAAGCTCAGATATCGAATTTTGAAGTTTGTTATTTCTCGAGAACTGTAATAATATGTGGCCCAGAACACGTGGTCAAATGGAGGGTCTATGACAAAATTGCGGATGGAGATGGATAACTCTAAAATCAAGTGGTAATACGGTCAAATTTCGTGATACTTTAGTAATTATACGGCCATATTTTGTTGAACAAAATGTTGATAAATAACAAGTTTTGGGAAATTTGATACCATAGCTGATAGTGGTTTGCATTATTTTGTTGCAATAAATCGATTCTGATAACTAAAGCGTATTTTGAAGAAATATTATTGTTGTATATTGATGGCATGGGGACCGTATGATCGGATTGAGTACCTTTAAAGTATCTTTTACTTAGAGTTACTTCCACAGTTAATTAATCTTCTTTGATCTTTAATCTTATTACTCACGCCCAGCGCAAATACATCACTGCAGATTGCGACTTGGTTGTAGTTTTCTTAATAAAGACCTGTGTGAAAATTATCTCAGATCAAGTCCTCATTGTGTGTGTGGAAGTGATGAAACGGCGAATCATTTCTTATTCCACTGCCCAGTATACAGTAGACAAAGAAACGAATGTTTTTCTGGTAGTTTGGAAAGAACAACCATTGAGAACGCACTGAACGGCACGATTTCAAAATATTTTTACATTTAAAAAAGTCCAGAAATTCATAATCATGACAGAACGCTTTTCGAGCTAACATATATACAGATTATATGGCACTGCCCAATAATAATTACATTAAGTAAATATCTAATATATGGAACTATTGAAATAGCTGATGACCGACACGACAGGTGACACACACATGTTGTATATATGCTTGTGTCTGTATTGCTCTTACGAACCCATTCTATGAAACCCATACTATAATTTATCCCCTCTGTAGAATTGTAAGCCTTCTTAGGCACCATTGGTCTTCTATGGCCATACAACGCCGTATCCCGGTGTTCTTGTTCGATATATGTTAACTAAACAGGAAACACTTATTTCGTATTACCCCGCAAATATTGTCGTCGCTATATATAGAGGAGACAGATTTTACACGGGTCATAACAATCTCGTATGCCCCGTGTAAAAGTGATATTACCCCGCAAAAATTGTCGTCGCTATATAGAGAAGACAGATTTTACAAGGTCATAACAATCTCGTATGCCCCGTGTAAAACTGATATTACCCCGCAAAAATTGTCGTCGCTATATAGAGAAGACAGATTTTACAAGGTCATAACAATCTCGTATGCCCCGTGTAAAACTGATATTACCCCGCAAAAATTGTCGTCGCTATATAGAGAAGACAGATTTTGCACGGGTCATAACAATCTCGTATGCCCCGTGTAAAACTGATATTACCCCGCAAAAATTGTCGTCGCTATATAGAGAAGACAGATTTTACAAGGTCATAACAATCTCGTATGCCCCGTGTAAAACTGATATTACGACGCAAAAATTGTCGTCGCTATATAGAGAAGACAGATTTTACAAGGTCATAACAATCTCGTATGCCCCGTGTAAAACTTATATTACCCCGCAAAAATTGTCGTCGCTATATAGAGAAGACAGATTTTACAAGGTCATAACAATCTCGTATGCCCCGTGTAAAACTGATATTACCCCGCAAAAATTGTCGTCGCTATATAGAGAAGACAGATTTTGCACGGGTCATAACAATCTCGTATGCCCCGTGTAAAACTGATATTACCCCGCAAAAATTTTCGTCGCTATATAGAGAAGACAGATTTTACAAGGTCATAACAATCTCGTATTCCCCGTGTAAAACTGATATTACCCCGCAAAAATTGTCGTCGCTATATAGAGAAGACAGATTTTACAAGGTCATAACAATCTCGTATGCCCCGTGTAAAACTGATATTACCCCGCAAAAATTGTCGTCGCTATATAGAGAAGACACATTTTACAAGGTCATAACAATCTCGTATGCCCCGTGTAAAACTGATATTACCCCGCAAAAATTGTCGTCGCTATATAGAGAAGACAGATTTTACAAGGTCATAACAATCTCGTATGCCCCGTGTAAAACTGATATTACCCCGCAAAAATTGTCGTCGCTATATAGAGAAGACAGATTTTGCACGGGTCATAACAATCTCGTATGCCCCGTGTAAAAGTGATATTACCCCGCAAAAATTGTCGTCGCTATATAGAAAAGACAGATTTTACAAGGTCATAACAATCTCGTATGCCCCGTGTAAAACTGATATTACCCCGCAAAAATTGTCGTCGCTATATAGAGAAGACAGATTTTACAAGGTCATAACAATCTCGTATGCCCCGTGTAAAACTGATATTACCCCGCAAAAATTGTCGTCGCTATATAGAGAAGACAGATTTTACACGGGTCATAACAATCTCGTATGCCCCGTGTAAAAGTGATATTACCCCGCAAAAATTGTCGTCGCTATATAGAAAAGACAGATTTTACAAGGTCATAACAATCCCTTATGCCCCGTGTAAAAGTGATATTACCCCGCAAAAATTGTCGTCGCTATATAGAGAAGACAGATTTTACACGGGTCATAACAATCTCGTATGCCCCGTGTAAAACTTATATTACCCCGCAAAAATTGTCGTCGCTATATAGAGAAGACAGATTTTACAAGGTCATAACAATCTCGTATGACCCGTGTAAAACTGATATTACCCGGCAAAAACTGTCGTCGCTATAAAGAGAAGACAGATTTTACAAGGTCATAACAATCTCGTATGCCCCTAGTAGAATTTTTATGACCTGGCAAAAGTTTGAAGGTCTAATGTACATCTTTCAAAGCCACGTTGATTCCTGGTGTGATGTTATCTTGCTACTCTTGCTTCATTTATTTACGTTGTCTGACTCATTTACCATTACTATTTTTGAAGTGTATTGCTCTCTTTTATATCTTCTAACATATAGATTCCAAAAGTAAGCGAGGCCAGCAAATATTTATGGACAAATTGTGAAAACAGCTATATAAATATATTCATCGTATGAGCAGTCTAATCAAATAGAGTTACTGTTCGTTGCTCGTTTCCGCGCTTTATGTCTGTGGGAATATCTTGTTAATTTTGACCGGGGATAAATACATTACACGGCTTGTTGATGGGGGATACGGTGTGGTATGCCCCGGTCGACTCTCGTATCCCCCTCGGCTATCGCCTCGGGGGATACGAACATCTACCGGGGCATACCACACCGTATCCCCCATCAACAAGCCGTGTAACTTATAATATTAGACATGGTGTAAACATTTAGTACATGAATAGACCAATTCATCACCTGTCTCCGACAACTCCACGACGGGAAGCGACTCGAGTAATGCAAGCATAATATTGCTTGCTTTGTCGCACCATTTATATTATGTCCACCGATGATAAGGTCACTTGTGGAGACGGCATATATAAGCCATATAGGCTTACAGCCGAATCCACTCCCATACACAAGGAACATGGTAACATGAATTACCAATATATTATATTGCAACAAATTATTATTGGGAATAAATATTATTAAACCAATCTTCTTTGAATTCGACGTTCATCAAACCAGCCAGCGGTCAAGCGCGTAATAAATATAGCGATAGTGCATGGTCTGGTCATAGAATAAAAATGGCAGAAAAGTTCAGTAGAGTCGCGGCGGAGGATAACTTTGTTAATGTAGGACATTTATGATTTACATGCATGTTGACATTTAATCTCTCTCTAAAATGAATTGACGAATTGAAAGTCACTTGATTCTACTAATTTGTCAAATTGTATGTTTGAGCGACCTTGCTCAAGGGTCACAACTTGGAGCGGGATTTGAAACAGCGAACAATCCGACAATACCACGTCGCTCAAAGCGGCCGACACTGCTGTGTGAAGACTCACGATAGACCAGCGACGCGCTGCGAACTCATATCGTTGTGTTTACAGCGAATACAAATCCTTACACGCTAACCGCGCTGGACCACGAACAACTAATGTCAAAAAGTGTCTACTATTTGTGATAAATTCGGCAATTGGTCGGAATTTCCATTAAATGTGCCGGGTGAGAGCAAAGCTGTCTGTCCAATTGAGCAAACATTCCCGCTAAACGAACGTATATTTGAAATAACGGATATTATTGTTCAACTGTATGGGCGATAAATACATTCATCTGAGTTCATATGTTCATTTTGTTCATTGCTCCGATGTTGGTGACACCTTCCGGGTTGGGGTTACCATGTTTACATGGGTGATACGGATTGGACTACAATCGAAACACACAAAGAAGTATCTACCTTTGAAATGCAACACTACAGTTAAAAACATGGCAAATGTACTATATTCAGTGGCACTAACTGTTTAGAATTGCCAGCCGGATATACTTTAGGGTCACCTTAAATTTCTTTGTAAAACAATACAGCCGTAGTTCTATATTCACGTGCATATATTAAAACGAAACAGCCAAACACGCGATGTGACAAAATGTATATGTTAATAAACTAACAGATTTTTTGTTAGAAATTTTAAAATAGCCTATTGAAAAAGTTTTGTTATTCACGGATAGAAGACCCATAAATCTATTTCGGTAATTCATTGATACGTTCACTCACAAGCCATCCGCCGCCATCTGTCTCCATGTCGCAATACACTGTCGCGTTCCCACACGAGCTGCATGGCTGGACCACGTACGCACCACTCGTATCGCATCCGGAGTTCAATATGTCTTGGCAATCAATTCTGTTGTTGGCTGAACATGAATTGAAAAAATAAAACACTTGTGTATGATATATTTCGAGACCAATGCATGGCAAGTGGGTTTTCATTTGAATCCAAGGTTTGTTTGGGAACACGACCTAGCCTAAATATCATAGTCTAAAATTTAAGTATATATGTCCACGCGGGTTAAGATGATTTATGGAATTCCTTTGAAAGACGAATGTACATATATGTCAAGACTGTTTTCCATTCATATTTAGACTCAAATAATTGGATTGGTGCCGCGGGATGGGGGGATTAAATCTGCTGCTCATGTCATAAATAGTCAGAACAAAGTAACGTCTTCGGGTCTATTGGTGAACTACGTTGCGTGATATCAATTTTAAACAGTATATCGTATTTGCGAACTAATAGAACATTCTGAAACCACGACACATCAAACGTGCTTATAATTGTACCACCACAGCCCAATGTTTTCACACGCACTCATAATAATTATTGTTTGCCAGATGGTATTTGAGAACCAAACGTGGAACCCAAGGGAACTATTTGGTTAAATGTTCCTGTTCTATCCTTAGAACAAGATGGAGAACAAAACAGGTCGATAGGTTCTCCTCTCAGGACAAAATAAGTGTTCGCGAAGAACCAAAACTTAAATGTATGTTCTTTCGTTTTGTTCTACTGAGACAAACCTGAGAATCCCCGTGGAACCAAGTTTTCTATGTGTGTATGCAGACATGGCATAATGCTACATGTTAAACACACTTTTTTTTCAAATATCTTTTTAAAGATGTTCAATGCTCAATTTGACAAAACTTTTTTTTTATTTTTAAATTTAAATTAGTTTGTTTTTAATGAAATATTTTGAAAAAAAACTAACGCCGTTATAACCTCCGCCACGGTACATCGAGTCACCACACCAAATTTGATTGAAATCGGTTCCGGGGTATATGGGAGAAAAATCCAAACTGACAGACAGACAGATCCTACTCTTTTATATAAAAGTTCTTGAGACGTTGGGTAGGTCATCCGTTGATGTAATATATATTGTATACCTGGCTGGCATTTTTTCCTGTAGTATCTAGATCCATTTGAAACAGTACACGTTGTCATATCGCTTCGGAATATAACAGAATGAAGACGACAAGATGTATCATTTTTTCTGTAAAATATCGACTTGCACCCGTTCGTTTCTGCGCATTTGACTGCACACGCAGCTCTGCTCCGCGTATTGCCGGACCACACTAACGATCCTTGACAAACTCGGCCACTGATGTGGTCCACCCTCTCATACCCTTGTTCGTATATACCAGATCCATCCGCGATGCATGTGTGTCCACAGATGCACACCACAGACAATAATTTCAGGACAGGGCGAACAAATATATCCATCATTTCAACTCTCCTCTGAAACCTGACCGTTGCCAATTATCTTCTGAAACAGACTGGCGTGACTGTAGGTATGCCCTGTTTATATATCAGAATCGTTATCCTCTTCCCCGGTTTTATTGATGTTTTTTATAAATTATTTATGAACTGGACCATTTCCCACAAACTGAACAATGTACCACCACTATTTTATTTGTGTCGTTTGCACTGAGACTAGCAATTGAGAAACATAGAATGACCACTTGAGCGTGTTGCTTACTTTATTAGTGGTTTTAAGAACATTATTATCGTCACAGAGACCCTATTGTTCACTTCAAGTCCTATATGCCATTGTAGGGGATTTTTATTTACCTTGCATATAATTCCATTTTGTCCGTTAACACTGGCAGAGAAGGGGATTAACCCATGTAATATCAAAATTCTCCGTCATGGTATACGCGGGGGTGGGGTGGTGGTTTATAATGTTAGCAATAAACACTTGACGTATATATAGCTATATGCACATGTAACAAACCGCATTGGCGTGTTATATGTAGGGCAACATGTCAGGACTGGAATGTATGCTGCTGCAGTTCTCGATTCATGTCTGTTCTTTTAGAACTCGGTGGTAAGTGTTCTCATATGATACTTCCGGAGACCATGCCTTTATCCGACTGAGGACTGCTATATTCAAGCAGCATACGACATTCATGATTCAGGATGTGTATGTCAAGCATGCATGTATAGTCTATTATAACGGATCCATGCAGTTTCTCGAAGTGAGCGGTATGCACACTCCATATCAAATCATCATAGACAATGGTGGTGTATAAACTGAATATCGTAATATAAGATAAATTTTATTTAAAGTCGGATATAAAAATATACTTATAAAACGCAAACTCTTAAGAGCTTGACCGACGAAGAGCTGGTACGCTATCTGTTGAAGCCCCCTGGTGGTTTGAAGTTTAAGATTTTGTTCGCTTTTCTTTCTTACTTATATATATAAGTCACTGAATTTAGAAACATCGGGTCCAGACTTGATGTAAATATATTTTTATTTCCAAATCCAAACAAATAACATAATATACAGATGACATAAATATACAACATATACGAGTTAATTTTGGAAATGAGGATCAGACATGTAGTCCGAGAGCTTATGTGAATTCTTCTCCTCTTTAGCGACATGTCCCTTTCCCAATAAGTGAGGTAGGGGTATCGATTAGACGGGAATGGATTGAAATAATGAGCGAGAGAGGGTGAGAAAGTAGAAGACTTGAGGGGGACAGATGAATCGTGAAATGATGACAGTGGTTGGAGTTTTCAATAATTGAGTTGTTGCGTGGTTACAATTATGCTCGTCTATAGTAAGATACATGCGTCAGAAGCCATGGGAGGGGGTCAATCACATTGGTTGTTAACTGGTTCCATCCGTAAAAAAGTATCAAACGAACACACACGGCCACGAGTGTTCACAATCAAAGTATGTCGTGGAATTTATATCTTTCGTGAGAACAAGTACCTATTCAGCAGCACTAACCATTCCTATTTCAAGGGTGTTCACTGTGAGTTTCGGAGCATCCTTCGTGTGGAATCATTTCACTTATATGCAGGCTAATAGCAAGTAAGTAATATACAAAATAATCGTTATCGGGAGGCATTTAGTGCTACATATATTCTGGGGGATATCTTGCTGCCGCATAACGCGACCGGAATCCAAAGCAATTTGTCACTCGTACAAATCATGGGAATCTTTTTGTTCTCATAATATATGTCTGTACTGCATTAAATATTTGTTTGTTTTCGCTAAGGCTAATAGTCCAGGCGATTGGTGTCAGAATTGCACAAATTGTGATAAAAGCATGAAACTTGGCACATAATATAATGTTGCTTGGACCATACTGATCATTTTCAGATATAGACCCCATCGAAATGGGACTCTCCTTAGCAACAGTTGCTATGCAACTACCCGAAATAATAAAATGTCTCTAAGGGTATGGTTTACAGCATTTAATTGAAATGTGGTAGTAGTTAATTGCATACTGGAGGTTTCTTTTGTGACAAATATTTAGCATAAAATGGTTTGTGACATAATTTTATATCAAGTTGTCCATAACAACCGTTGCTATGCAGCTACCCGAACAATAAAATGTGTGTTCTCAGTGACATTTTGAGGCCTTCTCGGTGACGTTTCGGGGCCATGCTGCACAACGAGTTAGTCTAAGGACAGTTAGCATGTGTCCACACATATGTAGTGTATATTGTATAAGTATATAGAGTTACTAGGGATAGTATGTGGTAATCCAACCGTTTCTATGGACCCATCCTCCAATTTATTATAAATATTCACTGGTCATAACACAATGTAAATCACTAAACGACGGTGGAATATTTAATACTATGTGTACTGCCATGATTGGATTTAGATGTATGTCTGCTTGATGAGTCACGACAAAGAATGAGTTTGTATACGTATTAGCCACACCCATGACCATATAGCCACTCAAGCTAACCAACTCCAGGTGTACATATACACATCACCAATGACCATACAACCCTTCTATACTATACCAATACCCCTCACACCTCACCCTTACAAAAAGCGAACGGCAAAATGGTTTGAAGACCACCTACCCTATTTTAAGTCTTGAACACCCAACGAACTGAATATATAACAAAAGTCAGTTGTTATTGTCTTTAATGAAAGTAAAAATGAGCACAATAAGACGAGTACTAACAGGGCATGGACTCTGTGTGGGAAACAGGTATCTGAAGTTGAAAGTCTTACACACTTAGGTGTCCCTATACATAAGCATAATCAAAACGGGGAATTCATTGACGAAATAAAACAGAAGCTTAGGTCAAGCTATTTTGCTATGTCCAACATCGGTATGTATGCTGGAGGTATAACACCAGTCAGCAGTAGGACAATATATACATCTATAATATTGCCAAAAGGTCTCTTTGGATGCGAACTGCTATGTGGCTTGACCGATTCAGATGTATTATCCCTGGAAAGAACTCACCGATTTTGCCTTAAAAAGATCCAAGGTTTGCATTCCAAAACACGGACCAACATTGTAGAAGGGTTGCTGGGAATAGGTAATATTCACAGTTTTATTGAAAAAAAGAAGCTTCTCTTCTTCGGAAGTCTATGCGCCCTCACAACTGAGAAGGCAGCCAAATCGGTTTTCTTATTAAGGCTGCACTCGTTCTTCATAGATGGGGTTTCGGGAAAATCCTTCATTTCCGATATTGCAAATATTCTGGGTAACCACCAGTTGATGTCGTATTTTACAAATTATGTTTCTGAAAGTGAATTCCCAACAAAGTCGTCATGGAAAAGTATAGTGCGCAAAGCAATATCTGAATATTCAGAACACGGATGGAAAAGCGCGGTGATCGGTGACAAATCACTCAGTCGCTTTCATGTTATACACCCACAGTTATCAGTCTCCCATTTGTGGCGTTGCTGTCGAAAGTTCCCTAGACACAAAATAGCATACCTGACTGTGGCCGGTATCATGGCTTGTACTGAGTCCGTGTTTGTAACTTGCAACAAATGTGGTGTTGCTTACGATGATCTCCCTCAACACGTCATCATAAACTGCCCCGCCATTGCGGAATATCGAAACGACATATGGTATGAGTTAATGAACCAGTTCAATATTCAATGTATTCTCAAACTAGACAGCCTTTGCCCAGATGTACAATTGAATGTATTTCTCACTGCACGTCCACCGGAGTTATTTGATTTAATTGATGAAGCTGACTTATTCACAGACTTTGTAGTATGCAGTACGTATTGTTTGTGGAAAGCTTATACCACGCAATCTCAAATATTACCGACATGCAGTGATGATATTAATAATTCATGAATATTATCAATGAGGACGCCGATAAAACGTCGGTAACTGATGTACATGCTCAATTTCACATCCGCATGAACACATGTTTGTGTATATTTATATATGTTGACCCGTATATAGAGTCGGTTTGAATGATCAGGTTAGCATATAGCGAATGATGTATGTCCGTCGTGTGTGAGTATATGTGTGTATGCATATATGTAAGGGTGTATTTGTATGTGTATAAGTATGTGAATGCATGTGCGTGCATACGTGTGTGGTGTTTCTATATATATATATATATATATATGTGTATGTATGTGTATGTATATGTGTATATATATGTGTGTATATATATATATATGTATATGTATATATATATATATATGTGTATATATGTATGTATATATATACATGTGTGTGTGAGTATATGTGTATGTAATTGTGTGTGTGTGTTTATATGTATGTATATGCGTATATATGTATGCATATGTGTAGTTAAGTATGTAAGTTAGGGCCATCCTGTATGTGCGCCCGTGTTGTTTGTAACTGCATGTGGACGTTTAGTCTGCGAGACTACACAGGTGTTCTGTTTGTGTTGTATCCATTTGTTAAAAAGTTTATGTGCTTTTCATGTCAATTCTCTTTTGTCAAACAATGTATGTATATATATATGTAACCTGTAATTATGTTATTACTGCTCTCCGAAATTGGAGGAAATAAAGGTATATATATATATATAAAACGGAGAGATCTGCCACCTTGCATGGTGAGACTATAGTTGGGATTCAGTTGAACATATTATTCATTTTCTATATATTACTTATTATTTAGAGGGACACTAACAATCACTTTAACAACACAAGTTTGATATTTGTGAGACTCTATTTAGACATTGTCTGTTATATGTTGTTTACAACAAATATTTCAGTCCTACAAAGTCGACGTCGATGCATGTTTATTTATAGCTGTTATCAATAATATGTGTTTTTGTTGTCGTTGTTGTAACTTGGGGTTTGGAAGCCTGATCACGTCTTTAATCACTTCAGCAATGTCCCGGGCCAAATGTTCAGCAAATGAGTCATATTTGGGTCCCATTATGTTCAATTGGGAAATTTGGTAAAGTTCTTAACAAAAATATGTAATTTTTCAACCAAAAACGTGTTTAGGGGAGGGGTAGCTAAAATACATTATTTCACAAACCCAATAGTGTAGTCTATTTTTGTTTTTCGAAGTGGGACCACTCTTGTCGGGAATGGGGATCACAGGAGGGAACATCACAATTAATAAAAGATTCCTTTTGTGCCGCCATCATACTATGAATTAACGATTTGTCGGAACACGCCATGGGAATGGTTGTTTGACGTCACGACGAATTGTTCGTGAATCTATTCACAATCTTATATACACCTGTGCATTCTGGATAACTGAATAATTTAACTGTGTACAAAGTTCACATTTTTATCTTGCATCAACCGGCGTGTTATAATATAAAGAGACAAATTGTCTTTTTGCAGTTCTTTGTGCGATACCATTAGCCTGATCAGAATGCACCAATTGACCAGTTCCTGCAACTAACCGTATATCAATGTTCTGAAGGAAAAGTGCTGAATTGTTCATTACTATATATTGGCACTGGGTGGTGAACTGCGAAGTAAGAAATTGTTCGTGTCCGTTAAATTATACTGCCCGTGCATTTTGGACAAAAAGTTATATTTATAAGATGACTGGTACAAAATAATATTAAAAGTTGTGTTTAATGCCTTGCATATATGGTGGCTGAAAACTATAACGTCACGCCGTGCACCAACTAATTTAAATTATACGTTGAATTGTGCGATTGTTCATCATAACATTATTTCAGATACACATCTTCTATAATATATTTTGGGAGATATGTGTGTGGGTGTGAGTGTGTGCGTGTCTGTCTGTCTGTGTGTTCGCGATGGACTCGAAAACGGCCGAGCCGATTTCGATAAAACTTGGTATGTGGGGGACTTTCGGTCATGGAGTGGCATGGTCCTGTTAATTTGCCCGTGCGCCGTGACATTCACCTTGGAATCGGGTCATTTCAAGGTCAAACGCCCGAGTATCACTGGATTTCGATGAAAATTAGTGGCTGTGGATACTTTCGTATGGGGAGTGTCGTAAGCCTATTCGTTTGCCCGTGCGACGTGACATTGACCTTGAAATCGGGTCAATTCAAGGTCAAATCGCGAATATTGATGGAATTTCGACGAAATTTGATACGTAGGGTTACTTTTGTCAACTGTGTGTTTTGGATGGGTCGAGTCGTGACCCCGACCTGACCTTGACCTTCAAAATGATCAATTCGAGGTCAAATCGGGTAAAACTGGATGGATTTCGACGGGTACTTTTGTCGGGTACTTTTGTCCGGGCAGTGTTTTAGACGGGTCAAATCGTGACCCCACCTGACCTTGACCTTCAAAATGTACAATTCAAGGTCAAATCGCGCAATTCGCCGAAAAGCAGAGGGGAAACATCCCGGACGAAGTCAAATCATATCACGGGATTTCGATGAAAATTAGTGTCTAGGCATACTTTCGTATGGGGAGTGTCGTAAGCCTATTCGTTTGCCCGTGCGACGTGACCTTGACCTTGAAATCGGGTCAATTCAAGGTCAAATCGCTAATTTTTAATGGATTTCGACGGGTACTTTTGTCGGGTACTTTTGTCCGGGCAGTGTTTTGGACGGGTCAAATCGTGACCACACCTGACCTTGACCTTCAAAATGGACAATTCAAGGTCAAATCGCGCAATTCGCCGAAAAGCAGAGGGGAAACAGCCCGGACGAAGTCGGGTCCACCTGCTAGTCTATTATATATTTTGGGAAATATGTGTGTGTGGGTGTGTGTCTGTCTGTGTGTTCGCGATGGACTCGATAACGACCGAACCGATTTCGATGAAACTTGGTATGTGGGGGTACTTTCGGCCGGGGAGTGGCATGGGCCTGTTAATTTTCCCGTGCGACGTGACATTGACCTTGAAATCGGGTCATTTCAAGGTCGAACGACCGAGTATCACGGGATTTCCATGAAAATTAGTGTTTGGGGATACTTTCGTATGGGGAGTGTCGTAAGCATATTCGTTTGCCCGTGCGACGTGATCTTGACCTTGAAATCGGGTCGATTCAAGGTCAAATCGCGATTTTTGATGGGATTTCGACGAAATTTATTACATGGGGTTACTTTTGTCCACTGAGTGTTTTGGACGGGTCAAATCGTGACCCCGACTTGACCTTGACCTTCAAAATGATCAATTCAAGGTAAAATCGGGTAAAACCGGATGGATTTCGACGGGTACTTTTGTCGGGTACTTTTGTCCGGGCAGTGTTTTGGACGGGTCAAATCGTGACCCCTACCTCACCTTGACCTTCAAAATGGACAATTAAATGTCAAATCGGATGGATTTCGACGGATACTTTTGTCGGGTACTTTTGTCCGGGCAGTGTTTTGGATGGGTCAAATCGTGACACCACCTGACCTTGACCTTCAAAATAGACAATTCAAGGTCAAATCGCGCAATTCGCCGAAAAGCAGAGGGGAAATAGCCCGGACGAAGTCGGGTCCACAGCTAGTCTAATATATATTTTGGGACTTCTGTCTGTCTGTTTGTCTGTTAGCTATGGCCGGGAAAACTGCCGGACGGATTTAGCCCAAACTTCCTATCTAAGAGTAAAATTCCAGATTCTGAGAACTTCAGAGCACTCATTCTCCAATCCCCCGCCACCGCAATGGGTAGTTCATGTGTTAATCGCGTGATAGTTAAAGAGCGTTCGTATCCGCAGTGTCGTTGATAAAGAGCGTGTATGTGTTCAGACATGAGCGTGCTGTGTCTGTGTACAGACATGAGCGTGTCGTGTGATTCTGTGTTCTTACTTAGGGCTTCCTGGGAATGGGGGAGATTTTCGTCGGGTCAGTTTTTCCGCCCGAGGTGACATTCACCTTGAAACGGGTACCCACAAATGATCAAATATATATTTTGGGACTTCTGTCTGTTTGTTTGTCTGTTAGCTATGGCCGGGAAAACTGCTGGACGGATTTCGACGAAATTTGATACCTAGTCTACATAATTCAATATTGTTTAATATTAAATAGCATTTTGTATTGACCTTCAAATTGTGTTATTGATAACTAAATACTAATAATTCCTTCAAAATTGGCGTGATTTAAAACAATAGCCGCCAGACATGCCACTCTCTCTCAAACATACCCCACTGATAAAATAACGCCCTATTGCTCTAAAATACAAAGAAAATGTCCTCACCCTGGTGCAAATAATGCATCGAACCATATACCATATCTTTATACTGTCATGTAGATAGTGAATTAAATCGACATTATCTGTCGAAAAAAACAGTCAGGACTTGACATTCATGTGACCGGTCAAGGACATTCATAACTGACAACCTAGTTAGAAAGTGTAGATCATCGTCTTTCGAATGATGTACAACACTTACATCTACCCAGAATGTTTAGCGAATTCATGTTGATGACCTATAATTTGAATGCTCCCTGTCTAATAAAAAAATGGCATTATATTTTAGCTTCAGAAATCTCCTATATATTTTTAACACCTCTGTCTGTCTGTATGTATGTATGTATGTATGTCTGTATGTCATTTATACAAATCTACGATTCTCGACCGATCGGGACGAAACTTGGTACGTGTGTGTAGTTTGACCAGGCGGCCGTCCTTGTCGTATTGGCGAGCCCGTGCGACGTCCGTGCAGCGCATGCGCAGACGAGATCTCGGAAACGGGTGGAGCTATCGACTTGAAATTTGGTATGTGAATGTATCTTGCTCCGGATACGAATTTTATCGGGTCGCCGAGCCCGTGCGACGCCAGCTTCGCGCATGCGCAGACCAGATATCGGAAACGGGTAGAGCTATCGACTTGAAATTTGGTTTTTGAATAGCCCGCATCGGCTAGTCTCATATATATTTTGAAGACCTGTTTGTTTGTTTGTCTGTATGTATGTATATATGTCATTTATACAAATCTACGATTCTCGACAGATCGGGACGAAACTTGGTACGTGTGTGTAGTTTGTCGTCGTTGTCGTATTGGCGAGCCCGTGCGACGCCCGTGCAGCGCATGCGCAGACGAGATCTCGGAAACGGGTGGAGCTATCGACTTGAAATTTGCTATGTGAATGTATCTTGCCCAGGATACGAATTTTATCGGGTCGCCGAGCCCGTGAGACGCCAGCTTCGCGCATGCGCAGACGAGATCTCGGAAACGGGTGGAGCTATCGACTTGTTGTATATATTTGCATACATATGACAAGAATTGCTCACTATATATCAAACTGATTTAGTGACCCGTCTGAAAAAAATGGCCAATAAGTTGCACGCCATCTTGTCTGGCGTCTCTGCGGACCAAAATTGAGTATGTCTATCATGCTTAGTTTTGAAAACAAGATATTGGAGTACTTAAAAAACGCCTAATTTTCGGACTTGGCCCACTGACTAAATATAGTAACCAACTTACCTTCCTTTATTTTCTTCTATTATTCAAACATTCCCCGCTCCAAAACTGACATTTTCCATACGTGGAAACTATCCATCTCTATATAATATACACTATGTGATGTATTATCATATGTCAAAATGTATTTGATCAATGCTGGTCCAAAAATGTCACCGAGAAGAGTAGCAAAGATACACTTTATCGACGAGTAGCTGTATAGCAACGGCTGTTATGGAAAATATGATAGGCAACAACACGGTCACAAGCCTTTATATTTCATCCTATGTCACAACCAGACCTCAAATATGTAATTCACCACAACTAAAGTTGAATGAAATACTGTAATCCATCCTTATATGATCATGTTATACTTTCGGGTAGTTGCCTAGCAACCGTTGCTAAGGAGGCCAAATCTCGATTGGGTCTATATCTGAAAATCATCAGTAAGGCCCAAGGAATATATGTGCCAAGATTCATGCTTTTATCATAATTTGTGCAATTTTTACATTTTCGAGTTCCACACATAAACAGAAGGGGATTTTTTTTACATGATTGTCTGTCAGGTGGCTGCAGTTCAGTCTTAACCGGGTATGAAGGATATGCGATTTACGGCATTTACTATGGTAAAAATATGCAGGTGGACGTATATTGTCACTGTTGAGTTTCTTTTTGAAATCTTCGATTGTACTGCTGCCCTTTGTAGTTTCCGGCAGTTTGTTCCATTCAGTAATTGCAGCTGGTAAGAAAGAATCAATATAATAGTCATAGTTAATATTCGAATGTAGTCTTATTGTTCAAATCTGAAGTTATATCTGGAATTATTTGCCTGGATTGGTCGTACATAAGTTCTTAAAATTGATGGAGCAGTTCCCCGTATCATTTAATTTTTTTTACATAGCTTGTGTTTTCTACGACGTGAGGAGAGGAGTTCCCAGCCAGTTTCTGAAAAAAGACGCGCGTTACTCGTACTGATGGTTGCACCTGTTACTATTCGGGCCATTTCGTACTGAACCTTTTCAATGTCATCACTAAGATAATTAGGGCAGTTATCCCACACAGGGGAGGCATATTCCAGTATTGGTCGGAAAAATGTGTAAGGTATTTTTTCAAGTGTTACTCTGCTTAGCCTGTATCAATGTTTACGTACTAAGTTTACTCGACTCCACGCTTTATCAAGCATAGATTTGATGTGGATGCCCCATGAGCCCATTTTGTCGAAAGTAAGTCCCAGATGTTTATGGATGTCAACCTCGGCAATTGTCGCGGCTCCCATGGTCAGAGGTGGATGATATACTGGTGTTTCTTTCCTGGATATTAAGAGAGCTTCAGTTTTCAGGGGATTGAATTTTACAAGCCAGTCTGATGCCCAACACATGAGAGTTTCGAGGTCATCATTGATTAGTTTTGCGGCCATAGTGGGGTCTTCGATAGTGAGAAATAGAGAGGTATCATCAGCAAATAGACGAATGTTGCACCGTATATTTTCGGTTATATCATTATCATTAATATAAATTAAAAACAGAAGAGGGCCTAATACCGAGTCTTGTGGAACACCGGCTGTTACATCTTGTAATTCCGAGTGTGTGCCGTTTATGACAACTGGTTATTGCATACATTCAAGATACGATTTCATTAAGTTATACAAGTTTCCTCTAATAAATACCCATTTTCGTCAGTTTGTTCAAGAGGCTACGTTGCCAGACTTTATCGAACGCTTTACTTATGTCGCAGAATATATATACATTTCGGTAAGTTGGAAAACTGTTGAGTCATTGCGCATGAAACCAGCATGGTAAAAGGATAGGAGTTTGTTCTCATCAAGAAATTCCCATAGATATTTGTAAATGCATTTTCCATAGACCTTTGAGACGCAGCTTAGTAGGGAAATTGGTCGATAATTTGATATAAGACTGGGATCACCGCTCTTGAATAGAGGTGTAACATGGGAACGCTTCCACTGGGGTGGGTAGTAACTGTTTTCGGCAAATATTCTAAAATAGTATTCAAGAGGTTCATAGAGCGAGGAGGCGCAATTTTTCAAAACTCTCGGACTTATTCCGTCGGGCCCACTTGAATTAGATATTTTGAGACTTTTTAACGCTTTGTAAATATCAAGGGTTATGATTTTTATATCGCTTAACGTGGATATGGAGTTATCAGGATCGAACACTGGTGGGCGTTTCCCGACATCATCAACTGATGAAATATTACAAAAATAGGAATTTAAAGCATTTGCTTTTTCAGTTGGTGAGATCAGGAAGTCGCCGTTTATGTTTAAGGGGGGTACTGATCGGTCACTGGTTGCAAATACTACTTTTTGAAGTGTTTTCCACCAAGATGACTGGTCATTTGATGGGTTATTCAGTTTATTTTCATTATTTGTTTCGTGATCACGTTTGCTTTTTCTAATAGCCGATGTAGTTTCATTACGTTTAGATCGAAAGTTTACCCATGTTTGTGATGTGTTTTGCTTTTTATGTATCTTATGTAATCGATTTTTTTGCATCATTAGCTTCCGTACATTACACGTAATCCACTGGGGACTGTCTTTCCGGATCAGTACTATCTTATTGGGGATATTTTCACAGCATACCGTCTCAATTTTTGCAGCCAAGTCATCTGCATGAGCTGATAGTTCAAATTGTGTATTATCATACTTTCTGACTTTACTGTGTACACGTCTGTATAAAAACTTTACATTGATTACGACACTAATCTCAGTAATACTGAAATACACACCGGGTGCATTCAATTTTATGTATACCGATACAGTGATGCACACCGTTCCATCGTAATGTTACATGTGTCACTTATTTCATTGTTCCACACTTAGTCTAGCCATCCTCGAAATTGGCTATGGCAATAAGCAACGTCGTGGTACACGCCGTGGCAACATATGAAATATAAGACGCCACAGCATTAAATATGCCGTGGGACATGTTTCCTAATTTTATATACTTATATATACACCGGAGCATTGGACATGCGTTGTTATTTACTGTCAACATACTTACACTGACATTTTCGGACAACTTATATGAATTAAATTTGGATTGTACAATTGTTGTCATTGCCATTAATTAAAGCGAGTAAGGTGCGGCTGGGATAGATAGTTTCATCACGGTTTTTTCTATACATGTTTATATCCACACATCTATAGCAAATACATTGACACATTTTACGACACATCAATGTTTAGTTATAGAAATAATTTACAAATATATACTGTTAGCTAGTTAGAACATTTCCTATTTTGATTCGAAGCCGCAGTCATGGGAAAATTGATGCATTTTACATACTTAAATTCTCACTTCAACTTGGGATTTTTAAACGAGTGTGGATCTCGGGTAGAGGTCATAATATCTTGTCCCCACATCCGGTTGTAACTACCAATCTGATTGGCTACAACGTCGCGGTTAAATCACCGCATGTCCCCCGTCACCATTGACAGCGGGGTATAAGAGAACGTGCGCGAAACATCGGGGGTATACAAGATACAAGATACAAGATTTTATTGCAATAACACCTCAGTGCGCAGTTGCAAGCATATAACATATAATATAAAACATACATATACAATAATAGCATGAATTAAACAAAACCCGACTAAGTCAAAATTTATATTCAGTATACTCACTCACAAGTTGTTCTTATAATTATTATGCACTTGATAAAATCTGCCGTTTTTCAAAGAAGGACCGGATCATGTCGCATATGATATTTATGGTATCAATGTGCCTATTTTCCATTATATAATTAAATTTATTGTCTTCTGTCATTCTGTGGAAATCGGTTTTATACTCGCCTATTGCTGCGAAACAACTGATGCGAATGTTTTCGTATGCCGAACAATTCATAACAAAGTGTGATTCGGTCTCAACCGAGTTTGTCCTACAGACAGGACATATTCTATCCTCTATATCTGACGGGGGCTGTTTGTGTCTTCCCTTCTCAATCTCAAGCTTGTGATTACTTACGCGTAACCTTGTAAAGAGAGTTCTCGCGTCAGCAGATTTGGTATTGGTAATATACGGTTCCACCTCATATCTGCGTTTGAAAATGCGATACGTTCTTAGTTTATTACCACCGATTGATCTCGTATCATCAAAAATGTCCTTCACAAAACAGTTAATGTGATCTATTTTCAGCTTTTTTTTTATCAGTTCTTGTTCTTGAATTCCACTGTCTTCGGCAATATCGATTCCAAGCTTCAGTAGTAATACATTCCACGATTCCGTGGATAATTTCGAATTAGTTGATTCAACGTAGGCCGCATAAACTAATGTATGACGCTTTGACTTAGAAATTTTATTCCTATATCTGAAACTCTTTAAAACCGCGTCATGAAATACGGGGAATCTACCCAGTTCTGCACGAGAAGCATGGTTCGACGCTTTTCTATTTATACAAAGTACATTTTTGCAGAATTTCAATTGAACCTGCTCGCAAGGTAAAGAATCAGTATGCAGATTCGGCACATCTCCCAGCCATACTTCACAACCATACAACATTACTGGTTTTATTAGTTTATCAAACAATTTGCATTTTGTAGGGGTCGTTAGCTGAAGTCTTGATGGAATAGATTGTGTTAGGAAAAACATTGATTTTAATGCCTTTGCACTCAAATGCTCCTGCGATTTTAACGTTTTGCCAGTTGCACTGAATTTTAGACCCAAATACATATAATCCCCAACCATTTCCAGTGGCTTCGATCGAAATATGAATTTCGGTTCATATTTTGACTTGCGAGATCTAAAAACCATGCATTTTGCTTTATTTACATTAACAGTGAGACTATTATCTGTTGCATAATTTTCCAAGTTATTCAACCATTTCTGTAAACCTTCTTTCGTTTCCGATATTATTACAAGGTCATCTGCGAATAAAAGATGACTGATCGGCCGATTATTTAGAATAACGGGATTACAAGTCGAGTCAAATGAATACCTTAGGTCATCAATATACATTTTAAACAGCGTGGGTGAAATTGGATAGCCTTGTCTTACTCCAATAGTTGATAGAAGTTGTGGTCCAACGCCTGCCTCTGTTTTCACACTTATGTAGCTTGCTTGATACATTGAACGTATACACTGATTTATTTTACCAGAAATTCCATAATCACGTATTTTGTGTAACATTAACGATCTATCTACTGAGTCGAACGCTTTTTTGAAATCAATGAATGCAGCATAAATGGGCTTATTTTTCTGCTTGTATTTCTTCACAATGGTATTTAAAACAAATGCACTATCAATTGTACTACGATTCGTCCGAAAACCAAACTGATTGTAACTGATCAGATCATTCTCCTCGAGGTGGTTATGTATACTGGTATTAATTATTTTGTTGAAAAGTTTACCTAGGTTATTTGTCAGAGCAATCGGGCGATAATTATTCGGATCATGTCGATCTCCCTTTTTATAGAGCGTCTTTATGAGTGAAAAACTCCAATGTTTAGGGTAATGTTCGGAACATAACACTAGATTGAACAGTTTTGTTGTCTCATCTATTATCTCCGGTACTACTGATTTAAGAAATTCATTTGAAATATTTCCATTTTCAGAAGATTTCCTATTTTTCAAGAGCTTAAGGCATTTTAGTATTTCTTCCGATGTTATCTCTTCGTCGCTAATATTTTGATCTATATCTATGCGCGGCGTTCCCCGCACACGGTCATTTTCGTCTCGTGGAATTATTTCTTTACATAAAAGTTGTTTAAAAAAATCTACACATTCATCAGGGTGCAAATAATTCATTTCAACTTTTCGTGGTCTAAGACCATTAATTATACGCCAATATTCCGAAGGGTCACTTGTCTCAATATCATCCAGGTTTTCCGATATTTCCTGATAATACAATTTTGATTTCTTTTTTGTTTCTCTTTTATAAGTTTTTTTAGCTGCGAAAAACTCAATTCGGAGATCTGCATTGCGAGGGTATCGCTTCATTTCTTTACTCGCGTGCTTCATATGTTTTTTCAATTCTTTGCATTTTGCATCAAACCATTTACGTTTCCTTTGCATTTGTTTATTTTTACTTTTAACAAATTGAGTTGCGGTGGCATTAACAGAATTCACGATATTATCATAATCGCGCACAGCTTGTTCTATTCCGTTCTTATCGCGTGCGTATACGTTTGATCTAAATTTCAATAAGCGGTGTTGCATATCAGCATCTACCAGAGCCTGTTTTACTTTAGCATCACTATCTCGAGACCATTTAGCCACACCGTGCGGTTTCGTATAATGATATTTAAATGCAGTTTTATTGACATCTTGTGACTTTATGTTCATATGTATTGCTAGTTGACAGTGATCTGAATATTCAGTAGGTTGTTTAACACAAAAGTAACTCACATCGGATAAATATCTGTCTGAAATAATCACGTAATCCACTAAACTCGCACCATTATACTGAAAACTCGTATAATTTCCAAAAGAATCACCAGGTTTGCGACCATTCACTATTCTCATGGACGCCGATTTACAGAGTTTTAGCAAATTAAGTCCAAACGAATTTGTTTCTTTGTCTTTCGCACTATCTAAGACATAACTTTCAGATGATGTTGTGAACCTGTCCTCATCAAACGCG
Organism: Siphonodentalium dalli; assembly: GCA_032622095.1. Lineage (NCBI taxonomy): Eukaryota > Metazoa > Mollusca > Scaphopoda > Gadilida > Siphonodentaliidae > Siphonodentalium > Siphonodentalium dalli. Next base: position 70,061,012 of record CP136068.1, read on the forward strand.
ACATAATCCGGCCTTCGGCCTGTCCGTGCATTAAAGTATCCACCCAGAATGATAAGCGATGTTGGGTCATATTTGCGGAGTTCTGTCTCGATATCTCTAAAGACGAAATCGTAACCATCTCTTGTTTTCCAATAAGTAGAATTTTGTGGGGGCAGATAAACAGAAACGAAAATGACATCAGACTTTTGACCAAATATTTCTCCGTTAAACTCTACCCATAACGCAATATCGTGAATGTTATGCACACGTGTAACAAACTTCGCATACTTTGATCTAAAATAAAATGCTATTCCACCTTTCTCGTTATCTTTTGTATTTCTGCTCAAATCAATACATTGATAGCCAGTTAAACTTATATTCCCGGGGTCTTGATGCCAAGTTTCTGAAATCATATCGATCTAATTGCCGTATGAAATCAGAATCATTAATTTTGTTAACAATGCCTTGTGCATTCAACGCGGTGTAACATACATTGTGTGTTAAAGAGTGAATTGTTGATATTACATCATTTGACATATTTAAATTGGTATCATTAAATTGGACTAGGTCATCGGAGATAAAACACCCGCTTCGATCTATTTACATGTGTATCGAGCATTTGATAAATCGATAGTGGTATATATTTCATCTTAGCATAGTTAAGCTTGATTGGGATTGAATAGATTTTTACATTAAACATCAATATACAACAATAATAATACATGGCATACATGTAAGTAAGTATTGTGGTGCGAAAGCATTACATGCTATTCCCGAATCTTTTCATCAAGCTTTCGCTGAAATATGAAAATTGCTCTCTAAACATATGATTAATTTAATTCCTTAACGAATTTTTACGCATCTCACTATTTGGACCAGCAACATTTGGCCTATGCTGGTAATTCAATGAATTTAGACGATGTCCATATCCATGGCTATATGATGACTGCTGTCTGTTAGAATATCCCCTCAATCTACTATCTCTCGGGCACACTACACTGATACTTTTCCAATCTCCTCCAAACATAATGTCACGACGAGCATATTTTATGCTCTTAGCCAGTACTTTCGTTCCAATAAAATTTGGGTGCCAATTATCACGATACACATTGTATCTGACCTCATTGTCTCGCGAGTTGACGAATGAAGGAGTATTGTCTATGAATGTGAAGCCATGTTCCAAACAGAATCCGTAATATTTTTCATTTGTTTTCTCAATCATCCTGTTAATGCGGTCTGAATGCAATGTTGGCAACACGGACGAAATTCTGATAGCTGCAGTTGGTAGCGCCCTTCTAACTTCAGTATGAAAGTCCTCCAGATCGCTGTCTGTTGTTTCTATATTGTGTCGACAGCTGTTAATGCCGACATGTATAGTAACTTGGTGTACATTTCCATATTTACAAGCATTGTCATCTTCGAACCATCTCCTAAGACCCTTAAGTCTTTGTCCTGGTCTTACAACACATTTAACTTCCTCATTCCCGACATACATCCTTTCTGGTATTATCCCTCTGATCACCGAATCTCCGAGTATCAAATGAACCGGAACCACATCATCATTCGCCTGCCGTTCATTGACATCAACAAAGTTATTCTGAGTATTGTCAACAATATCGGAGCTGCATTCCTCATCACCATCATCATCATCATCATCATCATCATCATATATTACACATGGTATGGAGTCCAACCAATATCCTGGTTTGAAATTAAACTGAACCTGTTCTCAGTCGATACTAGAATTTCGTCGGTAGCATCCTCAGTTTGTTTATCAGGTATTAGAACCTTCGGCTTGGCTAAACAATTTTCAATATGTATTGTGATATCAACAACAAATATCCGACATTCAAAATAGTCATTAATGTCTACTTATAAGTTGTAAGTTCAAAGTGCCAATAGAGTTGTTGTTTATATAAGAAGTATTGCTAATAATGTAGCAATTTATATGGAATACTATTAGGGCCACTTCCTAATGACGCTTCTGGTGCGCGCAGAAAGCGACAGAAGCGACAAAATGTGCGCCGAACGCGACAACTGCATAATGTCGCACTTTTTGGCGCTTGTGTCGCTTTCGGTGCTTATGAGCACGTGAAACATCGGGGGTATATGAATGACCCTTGAACTAGCAGTTTCCACCAATCGTGACGTTGCTCTAGCACGCCGAGCATGACGTCACCTGACGCCGGGTCCATAGGTCGGCTACTGAATTATTCTTATTGGTGCTGATTACTGTGAATTTATCTGAGAACCTATGAAAAGCACACTTAAATTGAGGCCGCAGGGCTATTTTTGTGGGGACAAAATCGTTATCTTCGGCAACATCGTGGGATACATGGAGATTTGATACCTGGATGTCTCTTTTTGAACCCCTCGGCTCCGCCTCGGGGTTCAAAATCGACATCCAGGTATTAAATCTCCATGTTCCCCACGATGTTGCCGAAGATAACTAATAATATCTGCTTAATTAATATGTAGTCAACGAATCAGAATGCTGGTAAGTGTTTGCCGTTTACAATTCTTTACCATACATTTCAATAGGGCCAAATTTGGCAGTTTCGCAGTGTCTCAGATATGGAAACGATATACTCACCGTGATCGTATTCCCAAATCCCTAGAGACGATGACTAATCTAAACCAAATAATTCAAAAACTAAAAATCCCATCTTTGAAAATTCGTTTTTTCTTCTCTTCTACCGGTGGAGACGTATAATACCATACAATCGTATTTTCTTGTCAACCATAATAAATATCAATATAAAATAACATAAATATAAATATGTTTAAATATAAAATAATATGTTTAATTATAAAATGTGTGCATGTTATAAACGGTAATGATATATATTAGTAGATAACACTGTTAACATAAATGGCTGGTGATGTTGCAGCTTAAGAACGTATTAGGTCTAACCGTGTGTTTCATTGTGGGTGGTCTGTGGCGTAATAAACTGGTATAGAAAATATAACTCGTCAGATACGAGGATTATTTTCTCTCGGCTAGCGCTTCGTAAAACTCACTCGATGAGAAAGAACATTGAACTATTGACTATGTATTTGTGTCTCTATAGTGACATTTTATTTGTTCAACTATTCAAAAAGAATTAAACAGTAACGCCGTTATAGAATTAGTACCGGATCAGGTGTTTTGAAGTGGTTCATTAGCAGACGATATACTCACGGAGAAAGTATTCCCAAACTTGGCCACTGATGTCCACTGAAGCGTCGAGAGTACACGTGTCACTGTCACCGTCAAAATTAAAAGTTCTACAACCCGCCTCTTCGCAGTAACCAGCACATTCTGGTAAGGCCCACGCAGTGACGTATCGCGGTTTCCGTCCCCAGTCGAGTGGGGTACTAGTAAGTGTGTACTTTACGCTGTGGGCCCCACCAAAGAAACACCATATCAAACCCTGCCAAAACCTGCTACGATTGAGGGGGGGGGGGGCTATCAGGCACATTATAATTAACAATAACAGTAAGTCATTTCTTGAGCTGTATACATTCATATACATCGAAATGTACATTCTAGTTTTGTCTGTATGAAACGGTCATCATTCATTATTTCATACGTGTAGGAGATGGCTTAAGATAAGCATTATGCTTACTGCCAAATCCCATTATAACCATCAATATCTCTCATCATCATACCGTGAATTTTGTACATTATATTGGTTAAAATAAAATATGTTTAAACTAAACATGAAACGATACCTGAGACTCGAGAGAAATACATGTTGTCTTCAATGTATTATGTTTGTCACGTGATTGTGGTGACAATGAACGTCAGTAGGAACTGAGAGAGGACTGAAGATCCTGAACCAAGAGCTATTCGTAATGCTGATGTCAGTATCGATGGCTGAAACCAACCTTAGAACACGTAGAAGAAAAACCACCTCTTATTGCCATTGGCGACGTGCACAAAACAGTTAGAGCTATTCGTAATACCGATGTCGATGACGCTGGCTGAGACCAACATCAGAACAGCAGAAAGGCCACCTGCGTACGCAATTGGTGACGACAAAGCACAATTAGATTTATACTGTATACCGATGGACGGCCGCTAGTTTGTATATATTTAAAGTAAGAACTCCATTGGGATTTGTGGAGTGTAAATTACCGTTCCTCAAACGATTGTTGAAACCACACAGTCTGCTCTGCTGATGATAAGCTCATATTTAACTTATTTAAAAAACGCAAATAATCCATATCGACATTATTTGAATGAGAATTATATATGAATCTAAATCGACGTACCAGATGGATATACTCTTTATAATGTGCTTTAACACAATTCACTTTATGTGGTCCGCTCCACAAACCGGAATAACAGGAATAAGTCCACTATGGGCTTATTTCAGTCTAATATCAACATATGTGAATATGAACATATTTGCATGATGATGTGTTGAACCACAACACATAAACCACGTGTGAGCCGATAATTATTTTCTGCAAAACACCAATCATAAAGATCACACTGTCCACATTGTTCTTCGCAACCATTGAGTGCAAAGAGGCCAATCGGAAGTCAACATAACCTCTCAGCCATTCCGTGTTCTAAACAATTACAAGCCTCTCAGTGTTCTACATAAACATCTCAGCGTTCTACTTACACATCTCAGTGTTCTGCATACACATCTCAGTGTTCTGCATAAACATCTCAGTGTTCTACACACGTATAAGCCTCTCAGTGTTCTATGCATACCTCTCAGTGTTCTATGCATAAACATCTCAGTGTTCTACATAAACATCTCAGTGTTCTGCATAAACATCTCAGTGTTCTACACACGTATAAGCCTCTCAGTGTTCTATGCATAAACATCTCAGTGTTCTACATAAACATCTCAGTGTTCTACATAAACATATCAGTGTTTTACACACGTATAAGCCGCTCAGTGTTCTATGCAATAACATCTCAGTGTTCTACATAAACATCTCAGTGTTCTAAATAAACATCTCAGTGTTTTACACACGTATAAGCCTCTCAGTGTTCTATGCATAAACATCTCAGTGTTCTACATAAACATCTCAGTGTTCTACATAAACATCTCAGTGTTCTACATATACTTCTCAATGAATGTGATTTAGATCTATATTGGTTAAAATAAAATATGTTTAAACTAAACATGAAACGATACCTGAGACTCGAGAGAAATACATGTTGTCTTCAATGTATTATGTTTGTCACGTGATTGTGGTGACAATGAACGTCAGTAGGAACTGAGAGAGGACTGAAGATCCTGAACCAAGAGCTATTCGTAATGCTGATGTCAGTATCGATGGCTGAAACCAACCTTAGAACACGTAGAAGAAAAACCACCTCTTATTGCCATTGGCGACGTGCACAAAACAGTTAGAGCTATTCGTAATACCGATGTCGATGACGCTGGCTGAGACCAACATCAGAACAGCAGAAAGGCCACCTGCGTACGCAATTGGTGACGACAAAGCACAATTAGATTTATACTGTATTCAAACATTTTTGAAAAATAAAATAATTTTCTTATTTTCATTATTAATAACGGTCCAATAATGAGATTGTGCATGCACGTAAAGGCCGTTGTTATGTGAACATTACTGGTATGGCAGAATTACCTATACAAGTCAAATTAGTCAAATAAGATACAAAAGTTTAATCAAAACTAGACAGTAATCATTGGAAAAAGGTCAAAGCATTGTAGCCTATTCTGAAAGCTATTTTCAGTATAAATATTGGTTTTACGACATGGTTAGTGACAAATTGACTAATCGGCACAACAGTTTTTATTGGTAAACTGCCATAATGGATATAAGTTTATCTATTTCTCTATTTTTGTGTGTATACAACGGGTACATTTATGTTTTCGTTGTGTCCAATAATCTATCATTCTAAACTTCTAAATTCTATGCACTTACACGTGTTTCAGGAAAACCATATGTATGTGCTTTTCGATAAACATTATTATTACATCTTTATTTCCTCCATAAATGAAGATTCACATAAATTGACAAACATGAATATTAAATTAACATTACATACAGTGGAGCCACAAGGTATGGTACACACCTACCTGAAAGTAATACATTTATAATACAATAATTTGACTCCATGTGAACTCGTCAGCATGTATCAGTTGGAAAATAGTAAAAATTCAATGTTTCAACATATATATTGTGAGTTACCGCATAAGTGTCTCTCCAGGAAATATGCCACTGGATGTGAGGCGACACCGAGATAGAGCCTGCCCAAGAGCGACTCCATCGAAATCGAAGCAGTTGCGACCCACCAGTGCCCCTGGCTTAGAAGATACGCAAAGAGGACACAGACGAGTCACAACTGATCCGTAACATTATTATTGATCTATTGGAGAGTCATGCTGTGAGAACGGATCGATAGTTTATGGCTGATCGAAATAGGTGTTCAGATCGGTCAGGGCAACATCGGCAATTGTATCCGAACGCGCAAAATCGCGCTTTTTCAAAAGAAAGTATGCATGCCATAATCGAGATGTAGCCGTGATCACGAAGGAGTCAATATCAGTCAGCACAGACATCAGTTCATCGTTGATGAGTGATATGTGTAGTAAGATCATATTGGTGGACGATAGCTGATCAACAAGAATGAATGGGTGTACCCCAAACTGGTTAATGATACCATAGAACATGTCGTTTCTTATATTTTCAAGGTAATGACAATCAATGAGTATATGTTATACGATATCGGTGTATGAAAGTTCACAGACACTGCAGAATCCTGCATCTGAGGAAGTGGTTGCTTCAATTACACTTGCTAGTGTGTGGTATGATCGCCTGTTGTTGGGAATTTTCTACAAAGGTACCAAATAGGTGAGACTTGTAGTGTGCCATGTACTTTTACAAATCGATTGAATGATGGGTCAGCACTTATTCGTGATTTCCACGCGAATTCGTCTGCTTTATGTATAATACATCCGACTCGTCTTTTTCCAGGATAATTTCGGAATGAATGTACCAAATTGGACATATTCAGTTAGGGCATCGGTCATGTCGTGCTTCTCGATGATTGAGATAATACTACACAACACTGACGAATTTTTGTCATATGGTGGCGTGTAGATGCACTAATAAAGGCGTCTGAGAAAGACGTTTTTGCAGGCCTTTCCCGTAGGAACACGACACAAACCACCGAACAGAGAAAGCTTCATGGCTTCAATGATTGACACCAAAGACGAAGTTCCCAACAAACCAAGGACAATATCTGTTCTGCATATCGGCGATAGGCCTTGGATGCGTTTTAAACAGAAGCGATGGATTCTTTTCAGCTTGTTTTCATTACAAACTGACCTGTTGTACAAAAACTCCGACCCATAGAGGCCACATGAAAGTACAATTGACTTGTAAATCGTCAAGGAGCTAATGGGTGTGATTCCGCCCGCATATAGTCCAGCATTGCTGAGCATTAGGAATGTTGAACGAAGTTTCGAGCATATGGAATCTGTGAGTGTGTTTTAACGGTTAGTTTTCTCCAAAGGTATCCCAAGATGGACGAACCCGCGTCCGTTTCTAGAACAGGAACATTGTTAATTAACCTAGATCGTGAATTAGCTGGGTTGAGTGGTTTTCCATCGAATACGATAACTTTACATTTCTGTTGATTGTAAATAAACCGTAAATTTTCTACTGTATAAGCTACATATAATATCACATATAGTGGGGCGGATAGATGACAAAATCGTGCATTTTATGGTAAAAGCACCAAACTTGACACGCATGTACTACATATAAAAATAAGACATTTTGGATATCATGCCAAGCTGGAGGATGCCCATGGTTGCCATGGCAACCGTTTTGACAACAAATCTTGTTTTTCTCTCAATCCCAACAAGTATGCATCGTTATGACTCAGTTTCTGATCGAAAAACAATGTTTTATGTACCTATTTGTATTGAAAAGGGATCAGGCTATATATCCATTGACTCATGTGTCCGTTATAGTTGGGTAGAATCAAAATGGCGGATAAAATGGCCGCCATTTGTTTGAAAGTCCCTATTATTGGCTGCGTGTATCAACATTTTATTGAGATGTGTGTACATTTTTTATTATAAAATGTACTTTGACAAGAAAATATAAACTGATAAATCACTCTGTATATATATAACAATTCTAAGGATTGCAAAACAAAAATTATAGGCCAGAATATGATGGAATAGCGTAAATATAATGCAAAAAAAAAACAATGGGTTGTTTGTTTTTATTACTATAATTGATGGTTACAATGACACGAGAAGCATTTCAATGATATAAAACTATCTGAAAGTTGATTATGACAATCTTCCGCGTTAACTTTATATCATATCATTTTAGATAGTGTGTGTGAACAATATTGGTCTGGTACAAAACTGCTTGGCAACCGTTGCTATGGAGCTACCCGATTACCTTTGTGCAGCTATAATAACACTTACTCACAATTTGACAAGCTGCTAATCATTGTGGTATTATATTCGCAACATACAAATATCGCAAAGTTTACATATTTATGATATTAACTACAATTCTTCAAAATAGAGGTAAGCAAATGTTTTTATTACGAGCGTAGGTGCGAATTATGTGCGACAAGGTATGATATGTATTGTTTACATTTGCAATAACAATATCGTGAGATATATGTAATTCCCTATATAGTAATTGTTATACAACTGAAGTGTGCTAAAACAATTGATTCTACTATATTATGAGAATCAATCGTGCAATAACTCGTGGCATTTCGCCGCTCCAATATGGGATAAAACAGTCGAAACCACTCATTCTGCGATAAGTGGCATTCAAGAATGTGCAATGGATAGTCATGTATGAAGAATTCATGACAAATCGCCAGTCAATTTTGCTAGTTGTGTGAACGCACCCTAAAGAGTTGGAAAAATTTGCATACATGTCACTGTTGGCAACACTTACAGTTATGCCTTAAGTAATCGACATCTTAACCACAGCAGAATTATGGGTAACTTTCAGGATTTAGTCGGAAATATGGATATTTAATTCCGACTAAATCCTGAAAATTACCCATAATTCTGATGTTGTTAAAGGGTCAATTACTTAGGACATTACTGTATTTGCAATTGCAACTGCATAGAGAAGTACAGCGTAATGATGCCCTCGAGAATTTACAATTGTTTTTGCACCCATTCTTGCAACCACATCGCAATAGTTCTTGGCAACCTTTGGATGCTTCAGGATTGATTGCTTGATTGGGGTTTATTGTCGCTTTAGCAACGAAGGCCATATCACGATATTGCCAGTTTTACTGGTGGATGAAATCCACACTCTTGCGACTAATCTAACAGTGATTTCAATGGCTGCTAAACTCGTCAACCATGTGCGGCAAATCACCGGCCATCGGCGAGTAACTGGTAACTCCACCAGATAACGAGTTCGAGCTACAAAGTCCACGACGGAAACATGTGGATTTGAACCCTTATCTCCAGCGCTGGAGGGCGAAACGGCTTGGAGTTGTACCCCTAACCGATTGAGCCACCGAGGCCCCGGATGCTCCAGGAAGATCGGTCCATGTCACACTCCAACTTCCTTCATAGTAGCCTGTCATTTGTATAAAAAATGGGTTTCGTAAACAAAATTGGGGATTTTGGGCAATGTAGTTAATCCTAAATCCCTTATACTGGAGACATGGGAAACCATTGTTGATAAGTTTCTTATCGATTAGTAGCCTTAAAAATGGCGTTACCATAGCAACAGTATGTGGTTTCTGAGAATTCTGGAAAATGATCATATGTGAATTATTTTAGTGAGAACGGTGGACTTGTTGGTGGATATGGTTATATAATAATACTTGTATGCATACATTCTCCAAGACGAACCGCCAGCACTGATCTCAAGAGTCAAGGTGACTATGAAAGGTCAAGTGTTTTATCACTTCACGTGCTATTATTTGTCTTTATGAGGAACCTTTCTCAATTTATTGCATCATATTGATATTTTGTTACATTCTGGAGATCATAGCCTTTATTTTGAGATTATTACTTATGTGACAGATTTTACGAAACATGTGACCGGGCCAATTGGCGACCCTTAAAATTAGAAATTGCTCTTCCCGATAGACAATGGCCACACCATTAGTTGGGTGGAAAGGGGACACAATCGTCAATTTTATGATAAAAGCATCGCAGTTGGCACACATGTATATCACACCATTATATATCATTTTGGATATGATCCGAATAACGTACACCGTCGGCATGGCAACCATTTTGGTGAATCACCTGTTTTTTTGCCATACTCTATTCATTATGTATTGCTAATGACCAACAACCTCGTAAAAACTGTTCGCTGTGCATCTATTTTGATTGAGTCATATACTTGTAAGAACATATAAATTTTATATATGGGTAGATTCAAAATGCTATCCCCGACAGTATGGTAATATGACGCATGTACGCAAATAATAATAATAATAATAATAATAATATATATTTAACAACAGTTGAGCATCGATGTTTTTATTTATTTCCAGATATTGTCGTAGAACAGGGATAAGTTCAGTTGAAGTGCTTTAAAGTTATCGCCCTGGGATTACTCAATTAAACAATTTAAAATCCATATCTCAGGTAAAACATCCGCTTTGCGAGAACGACCGAGATGTTGCTATGAAAAATCCGTTTATCAAATCGGTCGACGTTTGTTCAAGTTATATATCGCGATAACGACATTAAGTTTTTTAAAATAGACAATGGGCCTTTTGTTTCTGTTTGATTGCTTTGAAAAATTCGACTGACTGAACACTGGGAAAGGATAGTTGAACACTATTTCAATAGAACACAAACATTATATGTAAGACAGACGTAGAGAGAGAGAGAGGGAGAGATAATATAGAGTGAAAGACAATGTATATAGATGGAGAATGGAGAGAGAGCGCGGGAAGGGAAAGATGCTTCTTTTATATTTATATTTTGTCTGATAGATATATAGGGTTATTGTTATTAATTTCGGCGTAATGGTTGCGTGTTCGGTCAATGGATATGGATTTTGAATGGTTTAAGTGATTAAGCCTCAAGAGGAATAAGATTGTATTACTTGTTGCGCTTATCAAATAAGCGCATCTGCAGCCATAAACTATTATATTGGTGTTGGGGTCCTTCTTAATAAAATGTTGGTACATGTGTAAGAAATAAATATATTATAACGGTATATTTTGAAAGGAGGAAGGTTACTTGGTTGTCCGAATATGTAGCCTCAAGAGTTCCGAAATATATCAATAACCTTTTTTATAAAAAACAGAGATTCTTGGTAATTCTTCTGTTGTGGTTATTGAATAGTGCTGCTAACTTGTTAGCGTTTGGTCTCCGGTAATAGTATGGTCCCAGGTATTGTACCCGTATGTCTTGGGGTTCAATACATTTAAGGATGACATGATACTCGTCGCCTATTTCTGAGTTGCAGAGGGCACATAATCTATCCGAATATGGGGCATTGGTCCACGTGCCATATTCTATTGGGATTCTATGGTTCCTCGTTCGGAAGAGAAGGATGCTTTGCACGACTCGGTGGTTTGTTATTGATAGGTAACTTTCTCGTTCAAATGAGGTCTTGATAATACGATAAGAGGCGAATTTACTGGATGTTGCTATCGATGAAAACTAATTGTGCATGGCATGCTCATCGATACTCATTCTCATGATAGCATTATGTATTCAAGCAAGTGTACTAGTCATCATAATTATAAACCTGTGGATATATACATAATCATAATATTTAATGAACATTGAAGTCTCTTCCGACATATATATTAGCTTACCACTAAATCCGTTTTATGTTAATGTTCTAATTGGACTCTATGCCATTGGAAATGCATACATTGATGCTCATGCAGTGCCATATACGTCAAATGTGTTAGAGTTCATGAATAACTGGTTCTGACGTTAGAACGATCAACCAATTAGTTTGTAAAAGTGGTCAATATTAGCCAGTTTCTTTGCAAAAGACGTAAGCCTACATCCTTCTCGAAATTTGAATGCCATTGTGCGCAAATTTCACCGTTTAATCTTCTAGTCTATTCCAGACAAAGCATTTTTCCAAGTAGATTTGGAGAGCTTCTATGAGTACTATGGCCTTTCCTATAGAACGTTAATGTCAATAGAACGTTGTTTGATAAACTAACGGGTAATTATGGACCCCTCTCCAATTCTGATCTATCACGATAATCCAGCAACAAAAAGGGCACCAGTCTCATAAGAGACATATACAACATCACAAAACAACAAGTATGTCTTGGACAGTAAACGCCCTTTGTGCTTGTCGTGTTTAGTAACTCATTCAACGTATTTTTAAATATTTTAGAGTTTGTGAGTTGTTAGTCATGGATCGGATGTTAGAATAATGAACCAATTAGTGTGTAAAAGTGGTCAATATCAGCCAGTTTCTTTGCAAAAGACATAAAGGCTACATCCTTCTAGAAAATTGAATTGTCATTGTGTTTCGCAAATTTAACGGTTTATTTTTTTATTGTTCTAGTTTATTCTAAGCAAAGTCATTATCAAGGTAGACCTGGAGAGCTTCGATAGGCATTATGGTATTTCCCATAGAAATTTAATTTTAATAGAACTTTGTTTGATAAACTAAAGGCTAATTTTGGACCACTCTCCAAATCTGACCTTTTACGATAATCGAGCGACAACAAAAGGCCACCAACCTCATATGAGCGATCTACAACATCACAACACAACAGGTGTAAGCGCCCTTTGTGTTTGTCGTGTCGAGTTATTCATTCAAAGTTTTTCAATTAAACATTAAAAGTTCTCTTCCTGCTGGATCGGTAAAAAGCGACACTAGCCAGTCAATATAGGTGATCGTGAATATGTGGCAGTGAGGCTCAAGTTGCCTCAACTCCTATCGTTAAGGCTACATACACATACAGACAATACGTTCATAACTTAAAGTATGAAAGTAACGGTATGACATGTTCAGACTAAAACCGGACCATTGTCATGTGCACATAAATTATAAGTACTTGTATTAGCATGTGTACCCCTCCCTTCTCACATGATGAGTCACACCCTGAATCGAACGGCAATTTGATGGAAACAATTTGATGGCGACACAATGTTTTACCAGATGTTTGGTCGGTATCCGTGGTGCATGTCATACATATATATATACCAGCCAGATAAACATGTATCACTTAAGGGCGGATTGCCCTAAATTATGTAATTCACACCTATAGATTTTTAAAACTGTCAAAGTCTTCATAATATATTATTGACTATTTTACCGACCCGAATGGGTTGAATATATTAGATAGATATCATAGGACAAGACCATTCAACTTATTTCGGCATTTGAATGGAGTTTTAGGACAATTTCTCCAAACTTACAGTTTTTATACTATACCGATTCTAAAGTTTTAATTATATAAAACTGTGTTATATATAATGTGTGTATCCGATTATATCAACAGAATCGAATACAAGTCTCATATTAGTGAGGTATGATCATCACATCTCTAAAAAAAAGTACCAAACACGTGGTTTCGGGGGTCGCCATTTTTACGAACACGAGGTCGTTCGTTGTCACGAAGATTACACACGTGACTTTCTATGGAAGGCAGATCTAGCAATCATACACGTGACTGTATCTGAAGCAGCGACACCAACACGTCCTTGTGATATTTCGTTTGAGCGAAATAAATCAGTGATATACCACGTCAATCCAAAAGCTTACTTTATAATACACAGATTAGATAATCCACAAAAGGACTGACTCTTATAAGTATATAAATTCATGAAGATCATGTGGTCATTTCGCAATTGAGGTGTGGAATTCTATGAAATATATGTATATCTTACCGGTACATTAAGTATGGATCAGGCATCAAATACATTAGTGTGATCCTTTTATTCGCAATGTGCATGACGCAATCTCATTACATGCGCCCATTTAAATGTATCCAGGGCTGCAGACCTCCAGTTACAACAACAACAACAACAACAACATAAAGAATATAGTTTAGCGCCGTTTTCTTCTGCATGCTTCGTATAGTGTTGAAGAAAACAAAAGTTGAAAACTAAACCTAAACATATCTAATTTTATGCGCCTATTTAAACAATGTATTCAGGGTGCCAGACCTCCAGTTACAACAACAACAATGTGAACCAAATGTGATTTACCAGTTTTCTAGTTGCCTCGTTCTGTTGAAAAAATGTTGAAATATACTCGTGAAATATTACATGTATATAAAGTATACCTAAAAATATATAATAAGATAGTATTGTTATTAACATATTACGTGTATACACTTGAACCTAAATACAAATTTAAATAATTTCTTAAAATATAGCCTGGTACCCTTAATTGATGCATCTTTGTTACATTTTTTATCAGTCCGTATACATAATGCGCCGTACACATAATTAGCCCGTCTGCATCATCTCTATTCATAATTATGCCATTTACGGATGATAACTTTAATGAACTAAATGGAAATTCAATACGACAAAATACAGGTCAACTTCAATATTGGAAACCGGCCGTTCACTTTTAAGATTGAGCTGATTTTTCCTTTTATTGCATGGTTTTCGGCTGATATATATCTTCTGGTTATGGGAGGTAACATACGTATTATAATTGTCTAAGTATAGGTAACATACGTATTATACTTAAGTGCCTATAAGTATAAGTAAGTGCCCTGCATGGTATAGAGAGGAACTGGTGTTGAGCTGTGTTATAACGCGTTTACTCGTGAAATGCGACACAGACTCACAAATTGTATGCGTGGTACGGATCTACACTCTCAGAACTATATGCATGCGCACCAAGACTGCATATATATGTAGTTAAATAATTTAATAATTGGTGTATATATAGTAACATAATTTCCCATCCAACGTCATTTTATTCGCTGCCCTGTGACTTATGTATCAGAATAGGTACCATGCATGCTCTTTATAATTCGATCATTGTTCATTTGTTTTCGAATTTGTAATGTCGGAATGGCAGTTAAGTGGGAAGTCCATCGATTCAAGCCAACGGTGAACAAATGTAAATTGAATGGCATTTTGTATAATATGGCATTTCGTACTATAGTGTATGCACCACCAGTTTACCCGCCCGCATCCATCCACTGACCTTTGAACTCTTGTTATTCTCCGGAATAGCTTTATCTGCGTTGAGAAACATATCAATATACCATTCCGATCGAAACATGAATGGCCATGAATGTCAATGATAAATAATATATTTATTATTAGACATCATAATATCATGCAATATCTAAGATAATAACCACAAGGGCATGTAACGCGCTCCGCTGCCGCCCCATTTTGCGCTACCCATATACACACCGCCTCTATATACGCTCCTGCTTCACGTTAATGGTAGTATACTAATACTACCATTAATGTGAAGCAGGCGCGTATATAGAGGCGTATATGCCTATGCATGGGCATCGCAAAAGGGGGGTGGGCAGCGTAGCGCGTTACAGACCCCTGTGATAATAACACTTAAGCACTGCATGGTACCCATCACAATTATAGGTTATGGACACGGGACTCGTCCACATTTATGTCGAGGAAAATAAAAGCGACCACACGATGCCTATCCGAAAAAAAGACAATTTACGGACCTCACAGATTCACTTATATACCGCTCCCCAAATAATAGTAAATGAAAATAAATTAAAAAACCATTATGCCGTAATTGGATATCGCACATGTAGGTCAAATGGTCTGGAGGAACGCTAAATGTATAACAAATTTCATTTGGGGAACCACACTTCTTCAAAATTGACTGCAGTGACACACGCGAAAGTGGTTAATAGGTGTATGCTGTTGTTGTAACTGGAGGTTTGGAACCCTGAATTCACCTGTAACAAGTCTGCAATAATACGTTCATTGCCACGTATATATACGGAACCACACGACGAACGCAATATTTTAAATTTATATATATACCACGACACAGTTTCCGTGCAAGGAAAGACAAAAATTAAGTGACAACTATGGGCTTGCACGAAGCACGTAGCGCTGCTGGTGAGGCATCCTCGCGAGTGAGAGTTTAATCTGATAAACAGACCATCAACAGTGCCTTTGCCGATAGTCCACAGTTATTAGTGTGGGGGCAAGTGCAGATCTTGTATACTGTTTAGTAGAAGCAAGCCACTATGATTTTCATAACCTATCCAGTTTGGAGGGATTTTAAAGACTCTATTCCAATGTTTTATCCAACCAGAAGTAGAACAGGATGAGAGGGTACCGATATGGTGAAAACGGCATGTAAATCACCTTCACTCAACCTTCAACACGAAAATCGCTAAACAACCCATAATGTTAATTATGACCTTCTTGAGCACATCTGCTGTTTCGACTGAACCATTAAACAATACATGCAAGTGGATCGGATGATTTGGGAACATATGGCGGCTATTTGGGGTAGATTTGGTCAACAACATGCACAACAATCCTCGAACATATCCTGATGTTTGGTTATGACGGCAACCATCTTGGATTTGAAGGTCACGTGACATTAAAATTGGAATAGAGTCCAATTATTTAGCACAACCCATCCTGATGTTGAAAATACACATGCCATGCTGCTACTAAAAAAAGTATACAAGGAACCAGTTTTTGAACTGTTGCCACCACACTAGTGAAATCTATTTCATTCCTTGTATTGTCTTTGATGTGTTTGATGAATGTTAATTAACCATAGAGTTAGAGATAGAACAAAATTTATTAAGGTTAACAAGCCATACAACTCTAGCGGCAAAATGAACAATGACCGTTTTCAACTACATCGGGTCTTGCGTACAATGTTATAAATCTATGTTTTATCTGAGCAACCATAGAGGTCACGTGACATTAAACCACATTAAATCACACCAACATCATAGTGAAATATATTTCATTCCTTATATTGTCTTTAAGGTGTTTGGTGAATGTCAATTAACCATAGAGTTAGAGATAGAACAAAATTGATGAAGGTTAACTAGCCATACAGCTCTAACGGAAAATGAACAATGACCGTTTTCAACTATATCGGGTCTTGCGTACAATGTTATAAATCTATATTTTATCTGAGTTAAACAACCCACAATGTTAACTCCAACCTTCCTGAGCACATCTGCTGTTTCGACTGAACCAGTAAACAATAAAGGCAAGTGAATCGGATGATTTGGGGACATATGGCGGCTAATTGGGGTAGATTTGGTCAAAAACACAAATCATCGAAAATATCCTGATTTTTACTTAAGACGGCAGCCATCTTGGATTTGGAGATCACGTGACATTAAAACATTGGAATAGAGTGCAATTTTTTTATCACAACCCTTCCGATGTTGAAAATATACATGCCATGCTTCTACTAAAAAAGTATACAAGGAACCAGTTTTTAAACAGTTGCCCCAACCCTAGTAAATGTCCCGTAGTAATATGGAAATCATTATTAATTTTGTTTAACCCCAACGGTTTCGTGATCATTTTACCTTGATAAAAATATGATATATGTATCATGCATGGAGCTCAACATTAAACTTTTTGTTGCTAAATCGGCTGCGTGGCCAGCACCATGGCAGTCACAAGGGAATCCTTGAATTTTCGTGCGGTGCCGCACAACGGGCATTTATATAGGACAGGGAGGCAACCATATAACCCGTTCCATATTTTCGAAAATAGGGCTGAAGTCGTGCATGGAGTGTCAAAATAGCCCCTTTTGATACTAAATCGGCTGCGTAGCCTATCCATGGCGGCCACCCGGGAATTCTTGCATTTTCGTGCGGTGCCATCCAGCGGGCATCTATAGGACAGGGACGTGACTATATAGCCCCTTCAAAATATTCGAAAATTGGTCTGAAGTCGTGCATGGAGACCAAATAGCACGTTTTGTTACTAAATCGGCTGCGTAGCCAGAACCATGGCGGCCACCCTGGAATCCTGGCATTTCCGTGCGGTGCCACCGAGCGGGCATCTTGTATATGACAGGGACACGACCATATATACACGGAAGGATTCCCTTGTGACTGCAATGGTTCTGGCCACGCAGCCGATTTAGCAACAAAAAATGCAATGTTGAGCTCCGTGCACGACTTCAGCCCAATTATCGAAAATTTGGAAGGGGTTATATGGTTGCGTCCCTGCCCCATGGACGCCCACCGAGTGGCACCGCATGACAATGCAAGGATTCCCGGGAGGCCGCCATGCTTCTAGCTACGTAATCATGTTTATGGGCTGCGAAACGGTTTTCAAAACATTTCTTTGTTTTTTGTAACATCTCCCAGTCTGTTGTTGAAAATGAGTGTTAGGTCCCGATGGATCTGGGGTTTCTCTATCCATATTTTCGATTTAATTGTTTAAATACCAGAGGAGCAGATGTTGGCGATTTTCGGCCATGTCTATATAGTGGTATAAACGATACGACGTCACGATATCGGGAAGAGAAGTCCCAGAACCCAAGATACTGGCAGGTATACCACGAAGAGATCAGCGAAACCCACTTGAAATCCTAAACGCTCTGTATAGTCACACCGACTATCGGCCCATTGGCCAAACCCGGGACTATGTATGAGGCGGCGCGGCATTTCCAAATTAATTGTCAACACATCTCATCCCACCCGGACAACATCTTCATGTATACGGTATTTTTATTTGTTTATATCTGCATTAAGTATACACTAATACTATAAAACAAGTTAATTATACGGTGACAGTCTTGACTTCTTGTTTACACCCAGACAGGATGTCACCCGGAAAACTAGCATTTGTGCCTAATATTCAGCCAACTTAAGTCGGACAACGATTCCAACATTTATAACCAAAATATGCAATATATGTATATAGTCATTCTCCAAGACAATGCCAATTTGTATTGTAATAGTTTTAAATCAATCGGATAGGAATTTAATGAAAGCATTGTCATTCTGGAAAGCATTGTCATTCTGTGTACATAGCATCAATTATAAGACTGGAGCTAGATTTCAGCCTTGTCACTACATGCCCAGCGATATCGATTGGCGTGTGTCGCTCGTCAAAGTTTCAGCAGGAAGGGGATTCTGATGTTGAAATGCAAACCGTTGAAAGAAGCACTTAATGTGATAAATACAAAAGGCTTTTACTACCCAAGGCGCACCTGTTATTCTGGAAATCAATATATTAATCTTATGAGACTGGTGGCATTTTGTGGTCGCCAGCGAACAGAATTGGAGAGGTGATTAAAAATCACTCTTTAGGTACTGACACACAATGTTCTGTTGAAATGAATCTCCTAATTGAAAATACCGCTAGGTTTATCGACGCTCCGTGGGTCTACTTGGATAGATCTTGAAACTTATGATACAGAATAGCTTTTACCTCCCTTTAACTCAATTGCAAATTAATTGATTAATCTTGGCTTCTATCACAAAGAAATGGGTTCATCGCCCGAACCATGACTAAAACGGACACTGCCATACATATTTGATAGAAAACATTTTTGACATAGCATCATACATCCTGGGATCCAACTTTAGCCCGAGTCTGTGTACATATTCCGTCATTTTCCAGTAATCTTTTTAAAATTTGGCACAGATATTAAACATCGTTGGAACCTGCAATTCTGAGTTTGGTTGGAACCATTTTTGTCGAGTTCTTGCCATTTTGGGCGACTTTTCTAGCTCGTTAGCGCAATAACTTGAACAAATATTAACCGATTTTAACAATAATTTGCGTAAGAGCTGTTTTAAAAAAATATCTTGAACGAGTTCGAAAACCAGACTTATCCGATCTTTTACCGCAATTATGGCCCCTAGTTTGACGATTTTTCTTGATTTTCAACATTTGAGGTTTCCGGATGATGACATTTATTCCGGACATATCCAATCCTTCAGTTAGCCACCGTGTCCAGGGACATTGTGGTCGGTCGACCTTTTATTTAATATGATTTGCGACGGTCATATCAGTGTATCATTTCTAGATGAAGACAATCCAACTCGACCAGCCATCGGACACTTGAATTATTCTAAACCACACAACTATCGGCATTGCCGCGCCGTATATATCAGTACAAGATTCCTAGATTATATCCACGGTCCCCACACTACTTTCCATGCACCCATCGGAAACATGAATTATCAAAAAAATGCTCTTCATTGTTCGGTCCACAAAATTTTAGGAGACAACGATACGATTAGGTGCCATTAACTTAGCAGGTATAATTCCATACGTTATGACGCATTAAGATTCGTCGACTAAGATTGTTACAAGTAACACCAGGGAGGTACAGCTTCACCTATGTAGCCTCTGATGTCTACATATATAGAGTACACACAGTTTGCATTCGTGTGTGGTACCGTGGTACGGTATATATCATCTCATTCAAAACCAGCTAAATAATCTTTTAATTCTTATTTAAAAAAAAAAAACACAGATTCACCCATATTAGCATTGCACTGTATCAACCCAATTTATTGTGCTGTAATGCCGTTGAATGTTGTTTGTGAGTTTGTGAGTAGCTTCATATCTGCCCTTACACAAGTTCCATGAATTCCGTTACTAGTTCCCAGACCAACTCCAGTTTCTAGTTCCCAGTTCTCATAATATGATAATAATCGTTACTGAATCGCCCACATGTATGTATGCATAATCACAGCAGCTACGGTGCCATCCTTTCTGGATTCTTCTTGTGCCGCGACTAGTCCATCTAGAAATCACAAACCAGGTTACATACGCTCGTCCAGCTGTTCAAAATTGTAGTCCAGGAGATATTGGTCGACCTCTGCACCCCCCCCCAGGACTTAACTTCACCCCAATAATTTTCTTCCTTAAGGTCTCCTCTAATTTTTTTCACTTGTTAACAAGAAAAAAAAGTGGCCGCAGAGACTCCAGACAAGATGGCGTCCATCATGGCGGCCATTTTTAAAAAATGCACCAGGTCTCTTTGATCGCCGTTATAGTAAAGATGATGTCACATGCCGTCTTGTTTTCCGCTCGATTCGTTATGGTAATATACAACCCTTACAAATTAGTCAAAAATCCGACACCAGAATCCAATATGGCGGCCAAGATGGCCGCCGAAATGTAAAAATATGCTATTTTTCTGACATGTTACCACCTTTCGATTGTCTCTGTTGGAAAATGTTATAATTTTTGCGTCATGTTATACATTTATCATATAGAGGAGTCATTGGCGAACACATGGGGACCATAATATGCATTCATTGCGGGATATTTTTGTCCGATATCACGTTTTCCCAAATGCCGGTATCATAGGTCAAAGCCGAATCTCCGTTAATAACGCGATGTTATGTTTCGAATCAATGAATGTCATTGCTATTATAACAACACCCATGCATATATATGTGCAGGAGATACTCAAGCTAGGATTCCTCTTATACCTAAGTTGGGGAATATGTACCCAAATTCAAGATGGCGGCCAAAATGGCCACCAGAAATAAAAAATTGCCGAAAATCGCTGATTTTAACAACAGTGAGCATTATTGTCATGACAACTCCACACCTGCTTACTATTGTAAGTTGGGAACACTTAGGCGAAGAACTTTCCTTGTACCATATCCAAATAAAAGTCCCCCAAATCCGAAATGGCGCCCACAATGGCGGACAGAATTGGAAAAATCACCGAAATTCCCTCATATTCACATCATTGGGCATTATTGTCGAGACAACTCCATCCATGCTTACAATTGAGTTGGAAATACTGAGATGAGGTAATTACATTACATCTCATGCAAGAAATTGTTTTCCAAATCGAAGATGGCGGCCAAAATGGCGACCGAAATTTGAAAACACGTCTACATTCCTTTACTTTCTTACGATGGGCGTTATTGTTTCGCGATTTCTATCCACCATTACATGTTAATATGGAATAGTAACATGAAGTATTCATTCGGGTTTGGCAATTGATACTCACAGCCAAGATCGCTGCTAAATTGGCGGCTAGAAATTGAAAAGAAATCGATAATTTCACATATTAATTTCAACTTTTTGTCATAATATCGGTATAACATAGCTCGTATCCTTCTGGAAAGATGAAAAACCACCATTAATATCGCGATGTGGCATTTCGAAATCCAGTCTCCACTTAGCGCCGATAATGGCCGTAAGCGTAGGTGCGCCGAATAGTTATATCAGAACAATTACCTGATAACAGATTCTGATTTGCCACGTCACGTCCATAATTATCTGGACCAGCTTCCATTTCTTTGTCTGATAAATCTAGGTGGCTCACACCGACAAAGTGTTCACCACTTCCTGGGAGTAGGGTCCCTCTAATCATAACGTTTCAAACAATTCATTTTCCGGTGTCTAGCTTACGATTTTAAATATTTGCTAAATATGATATTTGTCCATCATCTTGAACTAGGAAGGCCATATGGCCGATGAGTACAAGCTTACAGAAGGTCATCTCTATGTATGTGTCTCATACCCCATGGGATAACGACATGTACACCTGGCGAACCAGTTAGCTAGTCACTTCTCAATAGATGGTTCGTCAACACACACTCAGCGAACGCATTGGCATATGTGGACAACTTCGACAGTGTTTCGAAGGTTGCTAGCTGTCTCATTCCCTTGGACAGATGTCTATCGGCTAAGGAGAAGACCCTAGTGTACAGACTACCCACACTTCTTGGCCATTATCATTATCCGAAGCAAACTGTGTGATGCTCCGCAGTTGTCTCGTCGAATATCTCCCAGCAGAGAAGAACAATGCTCGCGGTGCTAGTTTGTGGACATGCGCCATGATAGTGGGAATAAAATGGGCCACTGTATACACCACCACCCCTACACCTGGTGTATGTTTAATATATCGAATGTCATGCGTGTCGGTTTTATTTGGTGTGGTAAGATTGTATTTCCACATCCGTTTCGAAGCCTTTCTGATTCAACTACGTACACTTTTGTCTGGATAATACTATGCTAGCCTCCCTTAAAACAGTCGGATGGACTAAATGATAATGTCTTTATAGCATGAATGTATGCGTGTTTTGTTATCCTCTCTCGGGGATAGTGTCAGTATGTGGGCGGTATTATTCAAGAAAATGTCAGGAACTGTGGTGCATTTATTTCACTATGTATTTAAAGAACAATTTACAGTCTCGATGGCAATGGCTGTGGACGTTGGGGAACGCGACCTTTGTGATCATATAGCTTTATATATATAACTTTAGAATATAGTAGTTAATGTCTCATGCAGGAAAATGGTCGCAATGGTGATGTTACCAAGATATCACTTGGTGTACCAACGTTTGTTGAACTGAATGCAAGAGCTCATCAACGTAACATTCCTCTGGATGTTCTTCGCGTTGAATATTTCACCCTTTTGTTGATGTCATTTGTACTTTCTTGAACCATACCACCCAGCGTGAGTATGACATATCAACCAACTATCAAAGGTATCGCCTTTAAGACTACACCCAGTCTTGGTGGGGCTTATACAACAGTAGCCAATGGCATACTCCTGGTCCAGTTGTTCAAGAACGGCTTCCAAACGGATGGGAACATACAATCTTAGCATACAAGGAAAGTAAAGCCACACATGAGATCCTGTCTGAATCTAAAACATAACAAAATAAGGGGCGTGCAGTCATGGTCCAATTTCATTTCCACTATCATTACACATACCCACAAACTAGCACCGTGTGTATTGTTATCATCTGCTTGGATCTGTTCGGTGAGACGATTGCTGGACGCCAACAAGCTTGTTCTTATGATCATGTTC
The DNA here is from genome assembly GCA_032622095.1 of Siphonodentalium dalli. Classification (NCBI taxonomy): domain Eukaryota; kingdom Metazoa; phylum Mollusca; class Scaphopoda; order Gadilida; family Siphonodentaliidae; genus Siphonodentalium; species Siphonodentalium dalli. The sequence continues at coordinate 70,084,664 of CP136068.1, forward strand.
AAGGAGTTTGGGTATATTATGCATTATGGTCTTCTACGCCTTAGCAGAAATACATCCGTCAACTGTCGGGCTTTCAACATTCGAAGCCATATACAAAAGTTGTCCGGGTACGTCAGTGCATTAGATGCGTATGTGAATCGATGAACCATATATTGAGAAGTGTCTGTTTGGGAAGATCACCAGATGTGCACGTTGTTATCCCCATTAGGCCACCAAAGCTGACAATACGCAGATAGATAGGTCCTTCTGAAAGCTAGTATATGCATCGACCGAATACCCCATATACCGGGTGAAGTTAAGTCCTGGGGGGGGGGGGTGCAGAGGTCGACCAATATCTCCTGGACTAAACCCGGAAGGAAGATTTCTACGTTGATCACTTCCGATGCAAGCTAAATGCGCCCAGGAAATGACGTTGTGTAAAGCTGGGTTATATCCCTTGACACTATGATGTCTCATGTTATTCTTGGACCATATATATAACTGTGCACACGTTACTTTAAACTGTGAAATATATATATATATATATATATATATATATATATATATTTGCCAATGTCTGTCTGTGTTCCATAACAATTTATAGTGACCATCTCGATAACAATAGAGAGGTCTATTTTTGGTACTTATTTTTACAAGAAAGATAATGGATAAGATAGTGCGGATTAGAATTTTCTAAAGTGACGCTGTTGTTGTCAGGGGCACAAAAGGGGAGAAGGGCAGAAAAAAAATTGTCGCCGATTTCCACCAAACTTATACATAATCATCTCCATGATATGAGGAATCTAATGGTGTGGTTTACAGACGTCAATAGTGGCGCCATTTGAGTCAGATTGCACGGAAGGGGAGAGGTGCACAATAATTAATAAACCTGTTTAGAGCCGATTTCCACAAAGTTGAAACACATTGTTCTCCATGAAACGAGGAATCTAATCGTGTGATCTCAAGATGGCAAAAGTGGCGCTAGTCGAGTCAGGGGTGCAGTGCAGGGAGAGGGGTGCCAAAATCGCACTTCCGCAAAAAGCCAATTTGGCATTTTTGGCGGCCATGTTTTTCGGTGGTTACCATGGCAACCATGGGCTCTCCCTAGCTTGGCATGATATCCAAATCCACAAGATATCACCTCAGGATGTTGTATACAAAGTTTGTTGCTTTTACCATAAAATGAACGATTCACCCTTTTTTGACACGGAGCCGCCCTACTAATAGTTTTTGGAGACCATAATATGATAGAGAAAGTAAGGTCATGTCATCGGCTTTGGTCGGTGACAAGCAATTTATTTCGTGTAGCATAAGGCCAAAGCCTGACAGCTCAAGTTCATGAAGCAAATCATCAATGCATATTGCATACACAATTGGTGAAAGGGTTACTCCATGTCTTGCGCCTTGTTTTATATATATTATTCTGGAAGATAGATTACCATGACGTACTGTGCAAGTTACACCGGTCAGAAATTCGTTACATAATATATTTTGCCAGTGAAACCACGCAAAAAATAATTTCATAAGTAGTTCGTTCGTCCATACAGTGTCAAATGCTTTGTGTACATCTAAAAACAGGCAAACGTGCGAGAATTTTGTTCATCAGCAGAAGAGATGCTCTCCTGTATGACATAGGAAGACATGAGACAACTGATATTTTTCTGAAACCCGTGTTGCAATGGATGTATAGCTTTTGGCTACAAAAAAAACCACACACACAGGCGCACACATATGTTTCCTGTAACGCGTGAGGTGTTTATGTTTATTATCCAAATTCGGCGGTCCAGCTAAACCAGCTTTACCGTGGCAAAGGGTCTATTCTCATTGCACACGCGCGTGCGATTAATCGCAGCGTTTTTTAAGGTCGAGCGGCTCTATATGTGTGTTCGATTGCATTCCTTCCTCCCACTGCTAAGAGTTCCCCCAATATGGGTGGGGTCTGACGAACACATTCATACATAGGGCTAGGGTAGGTTGGAGGATGATAAAGTACTTTGGTTGGGGTGACCACATATATATATATATATGCTGACACATTAACTTTAATTTTCCTCAGTTAGATTTACTCAGGTATAAGTTGAGTATAACGAGCCATGCCATCAAAATGACATAAGTTTTGAGGACACAATTTATATCTAGCTAATTATAATTAGAAATAGAGGGTTCAATTCCAGCTTGAAACGTATATAACACTATATAGTACGATCACAACCCAGATTACAGCAGTTTTATGTATATAATTGTTATTATCACTCAAGATTATCAAAAGTGTACGATTCAAGTGGTTGAATTAGATCTTTCAAAATTTTACTTTATAGTTAGCTAGGTCTGACAAAAATCGTCTTTCTGAATAAAGCTCATTTAAAACAGTTGTACTCAAACATATGATATCCAGTAAAAATTATGGGGAAAGAGGGGATGAGACCCCAATTTGTTGGAGGAAAAACAAATATATTTGCATGTAGGGAGGATGGTAGACCCATGGTTGGGAGGGATTTTTATGTTCAACCCTGTTTATGAACGTTTTTTTCCAGACCCCCTCCCCGTCATCGAGTGCTCATTTGTATAGCCGCTGGCAACAGGGAAAACGCGGTACTATAATTGACGAACCACCATTCAAATAGAATAAGTGATGGGACTCATAATTCGACCTTAAGAGTCACACACGCATCGTTTCAGGTCTTATTCTGTCGCCAGGATGCTGTTTGAATGAGCGATTGATTTCAATTTGATCGTCATCGGCAGCTTATCATCAGTGATCGCACATGCTAAACGGCACATTGCTATCAATCTATATATTCACAGTCTTGGCTACAGTTTTGCGCGAGACTGACAGGTAATATAATTCGATTGAATTCTACAAAATTCACCACCGATGCTAGCTATACGTTGGAAACTTTTTCCCAAGCCATTTCCTTTCCGTACTTCATTTATTATTTTATCGCCCATCAGTTATGAGAATGACTGTACCCGGATAGTACATGTGGCCGAGTGAACCATGCCATTCTCTGTAACGGCTATCTCGATGACGAGGTTGATTGCATAAGATGATTGGTCACGTATAGGACGTGGTTGTTTGAGGAAGGTAATTGATCACGAATAGCTCTGCGTTATGTTAACACGCACCTTAAAAAACGCTGCGATTAATCGCACGCGCGTGTGTAATGAGAATAGACCCTAAACCTGAGATGACGAATCCGTCTTTTCTTCATCGCGGTTTAGAATTGTCAAACAATCAGTCAAAGGGCGGAGCTGTATATAATCTCGAGTGAGGGCGTGCATGTCTAAGTGGCGACTGCCGACTGGTGTTATCATGCCACAGTTGATTAATTTGCAAGTGAGCTTTGCTCAGATATGGACAGGTTTCTTCAATCTGATTTTTTTGGCTTGTGGCAATCACAAATACTTGTGTTTTCTACGAATTCATTTGGAGGGTTCAACGTTTTTATTTTGACACCAAAATGGTGCTGCATGACCAGATATGCTGTACACATAGTTTGCAATCCTAAACTTATATTGCTATATGAGTCAAATTTGATAACTTATTTTGATGTAGACCATGCCACAAAGCTCTACTCTGGCTACGCCCATAAATTCCTATGACATTCCACCAGTTCAAAACCTAGGAACTGTTTGATTTTCCACATGACGGGAAATTTATGACATTGAAAAAAAGCAACGCATATAATATATTTCTTTATTAAAAGCTGTCCTTGTGCATGGTAGCACACTTCCAACAGTTCAGATGCCGCTTCTGGTGTGCTCTCATAAGCAAACTGCCTTTACTTGACTGACCTCTTGGTCCAGGATTGACTCGATTATGGAGCCTTCATTCAGATAGGGGCATGCGACACATTTGCGCACATTATGATCATTTGAACATTTTAATTTAAATTAAATTTTTTATTTTTGTTTCTTGTTAGATTCAACTCATTACTCAATTTAACAACACCATTTAATTTTTTTTTTTAATTTAAAGTTTTCTTATTTTAATATCAAATTTTTTAAAAGCTAACGCCTTTATACCATCCGAGTCACGACATCTAATTTTGTTGAAGTCGGTCCAGGGGTATGGGAAAAAAGTTGCGAACAGACAAACGGACATACAGATAGACAGCTCCTATACCCTTTAATATATACAGATATATATGTAAACAAACCAAATTGTTTTCTTTGCGGGTAAAGCGTCTTGCAAAAATCTATCACAAAGTGACGAACATTGCGTGAAACTTGTGTTGAGAAACATGCCCTTTGTCAGATTGATTAAAACCCAGAATGAGATCGGATTAATGGTCCATGAGCGATACTTGTTTCTCAATGAACAAATCCATTGGGCGGGCACACGTTCGCGGTAATTTACGACGTCCTGTCTTTTTGGTTTAATTGGTAAGAGGGTAGTTTGTTCGCATGCTCATATCACCGAATCGAGTTGTCAATTAGCTGGTAACTGGACGACAAAAACGCCCCCTTAGACCCGGTTAGGTTGGAGTGCCAATGTAGGTTTAACCCTTTACCCAACAAACCGGCCAAAAACTCCCAAATAAAGCTTCAACAGCCTAAAATATCTTCGGTCTGTCTTAATAACACCATACAAATATGGATATCATTGGAACCGGTTCATTGACCACATTGTGATGGTTACAGTTATGCCCTGTGCCAATGCATTCTCGTATATATGCGAGTCGACCATAGGTCGCCTCGCATATATAAGAGAATGCATTGGCCCAAAAACAAAATCTTTTTTTAACACTTTTTACCATTTTTAAAAATATTTTTCTACATTATTTGACAATTTTATCATTTTTAATATGTGTTAAGCCAATGCATTTTCTTATATATGCGAGGCGACCTATGGTCGACTCGCATATATAAGAAAATGCATTGGCACAGGGCCGTTCTGTTGGGTAAAGGGTAAACCGGAGATGACGAATCCGGCCGTATAGTCGATATCGTTTCTGTTAGTTCATATTAGCGACCAACATCCTTGTTGTTTCCGGACTTCATGTATTGAGTAAACTCAATTTTCTATTGCTGTGTCGCTCACGGTGGTCGATGTCGTGTGCTTTTTGCAATTGACCTGTGACATTCTAGTTCTAGTGAAAGTTGATAATGATGTTTGTGCTGTAGTCTGTAGATGTGGGTATGGGCATGGATAATTGACATGGATGTGGATATGCAATGTCTCGCGATATAGGATTTACAAGATTTACGTGAACCGGCCTAATAATGAATAATTGGGTTATCTCAATTATACGCTTATTTAAGTTGTTGTTATAGATAGGAAATGCCGAAAAGTATATCTTTGACTGAGAAGATTAGCACGTTTATTTTGGCCAGTCGTGTCCGCATACGCGCTCTACGTGCAGTCGTTGTATTTGGCAATGGAAAACAGTTATGACCAGCTTCTTTACATTGATTACCGCACATACAACCATACTTATTCAAACCAATGTTCTGTGTAACAAGGTTGTACAATTATCTGATCCTGAGGAGAAAAACACAAACAGACAAAAGTCTTCCAGTAAGACAATGCAACACTGCAGTCAATCCCAGTCATACCAACCAGAAGTTATCTATCTATATTTGCGAATGGCTGTCTGTCTGTCTGCCTGTCTTCTATAGAAATTCACAGGAGACCATCTAGATGGTACCAAAGGGGTCTACTAAGGATAACTTTTTACTAGAAAGATAATGGTGCGTGTTAGAATTTCTAAAGTGACGCCGTGTGTTGTCAGGGGCAGAAAAGGGGAGGGCAGAAAACTAAATTGTCACGAAACTTATATATAATCATCCCCATGATATGAGGAATCTAATGGCGTGGTTTAAATATGTCAAAAATGGCGCCGTTCGAGTCAGGGATGACGGAAGGGGAGAGGGGCACCAACGTTTATAAAACTAATTTTAGCGCCGAGGGACCATATAAATGGTACCAAACGGAACTAACTAGGGGTAAATTTTTACGGTAAAGATAATGGTGCGGGTTAAAATTGTCTAAAGTGACGTCGTTGTTGTCAGGGGCAGAAAAGGGGAAATGGCAGAAAAAAAGTTTTTCGCCGATTGCCACGACACTTATATGTTATCATTCCTATGATATGAGGAATCTAATGGTGTTGTTTAAATATGTCAAAAGTGGCGACGTTCGTGTCAGGGATGCACGGTGTGGAAGAGGGGAACCAAAATTGACAAATCTTTTAGCGCCGATTTACACCAAATTGATATATATTCTTCTCATGAATACAAGGATTCTAATTGTGTGATTTAAAGACGCCAAATTGCTGTCGTTTGGATGAAAGATTGGGGTGGACACTAAATCTGTTACGAATGGGTTTAGTCGCCGATTGCCACCACACTTATACAATATCATCCCCATGGTATGAAGAGTCTAATGGTGTGGCTTAAATATATCAAAAGTGACGTCATTCGAGTCAGGGGTGCACTGAAAGCCAGCAGGGTAACAAAGTTGATACGCAATATTTTTAGCACCAATTTCCATCAGAGTCATACACATTCTTATCCATGATACGAGGAGTCTAATCATGTGATTTAAAGAAGGCATATTGGTGATGTTTGGGTGAGAGATGGGGTGGGCACTAAATATGATCAACATTTGTTTAGTCGCCGATTAGCATCAAACTTAGTCTAATTATGTTGTTTAGGGATGTCGCAAGTGGGGTCATTCGAATCAGGGATGCATAGAGGGTGACAGGGACAATATGCGCCAAATTGGTGCCGTTTGGGTGAGAGATATGGGGGCCCTCAATTTTATACGAAATTGTATACTCGACAATCTTCACCAATTATATATATGCATAATTAGTCTAAACATGTGGTTTAATGATGGCAAAAGTAGCGCCGCTTCATTCTCAATTAGGGACGGGAGGATCACCAAAAACTGAGAAAAGATATGTTTAGTGCAAATTACCTTCAAATTCATACACGTTCTTCTCAAATGATACGAGGAACCAAATCGTCCGTGTTAAAAACGTATAATGAGCTAACAAAACAGATACCTAGAAAAAAGCATTAAACGTATATTTATCATTGTATTTATGGTATACACATATCCTTGCAAATTGAGAGACCTCGAACCGTCAGATGATTGCATATTAGAGTGGATCATGAATATATAACACAATTGAGTCTGTTCCATTCAATATATTTTCCACAATTTGTTTTCACAATAAACCACTCAAAATCTCGCTCTGTGTCGGGCATATGTAGCTGATATAAAATCATAGCAACATTTATTTTAAACTAAGAATATTTCGCCAATATATAGCGCCATGAACAGAAGAAGGCGCCTGAACATTTCTTTAAAACATCTGTATCTTCATGGAGATATGGCAGCCAGCTGTCCTAAAAATCTTAGTAAAACGCACTAGATTGATTGATACAATTCTATATATGTAAAACCCAATGGTCGTCTTTTATTTTTGCGAACTAATGTGTTTATGATGTTCATGTTTCATGTCATAACGTCTGACGTATTCGCAGTTGTAAATAATAAATAAATACTTCTTTATCGGTTGAACGGATCAATTGCGATAAACAAAATGACAATCGACATTTATCATTTATGTGAGCCACTTCTGATATTCCATGTGTAGGACTCATGTTTTGTGATGGTATTTGAATATGCAATCTATGAGAATACGTGTAGCACTTTGAGCAAGTGTATTCTCTATTCCCACCAAATATCCACATCGTGCAGAGGGTTTCACATCACTTTAACCTCGGCAAGGCCGGGTAACCCTGCTAGTATTTTATAAATTAGATGGTTTACATATATTTTAGTGTGGCTCGATGCACACGTGATCTGCTATCTTCCAAAACAGTGATATTGTAGTATACTGATAAAAAACAGGATCATAAATGCCAAAACAAAAATCGTGCCCATGAATTAACACTGGTAGTTAACTAGCTGCCTCAAAATATTATTGCTGAAATTTAGGTGGCATTCAATGGACTAGCTATGGTCAGTGATTGCTTAGGCATGGTGGACCATCCTAATTAAAAGAAAATGGTTTTTGTTTCCACTGACTAGTGTAAAAGGCTCAGAAGGAAGGTGATATTTGCAAATACTGTTATACTATAATACTGAGAATACTTGTTTGCCAATATCTGAAGTACATGTAATATTGTTTGAAAGTGGAATGAAGGCTTAATGATAGCATAGCATAAACGTTCAGTAAAAACAGCAAATAAGCTTAGCTATGTGCCCAATATAAGTGTCCAACTTGTGATGCATACCGTGTTCTTTATATATTCATTTACATAGAGACATTTTCATACTAAGAATAATGCAGCAATAAACACATGCAGTACACGCCCAAGTGATATAATTTAAATATACTGATGTTTCCTGAATAATCTATATCTATATTTGCGAATGTATGTCTGTATGTCTGTCATTCACATTCACAGGGGACCATCTAGATGACACCAAAGGGGTCTACTAGGGATAACATTTTACATGAAAGATAATAGTGAGGGTTATGATTTTCTAAAGTGACGCCGTTGTTGTCCGGGGCAGAAAAGGGGGAGGGGCAGAATGAAAATTGTCGCCGATTGCCACGAAACTTATATATAATCATTCCCATGATATAAGGAATCTGATGGTGTGGTTTAAATATGTCAAGAGTGACACCGTGACACCGAAGGGGAGAGGCGCACCAAAATTGATAAACTAAGTTTAGTGCCGAGGGACCATCTAGATGGCACCAAACGGTCTATTAGGAGTAACTTTTTACGAGAAAGATAATGGTGTGGGTTAGAATTTTGACGCCGTTGTCAGGGGCAGAAAAGGGGGAGGGGTAGAATAAATGCTTGCCGCCGATTGCCACGAAACTTTTATATAATCATTCCCATGATATGAGGAATCTAATGGTGTTTTATAAATATATAAAACGTGGCGCCATTCGCATCAGGGATGTACGGAAGGGGAGAGGGGCACCAAAATTGAAAAAAAAAAATTATCGCCGATTTCCACCAAATTGATATATATTCTTCTCCATGATACAAGGAAATTAATTGTGCTATTTAAAGATTCCAAATTTCTGTCGTTTGGATGAAAGATTGTGTGAGGGGCACTAAATTTGATAAGAATGGGTTTAGTTGCCGATTGCCACCACACTTATACAATATCATCCCCATGGTATGAGGAGTCTAATGGTGTGGCTTAAATCTGTCAAGAGTGGCGTCATTCGAGTCAGGGTTGAACTGAAAGGCAGAGGGGCACCAATATTGATACGCAATAATTTTAGCGCCAATTTCGACCAAAGTGATATCCATTCTTATCCATAATACGAGGAGTCTGATCGTGTGATTTAAAGACGTCATGTTGGTGCTGTTTGGGTGAGAGATAGGGGTTATTGGGCACTAAATTGATCAAACTTTGTTTACCAAACTTATCAATAATAATCTCCATGATATCAGGAGTCTAATTTTGTGGTTTAAGGATGTCACATAAGCTGTCACAAGTGGGCGTATTCGAGTCAGGATGCATATATGGTGAGAGGAAAACAAAAAGGATATTTACGAAGAAAAATTATTTATGCAATCACGACGAATACTTTACCGCGTGTAGCGACGACTGAGTAATCTCCGATTTGTTGTGGTTATACAGTTAAATTTAGAATCATGTAAACATCACGTGACTGTCACGTGGGAGCTAACGCGGTCACATGACGGTTAAACACCAATGAAATTATGCCTATCAAAAGGCAGATCACATGTGCAGGTAAAGGTGTTAACAGAGCCAATCAGCGCACACAATAACATTACGGAAATTTGAGTTCATGTTTATTTACATTCATTTCAATGATTTATATGGCGATACATGTATGCCCATCTTTCGCAAACAGCTGCTGAGTTTTAACCATTAAATTTAAGCTTCACAGTTGTCCTGAAGCTGGGCAGTGTTCTTTTATGGGATACATGTCACTTGTTAATTTAATTAACTTTAGCCCGCCTTTGTCCCCATGTGTCTCTTTATATATTTGGCTACATGCCGGTAGAACTCTTTTACTCGCTTGCCCTTTGTATATCTTTCAGATGCCGAAGGCCAAGTCCAAGAGGAGGGATAGGGGACCGGCCACACCTGATGAGGCGACAACCAACACCAGGCCCAGCCGATCAAGTGCGCGTCAGGCGAACACATGTAACAGGGGTCGCCGCCCTGCCTCGGGAATTTCATTGACAGATGGATTATCGCATTTGTATACGGTGAACAGTGACACAAACATTACACCAAACGCAGAGGCCGCTAGTCCACATGTAATGTTACATGTTGAGGATCCGGCAGAGAAAGGGGCACCACTGCTATCATTGCCGGAGAACCTCACTCCACTGCAGACGAGGCAGCCAATTGCCGAGTTGGATGAGAAGCTACATGAGCTACAGGCACACAACAATGCTGATGGCATGATTCAACCAGCAGGTTTTGGTGAGGGTCTACTTCCGTCACTCAGTATAGGTAGCCAGGGACCATCTGGGAACTTCGTGTCCACTGCAAACAACGCTCCGCTAAATCAACATTTCTCAGTAGTAACGCCTACCTCCATGGTGGTCAATTCGGCTCTTCCGCTTGCCGCTCACGTCTCCCCGGTGTTGCGTACTAAAATTTGGGCGAACGAGTTTGTTGAATTTTCGGCCCTACTTGACTCTGGGGGTGATCATACCCAATACACTGTCAGAATCAACAGAGAGAGCTCTGCTTTTGTTTGCACACCAAAGGCGCCGCGGCAGGTTGCTGATGTTGATCAGTGGTTGACTGCTTTCGAGACCTTTAAAGATGTTTATGAAATTAAGTTCCCGTCCGAAAGCCGTCAACTGAATCAATACCAGAGCCTGATTCGCTCAATCGGTCGCGAAGGGGGTAACTGGGTTTGGTACGACCGACAATATCGGTTATTCAGACAATTCAATCCGCATTTCACCTGGGATTCAATACACTCAATGCTTTATCTTAAAGCAAGCAAACCGAAACCGGCTTCCTTTCGCGCGCCACAACAATCAGTGCCTTACACACTGCGTGCTTTTAACTTTTCTCCCCAACAAGCTCGGCGCAGATTTCCGTATGGCTCTTGCTTCAAGTTCCATAACACAGGATTTGCAGTGGGTGCGAATTTCCCCATAAATGTGTTGTCTGCGACAAGGACCACTCTCTGCAGAAATGTCCACGGAAAGCCGAGTGGTTTCGAGGTAGCTTTCGCAGAGGACCCAATTTTCAATCCAGGGGCTCCTCTAAACCACCTGGCGCAAAGTGACTTGAACATGACATGATCGGCTGCAGCCACGGGGCCATGACTGATCCATATGTTTTTTCTCCGACACCCCAACCTTCTGTTGTTACACCAGTAAATGTGAAAGCTTTAAAATTCATGCTACACGGCTACGATGCTGCTCAAACTTCCTTTTTGGTTGAGGGGTTTTCCAATGGTTTCAATCTAGAGTGCAAGCTGTCACAACCTAACCTGGTAGCGAAAAACCTTACATCTGCCTTGGAAAACCCTCACATTGTTGATAAGAAGCTTATGGCAGAGAAAAAATGCTCATCGTATTGCCGGGCCTTTTATCAATCCGCCTTTCAAGGACTTCCACTTATCACCACTGGGGGTTGTTCCCAAAAAGAAGCCAGGGGAGTACCGGATGATTCACCACCTGTCCTTCCCGGATGGGAGGTCAGTCAATGTTGGTATTCCTCCTGAAAAAACTGTGGTTCATTATTCGTCCATTCAGGATGCTATCTCACTCATTAAAAGCACAGGAAGTGGCGCAGTTTTGATGCGTCTTGATATTTTTTCGGCTTTTAGGTTGGTCCCGGTCCGTTATGATGACCAACATTTACTGGGATTCAAGTGGAAGGGGCAATTTTACTATGACAAGTGTCTCCCTATGGGTTGTAGTCGTTCATGTGTTTTGTTCGAGACTCTCAGCACTGCCATTGAGTGGATAGCCACTAGCAAATTTGGTCTCACATTGGTCCACTATATTGATGATTTCTTTCTCATCACCCGTTCAATGAATGAGGCAAAACTCGCCCAACAAGTGTTTTTAGATCTTTGTGAGACCATCGGAGTTCCCATCGCGCATGCGAAAACCCTTGGTCCAAGCTCCTGCTTGGAATTTCTTGGAATAGAACTTGACGCCATTCGAATGGAAGCTAGGCTCCCAGTAGCCAAGCTCTATAAATGTCGCGTTGAAATATCTCACTTGTTAGGCGTCGATAAGGCTACATTGAAACAGCTGCAATCAATCCTGGGCACGTTAAGTTTCGCGTGTTCTGTTATCATGCCCGGTCGCGTTTTCTTACGCCGCTTAATTAATCTGACTATGAAGTTGCGACACCCAACACATCGAATTCGTTTAACAAAAGAAGTCAAACGTGATTTGTGCTTATGGCTATCATTCTTGCAGGGCTATAATGGCAAAACATTTTTTCTAGAAGAACGGTGGATTTCTGATGACAAAATTCATTTGTACACCGATGCAGCATCTACTCTTGGTTTTGGTGGCATTTGTGGGAAGGCCTGGTTTTACGGCGAATGGTCCTCAGCAGCCAAACTTCTTAATATTGCCGTACTCGAGCTCTACCCTATTTGGGTGGCTCTCAAGTTGTGGGGTAACCGACTGCGTAACCACAAATTAATTTTACATTCTGATAATGCAGCGGTGGTGGCAATCATTAATGAACAGACAACATCTGATTCAAAGCTACTGACCATTCTTTGGGCAATTGTCTTAACTACTTTAGAGTTCAATATATTGATTCGCTCACGTCATATCGCTGGTCGTCATAATATTCTCCCTGATCTACTCTCCCGATTACAGGTGGATGCATTCCGTCAACAAGCACCTTGGGCACAAGCAGAACCAACTCCGCTTCCACCAGACATGACCATCGACACCTTGTTACAACAGTAAATCATCTTTTTAGTAGGTCATTAGCCTCATCCACAAAGGAGAGTTACACCAGATATTGGAACTCTTTTGTAACATTCTGTACCCATTATCACCTCGCAGCTGATTTACCTGTCCCAGTAGGCACTCTATGTCTTTTCATTGGACACTTGTTTACGCTTGGCTATGGGGTAGCTACCGTACGTACTATCCTTTCGGTTATTAGTTTCTTCCATAAAATTCGAGGCCATCTTGACCCTACTAAGGCATTTTGCACTCAAAATTTGATTCATGGTTTTCAGAAGGAACGTCCATCATGTAATTTGCGTATGCCTGTAACATTACCACTGTTAGCGCGTTTTCTCGAAGTCCTACCTAACTGTACACGATGCCACACCCAGACTGTACTTTTCGGGCTATCTTCGCATTTGCTTTTTTCACTTTGTCCCGCATCGGAGAATTATGTGCATCTAACAACGCACGACTTGAGCAAGTGCTCCAAGCAAAAGATGTCATCATTTCGCATAATGAGATTGTGGTCCGATTTGTTCACTTCAAGCATAATGCCAGTGGAGAACCTCATCTGATAGCTATACGACCTCGCCCACAGGATAACTTTTGTCCATTCAACATTATTTCCCATTATGCTACCACACGAGGCAACCAAGACTCTCCATTTTTCTGTCATCCCGATGGTTCTGCCATTTCGCGCCAATTGTTTGACACCGTTTTAGGTTCCGTATTAGATTTTCTGGGCCTAAAGAAAACATTTTACAAAGCCCATTCCTTTCGAATTGGTGGGGCTTGCTTAGCCGCCGCTCGTGGTTTCTCTGACGCACAGATTAGAATGTTAGGGCGGTGGAAGTCTGATGCATTCAAGCGTTACATCAGACCACCAGTACTATACTAATGGTTAATTTGTCCCTGGCTATCTAAACACATCTCTGATTTTCATTTCAGCTATAGGTCTATTGTGATATGGCTGGGTTGCAGTCTGAGTCGGATTTCTCTCGCTGCGTCGTAGCGTGGGAGCGAAGGCTGTCTTGGGCTCGCGCAAGGTATAGGACCGCTACATTAGAATATATCAATTTTTTCGTCAGAATCAATACACACAACTCTCCACCCTGTCGCAGCGGGAGGAGGATGTTCCTATCTGGCAGGTATTTATATACATGCTTTGATTGGCTTTCCTTTATTTATATATATTCTCATAATATACCGAATTTTTGTCTTGACTGTTCGCTCTGCAACCATTCTCTTCTAGGAAGGGTATAGTGTAAACAAATGATTATCATTGGTGCTATTGATCCGTCCATTATTATATGTCAGTTCTCTTCTATGAAGGGCATATTCTACAAACACAAAACCGTGATCGTGGAATTGATCCGGCCAGCTATTATCGATCCAAAATTTAATGAGCGGTGCCCCAGTTTGCATAATTTCTGTCCCATGGTTTTTTTTCTTTCTGTGTGTGTATGGCTGAAATTGTATAGACCGTCTATAAATTTCAGCCATAGTGGCGGTTTACACCCACAAATGGGTAACATCAATGTACCGACAAGGTTTTAGTCATTCAGAACCTCTAAATTCCGAATTGTACTAATTATTATGTAATCGAAAATGCCATGCTTATCAAGGCTGGACTATTGACAACCAGAGGCGAAAAAAACTCGTCGGACCATCAATTGGGTGTTTGTGTCAATTCGACTCAGTTCTCGGTTGTAACTCCCCTGATAAGGCATATGAATTATTTTTAGACATATATATGAACGCACATGATCTAGCCTTTCCTCTCATAACACGAAATGTACCCAAAAAATATATAAAACGCGAACCATGGATGACATCTGGACTCATTAAATCCTCTATTACTAAGCAAGAATTATACTCTAATAAACTGAAGGCACCTTCAGAAACAAATAAAATCGCCTATTTAAATTATCGTCAATTATACAATAAACTAATAAGGAAATGTAAAAATAATTATTACTGCGATAGCCTAGAAACAAATAAGAATGATATAAAAAACACATGGAAAATTCTTAAAAACGCAATCAATAAAAATCAAAAATCATGTAACTACCCTCAGACATTTAATGATAACGATACAGAGCTATCTGACCCGAACATAATAGCCGAAAAATTCAATGACTACTTTTCAAAAATCGGTCGAAACACCAGCAACTACATACACACTGAAAACGATGCAAATTTCACTGATTATCTTCGAGACAGGCAAATAAAGCACTCGAAATCGAACCTACATCGATACAGGAAATAATATTGACATGCTATACTATGAAAGGGAAAATGAGCAAAGATCACAACGGCATATCGACCGCACTTATGAAAGAGAGTATCTTCACAATAGCCACACCACTTAAGCATATATTTAATCTATCGTTCGAACAGGGAATATTCCCAGCTAAAATGAAAGTTTCCAAAGTAGTCCCCATTCCTAAAATAAATAACTCAAAGGAAATAACAAACTACCGCCCAATCAGTATCCTGCCATCGTTCTCTAAACTACTTGAAAAAATAATGCAAAAACGACTAGTAGATTTTCTAAATGAACATGAAATCTTGTATAAACACCAATATGGATTTAGACCAAATCACTCAACTTTTCACCCGATTTTGCACCTTCTAGACCATCTCGTTAAAAATAATGATAAACCGACACGGGATTCCACCTTAGCTGTATTTATTGATTTATCTAAAGCATTCGATACGATCGACCACGACATACTGATATCGAAACTGGAACACTATGGCATCAGGGGTGTAGCAATGTCATGGTTCCATAGTTATTTGAATGAGCGGAGGCAATACGTTGAATATGGTGGGACTACTTCTAACCTTATGAACACTTCCTGTGGGGTCCCCAAGGCTCAATTCTTGGGCCGATTATTTTCTTAATATACGTGAATGATATGGTAAATTCTACAACAATAGACATTTTATCGTATGCCGATGACACAACACTGTTTACAAGCGGTAAAGATGGCGAACTGGTACAAAGTTACGTCAACAATGAATTAGCCAATGTATCAGACTGGTGCTGCTGTAATAAACTCTCAATTAATATTAATAAAAGCAACTACATGCTTTTACACCCCCAAAACAATGATCAAAAGTGGAATACTTTGAAATTAAAGCTAAATAACACTCAATTGAACCGAATAGGGAATCTTGGACATGAATCATCGGCAAAATTTCTAGGTATTCACATTGATGAGAACTTGACATTCAAAAAGCACATATCCATAATCTGCTCAAAATTATCACATGCAATCTACTGCATCAATAAGGTGAAACATTTTTTCCCAAGTAAAGCATTGAAAACATTGTACTATGCACTGATTCAAAGCCACTTAGTTTATGGAATCCAAATATGGGGTCATGTTCCGGAAGTCAAGAAAATATTCCTATTACAAAAAAGGGCAATGCGTATAATATGCAATAAGAAGTATAGGAGTCACACAGATCCACTCTTTAAAAGAGAGAATATCTTGAAAATATATGACTTACACACCCTCAATTCCTCCATTTTCATGCATGACTGGTGTTATAACCGCCTGCCTGCGTCTTTTGGAATGATGTACAATAAACGAGCAAAATCAACACCAAGACACCCGAATCCCGTACTGTTAGAACTACCTAGAACTGACTGGTCAGGTAAATTGCCACACCACGCCTACCCCACAACATGGAACAACATGGAAAAAGACTATACATCTTACCAAAGCAGGCACACGTTGAAGAAGCGCTTACAGATAGCAATGCTTAGAAATTACCAAGAAAATGTATGCTGTAAAAACAATATGAATATTCTGTGCTCTATAAATAATATGAATATTCACTGTAAAACTCGATGCAAAATCATAATTGTTCTCGACACTAACATACATATAAACATTACATATATGTAATACTGTTAATTTGATTATCCCAACACCTCACTCAACAAACAAAACAAAAAAAGACTTTCCAGCGATATATATAGATAATTCCTATCTTACTTATTTAACTAAAGACGGCGGTATCTTACAATTCGTCTGGATTGTCTCACAACCACACCAATACTGGTCTGTGATATGCCCCAAAACTAGTTTCTAGTTAGTTTCATACACGAGAATACATGTAGTCTGTACGTATGCGTGGATAAAAATACAAGCCATCTATATATATGCAAATAATTATAGTGATACTTGTTTTAGGGGGTAGCAGGAAGACAGCCCGATAGGGCTAGGCTAACCCCCAACAATATATACAGCATTTATATTATTATATGTTAATGTCATTGTATTATTCATGTGTATATTGTAAATAAATTATCCTATCCTATCACTCCCCACATGCCAGGGCAGGCTCCCCAAATAGGAGTTAGAGCATAAAGGATATTTACGAAGTAAAATTATTTATGCAATCACGACGAATACTTTACCGTGTGTAGCGACGACTGAGTAATCTCCGGTTTGTTGTGGTTATACAGTTAAATTTAGAATCATGTAAACATCACGTGACTGTCACGTGGGAGCTAACGCGGTCACATGACGGTTAAACACCAATGAAATTATGCCTATCAAAAGGCAGACCACATGTGCATGTAAATGCGTTAACAGAGCTAATCAGCGCACACAATAACATTACGGAAATTTGAGTACTCGTGGGCTAATTTAAATATTTAGCGTCTTTTGTTTTAAGTTGAAACAACAAAGTTAGAATTTCAATTTTAATAATAATTTTTTTTCCCACCCACCCTCCCTGTAACTGCTCTGATTTTTGGATGCACAATGGCATTTTCTAGCTGACCATTATGTCCTCAGGCTCGGTGCATCGGTCACTCACAGTGTATTTTCCTTTGTTTGGTTGTTATTAACTTCAAATTCAAACTCTATCTTTGTGGTTGCATATGTGTTATTCTTGCTATGCCTAATTTGTTATATGTTTCACTTTGTTCAATTATATATCATACATATACACACATATATATATATACCATGTTCTTGGTTCGTCATGTGTATTCCTAGCTTTCCAGTAAGTGCAACTGGTTTTGTATGCTGGAATACCTGCTGGTTGCATCTTTCTTTTCTCATTAAGACAAAATTTTAAATTTTCTTACCTCACAATCACTTCACTTTCTGGCACTCATTACACAGAATTGGGTACAAAAAGAATATAAATTACTTCTCAACTGGTTTATTTTTCCCCTAAGCCTTTTTAGATATATGAGCATGGCGGTTTACACCCACAAATGGGTAACATCAATGTATCGACAAGGTTTTAGTCATTCAGAACCTCTAAATTCCGAATTGTACTAATTATTATGTAATCGAAAATTCCATGCTTATCAAGGCTGGACTATTGACAACCAGAGGCGAAATAAACTCGTCTGACCATCAATTGGGTGTTTGTGTCAATCACTCCCCACATGCCAGGGCAGGCTCCCCAAATAGGAGTTAGAGCATAAAAGATGAACAATATGTTTAGCGCTGATTTCCGCCAGATTGATACATATTCTCAGTGACACGAGAACTCTAATCGTCTGGTTTAGATGCGCCAAATTGGTGCCGTTTGGATGAGAGATATAGGGGCTTTAATTGTATACGAATTTGTATACTCGCAAATTTTATACACAAACTAAAACAAAATCATCCACACTGTATGAGGAGTCTAATGGGATGGCTTATAGCTGTCAAAAGTAAATTTGATAAAACAAATTGTTTAGTCGCCGATTAGCACCAAACTTATAAATATTTATCTCCATGATATCAGGAGTCTAATTGTGTGGTTTAACTGGTTCAGTGCTGAAAGCCCATATTTGGACCCTATGTAAGAGTGCTGGAAGCCCAGATATGGGCTTTGACAATGACACTGTCTTGTTTAGTCAACTCTTGTTTAGTTTAATCATTTAAATAGCGTTGTCAGGTAATATTTCAGAAATATTGTTACATATATAATTAAATTGGGACATTGTGAAGTTTGAATGGATGCCGACCAATAAAATTGTCAGAAAAGGTACTTATATCGCGAAAAGTTTGAGAAAAATTACAAATGCTTTGCCCTAAGGGCGGCCGACAACCAAGCTCATAACCATAACCTAATCAGACATCCAGGCTCATATCGATAACCTACTTTGACAAACAGACAACCAGGCTCATAACCATAGCCTAATGAGACATCCAGGCTCATAACCATTGCCCAATGAGACATCCAGACTCATAACCATTGCCCAATGAGACATCCAGACCCATAACCATAGTATAATGAGACATCAAGGCTCATAACCATAGCCTAATGGCTAATGAGACACATCCAGGCCCATAGGCATAGACATAGCCAAATGAGCCATCCAGACTCATAACCATAGCCTATTGAGACATCCAAGCTCATAACCATAGCCTAGTGAGATATCCAGGCTCATAACATAATCACAAATGTATATATATGGGGGGTTAAATTTGAGAAAAGAGTGCGAATTATCAACTGCGAGCATAAAATTCAATAATTTTCTGTTTTTTGAAATATATATACGCATTTTATTACGTGTATGTAGGATATTTAGCAGCGAACCAGTTAAAGATATAAAAAGTGGTGCCATTCGAGACAGGGGTCCACAGAGGTGAGAGAGAGACACACAAAAATGGATAAACAGTATGTTTAGCGCCGATTTCCACCAGACTGATACATATTCTTCTCCGTGATATGAGGAATTTTTAACCGTGTGGTTTAAATAAGCCAAATTGGTGCCGTTTGGGTGAGAGACATGGAGGCCCTAAATTTGATACAAATTTGTATACTCGCAAATTTTCAACAATTTTATATATATATTCATCTCCATAATGAGTCTAAGTCTGTGGTTTAATGATGTCAAATGTAGCGCCGCTTGAGTCCGACACAGGAATCAAATCGTGCGAGTTAAAAAAGTCACATTTGGTGCCTAGATATATTTGCAAATATATGTCTGTCTGTATGTGTTCTATATATAACTTTACGGTGTACAATCGAGATGGCACCAAGGCGTTCTAACAGTGGTAACTTCTGAGATAAAAGAAAACGGAGTCAGTGGCACGTGACTTTTCAGGATCCTCCAATACTGACATCTGACAAGGTTATACCTGCCCAATATACAGAGGATAAACAACTCAAAATCTCGCTGTGTCGGGCACATGTAGCTGAACTAGCGCATAGCAACATTTCTTTTAAACTTTGAGAACAATTAGTCAGTATATAGCACAATGAACAGAGGGGCACCTGGACATTTCTTTAAAATATCTGTATCTTCATGGAGATATGATAACCAGGTGTCCTCAAAATCTTAGTCAAAACCGCTAGACTGATTGATACATCTCTATGTAAAACTCAATTGTCGTCTTTTATTTTTGCGATCTAATGTGTTTATGATGTTCATGTTATAATGTCTGAAATATACGTCCTTATTTATTGGTGGGACGGATTAATCGGGATAAACAAAATGACAATCTCTCCGGTCCGACAATGTGAGCTACTACTTATATTCCGTGTGTAAGAATCATGTTTTGTGATGCTATTTGGATATATAATTTATGAGAATATGTGTAATGCTTTGATCAAGTGTGTCCTCTATTCCCATCAAATATCCACAATATCCAGAGGGTTTCACATCACTTTAACCTGGGCAACGCCGGGTAACCGGGTTAAAGTGTAATCAAAACGTGTTGTCAATCGGTTGGTAAGCACACATACCAGTATGGACGAAGAGTTCTGCATTTTGTATCAATGCCATAGATTATCCCGTTTCCATAAATTTGAAGGTATCCCGATGCCCATACTGGCGTCGGTCGTCAAATTTGTTGAAGCCGGCAAAACTAAAACTACACCATTAGGTTCCTTATATCGCAGCCATACCTATATATGTTCAGTATAACGCGCGACAAAAAGTGTTAACAATGTTTGTTCCCTTTCCCCAAGCCCCATGTTGGCTGTGTAAGTTTGGTATAAATGCCGACAAATGTGGTGTTCATCCTAATTAGTGTCCAAGTATTTGCACAGAATGTCTTCGATATTGACCATATTATATTTTATACGAGCCACCAACAGCCATCAAAACCAAAATTGTATGTTTTATCTTATAGCCATGGCCAGTTTCCTAAAACAAAACCGACGATCGCCCATATATCTTTGCCACATATAGCTAATAGCAGGCTTGCACCCCATGCATTATACCGATCATGGGATAGAGGGACGCAGCTATAGTATATTCATAGGAATGATATGATCCCTCTGAATATTAAATTGAATCCCACCTGACTGAAAACACCAGCGAGATGACATTTTATTATACAAAGATAAACAGTGGCAAGTATATCTAAATGTATAAAAAAGATCGATTGAACTGGAAGCTTCCATTGTCTTTCTGTGGATTTAAACACGTACCACTCGCTTTGTATACGTTACTCACGGTGACTGTGTAAATTCGATAGCTAAAACTGAACACGGAGTGTATTAGCTACATTTCAAAACACCCATGACACTACAGTTGACCTGTGCTGTCAACTCAAGAATGACTCTGGCTTGCCGTTAAAAGCTGTGCGCATACTTCACCGCGGAGGCTCTTTAGTCGGGCGCTGACACCAGCATTTAAATTCCGCGCATTCTTTATACTTGACCATAAAGATCTATGGTGGATCTTTCTTAGCATGTTGATAGTCAGATACGTTTTGCGCGAAAGTGTTTTTCTTCCTTTTTTGCCTTCGGGGTGTATGCATTCCTCATATATATATATAGCGTCATATATATTAATAATATATACATGTAGCAGATTGCCTAGGAGTTGCCGAGGCTAAAGTGATGCGAAACGCTCCACTGTGGACATTTTTATGAGAATAGAGAACTATTTGCTAAAAGTAGTTTTTTCATAAAGTTCATAAGCTTCACATAACTATTATTCTTATACATGCATTAATTGCAGGACTCACGTTGTAGGAATGCTTGCAGTTTTATTTATTGCGAGTATCGTTTATCCGGAGCTAAGAAGAGGATATCGAGAATATTTCTATATATATATATCTATATATATTATTAAATGTTATATTCAACGTCGTTGTATTCTCGGTAGTATTTTGATTTCCACATTCTTCCAGAATCGGTAATGTCTGAGTATACTCACTCATCAAGTTCAGTCACTAAATGGACAATCTACGTCTTTAAAAGCAGTTTTTAAAGAACCAAGCATTTTATACGGTATTCAATTAGCAATTAAGATTTTTTTAAAAAATAAATGTTGGTATCACTACCCTATCCTAACTCAAAGTGCGCCAGACTGATACTTGCCAACTTTAAACCACATGTGCCATTAGACTCATTGCAGGCCTTCAGATACGTTTGTTGATAATAAGTGAGAACATGTCTACCCAGTATGATGCCCCCCACTAACCACAATCCCTGACGCCACCACTCTATATAATTATAAGTTTAGTTGGAAAGAAATCGGCGACAAAATAATGTGTATCAATTCTGCTGCCTTCCGTCCGTTTTCTCGTATCATGGAAAATAATGGGTATCAATTTGGTGGAAATCGGCGTTAAAGCGTTTTATCAATTTTGGTGCCCCTCTCCCGTCCGTGCACCCCTGACTCAAATGGCGCCACTTTTGCCATCTTGAAATCACATGATTAGATTCCTCGAAATGGGCGCTAAACAGGTTTATCAATTAGTGTGCCCCTCTCCCCTTCCGTGCACACATGAATCAAATGGCACAACTTTTGACATATATAAACCACACCATTAGATTCCTCATATCATGGAGATGATTATGTATAAGTTTGGTGGAAATGGGCGACAATTTTTTTTCTGCCCCTCCCTATTTTGTGCCCCTGACAACAACAGCTTCAATTATTTAGTTTAGAAAATTCTAACCAGCACCATTATCTTTCTCGTTAAAAAGTACCCCAAATAGACCCCTATGTTGTTATCTAGATGGTCCCCTGTGAATGTCTATATATAGAACACAGACAGACAGACAGACAGACAGCCAGACAGACAGACATACAGACAGACAGACAGACATTCTCAAATCTTTAATAAATATGTTAATTTGAATTTTTTTTACATCACAGGTATTTCCGACCTTGGCTGACCAACCACACCACGCCCTATGTCTGGAACTTTTTCGCAGACCCCCCCCCCCCCCCGAGCAACATTAGGTAGACGCGACTCACATGCATATGCCTTTGTTGTAACGCATCCATGTTCTGCCTTCATGTAGCAAAGTTCATTTGATCGGCAACGTCCTTCCCCGGAGCAGTTTCCCTGCGAAAACTACGAAAGTGTGTTTAGAAACTGGCAGTGTTAACACCCATGTGTTTTGAACATATGTTTTAATAACAGACACTGCTAAACCGTTACCATATACATGTACATGCAGTAATCGAATCACCAGTCTCTAAGTAATCCCAGACTATTGAACAGCTACGCGTTAAAGAATATGTATAATGCAATGTACATACGTGCTTGCCAGCCAATCACAAATCGCGTGGATTTGCGACAGATCTCATCCGCAAACAATCAGAAGATAGTCGCGAATTTTAATGCGAAGCATGTGCGATGACGGCAAACTCTGAGGAAAATATGTATGTGAATGTACATGTGAATCCTGTATACCCCCAGTTACCAGGTGGTATAGATATATATCATGGGTAGGCCTATATATAGAATTTAAAAATCAACTCGAATCTCGTGTATACCAGTAAAGAGGAGGGGGTTCACAGTGTATAAACCGTACAAACATTACATCGGAAGTTGTTTTCGAAAAGACGAAAAATGCTATTTTTAGAACGTAAATGTGACAGAAATATCACAACAACACCACAAAATCCAGGTTTCAGACGGACACACGGTTGCGCCACATCTACTAACGTAATTATAATTGTACATACACGTTTGCCGATCGTAAGCTGGGGCCATTTGAGCGAAGGACTCTGTTTAATAGATAAAAACGGCCTTTGATCGCTTCAGAAAATAATTTTCTCGCAAAAATTCCCTCTTCAAATGTCATTTTAACACATATCCAACATCTGTCGGAAATCCCACTATATTGCAACGGAAAGGCCGTTACGTGTGTAACATATATGGACATGCCCTTGGCTCGAGTGTATTCACAATTTGAACGTAGATAGTATTGATTTGGACACCCCGCTCTGAGTCGATGTACGCCTAGTTGTTTAAGTTGATGATCACTAGTTGCCAAAAATATGTACGCCAAGTTGTGATGATGAGATTTATGTGAAAAGACGAACCCATGAATTAGGTTTCCATATTGGAGATACTCGGCCTCCCGATGGTCATTATTAACCTTCAATCACAAGAGAAAGGCACTGTTCCGCTCCACATCCGTTTTCCGAATCTGTGATAGGGACCCACCCCATCCAAACTGCTTCAAATGACAATTTTACTCAGTTTTCCTGATCTATCTTTTCTTATCAATGTCCCGTATCATGATTATAGAAGCATTCCCACTTCTATATACCAACAGCACTGTAAAGTTTCAAAACAATTCTCCAATAAATGTGGGCTGTACGGTATGCTGATGGATTGACATTTTAAATCCAATATGGCTTCATGTGCTCATGTTTGTTTTAAACAAATTTTGCGGAACAATGGAGGCTCCCATCTAGAGGTCACGTCTAAGATCCATATGGAGTTCGGTGACGATTGGGTGAGAAATGTGACCTGTAAGTTGTGCTAAAGGATTTGGTCATACAAAGAGTAAAATCCAAGATGGCCAAAATGGCAGCCATTTATTTTACAAAATTTGGGAAAAATCGAAGGCACCCACCGAGAGGTCAGAACGAAGATCAATATACAGATTGGTGATGATCGGATGAGGGATAAGCTCTGCATTTTGTGTTAAAGGATTTAGTGATGCAAAGAGTAAAATCCAAGATGGCTGCCAGTGGCCATATTTTTCATAAAAAATCATTCAAATTTTACAGCTCCCATCTATAGGTGATCCTCGACCCATATACCGAATAAACGTTGAAATCGGTCAAATTTGGTTTTAACACATTTGTTTTATTTTATTACAGTTGTTTAATAGTCTATTTTTATTTGAAGAGTTAAAATTACTCAATTCGAAAAGATATTTGATCCGAGTCGCGGAACCGACCCATCAAAGCTCAGAGTGATCACATGTCGCGATGTTTGAATTCTATTATTTTAATTTTAAGTGGCCCAGTAAATAGTCGACGAATTGCGGATGAAGATGGATAACTCTAAAAACAAGTGACTTTTTTGTGTCAGATAGTTGACAATAACATGTTTTGGGCAATTTTATACTATAGTTGACTGTGATTAACATTAGTTTTTGGCAATTACTGGATTCTTATAACTGAAGCGGCATTTCAAACAAAAATGTTGTTGTTGGAATCTGATTATATGGGAAGCATCGAATCGGATTGAGTACCTTTACTTGAAGAGTTTACATTTATTTGAAGAATCTATTATTGTGTTATGCTTTCATTTACATCAGGTTGAATAAATGATTTTTAATAGAACTATTTAAATATCAGCATTTCCATGCCAATGTGCATTGATAGATCCTTGAGCATTTAGCCAGCTGACATTTTATTACCCCTTGGTGTCATTCACCATTATTAACTGCTGGTGAACTCAAACCCCCTAACAATGGTTAAGTGCATACATATTACATAATAGAAGCATTCTTAAAACCTTCTGTCCCATTATTTTGAAGAAAAATAACTCTAGGAACAAAATTACAGGGCCAGGAAAAATGTGTAAGCAGGGCTGCAGAACCAACAACCGCCCCGCCTAGTGTTCGGAAAACAATTGCAGACCCCACCCCTGACCTATACACAATTTCATAACAGAATACAACATATTTCCTCAACCCCCAAATACAGCTTTGTTACATGCGGAGTCGAATAAAAGTAACTAAATAGCATAGGAATACCTTGTTTGATTCAGACAGAGTCTGTAAGTTCAATGACGTGACATTTCGAAGACATAGTTATGTTTAAGTGGATCGAAAGGAACATATCATTACTGTACGATTCCTGTATAACATCGCAACTAGTATTGTCGTCGTACACAACTAGGCGTACATAGACTGACGAGTGGGGGTGTCTGAATAAATACTCTCTTCGTTTAAATTGTGAATACACTCGAGCCAAGGACATGTCGATATATGTTGCACACATAACGGCCTTTCCGTTGCAATATAGTGGGGTTTCCGACAGATGCTGGCTATGTGTTAAAATGACATTTGAAGAGGGAATTTTTGCGAGAAAATTATTTTCTGGAGTGATCAATGGCCGTTTTTATCTATTAAACAGAGTCCTTCGGTCAAATGGCCCCCGCTTACGATCGGCAAATGTGTATGTACAATTTATAATTACGTTAGTAGATGTGGTGCAACCGTGTGTCCGTCTGAAACCTGGATTTTGTGGTGTTGTTGTGATATTTCTGTCACATTTACGTTCTAAAAATAGCATTTTTCGTCTTTTCGAAAGCAACTTCCGATTTAATGTTTGTACGGTTTATACACTGTGGGGTTGACACCCTCGGTTATTTTGGTATTTGTAAATATTGCAACGATACAGCCAATTTTATTTCAGCGTGTCATACATATCTAATGCTATATCCTATCATTGGCCATTCCAGACTCCAGTATTGATGCATCAACGTCCCAGTATCCGCTGGTCCGATTTCTACCATTTTTGGGGTGTTGGTGTAGATGGGGATGCCAATACATTTCATAACTATAAAAAACAACACAACGACTATCCCCGTCCACCTAGTACAAACGCTATCGCATGCCAAATGGGGTGGGATGCTGAAAAATCGCAAGCCAATTTGCGCGCGATTTAGTTTGCCGTGTCCCGCGTGACTCAGCATCGCATGCGAATATGTTTCGATTGTAAAATTCAAAGAAATGTAACTCTAACATACCCGTTATTTAGTAAAAAATCATACCAAAAGAATGACACCACAAAGAGACACGTTTCAAAAACACTATAGGAAAAATCACTTTTAGGGTGGGTGGGCTTGGGGGAGGCGGACGGCACTAAATGGACAATCTACGTCTTTAAAAGCAGTTTTTAAAGAACCAAGCATTTTATACGGTATTCAATTAGCAATTAAGATTTTTTTTAAAAATAAATGTTGGTATCACTACCCTATCCTAACTCAAAGTGCGCCAGACTGATACTTGCCAACTTTAAACCACATGTGCCATTAGACTCATTGCAGGCCTTCAGATACGTTTGTTGATAATAAGTGAGAACATGTCTACCCAGTATGATGCCCCCCACTAACCACAATCCCTGACGCCACCACTCTATATAATTATAAGTTTAGTTGGAAAGAAATCGGCGACAAAATAATGTGTATCAATTCTGCTGCCTTCCGTCCGTTTTCTCGTATCATGGAAAATAATGGGTATCAATTTGGTGGAAATCGGCGTTAAAGCGTTTTATCAATTTTGGTGCCCCTCTCCCGTCCGTGCACCCCTGACTCAAATGGCGCCACTTTTGCCATCTTGAAATCACATGATTAGATTCCTCGAAATTGGCGCTAAACAGGTTTATCAATTAGTGTGCCCCTCTCCCCTTCCGTGCACACATGAATCAAATGGCACAACTTTTGACATATATAAACCACACCATTAGATTCCTCATATCATGGAGATGATTATGTATAAGTTTGGTGGAAATGGGCGACAATTTTTTTTCTGCCCCTCCCTATTTTGTGCCCCTGACAACACTGTGCCCCTGTCTAAGACCTGTTACCTGTTGGGAAACACAAAATTCAAACTGTTATTGAAGCGCCGCAGGCGCGTTAAGCAACGTCACCCCTTTTTCAAATTGATATCGAGGCAGTCAGGTCGCGCCAGCGACCGCTGCCGCGGGGGCCTGATGGCTCATAAAAACAACTCTATATATAAGCGCCCGCGGCTACCACTTTATAGCATCAAGGGTAGACTGAGCAAATCGAGACGGGATGCTGGTCCCGCCAAACTCTCCAGACGGCATCGACATATCAAAACGCATGCGATTCTCGCCTATCGTATCCGTATTTGGACGAGATTGTAAGACCATAGCCTGCCCCGTATCGGTATTGGATGTAGCTACTTGGAGTTAGATATTTCCAACTATAGGCTATAGTATATCGCGATTCGCGACATATGTTCAGTACATTGAAATGTAGTTGAGGATTAGTTGACATTGTATTGATGGTAATTCGATAGTTTGTCTGACATCATGCATCATTGTCGCTAGTCATATGCATTCCCAATGTTTCAGACCTAGGCCAAAATGTCGAGAACATGGCAGATGTATAAGCGGTTTTGTAATTTCAGACATTTCCATTTCAGAGGTCAAAGGTTAAAGGGAATATTACTGTAAAACACTTGAAATGAGCTTATAAACATTTAAAGTGATCGTTTCATGGAGGATCGTTATTTTCGCCCTGGATGCAAGCTGTAAATTTAGAGACGATGGCTGTATAAAACGCGTTTTAGAAAGTGTCCCGCAAAACATCATACTTCTAAAGCTGTAGTGTCTGACTTTACAAAAGGGTTTATTGTAATCGATAATGTGTATTGGAGACTGCGTTGTCACTTGCCCACTTGCCCCAACCACAATGAAACTACAACTATAGTCTCTAGTATGTATTCAAGTTCGCGAACCGGTAGTGTACAAAGGCCTCCATGTGTGGAGCGATCCAATGACTGCGGTCCGGTCCGTCCGGGTTTTTTTTTTGCGGTCCAGTCCGCATCCCTAGTACGGTGTCCTAAGTTCGTCACGGAGATGGCGTTCTGGGTCTATGCTAGAATGCGTAATTATATATGACTAGCTGGTGGGCCCGACTTCGTCCGGGCTGTTTGCACTCTGCTTTCCAGCGAAAAGCGCGATTTGACGTTTAATTGACATTTGGAAGGTCAAGATCAGGTCGGGGTCACGATTTGACCCGTCCAAAACACTCCCCGTCCAAAAGTATCCCTAGGTATAAAATTTTGTCGAAATCCGTCCGTTTGATCAGATTTGACCTTGACTTGACCCTTTTGAAGGTCAAGGTCATGTCGGGGTCACGATTTGACCAGTCCAAACACTCCGCGGACGAAAGTATCCCTAGGTATCAAATTTCGTCGAAATCCGTCCGGCAGTTTTCCCGACCATTGCTGATAGACAAACAAACAGACAAACATATAAACAGACAGAAGTCCAAAAATATATAGTAGACTAGCAGATTAGCCCGCCACTGGCGGGATTGGTCCCATGGTTTTGGTCGATCCATTAATTTGTGTTTCTCAATGTAACCTTGTACAGGCACGCCGACAAAAATATTCCTCGTCCCGAGTTGACCATACATAAAAAATTTCACGTCGATGTCACCGATGACGACCGAGATATCACCCAAGGTAATTTGTGGGTACCCGTTTCAAGGTGAGGGTCACCTCAGGCGGACAAACTGACCCGACGAAAATCTCTCCCGTCCCTTGGAAGCCCTAAGTAGGAAATTTCGTCTCGATATCCCCAGTTTCCGAGACGGTCGATTGAGCCGTGTTTATACTCGTGTATATAAACGCTCTTTAACAACGACACCGCAGATACGAACGCTCTTTATCATTAACCCATTAACCCATCAATTCCTAAGACGGTGGCAGGGCGAAGGATGAACGAGTGCTCTGACGTTCTCAGAAGCGGTGCGATGACACATCTCGTGGATTTTTACCTTTAGATAGCAATTTTGGCTCAATCGGTCGAGCCGTTTTCCAGTCTATAAAGGATATACATACACACACATATATATATATATAGTATAGACTAGCAGGTTAGCCCGCCACTGGCGTGGTTGGTCAGAAACATGACATTTTTAAAATTATTTTGTTTTAATTTATTTATTTTTTTTGAATTTTTTAATATTAATTTAATGTTTTTTTTAAATTTAATTAATTATTTTTAAAAAATTTTAATTTTAAATTGCTTAATTAATTTTTTAAATGAATTTTTTGTTTCTGGCGGAAAAATTGACCCAATGAAATCTCCCCTTCCTAGGAACGACAGACAACGCATTGTTTGTTTTTCAATGAGATAATTCATGGTACCCGTCCTAAACATCCCCGTTCCTAGATTAGTCCCCGAATTGGCCCTGATTAAATCCCTCCTTCATAGGAACGACAGACAACGCATTGTTTGTTTTTCAATGAGTTAATTCATGGTACCCGTCTCCCCGAAAATAGCGGACAGTCAATTAATCCCGTCGTGAAATCTCTGCATAATATATCGAGCGATAGCGTTGCGTTGAATTGTAAACAGACGCTGCTTAGATCAATTCTGCCTTTTTAATCGAGATAATTGCATTTCGTCGCGCATCCGTATTTCGGACGCATGGGGTCAGTCGTTTAGCCACGTCCATTGCAATAAAGAGCGTTAATCCTTAACACTTCCGAATATGGTCAATATAAAGATCGTTGATCCCGTAACCCCCGAAGTGGCGTTTTCGGTGATTTTGATGATTTGGGAAGGGAGAAGAGGTGCTCTGAGCTTCTCCAAAACGCAACCACGAGGGTGTCCGTGGGATTTTACACCTATATACGAAATTTGAGCTCAATCTGTACACGCGTTTTCGATTCTATGAAGTACCCACATACACACACATATATATATACGGAAGTATCAAATTATATAGTAGACTAGCAGGTTAGCCCGCCACTGGCGGCATTTGTCCCATGGCTTTGTCAGAAACATGACTTTCAATGAGTGAATTTTTTAATAATATTTTTTAAGTAATTTTTTAATTAAATTTTTTGTTTTTCAAGGTCAGGTCGGGGTCACAATTTAACCCGTCCATGACACTTCCCGTAGGTAGCAAGTTTGAGCTCAATCGGTTCGAGTCTATAAAGGACACACATTCACCACGGCAATCGGCATTGCCGTGGCAATCGCCGTAGGCTTCAATATTCGCCACGGCAATTGACTGCCGTGGGCCACGGACTGTCGTAACAATTGATAACATGTTCACATCCGGCGGATCGGGCACTGCGGTCAGTCAAAAAAACATAACGCGCACGCTATAACTCCGGTATCACTAACGTACGCGGCATCGGAA
Source organism: Siphonodentalium dalli (assembly GCA_032622095.1). Lineage (NCBI taxonomy): Eukaryota > Metazoa > Mollusca > Scaphopoda > Gadilida > Siphonodentaliidae > Siphonodentalium > Siphonodentalium dalli. The sequence goes on from CP136068.1 coordinate 70,115,653, forward strand.
GGGTCAGGTTAACTTCGCCTGGATCCACGTGGCGTGACGTAATTCACAACCACGTGTATTTACCTCGACCGCGACACACACAATGGCCCGATAATGGGCACGCATTCCCTGGAATTTCCCAGAAGATATTCATGGTGAGGTCAAGTGACCAATTTTGATATTTGCTGGTCGCATTCGTCTGTAGGTCTGAGGAATTCTCGGCTAGATATTGTTTCCAACATGACATATTTAAATTAATCCCGCCGTGCACCCCCATCACTGGTACCATGTGTTGAGTTCTAAAAATAGGTCGATTGCAGTGGATTCGAAATATGAGTGCGACAGATAATATTGTTTGATCGAAAGCATTTGAATGAATACGTTACAAGACTCGCCTTGATGCTGGCTAAGAGATATATGTCCCTGCTATAGGTGTTGGGAATGTGAATTAAAATTGCCGTGGGGGTATAATTTTGCCACGGCAATACACAAAATACGTCACACAACACGCTCATGTCTGGATACAGTCTTACACGCACACGCCCAGACCCAGACGTAAGAATTACATTACACACATACGCTCTTTATCAACGACACTGCGGATATGAACGCTCTTTAACTATCAACGCGATTAACCCCCGCCGTGCCTTTGCTGCGATTTTGGGAGTGGGGAAAGGGTGCTCAGAGCTTCTCCAAAACGCGACAACTACGGTGTTCGTGGGATTTTACCCTTAGATGGGAAGTTTGAACTCAATCGAGCCAGCCGTTTTCGATTCTATGAAGTACACACACACATATATACGAAGTCTCAAAATATATAGTATAGAAGACTAGCATGTTAGCCCGCCACTGGCGGCGTTGGTCCGAAACATGACATTTTTTTGCCTTTTCAATGAGTTAATTGTGCCTTTTTAATCAAGAGAAATTATGATACCCGTCCCTAAAAGAGGTATGATTTAAGGTACAAACTGACCCAATGAAAATTTCCCCCGTTCCTAGGAACGACAGACATAAGAATCACACAACACGCATTTTTTAATGAGTTAATTTTGTCTTTTTAATCAAGAGGAATTATGATACCCGTCCCTAAAAGAGGTATGCCAACGATGTCGTTGTTGTTGGCATTCGCGGCTTGGGGCAACACGCATTTTTTAATGAGTTAATTCTGTCTTTTTAATCAAGAGGAATTATGATACCCGTCGCTAAAAGAGGTATGCCAACGATGTTGTTGTTGTTGGCATTCACGGCTTGGTGGCCACCCGAAAATTCTCGCCAGAAGATTCTCACATTGCCGTAAAGAGAAAATTAGCATTGTGTGGATTTAGTAAATATTTTTTCGCCAACAATGTCGTTGTTGTTGGCATTCGCGGCTTGGTAGTGACCCCCACCTTTACGAGATGGTCATTCACGGCTTGAGTTAATTCTGTCTTTTTAATCAAGAGGGTATGCCAACGATGTCGTTGTTGTTGGCCTTCACGGCTTGGTGGCCACCCGAAAATTCTTGCCCGAAGATTCTCATATTGCCGTAAAGAGAAAATTAGCATTGTGTGGATTTAGTAATTTGAACTAATTATTTTCTCGCCAACAATGTCGTTGTTGTTGGCATTCACGGCTTGGGAGTGACCCCACACCTTTACGAGATTGTCAAAGGAGAAGGCAGTGGAAGTCCCATCAGATTCAGGGACGTGTCGCACTGCTTCGTATTTACTAAATTTTAGCAGCTATATAAGGTGCGTGAATTAGCAGGAATCGAGGGGTGTAAGTTTAGAGCTTGTTTATATGAATGTATTGAAAATAGACTAAGATTTTCAGCCGTAACAAGAAATGTATATATGAGAAAATGTAAATTCTATATTTTGGGAGGTATTAGCAAGTTTTGGCTCAACGGGTTTAGCAGTTTGAAGTGAATATGGATATAAAAATATACATATACAGATATAAAAAAATGTAGAGTTACTCCTCTTGGATCGCGAGCGAATATCAACTTGATTAACCCCCGCCGTGTTTGCGGTGATTTTATTGATAGGGAGTGGAGAATGAGTGATCAGAGCTAGTCCAAAATGCGACGTCGGCGATTCCCGTGGAATTTGAGCTCAATCCGTCCAGGTGTTTTCGATTCCATGACGTACCCACATACATATCACATATATATTTTGAAGACCTCTGTCTGTTTGTTTGTATGTTTGTCTGTATGTTTGTATGTTGGTCATTTATACAAATCTACGATTCTCGACCGATCGGGACCAAACTTGGTACGTGTATGTAGTTTGACCAGGCGGTGGACGTTGTCGTATTGGCGAGCCCGTGCGGCGCCCGCTTCGCGCATGCGCAGACGAGATCTCGGAAACGGGTGTAGCTATCGATTTGAAATTTGGTATGTGAATGTATCTTGCCCCGGATACGAATTTTATCGGGTCGCTGAGCCCGTGCGACGCCAGCTTCGCGCATGCGCAGACGAGATCTCGGAAACGGGTGGAGCTATCGACTTGAAATTTGGTATGTGAATGTATCTTGCACCGGATACGAATGTTATCGGGTCGACGAGCCCGTGCGACGCCAGCTTCGCGCATGCGCAGACCAGATCTCGGAAACGGGTAGAGCTATCGACTTGAAATTTTGTTTTTGAATAGCCCGGACAACGTCGGGCTCATCGGCTAGTCTCATATATATTTTTGAAGACCTCTGTCTGTCTGTATGTCATTTATACAAATCTACGATTCTCGACCGATCGGGACGAAACTTGGTACGTGTGTGTAGTTTGACCAGGCGGTCGACGTTGTCGTATTCGCGAGCCCGTGCGGCGCCCACTTCGCGCATGCGCAGACGAGATCTCGGAAACGGGTGGAGCTATCGACTTGAAATTTGCTATGTGAATGTATCTTGCCCCGGATACGAATTTTATCGGGTCGCCGAGCCCGTGCGACGCCAGCTTCGCGCATGCGCAGACCAGATCTCGGAAACGGGTGGAGCTATCGACTTGAAATTTGGTTTTTGAATAGCCCGGACAACGTCATGCTCATCGGCTAGTCTCATATATATTTTGAAGACCTCTGTTTGTCTGTCTGTATGTCTGTCTGTCTGTATGCCATTGATACAAATCTACGATTCTCGACCGATCGGGACGAAACTTGTTACGTGTGTGTAGTTTGACCAGGCGGTGGACGTTGTCGTATTGGCGAGCCCGTGCGGCGCCCGCTTCGCGCATGCGCAGACGAGATATCGGAAACGGGTGGAGCTATCGACTTGAATTTTGGTATGTGAATGTATCTTGCCCCGGATACGAATGCAAGATACAACGTCGGGCTGGGTAGAGCTATCGACTTGAAATTTGGTTTTTGAATAGCCCGGACAACGTCGGGCTCATCGGCTAGTCTATTATATATTTTGGAAGATCTGTCTGTGTGTCTGTGTGTCTGTGTGTGTGTTCGCGATGAACTCGAAAACGGCCCAGCCGATTTCGATGAAACTTGGTATGTGGGGGTATTTTCGGCCGGGGCGTGGCATAAACCTATTAATTTGCCCGTGCGAGGTGACATTGACATTGACCTTGAAATTTGTCCACTGATTGTTTTGGACGGGTCCAATCGTGACCCCGACCAGATCTTTACCTTCAAAATGATCAATTCAAGGTCAAATCGGGTAAAACCGGATGGATTTCGACGGGCACGTTTTTCGGGTACTTTCGTCAGGGTAGTGTTTTGGACTGGTCAAATCGTGACCCCACTTGACCTTGACATTCAAAATGGACAATTCAAGGTCAAAGCCCGGACGAAGTCGGGTCACCTTCTAGTCTATTATATATTTTGGAAGATCTGTCTGTCTGTCTGTGTGTCTGTGTGTGTGTTCGCGATGAACTCGAAAACGGCCGAGCCGATTTCGATGAAACTTGGTATGTGGGGGTATTTTCGGCCGTAGGGTGGCATGGGCCTATTAATTTGTCCGTGCGACGTGACCTTGACCTTGAAATCTGGTCATTTCAAGGTCAAACGCCCGAATATCACGGGATTTCGATGAAACTTGGTATGTGGGGGTATTTTCTGCCGGGGAGTGGCATAAACCTATTAATTTGCCCGTGCGACGTGACCTTGATTTTGAAATATGGTCATTACAAGGTCAAACGCTCGAATATCACGGGATTTCGATGAAACTTGGTATGTGGGGTTACTTTCGTATGGGGAGTCTCATAAGCATATTCATTTGCCCGTGCGACGTGACCTTGACCTTGAAATCGGGTCAATTCAAGGTCAAATCGCCAATTTTGATGGGATTTCGACGAAATTTTATACATAGGGTTACTTTTGTCCACTGGGTGTTTTGGGCGGGTCGAGTCGTGACCCCGACCGGACCTTGACCTTCAAAATGATCAATTGAAGGTCAAATCGGGTAAAACCGGATGGATTTCGACGGGCACGTTTGTCGGGTACTTTTGTCCGGGCAGTGTTTTGGACTGGTCAAATCGTGACCCCACTCGACCTTAGCCTTCACAATAGACAATTCAAGGTCGAAACCCGGACGAAGTCGGGTCACCTTCTAGTATATATATATACACACACACATACGGAAGTCTCAAAATATATATATAGACTAGAAGGTGACCCGACTTCGTCCGGGTTTCGACCTTAAATTGTCTATTGTGAAGGCTAAGGTCAAGTCGGGGTCACGATTTGACCAGTCCAAAACACTCAGTGGACAAAAGTAATCCCATGTATAAAATTTCGTCGATATCCCATCAAAATTGGCGATTTGACCTTAAATTGACCCGATTTCAATGTTAAGGTCACGTCGCATGGGCAAATCAATATGCTTATGAGACTCCCCATACGAAAGTACCCCCACATACCAAGTTTCATCCATATCCCGTAATATTCGGGCGTTTGACCTTGAAATGACCCGATTTCAAGGTCAAGGTCACGTCGCACGGGAAATTAATAGGTTTATGCCACTCCCCGGCCGAAGGTATCCCACATACCAAGTTTCATTGAATTCCTGTGATATTCGGGCGTTTGACCTTGAAATTACCCCATTTCAAGGCCTATGTCACTCCCCGGCCGAAAATATCCCACATACCAAGTTTGATCGAAATCGGCTCACCCGTTTTCGAGTCCATCGATTACAGACACACACACAGATCTTCCAAAAATATATAATAGACTGGAAGGTGACCCGACTTCGTCCGGGCTTTGACCTTGAATTGTCTATTTTGAAGGCCAAGGTCAAGTGGGGTCACAATTTGACCCGTCCAAAACACTGCCCGAACAAAAGTACCCGACAAAATCCATCCGGTTTTACCCGATTTGACCTTGAATTGATCATTTTGAAGGTCAAGGTCAGGTCGGGGTCACCCAGTGGACAAAAGTAACCCTATGTATAAAATTTCGTCGAAATACCATCAAAATTGTCGATTTAAACTTGAGTTGACCCGTTTTCAAGGTCAAGGTCACACCACACGGGCAAATGAATATGCTTATGAGACTCCCCATACGAAAGTACCCCCACATACCAAGTTTCATCGAAATCCCGTGATATTCGGGCGTTTGACCTTGAAATGACCCGATTTCAAGGTGAAGGTCACGTCGCACGGGCAAATTAATAGGCCTATGTCACTCCCCGGCCGAAAATACCCCCACATACCAAGTTTCATCGAAATCGGCTCGGCCGTTTTCGAGTTCATCGATTACAGACAGACACACACACAGACACACACACAGACACACACACAGATCTTCCAAAATATATAATAGACTAGCCGATGAGCCCGACGTTGTCCGGGCTATTCAAAAACCAAATTTCAAGTCGATAGCTCCACCCGTTTCAAAAACCAAATTTAAAGTCGATAGCTCTACCCGTTTCCGATATCTGGTCTGCGCATGCGCGAAGCTGGCGTCGCACGGGCTCGGCGACCCGATAAAATTCGTATCCGGGGCAAGATACATTCACATACCAAATTTCAAGTCGATAGCTCCACCCGTTTCTGAGATCTAGTCTGCGCATGCGCGAAGCTGGCGTCGCACGGGCTCGGCGACCCGATAAAATTCGTATCCGGGGCAAGATACATTCACATACCAAATTTCAAGTCGATAGCTCCACCCGTTTCCGAGATTTCGTCTGCGCATGCGTGAAGCGGGCGCCGCACGGGCATGCCAATACGACAACGTTCACCGCCTGGTCAAACTACACACACGTACCAAGTTTCGTCCCGATCGGTCGAGAATCGTAGATTTGTATTAATGACAAACATACAGACAAACATACAGACAGACAGACAGACAAACAAACAGACAGAGTTCTTCAAAATATATATGAGACTAGCAGGTTAAGCCGCTACTGGTGGCGTTCGTCAGAAACATGACAATTTTTATTTTTTAATTTAATTTTTGGTTTTTCAATATTTTACCCGATTATACCTTATTTTACCCGATTAAGGTGAAGAAGACATAAGAATCACACAACACGCAGTACCCGTCCCTAAAAGAGGTATGATTTAAGGTACATCGGGCGGAAAAACTGACCCAATGAAAATTTCCCCCGTGCCTAGGAACGACAGACATAAGAATCACACAACACGTTAATTCTGCCTTTTTAACCGAGATATTGAAAATTTTCCCCGTTCCTAGGAACGACAGACATAAGAATCACACAACACGATAATTCTGCCTTTTTAATCGAGATAAATGCATTTCGCGTTTTGCATCCGTAGTTTCGTATTCATGGGTAACCGTTTAGCAACGTCGATGACAATAAAGAGCGTTAGTCGGTTAACAACTCCAAATATGGTCAATATAAAGATCGTTGATGCCTTAACCCCCGAGTGCCGTTTGCGGTGATTTTGATGATTGGGAGTGGAGAATGAGTGCTCAGAGCTTGTCCAAAATGCGACGTTGACCATTCCCGTGGGATTTTACCCTTAGATAGGAAGTTTGGTCTCAATCGGTGCAGGCGTTTTCGATTCTATAAAGTATATACACACATACACACATATATACACATATACGGAAGTCTCAACATATGTAGTAGACTAGCAGGTTAGCCCGCCATTTGCGTGGTTGGTCAGAATCATGACATTTTTTTAATTATTATTTTTTTTAATTCTGCCTTTTTTTAATTTTTTGTTTTTCAATGAGTTAATTCTGCCTTTTTAATCAAGAGAAATGATGGTACCCGTTCCTAAAAGAGGTATAATTTACGGTACATCGGGCGGAAAAACTTACCCGATTAAAATCTCCCCCTTCCTAGGAACGACAGACATAAGAATCACACAACACGCATTTTTTTTTTTTTATTTAAATTTTTTTTTCAATGAGTTATTTCTGCCTTTTTAATCAAGAGAAATGATGGTACCCGTCTCTAGGGCGGAAAAACTGACCCGATGAAATTCTCCCCGTCCATAAAAGAGGTATGATTCGATGAAAATCTCCCCCGTTCCTAGGAACGACAGACATAAGAATCACACGACACGCATTTGTTGTTTTCCAATGAGTTAATTCTGCCTTTTTAATCAAGATAAATGGATTTCGCCGTTCCGGTGCGTTTTTTCCGTACGCATAGGTGACCATTTAGCAACGCCGATGGCAATACAGAGCGTTACTCGGTTAACAACGCCAAATTTGGTCAATATAAAGAGCGTGACCGCCTTATCCCCCGCAGTGCCGAGGACGGTGATTTTGATGATTGGGAGTGGAGAATGAGTGCTCAGAGCTTCTCCAAAATGCCACGACGACGATTCCCGTGGGGTTTTACCCTTAGGTGGGAAGTTTGAGCTCAATCGAGCCAGCCGTTTTCGAGTCTATACAGGACACATATACACACACATATATATACGGAAGTCTCAAATTATATAGTAGAGAAGAAGACTAGCAGATTAGCCCGCCACTGGCGGGATTGGTCCCATGGCTTTAGTCGATCCATTAATTTTTGTTTTTCAAGGTAATCCCGTACAGGCACGCCGACAGCTAACCCGACAAAAATATTCCCAGTCCCCAGTTGATCATACATAACTAATTTCACGTCGATGTCACCGCTGACGACCGAGATATCGCCCAAGGTCATTTATGGGTACCCGTTTCAATGTCAAGGTCGCATCGGGCGGACAAACTGACCCGACGAAAATCTCCCCCGTCCATTGGAACCCCTAAGAACGATATTTCGTCTCGATATCCCCTGTTTCCGAGACTGTCAAATTCCGTATTTCACTAAAGTAGATAAACGCTCTTTAATAGCGACGCCTCATATACAAACGTTCATTAATTATCACGCTATTAACCCATAAATCCCCACTACAGTGGCAGTTGAAAGGTGAAGGAGTGGTCGCACGGGCTCGCGAATGGTCCGAGTGCACTGCCTGTGTGTGGCCTTTTACCCTTACGCGGCAAGTTTGGGCTCAATCGGTCGAGCCGTTTTCGAGTCTATAAAGGATATATTACATATATACGGAAGTCTCAAAATATATAGTAGACTAGCAGATAAATGTTATGTGCAATCAAATGGTGCCTAACCGAAGGAGATGTCTCACTTACCATGATGTCAACGAAATTTGGAGAGAAAAAAAAATCCTAATCCTAAAAATCCCAATATATCAATAAATACTCATGCGTTACTAAACTTCATCAATTGTTATCTCAACTTACTTTGTAAGTTTGAGCTATTGCCATGGGTTGGTGTCCGTCGTCCGTGTGTCTGTGTGTCTGTGTGTCCGTGTGTCCGTCAACAATTTCCTTCGGCGCGGGCTACAGGTAGTACCTTTAGTCTGATCTTCATGAAATTTGTCATGAATGTTGACATTGACATGTAGATGGGAACGAGTCATTTTGGGGAAATTCGGCCGAAAAACATGGCCGCTGGTGGCCATCTTGGATTTCAAAATTAAATCCATTGGCGCGGCTACAGGTAGTACTGTTCGTCTGATCATCATGAAATTTGTCATGGATGTTAATATTGACATGTAGATGGGAACGAGTCATTTTGGGGTCGTTCTGTCAAAAAACATGGCCGCCAACAGCCATTTTGGATTTTACTCTTTGCATGACTAAATCCTTTGGCGCGGGCTGCAGGTCGTAGCTTTAGTCGGATCTTCATGAAATTTGTCATGGATGTTAACAATGACATGTGGATGGGAAAGAGTCATTTTAGTGTCGCTCGGCCAAAAAACATGGCCGCCAGCAGCCATCTTGGATTTTACTCTTTGCATGACTAAATCCTTTGGCGCGGGCTACAGGTCGTAGCTATGGTCTGAACTTCATGAAATTTGCCTTGGATGTTAAGAATTACATGTAGATGGGAACGAAAAATTTTGGGGTCGTTTGGCCAAAAAACATGGCCGCCAGCAGCCATCTTGGATTTTACTCTTTGCGTGACTAAATCCTTTGGCGGGGGCTACAGGTCGTAGCTTTGGTCGGATCTTAATAAAATTTGTCATGGATGTTAACAATGACATGTAGACGGGAATGAGTCATTTTGAGGTTATTCAGCCAAAAAACATGGCCGCTGGAGGCCATCTTGGATTTCAAAATTAAATCCATTAGTGCGGGCTACAGGTCGTACTATTCGACTGATAATCATGAAATTTGTCATGGATGTTAATATTGAAATGTAGATGGGAACGAGTCATTTCGGGGTAGTTCGGCCAAAAAACATGGCCGCCAGCAGCCATCTTTGATTTTACTCTTTGCATGACTAAATCCTTTGGCGCGGGCTACAGGTCGTAGCTTTGGTCGGATCTTCATAAAATTTGTCATGGATGTTAACAATGACATGTAGATTAGAGCGAGTTTTTTGGGGGTCAATTGGCCAAAAAACATGGCCTCTGGCGGCCATCTTGGAATTTAAAATTCAATTCATTGGCGCGGGCTACAGGTCGTACTGTTCGTCTAATCATCATGAAACTTGTCATGGATGTTAATATTGACATGTAGATGGGAACGAGTGATTTTGGGGTCGTTCGGCCAAAAAACTTGGCCGCCAGCAGCCATCGTGGATTTTACTCTTTACATGACTAAATCCTTTGGCGGGGGCTACAGGTCGTAGCTTTGGTCGGAACTTCATGAAATTTGTCATGGATGTTAACAATGACATGTAGATTAGAGCGAGTCATTTTGGGGTCGTTCGGCCTTTTTAAAAAACATTGCCGCCAGCAGCCATCGTGGATTTTACTCGTTGCATGACTAAATACTTTGGCGCGGGCGACAGGTCGTAGCTTTAGTCGGATCTTCATGAAATTTGTCATGGATGTTAACAATGACATGTAGACGGGAACTAGTCCTTTTGAGGTTATTCAGCCAAAAAACATGGCCGCTGGAGGCCATCTTGGATTTTACTCTTTGCGTGACTAAATACTTTGGCACAGCTACATGTAGGTTAGACATTTCAATTAGCACCTTTCCTATTCCTCCATTTACTGTCAACCATTAAATTATTCCCTTACCTAAGTTGAGCTACAGTGTCATTGACACTTTCATTAATAAAATGGTTTCTAAATCTTGGATTTTGCATGTTCTATTTTGAACGGTCGTGAGTGACGTGAGAGATAGATATCGAGAGGGGAGATAGAGAGAGAGAGAGAGAGAGAGAGAGAGAGAGAGAGAGAGAGAGAGAGAGAGAGAGAGAGAGAGAGAGAGAGAGAGAGAGAGAGAGACGAGAGAGAGTGGCCAGAAAGAGGAATCGAGTTGTGAGACTGTTAGTATGTGTGTATCAGCTATATAAGCGCCATGGGAAGGGGTCTGCCTTAAATATTCCATATAGTCGTTTGATGTAGACGATGACATTTGGATGTTGGATCGGAGGTGGTATTTACATATTATTTTTATCATGTATCGAAAAAAATGTTGTTTTCACAGAAAAAGTGGATTGTGTGGGGTTCTAAGATTTCTCATCGTTCTATAGTGCGCCTCATACAAGCGCAAACCACTTTCTTGCATGCATGTTTGCTGGTAGGTTACGAACACACCAATCCGGTATTAAATCGGGCGGGCGGGGGGGGGGGGCTCACTTCAGATCCTAAGTCTAAGTATCAAGCTGCAAGATAGGATCAGTCCCCAAGCTATACGCTGATTTTTTTTGAGACTTTTGTCGGTTATTCACTCTGATTTGATCTGGCCAATTTCCAAATTAATATGGACAGTTAATTTCTCAGAATAAAAAGTATTTATTCAAATAGTATTAGTATTTTTTTCAGTCATAAATTTCATATATCGGAATTGTGAGCATTGTCTCTCGTATTATATTCACTTATTTTACACCCATTGATTTATTTTTGCGAAGTACTTAAGAAATAAATTCACTGCGCATCGGCGTGTATAGTAGAATTTGACCACAAAGAAACTTACTGTAGGATGACGCGAAGCGGAGTCTTATATACAATCAGTTTATGTGGTCAAATTCTACTATACACGCCAATGCGCATTGCATTTATTTATTTTGTAATTCGACTATATGTTTTGGTCGTATGTTTTGGTCGTAGTGACATACGTTCAACCTGCTATATATAATAAACAAGTTTCTAGCTCTGCATGCGTGGAATGATTTTCCACCAAACAGTTCTTCCTTAGAACTGTAACCTCAAACATGACGTCACTATTGAACTGCGACCCATTTTCATTGCCTTGTTGCCAAAAAACAATTCCCGTGTGTTTGACTTCTGAAAGTTTGAGGCGTTCGCAGCATTTCACTGATTGTACCACATTTTTGTGTGGTACAATTCAGAATATCTAGAATTGTGCCACAAAAGGACGGTCCTGTCTCCATGGGAATACAGGCTACTGACCAATCAGGATGAGCCGTGTATGCAGGTTTAGGCAAGGTCGTATTACAAAGCAAAATACATATGATTTCAAAACGTTCAATAAAAATATTGTCTTCTCCTTGAATAATACAAACCGATTACGTTCAAGAACGTCATTGACGACTTCAACTTTAATAGAAATTGTAATACGACCTTGCCTAAACCTACATACAAGGCTCGTCTTGATCAGTATCCTATATTCTCATGGAAACACGACCGTAGTTTTGTGGTACAATTCTAGATACTCTGAATTGTACCACAAAAACTGTGGTATAATCAGTGAAATGCTGCCAACGCCTCAAACTTTCGGAAGTCAAACCACACGGGCATTGGTTAATGTCATGCTATAGACTGCAGAAAGAGGCATATAATGACTACCTACTGTACGGGGCCTCGGTGGCTCAATCGGTTAGGGGTACAACTCCAAGCCGTTTCGCCCTCCAGCGCTGGCGATTAGGGTTCAAATCCACATGTTTCCATCGTGGACTTTGTAACTCGAAATCGTTATCTGGTGGAGTTACCAGTTACTCGCCGATGGCCGGTTGTTTTGCCACACATGGTTGACGAGTTTATCAGCCATTGAAATCACTGTTAGATTAGTCGCAAGTGTGCGGATTTCCTCCACCACTAAAACTGGCACAATGTCGTGATATGGCCTTAGTGGCTAAAGCGACAATAAACCCCAATCAATCAATCAATCAACTACCTACTGTACTATATTGAATTTTATTTAAGATAGAACAAAAAGGCAAAGAAAAGGCTTCGCCGGTCAAAAGTGATGTCATGTTTGACGTTACAGTTCTACGAGAAGAACTGTTTGGTGGAAAATCATACAACGCAGAGCTAGAAACTGCACTATTATATAGCAGGTTGAACGTACGTCACTGTAATTTCGATTAAAACATACAGTCGAATTACAAAAGAAATAGATACACTGCGCATCGGCGTGTATAGTAGAATTTGACCACTTCGCGTCGTCCTACAATCAGTTTCTTTGTGGTCAAATTCTCGTATACACGCCGATGCGCAGTGTATTTATTTCTTAAATATATTGACTAAATTATGAGGTTTAGTCGACATAAACCACACGTTTGTTAATTAAATAAAACAACATCGATCTAATTTTTAGTATTTAATCGACAAGCTACAACTTTTAGAGTGTGCAATAAACATAGAACAACAATAACAACACATGTCGGTTTGATAATTTACAACAGAGAAGTTGGAGAAAAAAAATGAAATTATGGGGGAGATTCGCCCCCTACAAGTACATCGAGGAACTAAGAGAGAGAGAGATTGTTTATTCCTCCACACACGGGAGACGTAGTGTACAACGTATATACAATTACATAATCAAAAAACATTAAGAATAATAAGGCGTTACGTATATGTTATCAGAACAGACACGAATGCATCGTGTGAAATTAGAAGCAATTACTGTACTATATATACGTGTATATATAACGTCAATACTATCCCATATACACATGTATATATAATAAATTGCATGGCGATTGCAATCACAGAGGTCATATATCTACAAATTATAATTATACGTCAATGTCTATAATGGCATATAATAAATTAGATATCGATATATGGTGGCATTCCATATAATATACAGAGATGCGATGTTATCATTGATATTGTGATATTCGTATACTTTAGTATACTGTAGATAGTAATAATAAAATTGTATTGTTACATATGCTATTTGTTTCCCGACAAATTTGGGATATTAAAGATCAGCAGTATACATGATGCATGAATCTATATAGGAGTCGCCACTCGCAAACAATCATATGTAACATAATACACTTATGAACGAGAAGCAGTCTGTGAATAAACTATTTTCATTGGGAATATCTGAGGGATCAAGTCCGCCCAGCGACTGGCATCCAAATGCATACATTAGAAATTCATTGCAAGACAATTGATCCATCGTGACAAAGATTGAGATACCGTGGACATTAATAATTCTATACCAGAAGCAGTTCTTCAGTTGAACTATATGTGGTGAGAAACAATGGAGAAACATGTGTTCAACCTGGTTATGGTACAAATGGCCACAGTGTTTGCAGATAGTATTATTATCATATGTCGTGCGGTTGAGAATGTTAGCCATTTGTACCGCTTTCTGTAGATAATTAGGGTTTAAATATATTGACTAAATTATGAGGTTTAGTCGACATAAACCACACGTTTGTTAATTAAATAAAACAACATCGATCTAATTTTTAGTATTTAATCGACAAGCTACAACTTTTAGAGTGTGCAATAAACATAGAACAACAATAACAACACATGTCGGTTTGATAATTTACAACAGAGAAGTTGGAGAAAAAAAATGAAATTATGGGGGAGATTCGCCCCCTACAAGTACATCGAGGAACTAAGGGAGAATTCGTCGCCCGAGACAATTTGATCGGAACTTTGTCATGATGGTGGGAGCTCAAGGGGGGGGGGGGGTGCTTATTATGATAACACTAATTAGGAACATGTCTCGTTTGACCCACGGTTCACTAAGAGAACGCACACTGGTCGTCGAATGTTCATCAGTTGAGATATTTCCAAGGTCGTAGGATTAGTATAATAGTAACTGGCTATATATATTTCCGCCTGTCATGTTCTAATTTGTCGCATACTAATAATACATGAAATTTTTCACCAACTGCTTTGTTGCACAGTGTACAAATTATGTTACTCATATAAATATCATACCAGTCCTCAACTTCTATTGGTAATCGATGATTGCGAGTTCGGAATTTTGACATTTGGGCCTTCATGGTATCGGACCTTCGTAGTATCGGACCTTGTTCGTATTCGTCCTCCCATAGTATCGGACCTTCGTAGTATCGGACCTTGGTAGTATTGGGCCTTCATATGATCGGACCTTCGTATAGTGTCGGACCTTGGTAGTATTCGTCCTTCATAGTATCGGACCTTTGTAGTATCGGACCTTTGTAGTATTAGGGTTTCATAGTATCGGACCTTAGTGATATAGGACCTCCGCAGTATCGGACTTCGTATAGTATTGGGTCATCGGGATATAGGACCTTCTGCGTATTAGAACCTCGTAATATGGGACCTTCGTATTATAGTGTCTTTGTAATAAAGGAACTTTGGAGTATTGGACCTTCGGAGTAGTGTGTTAATAGTTAATGTGAAACTAACCAACAAAGTCATTTTATTGCAAAATATAGTGTGGGCAATGCAGCTTGCGTTGGATAAACTCCACCGATACAACCAATCATACAACCACTGATACGGCAATAAAATAAATAGGTCTTTGCGAATGCATAAATTCCTATTTAATTCGAGTTCAAGATCTTAATTATGGTAGGTAGGGTAGAATAATTGGTACTTGTCCGCGCATTGTTTATATTGCTGCGATTTTATGGCGTATGGTCCTGAGCAAGTTACCGGCATAATGAGAGGTGTACTGCTTCATGTACCTGTTACATTACCACCCGGGGTGGCTCATTATCAAGAAGGGAAGCAGAGCAGACAAACGTGCCAAGCTTTAGCACTCATTTTCCGTATTGCCGATGTGAAAAAATATCAAGGAGATTCCATCAACAGGTGAGAGGTTATTTATATATTATTGATACTTTAATTAACTTCCCAATTTATAGAATTATTAAAGGAATACATCTTGTTGGAATAGAGGAGATTGGTACTGATATTATACGTCTCAAGAAATCTCATTCAAAAAATTATTTTTTAAGGCGGTGTATTCTTATTAGATGGTAGGTCATGTAGTTTTATTTTTAAAAATGTAGATTTTCTCCGTTTAGAGAAACTGATATTTCTATAGGCTTGACCAACATATAGATAGGTGGCCAAGCAAACACATCTAATGAGTTAAAAAAAAAAAATCGATTCATGAATTTGCCTGGAGTAAGGCCTCTAGATGCTTGGATTGCAGTCTACAGTAATATATTTCAGAATGATCTCCCGCCAGCCCGGTGGGTCACGATCCATTCCCGGCGGCGAGTCAACATTTGCTAATAATTTTTTTTTTATTTAGGCCTGTGAGGAACCAATTGGGAAAGGGGGTGGAATTACGCGACAATGGAAGTTGCTCTAGCTTGTTCAAGTGGAGGGGTGCTATTGTAAATTTCAAAGTAGAGATCCCCAAAGTAGACCATCTGACGTCACTGCAAATGAGACACAATGGCCGGTATTGTGCATTTCACGAATATAAATCTACGAATACATCTGCTATATGCGATCGTTTATACTAGTCATTGCAGCAGCAGGAATTTACATAAAGAATTATGTCATAGTAGCAGAGAATTGGGAAATCATTCACAATTCGAGGCACTATATTCAAATGTATAACGTTTAAGGGTGCCTTGTGTGATTAACGAACTGGAAGTTAGACAAAATTAACTGAAAATAAAACTAAAATGAAAAGTAGTTAAAATCGGTTTCATTTGTATGGTTGAGGCATCTCGAAAAACTACAAAAGCATCGACCGCAAATATGCATGCTTAAAGCGAGTAAAAAGATCATAATAGAGAATAAACGCTCTTCATTATCTACCATCTTTGAGAAACGAAACAAGAAGGAAGCTATTTATCAGAGACGATCATTAGAATGTTGCTCTCCTGACAAAAATTGAAAACGTCTTAAAACTTCCTCTTTTGAGTGTCGATATATGACCATAAAAGTATCATATTAATGATCGAATTAGTTCATGTATAGGAAACGTATATGAGTGGTAGTCTTGTGGTGTCAAATCGAATGTGGAATCTTAAATATACCTGATGATTTGAACAAGTTTGTTTAAACAATATTTATTCTCCCCAAATATATAAATGTGTTATTTAAAAAAAATATATATAGACGAGATTAAACGAGTGCACGAAGGATGGTTGTTGGGACGAGAGGGTTTGACAACAAGCCAAATTGCTTTTTTTTAAAGTAATCTCCTCATTATTTTCTAATTTATCTAACTGGCGTTAAATTGTAAATTGGGCAAAACCCTCAGCGATATCGTTGTTCCATTTCAGTCAGTGTACGTGTCGGTGAACATTTCAGTCAGTGACTGTGCACGTGTCGGTGAACATTTCAGTCAGTGACTGTGTACGTGCTCAAGGCACTATATGTACAATTATAATGTTTGATAACTAATCCGGTAGCTTAGCATGTTCATGCCTCATACTTCTGCGATTGTTCACCCCTCACCCTTTGCAAAAGAAGAAAAGTCTCTACATGCTCAACGCACTATATGTACAATTACAATGTTTTACCAGAAAGAGTTTTAAATTGTTTTCTCCAAATGTATTGAGTTCAAAAGTAACACCCATCATTCACGAGCATATTTCATGTCAATACATGTACGCCTACAGTATGTGCCATTTACATGTATGATTAAATCAATAAATAAATAAATCAATAAATCAATAAATCAATCAAACAATCGACCTATATATATTTTTATTTCCCTCCGTCCTTCTTTTGCAGTTTACTGCAGGTTTCAAGAAAAATTCAAATAGATAATGATGTAAACATAAGCCAATAGTTAAAATATTATAGGTGGGTTACTACAATAGTTAAAATATTATAGGTGGGTTACTAGTATAAGCGGTTGTCAGATGTATTAAGCTATATCAGTTATATTCAGTAAGGCATCTGGTCATGCACATGTTTTAAAGAATGTAGAATGTAAAAAAAACAAAAAACAAAGGGGTTCCGTGCATGTTGATCATTTCATCATTACAGGTAGGTCATGTAGATGTACAAACTATATATCCAAACTCATGACATCATTTTACCATTCCATGATATCCCTCCATTTACATGTAATAACACATACACTGACATACACGTACACCCCATCACTTGGCTTTCAGACTTGAAATTCACCCCATTCTTGCTCAAATGATGCATGTATAGGCTCATTTATTTATTATATTATACCAGGAACATACCAGCAGTGCTGTTGAAGAGTTTGATAAAACACAGAAGGCCACTAAGTAATTTGACTGATTATGTCTGGTAAGAAAGAGAACAGATAGCATCTTGTTAGATGAAGTTAAACTCGGCTAATGCTTTTGGTTTGCATTATTTGAAGTATGTGTATCTGCCGCTTGGTTTTCATTAGAACTTCCACGAGGCAATTTAAATGATATCATCTATTGCCACGTTACCGAATGCCGCTGAATTTTTCTCTGAGTTCTCATTTAGAAAATGCTGGTCCTGAAGATACCCTGTGCGATCTGGCACCAACTTAGATAAAATATCCTGAGCCAATTAAGTTTCCACTCATATCCGGTAAAACAAATGTAAAACTATACTTGCAATCACCATGGTTTGTATTGCACAGACATCGGGAAAATCCACAAAGGCATCAATCAGTAATACGCCGAAAACGAGTAAAAAATTTAAAGATCATAGTTAAGAACGTTCTATAGTATACACCCATAAACGAAAACATTAACGCTCTTTCTCAGCTGTAACATTGTAATTTTAGCGCGCCTGACCAAATCAAAATGCAATAAGGAGGCGGCCCATTCGTGAATTTTCAAAAAATTACAATTTTAAACAATCAATTTGACATTAATTTGAAGGGAAAAATCATTATATATTATCCTTTAATGGGATGATATTTTGCGAAATTGTTTGATAATTTACGAATGGGGCGCCTGCTTAAAACTTACTCTTTTGAAAGTGGATAATATTACCATTAAAACCACATATTAACCAGGTTCATCCACACGTGCGTGTAACTTGTAACGTGTGTTGCCATTGCCAACGACAGTTACAAGACTCACGTGAGCATTCCACCGACACGTACACTGTCAATGTTTTCAGACGATTTGTGTATCAATAAACCATGGCTAAGTAACGATAACTTTTGAAGGTTGTCGTTACTTAGCTGAACCGCAACACTGCACTGCAATTTGGGGCGCACCTTCATCAAAACGTTGGGTTTTCATTAACGGTACACGCAGTACGTCCAATGTGCCGATCAATTATTTTCAGTTTACATAAACGAACCATTGTTTGAACAGGGGCGTGGCTAGGGGACCCACCTTGGAATATCCAACTGACCCCAACTCACTTAAACCAGATCAAACTCACAAGTTTGCTTAATTCATTTTGCACCCCATCCCATGGGCTTTGGGTTTTCCCAACTGTTCCCTCACACGCCTGGATTGTAGCATATTTTGAGTTGACCACTAGCCAAGGGGTGGGTGGGGGGGGGGGGGGGGTGCGCTGTGCAATAGTTCTGCCCTGTGTGAGAATATATTTTAATCTGAACATGTAATTGCAAAATCTAAACGATGAAGCTGCTCCGCTTTTTCTACACCAAAGCTCTCATTTCAAATTGTTATACATCAAATCTCTCTTGGTCCATCCCATATTACTATTTCGATGTTCCATAAACTAAAACCAACACATTTTGCACAAAATAGTGATTGAATACATCTAAAGATCAGAATAAATTTAAGCTGTTTTCAGGTTGAAATTTCACTGGGGGCGCTGCTAGAGTGGGGAGAGGAGTTGGGGCTCATACAAGCTCCGTCGCATACATGATCTGAAGTATTTCCTCCTCCAACTCCAAACCTGTTGTTTTCCAATCTCTCCAATTCACAGTTTTAATGACTATTTTATATTAGGGCCTTATTTAGAAAACGAGATAAAATTAACTAGAATGCCCCAGTGTCCAAGAATGCCATTTCACCCATTGGGTTGTTGGAATTCCTAACTGGTACATATAACAACTAAAAAGCTGTTTTCAGGTTGAAATTTCACTGGGGGCGCTGCTAGAGTGGGGGCTCATACAAGCTCCGTCGCATACACGACCTTTGTGTCCCATATGTCGTCGACCCCTTACCCCTTGTGCAAATGCTCTATAAACATATGGAGTGTGTGGTATCGGGCTGCAAGAAAATATATTACTATTTCGATCTTCCATACATGGCCAATGTGCGACGATCGCCTCAAACAAAAACATCGTGCAAAGTGACATCAATAGGGCGCATTATATGCTATAGCTTGGATGTGCTCAAATAATATAATATTAAAGACAACTACCAGTTCAAGTTCAATGTTTTATTCACTCAAATCACAGTGTGTGATACAAGAGACAGGTTTGTAATAAACAGTATATGATATGTCATTGGTGTAATAATCAAAGTCGAACAAAAAAGAAGAGTCTCATAATAAGGTATTCTATACGCACATAATGTGCGAATGGGATGGTGGGGTTGATAGGGTCAGCGGCGATCCAAAATAATTTCGAAGATTTTTTGATGAATCCGCATAGCTTATAGAAGCATACATTGCTTTTTGGGTTCGTTATATTTCTGAAATTATGGACATTTTTTTGTTCTGTCAAGTGTAAGGGTAAGAATCGTCTTCGGAGTGAGTTTAATTTGTTACAGTCCATTATGTAGTGATATTCATTCCCTATTTGGCTCTTATTACACAACGTGCAATTTCTCTGAATTTAGCTATAATAACTGCTTGTTTTTGGTGGAGATTGGATAAATAGTTTTCTTGTGCGAATTTATATTTTATGATCCAATAATTCATGGAGTTATTCATGGAGTTAATCTCATGGAGTTATTCATGGAGTTAATCTCATTTCTCCACTGGTTTTGAAATTTATTTTTAAGAGTTTGTCGTGTGATATTTTTAACCGACTTAGGGTTAATTTCGTGTATAATTATAAAAATGGTTTGCCCAGATATCGGGCAGTTCCAATTCTCTTAGTGACGCCTGGATGTAATCAATCCAGGGATGAGTGTATGTTCCACTCTCAGACTTTTGGAGTGAATAATTTGTTAATTTTTTGTTTGTATGACATAACCACATTAGCCCAGTATGTTAACATTCTACATTTTAGGTTAATAATTAAAGGATATACCCCTGTTTCTCCGTATACCATCATACTTGGGGTGCTTGGTTTTAACCCTAAAACATATTTTTATTGGATCTTTTCTAAATCTGCAAGAGCTGATAACCCCAGACTTCACATCCATATACTAATATTGGTTTTACAGTTTTTGAAAAAAGGTCTATTTGAATGTCTATCGATAAATTTAGTTCTTTCGCCTTATGCAGTAGTCCAAACATGACACGATTCCCTATTGCTAAATTTTGCTTCAAGGCCTTTAAGAAAGAACCATTCCTGGTAAAAGTAATACCCAGATATGTGAATTGAGAGACAATTTGTAAGCGTTCGCCATTGAACAATATTCGTGATTGTGGAATTCTTTTACTGCCAAATACCACTAATTTTGTTTTGTTAACATTGACGAGTTGCTTTCAAAGCTCACAGTATTCGGATAATTCTTTCAGGGCTATACGCATATCGTTGGCTGTCTCAGCGAAAATTACTGTGTCATCTGCGTACAATAGTATGGAAGCGTATTGGTGCCATTTTGAAAAAAAACTAATAAAATGGCCCAGTAACAGCTAATTAGCACATAGTAAGTGCTAATTAGCACATACATATCAGCTAATTAGCTGATAATAACAGCTAATTAGCTGATAATATCAGCTAATTAGCACATACGTATCACCTAATTAGTTGATAATAACAGATAATTAGCACATAGTAAGTGCTAATTAGCACATACATATCAGCTAATTAGCTGATAATAACAGCTAATTAGCTGATACTATCAGATAATTAGCTGATAATTTAATACTGTTATATAGGCCTGACAAGTTATCCAATCGTCACCTCTGTTTCATCAGAAATTTCGACACGTGACTCAAAACTGGAAGATCTGTTTGTGTGTGTGTGAGGGTGAGGGTGTGTGTGTGTGTGTGTGTGTGTAATCGATGAACTCGAAAACGGCCGACCCGATTTCGATGAAACTTGGTATGTGGGGGTATTTTCGGCCGGGGGGGGGGGGGGGGGGGGGGGGGGTGACATAGGCCTATTGATTTGCCCGTACAACGTGACATTGACCTTGAAATCGGGTCATTTCAAGGTCAAACGCCAGAATATCACGGGATTTCGATGAAACATGGTATGTGGGTGTATTTTCGGCCGGGGAGTGGCATAAACCTATTAATTTGCCCCTGCGACGTGACCTTGACCTTGAAATCAGGTCATTTCAAGCTCAAACGCCCGAATATCACGGGATTTCGACGAAACTTGGTATGTGGGGGTACTTTCGTATGGGGAGTCTCATAAGCATATTCTTTTGCCCGTGCGACGTGACATTGACCTTGAAATCGGGTCAATTCAAGGTCAAATCGCCAATTTTGATGGTATTTCGACGAAATTTTATACATAGGGTTACTTTTGTCCACTGGGTGTTCTGGTCGGTTCAAATCGTGACCCCGACCTGACCTTGACCTTCAATATGATCAATTCAAGGTCAAATCGGGTAAAACCGGATGGATTTCGACGGGTACTTTTGTCGGGTACTTTTGTTCGGGCAGTGTTTTGGACGGGTCAAATCGTGACCCCACTTGACCTTGGCCTTCAAAATAGACAAATCAAGGACAAAGCCCGGACGAAGTCGGGTCACCTTCTAGTCTTCGAAGCTATGATAAGGCTACATAGAGCTACATTTATTATCAGCTAATTAGCTGATACGTATGTGCTAATTAGCTGGTACAGATGTGCTAATTAGCTGTTATTATCAGCTAATTAGCTGTTATTATCAGCTAATTAGCTGATATGTATGTGCTAATTAGCCCTTACTATGTGATAATTAGCTGTTATTATCAGCTAATTAGCTGTTGTTATCAGCTAATTAGCTGTTGTTATCAGCTATTTAGCTGATACGTATGTGATAATTAGCTGATATGCATGTGCTAATTAGTTGATTCGTATGCGCTAATTAGCTGATAGTATAAGCTAATTAGCTAATTATTAGCTAGTTATTAGCTGATATGTATGTGCTAATTAGCACTTACTCTGTGCTAATTAGCTGTTATTATCAGCTAATTAGCTGATACGTATGTGCTAATTAGCACTTACTGGGCCATTTTTTTTCTTCAAAATGGCACCAATACGCTTCCATACAATAGTACTAATAACTTGATATACATTCCAACTTTTGTCAATGTGTCTCTCTCAATTAATTTCAAAGTTGGAACTCTATTAGACAACAAAAACATTTAAAGGTCGTTTAGGTAGAGTGAGAATAAGAAAGTTCTAAGATAAATTTCCTCATTGCATCACACCAGAATAGCTTTGATAACTATTTGAGAGACATTCACCAATTTTAACCTTAGACTTTACTTCGCTATACATGTTTTTAATAAATTTAAAGCACTTTTCATTAGTACCGGCAGTAATCATTTTTTGCCACAAACCGTTCCTCCAAACGATATCAAACGACTATTTGAAATCAACAACTGTGCAAACCAACTTTACATTGGCTTCCCTATAGATACTGATTATGAAGTGCAATGTTAATATATGATCCATAGTGGAGAAGCCTTTTCTAAAACCTGCTTGATTGATGTCGATAAGATCAATAGACTCTGAATATTCAGTTAATCATGCATTAATTATTTTGGTAAATAATTTTCCTAGACAGCTAAGGATTGTAATGGGTCTATGATTTTCTGGTAACGTATTGTCACCTTTATTTTTATAAATTGGTATAACTATTCCTGTCAATCACTCATCTGGAATTATGCTGTGTTAAAAATCAAATTAAACCATTCGGTATACAATGGTAACATAATTTCAATGGTACTCCCGATGTGTTCATTACGAATGTTGTCAATTCCGCTGCTACGATCGTTTTTTAAAAACGATATTGCTCGAAGTATTTCGTCCTGTGTAATGGGCATGTCAAGAATATCATTATCCTCCAGGAAAACATAATGTGAAAATGGATCGTTATCGTCCTTTTTTTGATTACTTTTCATGAAATTATACATATTATCAATATCAACCGCCGGATGAGTAATGCCCTCCGTACGTAACAGGTTCCAGAAATCTTTTGGATTATTAAGTTTGCCTTTTTAATTTTACCTGATATTTTATTCTTATGTTTCGCTTCATGCTTGAGCATACATGACTTGTATGTCTTACTTTCTTCTTGCATTAGACGTTTATTTTCTGCCGTTGGGTTTTGTGAATGAGTTTTCCGTACAATGTTGTATCGGTTTCGAGCTATCTTACATGTATTATTAAACCAGGGCTTATTGCCTTTCTGAGAGCTATGCGTAATGGGTCGCTGACCAAATGTTGTGTTGACAGCATCACTAAAAATTGTCTCAACCTCGTTTGCAATTTTACTAGCAGTTTATTTATTGAACTGCTTTTTATTTGTCGCATATTCTTTCAGCGTATCTATTAATGTTTCGACTTTGTTTTCATCAATGTTCTTTTGGAAGCTAAGTGCTCCGCTTTGATGCCAAAGTCTACGTGATGTTTTCGTATATCGACGTACCTGTATAGCTGGGGATTTTACTTTACAATTGCAGTGTATGACTAGCTCTACTGGGGAATGATTATCAGAATACATGGGGTCAAAATCATGTACTCGTAAATTCGTACACAATTTCATAAAATGCTCAGTAGATAAGAAATAATCAATTAAACTAGTGTTCTTGTAAGTAAGTCTGCCGACGTGTTTTTCAGAGCCAATTCTGCCATTTAAAATACACATATCAGTATTTCTACAAAACTGAATTAATCGTCGTCCGTAGCTAATCACTATATTATCAGATGAAGCTCTGCGTTCGCACTTAACATGTGGGATAACTCTATATATATCATGGAGGTCTGCAAATGAGTCGTTATCGTTACCTATGTTTATTTCAAGATCAGTAGTTTCGTCATGTTGACCGCATCTAGCATTCATGTCTCCCATAAGACATATATGCTTATATCATTTAGAAAGGCCTAGCTTGGCACTTTCCAATTCTGCAAACATTTCTAGGGAAGAGAATCCGCTATTTTCTGGAGGTATATATGTGATGCCAAAAACAATATCATCTGGGCAATGGGATACATGTTTGCTTAATTTAATCCAAATAGTATGCTTTGAATCTTGTTCAATGATATCAATTCCCGAAGATAATTCTGTTTTGTATAAAACACAGATTCCTCCAGATTTTGTTTGAGAGAGCGATCTACGATTACAAAAGATATATTCATAACCTGGTATGTATATTGTGGCTGTGTCATCTGTTTTAGTTTCGGATAGACCTACAATATCATCCATATTAATGAAATTACAAAACTCTGGAGAACGTAATCGTGCAGACAAGCCGCATACCTTCAAACACAATAGTTTAACTCAGATTTTGTCTGGGTACGAGGAGGTGATTTATTTATTTATTTACCTCCAATAAAGGAGAATATGTATATACAAGTGTATTATGCGTATGGCCACACATTTACATGAAGTTCAACTGGGGGGGGGGGGGTCACCGCCGAATCCCTAGCTATTTTTCGGGGTCGAAGACACTCGTGATCTCTTCCCCGGTTGCGTGGATGGAGGTGTCACATAATCGCGCATGCTATAATGTTAAGGGGATCGTCGTCTTGCTGTTGGTTGTTTGATCGCACATCGGCATTTGGTGTCAAATAGGGCGCACTTTGTGTTTGCGATCTTCGCTGCTGCCCCGGTGGCGTGGCGTATCGACAAACTCGAAGTCGCTGTTTGTGAACCGTTTGCCGTGAATATACAGTCTGTCTTTGACAAGCTTCACTCGGTGGTTAATTTTCCTGTCCTTGTTAGCATAGGGATAGAGTGTTACCTTGTTGCTTCAATTTCCTCAGGGAAGTGTTCGCGGATATACATGTGACTTCCTTTTAACCTGCCACTACAACAAGAAATGAAATCACAACAATGCCCAACATAATTATTTAGAAAGTGACAATTGGAACATAATTGTTACACGTTTGACACATACTTTAAGTCAACACGAACGGCAAGGCGACTCTTCTCTCGATATCACAACAACAAAATACCATGACGTACAACACGAGGAATGCGTGTTTTCCGGATTGCCGTTTGAAGCTGTTTGAAGGGGAAACTTGTATTTCGCAACCTGCCTAATGATTAATGCGTTCACGCATGTGGTAGAATAATTTTCTGCTACAGAAAAGTAACCAGTTGTAACTGTATGGTGTCCCATCTGAAGGCGCATTGTTGATAGTACAGGTATATATATGTCCATATACATGTCCAAAGGTTCACGAGAAAATCGCTGTTATAAAACCTCCGGAACAGTTTAATGTGGGAGATCAAAAATACTATATATTTCATTTAATTGCAGTAATTAAATTTTCGATAAATACACTAATAGATATCGTAATTTTATTCACCCACCCTTGTTGTGAATATGGAATCCCCGTGTGTCCCAAGTACGTGTTACAAAGACAGGTCATGCTTATAACCGCCTTGGTCGTCTTGCAAGGCATATATAAGAGTGATAACAACTTTTTTGCGACCCCGTTCTCTCGTATGAATTCAGTGGGGGTGTAAAAATATTTATTTTCCAATCCGGATAGTATAGATGCATCTAAGTAACATAAATTCAAACAAAAGTAAATACAATAGCGCATGTACACATAAAGGAATAATTGGAAACGACAAGCTCAGGGGCTTATATGTTAAGTTTGTTTCACATTTGTTGCGCACCCCTCTCTATTATAATTGGAAAGGGGTGGATCGGGCGGGAATGATTGAACATATGTATACTATCAGAGAGAGAGAGAGAGAGAGAGAGAGAGATACATATATTGTCGAAAGATGTTGATGGAAACAGAGAGTGAGAATGAGAGAACAAGAGTGAGAGAAAAGCCAGAAGGTAGGTTGGGAAAGGAATAGAGTTAATGTAATAATACACAATATTCACGCACCAGATGTCGATGTTCAAGTATTCGAGATAGTATACAAGCACACATCTATATATATACTCTGCTACCAATAAATTCGAAGAGTGACCCCTTAGTAGAGTATATAGTGACCACAACTGTGGAAATTCAAAGAAGCTAAGTAATATTTGGTCATTTCCAGTCGCCAGTGAAACACGGAAGAAGGTTTGTTTCCAAATTTATTTGTTCAGTTTTTGTTTTGCACTGTCATCTATTGTGTTGTTATTATTAGCTTAACTTGATGAAGTCAGATTTGACCTATTGTCATGTGTTAGTGTCCGTAGTCCGCCCGTTAGTACGTTCGTCAGCAATCTCCTTTAGCACAACCTACATATCATATTTCTCATCCGATCGTCACCAAACTTCATATTGATCTTCATGGTGACCTCTAGATGAGAGCCATTGATTGATTTCAGAAATTTGTTGACAAACATGGCCACCAGCAGCCATCTTGAATTTAAAATATGAATCCATCGGCACACCCTGCATTTATTGGATAATTCTTTTGAAAATTAGTAGGCATGTTTAGAATGACCTCTAAAAGGGAGTGATAAAATTGTAATGATTTTCGATCATAGCCATCTTGGATTTTATTCTTTGCATGACTAAATCATATATCACACCATACATACCATATCCCTCATCAAACTTTCTGAATTTCGTTGAAAAACATGGACACCAGCGGCCATCTTGGATTTTACATTTGCATGCATGACTAAATTCTTCGGTACACCCTACAGGCCAAATTCCTCATCCAATCGTCGCTAAGCTTCATGTGGATCTTCGGGCTGATCACTATGTAGGAGCCATAACAGTTTTTTCAAATATTGTTACAAAAATGGCCGCTAGCGGCCATCTTGTATTTCACATTTGAAACCATCGGCACACTTTGCAGACGACATTTTGTGGAGAATTGTTTTTAAAATTTACAGGCATGTTCAAGATCACTTCATCACTTTAGGGAGGTCATCAGCTGATCAGGTCTTTATTACCGTCTTATACATTACGAGGTCATCAGCTGGTCAGGTCTTATACTTTACGTGCATGGTCACCAGCTGGTCAGGTCTAATACTTTACGGGGGCATCAGCTTGTCAGGTCTTATACTTTACGGGGGTCATCAGCTATCGAATTTGAATTATATTCGATCTAAAACATGGCTGCCGGCTGCTATCTTGGATTGTAATATTTGCATCACTAAATACTTCGTCATGCCCAACAACCAATATGTTTTATCCAATGGATCCCAATCTTCATATTGCTCTTCGGTTTGACCTGTGGTATTATACTTAAACATTTAAACTTTCCGCACTGCTTATCGCTCCATTGATAGTAATTAATGGAAGACATTTAATCCCTTTCCAAGTTGAGCTTAATCATGACTGGCCGGGTAAAGATATTTTATTCAAATATGATTAAACAGAACTAATGATAAAGAGCTGGTTTTAACAAATTGTCACTTTGACAAACACATCGATTGAATTCTGCAGAGCATAGCGCATTGAAATTATATATGGCCAATCAGTACACGTAAGTAATCTCGAGATTTCGCACCTGGCCATTCGAGAATCGAGTATACTTTAATTCCAAATTTATAACTCCGACAAGCCGAATTTACGAGTGCATTGCCACACATAACTGATCCAAATGCAAACATGTTTTTATATCAAGTGAATCCGAATGCAAATTCACACAGTCATGGTAGTTTTACGTGTTTTATTAATGCCTCGAGTGCCACATTTTCCTATCGATAAACATGCGTAAGCTGTAGATATGGAAATGTTTATCGAAGTAGACAAGAAGTTTCAATCCTACCCGAGAAATAGACATACACACCATAAATCATGTCGGTGAATCATAAATAACGGCCCGTGGAATGACACTTTACATCACGCAAATTTCGCGGAACTGCTGATGACATCGTATCGCTTTTTTAAATAGTTCTGCAGACCTCCTTTCGGAGATTTGTCCAGTGCGCGTAGGTGCACGAGTGGAATGTAGGTTAGCATGTGAACAGAAATGAGAATATTGATAGATAGAATAGTTTAGATTTATGTTACAGAAGAGAAGCTAAAAATAATGAAACAAAACATCAAGTTAATAGCATGCATAGCATGGACGAAACGATGAGACTTAGTGGCTTAATTGCACTCCCCTTTAATCAGACCCAGACAAAATTCCACAAATCTGGCACCCCCTCGAGTTTTAATTGTCCAACCGGTACACACAACTAAAGCTGTCCAGTTTCCAACTGTTGGAAATTTCTAACCTGACATATCCTATCTATGGATATGTTCCAAATGATGGTCACTTTTGAACAGAAGTATGTAACTAAACAACGTTTGGTCAACAGTAGTCCAAGTCTTCTCGTACTAAAACTAGCTAAGATTTTGGGATGGAGAGATGCTAGTATTTAGTCCGAGATCGCGCGCATAGCCTTCTTATGACACGAGTTACGCCCAGGATCTGTGGCGGGAATCTGTGGTGTATTTTACTCGATTTACTTAACAAAGCAATACATGATGCTATATACGTCGGAAAGAGTGACATCTTATGGTCAGAATGGTGTATAATAATCTAACTTTAATGTTAAATTACACATAGAATATTCCGGTTGATTGCCACAAACATGGTTGTTTTTTCTGTTTGTTTACTTAACTGAAAGCCGAACTCAGGTTCCGAAGAACTTCGGCATTGTCCGGTGTTTGTTCTGAGTATTCTAGTTTCCGTTTCTATATATAGCGCGGTGTTTTCCGAACAAAATGGCGAAAACCGATCGCCGCAAAGTCCAGTTTCCAATGTGCTTTGAGAACAATTCCCGCCACTAAAAACTTAATGACATAATGGAGGATCAGAAAGGTAGTTTTGTTGACAATTTTCGCAAGCAACTTGTCAAAATTGGAGCAAATTAGAACTCTTGTGTCTGACTTGCCATGCGTGTGATTTTCATCCATGTGCATTTTGACTTTTGTGTTGATAAAATAATCGGAGAACCGAATCACACAGTTTCGAAATATAGTTCTTCCGTTTTAGTGGGACTTTTCAAACTTAAGGTTAAAAATTTATACAAATTTTGTTTGATTTTTTGTGTGCTTAACAAGAGCAGTATATTGCTCTGTTCGCTTAGTATATATCTTAATTTCGCTGAAGTCCACCAAATGTGGGAAATGTAGCACCATATTATTTATTCTAATGCTCGTTGTGTTTACTCTGTTTTAAACTTTGAGAGGGTTGTAATTCCCCGTAATTTATTTAATGTATTACATTTATATCTTCAATGTTTAATTAATCTATTTATTTTTTATTTATTGACACACATAATTACGATTACAATGGAGAATTCATCGTAATTTGCGTTGTCAGTCGAAAATCTACGGAATATTTTCAACGGAAAATGCCGAACACAGTTCGCGAGGTCAACTGAGTTCGCATACTTTTAAAAATTTGTAAACATTGCGGTAAATGTCTCTTTTCGCATTAAATTACCGCTTTCAATTCACAACTGATGTGGGGTTCAGATCAAATAGCATGTCTTCTGCGGAAAATATCTTTTATTGTCGCAATTGTGATATTTTATTTCATATAATTGTGGTTTTATTTGAGGGGGTCATTAACGCTTAACTCGTGTCATAAGACGGCTATGCGCGCGATCTCGGACTAAATACTAGCATCTCTCCATCCCAAAATCTTAGCTAGTTTTAGTACGAGAAGACTTGGACTAGGTCAACAGATGCAAATTTCATTCAAATTAATAGGGCTGATATTGTTCGGATAGTAGGATTTTCCAACCACACTGCAGCATGTAATTTAGTGCTAGTTTATTGTATTTATACAAAAAGAAATCGCCTATTTCCCTACTTTCAGTCATATTGTTTTCAATGGAAACGGTCATCAGCTGGTCAGGTCTTATACTTTACTGGGGTTATCAGCTGGTCAGGTCTTATACTTCACGGGGGTCATCGGCTGGTCAGGTCTGATACTTTATGGGGGTTATCGGCTGGTCAGGTCTTATACTTTACGGGGGTCATCGGCTGGTCAGGTCTTATACTTTACGGTGGTCATCAGCTGGTCAGGTCTTATACATTACGGGGGTCATCGGCTGGTCAGGCCTTATACTTTACGGGGGTCATCGGCTGGTCAGGTCTAAACTTTATGTCGGTCATCGTCTGGTCAGGTCTTATACTTTACGGGGGTCATCAGCTGGTCAGGTCTTATACTTTACGGGGGTCATCGGCTGGTCAGGTCTTATACTTTACCGGGGTCATCGGCTGGTCAGGTCTTATACTTTACGGGGGTCACCGACTGGTCAGGTCTTATACTTTACGGGGTCATCAGCTGGTCAGGTCTTATACTTTACGGGGGTCATCAGCTGGTCAGGTCTTATACTTTACTGGGGGTCAGCTGGTCGGGTCTTATACTTTACGGGGGTTATCGGCTGGTCAGGTATTACACTTTACGGGGGTCATCGGCTGGTCAGGTCTTACACTTTACGGGGGTCATCAGCTGGTCAGGTCTTATACTTTACGGGGGTAATCAGCTGGTCAGGTCTTATACTTTACGGGGGTCATCTGCTGGTCAGGTCTTATACTTTACGGGGGTCATCAGCTGGTCAGGTCTTATACTTTACGGGGTAATCAGCTGGTCAGGTCTTATACTTTACGGGGGTCATCTGCTGGTCAGGTCTTATACTTTACGGGGGTCAGCTGGTCAGGTCTTATACTTTACGGGGGCCATCGGCTGGTCAGGTCTTACACTTTACGGGAGTCATCAGCTGGTCAGGTCTTATACTTTACGGGGGTAATCGTTGGTCAGGTCTTATACTTTACGGGGGTCATCAGTAGTTATTGCGGTGGTGATTAGGAATGGGCAATGTGTCAATCATGAGCCTCATGGTGTTCCTCCAATGAAGGTAGCTAGATTGATCAAGATCTTGTTATTCCTTGAGTCTAGGAAGGTATTGGAGACTAAAACAACTATTTATAAAGCAATGTATTCTTTTATTTCTAACTTGAGAATTCACTCTTTGTCCGTCAAAACATGTTCGAATTGTTTGATGCGCAAGTCTTACCGATTATGTTGTACTTTTCTGAAGTATGGGAGTCGGGATATAATTAGATTTCTGTAAATATACTTAGAATATTCCTGTAACACGTTCCCCAACTTAAATCATCTACCCGTAAGTATATGTTATGCGGTGAGAGTGGTAGACTCCCATAGAGTACACTATCAACTTAAGTATTGTGAAATACTGGATGAAAGTTAAGAATATGGAGAAAGGCCGATTCTGTAAGATTCTATATTAACTGGCAGTAACAATGTGTGAAGCTGGGCAAGCAGTTTCTATGGACAGAGAAATTAAAGATATCCTAACAAAATCTGGACAGATTCATCTGTTAAATCCCATATAAAAATGTACAATGGTAAATCTTGGTGTTTACCTAGGTATACCCCGGTACATATAGGTTTTACCCTGGTTCCACCCAGGTCACACCCAGGTTACACCCAGGTAAATCAGGGATTTATATAGATTTACCCTGGTGTTTTCTATATATGTTAGGTATAAACCCCAGTTTACCCGGGTTTTTACGGATATAATTTAGAAAGACGCTGTCACACCCGGGTATTTAGACCCAGGTTATCCGGAGTATTTACACCCAGGTATTCACACCAGGGTTTCGCCCAGGTATTTACTACAGTGTTCACCCGGATATATACACCTGTGGTATTTTGTTAAACTGTATAATCTGCATTGAAGTCACCTTATTAACCCTTTCTATATTACAGCATAATTGGCGTGTAGTTACCTTATTAACCATTCTATATTAAATCATTAATTGATAGGTAGTTACCTTATTAACCCTTTCTATACTAAGTAACAGTGGTGAGTAGTTACATTATTAACCCTTTCTATATTAAAGCACCATTGATGTGAACTTGAAGTTACCTTATTAACCCTTTCTTTATTGAAGCATCATTGACGTGTAGTTACCTTATTAACCCTTTCTATATTAAAATATCATTGATGTGTAGTTACAATGTTAACCCTTTCTATATTATAGCATCATTGACGGGTAGTTGCCTTATTAACTCTGTATATACCAAAGTATCATTGTCGTATATAGTTACCTTATTAATCCTTTCTATAATAAGTACCGATGGCGTGTAGTTACCTTATTAACCCTTTCTATATTAAAGCATTAATTGACAGGTAGTTCCCTTATTAACCCTTTCTATAATAAATATTATTGGTGAGTAGTTGCATAATTAACCTTTCTATATTAAAGCGCCATTGACTGGTAGTTACCTTATTAACCATTTTTGTATTAAAGCATCATTGACGTGTAGTTACCTTATTATAACCCTTTCTATATTAAAGCATCATTGACGTGTAGTTACCTTATTAACCCTTTCTGTATTAAAGCATCATTGATGTGTAGTTACCATATTAACCAATTCTATATTAAAGCATTATTGCCGGGTAGTTACATTATTAACCCGTTCTATACAAAGTATCATTGGTGAGTAGTTACCATATTAACCCTTTCTATATTAAAGCATCATTGACGTAAAGTTACCTTATTAACCCTTTCTGTATTAAAGCATCATTGATGTGTAGTTACCTTATTAACCCTTTCTATATTAAAATATCATTGACGTGTAGTTACCATGTTAACTCTTTCCATATTAAAGCACCATTGACGGGTAGTTGCATGCCTTGTTAACCCTGTATATACTAAAGTACCATTGTCGTGTAGTTACCTTATTAACCCTTTCTATATTAAAGCATTAATTGACAGGTAGTTACCATATTAACCCTTTCTATACTAAGTATCATTGGTGAGTAGTTGCATTATTAACCCTTTCTATATTAAAGCGCCATTGGCGGGTAGTTACCTTATTAACCATTTATGTATTAAAGCATCATTGACGTGTAGTTACCTTATTATAACCGTTTCTATATTAAAGCATCATTATTGCCGGGTAGTTATCTTATTAACCCGTTCTATACTAAGTATCATTGGTGAGTAGTTACATTATTAACCCTTTCTATATTAAAGCATCATTGACGTGAAGTTACCTTATTAACCATTTCTGTATTAAAGCAGCATTGACATGTAGTTACCTTATTAGCCCTTTCTTTATTAAAATATCATTGACGTGTAGTTACCATGTTAACCCTTTCTATATTAAAGCATCGTTGACGGGTAGTTGCCTAATTAACCCTCTATATACTAAAGTATCATTGTCGTGTAGTTACCTTACTAACCCTTTCTATACTAAGTATCATTGGCGTGTAGTTACCTTATTAACCCTTTCTATATTAAAGCATTAATTGACAGGTAGTTACATTAAACAACCCTTTCTATACTAAGTATCATTGGTGAGTAGTTACATTATAAACCATTTCTATATTAAAGCGCCATTGACGGGTAATTACCTTATTAACCATTTTTGTATCAAAGCATCATTGACGTGCAGTTACCATATTATAACACTTTCTATATTAAAGCATCATTGACAGATAGTTACCATATTAACCCTTTCTATATTAAAGCACCATTGGCGTGTAATTACCTTATTAACCCTTTCTACATTGAAGCAATAATTGACAGGTAGTTACCTTATTAACCCTTTTTATAATGAGTATCATTGGTGATTAGTTACATTATTAACCCTTTCTACAATAAAGCATCATTGACATGTAGTTATCATATTAGCCAGTTCTATATTAAAGCATCATGGACGGTAGTTACCATATTAACCCTTTCTATATTAAAGCACCATTAGCGTGTAATTTCCATATTAACCCTTTCTATATTAAAACATCATTGGCGTGTAGTTACCCTATTAGCCCTTTCTATATTAAAGCATCATTGACGTGTAGAACTTTATCTTATTAACCCTTTCTTTATTAAAGCATCATTGACATGTAGTTACCTTAGTAACCATTTCTATACTAAAGCATTATTGACGGGTAGTTACCTTATTAACGCTTTTTATATTAAAGCATCATTGGCAAGAAGTTAAATTATTAACCTTTCTATACTAAGTATCATTGCCGTGTAGTTAGTTACCTTATTAAACCTTTCTATATTAAGACGTCGATCATTGACGGGTAGTTGTTACCTTATTAATCATTTATGTATTCAAGCAGCATTGACGAGTAGTTACCTTATTACTTGAAGTTTATTATGACAGTGTGACAATACACTACCCCGGACAAATGAAGCAATATCATACTTTATCTAACAGCCTAGCTATAATTAGTGAACATTAAACTGACAAACATACAATTTTCAGGGCCATTATTTAATATTAAGGGATACAAAATAAAGATATTTCTAATTATCAGTAAGAATTATTCTCTAAGTGATACTTATTATTTCAAATAAATGATTGCGTATACTATAGTAGACCATATACCAACAGGAAAATATTAGTGAACACAATTATTGTGTTTCAAAATTCGTTTCGTTTCGTTTCTGCAGCCAAATTACAATCTTAACTTTTAGTTAATACCGTTCTTCAAAATGAAGCGCGGAGAATTCCTTGTGGTATTTTGAGTTAATTTTGTCGCGAATCAACGCGGATTGACAGAAGGAAATGGTGTATTGGCTACAAACGGATAAACTGTGGACTTAGGTGACACTCCACAGTTTCTGCAGGGATTGGTGCAAAAATAAGGGGGCACCAATTCAATGAAAAATAACTGAAATGTGATCCCACAACACATATACAATGTATACATACCTGGGTTGAGCACATACTAGGCTTAAAGATTTTGGTACATAATTGTCATTTTAATGGGGGTAGCAAGAGTTATGCTCCTTGATTGTGTGCCTGAAAAATGAAATTTTGATGCAAAAATGGCCAAAATAAGCGATTTTCAGGCCCATGGGACACAAAAAACAGACAATCTATGGTATAGCCGCCTATGTTGTCTGGAAGAACACTGTTTCCTCACAAAAATATAAAAAAAATTCAAACTTTTCACCACTGTAATTTTTTTTAAAATATTTTTCATGCAAATGACAAATTTTAGGTGCTAAAAAGTCACGCTGGTGTCTGGAGCCACTGTTTCGCAGAAATCGCTACTACTTCATACTGGTGGGGTCAAGGTCACCTGAAACAATATTTTTCAAAACTCAAAGACATCCTCTAAAAATCCACAAATTCATAACTAACCTTCTCTCAATAAACATACCACACCCATGGTGACAGAAAACACTGGTACTCTATTCTAAGAAATTTGCCCCGGCTGATCATTCGAAACTGTGGAGTGTCACCTTAAGGGAAATGCAATTTTATTAATCTTTAACAGGGACCACACCTCCATATTCTCTGCATTATACCGCTTAAAATGATATATTACACCCCATGCGTTATTGCAATCACATGCAGCAAGATTGGGCGGGGATATAGATGCACCCCCATGATTTCACCCCTTTTGGGTCTTTCAGAGCCCAATGACGTTATGCTTGACGTAGTGACAAAATGGATATATTCAACCATCATCTATGGCTTGAAAAAGGTCTGAAATGCTAAAATGTTGTATAAAATATATTATGAGATGCATATTTTCCTCAGATATCAAAATAAAACATAATATTTCATACAACAACTATCTTTAATACTCTCCCAAATCTATGGGTTAAAAAATTCCAAGTCTTATTTAGCATTAAGGGAAAGCTTTACAATGTTATGACATCACATGAACAATATGTTGTCAAGTGAAATATGACCAAGGAAACCTGAATTATTATATTTCACACTTGTGAATAAGAAAGACTGAATATCTAATTTTGTTGTATACTGTGTAATGTCACAATATCAGCCCTTTCAGCTAAGATTCAAGGAGCATATGATGTTATGAAAAAGTACCCATCATCTGAAAAATCACCAAATAACCATATACATGAACCACCACCCCCCCCCCACTGCTCCAAGACTCCATATCCCCACCAATTTATATGACTAAAGACAACCTGTATTGGAATATCCATAGAAGAATAGTGTATCTACCATAAAATGTTCCTTCTAACTGAACAGATTTGCTAAAAAAGGATTTTCAGCAACAATATCTGTCAAGTTGACAGATGAAAATGGTGCTATTTGCTGGTCTTGAAGGTGACACTCCACAGTTTCTGCAGGGATTGGTGCAAAAATAAGGGGGCACCAATTCAATGAAAAATAACTGAAATGTGATCCCACAACACATATACAATGTATACATACCTGGGTTGAGCACATACTAGGCTTAAAGATTTTGGTACATAATTGTCATTTTAATGGGGGTAGCAAGAGTTATGCCCCTTGATTGTGTGCCTGAAAAATGAAATTTTGATGCAAAAATGGCCAAAATAAGCGATTTTCAGGCCAGACACAAAAACACAAAAACCAGACAATCTATTATGGTATAGCCGCCTATGTTGTCTGGAAGAACACTGTTTCCTCACAAAAATATAAAAAAAATTCAAACTTCTCACCACTGTAATTTTTGTTTTAATATTTTTCATGCAGATGACAAATTTTAGGTGCTAAAAAGTCACGCTGGTGTCTGGAGCCACTGTTTCGCAGAAATCGCTACTACTTCATACTGGTGGGGTCAAGGTCACCTGAAACAATATTTTTCAAAACTCAAAGACATCCTCTAAAAATCCACAAATTCATAACTAACCTTCTCTCAATAAACATACCACACCCATGGTGACAGAACACACTGGTACTCTATTCTAAGAAATTTGCCCCTGCTGATCATTCGAAACTGTGGAGTGTCACCTTATATATAAGATTCGTCGATTTTTCCGCATGGATGTGCGCAAATATCGAAAAAGACTGAATTTCATGTGACAAAAAATATTTCAATTCCCGGAACAGTAAGAATTAAGCTACGATAACGAAACGGATCAACTATAGTATTGTAGCTACCCGGCCATCTGCCTATAACCAGAATATTGTCTCGCTACGACAATACGCAAAATTGAATTTGTGGTACCGGTACAAGCATGATGTAGTGCCAGTGGCCTGCTCATGCACCTGTCCAGAAGAAGAAGAATTGAGAATTTTGATCCACGATAGTATTAGTAAGGGGTCTGTACATGTAGTAAGTACTGATAGTGATAAGCCTGCTGTACAATAATACTACTTTTGCTGTTTTACTGGTCTTAACTGAGTACTGAGTCAATGTGACATTGTTAATTCAGTTCCACTCTAATGTACATTAACTGGCAATGATGCATCACTATTAAAGGCACCGGTAATCCCTAAATACCAGGAGGACGCGGCGTAGAAACTTGGTACAACAGTTGTTACACGAAAAAGAAATTTATCAACAAGTGAGCGTCATCATCAAAATTGCAAATTAAAACACGGCAATGGTAAATTGGTAATCCCTACATACCAGGAGGACAAGGCATTGAAACTTGGGACAACAGTTGTTACACGGCAAAGAAAATTAAAACACACTGCAGATGAATGTTTATGCATGTACTGTGCAGTCGAGATCACATGGACTACAAATATTTTAGGATTATACTATTTGATGAGCAGATATTTACTCGGAAGATAACAGTATACGATGCCATACAGTTGTTCCATAACACCTCAACCTTTGGTGGATAACAGTATATTATATATTATATACTACCAAAACTTTTGGTCAGTTTCTCGATGCCCGACACTTGTAAACGCTTGAACGGGTATATAATGTAGTACATGTATGTGAATTAGAGATCTTATTAGTGACACAACACTTCACAAGAGGCTAGACATACATTTGTAACTACAGTAATGCTCTAATTAATCGACTCCTTAACCACAGCAGAATTACGGGTAACTCGGGGAGAGCTTTCCGATGAATGGCAACAAGCCATATATCCGACTAAATCTTGAAAAGTTACACATAATTCTGCTGTGGTTAAGGGGTCGATTTCTTAGGGCACTACTGTATCTGTTTGAGTGCACATCAAATTTATTTGTTGTCTTTCCTCTTGTAATTTGTCTTTGGTTGTGTTCGCCATTTCGATGGACAACTACATGTACTGACATCAAATGACTGAAATGAGTCAAAATTTAGCAGTGCAGCCAATTATATAGATAAACAGAATTAAATAGCATCCAAATTCCAAATGAGCATAAATGATAAAACAAACTTTATTGAGCACACTTTTAATACTAGTAATTACAGCTACAATGAAAGCACCTAATACAAATTCTAAGTTTGGTAAAACTGTCTGTATACAAAGTTTATCTGACCGTGATGAATAAAACCTATAAATGGGATCATATACATGTACATGTATGTTAGATATCATTACATGATTATTTGAAAACACATATCCATATCGAAAACAAACTATTTTACCACTGGCCAAGTGGTCCTGCTAATATGCTATGATGCTGGTGGTCCTGCTGAATTGCTATGATGCGGGTAGTGCAATTCATAGCAATTAAGCAGGACCCAACCGCATCATAGCACATTAGCAGGAACACTTGAACAGGGGTATATTTACAGTGTCAAATCGAATGGGCATCTTTTAACAATATTTTTGAACAATTTCCTAGAAGTGTTCGAAAATTGAGAACTGAATTTATATTTTTTTTTATGAGGTTTCGATTGAAAAATTTCTAACTTAGCTCATCAGGATTAACAGACTACCAGTATGTTTGGTATATTTTTCTGTAATCGACACCTGCTGAGGTGGGGAAATATCATCCATTGTCGCACAGCTATATTCTCTTTCCCAACAAAGTCCATAGAACATACATGTAAAATTACAGCTATGCTTTAATTAATCAACTCGCCTTATAAAGGTTGACCACCGGGTATTACTGCAGTATTTAGGCGTGTTCATGCGA
This sequence comes from Siphonodentalium dalli, assembly GCA_032622095.1. NCBI lineage: Eukaryota > Metazoa > Mollusca > Scaphopoda > Gadilida > Siphonodentaliidae > Siphonodentalium > Siphonodentalium dalli. The sequence continues at coordinate 70,155,088 of CP136068.1, forward strand.
TCAACCGCAGTCAGTTATACCGCCGCAGAATGTGGTCCACCTCACATTTGCAATTAGGCTGTATTTTTCATGCGATGTTTATATGAATTTTGTTTTAAAGTTGACATTGTAACCACACCAGAATTTTTTTTTATTGTTTCAAAATGTCTAGATAGAATTCAGAATTTTTGTGGTAAAAACAATTAACTTGGTTATCACAGTTAACACATATTACTGTGGTAAGATTACCAGCGGATACCGCATGTCAACATGGACTGCATGCTCTAATTAATTATCAGGTTTATCATGTTTATACTGGATACAGTTCATTTTAAAGGTACTCAATCCGGTTCGATGATCCCCATATAATCAGATTCCAACAACATACATTTGTATTTAGAAAGGCTGCTTCAGTTACGGTATCAGAATTGATTAATTGCCCTAAAATAATGCTAACCACTGTCAACTAAAGTATACAATTGCCTGACATATGTTATTTATCAACATGTTGTTCTACAAAATTTGGCCTTATTATCAACAGAAAGCCTCTTGATTTTAGAGTTATCCATCTTCATCTGAAATTTGGTCCGAGACCGGGGGCCACTATTAATTCTTGATCGTGAAAAATAGTATATTTCAAAAATTGATATCTAATAACTCTGAGCTTTGATAGGTGGGTTCCTCGACTCGTACCAAATATCTTTTACCCCCAAGTCCAAATAAATAGTAATGTGCGAGCGTTAATTCAGGGGGCCCTTAGTCGGATTATGCATCTTTAAATTCAAATACAGTTTAAAGATGCATAATCCGATTAAGTGCCCCATATTTACTATTTACATGTATATGGAATCGGGGGGGGGGCGTAAAAATATTTTAATCAAGTCGAGGGACCCACCTACATGTATCAAAGCTCAGAGTTATAAGATATCGATTTTTGAAATTTTAATATTTATCACCATCGATACTTAATAGTGGCCCAGAAAAATTTGACGAGCCGACGGTCTCAGACCAAATTGCGGATGAAGATGGATAACTCTAAAATGAAGAAACTTTGTGTTGATAATAAGGCCAAACTTCGTCGAACAGCATGTTGATAAATATAACGTATCAGGCAATTTTATACTATACATGTAGTTGACAGTGGTTAGCATTATTTTTGGGCAATTAATCGATTCTGATAACTGAAGCATCATTTCTAAAAGAAATGTTGTTGGAATCTAATTATATGGGGACCATCGAATCTGATTGAGCACCTTTAATAGTTAACTATATGAGTTAAATACACATAAGGCGACACCAATTTTTAAGTCCGGTTTACGAACACCTCCTACAACTTTTTTTCCATTTCATGAAAAAAAAACAAACTTTTTTGTCCCAAAACAATTTACACGCGTACTGATTTTCATGTGCTGTCGCATCCGGTTCTGTTTATGATCGTTTGCAGATCCATATTTTCATGTATTTCATGACAAGAAATGTCTTGTTTGGTTCCGAATTTCATTCGAAAAGTTTTTTTCACAATTTTTGTAAAATTTATGTAAAATTTCAAGATTTACTTGATATAAATTGGGGGGACAATTTTTTTTATTTTTATTTTTTTCCCTCCTGCATCTACTTTTTTTCTCCCCACATCAGCCCACATGTACGTAAACCAGACTTAAAAATTGGTGTCGCCTAATAGACATTTAAACTTAGAAAATTGTAGGTTTCCGGATGATAACTTCAATTTGTGTGATCATATCTGAACCAAATGTGGTATGTAAGTTTATCAGACCAAAATACAGGTCAAGTTCGAATATGGGTGTGCTCCGCCCATTTTTGCGAGAGTTATGGCCCTTTTTCGACTTAGAATCGTGTTAATTTCTGGTTTCCGCATCATAATTTTAGTTTGTGTGATCAAATCTGAATCAAATTTGGTATGATAGTTTATTATCCCCCATTTCATGGGACACTGGTTGGATTGTTCTGAAATGTAGTATCGGATTTAGGGGTCCTTGATATATTTTTCAGACAAGCTGATGCCCCCATGAAGCCACTTTTTCTCACATTTGCTGAAATAGTATTCAAAACATCAACATATCAAGAGCCATTAGACTGAATTAGATAAAAATATATCACTTGGGTATGTTTAAGCTGGAAAATACTCAAAATTTGTATAATTTTCTGCTATTATATCTGCATACTAGCCTTTTTGCTGAATCGTGAATGCCGGTTATATTGCCGTGTGAAATCCTAGTACCAGATAACATTGGGTATGTATATAGCATACCACCTGAAAATGGCTTGAATATCACATACCAAAGCGGGGTGGGGGTGTGTGTGACACCCTCCTTGATCATAGTCTGTATTCTACAGGGTATGTTAACTGTTTCGAGTTGGTGCAATTAATGTGATTGTTTAATCTCTACCATCTGAAATCTATTTATAGCATATTTTGCTATTATTATTATTATTATTATTATTATTATATACATTTAAAAACGCATTATACAATAAAGTTTCAATGCGCTTTACAACAAAGCGCGACAAAAATAACATTGAAATGTAAAATTTAAAAAGCATAGTAATAAGGTAAAGGAAGTTAAGATGATGACTAAGAACTAGATTTAAACTTAACGATTAACTTGCGGGAAACATTGTCTAAAAAGTAGAGTTTTGAGATCGGTTTTGAAATCCTTCAATGTAGAACATCGTCGAACAGTTTGTGGCAGACCGTTCCATACCTGCGTAGCCAATTCCTGAAAACATTTTGTACCGTAATTCACGTTGGGTTTCGCTATTGTCCTAATGTCTAAACCGCTTGTCGTTGAACGCGTAACTCTGCCGGATTTTAGGACAAACATATCAGATATGTACTCAGGCGTTGTCTTTCTCAATGATTTGTATATAGTCACCGCACATTTGAACTTAAGTCTGAATTCGAATGTCATAATGTGCTCTTGTATTAGCGTCTGTGTGATATGGTCGAATTTGGCGACATTTTTTATCAATCGGGCGCAGCTATTTATCACAAGATCAATACGCCGAATATTCTCTTGCGTGATGTTCGTCAAAACAGTGTTTAAACTATCGATCCTAGACAATACAAGTGAGATAACTGCATGCTTCATGACATCATCACTTAAGTATCCTCGAATGCGTCGGAGGCAGCGAAGGTGGTAATAACAAACTCGGATCAAGTTCGAAACCATTTTGTCCATGGACATCGTTGAGTCAAAATGGGCTCCAAGATTGCGTAGATCTATGCATGATGTTATCACACTTTGGCCCAGGTGTATATCGAAACGGCACTCGTCGTTGTTGTTGACAAATTGCGAAAGGGCAATCAGTGAATATTTTGACCCAATAACGAGAAATTCTGACTTGGCGTCGTTAAGTTTGAGTTTGTTTTCCAACATCCAGTTTTTGATATCGACATAGCAGTCCTCGAGATGTTTTTTAGCTTGATGATACGAATTTAAATCCTATCTGATCAATTGCTACTGCTAAAAAAGGATAAAGATGGTGTGTCTCTTTCCCAAATGTTCTGTTTACATGTACATTTGGGGGTTTATGAGTCAAATAATAACAGGCAACATGTCCTTCTAACACTAAGAAATAATGTGTTCTTATGAACCAGGACAAAATATGACTATTTCTGGAGCATTACAGCACATTATTACAAATCTATATTTGTAAGCAGTATGATAATGACAGGAAACATGTCCTCAGACTAAGAAATAATTTTTTGGTGTGTATTTCACATCACAGCTCATGTGTATACTCACATTAGTTTATGTCTTTCAAAGGGAGAAACCCATTTAGAAAGTTTAAATGAGACAAAACTACCTCACTGTAGATGTAGTTGCAAGGTACAACATGTACATGTATTCTGGTATGACATTGGAACTAAAATAATGATTTTTGTGTCCACCGGTATGTCATGAACCGGTATACATTGCAACTACATGTACATGTAACTTGCCTAACATACCATATACATGTATGAAGAGGGAATTTGCAAGTGTTTTTTAATCAAAATTTAACCCAACTCTTGTTGTCAGTAAGTTTTAACCCATGCAGTTGAATGAATTTATATATTTATATATTACATGTGTTTCTATACATGTATTTTATCTTTAGTTAGTTTGTTGTCCTTGAATAAACTTGTATTGCTGCACAATCAGTTTCCTTAATGTTCTATTATACTAAAACAACTTCTTGATAACAATACCCCTACATCCCATCAAAATCTACTCCATTGCCATCCTCATCATTTCACTTTGGTATCCCCACCCAGGTGTACCTTGGTGTTATTCACCCAGGTGTTCCTTGGCGTTTCCTACCCATGTGTACCTTGGTGTTTCCCACCCAGTTATACCTTGGTGTTGTCTTACCCAGGTATACCTTGGTGTTTTCTTACCCAGGTGTACCTTGGTGTTTTCCTGCCCAGGTGTACCTTGGTGTTTCCTTACCTGGGTGTACCTTGGGGTTTTCTAACCCAGTTGCATCTCAATGGGAAATCCACCTGGGTAAGAAAACACCAAGGTACACCGGCGTAAGAAAACACCAAGGTATACCTGGGTTGGAAACATCAAGGTACATCTGGGTGGGGAACACCCAGGTAGGAAACATCAGGGTACACCTGGGTGAATAACACCAAGGTACACCTCGGTGGGAAACACCCAGGTAGGAAACACCAGGGTACACCTGGGTGAATAACACCATGGTACACCTGGGTGGGGAAACACCCAGGTAGGAAACATCAGGGTACACCTGGGTGAATAACACCATGGTACACCTGGGTGGGGAAATACCCAGGTAGGAAACACCAGGGTACACCTGGGTGGGAAACACCCAGGTATGGTACACCTGGGTGTGGTCACCTGGGTAATTACACCCAGGTTTATCCATACCAGGGTTTTTATCCAGTTTCAGGTGGGTAAATCATGGTAAAACCCAAGTTTCGCGGGGTCTTGATGGTTGGTGGATGTCTTGGTAGATAGATTTTTACCTGGGTTTCGGCCCAAAAAACCTGGGTGGATTTACCCAGGTACATTTTTATATGGGATGTTCAGAACAAATGGCACATTATTTCAAAAGTAGTCTGAATAGTCAATTTCGAGACATCTGGTTATCTGATATGGAAATATCTAGCCGAGGCAATACCTGTAAAATTTTCAAGCATGATATTATTTCGAAAGATACTTGGATTATATAGACAATACGAACATAACAACTTTTTGCCAATTCCGTACTTGTAACCATAGCTTGCCAATAGAGAAATGTCGATGTAATGATACAAACTTACTAAACAGACTCTGTCCCTTATGAAATAAACGACAGCTCGGATATGAACTGCATTACCTATTAGAATGTGAATATTTTAACGAGGAAATAAATCGTATCTTGCCTAGCAGATATAACAGAATAGAGTATGTAACAATTGACATTTTAGATGATATGCTGCATTTTGAAGATATGGATAGTCTGCGAAGATTAAACTCTTGCATCCGAGTGATAAACTTTAAGTTAAGCACATATGAATAATATGCAGTGTTGTTGTTATAGTAGTAGTCTCGGGGGAGGAGGAGGAGGGGGGGGGGCGACTACGGTGATGATGGTGGTAATGATTTTGTTGATAATGATGATCATGTTATAATGATGATTTGTTACGATGATGGTGATGATGAGGATTATGATGATGATAATGATTTTGATGATGATGGTGATGATGAAGATATTGCTATATAAGCGTTGACTATATTAACACCAAGAAGTTCGTGATCATATTATACATATGGTGTTGCACTCTCATTATTGTGTATATATTTTCTCCTTGTACTGCTCAACATCTGTATTTGATAAGAGAATAAACATTATATATAAAAAGAGCATTTAATTTGAGCGCTTTCGGTCTTTTGTAAAATAATTGTTTGATGTATTTTTTCGGAGGTCGTCAAGATCATATAGTCGTACATTCAAGAATAAGGTGGTATTCATCACATAATTTCTCGTTACAGTACAGAGATTAGTTGCGTGTAGCCACATTTTTCTGATTTTCAAGTGATATTCAATTTTATACCACGATCGCCTATCTTACTATATAAATAAAGCCATCTGTTTAAATTTTACATTTAATCAACACCTGTTGATTAAACATGCCTACTGTTGATTAAACTTCGCAGAGTGGATTAAACTTTCTCCATACAATTTGAACGGAAAAGTGTTTATCCATCGCATTGTAAAGATCGTGGCATAAACTTCGCAGAGTGGGTTAAACTTTCTCCATACAATTTGAACGGAAAAGTGTTTATCCATCGCATTGTAAATATCATGGCATAAACAAAATATACGCATAGTGTTTCTGAATAACAAATTTAATCCACTCGTGGGATTGGCGATTTACACCACTCACTGAAGCTCGTGGTGTAAATCGCCATCCCACTCGTGGATTAAATTTGTTTTTCAGAAACACTATGCGTATATTCTATATTTCTTTGTCAACATTTGGCTTGATAATTCGATAGATTGGAGACTTGCTGGGGGCGTTAACATAACATCGCCATTTCTGAATGTATTTGTCCATTGAACCGGGCTTAGACAACTTATTAAATTGTGTCGTTTCCGGTACCCATTCTTTTAACAAAAAAAGATGAAAATCCCCATTCTTCGTATTGCTTGCATATGCCGGCAGATTACTTAACGCTGATTGATTCTTGGATGAAAATATTCCAGCGAAACATGTCGAATGTTGAGAATATATCCGACTTTAAAATTTAGAAGTTATTCTGAGCAACTATCTATTTGGCAACATTAATTATTAATAAAAGATAGCCATTTTAACCTAAACTATTACAACTACTTAAATTGTAGTAAGGTAAAACATGTGGACAAATGCACAACACACCGATATATAGAACTTATAACACTCTGTAAAGGCTAACCCAACTGGACGAACCCAACCGATCGACCCGGAACAACCCGACCATGCAGGGACAACCCGACCAATGCAGGGACAACCCGAATCAAATAAGGAATAAAATATAACTTTGTCAACATAATTTAAAACAAGAAAAAAAATAGATTAGAAAACATGAGGATATATACTTGTAGTTGTGGTATATATACATGTTTACGTATATAATACAGTTCAATACACGAATTATCCCACGAGTGGCTACAAGGAAATACAGAACATCCATAATAAATTATGTATTTCCTTGTAGTGACGAATAAGATATAATAAAATTAAAAAATTAGCCTCGAAAAATATATTCCTCGATCGATGGGCGCGTTGGAATTTTGAGAATCGGTTCAGGCGTTCGTGAGTTATAGCCATTAGATGTGAGAAGGTATCTGAAAAGTAAACTCCTTTGTTAAGTATGCATAGAGATTGTGGTTTTATGATAGCAAATAAGATATCAGGGCATCTTCGTTTGCAGTTGGAATGTAGGGAGAGATACATTCACATGCCCATGTCACCATACACTTGATTATACAATGTATTTTAATTATTTACAGGAATGAACATTCCAGTTATTCGGGATTTATTGCTGCTGTGCATCTTGATATGCAAGGTGACGTCACAACAAGAAAATGCAAATCAAGGAACACCACACGTGCAGTCAAATGCGAAGAATGACAGCGCCAAGATTTCAGTCACGTGCCCAGAATCTTGTCGATGCAACGATACCAGCGGCGGCATTGTGGTTGACTGTCAGAATGTGATTGCTATACCAGACTATTTTCCATCGGAATCAACAATGATAAACATAGAGGGAAGCACGATTGAAGAAATTCCGCCATTTGCATTTTCTGGTCTAACTTTTCTACAGTTCATATCCATTCATCATAGCCGAATCGCTACAATCAGCGCATGCGCATTGTCGTTCATCAAGAACATAAATTCAATCACGATATACAATAACACCATTGGTCTTATTCAGAACGGCGCATTTACGAATTTAGAGAACGCAAATAGCTTGGAAATATACGGATGTGACATCGGAACAATTGATTCCTTCGCATTTTCTTCAGTGCGTAACGTTTCCATAGTTACCTTGAAAGACAACAACATCGTCAATATCTCGAGTCGAGCGTTCAGTGACTTTAACCATTTGAGCTCTTTTTCGATTGAGAACTCAAACATCACAAAGATTGCTGGCTATTCTTTCACTAACATCACCGATGTGGATAATTTTTATATTTCCGGGTCAAATGTGTCCCTTATTGAAACACATTCCATCTACCAGATCAGTTCCGTGAGGATTCTATCCATTACCGGTTGTACAATCAAAGAATTTAAAGCGCACGCGTTAGCGGAGACACGTGACGTCAATTCCATCATGATGTACAGCAACGTCATTGAAAATTTCGAGTGCGGAAACACCGATGCATTCAAGCTGGTTTTACAAGGGGCGTCATTTCATATGAATGCTATGCGCTGCGACTGTGATATAGTCTGGTTGCTAAGGGAGTTACCGTCCCTACCCCCGCTTGCTGCTGTTTACATGAACAGATGCTACGAGCCAATCGATACCGTTGAGTTGCCATTCGAGTTACTGACTGAGGAGAACATTTGTGAAAGTGCCAAGGGAGACCATTCCCAATGTGGCGCAGATGTGGAGCAAATACCTGACGTCACACCTATGTGTGGATACGTGTGCTCAGATTGCGAGACATCGACACAACAGTCAACGACTGAGTTCAGCCAACAGCCAGGATCCGCAAACAAACAGACATCGCCAACATTTGTATTGGTATTTCTGTGGTCTCTCGTTAGACTTGTGAACGTGTAAACATATTACAGGCACTACTATTCAAATAAGTCGATTCACCTGGGTCATGTTAGTCGCTTAATGTGCGTGAGTTTCATATTTTTGCATTGAAAATAAAATAAAATTGGAATTTCACGATTTTCCGCCGCCAGATTGGTAGCCATCTTTGACATGGACATCGACATCCCGTACAAACATTTATATAACACTCGTGTGTCATTTGCTGTTGTTTTTCAAGATAGTGTACGCTTGTCAGGTGACCAATCACAATCATGAGTTGACGTGAATTCCCGGGCTCCACGTTTACACGTTGTACGTATTTTGCATGAACGTCCGTTATAGCAGTATAGAAGAGCGGGACTCGGTCCAAAAACAACATCAACCAAACCGATATTCTGAGCTGTTGTGGACCGAAAAGACTTGGTTTAGGTTGTGGATAACGTTCTTCAACTCGTGTATATGTGACATTGGTAAATGTAACTGACTGTAATGATCGATTATAAAAGCAATCTTATCCCCTTTTAGATCGGCAATTTGTGGTAATATTTATGAATGAATTGGAATGGGTAATGCTATTTATTACATGATCCTACCCTTATTGCATTCAATAAATCCATTCTATAAATTGTGATAATAAACGTTCGTTTAATAACAGGAAATAGTGCCAGGTGACTTTTGACATCCGGTTTGTCGTCTGTTTACATTCCGTACGCTACGCTCAAAATACTATGGCTTCCAATATTTTTACAACATACTATAATGAGTTAAGAGTTTGTAAAGTTATGTGATTAAAATATACGCCATTAAATACGCCAGTCTTTATTTATCTGGAAATATTTCTTTACGCGCGGGCGAACAACGTATAATTAAGTGAAACGTCATCGCATGTCTGATAGAAACCGATGTTATATAGTTTCGCGTCCCATTTGTTGATTAAGTTTTGTCGAGGTTTTGGATCATGCAATAAATAGAATCTACAAGTCGTTCCCAGTTTATGGCGGAATTTACTGGACTCGTTTTGTAAATTCCGCTATAAACTGGGGGCTCGTTGTAGATCCTCTATATAATAATCAATAACTTGTTCAATACGCTCATGTTTTTCTGGGACAAAAGCGAAAACTTTTCTATCCTTCAGCACATGATCGAAAACAACGTTTGCAATAGTGTGAGACACCGAGCATAGGATTCACTAAGACCACCGATAACTAGATGAGTCTCCGCCCTAAATACATATAACTGTGGACGTTTAAATGCCTGGTTGTGATACATATGGCAGAATATTGTACCTATTCAAGGTAGTATTCCGACTACATATATATGTCAATAAAAGACTTCAAAATCAAGGCATATCTAAAAAAAAACACTTTGGACATTATTAGATCAGGTAGACAATCAAAACGTACAGCAGCATTATGTATATGGGGATGCTATTGGCACGTTTGTATATACCGTTGTGGGTACAAAACGTCGTAAGATATGTCGATATTTATGACTACATATAATTTCGATCATATACATAGCATTCCAGAACATTATGGAACATGATCGATTTGGGCCTCATGGGATAAGGCGCTTTAAAAATGCTATACATTATTATTATTATTATTACATCAGCCAAAATGATTACCACAATTGGATTAAGTATGGTCGTCGTCGGGCTACACCACAATAAATTTGTAGAGCGGCGACGTTCATATAAATTGTCTCGGGGGAATCTCTAGTAAAATATATCGAAAATCCGGTAAAATCCGCTTTGGGGAAAATCCAGAATTCAAGATGGCGCCAATTAGAGCCAATTTCAGCAATGTTCTGAAAAGGCGCAATGTCCGCCATGCACAGCTGGATATGAACGCATTGATTCAGGTCAGTCACGTTATTAGCGTCTGTGTATCCAATAGTTATGTTTTTGTGTAATCGCTTCCATATATTCTGGACACATCAAGGTATTGAATTTATCATCCCATTGCCAAAAATAATTTATCCTAACAAAAAATAACGCAAACCTTGCCAACTAGCCTCAACACTAACATACTTCACAATATTTGCTCTAGTTCTGGAGACTCAATTTTCAAGTCAACTGTTATTCTATGGTCACTATGCATTGTCGTTGCTGTGATGTAATCATACCATGTCTGCGCGGAGACAACATGTGTTATTGTTCCAACCTTTAGCGCAAAATCGCGCGTTTTCCAAATTTTCTGAGTCACTCTGACATGCGTTGGGTGCGTCTGAGTGGGAATACAAATCTGCCATGCTTTCACTTCTGATGTACAACGGGTGGATGTTATGATCGGTATCATCGGCAGCAATAAGATCTCTCAGCACCCACATATATACATATAGTCTGTATCAAAAAAGTCAAATTCGCTTTTGTCGAATATGAATTTATGACTTCATTTGTCTCTGCCAACTTGGATCTCGAATTTTCCCCAAAGCGGATTTTAGTAGATTTCAGATATGTTATTCTGAAGGGGTTCTCTCGCGAATAACACAAAAATTGATTCTCTATACTAACTTCTGTTGGAACAACCCTCTGTTCGCGTATCGCTACTGTGCACCATAAGTGTATGGAATAATGATTCCAACCCGAAAAGGGAATATTTGGCAATTGTAGGAAGCCACCAAAAGAGTCAAAAGAAACCACGGTACAGTATAACTATTAATTTTAATGTATACCAGGCACATAGATAAGCCAACTATCCAATTCCATCAATCAACCAGAACTTTCAAGCGAGTGCATACTGGGGAAACATCTACCATTTTATATATATTGACCGCCATTTAGGCAGCCATATTAGATCAAAGTGATTTTTCGGTTCATATTGAGATGGGATGTTCATAAGTAATAATAACTCTCACTTATCTCGCCAAGTTCTGCTCAATCCTCAATCAAATATGACCAGAACCCCTAATCCGATTTTTGTGTGAAATTACATACCACATTCTTTAAATTAATATTTGGATGGACTGGAGTGAACTGAGATCTCAAAGATGACACATTTAAGTTAGTGCTCAGTTAACACGACAAATGAAGAAATACACCCCATTTTCTCCAGTGCTAAACAGCAAGAACTCATAAGAAAAAATGAGTGGAAAATATAATTTGTTTTCACTTTCGGCCGGGTGACCATTTTGGCAGCTATCTTGTGTAGGGAATTTTAATTTTTTATTAAAGCTAGCATAATATTATAGCATCACAAAAATATATATTTCACAAAAGTTTCTCCCTAAAAATCAAAACAATCTAGCATGCGGTTTGGTCGGTATGTCGCCAATAAATGCAATAATTGAAAAACGTAAAATGTCATTTTTTGGTTCCTTGTGCAACTTAAAATCCAACAAAACCGGTAAACAATTATTTTTCACGAGATTACATCAATATCTGACGGGCCTCGTTAAACTTTCAGGGAATTTCATGGCCGATATCATTTTTATCTTTGACAAATATAAGTTGACAGGGGAACTGGAAGCGTTTATTCGTCATAGATCCTTTTTAAATCCGATAACATGGAAGCGAAAAGTCAGACAACGTTGGTCGGAAATAAACGATGCAGAATGGACACAAAACATATTAAGCGATAATAGACTTATTCGGTTCCATGACATACATTCCAGTCGTCATATGTCCCAATTATGGCAAAATTGTCGAAAATTCCCCAAAAACAAAGAGTCATATTTAATTGTTGCGCGACTGTTGTCTATATTACAAACCGAAGAAGCAAATTGCTCACTCTGTCGATTAAAATACACAGATATAGTGTCCCATGCATTAGTGGAATGCTCCTCGTTACATCGTGATAGGGATCTTATCGAATATGAACTACTAAATGAATTTCACGTGGACGTTTATCTAAAATTTGACTCACTCGATACTGAATCTAAAACACGCATATTTCTATCTAGATGTAATGATCTCGTACATGAATCCGCAGAAGTTGAAATTTATCTAATCGACTTTTTTGTGAGGAAATGTGCTTATCTGTGGAAATTATATGTTGACCGAACAGCAGCTGAGAATGTTTAAGTGTAAGTGTATACGCGTCAACAGTATAAAACTTTCGCAAATATACATGGCATATACAATATGAGCAGCGCTGACATGCATGAGAGGAATATATCGTAATATCAGCCACAACAACAACAACAACAAAAATTAAATAATGTCAGCCGCAAAGGTCAATTGAATTTCATGCTACCTATGCCTTTATCGATATCTTGCATATTTATGTTACTATAATGATTGTATGCTGAATGTTTATGGATACTTGTCATGTTGTATAATTATGTAAAATATGATAACAATTCAATGTGTTGTGTGTAAATGTTGAGACGACAGTCTCTATTATTGTTATATATTTTGATATCTTCGGAAACGGAGGAAATAAAGATATATATATATTGACCGCCATTTAGGCAGCCATATTAGATCAAAGTGATTTTTCGGTTCATATTGAGATGGGATGTTCATAAGTAATAATAACTCTCACTTATCTCGCCAAGTTCTGCTCAATCCTCAATCAAATATGACCAGAACCCCTAATCCGATTTTTGTGTGAAATTACATACCACATTCTTTAAATTAATATTTGGATGGACTGGAGTGAACTGAGATCTCAAAGATGACACATTTAAGTTAGTGCTCAGTTAACACGACAAATGAAGAAATACACCCCATTTTCTCCAGTGCTAAACAGCAAGAACTCATAAGAAAAAATGAGTGGAAAATATAATTTGTTTTCACTTTCGGCCGGGTGACCATTTTGGCAGCTATCTTGTGTAGGGAATTTTAATTTTTTATTAAAGCTAGCATAATATTATAGCATCACAAAAATATATATTTCACAAAAGTTTCTCCCTAAAAATCAAAACAATCTCAGTCCGTGTCTTTTCGGACAATCGACCGCCATGTTGGACACCATGTTGGATATTGGATTTTCCCCAAACCGGATTATAGCGGATTTTGGATATATAGCTTTCCTAAGATCTTCTCGCGTCGAATGATACCAAAAAATATTCTTTACCAAATTCTTCTGGGTCAACCCCAGTTTTCGCGTACTGCGACCATAATGCTTAAAGTTGACAGTTATCGTAGTAACTCTGAATGATCTAAACCAGTTTATACACAACGGGGACGGCTGGCGATCACATGAATCAACTGGTCGTCGGGGTAACGGCTGGCGATCACATGAATCAACTGGTCGTCGGGGTAACGGCTGGCGATCACACGAATCAACTGGTCGTCGGGGTAACGGCTGGCGATCACACGAATCAACTGGTCGTCGGGGTAACGGCTGGCGATCACACGAATCAACTGGTCGTCGGGGTAACGGCTGGCGATCACACGAATCAACTGGTCGTCGGGGTAACGGCTGGCGATCACACGAATCAACTGGTCGTCGGGGTAACGACTGGCGATCACATGAATCAACTGGTCGTCTGGGGAACGGCTGGCGATCACATGAATCAACTGGTCGTCTGGGTAACGGCTGGCGATCACATGAATCAACTGGTCGTCGGGGGTAACGGCTGGCGATCACACGAATCAACTGGTCGTCGGGGTAACGGCTGGCGATCACATGAATCAACTGGTCGTCGGGGTAACGGCTGGCGATCACACGAATCAACTGGTCGTCGGGGTAACGGCTGGCGATCACACGAATCAACTGGTCGTCGGGGTAACGGCTAGCGATCACATGAATCAACTGGTCGTCGGTTGCTATCAGCGACCTAACTTTGAAGTTTTCCTTTTTACAATTTAAACCTACCCAGTATCCCACATAATGGTGTACATTGAGATAAAACATAAATCTACACAGTATTTATTATCTTTGTGATCGACACTCTGGAAACAAATATATTTGATCAGATAAGGTCATGCAATACATGCATATTATAATAATTTGTATATAGGTTTTGGGATGTAAATCATGCACTGAGATGTGGCGTGATATAATGTCAAATTCTTGCTATATTTTTTTCTCAGAAGCAATATATATTTCGAGTTTGTGGCAATATTATAAGACAATATTCGCATAATGAACTACTACTGATAAGAATTGCGAATAGCTAATAGTATCTGTACAACTAATGTTTCGGACGGTCCAAAAACATTTTCGCAGTATTAACAACTACGAGTCTGTTTGTGAGAAAATCGCGTCGTTGAAACTTGCCACTCGCAGTAAGGTGATATTCACCTGTTTGCGGTGAATATTTTGTACTTGGTTGTGCTGTTATACAATGGTAAGCTCGATTATTGAATGCATAGTATCATGGCGACGAATGATTGCCACTATATATATATCTTTATTTCCTCCATTCACGGAGAGATATGAATAATATAAATTGACAACTCCTACATTGAGGACAGAGAAATTGTCTCAATCTCATTACCATATGATGTATTTGTGGGTTTTGTTGAAAACCTTAAAGCGTAGTCGTTACTACTGATATTGCAAAAAACAACGGATAGAAAGAATACACATTCTAGCGACGTAGTATCCTATTAGTAATTCTTATCAGTTATGGGA
The DNA here is from genome assembly GCA_032622095.1 of Siphonodentalium dalli. Lineage (NCBI taxonomy): Eukaryota > Metazoa > Mollusca > Scaphopoda > Gadilida > Siphonodentaliidae > Siphonodentalium > Siphonodentalium dalli. The sequence continues at coordinate 70,170,353 of CP136068.1, forward strand.
AAGGTGTCAAATATACCGTTCAATTAAATGAGAATTTAGATACATATACTTATATGCAAAAAACTGTTGGAAACATAGAAACGTATATACCCTGCAGACATAGAAAATGTCTTACGTGTTTGTATTTCAAACGCATTTGTGTGACTGGAGTATATAAAACAATATTGAAGAACCAATCTATATCCCAAGGACCAAACCATAGAACCAAAAAAAAAACTGAAGAACCAAAATAAGGAATCAATTGATAAACCTTTGAGGAACCAAGTATGGTTTGGCTTCATAAATTGGAGGCGATCATCTGAACCAGATTAGATTCTTTGATTGTGCGTAATATGTTCGATGTCGCATGATAGTACCTACAAGTTTTCCATGGCTGCAATAGATAGAGCTTAGAGTACGTGAATTACGCATATCTCCACGTACACATATCTTGCCAGATTCTCGCCGCCGACATGGTTACAATGCATACAAATATCGTCTGGATTCAAATAGACGGGGCATGATTGTTATTGTCCTCTGGTATGGACCTCTCAGAAGGCGTGTTCCGATATTCCATTTCTGTCGACGAGAGAAATGATTATGATATTGCATCCCCAACTTGATAACATAGTGTGTTATTTACTAGCAGGCCGAAATCTTACTAATCTTTCAAAAGCATGAGTACGCACTAGCGGCTAAAACTTTGAGTTTGCGTCTAGACAAAGAGAGAGCGAGATTGAGGGAAAAATATCAGAGACATAGGTTTTGGCAGTAGACTCAAGCGGAATGCGACAAACAGAGAAATCTCCCTGATGCCTTTATTGTTACGCTATAATGTGTATTCAGGGTCCTAAGTCAATATATATTAAACACGTTGTGATTTTTATGTTGATTTTAGTGTATGGAATAACAGTGCCACCCGATTAGTGCCACCCGACGTAAGCTATCTTGTTTGACATACACGTGTTATATGTTTATTTTATATATTTAAAAAAATCAACAGTCATATAAATAGTTATGGTCTTGAAATCTCACTAACGATATGTAATATTACTGATGCTGATTATGTAAGATTTTGACAGCGTTTTCAGTGGAACAAACTTTTCACAATGTAAATTAATGTGATCAATACATGTACTATGTTGTTTGTTGTAATAACTGGATACAATTCATATTTAGTAACGTAAATGATGGATGGCAATATCGTCTTAAAAAGTAAATATGAATTTTAGTTTTCGCCGAAATAACACGCATATATAATTGCAAGTTACATATATAGTTCACACATAGGTACGAGTCGTTCTGTATTTATTCGACAAAATATTAGCATGGAGTGTCTTTCTAGCGAATACGGATAAGAGGCGGTCATGACAGTGGTATACAATATGTCAACTGCGCAATCGTAGCAAACATTTCGTTAAACTCATAGTCACTCGTGACATAAATGTTGAATGTTTTGGCTTATTGTACCGACTAGAACTACATTTGAGACAAATGCAGAATGATTTGACACAAATACAGCAACCAAATAGTTTACAGTCCATTTAATAGCATCTTCATGAAGATAACTGTATATGTGTTGTCTTAAACTCCACTATTCCACAGTCAAGTGCTACGTTCTTGTGCGACCTTGAATTTATTTGGCTGCTGATTGTCAACATAATTATTTAGATATTGATGCTGGGAACGATAAATCCTGATGACGTCATGAATATGATGTTGATGCTAGTGGGTCACGAAACGACTCTGAAAAGAAAGAAAAATATCGTGTTAGGGATATTCAATTTGGGATTATTTTCATTGCTATAAGATACCCCGAAGATTCCCGAACATCACTCGAATATAGTTGATGCTAAATATAAACAACCGAACTGTCTTCGGGGAGAATGGCTAAAATGTAAGCTTGGAGATTTTTTAGGGAGGTGACTATAAAAGACAAGCTTGGCGAATATTATAATTTATAAGCCGTTCAAATGCTGTTTTCTCTTGAATTCTGATGGGAAACACCAGCCAAATACTTATATGACCGATTTTCGTACATTAATTGCCAATATTGGCAGTTACAACCGCCAAGCTCGATTTTAAAGTCAAAATATGAGCTGAATTTCGGCAATTTAAAAGTCGAAAATTCAAAACAGCCAAGCTCGAAAATGAGATTGAGAAATCATTTAACATGTTTTACATGAAAACTAGATGGTACATGTTTTAGAAACGAGAAATCTGAAAATTTGAACTTCACGCCAAAACAGCGTTTAAAAGATTCAAAAAAATTTCAAACCTCCAAGCTTGTCTTTTAGTCACCTTCCACAAAAATGGCCAAGCTTGGCGCCAAACTTGCATTTTAGCCACTCGCCTTCGGTGGAAAATGTAAATATGTACTGGCTATATGCAAACCCCGATACAGGCTGAATAACTCTAAATCCACACACGCCTAGGTAAACGTTGAGTTATTATCATGGAGAAACAATCATAATTTACTGTTACCACGATATATAATTGATGTCACCAAAAATGTTTGAGTAGGTTTCATAAGAACTGAGCAATGGGTGAACCATAAGAGTTCGGAGTTGAAATTTGCGAACGTATTTTTATGACTTACATTGATTGTTTTTATTTAAACGGACATGAATCGTTCGAACACCACAATTATATATCCATAATTTGGTAAGAGGTATCTCGAATCATACACACGCGGAATATTTCCGTACAAATTACATGCTTTGTTTCTTATATTTTTCGATAAATTTGAGATAGTTTCGTTTGTGCCGGTCAGCAGTCGCGTAAAATTTACAACAGTAGACAACGGAAAGCAAACCAAATTAGCTTTCGTTGCTCTGAAACGTGTATGTTACTACATAATGGTTATAGTACAGCAAATATAAAAAATTACCCCCCCCCTGGTGTGTTGTCACCCACACTCAAGTCAGCATAAAATCACATCTGTAAGCTGAATAGTTGATTATGATTGGGATAAAATTAATGCTAAAACAAGAAAAAATCAAAGCCATCATGGAAATATTATACCTAAATGAATATTGATCAAGAGTGGGTGAAATAATTAACCTGGCATTTAATGGGGGTATGTTTGAAAATTTGGTGATGATATTTTGTGCGGAATTAGGGTAGTATCAAAAGCGGTACATTTAAAGACGGAAATTGACATTGACCTATTCATTTTTTTGGGTCATATTGGGTCCGAAGGGTCATTCTTCAAAATTGACTAGGTTAGAAAGTTCCAGCATTCACAATGAATCAAGCATAGCCCCGGACATTAACACTGTCGCCTATGGAGAATAATTGGTGTACTGTAACCTATAATTGACGATTAAAGCGAAGAGAAACCAGCGCGGGAAGTTTTAAATAGTTACATGCATGTTGCCTTTTTAATCCGGACATTCCGTTTCCGATCCCGATGAATACAAATGACACGTTGTTCGTTTGGGGCACTTGTGTGAACCGCGAAACTGTTCTCACTAAATGTGCCCCAACGACCACAGGGCCGCCCCCCAATAATACACACATCCACCATACATTAATTTCTTATATTTATATAGATTTTTGATGATTTATTCTTATTAAAAAGCTGAGTGTTTTCTTATTTATTTTCACAAAATCTGCCAATAATTTGAGACTAGCCCACACAGCACATTAAGTCAGCCCAATATAAGACCCTCAAGCACTTAGAGACGATAACGTGATATATACAACTAATTGCATGGCTTCAGACGCAATTCGGCTGAATTTTGAACATGACGCCCAATATTTTGCTTACCGCTTTTAGTGATATGGTCAGTGTGTTTATTCGGGTATGAAACGGGTGACCCAATTGATAGTTAATCAATCACCGAACAGCATTTAGTGTAATACAGCCGGGTTATGTAAATAATTGCTATTAAGTTTCACATTTTTCGCTTGGTAACAGCAATGCATGGTAAGCGGAAATTTGCTCGGGGAATTTTTACTAATTTGGTAACATGATGTATCATGTTTCATCGGACGAGTCACTCTTAGGTATAATTATTCTGTATATGTAAAATCACCTGCTTAGTTTTTGTAGCAGGGGAAATACATGACGCCTTTTCGTGCAGATTTCTTGGCACACCATCCGATGTATCGTCCTCGCTTCTCAACTCCTGATCCGGATGATTCTGGTAAGATTATATCTGGATTCACTAATCCCTCCTCAGCGAGCTGAAACACGGACATGGAAACCAAATTATTGAAATTATAATGTATATTTAGCTGATACACGATGATTGAAGCTCGAGTATTTTGTTGTTGTTGTTTTTTTGTTGTTGTTATTTTTATAGAAACATTTGCAAACGTTTTCAGCTTAAGCGGTGCACGTTTGGCCAAACTTTCCTGGTATTTCTAAATGGATTTTCTCAAAATCTGTCAGGAATTTATTTGTGAAATTTGGAACAAGCGATTATTGTGATACAATATTTAAGAACCATCGAACACTTGGTTATTATAATCTCATTTGTTTCACTTTTATCGCATGGAAAATTTTAAAATTTCATCGTTTTAGGTACCAAGAACTTCTGTTTATTAGATTTGTTTCAAAAGTGCAGATCATATATCCATGATATCATATCTGAAGATCATGAGAGAGAGAAGACTTAATTTTACCTGATTCATGAAAATTTATGATTATTTTCATTTAGCAAGACAACTACCCTCAAATAATTTTCTATATTTGAGAATGTTCATGTTGTTCAATGGAAAATTGTGCTGAAATTAGTTCTGGGTCATGTCTTCATAACCAAGTTAAATATCACCACCATATCTCTTAAGGGTACGCTGCCAAGTTTGCACGGTACGGTTTGCCGTAGAAAACGATATGGTGCCAGAATATGAACGGAAACAAGCACACAAAGTGCATCTGTACCACAGCTAACTACGTGCGAAGTAAAATCTATGTAGTTCCACCTGTGGCGATGCTATCGGAATTTCCCTGTAAACAGCATGAATTTATATGTGAAATTCAAGATTTTTCGCCAGACAGATCCAGAGAAATACTTTGTTGAAAATCTCTTGCCATATTTGGCTGTATTTATGCAAAACGCGCATCGCCATCTTAAAACAAGGAATATTTTGCATGATGTCTTCGCAAAAATGACGATGGAAGTTTCATTCTCGTGACAACTGAAACAAAAGTTCTAGTTTCCGATAAATATTTACTGTTAAGATTGTTATTCAGTCAAAGAAAATGATACGGGTAACAATTCCCGCGTAATTTACCAATACCGGCATTTTATTTATTTGTCGACTTTTAAAGACGCATACATTAACTCTCGCGAGGAGCCATTGACTGGATGCGTTGACGTTATACGTCCACGGCGTGTCACCGTAACGTTAAAGACACGGTTGGTCTTGGCGGTGGGTATCCTGTGAAAATATATCCACCCGTCAAAAACCGCCACAAACAGAAAGAACATCAAAATGTAGATAGACTTTGTCTGTATACAAAAAAGAAATATCGCATAAACAGTATGTTATGGTCATATGTTTGACCATTGTTATGTAAACAAAAGCATAAAAAGTTACTTTTCTGGTGTTTTGTTTATATTATGATGGTAAACATAAAGAGCGTTCTTTGTTGGTGAATACCTGATATGGAACTAATAAAGAGCGTTTATACCATTTGTGTGTGATTAGCCAGTAGCATTGTGCTGTCTTCTGTAACACAATCAGGCTCTTGCTTAGGTAAAATATAGTAGGTCTTTATGATAACACGATGTTTACACGATGGTCATGGTATATATATGAACGGAACTGTATGCGTTTTAATGTTTTTCTGTTTACGGTGTTTGGAACAAATATGAATATTTTTGACAATTAAGGCTGCACGTGCCTTTAAGGTACATAATTTAATAGCTATACGATGAATCACTAAAGTGTACATTACCCAACACTTGGATGCAAATTTTAGCAACATATAAGATAAAAGTTAATGACATCGGAAAACTAATTGCAAATGACAAATATATAGCGAATGATTTGAAATAAAGACATATCGAGAAATGTATACGCGATATAATTGTGCGATGATGAAAAATCGTCTGGGGCAAATAAGCTTCGTACGTATAGATCCTTTGAGGATAAGTATATAATGGAGCCTTTCCTCGACCATACACAAAGCCACGAAGCGCGAGATATGTGTACAAGACTTCGTATAAGTAATCACAATTTGGAAATAGAGAACGGTAGACATACACGTAAACAACCGAAAACAGGTATGGGCCATTTGAGCCTGAATTAAATAAACTATATAAAAACAGATTGTGTATAATGTGCGATCAGGCACGTGTTGAAACTGAATATCATTTTGTTAGTGCATACTCTGATCTCAGGGCAAGACTTTTTCGAGATATTGTTCTTTCTCGGAAGGGGGTCTTTGAAAGTTTGGTATATCATCAAACAGTTATATTGAACACAATTTATGTTCATTTGTATTTACATGTTTTAAGTTTTAACTCATTATGTAACTTGCAACTGCCTATATATCTGGTGTATTGCAATCAATATTCTATTCTATTCTACTCTATTCTATAGGTGGCACAATCTAATACACTTCGTATCGATAATTCAATTTCTCACATGGAAAGCATGATAAAAGCGTCACCGGACTCTTAGTTGTCGGCTACGGTGTCATGTGAGTTTCAGCGAGATTTAAAACCCATTTCGCCTCACATGACACCGTATCCGGCAACTAATCGCCCTGTAACTGATATTATAGTAACAAATTGAGTTTTACAGTTAATTTATGCGTCTTTAGAATTCGTCAAATATATCAGATGCAGGTTTTGGTACATGCTAAGTACTGTGTTTTTAAATTCGTAGAAAACGATTTCATACAAATATTATTTTTCTTGGCGCCAAAATACATCGTAAATATGGCTGAGGCAGCAGAGTTCCAAGAAAAACAAGATGGTGTTTATCGACCCATTAAGAATGTGGCTTTCAGAATGGGGTCGGTGTAAATCACGGTGAAAAGAATATCTCCTAACCCCATAAAAGTATATCTCTATTCTCATTGGTTAATCTAGTAGGCGAGCATGATAAGTGTTGCTTTTATTGTATATATTACTAGATAAATTAATATGCCACGAAGTTACATTTATATGTGATTTTGTAGCAGGAACCCTAAACGTCGATGCGTTTAAGAGAGATCGCATTGAGTGACCCCGTACACGGGCAGCCGTATTACGCCATGGCCAGTTGATCAAACAAATAAATAGATGTCTTTATATCTGGTAGAATAGTATCTTCACTTCAAATGAAGTAGGACATTGATTTGTTTCCCTTCGCTAAATATCGAGCATGCCTTTTTCGTTGTAATTATATGGGGAAAGGGACGAGCTATAAGTTGTTATAACTTTGCCCAATCCCAATTGCACATAAAAGATGCAATGAAATATGTTAAACTATAAGGTGCACCTGTAATAGCGTAGGTCACCAGAGCCACGTGGCTCGTCAGCAATGCAAATGGCAGAAAGGGACAAACGCCAAACATACGTGTAGCCATGCACATATATGACGATTACTCTACAACTCGGTTTTATTAACCATATTTCAAATGGAAGATTAAGGTGTGACTCATGCGGTTTTAGCAGGGAATGTGTCGATGTGAAAAAAAATCCCACACCAACTGGATTGCAGCAGGTCACGTTAACCAGAAAAAAACCACGCCTGATAACATAAAATGATAGCATGATTAATGTTGATTTCGGATATTCAAAATGGTACAGAAAACGGCCGTTGATTGCTAATGAACTCTCTATCACGTTTTGTTCGTATAAATAAATCCCCTGAGCGAAATCGCTAGACAACGGAAATAAGTTTGATTGCAGATCAGACGATTCCCATGCCAGCGGCAAAGGAAAAACGCCCCGAGAATTGACGATTTTTTGCCTGTCTTCTATTACAGGAAATTGATTCACATTCTTTCGGAGACAGCGACAGTGATAATGGATATGTTTCCGCCTTTAATTTTTTAAGATTGATATGTGGCTGGATAAATTTCCTATACGTGATATACGCCTCGCCCACGCGAGGTGAATACATTGGGGCCTGGTTATACATATAGTGTACGTTCAGACACTGGCAAACTTTCCAGGCAATTCGTCATAGAGGGCCGTATATATATAGTGTATGGAATCATGTTTATGCCACATGTGCACCGGATGCTCGTGTAAACTACTGTATATTACATGGCGAAACAAGCTACGAAAGCGAAAAATGTCGTATGCGTGTGTAAATCCGACCCCGGAACAAGCGAAGGAATATAAATTATACAACGAAGTACGTATAACCGACGAAAGCGAAATTATATCAAACGTACACGTACAACGAAACAAATGAAGTAACCAAAATTAACAAACGAAATTTCGTTTGATTTTTTTCGGTTGTTGGCTGTATTGGTTCCAAAATATCTATTTGACTGGAGAACAGTTGAACGCGAAAAAACGTCAACTGCATGTTTTCTCTTAAGATTTCAGGAGATTTTCCAGTGTCCCAGCACTTTCCGGCATATTCAGAACTACGCGAAACAACCGAAGCAAGCGAATAAGCGAAAAATCAAACTAAATTTCATGCATGCATGAGAACAAATATATGTGCAGTGTTACGCTGTTCTGATGGAAACCACGTGCATGGGTAGTATAATATTTTGTCGCCGAGGAAAAGGATAACAATTACAACGAAACCAGCAAAGGAACCGAAATTATCAAACGAAATTTCGTTTGATTATTTCGCTTTCATCGCTTGTTTCGCCATGCAACATAGAGTGGTTTCCACGCGCGTCCGGGGTGGCAAAAACAGGATTCCATAAAAGTGTGCCACGATTTGAACGACCAACAACTTATAAAATGCATAGAGATGTAACTCACTGGTTACTATATACATATATACGCAATGAGATTTTTGTTGTTCCATAAGTAATTACAACTGACATTTGCCCGAAATTAGTTCGCAACATATTGCACGAATAAATCTTTCAATATACCGTGCCACTTCGCCGCACCAATAAGCAATAAAACAATGGAATATAAATATTATGTCACGCCGGAATGCAGTCTATGTAAACATACACTCAGATTCATACTGATACTGAGTCTATTGCATTCCCATCAACTTTTCATTTCTGAACGGTTGTGGGCTTCCCCCAAATTACGTCACACCGCACTAAATATAAATCTGAAATTAGTTGTGATTGACAGGCGTAAACATGGTCACATGCCAGTGCCGTCATGGCCGCTTCAACCCTGTGAAGCCGATTCTAAGAATCGGAATTAATAGTTGCAGGGTTTGTGACTTTTCGTTCGGCGGTTGTTTTACTGACAATAAAGGGAAACAGCTATCTTCCGGGATCCAAAATAATATGTACAATAACTAAGACAGATCTTCTTGAAATTATAAAAAATGTCAATTTATGTGGATCTCTTGGACTCAGAACAAATTATTTTTTAGATTGGCCAGGCGATTTGTCGCCCATGTTGTCAAAAAATAACACAAATCAACGGCCACGAATTAAAAATACATGAATGTCGGGACTATCTGCTGAAACAACTACAGAACTAAAAAAAAAAGTTAAATGACATAACAAAACGATCTATCAGTTCTCCAGTACCGGCAGTAGTACCACCGCAGCCAAAATGAGCGTAGAGCAACACAATTCTAGCACCAACCCCACCGAAACCCTCCCGACCTTACACAGCCGTATTATTAGCTCCAAAGATTGGCCAGTTGTACCCTAATTACAGTTGCCTGCAATCCAAATTCCGGTGATTCTTGATTTTAAACTTTCGACCGCTCGTCAACAATCTACTTTATTTGTCGATTTGTGAATTTCTCTTCCGGTATAACATGACGTCATGGATACTATTTTAACAACATTTAGCCACACCTTCGGAATTTCCACACCGAGAGCACGTGACATGTTACTAGTTTTTTATTGGGGCACACATTTCTTGGAGCTAAGTTTTGATTGGCGGTAATTACAAGGAATCCCGGGTTTGGGAAATGAAAACTGAACGAAAGGTCGTCAGACCCACTATTTTTTATATGTGGGTATGTAGTTTACTCCAGACTGGCCGGAATGTATCAATCGAAAGTATGTAATAGATAGCCAGCAGTTATGCAGAATTTCATGATAGTTTGCCTCGTAATTTTGGCAGCTATGTGGTCGCACACAGACATATAATATTATAGGAGATACTATTTGCTCTATAATTTAAGAACACTACATTTGGATCAATAAACGTCGCAATTATACCTGCATGCACATGTACTTGGTGAGCAACGCGCCCATGGTGTGAACATGCGTGTGGTAGGAAGACAGCAGGGGTGGTAGGAAGACAGTCATTTATGACTATATCACCCCTGGTAATATACATTTTATATATTCTATTATATCTTGTATATTCATGTGCACTATACGGGGGCTGGAGGAACAAACATACATGTTTTTTTATAACATCTCGCGCATGCATGCTCTGACTTTATACATGCCGATTTTTGTTGTTAATTATTTTCGCATTCTTGCCAGTAATGACAAATAAATCTGCCTGAAATTTAGAATATTACTCAAAACTGTGTAACTCATCGAAACGAATGCCTTTATTCAAAGTCGAAGAGGCTGTGGTCTCTGCACAAATGGCCCTACGGCTGTTCGCGCATATTTTAATCTTAGGCAGAGCCTTTATTCAGCGGTGGCCCCTTAGTGATCGTTTAAACATTTCGATTAAAGGGGTACTGTACGCCATTTTCATTAAATTTCCGGTGACAACAACGATCTAATATCGATAATATATAGAAACATAAGTAATTTGAGTCGAAGATGTATTCTGTAAACGCTCAGGTTAATAGGCTATCTTAAAATTTAATAATTTAAAAGTTAATAATTTGATATAAATTGAATTTATGACTGGAACCATAAAATGGCGTCAATTAAATTACGAATTTCCGTAATCAAATAAAGAAATTGAGGGATACTGGATTGTTAAACCGATCGCACACACGATCGCTTAAAATATTATGATGACACGGGGAGAACACTCAAGCCACTCACTGACTAGCGACGATACAATAACTTAAATGATTGTATGGGACTAGTATGCCTATAATATAACTTTTATTTGATTCATTTGGTTGAAAACTGTACAAAAATTACTCGACAACGACAATTTGTATTTTTGCATTCCGGTAAATTTGTCATCCGTAACACTACTTCGTACTCAACAGACTTTCAAATAATGAAAACAATGTTACCTTATTCTCCGACTCGGAGACTATAGAAACCAACAACAACATTTGGCGTACAGTACCCCTTTAAAACAAAAATTAATTATCATTTTAGTTTTTTTGCTCCTTGCTCAATTTAACATTACAATATTTTTATTTATTATTTTTTAAACCTAACGCTGTTATAACATCCGCCAGGATAATCCAAATTTCAGATCATTCTCTTCTTCTTTTTTTTTTTACATATCTATCAACATAATTCGCATGATCGCACGAGTTTCCATACGTGTGATAATTCTCAGAATCGCACTAGTGCAATCTGTCGACGGGCTTATTTCATTCAGTGTTGTTAGACTGGTTCTCGCCGTTACTATTTTTACTTTTTCAATCACGACAATAAAGAAACAATAAGCGATCAATCGATGAGATGATTCATTCAAGTAGTTTCATTTCAAGAATATGTTTGTCGAGGCACATAATTTAATTTCAAACGCATCATTAAAGATGGGTCAAGGTCACTCGCAGATAGACGTCGTTACAACTCAATTAAATTAACATTTTCTGTACCGGAGATGTACGATTGTGAGTCAACTTACTATGATACGGAGATATTCAATAAAAATAGAACCGAATGAGTGTCTGGATTTTGACGAATTATCGCACTTGATTTGTTGGCGGAACGTATCGAAGTATCGCTCCGCCAACTAATCTCTTGCGATAATTTCGTCAAAATCCAGACACTCATGCGGTTCTATCTATAAATCGTGATTTCAATGTCATTATTTAATATTGCCCGATCACCTGTTCATAGCTATATAATGCCCGTTGATATAGGCAGACACGTACCGACAGGGGGTGTGAGGGTGGTGTCTCTCCCAATGAGGACCATAAATTTCAATAGTTCGAAATTTCATAACTCAAATTCCAATAGTTCGAAATTAAAAGTAACAAGTAAATCGAATGATCAAAGCGTTTCAATCAGAGTTCGCGATTTTCCGACTCCGAATTTGTGCCGGTTGTTTATTTTCCGACTCAGAATTCCAATTCTAAATACTCGTCACCGATTTTCCAATTCCGGAATTGTACAAATAGTTTTTTCCAGCTCCAAATTCCGAACCAGGATTCTATTATGTTTTACATTTGAGCTTTTCAAATAATGTAACTCTATATATTGTTAACTTGTTGATATGTATATATGTTAAATATGTTTTTTTTAATTATTATTATTTTAAATGTTCAAGGGGATATTGCACTTATTCATTAAGTTCCTCTCATAGCAGTATATAAATCAGTTTATTTAAATTTGTCCTGCAAGGTACGTAGCAATGTAATGTCAATATTACAAGCTAATACGCAGTCATTTGAGTAAATACATTTCAGTAATGCTCATTACCTGAACCCATATTTGAAATTGAAGGCAACGCATTTCCTTCAAGTTCAGACTGATATGTTTTACCAACCATAGCTTGATGGTCACTAGCCTGTAAGCAATGTCAAACCACCATATATTTCAGATGACAGCTTTAACGATATAACAATCATTTAGCATGCAAAATTGTTACCATTGTGTGATTTATAACTTGTGACTCCTTGGAATTTGAATACATGTTACTCGTATTCGTTCCTCATTATAATCCTCAACCATATTCTGATTAATATCATGTATAATGTACTTCATGCACAGTGTACTCAATACATAACACATGGACCAATGCTATGCCATTCTTGTTAATAGTGTCTTTATTTACACAGTCCATGCACTTGAAAAGAACATATAGAAACCCAAAGTAATAAGCCATTAATCCAATATTGGAATTTTGCATTAATCCTATATAGTTGGAATTTTATTAGACCAAATCGTATATAGTTGGATATTTTATGGTCTCACCCCGCCAGTTGGAACCCCCTAGGAACGTCCCTGTATATAGGTAAGTGTGCCAGCGTGAGTACGTCAATGAGCGGATGATTGAATATAACTGTCGGATGAATGTTCTATAATGTAATAAGCAAAATAGTATAATCATGCATCTTCTTGTATATGTAAATTCATATATGTTTCAATAACAACGAACTTTCTAAATGAAGCAACGCGTATGACTTTGTATAAATTGTATGAACTTTCTCAAACCCAAATGATTCAATGCGATATCCAGAATGTTATCACATATACACATTCAAGTACTATATATAGTACATCACTCGCAACTGTAGTCAGAATTAATCGATGTGGTCACACCCCGCCCACTTCCACTGGGAAAAGAAACCCTGCTTGAAAGGCAGATGCGACCCACCCACGCAGTTTATTGACGGAATCAAATTGCTTTAATTTCTCGTGAGTTTTGACTTATAGGACGGGAAATTACCCAACTGGTAATCGGAGTAAGAGCAACTTCTTACATCCGTGTCAGTAATGGCTTTTCATCAGTCCTTCGGGATCCACCGATAAGAAGCTCATTGGGTTAAAAATTACCCTTTATGCCCAATTTCGATTTCCAATTTTGCTGAACTAAGATATGACCAAGCCATACAATTGTGTAATGGTAAAATACATCCACCGGTCGCCTGTGTGGGCGACACAGCTAGCCAAATATTCGAACAAATTGCTCGAAATATGGATGAAACCCGAGGCATTGGAGGCATGCACCATGGCAAATCGTATACATTCCACTTTGTATTCCTTTAAGAAATGGATGTTGATTTTTTTGCAATCCATGGAATATGGTATGGGATGCCAAATTCACATTTAATAATTAATTGCGCTTAAGCGCAATTCATGGTTATATGTAACTAAACACCCCTGGTGAATAAATAGGTTTATCCATAACTTAGCCTTAACTCCTATTGACATATCACCTCTTGTTTCATTGGTTTGGATGGGTTGGGAGCTAGCCCAACTCTTTATGAAAACGGCTGACTCGCAATAGTATTACCTTCTGTTTTAGTCGGGGCAATTCGTGATAGCATTATATTATATTCTGTATTAGTTGGGGCTACTCACAGTAGCATTACCTTCTGTATTAGTTGGGGCAACTTTGATTTTCTTCAATTTTCCAGTATACAGGAAGCAAGCCCTCAGTGACACCACATTTGTGCTATATTACCATAGAAATACTATAGATCTGTGCAAGAGATGCTGATTTGATAAAAAAAACACTAGAGCTCGAGGACAGAGACACCAAAGCTCCAGGAATGAGACACCAATTTTTGGGCAGGGATGCTGATAATATGAAAATAGGGGTTTCCCCCCTGATTTAAGTCAATAAGTAAACCATATGAGGTAAGCAAGCCCTCATGAAGTGACACCACATGCATGCTATATTACCATAGTGGCCCAAATCTGTGCAAAAATACTTTAAAAAAATTATATAAAAAAATACTAGAGGTCCCGGCAGGAGACATCAATTCTTTGGATATAGGGATTCTGATAATATGTAATATATTGCTGTACATATTCTCACTGTTGACTGTTGAGTACTCAGGCTAATTAAAACAGGTTATAATCAGCCCAATGCTCCTCTTGTGTTGCTGGGTGATACACCAGGTCATGCCAATAGTTTAGGGGTAGGTTAGATAGTAGTTACAATTCCGCTTAAGCGTAATGAATTGCGCTTAAGCACAATTCATTACACTTAAGCATAAATGCCCTATTTGTGCTTAAGCACAATACGTGGCATTTGCGCTTAAGCGCAATTATTTGCGCTTACGCGCAATCAATTGCGCTTAAGCGTAATTCAGTATTAAATATGAATTTGGCCTCCCATAATATGGATTCAAGTTGGTCCGACTGTTTGTTTGGCGTTTCACACATAAAATGTCGAACCACTTGCATTCTTACTCCATGCAGGGAATGCAACAAAATTGACATACACTTCGTATATGTACACTCAACTTGCAGGTTAAAATACCATTTAGCGCCCATTTTGAACGACATTCTGGTGTTGCGTTCATACGATATGAAAAGAAGTTATGGCGTGCGCACGACTTCACATGACGCGAGGTCAACCAACCAACCAACAGAACAACGTCTTCCATTTCACTGCGCGAATGCAAGTAGCTGTGAGTGCAAATATTAAAACTTTCGCCACCAACAAGAACTAATGCATATAAGCATAGTGTTTAGACACGATGTCTACCTAAGTTTAGCACCACGTCTTCTAAATCACCACATGCATGTTATTATTCTACTTATATTAATGAATCATAATTATAATTCATGCTGTAATAGAATGGGTCGATCAGTATGGAATTATTTCAGGGATTTGGCTCCAACAATGAATTAATTGGTCCAATGTCGTATCACACGTTGCATACAGAAGTACTTGGTCACATGTATTTCTGATTGTGGCGCCTTAACCCTTTCATGGTGGGAGCTTCCTGATGTTTTGCGAAAACCCTGAGCCAAGCATTCTCTTATATTATTATGCGAGTCGACCGTAGGTCATTGGCATTACAAATTTTATAGTATTTTTAATGTAAAAGAAATTTGATTTTTTTGTGAAATTATTAATTATCCTAGATGTTCTTGGTACAGAAAGGGACAAAAAATAAAATTATATTTTTAACCTCTCAAATGTAAAATCCATTGTTTTTGTTGTCTCTTCATAATTGCTCAGTTTCTATATACAATGAAGATGATGATACGAGAAACTCAGGATCTTTTGCCAGACAGATCCAGAGAAATTCTTTGTTAGATATGTTGCCATTTTTGGCTGGATATATATATATCTTTATTTCCTCCATCTAGGAGAGTATGTTTTACAAAAACAAAACAAAACATAATTTTTTTTATAATAATAATACAGAGAAACAATAGATAATAATTCCAGCCACCATGAAGCACAAACACTCATCGAAACAAACTCGCATAAGCACATAATCTCATCAGCTTGCATCCGAATCCATGTTTACACATATACATAAAAAATGATATACATACATGCACATACACCCTCGCCAATAAACACCCCTACATACACACACGTATACAGTAGGCCGTACAACACAAATATAAACTACATTTACGCGGGTGCACAATCATACTTATATACACATGTGTGTATATACATACATGTGCGTACACATAACTACACATATATCAGGGCGGCCACGCACACCGGTCGGTTATAAGGCAATCCTTAATACCGTGATATGCGTTGCCGCCCCAAGCTGCTAATGTGTACAGATTATGGATACATACATATATACACACATACACATGCACACACACACATATATAATACATACACACACATGCATACGTACACACACATATATTTATATTTGTAATGGAAAATGCCTATACCGTACGGTCACCGACCCGTAGTTGATAACTACTAAACATTAACAAATGATACCAGGACATGCCGGGATGCGGAATTCACTGGGAATTGAAAGGAAGATAATCGACTTATTTTAGTTAAGAACGTGAGTGTATCATTATCTATTGTTCTGATTAAGATATATGTGTCTGTTTGACGTCACGAAAGCAACAGAGGAATTAACAATGCAAATACAATTTATCTTGCAGTTTACGTCATTGGTTACGAGCGGACAAAAACACCCATGTATACCACAAACGGCGCGTTGCCCTTAAAAAGAAACGAGCCATAGTGGAATCCGCATCACGGCCATCTTCCGGCACGTACCCTAGAAATATGCGTCTAATGTCTTCGAGTGGCATATTGTCAATATGAGTGAACATTGAACACGAAAATTTATCCAAAAAATCATACCAAATGGTATTTCTGATATGAATCAGAGCATAACACTCAAACAGAATATGCACAAGCTTATCGACGAAACCCCGTCCGCAGGCACCGCACGTGGAAGGTGTTGAGATAGCTTCAGAACAAATGAGCTGAGCCGCTGTATGGAAATTATTCTTTTCTGAGGGGAACTTCTTACACATTACCCACAGGTATGACATATCAAGATTGGTATGCACCAATTTAAATTTCTAAAAAGAATTATCGTTCTCAATCCTGTATAACCACTCACGCTCCCAGTGCAGTGCCGTCAAGTTGATAAGGGTTTTCCATGTGCACTTATCAGGAAATAATGAAGATGATATGTAATCGTGTACATAAGTAATTAAGTCGTGTTCTTGTAAGGCCTTGAAAAGATCTTTGAAGTAAAGATTCTTGTTCGAATCGGAAATGGACGAACAGTAGAATTGGAGTAACCGTAGAATAAATATTTCTTTGACAGCTTTGGAAGTATTTAAATTGCAGAGGGAATAGAAAAATGACATTTTTCTTCGGTATATGTACCATTCAAGCGGATAGGCTCACAAGAGACCAAGTGCCATGTCAGTTCTGGTTCGCATATGCAAGCCTTGTATGTGTTTCAAGCACAAGCGATGAGACCTTTCGAGGCGGTCGCTATCAGTTTTAGTTAAAGAATGCAGAAGCTCTGAACCATATAAGCCACATGGAAGTACAACAGATTGATAAAATTTGAAGCTGCTGGCGGGTGTTATACCACCGATATGTAAGCCAGCATTGGATAACATAAAATACGTTCCACGCAGTTTAGAGCATATGTTTTCAACAAATTTTGAAACAAAGTTAATCTTTTCTAAGGGAATTCCAAGATGAGTGACACTTTCCGTATCTGTTATGCGGTGACTGTCCAACAACCAGAACCGTTGGGAGCGAGCCGAAACAACCGTGGACTCGTTAAATACAATAATAACTGGTTTCTGTGGGTATATGTACACTCAACTTGCAGGTTAAAATACCATTTAGCGCCCATTTTGAACGACATTCTGGTGTTGCGTTCATACGATATGAAAAGAAGTTATGGCGTGCGCACGACTTCACATGACGCGAGGTCAACCAACCAACCAACAGAACAACGTCTTCCATTTCACTGCGCGAATGCAAGTAGCTGTGAGTGCACATATTAAAACTTTCGCCACCAACAAGAACTAATGCATATAAGCATAGTTTTTAGACACGATGTCTACCTAAGTTTAGCACCACGTCTTCTAAATCACCACATGCATGTTATTATTCAACTTATATTAATGAATCATAATTATAATTCATGCTGTAATAGAATGGGTCGATCAGTATTGAATTATTTCAAGGATTTGGCTCCAACAATGAATTAATTGGTCCAATGTCTAATTATCACACGTTGCATAAAGAAGTACTTGGTCACATGTATTTCTGATTGTGGCTCTTTAACCCTTTCATGGTGGGAGCTTCCTGATGTTTTGCGAAAACCCTGAGCCAAGCATTCTCTTATATATGCGAGTCGACCGTAGGTCATTGGCATAACAATTTTTTTAGTATTTTTTAATGTAAAAGAAATTTGGTGTTTTTTTGGTGAAATTGTTAATTATTCTAGCAGTTCTTGGTACCGAAGGGGACAAAAAATAAAATTATATTTTTAACCTCTCAAATGTAAAATCCATTGTTTTTGTTGTCTCTTCATAATTACTCAGTTTCTATATACAATGAAGATGATGATACGAGAAACTCAGGATCTTTTGCCAGACAGATCCAGAGAAATTCTTTGTTGGATATGTTGCCATTTTTGGCTGGATATATGCAAAACTTGTGTCTTCCCCTTGACTCGAGCGAGTCACCCGGGAAACACGGATAACATGCATGTAGAAACCACACGGGACGGATATCGCTGTACCATCGATCCAATAAGAGCGACGATCGGGAAATTCAATTCTTGACTTGCAATTTTGCGACTTCTAGTTTTAAACCCAAACGATGCAATTAAAACACCCGTTTTGTATATAATAAACCATTCATACTGATATGAAAACCGCTTTCTTGAGCTAAACCAAAAAAGGCAACTATTCCAACACAATTCTAGTCCCTTCACGCTTGCACTTCGTATACGCCGTGGGTTAAACTCTCAAATTTCGACTTTCAAATAGTCGCTATTACAAACGTATATATATATATGTTCACACACATCATAACGGTGCATTATACATATATACACTTACACCCCATGCCAAGTATATGTAGTGAAATGTGGACGACCGTTTTGGGAATATTGCTGTCACACCGGCGTATATTTTGTTCGTCTTCTTCCACCACCTTCAGCGATTATCGAGCTGCTAATATATTAGAAGCCAAGACATATCATTCTGTTCTGCGCCATCCCTGGGGTAATTCCATCTTATTGCGAAGAACCAACGGTCTGCATGAACAGAATCATGCACGTGGTAGAAACGTCCATCAACTCAACCACATGTGACATCCCGAATATCGATGGAAAATTGGAAAACTTCGCCAGGCAACACGCAGGTCGTGTCTCCGATTGTCTGTCGCGAATGATAGACTTGTACCCTAAGGGGGGACACTCTATATAGGAGAACCATCGACCGACAGATGGTGTTATCCGTAAAATTGAGCTGTTGTCAATGTAGCAAATTGTGTTCTTGGATCGATGTAACGAGTCAGTTGTCAACGAACATAGACCATTCGTGCCATTTAAGTTACAGCATCAAAGCGTAATAAAGTATGTAAAGGGCCATGGACGAATGACCATGTATCACCGGTAATCACCGCGAACATTCTATTATATATGCAACGGGCATCGCATATTGCATATATAGATCTATACAATTTCCGCAAATATCATTTTCGCGGTCATTAAAAGTTTGAACAAGTCAAGACAAGACAATTTAATTTTTCTTTTGCCATGGTTTGATATATAGAGTCCCCAGTTTATAGCGGAATTTACAAAACGAGTCTAGACCTAATTTACTGGACGAGTTTCGTAAACCATTCATATTGATATGATTGTTATGTAACTGGGAAAGATTTGTAGATTCTATTTATTACATAATCAAAAACCTCGACAAAACATACCTAAATCAACAAATGGGATGCGAAACTAACATCGGCTTCTCTAAAGCATGCAATGACGTTTCACTTAACTATGCGTTGTTTGCCCGCGTGAAGAAATAGTCCCAGATAAATAAGACTCTTTTGCGTATTTAATGGGGTATATTTAGTTACATAACTTTTCAAACTATTCATTCATTATAGCTTGGAAAAATATTGGAAGCCATAGTATTTTGATACGTATCTTGTGGAATGTAAACAGACGACAAACCGGAAGTCAAAGGTCACCTGGCACTATTTCCTGTTATTAAACGAACGTTTAATATCACAATTTATAGAATGGGTCTATTGAATAGAATAAAAATCGTTATGGCCTAATATATTCTAAGTTGTCGGTGTTTTTATCTGCGGTTTCAGTAGTTTGCGGTGATTCTGGTCAGTCTCCAGGATTTATGTTGATTCTTGGTGAGTTATGGTCAGTCTCCAGGATTTCTGTTGATTCTTGGTGAGTTCTGGTCAGTCTCCATGATTTCTGTTGATTCTTGGGGAGTTCTGGTCAGTCTCCAGGATTTCTGTTGATTATTGGTGAGTTATGGTCAGTCTCCAGGATTTCTGTTAATTCTTGTGAGTTCTGGTCAGTCTCCAGGATTTCTGTTAATTCTTGGTGAGTTCTGGTCAGTCTCCATGATTTGTGTTGATTCTTGGTGAGCCCTGGTCAGTCTCCAGGATTTCTGTTGATTCTTGGTGAGTTATGGTCAGTCTTCAGGATTTCTGTTGATTCTTGGTGAGTTCTGGTCAGTCCCCAGGATTTCTGTTGATTCTTGGTGAGCCCTGGTCAGTATCCAGGATTTATGTTGATTATTGGTGAGTTCTGGTCAGTCTCCAGGATTTCTGTTGATTATTGGTGAGTTCTGGTCAGTCTCCAGGATTTATGTTGATTATTGGTGAATTCTGGTCAGTCTCCAGGATTTCTGTTGATTATTGGTGAGTTCTGGTCAGTCTCCAGGATTTATGTTGATTCTTGGTGAGTTATGGTCAGTATCCAGGATTTCTATTGATTCTTGGTGAGTTCTGGTCAGTCCCCAGGATTTCTGTTGATTCTTGGTGAGCCCTAGCCAGCATCCAGGATTTCTGTTGATTATTGGTGAGTTCTGGTCAGTCTCCAGGATTTCTGTTGATTATTGGTGAGTTCTGGTAAGTCTCCAGGATTTCTGTTGATTAATGGTGAGTTCTGGACAGACTCCAGTATTTCTGTTGATTATTGGTGAGTTCTGGTCAATCTCCAGGATTTTTGTTGATTATTGGTGAGTTCTGGTCAGTCTCCAGGATTTCTGTTGATTATTGGTGAGTTCTGGTCAATCTCCAGGATTTTTTTTGATTCCTGGTGATGGTGAGCTCTGGTCAGTCTCCATGATTTCTGTTGATTCTTGGTGAGTTCTGATCAGTCTCCGTGATTTCTGTTGATTCTTGGTGAGTTCTGGTCAGTCTCCAGGATTTATGTTGATTATTGGTGAGTTCTGGTCAGTCTCCAGGATTTCTGTTGATTCTTGGTGAGCTCTGGTCAGTCTCCATGATTTCTGTTGATTCTTGGTGAGTTCTGATCAGTCTCCGTGATTTCTGTTGATTCTTGGTGAGTTCTGGTCATTCTCCAGGATTTCTATTGATTCTTGGTGAGCTCTGGTCAGTCTCCAGGATTTCTATTGATTCATATTAATCCGCTCCTCGTATAAGTTCACCGTGGATCACGGCGTGAATCCTGGTAATCCACATTGGGTTCCCCTTGGTGTTCAGTGTTTTGCTTTAAATAGTTAATGTCGTGCTTGAATATGCGATATATTTTACCTCTACTTGATAGGTCTAAGTCGTTTTGTCAACTATATAGATACAATAATTTAGGTCGACAAATAAATGAGATATCGATATGCATGTGTCACCTACTCTGAGGAACATAAATATATTTTTTAACTACTTCTAGTTCGTTTCCATAGTACATGAATTAATAAGCTTAATAAACTATTTTCAATTTTACGCGCACAGGTGAATCAAGCGCTCTTTGTTTTTAGCATAATTGTGAGCTATAACCTACATGTAGCAAGGAACACTCATTATTAATAAATGCTGAAGAAATCTAACACACGTATGCCTGTCAGACTTCAACCACCGCGGGGTGTGATAACAGACATGCCTCAATTGAACTACCAAACTATATGCATGTCCACGTAAAAGTTTCAAGAAGTAATAAATTGCAACCATGTATTTGATATGACACATGCATTCGATATCGATCTACATGTTTTATATATATAATTAAAATCACCTGCCAACGTAAGGATTCCGTACAAGTAATTTTTCAACTGTGTTAAGATATCCGTATATAACTTTATATTTGAAAGAAACGGCTATTATTTTACCATATCAGGACAGGTCTCGCGAGGAAATATGTTTCTTGTTTAATGCAGAAAGTGGGGACCCGATTTTACTCAACGGTCATTCAATAACGTTGTTTAACTTAAATGAAGTCATGAACAATAGCAGTCTGACGAAATGAAGACGATGTAACGATTGTCTTGGTTTAAACCCTTAAAATATGTTGACGACTCTAGACATAAACATATGAAATATTGCGCTGCTAGACGATGTTTCTTACTCTGAATGTTGGGCATAATGTACTGTGCCCCAAACTGATGTCCGCACGATGAGATGACGTTTGACGGAGAAACCACTATACAAGTATATATATACCCACCTCTTGCAATGCAACAAGAACCAATTCTTTAAATACTTCCATATCTTTGGGGGCTTCTTTTGCGATTGCTGGTGCACTCCTCTGAAATGAAAGCGACCTTACACTTTAAATGAGAGTATTCATTCAGCACACGCATTCATCGCGTCGATACTATAAATAACTTACAATTTAAAGATGCCTCCTCCGATTTTACAACAAGTTAGTCAATATTTCATGTACACATTTTCATCTTATACCAGACAAAATACAAACTAAAAATCACAACCACTCATATGATACAGGCATCGCGAATACCCATATAAACATCACTCAAATCGTAGGGGCATCGCGAATACCCACATAACATCACTCATATCGCACAGGCATCGCGAATAACCGATATAAACAAATATACTTCAATCGCGCATATGGTACATGCATCGCGAATACCCACATAATACCCACATAAACATTCATCACTCACATGGTACATGCATCGCGAATACCCACATAAACATTCATCAGTAATACACTGACTGTACAAATTATCATAATAACAAACGTGTTTTGCATTGCGTTATCTCCCATTTCGGACAACGAAGGCGATCATTTAATTTTTTTTTCATCTGACAAATGAAAACGTGTCAACACGTCCTCTTTTGTAAGTCGATACCAGACCACCAAAACATCTTAGTATTGAGCCCATGGGCTCATGTGTACGATATAATTATTTTCTGCTATATAAATTAGAAATCGTACACATTGTAGTTTCATGAAGTCAAAGCTGACGTGTTATCTGTAAACATTACATCAAATCATTAAACGCTCCTGTTCTGTAAACTCTATCGGTATATATCTAATTATTGGGGTGTAACACGGGCTGTCCAGCAGTGTCTGGTGGTGAGAGTCAATGATCGGTGATCGGAATTCGATTATCTTCCACGATTTCCCAAGATGGCATTGAATAATCACGCAAAAGTCGGTAGTAGTTTCGTACCTACACTCAGGGGATACTATTGTGAGTGACCTCTGTTTCTCGAGAAGTTCACGCACTGATCCCAACAAGACACAACTCTAGGCATTTCAGTTTACGCATACGAATTAATGATGCCTCGATTTTATGCCATAAAACCAATGCTCACGGAAAGTACCAAACTATGGTTATCCAATGATAAACTTACACAAATCTGGTTATCACCCATTCGGTGCAACACCAACTCGTGTTTATATAGAAACGAACCATGCAGTTTCAGCATTTGATCGGTTTGTTATGAACCACTGCGCTCTGTAACTTAACGGAAGCCACCGGGGTGTCTTGGCGTATGCATGTAAATTCCAAAATGACCACTCGTTTTATATCCCTCACTTTTCGAAGAAAAGCATATATTGAATTTACTATGTCGGTATGTCCTCATGTACACCTGTCCGTCCTGGTATATATCTCTGCCACGGGTGATCATATCTGAATGACATTAAATTTTGCATGGTATGGATGTTTGCCATCAGAAGTAATTTCAAAGTAGAGCTCAATGATGTTCTCGATTTCAATTCTAGAGTTATCCTTCTTTGTAATTTCAGTCATTGGTAAATTTCAATGAAATGTGGAATAGATGTTTGCCACTGATCATAGCGCTTTCCAAAGAGCGCCGATTAACGTTGTTTGCATTTTCCTCTCAAGAGTTATCCTCCTGTGTGTATCTGGAATTGTTCTTGGCCGTCCACGTATTTATCTTATTCATGGGTTATACATGTATGATCACACGAAAGTTGGTACCGATGTTCACCATCACAGTGTGTTTCCCTTTAAAGTTATTCTCATTTGCTTAATTTATATACGGATAAATATGCCATAAAGCCACGTATTTTCCATGATGTATACTCACCCGTTCCCGTTGTATTTCACCCTCTGCTGCAGGTGCGCACAATGACGGGATGACCAACACGCAAATCACACAAACGCCGAATGAAACAACGGTTTTGGTGTCCATGGTCTGAGCTGCGTTATAAGTTTATCCGACTGGAGATCCTGGAAACAAAGAAGAAGAAAATTTCATCAAAAGATGTGTAAATTGTAAGCTAAATGGAGTATCGGCGATAATGGGGGTATTATGCGTGTACAGAACAAGTTTCACCAAGAAAGCTTCGTCTATGTTTGCCATCACTGTCTTGTCTATAAAACAACTTAACTATATACAGCCTTCACCCTTCGGTAAGTAACTGTCAGTAGTAAGGGGGTCTCGTTGACCCCACATGTAAAAATAGATTTTTTGGGTCTAAAATTGTTTGTACTAAAATATTCCCAAAAAAAAATTCAAAACCCAAAATTTTTTTTTCAAAATTTTCAAAAAAAAAAGTTTTAATCTCAAAAATTTATAATGAGTTTTCGGTTTCGGATAATCTCGGTATTAAAATTTTTTAAATTAATTGAGTGTAATATCTTTTGTTATTTTTGTTCAACCAAATTTTAAATATTTTTCATGAAATAGCTTTATACCAATTATATGTGTATGGACAGGTCCGAGTAGCTGTAATTTTGGACATTGTGACCATCGGTATGAATGCATACATTCCAGTGTTTATCAATCAGACGCAGTCCCTACATCATATAATTGTCATACCTGAAATAATTTGACACCATTACTCTTACATGAATAATAAAGAGCGTTTATTCTTTACTTCTCTATCCCGATGAAGTTATTGAGTATATGACAGGTGTGCATTATCACGAATTATTGGAAGTATTGAGATGTTGTACTATTTTGAAAGCAGTCACGATATTTGAGCGTGTCCAAAAAATTTCAAAAACTTCCAAAACTTTCAAAAATTTCAAAAATTTCAAAAATTTCAAAAATTTCAAAATTTCAAAAACTTCAAAAACTTTCAAAAATTTCAAAAATTTCAAAAACTTCCAAAATTTCAAAAATTTCAAAAATTTCAAAAAACTTCAAAAATTTCAATATATAATGAAGATGACGAGCAACCAATTTTCGACTGGCCTGAGACATTACGTTATGGAATGAATAACGACAGCGGATCAGAATGTGATCATACACGCAATAATAGAAGTTACTTTGATGTTGTTATGAATAGAATTTTATCAACCTTACGTATTAACAGTTTATTGAGTTATGCATACATATAGTACGTCACTTGGACATTTTATCAGTTTATCACGTGATCACTAAATGTGGCAATCGGGTATCCACCGATGCCTGCAATGTATTATTTATAATAATTGGACTCATTTATCTCACGTAAATAATACTCTTAGTTGTTCCAATAAAATAGTTATCAAATTCGATCACCAATAGATTTGACTGTGGAATATAACGACCTTTAACTTATTTATCGATCTATGTTAGAACATGGTCTTAACAAAAAACATGACCATAACAAAAATTACCTTACCTTTATGCATGAATCTAATTTGACCATGCGTAAATATTGTCAGCTTATCGTTGGATTTACTCATCAGCCGATAAGCTCAGGTACAATTGTATCATGTTTACATGGACTGACTGCGGTCATAGCGTGACGAGCAAAATGTGATGTTTACACACTTAAGCTCTGGATAAACAATACATATCGCATCTGAATGAATTTCTGGAATGTAGGTTAGCCATGCATTCACAGACACTGGAATAAAATAGTCACTGTCTATAGAGAAGTATGACCTTGTACGTAAATAACAAAGCGCGTGATCGAGTCTATTCATTCTCAATAATAGATGGTCATTTAGTCAAAACAGTATGATGTCCTTTATCCCCCACACATTGGAGCCACACATTACTTGATGTTCACTTATACAGTTGTATGTCAATTATCAGTGGAGTGTCAGTGTACTTCATTGTGAATTAAATCACTCTGGGTTATTTGACTATAAACTATAAACATGTTACACCACAGCCGAGGGTTATTGTAATTTAATGAAAATGTCACACCGAGGTACGCCACCTTGATTGCTTTCAAAAATAGTGCAACTTACCTGTTGGTAATACACGAATGAAGAGCGTTTAACTGATACGAAATTACTACACGAATGAACTGAGTCTTGACATTTATATTTCACATCTTTCTTAAATGTTCCAACACATACATACATAGACATAGTGTTATACAGTCTTATATGTACACACGCTACGACACCATTAAAGGTGGACAATACACTCACGATGTGACAACATATACAGACATAGGCATAGTGTTATACAGTCTTCTATGTACCAACGCTATGACATAATTAAAGGGGGGATAATGCACGCACGGTGTGGAATGTTAAAGTGACACGAAACAAGGGACGTGATGCAATATTGGTGTTTGAATATTAAAGGAACACAAGACACTCTAAAGGGACACTCACTATGAATGAATGTTAACAATACAAGCGCAGTGGTTGAAAGTTAAAATGACACAGAACAATATTTAAAGTTCAAATTTTCGGGCACTTAATGCGCCTTTTATCATTACGTATCGTTTCTCACTCTACAATTCCCAATAATCCACTCACTCTCTCCCCGCTTATAGATATATAACGAAAACGAGAATATCATGTTGATGAAGTTTATTGAAATTTAATTGTCCGAATTGTCATCACTTTCGTCAGAAGTGTCATTTGTTTCGTCCATGAATTTTTCTAGCATCGGTTTGTACTTTAATATTGACATTTTCACTGCATCACATTCTCCATAACCATTATTCAAATATTTGTCGACTTTATCCATGACTCTGTTGTGCAGAGTCCCATTGCGCAGCTGCAGATACGATACTATTGTCCAAGCATAACCATTCATAAAGTGCTTCATATCTTTACTTTTAAGGTCCTTGTCAGCTTGTTCTTTTGCTTCTGTTTCTTTCGAACCATTTTCCTTATACGTATCCACTTTATCACTCCATTCCTCACGTGTTTTATCTCTACTCTCATCACTCAAACTTTTGAAGTATTCATCTTCATTCAATTTAAATTTAATTTTCTTATTCTGACTATCATCCGTGTCCTCAGTTAATTTTCGTTTTAACTTATTTTCTTGACACCAGTTTTTTACGTGTCTCTGAACATCATAATGATCTTCGAACAAAAGCCCGCAGTCATTACAAGGGTACGACATGTCTTCTCGAATGTCTATGTTTTGACGGTTCTTCTTATTAATTTCATCGAGCTCACCAGGTGGCCTTATGTCGTTAGTATAGTCATTATGTTGACCCTGGGGCACAATATAATTATATGCTATGCCCTTCTGTTGACCAGGGAGTTCTCTGTCATCGTATTTCATCGCATTCTGTTGACCCTGGGTCTCAGTGTCTTTTGTATGTTTTTTCATCCCATTCTGTTCATCTGGGTGTTCTCTGTCTTTTTGGAGATTATATTTCATGCCATTCCATTCACCCATATGTTGGTTCGTGTCCTCTTTTAGTACATTCTGTCGCAGACGTAATGTGTCCGGTGTTGCGGCTTATAAATCCACCAGTAGGTAACCGTACGGTTCACTCGTCGCTTCCGAAAACTCTCGAACCATACGCTGAGGACATTCAGGATACATCTGTCTTGATAATGTTGAAATTAATCCCTTGTCGATTGGGTTATTGAACAATACCAAAGACATGTCGTACCCTTGTAATGACTGCGGGCTTTTGTTCGAAGATCATTATGATGTTCAGAGACACGTAAAAAACTGGTGTCAAGAAAATAAGTTAAAACGAAAATTAACTGAGGACACGGATGATAGTCAGAATAAGAAAATTAAATTTAAATTGAATGAAGATGAATACTTCAAAAGTTTGTGTGATGAGAGTAGAGATAAAACACGTGAGGAATGGAGTGATAAAGTGGATACGTATAAGGAAAATGGTTCGAAAGAAACAGAAGCAAAAGAACAAGCTGACAAGGACCTTAAAAGTAAAGATATGAAGCACTTTATGAATGGTTATGCTTGGACAATAGTATCGTATCTGCAGCTGCGCAATGGGACTCTGCACAACAGAGTCATGGATAAAGTCGACAAATATTTGAATAATGGTTATGGAGAATGTGATGCAGTGAAAATGTCAATATTAAAGTACAAACCGATGCTAGAAAAATTCATGGACGAAACAAATGACACTTCTGACGAAAGTGATGACAATTCGGACGATTAAATTTCAATAAACTTCATCAACATGATATTCTCGTTTTCGTTATATATCTATAAGCGGGGAGAGAGTGAGTGGATTATTGGGAATTGTAGAGTGAGAAACGATACGTAATGATAAAAGGCGCATTAAGTGCCCGAAAATTTGAACTTTAAATATTGTTCTGTGTCATTTTAACTTTCAACCACTGCGCTTGTATTGTTAACATTCATTCATAATGAGTGTCCCTTTAGAGTGTCTTGTGTTCCTTTAATATTCAAACACCAATATTGCATCACGTCCCTTGTTTCGTGTCACTTTAACATTCCACGCCGTGCGTGCATTATCTCCCCTTTAATTATGTCATAGCGTTGGTACATAGAAGACTGTATAACACTATGCCTATGTCTGTATATGTTGTCACATCGTGAGTGTATTGTCCACCTTTAATGGTGTCGTAGCGTGTGTACATACTGTATAACACTATGTCTATGTATGTATGTGTTGGAACATTTAAGAAAGATGTGAAATATAAATGTCAAGACTCAGTTCATTCGTGTAGTAATTTCGTATCAGTTAAACGCTCTTCATTCGTGTATTACCAACAGGTAAGTTGCACTATTTTTGAAAGCAATCAAGGTGGCGTACCTCGGTGTGACATTTTCATTAAATTACAATAACCCTCGGCTGTGGTGTAACATGTTTATAGTTTATAGTCAAATAACCCAGAGTGATTTAATTCACAATGAAGTACACTGACACTCCACTGATAATTGACATACAACTGTATAAGTGAACATCAAGTAATGTGTGGCTCCAATGTGTGGGGGATAAAGGACATCATACTGTTTTGACTAAATGACCATCTATTATTGAGAATGAATAGACTCGATCACGCGCTTTGTTATTTACGTACAAGGTCATACTTCTCTATAGACAGTGACTATTTTATTCCAGTGTCTGTGAATGCATGGCTAACCTACATTCCAGAAATTCATTCAGATGCGATATGTATTGTTTATCCAGAGCTTAAGTGTGTAAACATCACATTTTGCTCGTCACGCTATGACCACAGTCAGTCCATGTAAACATGATACAATTGTACCTGAGCTTATCGGCTGATGAGTAAATCCAATGATAAGCTGACAATATTTACGCATGGTCAAATTAGATTCATGCATAAAGGTAAGGTAATTTTTGTTATGGTCATGTTTTTTGTTAAGACCATGTTCTAACATAGATCGATAAATAAGTTAAAGGTCGTTATATTCCACAGTCAAATCTATTGGTGATCGAATTTGATAACTATTTTATTGGAACAACTAAGAGTATTATTTACGTGAGATAAATGAGTCCAATTATTATAAATAATACATTGCAGGCATCGGTGGATACCCGATTGCCACATTTAGTGATCACGTGATAAACTGATAAAATGTCCAAGTGACGTACTATATGTATGCATAACTCAATAAACTGTTAATACGTAAGGTTGATAAAATTCTATTCATAACAACATCAAAGTAACTTCTATTATTGCGTGTATGATCACATTCTGATCCGCTGTCGTTATTCATTCCATAACGTAATGTCTCAGACCAGTCGAAAATTGGTTGCTCGTCATCTTCATTATATATTGAAATTTTTGAAGTTTTTTGAAATTTTTGAAGTTTTTGAAATTTTTGAAATTTTTGAAAGTTTTTGAAATTTTTGAAATTTTTGAAGTTTTTGAAATTTTTGAAATTTTTGAAAGTTTTGAAAGTTTTGGAAGTTTTTGAAATTTTTTGGACACGCTCAAATATCGTGACTGCTTTCAAAATAGTACAACATCTCAATACTTCCAATAATTCGTGATAATGCACACCTGTCATATACTCAATAACTTCATCGGGATAGAGAAGTAAAGAATAAACGCTCTTTATTATTCATGTAAGAGTAATGGTGTCAAATTATTTCAGGTATGACAATTATATGATGTAGGGACTGCGTCTGATTGATAAACACTGGAATGTATGCATTCATACCGATGGTCACAATGTCCAAAATTACAGCTACTCGGACCTGTCCATACACATATAATTGGTATAAAGCTATTTCATGAAAAATATTTAAAATTTGGTTGAACAAAAATAACAAAAGATATTACACTCAAATAATTTAAAAAATTTTAATACCGAGATTATCCGAAACCGAAAACTCATTATAAATTTTTGAGATTAAAACTTTTTTTTGTGAAAATTTTGATTTTTTTTTTTTTGGGTTTTGAATTTTTTTTTGGGAATATTTTAGTACAAACAATTTTAGACCCAACAAATCTATTTTTAGATGTGGGGTCAACGAGACCCCCTTACTACTACTGTCATACTTGTCCATATGCAGTCACGTGGATCGGATTATATAATTAACGTCCCTTGCACACAGCAGCATTAAATCCGTGATTATATTGGAGACGTACACGAATTACTTACTTAGCCACGACCGTGCATGAAAAAATGCAATGTACAATACAGACTGGAACTGCTATAAGCCCGGTTCCATATCCCCGATTTTCCACCCCGAATGTTCCCGAATGACTCCCGAATCATAATTTTGCAAACATCGTGGAGTAAGTTCGGGACGAGTCGGGACAGTGAATTTTTACCCCGAACATGATCGGGGATATCGGTGCTATCGGGATCGATTCGGGACAATTCTGGACTCGCTCCCGACCGTTTTGAAATGTTCAAAACTATCGGGAACCAAGCCGAATCGCTCCCGATTTGTCAATCATCGGGAGAAATTCGTGAGCAATTCGGCACCTATTCGGGAGTAGTCTGCGGTATTCGGCAATATTCGGGTGGATATTCTGGAGTAATCGGCAGTATTCGGTAGGTTATTCCCGAATTCGCCATGTGTGGCTGCTTTTAAACTGAGATCCGGTGTATCTGCAAAATTCGGCATCGATTCGGGACGTTCGGCAGCAATTGAATACCAATTCGGCATCAATTCGGTTCCAGTTCGGCATTGATTCGGGGTATTCGGCAACAATTCGGTGTAAGTCGGTAGTAATCTGGGCAATTCGGCAGCCACTCGCACGAAATTTCGGTATCAGTTCGGGATAATTCTTGATCATTCGGGAAGAAATTCGGAAGCATTCTGGAATACTCGGCAATGTTCGGGACGATTAAATTTTGTCCTAATTCGGAATCAGTTCGGCGGCTTTTTGGAATAAAACTCGTCCAGAATTCTCTCGAATGCTGCCGATTTGGTCTGGTCCCGAATTGGTGCCGAATATACTAATTCGGGACAGAAAATCGGGAATATGGAACCGGGGCTTAACATGGAGCAATATGTCACATCTCAACTTTACTGATGCATAATTGTCGGAACTGTCTGACTAATAGTATGTAGCACTAAACGGAAATTAAAAGATGGGCAGATATAATCGTCTTAACTTGTTTTTTTTTACATGCAAAGTAATTGACTATATAAGCGCAATATAAAACCGTCATTATTCTGTTATCGTGCATGGACTCCAGCTTGGGCGACCCCGTATACACACAAGCAAATGTATGTGTATTACAAACGTAAAATCAACTTATAAACAAATAGTTTACTAAACATTGAGGTTGTTGGGTTTTCCTGACTTTTAGCTTATATATCTGGCTGTTCTGAAACTTATCTGACGGCAGACTGCCCGTGCATCATCAGCAGAAGTTATTGTTTCCGGTGTGCAAGGGTAACCTTTTATTGCATGTACCCAGAAAAATGTGGCATCCAGCATCAGCCCAGTGGCTTAGGGCCAAAATTTAGCAACATCGTGACAGACCGGATTAAATCATGAAACTTTGCCGATATGCACAATGAGATATGGGAAACAATTTTCGAGGGAGTGTTCGGGCTGCGGGTCATGGTTCAGAAGAATTTCTGGTTTCCATGACAACGGCATAAAATATTTGGGGAAAAGTGGAAAAAAGGTCGCGGTTTGGAAACAATTAGCCTTGTGTTTGAATAAATAATGTGATCTCATGTAGTGCAATCAATGGTCCGTCAACATAAACTGGGCCTATGTGACATATAGTCAAGGTCAGCCACTAAGGTCAAGGAATGTCATTTTTTTGTCTATGTTATTGATTGTCTCATATACAGCTAACCCTAACGCATTAGTCGTAAATGCAATCCCTTCAACACTGCTAAAAAAAAAATAGGGCGTCACCACCATATTCAATTTGAGATATGATATACTTTATTTCATATGGCCATTGTTTATTTATGATAACCTTAAGTTCAGATCATCACAATTTTTGGACACGGTACAACATTTTATGGTATTTGTGCAATTATACGGCTTGCACATTGCGCTGAAGATAAATGAAGTGAATTTTAATTTTACCCCCATGATCAAAGATTAAATAGTCATACAACGTAAATATAGAGCGAATAAGTTGGGTTAATATTAGTATGTTGGGTTAATATTAGTATTATATTTTTCATGTTGACTTGGTAATTTTAATAAATAACACATATCTTGTTGCCATGGCAACTGCTAGCGTAAATATTGCAAAATAATGTTTGCGAATAATTTCCCAGAAAATGTCCAGAAAATATTCCACCAACAGGTTCTTTATCAGAAATTCATTCACTTCTGGGGTAAAATATGGACTTAAATGAACATAACTATGGTTTCCATGACAACCATTATACCAAATACTACCTTAATTTCGTTCAGAAAAACTTCAATCCGGAATACTATCCGCTATATAAGTTAGTTATACATGTCAATTCCAAATAATATGTTGGGTGGACACAGTGTTCTTGTTTGGTTTAAACAATATTTTATTTGAACTAAACAGAACAGAATTACAAACAATAAATACATGACATATAATTTTAAAGTGTTCAAAAGAGGATTGGGCAACAAGCTTGGGGGATTTTGTTAAGTCCTATCCTCAGAAAATAAATGTTACCCCAATAGATACCATTGAGGTATAGCAGACGGGTTTAGTTCTGAATGGTCCGAATAATAAAGTTTATAGATGAAGGGATAAGAAAGAGAAAGGGAGTGCAGGTAGTGGTTGAAAAGGGGTAGGTGAACTTACCATTAACAGTAGGATAAGATATGTCACGGAGAAATAAGAGAGGATTGTGTCATGTTAAATTGATCACCATTTATTGTCACAAGCCAAAGAAGAATCTAAATTCAAAACAAATTTGATCACGCTACGACCCAATTGGAGAGAATTCGAAAACGGCGGGTTATCATAATTATTTACATTCCATTAATGAGCTGTTTAGTTAATGTATTTAATAAGTATTTAATAAGTGACGAAGTGTGTATGTACCATAACTAATAATTCAATTATAGAGGGCGAGGTGGTAGGGCTAAAACACGCGCAGTGACTATAATTTAAGACATTTACATATAGTGTATTAGTAATACGCGTGTTTCGGCTTAAACCACCCTACCCGTCAGTCAGAAACGCCCAGTACAGATAATGAACTTCTGTACCACATCGAAAATTTTAATGTTCAAATCATCAGCGAGTTCTGGCGACCCATACAGAAGTACATCAGGTGATATTCTAATTGATGGCAGATCAGCTAACATTTCAGTTCTTGCTTGAGTATATAATGGACATTTCAAGAGAAAATGATATGCAGATTCAATTTCAAAGCCACC
The DNA here is from genome assembly GCA_032622095.1 of Siphonodentalium dalli. Lineage (NCBI taxonomy): Eukaryota > Metazoa > Mollusca > Scaphopoda > Gadilida > Siphonodentaliidae > Siphonodentalium > Siphonodentalium dalli. The sequence goes on from CP136068.1 coordinate 70,204,887, forward strand.
ACAAGGACACATCGGGGACTCTTTAAGATGATTTGTGACAAGGTCTTTGTTCAGGTTACTGCATCCCAATCTGATTCTAGTATGATAAACTTGAGCTTTACGAGAATAACTATGGTAATAAAATTTAGCAATCTTTGAACGACCAGTGTTAATGTTTCGTTTAAATTCTGCTAACGTTTCTGAAGTCCGATAAGCTGTTCCAAGCACGTGTGGCAGATGGTAGAAATGTATACCTATAGTAATTATTATTACTATCAGGCGGGTGGATGCTGGGATGTCTAAAATTGTAGCCAGTTGAGGAAGAATCTGGTGGAATCATATTAGATAAGTAGGATGGAGCTCTGTGCTTTGTCATTTTGTAAAACTGAATTATTTTCTGCTTACGTCTTCGTTGTGCAAGCGGTTCCCAACCTGTTTCAAGTAATAATTTCCTATCGCTAGCACTTCTGGTTGCCCCAGTGACTATTCTTGCCATTTCAAATTGGATATCCTCAATTCTATCACTCGTACACTTGGGATATTATCCCATACAGGTGATGCGAATAGGATAGGGCGAATAAATGAAAAATATATTGTTTCAAGAGACTTTCTGCTTAATCTAAATTTATGTCTTTTTACAATGTTTACTCTCTTCGGTCTTCCATGCCTTATCAATTATGCTTCAGACGTGAATTTCCCATGACCCAGAACTATCGAATGTGACTCCGAGATGTTTGTGACTACTTACTTCAGTTATTTCAGATCCATTCATGAAGAGGGGCGGATGGTCTATGTTTGTTGCTTTCCTGGATACTACTATAGCTTCTGTCTTTAGGGGGTTAAACTTTACTAGCCACTTTTGTGACCATTCAAAAATAGTACTAATATCTTTATTAATTATTTAAGCAGCGAGAGTTGGGTTTTCAACACATAAATATATCGATGTGTCATCTGCAAAAAGACGGATGTTACACACTATTTTGTCGCTTATGTCATTTATATAAATAAGAAATAATAGCGGCCCGAGGATATACCCCTGGGGCACGCCCGCAGATATGCATTTCCAATCTGAACTAACATTATCTATAAATACTCTCTGTTGTCGACATTCTAAGTATGATTCTAAAAGTTTAAGTAAGTTACCTCCGAATCCCATTTGCCTAATTTTAAATAGGAGACCCTTATGCCAGACCTTATCAAAGGCTTTACTAATGTCACAAAAAATACAGCGCACCTCCTTACCATCATCCAGGGATCTAATGATATAATCATACACATCAGTAATTTGGTACACTGCGGAATCACCTGTTGTAAAGCCAGACTGATAGACAGAGATTAGGTTATGTTCATTAATGTATGCTGACATGTATTTATAAATACACTTCTCGTACGTTTTGGATAAACAACTTAATAGTGAGATAGGACGATAGTTCGATATGATGCTAGGATCACCGGTTTTAAAAACGGGAGTAATGTTTGCTTTTTTCCATTCGCAATTTCGCATGGGTAATACATTTTTGGGGGTGAATATGTTAAAGACGTGCGCAAGGGGTTTACTAAGAGCTGAAGCACAATTTTTCAGTATACGGGGACTAATCGTGTCTGGTCCACATGATTTAGATACTTTTAGGCCTCTTAGGACGTTAAAAACATCTACCGATGTAATGTCCAAGTCATTTAATTCGGGATCAGTATCTGAGTTTCTAGGAGTAGTTGTCATGTCAATATTATGAGAATTGTCATCAATTTGCGATATTTCGCAAAAATAATCGTTCAGTGCATTAGCTTTGTCGTAGGGGGATACTAGATAACAGTTGTCACATGAGAGTGGGGGTATGGATTTTTTTATATTTTGGAAAATGTTCTTGTTTCCATAGCAACCGTTTCAAATGTTACAAATTTGATCACTGACATAGTAACATTTCAGTCAACTTCAGTGGACTTTAGAAGATTATCGGATGCTTACAACTCACAACTGATGTAGGCACCATAAAACAATATACGGCATCACGACATTACTGATGCATAACTGTGGGATCTGCCTTGCTCCGATTATTTTAGCGCTAAGCGGAAATTAGAAGATGCGCAGATATAATCGTTGCTGCAAACAATAAGGGACTCGTCTACACTGTATTAATAGGGAATATAAAGTGGTTTAAAATCGATATATTGTTCGAAATTTCAATCAGCGTTATAGTGGATTTAGAAGCGTTCTATTATAGGTGGCGGCTAAGATTTGAATAACTCTTTTATAAATACATCACCAACCACACCTTTCTCTCGTTCGGTCAATGTTGTTTCTTGTGGTGTGTTCACCCAACGCTGTTCAACCCATCACCTATAATCATGTAATATAACGGGACGGCCTATATGGGTAACATAAATTTACACGTGGTCACTCATAAGCGGGTGTCGGACACCGATCTGAAACAAACCGTCTTCATTTTGAACGACCATTATATAATACTATATAGACCGAACGTATATTATCTAGAACAGTGTCGGACCAACAAGGGGACAGTCATTGAAGTTGCAGTTACATCACAAGCGTAAATATGTGAGAACGTACTTCCCACAAAGAGTATACTTCTCTCGAACAGCTTACCAGAACATATTATTGGCCTCAATAGGATAGTGGCATTGCGTGAGATAAACTGATAATTAATTATTTTAATATTATTATGTTATTCGTTTAACATGTCATTTCGCACAAGGAACTACTATTGTTAAGAATTACGAATAGGATACTACGTAACTAGAATGTGTGTTCTTTCTGTCAGCTGTCGTTTTGACATATACGTAGTTACGGTTACGGTTTCGTGAATCCAGGCATGGGCATTCCAGCTTTCAACACAATCATCGACTCAATCATTGACCATGACATATACAATAACATAATTAAGTACAAAATAACCACGACACACAGAACAATATCACCTGTGGAAAACAGTTTGAACGGTACTATATTCTCACTTAAAACCGCGACATTCTATTTCTCGGAATGGCCATTTATACCATGTGTCATACCACGAGTGGACATTCGCAATCCAGAACGTTCACGCTGTATACGACATACGTAATCAAGAACGCCCATGAGTGCACAATGAGCTCACCGCGAGGTTTCTAACTGAGTTAAAATATAGTGCTCTGCTATACATCCGCCCGCAAGACAAAACATATGCACAGTGCTTATGACACCCACGTAATTCAATCACATGTCGCAGGAGATTTACTTGCATACCAGAGGATATCTATCACATTGAAAGATAAGGTCAGCAGTAATGGGGTTACTTTTCTTCTTCTATGCACAACAATATCCTGCAAATATCAATGCATTGTTCGAGTCAAATATAGGTATTTGTGACCAAAATACAGATTCAATTGCGTGGACAGCATATATTACGTATACAGTACCAGTCAGAAGAAGTGATACACTGTAAAATATTATTATGCAAAACATGTGTTCCACAAAAACGCCTACATGAAACAGTATTCAGGCATGTGTTCGTTTATTAAAAAACACTAGTGATTTGCCATGTGTTCCGTTTATTAAAACACACTAGTGTTTATCAAAAACACCTAAATGAAACAGTATTCAGGCACGTGTTCTGTTTATTTAAAAACACTAGTGATTTGCCATGTGTTCCGTTTATTAAAACACACTAGTGTTTATCAAAAACACCTAAATGAAACAGTATTCAGGCACGTGTTCTGTTTATTTAAAAATACTAGTGATTTACCATGTGTTCCGTTTATTAAAACACACTAGTTTTTATCAAAAGCACCTAAATGAAACAGAATTGAGGCATGTGTACTGTTTATTTAAACACTGACAATAGTGATTTCCCATATGATACTATTATATATAATATAAACGAATACATTGGTCTAACAATATTTACCTTAACCCTTTAAGCCAGTGCATTCTCTTATATATGCGAGGCTTCATATGTGAGCCTCTCATATATAAAAGAATGGACTGGCACAGAATGCTTTAATGCTGCACCAGCGCAGTTCCCGTCATGAAAGGGCTAAAAGCCCACACCTCCAACTAGATAAGCTGTGTTGCTAATTAATTATTGAAAGCTTTCCAATAACATAATGTCGCACATTGAAACGATTGTTATGTAAACAAAACTGTTACAGTGATTTGTCAACAAACATTGCAATCATGAAATAAGTACGAATATTTAGTCGAAATATTATTAGAATATTTTTCAATAGTTTAGACCTTTTCCAATATTTAATATCAAGATTTTTTACAAACTTTAGTATATTATTGGACAAATTAAACATTGATCAGCAATGCAACTCTGACTGTAACAGTAATGTTACATAACAATGGTTTTGTGAAGCGAAATCATGTCATTGGAGAGCTATTAATAATTAAAAATAGAACATTAGTCTGGTCGGAAAAGCTACATTTGTGGAATACTAGAAACCTAGAGGCATTTTTGGGGACAAGCATGAAACTAAGTTTTCTAGCATAATTCAAGTATGCTGAATCCAATGAGGGTGCCTGTCGCTGCCTGTGACCCATATTTCACCCATAAAATCAACTTAAAGTCACATACTGTTTTTATTGCCGCGAAAATACAGTAAGTCAATATCGAGACATATATCACACTCGTTATACATATAATCTCATGAACATGGGAATACTTTGTTATTTGAATCACCACTCGTGACCTTTCTGTCATAACTATCTCATCAACTGCTATACATATATGGACAAGTATGTTATTTAATAAATGAACGCTCTTCATGAAATCACACCCGGTTGAAAGTCCTGTGAATCAGGATTAAGTTGAAAATATGACGTTTTTTCACAAATATCTTCTAGACCAGTTCATGCTGTTTGGAACTGCTTGAGTAATGTGACTTTATATTGTGTTTTGTATATTAACTGATCATTGGAGCAATTAAATATGCAATTATTGGAACACGGTATAAAATTTCACCAAAAAATCACAATTGGGATTTTAGTCATATTTCATCAAGAAATGAACAGAACTTTGTAATGTAAGTGAGGCATATCATTACCTATGAATTTTCCAACTCATTGGAACCAAAATTCTTACTTTGGCTCAAAATGGCTGCCAAAATGGCCGCCAAAATATGGAAAATGGTAAATATTGCCCCAGCGTGTCCTGCAATCGCTTACAAGTTGTGGTTGATGTATAAAATTGGCTATTCTGCCTCCTATACATTGAATACTAACATATCTGATGCACCATGGTTAATTGTTAATATTGTTACCACCGACATCACCAAAAATATTGGACTTTTCTCTCAAAAACTGGACATAAATATCGGCAAAAATTAACTTTTCAGGTATAGACCATTTTTTCAAGTAAAATGCAACTATCATTGGTAAAATGTAACTGTCTCTGGATTCAAATGTGTTTATTGTTTTGGTCTATCTTAAATGTGTCACACTACGGTATCTATAGACCAAATTGCTCAAGATGGCTCCAAAATGGCAACCAAATTTGTAAAAAGTTTTTTTTTTTTACATATATCCTGAACATTATTCTCTGTGTTATCAGAAAAGGTAGTAAATTGTGACTATCTTGGTTATTATACGTGTTAGTTAATTAACTGACAACTATATGTTCTATTCTGGTTGTCCCAGTTCCGTAGTGGGCATGACAAATTCATTTTAAAGTATGGAATTTTGCCGAGAACCTCTTCTGATTCTGGCCATATTATTGAATGGAAATGGACAGAACGTTGAGACGGAACCGAGATGAACCATAATCTGTGGCTATTCTGGTCCATTATGGTAACAAAAAATATCAAATGGATGCAGGGTGGATGCCAAGATGGTAGTCAGGGAGTTACTCTATGATCAGCTACTATAATGACACCCATTGAACATAGCCCATGACTATAATATGACTAGTATTAACGTTCACTGACTTTCTGTCCTTATTTATTTATTTACATTCAATCTATATAGTCAACATTCGATGCCTACATGTACAATTGAATCTGGTCTGCGGATATTATTCTATATTATATCATATTATATTATATATATTATATATATATATACTTATTATTTGACAATTACCGCCAGGTAGTGGATAATTTGTTATTTATTTAAGGGACTGCAGGAAGACGGTCAGTATTGGCCATGCAGTCCCTGTACAATATCATTAATTTTGTATCTTTAGTTTAACTGTAATATGCTATGTTTATTGTACAAATAAAATCTATCTATCTATCTATCATAGTTGAGGTGAATAGGTATACAGGGAGTTATTGTATGTCACGAATGATGTGAATAGGAATACAAGGAGTGACTATATGGTTATGTGTGGGTTGTCCATTGTAATATGTATAGGTATACAGGGAGAGGTCATGGTCATGTTTGAGGTGAATCGGTATGGATGGAGTGTTGTATGTTGTATGGGTGTGTATATCCAGTACGGGTGCACCCGGTGTGCATGTATGGACATTGATGTGGTGTATGAATATAGTTACATGGTCATCTGTGTGTTGATTGTGTATATATGGAGTGACTGTAGGGTCATGGGTGGGATGTACATGTGTTGTATGTATGATCATGGATGGGGTGTGTGGATAAATTTTATTTTATGGTTACGGGTAATGTATACAGGTATACATGGAATGACTGTACAGTCATGATTGAAGTGTATATGCATACCTGGAGTAAGCTGGGTGGACATTATCGAGCGTGTGGGTATATAGGGAGTGTCATTGTGGTATATATTTATATATCTCGTGGATGTATTATCATTGGTGGGTGTATAGGGATTAGCTGTATGATCATGGATGGTGTGTGTGATTATACAGTGAGTTGCTGAATTGTCATGTGTGAGGTGTATATGCAAGTATGGAAGGTATGGGTGGTCGTGTGTGCAGGTTTTTTGTATATCTGGAAGGGCTGAATGGCCGTTGGTGAGGTGTATATGTATACCTGGAGTGACTCTATGGTCTAGGGTGGGCTGCATATGTATATATCGAGTGGTTATATGACTATGTATGTCCAATAGGTATACATGTAGTGATTGTATGGTCAACGGGAATATGAGTGCATGTAGGTATACAAGGAGTTACTGTATGATCATAAATGTAATGGATATCTATACAGGGAGTGACTAAATTGTCATGTGTCAGGTGCATGAGTATACCTGGTGTTCCTGCTTGGTGACTCGTGGCGGTATGGTCATGTGTAGGTTATACGGGCATACACAAGTGTTGCTATATGTTCATGGGCGAGGGGTGTATATAGCGAGTTGCTATATGGCCATGGGTGAGGTGCATATGCATACATGGCGTGACTTTTCTGACATAGCTGGGGTGTATTAGTATATCTTGTGTCGCTATTCGGCTATGGTGCGACATATAGGGATACATGGAGTGACATGGCCAATGGTTAGGTGAATATGTATACAAGGTTTGACCATGGTCATGTATGAATGTTTTGAATAGGTACACACGGGGTGACTATATGGACATATGTCAGGTGAACGAGTATACCAGGTGGCATGGTTGATGGTATGTGTATGAAGCGAGTGGCTATATGGCCATTGGTGAAGTGCATATGTATACCTGGAGTGACTCTATGGTCATTGTTGTGGTGTTGATGTATATACTGAATGTCTATATTTGACAATCTGTGTGGAGAATAGGTATACAGGGGATACCGTATGGCCAATCGTGGGGTGAATGCATGGGTATACACGGAATGACTATATGGTTATGGGTCATGTTTAGGAGTATACCAGGTGGGCCTCCATTGTGACCCAAGGATTTATGGTCATCCGTGGTAATGGGTCACGTGTACGTATAAACATTGGGTCACTATATTGTTGTGGCTGTGGTGTTTATGTATATATGGAATGACTGTGTGATAATGGGTGGCTAACGCTTTCCACGTTTAACGTTTCCCCCATGTACATAAACACCATCAAGATGGAGAACTCTCTGACATGACCTCTCTATTGATTAACATATACTTGAGTTATTGTGGAAAACACCACACAAATGACAATATAGTCACCCACTTTATACACGTACACCTGACCAAACAGCCATACTTGGTTATACCCGTACATACCACAAATGACGATACAGCCACGATTCACCATGCATGAACACCAGGTGTACTCCTACACATGGCATATGACCATATAGTCACTCTATGTATACATATGCACCACATTCACGATCATACATTCACTCAGTGCATACATATTCATCTCACTATGAACCATACAGCAACTACATGTATACCTATTCGCCATACCCATGACCATAGGGTCAATCCAGGTATACATATACACCTCACCAGTGGTGAGCCCTTCCATATATGCGAATACCCACACACACGACCACTTATACCTTCCGTACTTGCATATACACCTCACACATGACAATTCAGCAATTAACTGTATACTGTATTCATACACGCCGCTCCAATGATCAGTTAATATACAAAACACAAAATAAAGTCATATTACTCAACCAGTTCCAAACAATATGAACTGATCTATAAGATATTTGTGAAAAATCGTCATATTTTCAACTTCCGGCGGCCATTTTGGCGGCCATATTGGAGGGTGAGTTTCAATTTTGCGCCAAAAAAGTTTCATTATGTCTTAGCTTCACGAAAATATATACATTTGTATACATTTTACTAGATTTTCCCGCTATAATTTGCATAAAACTGACTTAGGGTCTGATCTGAAAAATGGCGGCCAGGATGGACGCCATCTTGTCTGAAGTCTACACGGCCACTTTTTTTCTTATTAACATTGCTTAAAAGTTGAAGGACATAATACGGAACAAAATGAGTGGGGTGAAGTTAAGTCCCATGGGGCGGGTGCAAGGGTACCCCTATTGGCTCCCGGACTATAAGAGAATTATTACGAGAATCGTCGATAAATATACAAAACAGCAATGTCTTACCGTAGGTACCTGATTAATATGATGTTAATGTTTCAGAATTATTACCGTGATGATAGTATCATGATACAACTCGGCTTTGAACGTTCCGCGAGGAGTATATAAGTTTGAGTATGTTCAAGGCCAGTTACGTGATTTCATATGACGTTGTACGGTGCCGTATCAACAACCCTCCAGCGAAGAAAACACGAAGATTTTAAAAGCCTTTTATTGAACCATATGTTCATCCAATCGGGCGACAGGCAGTCTATTCGTGTTCGGCACCTTCGAATTATGGTAAAAAAGTTGGTTTGACACTTTTCCGCGGAAATGCTTCTAGAAATATATTTTCTGGGAATTACAACTAGACTACATTGTAGATTGTGCATTGTGATAAATCTCACTGCGCACGGTTTGCTGAATACACTAATTTTAACGTCATTATATTTGGCCGGCAATGTTTTTCGCCAAAAATGAATTTACAACTACGACTAGCTAAACGTAGTCCTAACTCTATCCGTGAGTTGCAAATCCACCAAAATGACTAAAATTGAATAGTGACGAAAGGAAAAATAGTATGTTTGGGCGGTGAATTTTGTTTTTTTTTAAATATGTTATTCTGAATATATGCCCATTGCACAACCGATGATAATAGGACACAATCAGCACATTGCTGGATTTTTATTACAATGGATAAACAAGCCTTGACACTATTTGTAATTAGCATTATCGCTATCAACCCACTTAGCGGTTGAATTGAACTGGTCATATACACAAGGGTGCCACCAATCCCAGATTTCCAGTGCAAATAATCCAAGCCAGTGACTGATTATCAATGTTTTACTACGATCAGATATTGATAAACGTGTTTGATGTTTTTTCGGTTAGTGTGTTTGTTTAATGTTTTCATGGTGTCGATAAAATTAATAGGATTATGTCTGGACTACATGTAGGGGTGATGGGTTAACGGAAACATCACAATTTTGTTTAATAGGCTTAATGACATTAATTACAAGTTACAACCAATATCAACCATATACACATCATGTTTTCTGTTCTGGAGAGATAAAGGAATAAGACTATTGGAGTTTAATTCACATTTATGTATGGTAAAGGAAATTCAGAATCCCTGGAAATACTTACAGCTATGCTCTAATTAGTCGACCTTCCTTAACGAGGTTGACCGCCGGTATTCCCACAGTACTCGACCATGTTCATGTGATCAACTGCAAGTCAATGATACCACACTAACCACATCGCGTTCGCTGATAGACCATATTCTTCATGCGATGTTTATATGAATTATATCTTTTTAAGTCGGTATTGTAACCGAACCAGAGTATTTATTTCTGGCATGGCGTGACACTGCAAACAATTTATTATATTGAAAATGGTGCCGGACGTTAAAAGCTCGCGTATTTAAACTATTTAATCAAACTTGGCATTTTTGTAGCCGCGGTGAGATTAACGATGGATAACACATGTCAGCCGCTAGCATTCGCGGCGATACCACTCGACTGCGGTTGAATGGTGGTATGCGATCGCCGTCATTAGCGACACACAACCTCATTTACAGTGGCCCGTAAGTGCCACGGCAAAACAAACTTTTCATCCATGCACACGGCAAAACAAACTTTTCACTCACGGCAAAACAAACTTTTTAATCACGGCAAAACAAACTTTTCACTCGCGGCAAAATAAACTTTTCACTCACGGCAAAACAAACTTTTAACTCACGGCAAAACAAACTTTTCACTCACGGCAAAACAAACTTTTAACTCACGGCAAAACAAACTTTTCAATCACGGCAAAATAAACGTTTAACTCACGGCAAAACAAACTTTTCACTCACGGCAAAACAATATTTTCACTCACGGCAAAACATACTTTTCATCCACGGCAAAACATACTTTTCATTCACGGCAGAATAATCTTTTCACTAACGGTAAAACCGCTAGACCTCTCTCTCTCTCTCTCTCTCTCTCGCTCTCTCTCTCACGATTAAAAATATTTTCATGGCTGTGGTGACGTGGGAGTTATATGCGAGCTATAGTATATCAGGTCGTAAACCTCTATAGCATGCGGTGAGCAAAGGTCCCCTGTGGCGGTGAGGTTCCGACTGTTTCTCTACACTGCGTAAAGAGACTGTCATATTGTATGCTAATTTATAATAAACATTCTTTATTGTAAGTATCAATTTCGAGTTGATAAAGGGCACTTGCATATTAAACGCTCTGTTTGAGGATAAAATAATTTAAGTAAAGTTCACATAATGATTAAAGTTTTATGTAATATGACCATCTTCATTTGAATTCCCATCTTGGTATACGCGACAGTTTTGAAGGTAGTCATACATATACTGACGGAATGCTAAGAGTAAACGCTCTTGGTCACACGCACCAGTTTTGATGTTGAAAAGAGCACATGCTGATTAAAGTGTTGTATGATATGCCCCACTTTACTAGTATTACCCTATTGATATAAGCTTCAGTTGTGAAGGTATAGGCCATATACTTAACGCAAGCACCAGTTTCGAATTTGATAGAGGGCACATACTGATAAAACGCTGTGTATTGTAAGCGACAATTTCGAAGTTGATAAAGTGCAAAAACTGATTAAACGCTCTCTATTGTAAGACTAAGGTGGAGTTGATAAAGTCTTAATAAAGGGTACATACTGGTTGAGGTTTTCTGTGATATGACTCATAGTCATAGATTTTGGAAGGTAGACTATCTTGGAATAAGCACCAGTACTGCTTTGAATGTATGCCATATACTGACGTAAACGCTCTTTATTATTCATCAGTTTTATGTGGACAAAGGGCACGTACTGGTTAAACGCTCTTTATTATAAGCGTCAGTTTCGAAGTTGATAAAGGGTACATACAACTAAGGGTTGAAGTTGATAGATTATTACAGTTGCGAGTGAAAAGTTTTATCTGCCGTGAGTGAAAAGTTTAGTTTGCCGTGGATGAAAAGTATGTTTTGCCGTGAGTGAAAAGATTATTTTGCCGTGAGTGAAAAGTTTATTTTGCCGTGAGTGAAAAGTTTATTTTGCCGTGAGTCAAAAGTTTATTCTGCCGTGAGTCAAAAGTTTATTTTGCCGTGAGTCAAAAGTTTATTCTGCCGTGAGTCAAAAGTTTATTCTGCCGTGATTGAAAAGTTTGTTTTGCCGTGTGTATGGATGAAAAGTTTGTTTTGCCGTGGCACCTACGGGCCACCGTACTCATTAAATGGGTTGATTAATTATAGCATAGCTGTATTTTGTGTGTAGACACAATGTATGGCATTGTATGCATCACTATAGGAATATGACACTGACAATGTTCGCACACAAGATGTCTTTGGCGCGCACAATCGTAAAATAATAAGAGACAACCTTGAATTTAGAACGCTTTGCAATACCACCACTACGTTCATAACTGAACTAGGTTGTCAGTGTTGATACATCTTTATTAAGTCAATCACAGATTCATGGTCGCAATAGATATACCAACATGTAATCTACTAATCTCTGTAATGGGTGAACTCCATTCATGGCTCCGGTAATATTCGGAACTGATCTCATTACGATAATCAATGCAGCATCCAAATGAGTCAGATTAATGACTAATGCTGCACATCTTTTCAGTTTATTTTCCACATCGAATCAACTATCTCACTCGAATCACTGTAGTCTAGCTGTACTATTCGCGGAGGAACCTTCATGGCTGCATATGTTTCTTATCCATGTAGCTGGAATTATTGGGAATACGATATGATCAAAAACACTGTGTACGCGACCTAACATCACAACGTCATGATTAATCAACAAGTGTACTTGAATCATCTTCGCGATTCCGGCAATCTTCAGAAATCATCTCAGACTCACAAGTCTCGCCACTGCTCAATGGAACTGCATGCCACGTCCATTCCATTGATATGATATAATCAAGAGTAATTCGGCAGATCTATTCATGTTCCAGTTTGAACTATAGTAACTCATTGTGACATTGTATGTCACTGTTTTATTTACAAAATTCACCTGTTCACAATCACAGTGTTTCTCTTTACTGACTGGCTGACTTCACTCATCAATTCTTCTCTCAGTCACTTAATCAAGCCTTGGTTAGATCGGAATAATCAGCAAGAATAATCATTATTACGCCACATGTGGTGTATCTAGTTTCTGTGATTTTGATATTGTGTGGTGGACAGGGCGAATGTATTCTTGGAGATTGTTTGTACCTTACTCAATCGTACCGATAGAATCACGTAGATGCCGAAATTGTAAAGTTAACGCTACCGGTGTATAATATGTTTATGAAAATATGATAAATCGTATCGATAGAGTCGGGATAGGCTGAAATTGTAAACTTAAAGTCACCGGTGTAATAATATATAACCCATTGGGAGCCCCTTGTGTATTCTTTGACATTTTGTTTTGTACCATTACTCAATCGTACCGATAGAATCACGTAGATGCCGAAATTGTAAAGTTAACGCCACCGGTGTATAATATGTTTATGAAAATATGATAAATCGTATCGATAGAGTCAGGATAGGCTGAAATTGTAAACTTAAAGTCACTTGTTGTTGAAAATATAAATAATTTGATAGACTGAAAATAATGTGTAACCCATTGCGAACCCCTGCTGTGGTGAAGTGAATTGTGGGTAGTTTCATTGTGATTCTCCGCCATCTTTATTTTCTAGAATTATCACCAATATTTCTCCACTCGATTCTCTTAAACTGCACCCGAATCGATCAAATTATTTTGATAATTCTATCTAAATACATCTTAGCTACTATTCGGATCTGCTGTCCCGGTCGAAAAGGGTTTAGTTTGACCAAAATGGCAATTGACAAAAGCCTGTTTATAAAATGCGTTTACTCGATGACCCGTCCACGGTCCACGCTGTAGTGTAAATTTATTATCGAAAACAAATTCAATTTCTTCCATCTAAAACATAATTACGCGCTGAACTCTGTCATTTTAAGAATATAAGTATTACACACCTACACACCAAATTTCAGCTCAAAATTTTGAAAAATGACGGTTTTATAGACATAAATCGATTTTAATGGGAAATCTTGTGTTATTCTACTGTTAAATTTTGTCTTCGAAAAAAAATCATTTCTTCGATCTAAAAAATAATTACGTGCTGTACCCTGTCATTTTAGGAATATATTAGTATCCCACTCACACACACCAAGTGTGAGCTAAATTTTTTGAAAAATAAGATATTTATCGACATAAGTCGATTTGTATATGGCAGATGCCAATTGCCTTGTTAAATAAATTTTAGGGCCGTGCAAATGTTTTCTGAGCTGTTCCATATTGGGCACTAGAGTCCATATTTGACCATTATATTTGATAATTGTGCGACAGTACAGTCGTGTTACTTTATACGTCAACATTGGTCATTATCACCCGACAAATTTATTTCGGCCTATCGTATCAACCCCTATTTTCTCCCGCGTAGCCTGACTAAGTGTCAACATTGGTCTTTATCGCTCCACTAATTTGTATCGTTTCATCGATATGAATTCCATATCCAATTATCCACATATAACCAACCCAACCTCTGATCCCGGTCCAATTTATTTAATTTTGTCATCGCTATAGTCACGTTACTTAATATTTTATCGCATGATACTTGTACTTATATGTCTATGGTATTACTATAGTATACCGTATACGTATATCAATTGCTATTCCTTTCTATATAATCCTGGTGCCATCTATAGAGATAGAGATCATTTCATACCCCCCCCCATTTTATGTCATTGCTGCTTTAGTACAGTCGCGATACATTACATGGCAACATCGCTCCACTAATTTATGTCAGTTCATCGGTACAAACCCCTTTTTCTCCGAGTCCATATAACGTACCAACCCAACATCTTATAGAAGTCCATAAATGACTATTCTGGCACTATATAGAGATGACTAAGATTCTGACACCCCCTATTTTATAGCCTTGTTGCAATGTTCAGTAGAGTTGAGATGCATAATATGTCAACATTGGTCATTATCGCTCTATAAATTTATATCGGTTCAACACTTAGTTCCCTGTATCGCCCACCCCTCCCTGAATTTATTTTTTCATTTGTATTATAGTCTCTATACGTACACATTTTATCTCTTGTAACTTTTGCTTCAATGCGTCGAGTTCCGCTGCAGAGAATACAAAACTGACAACATTTTGAAATTTTAGCAGGCTTCAAACTCATCTTATCCAAGAAAAACTCTGGTTACATAAGAAATTTGTGTATAAGGTGTACGCGCATTTGTTGCGTTAAAAACCAAAGGTCCCAAGTCAAGGTCCAAATCCCCAACGCACTGTTGTGAGGGTTAACTCCATCTACATACAGTAATGTCCAAAGTAATTGATCACTTAACCACAGCAAAATTATGGGTATTTTTTCATGATTTTAAATCCTGAAAAGTTACCCATAATTATGCTGTGGTTAAGTGGTCAATTACTTTGGGCATTACTGTAACCAATATAAGGATTTGAGGTTTAATGATAACTCAATCCTCATACAGTAATGTTCAAAGTAATTGACCACTTAAGCACAGCAGAATAATGGGTAATTTATCAGGATTTTAAATCCTGAAAAATTACCCATAATTATGCTGTGGTTAAGTGGTCAATTACTTTGGGCATTACTGTAACCAATATAAGGATTTGAGGTTTAATGATAACTCAATCCTCATACAGTAATGTTCAAAGTAATTGACCACTTAAGCACAGCAGCAATAATGGGTAATTTATCAGGATTTTAAATGCTGACAAATACCCATAATTCTGCTGTGGTTAAGTGGTCAATTACTTTGGGCATTACTGTAACCAATATAAGGATTTGAGGTTTAATGATAACTCAATCCTCATACAGTAATGTTCAAAGTAATTGACCACTTAACCAGAGCAGAATTATTTGTAATTGTTCAGGATTTTAAATCCTGAAAAATTACCAATAAGTCTGATGTGGTTAAGTGGTCAATTACTTTGGGCATTACTGTAACCAATATAAGGATGTGAGGTTTAATGAGAACTCCATCCACATAACTAATAAATATGTGTGAAAATTAAAACAAAACAAAATTAATTCCATGATGGAGTCCAATATGGACTGCCTAATTCTGCTCCAAAACATGTATATTGAATATATGGATGTTTATTGGGGGGAACCGATTATTTCAATGATATTTTCATTAACTGGGATCCAAAACCCGACTTACGGGAGCGTGCTTCGCGCGCGACTGTACCTTAAGCATATGTGCATATTTAATAAGCCAACAATTGGAATCCCAACAGAGAAGATTGGCGTGGGTCCCTTGTGCGATCTGTCCATCGAAAACTATTTAGACATATCAAGACACGTAAGACCCAATAACTTAATATACAGAATAGATACATCTATTGCCTGAGTGACTAATATTTATATTTGTTACAATGAGGTCAAATAGTTGCGAAGCCAGCACCACAATTCTTTCCCTCCATAGTAAATCTTAAAACAACTTCTAAAGAATTATTAATTTACCTTATATTTGGTATGGAGCATCCTTGGTTTACTGGAGTTCAGATTTGTTAACATCACGTCACCAAGTTAATTACTTGCGAAGCCACAGCCATAACTATATCCCTCCATAGTAATTCTCAAAACAACTTCTTAAGAACAATTGACTAGGTCAGTCGCACAATTATTGGAAGAGCCACGGTCAATCATTTTTTTTAAACCAAATGTTACATTTAAATTATTGCTTTATTTAACCAAAAAAATAAATTTAAATGAGAAAATTAACTTTTACTACTTGCTAAATTTTATCTTTTAATTATTTCATTTAAATTTTAGTATTTACAGTATACTAAGTCCAAGTCTTTATAATCTGTTGAGTGACCCCACAGTCGTTTACTTGCTTTGTTAGTAATAATTTGAAGGATTACTTGTTTAAACGCAATTGTTATCAAAATATTTTATGTATTTTTTATAATTTCTATTTATATGTAATACTATAATCTTGGTGGCGTTACCATTTCTGACTATGGTTTTCTTGTTATCACTTTATAGGGCGCTCTCTAGGCCATTAGCACTGTTATACCGGGCGATCGAAATGACGTAACATTCGGCATTTGTGCGGGCCGCAGGGCCAATATTGGATCGTGCTTTTCAATAACTGCCCGCGGCCCGCAGAAAATATGCGCAGCAGAATTACCTCCCTTCTCAATTTGCGCTTCCGTTTTAGGCAAATCGCTAACGAAAAATGGGAACAGATTATCACTAATTTACTCATGTTTTCCACTAATTTACAGTCGGATAATTGCTGTTTCGAAGGATTATTACCCCAAAGGTTAGTATACATAGTTATTTTGATATGCCAATGTCTCAATTTTCGCAAATCGTCATCAATACTTGGTTGATTTATCACCTATATTCGATGCAATCAAATGTTACGTGATTAGGAAGAATTTAAACAATAACAGACGACCGATCGATCTGTCAAAATTCTCTTGAAGAAAAAAAGTTTTTATTATTATCCCCCTCTTCCCCACCCCACAAAAAGGCCCATATATTGGACTTTAATTGAAATAAACAATGTCATGAAGTCATTAACGGCCCAGTGAAATGTTATGAAGTCATTAACGGCCCTGTGATAATAATAGTAATACCATGATTTGCAAGGGCGTTATGGTTCAGTACCGGCCCTCCCGGAATGATTAACAGCCCTCGGGCTATTAGCGGCCCTCGAATTCGTCTCGGGCCGCTAATAGGCCCCCAGGCTGTTAATCATTCCTTTCAGGCGGTTACTGAACCATAACGCCCTTGCCAATCATGTTATTGCTTCATTATTCGATGTGATTTCCGAATCAATTTTCAAGCAAATATTTCTGTTTTTGTTTCTCAAAACTGTTCCGAATTCACAGAAAGTCACAAACGAACTTCACATTAATTTAATCTGCGAACGTTAAATGTCACACATCAGAAGGGACACACTAAACGTTGTTGTCGAGTCCGAGGACGAGTCCGACAAATAAAAGAAATTAAAAAGATAATTTGTGACTCACAAATGAACGAGTTGATTAATTTATCATCCGCCATTTTTTACAAGCATGGTTAAACTCTGTGTTCGTTGACTGGTTCACACGCACTTGTGGTTAGGCATGTTTGAATGCCAATTCATTCGTAGATCACCAGTCATATATGTAGCAATATTCTCATGTAGTGTTTTCATTTATTTTGGATAAAATTGGCATGTATTTATTTGCAACCATTTGTGTGTTATGAATGTCATATTTTAGGCAAAACACGTGGTTTTTGTCAATTGATAACGGCATATTCCGCCGTGAAAGTACCACAAAGAAATGTACCGCACTTTATGGTTGTTAATTGACCAAACATCTTATGTATATATAATATAGACTTACATAATGGAAAATTGGGTAAAACTTCCCATCAAAAACATGTTCCCGCGTATAAATGTTAAGGATCGTCAAAAAATATTACTATATAATTCAGAAATGAAAATAGGGATGATAATGTTATTATGTGGTTCAAATCATGATACTACGCGGTGTGATACGTTTACTATTAAGCGCGCCCGTTTCACAGTTAAATCAAAACTCGTATGTGCCAATTGTTCATAATCACATACCGATTTTGAATATGCATATGTGTATTTCTATAATCAGAACACATATTTATTATTATTCGATTATTTACAGTGATATATATTAAGGGCGCTATTTTCGAGTCCAATATCGTAATAATATTGCAAGAGGAAACGCTTATAAGCGCGCCGCTTGCGATATTATTGCAATATCTTGCGCTTAATATCGCAATATTTCGCGCTGAATATTGCGATATCGCGCGCTTAATATTGCGACATCTTGCGCTCAAAATTGTGACATTCAAACAAGATTTTTCCTTCTTCTAAAGTTTTTGGCATAATTATAAGAGACAATGTTTTAGACTTGTATATAATTATATTTGTAAATGCTATAATGTACACGATATGTACACTATGTGCACAGTATTTATCTAATACAAATATAACACTATCAGGTCTGTATTATGAAATTTTGTCGCATTCAATATTGCGACAATGCGCGCTTAAAATCGAAATATTCTGCGCTCAATACCGCAATACTAAGCGAAACAGATTTTTGGTATTGCGCCTTTTTCGAAATTAGGCGCGCTAAATATCGTAATATACCACTTCTTCTGACTGGTAATGTATATAGTACGCTATGTTCTGCCCAAAACAAATATTATAGGCCTATTATGTTTGCGGATATCAACGTTTATTTTCGGACAAAGTTGTACCGCGTGGTATTGTGCCCAACGTGTTCACGACAAACACCAAATACATGCAATATCCACTCATGCGGCCAGTGTCAAAGGGTGTGGTTTTGTTGTCAACCAAGGACTATTTCTTTTCGAGAAAGGCGTTCGTAAACGTCTCATTTATCGAGAGGTTTTTGGACTCTCCGAAACAATTACCAATACTATAAGCTATTCGTAATTCTTACCCGTAATATAGTTCATTGTGCGAACGGTACGAAATGGATATATAACGCAGGAACTAATAGTCTATCGGACTCGTTCCGAGAATTAAAAGATTAAACGATGCTGATGGTGAAACATAGTGTGTCAGACAATAAGTATAAACGTAAACTGGGTTAAACCACACGCATGCACATGATATCACCATAACATATCATATATCGCATCACCAATTTCTTATGTATCGCACATACCACCGAGGTTTCCATGGGATGTAAAGTTTGGCCCATGCGGTCGATACTGTTCTACTAGGTAGTAAGATAACAACGCAAATTACTTAACGGCACTAAATGCCGGACGTACGATAGACTCAGTATTATAATGGGATCCGTGAACCTTTCCTTCAATCAGCCGATGCCATCGTCCGGTACACGATGACTGGCATACACGTTGATTGCATGTATCATAAGGTACGTTATGCTGACCTCAGTTTTGATCATTATGGATCACTAGTAGTCCAAGCACATTAGACTTGAAAGGGGAAAAGTAAGGAAATAAATCGGCTGATTTTTTAAATATTATTTAGGCCATAACATAAAATGTCCCCTAAAATCCGAGTTAAGGGGGAGACGCACGTTTTGCATATACCCAGCCACAAATAATAAATTTTCAACACGAAATACCTTGAATTTCATATGTCATCATCTTCATTGTATATAGAATCTGAGCAATTATTAAGAGACGAGAAACAATGGATTTGAATACATTTGAGAGGTTGAAAATATTAATTTATTTTCTGTCCCTTTCGGTACCACGAATTGCTAGAATAATTAATAATTTCACACACCCACACATTCCACGAGAGGAGGCTTCATTGTTTCATAATGTTGAGTTAGATTTTTAATTGCATAATATATCACCATACCCCATATATTATAATGAAGAAAAAAGCAGTCACAAATTTTCCAGCCCAATGAAAACAAAAATCTTGATATGCATTGTAGTCGACTCATGCACCTGCGGCTCGTGGACTATTCCCCCTCGAGGACCCTTTAAGCTTTTTGAGTTACACCATTTGTCCCATATAAGAAAACAAATTTATTTCTTGTTCACAATGATGGCAATAATTGGATGATGTGACCTTTGCAAGCATTGCAACATTTTACCATGATTTATCTGTTTACGAATGAACAATGTTATTGATATTGACTGTCCATGTGTACACATAATTTTCCTTGCATTCCAAACTTTCGTAAGGTATGCAACCCATTGACATAGCCCTCTTATTTTATTTTCCATATAAACTCAGGATTCGTACTATTTTTTTAATTCGTTTTAATTTTGCACACCAATAGGTGCGCGAAAAAGAGTACTGCGCGAATTTACACGCGAGTAAGGAATATTTGTTTCTACATGTATGCGTTTCCCTGTTGCTTATCTTTACAGTTCGCTTCGTGATAAAAATAGTTTTAAATATGTGAGGCTTCCCAGCTATTGCAATTGATGAGTTGAATGACCATATATCATCAGCAGTGGTTATATTGTATCGGAGGTTAGCTATTGGGCAAATGCAAGTGATGCAGTTAAGACCTTGCGTTATGTCGTGCATGGGAATTCCAAAAAGGTATATGGTAATAACATATCTATCATCGCTTCCACTGTGCTGTTCACCGGATGTAATTGCTCAACGTGATTGTGAAACTATGTGACGACAATATAGAGTGGCTAGAGTCACATGTTTCACAGATGCCATAATAGGTGTGCCGCCTTACGGTGGTGTAGTTTGGGGACAATTTCCCACCATAGTTACTATGGCATAGTTAAATATGCCGCTAGCCGCTCTACTCGACCAATTGGGTCTACCTCGACCCACCAACGTACGTTGCGTCTCGCGGGCCGTTTATCTCTACTCAATAAGCGATGTTATATTCCCCATAGTCACATACAAGTTTAACTTGGTTTGTTGCCTGGCCTGTTGGGTCACTCATCCAAATCATTTGGGGAACTGAGATAAGCATGAATTGAATTAATATCCACTAACCCGGAATGCGAATATCAGCTTAGTTCTCTGATACTGGGCATTGCCACAGTCGAGTATAATTCAGAGCGATCATGCCACTAATTAATTCGATCAGAAAGCTAGCGAATCATCAGGTAAAGAGCATGCTATATCACTGTGTTGAGAGAATGCTATGTCACTCTGTTGAGAGAATGTTATATCACTGTGTGTTGAATATAAATAAGCCATTTGTAAGTCCTAAGTGGTTAATGGGTCCACACAAGCTGGTTGGGCGAATACAGCGACGAGCAGCACACATAACTGTAGCACAGTACTTTTTATGGGCAAGTGTTAGCATACTACATCTTAGAAAAACAGTACACATATTATGTTATCTCTACTGTGGTACGTGTGACCCCACCAATTCAATACACGAAACATAAATGTACACAAACCAGCAACGAAAAGCAGCAAGGTTAATCAAAGTGACAATAAATCTAGATGTGAATAGACATGACAAACATGCTGAAAATTATCCATCCTTACCATATAAAAAATAGAAAGTGTAGGTCGTCAAAGGGGTTACATGAAATCTATTGTTTTCCTATGTATATACAATATCGGAGAAATGTCCAGAGACTAACATCACTACATTGGTGTTCATGTGCCGGCACTCATGCTGAGAAGTTAAGACGCCAGCAATACCAAGACGAGCCATAAACATATCAAAACATGGACTGTCGTACAAACAGTATCCCAGAGAGAAGAAAGGCAAATAATAATCAGTGCTACAAAGTGACAACTGCAGATAGTTATCAATACAACAACTCGTTTTTGTTCGGACATTATTTAACTGTGACCACTTGGATGATAAACTAGTGTCACTACCATCAGCAGTTGAATTAACAGCTGCGCTGCTGGAAAAAAAATCTTAGAAAAATGGCACCATTGCGAATACTGAATAAGATCCGTAATTAATGGAATTTCGTATTCGTATTAGTATTAGTATGCTGTGTGTTTTGTATATATTCAGTCTGTTGTTTAATGTTGCGTGTTTGTTCAGGCGGTGTTACATGACTGTGCATATATGGTTGTCCCCTTCCTAGCTTATTATGAATACTTCATATTCTATGTGCAAATAGTGTAACTAGTTGTGTCATTACGCCCTCGTAGGATGTATATTGGCAAGCGCATTTGGCCGTGTCGTAGGAGGTGATGGAGTGAATGTGCTTAAAAAGTACTCGGTATTTGCGTACTGGTTTTGTATGTTCTCTGTAAAATGCCAGCTAACACTATGTTGGGGCCGCAATAACGCTGTGATTTCGAGCCGATCAGTCATGTGTTCAGATTCTGTTATCGCTAATATACGTTGTCATGGAATTCTATACGCACGTTTATAACATTGCAAGAACAGTTCCTTAATGTATTTCACTGTAGGTGAAGTTCTCAAGCTCCAATATATTTTATGTATGACTAATATTATGATCTTGAGGGCGTTGCCATTTCTGACTATGGTTTTCTTGTCACTCATGTTGAGATTAATTCAAAAGTCACAAGTATCAGCTGTTATAGTGCCGGGCAGTAACATCGCCTGCGCCGGTCCTATCATGCCAATAATTATAGTTACTTGTAGGCAAAAATACAGACACCAGCAAACAACCTTCATTAAAAATTCCTATACTCTGCATATTTTATTTTGGTGCATTCTGACATCTTCGTATGAATTAACATGCCTTATCGGAGATCGTATATTATAAACTGAATTTTGTCCATGGCAGTGACACTACCTTCCGGTGTCAGCCTGATTAGGAAATTATGTTTATGATAACATCATAACAGAGATCGATGAGGGGAAAGCCGATTAGGAACATGACATCAACTGAGATAATATATTCACTTCGGTCATATCGCATTCTCCCGTATTTACTGCCGCCACAATCACAGACTCGGCAATGCTCTGGTAGTCACTGTGTAGGAACTGTTACATCGGAAATCGTTCTATCGCCGGTTTGTGATGGTTCTTGACTGAATTGTGACGGTTCCTGATGATCGAAATTATACATTTTCACGACTTTTTGACAGTTAAAACGCAATTTTGAGGCATCTAGGTGATAATTCGATTAGTTATGTTCAATCCCATCACAATCAGTGGCACCAATGAGCGTGTTAATAACGAAACTTTCATTGTGCGAGTCATAACAACGACAAAAACCGCGAATTATGATAATTGTTTGGGTTCTCTCCTGATCGAGTCGGTTCTCTCCCCATTTAATCGTTCTATACGGGTAACACTATGGCTAATATTTGCCATGGTACATGGTTCAAACTGCCAATTTTGTGAAAATATACAAAGATAAACACAACAAACTATGCATTAAGTTGAAATTTGCACCACTTGTCATTAATTTCGATGAATTACACTGCCTTTCTATGCTTATCCAATAAGCTGTGTTACGCCTATCAAATTTCACAAAGTCGCCAGCTAGTTTGAAAAATAACGCGTTTTGCAGGCCTAACATTTCCATAAGTCAATAGCCGGTTAACAATAGTGAAATTTCATAGCGCTGGACTTCGGAAAGCGTAAGCGCAGACGGGATATATAGAGTTATCTGTCTTGTATTTTATCTCATATATATTTTGAAGACATCTGTCTGTTTGTATGTCTGTATGTATGTATGTATGTTTGTCTGTCATTGATACAAATCTACGATTCTCGACCGATCGGGACGAAACTTGGTACGTGTGTGTAATTTGACAAGGCGGTGGACGTTGTCGTATTGGCGAGCCCGTGCGGCGCCCGTGCAGCGCATGCGCAGACGAGATCTCGGAAACGGGTGGAGCTATCAACTTGAAATTTTCTATGTGACCCCGGATACGAATTTTATCGGGTCGCCGATCCCGTGCGACGCCAGCTTCGCGCATGCGCAGACGAGATCTCGGAAACGGGTGGAGCTATCGACTTGAAATTTGCTATGTGAATGTATCTTGCCCCGGATACGAATTTTATCGGGTCGCCGAGACCATGCGACGCCAGCTTCGCGCATGCGCAGACGAGATCTCGGAAACGGGTGGAGCTATCGACTTGAAATTTGTTATGTGAATGTATCTTGCCCCGGATACGAATTTTATCGGGTCGCCGAGCCCGTGCGACGCCAGCTTCGCGCATGCGCAGACGAGATCTCGGAAACGGGTGTAGCTATCGACTTGAAATTTGGTATGTGAATGTATCTTGCCCCGGATACGAATTTTATCGGGTCGCCGAGCCCGTGCGACGCCAGCTTTGCGCATGCGCAGATCAGATCTCGGAAACGGGTGGAGCTATCGACTTGAAATTTGGTTTTTGAATAGCCCGGACAACGTCGGGCTCATCGGCTAGTCTATTATATATTTTGGAACTTCTGTCTGAATGTATGTATTTGTGTTATAGACTCGAAAAACTGCTCCACCGATCCGACTCAAATTTGGTGTGTAGGCTTACTCCGGGGAACAATATGGGCGGATCCAATTTCACGTGCGACCGTGTCCTTGACCTTGACCTCGCTCAAATACGCTCATATAGGCATGTTTCTGGACCTCGACTGATCCCACTCAACTTTGGTAGCTGTTTCTACTTTGATCACGGGAACAATATGGGCGGGTCCAACTTCACTTGCGACCGTGTCCTTGACCTTGACCTCGCTCATATACGCTCATATAAGCATGTTTCTGGACCTCGACCGATCCGACTCAAATTTGGTATAATGTAGGCCTACTTTGATCCCGGGAACAATATGGGTGGGTCCAATTTCACGTGCGACCATGTCCTTGACCTTGACCATATTCGCTCATATAGGCATGTTTCCGGGCCGATCGAACAAGAGTTTGTCCAGGCGGATCACAAATAAATCCCTAAATAGCCCGGACGAAGAGGGGGCACATCTGCTAGTGTTGTCTATTTTCGTAGACGTATTTTACTCAACAAAAGCCAAAACTAAGACGTTAAAAGTTCGTTGGCAGCAATACAATGTTCTGATTACGCAGTTTATGAAGTTTATGTCGGGCATCCGCTAGCTGGATGCTGATTATCTAGGTTAAATTCTAGAATATGCAGCTATTAAAGCATATACAAGCACGATAACCTTTCATTCAATCATATTTTAGATTGACTAAGGATATCTGATGTTTTAATAGAAGATATAAAAAAGTAAAGAATCCTACAGTTACAAATATTATTATATGGATGTTAAACCTTTGGTTAATAAATGCGCTGTAATGAGAATTGACTTGAATCCTATTGATTAATTTGTAGGAATGCTTGGCTATTAAGTTCAACAAGCAGTAACATATAAAAAAAGAGAAAAAAATCATGCAGTTACAAATATTATTATATGGATGTTAATCCTTTGGTGACTAAATGTGCTGTAATGAGCAGCGACTTGAATCATATTGATTCATTTGTAGGAATGGTCAGCTATTAAATTCAACATGCAGTAACAGATTGTTTGAATTATTAGCTAAACATTCATACAAATGAATCATTAGAAATCGGTGTTATGGGTGTCTGAACCTGGCTATTATAAGGCACATTATTATTCCTCGCTGATAACGTGTCAAGTGAGCAGGGACGTGGACCGGAGGGTCTCTAATGTTGGGGCGTCCACCTTGGAATTTCCAACCGCATCATGCCCTTGCAACAGACCAAACTCATGCACAATGCCTGGGCTTTGGTTTTTCCCAACTGCATGACACATTATAGCTCTATATTGTATCCCATTCTGAAGTGAATTGATTAGTAGCCTTTGATTGGCCACCATGCAAACCGGGGGAGAAACTCAGGATACATGGGCCCAGTGAGAAAATGTGGATATCTGAACCTGAAAATTGCTAAATTCATCTAGACTGGCTTCAAGATTCCCAAGTGTTGGAAGTTTCCAACCTAGCGCCCCCACCCCCGCAAGATTGGAAATGTTCCCAACAGATGGAGAGAGAGAGAGAGAGAGAGAGAGAGAGAGAGAGAGAGAGAGAGAGAGAGAGAGAGAGAGAGAGAGAGAGAGAGAGAGAGAGAGAGAGAGAGAGAGAGAGAGAGAGAGAGAGCGAGAGAGAGAGAGAGAGAGCTGATTTATTTTGCAAAAGAGCATACATTATTTAATACAAAGCATATTAATTAAATGGAATTAGATTATTTGTCTATTAACCAGTTTCTTACCAATTTCGGGGGGGGGGGGGGCGGGGGGTAAATGTGATATAGAAAACTAGATCACACCTGCTCCCTACTTCCTGTCCACCCATCATGAGTTTTGGATCAACTCTAAAGAAGAGGTGTCCATTTGTATATGTCAAATATGGTTGATTACATGTTTAAAGTGTAGGAAAGTATGCAAATGTTGGTCTAAAAACGACAAATTCCCCACTATTAAATTGTTGTCAAATCAAACTAAGAGAACAATACCAACATATTGTTGTTGTTAAATTTCAAACCAATCTATTGTAAGATAAGAAATTTGTAACTGTTGAACATTTTGACCAAAGTTGGGGATAGACACCAATTAAGCACCACCACCCCAATCACGTCATAACCTATAAATGATTCAGTTGAACGTGATTTCATAAGTTATATTCATGTCTGGGCGACAAACATGTGTAAATGTCCCTCAGGCGGACTTCAGAGGAGGAAACATGATGGAGCTGGCATTGAAATATTGCCACACCTGGATCTTTCAATAATGCCCAGATTAAGTAAATGAATATAACATCTCATATTCTCCTGAGAGTAGATTTATATTGCCATTGGTCATTAATATAGGCGGGCATGATTATGATACTATACTCATCGGGACTTTCAATATTTTATTTCTGCCTATTAATGTCACTTAGTCTCCCGTATTAGGTATTTATTGTGTTATTTCTTAATATACCTGTTCTATTATGCAAATTACATAAGCTACAGTCATTATCTGGTTTAAAATGTCAGATACACAAGACGATTTTCGGACCAAAGTGCAGAAATCGTTCGAATAAATCTCATGTATACAGAACCGTCACAGCCGTGATTGGTTTGAAATAGAACCGTAACACGCACCCGTGTTGATTACGGGGCCACAGCTCCCAATTATCAACCCCTATCGGGATACTTGCTCAGCTATTTTACAGAAGAATAACACGGGTATACTTTATAGTCAGTGTTTGTCTTCAGAATGCGTTTCATATTTTATACGCCACGAAAAACAAAGAAATTGCGTCCACGTGGCTTGATTTCCAGTGATAACATGTTGATATTTACGCGTTAACTCGCTAATACCGAGTTAATTGTGGACTAGAGTTCAGGTTTCGATAACACGGCACTTCTGCAGCCTCTGTTCATTCAGGAAAGTATAATATATTCAAGATATCTATAATTATGCGTGATTTTGTCACAAAAATGATTATTTTCAATCATCAGGAACCGTAACAAATCAGGCAAGAACCATCACAATACCGGCGATAGAGCGACTTCCGATGTAACAGTTCCTACACAGTGCTGGTAGTATATGCATGTAGATCTTCACGATATCGACTCAAGTTATACCGACGACAGTATTGAACAAATATATCGCGATATGATAATATGACTATAAATTCCGTAGATAATTTTATTATTTATGACGAACTCATTTGAATTGAATCAGGGAGCTAAATGTGTTCCAGAGTCGGGGAGCGAGTACACCGTGGAATGCTAGAGGTGAAGGTAACCGAAGAATGGCCTTTACCTGATACATATGACACTTTATTAAAGGATGAAATCATGTTTACTTGATTTGTACATCATATCTAAATAATTTAAACTGGTGAATTTATGGGGGAATGGATTTGTGTGAACGGGAAATTTATTTAACTAGCTGCTGTAGTTCTGGGTTTTTCCAGATCAAATTTGGATGTGGGATATCCCTGTCGTACACTTGGTGATTTATTTTAAAAAGTAAACACATGACCTATGATGTTTCTTGCATTTTCGTGATCAACTGGTGTCAATCTAGCTGGGTAAACATCACTGGTATGGCCTGCAAACTTCAATTCAGTGAATTTGGCCGAAACGTTAACACTGTCGCCTATGGGAAACCATTTAGTTCAGTGATTCCCATAGAGGAATCAGGGAGCTTAATGTGTTCCAGAGTCGGGGAGCGAGTGCACCGTGGAATGCTAGAGGTGAAGGTAACCGAAGAATGGCCTTTACCTGATACATATGACACTTTATTAAAGGATGAAATCATGTTTACTTGATTTGTACATCATATCTAAATAATTTAAACTGGTGAATTTATGGGGGAATGGATTTGTGTGAACGGGAAATTTATTTAACTAGCTGCTGTAGTTCTGGGTTTTTCCAGATCAAATTTGGATGTGGGATATCCCTGTCGTACACTTGGTGATTTATTTTAAAAAGTAAACACATGACCTATGATGTTTCTTGCATTTTCGTGATCAACTGGTGTCAATCTAGCTGGGTAAACATCACTGGTATGGCCTGCAAACTTCAATTCAGTGAATTTGGCCGAAACGTTAACACTGTCGCCTATGGGAAACCATTTAGTTCAGTGATTCCCATAGAGGAATCAGGGAGCTTAATGTGTTCCAGAGTCGGGAAGCGAGTACACCGTGGAATGCTAGAGGTGAAGGTAACCGAAGAATGGCCTTTACCTGATACATATGACACTTTATTAAAGGATGAAATCTTGTTTATTTGATTTGTACATCATATCTAAATCATTTGAACTGGTTAATTAATATATATATCTTTATTTCCTCCACTAATGAAGAGTTCTACAACATATGTACAAGTTCACAGGCAGTTATACAATGTGTACAACACAAGGAATAAGTCAGCAGATTAACATATCTTACATACAACAACAGATGACAAATATAAGCATTTAGTTATATAAACACTCACACATACAAACATGTACATACAGTGCGACAGGCAGACAAATGAGAGAGAAATATTTTATTTAACTGGCTGTTGTAGTTCTGGATTTTCCAGGTAAAATTTGGCTGCGAGATAGCCCTGTCGTACACTTGCGGATTTATTTTGTAAAGTAAACACATGACCTATGATTTTTCTTGCATTTTCGTGATCAACTGGTGTCAATCTAGCTGGGTAAACATCACTGGGGTGGCCTACAGGCTTCATTTCAGTGAATTTGGCTTAACCGTTAACACTGTCTCCATGGGAAACCATTTGGTTCAGTGATTTCTATAAGAAAAAATTGATAGTCACGAAATATCACATCTCGCCATGATAAGTTGTTAATTTCATATTTTCTTATTTTCAAATGATAATGGCGACATGTTGGACAGATTTAAAGAAGAAACTCGTGGATCCGTCTGTAGATAGTAAAGAAAGTGACAAATCTGGGAGTTAATCATGGGGGTATTATATATAGGTAGCATGTGGGGTCAGGGGGGGGGGGGTCTACAGCCCCCACATTTCGGCGAGTGTTAGCCAACTATGCAGTGGTTGACCTGATAGTTTCCGGCACCAAGTAGCCCCTTACCGGGGATCGTAGCCCCCCACATGTTAAACAGACAGTATGCCCTGCCATCTGATATAATTTCATGCCCTAGGCTTTGTCTGAAGTTGTATCATTATGTTTAGAAATTTCCATTGACATAGTTGCTTCATATTGCTATTAATGTATTTTTCATTTTCATTTTCTGTTAAATCATAGGTAAATTTTTATTATAAATTGACAAATTCTGCATGAAAATGGTGGTTAAAATTGGACAAGATATCCCTCTCAAAATGTAGATTAACATTTCCTCTTCAATTTAGTAATATTAGGGTGTGTAAGGGAATGCCGCATATTCAGTTTGTACGAGATACATCAGCTAGTCAAATTGAAGAAAAAAATCGAATTGTTTGGCTTTATTGACTAATTTTCAGGAGGTCTCATATTGAAAAAAATAAAATATTATAACTCATTTTTGGTTTCAGTAAGGTCTATATTTGGATAAAATACTATAAGAAACGCTATGTTATACACATATACATATATATATATATAGGAATCAGGGAGCTAAATGCGTTCCAGAGTCGAAGAGCGAGTGCACCGTGGAATCAATCTAGCTGGGTGAACATTACTGGAGTGGCTTGCAGGCTTCAATTCAGTGAATTTGACTGAAATGTTAACACTGTCGTCTATGGGAAACCATTATGTTAAGTTATTCATAGAGCCAGCTTCAACACGAAAATGTTAAAACTACTGGGTTTGTCGCTTACGTTCTTAAGTTTCCTGGGTTACTTGTTGCTTGTTTTTCGATAAAGATGAAAGTGGACGAGTCACCGGCGTAGGATTCGGTAAGTGTTAACATTCGCGCGAGTCGATTGTCCCCGGAGCGAATTTACCTAGATTGTTTATGGTGTGTCCTTGTATAAGCCCTTAAATCCAACACGAAATACGTTGATTGCATATAACAATTAGGATACTGTCTAGATTTATACTTCCAAGAAAGAACAAGATATTCATCTTTTCTTGGATTCAAACATGCGCGCTTATAGGGGTAACTATTTGACCAGACTTGTATTTTAATTTGTCCGTAGTGAAAATCTAACTGACATTGTTGAATGCCTAACTCGGCCTATCTACTATATATTTTGGGACTTCTGTCTGTCTGTTTGTTTGTTAGCAATGGCCGGAAAACTGCCGGACGGATTTCGATACCTAGGGGTACTTTTGTCCGGGAAGTGTTTTCGATGGGTCAAATCGTGACCCCGACCTGACCTTGACCTTCAAAATGGTCAATTCAAGGTCAAATCGCGCTTTTCGACGGATTTCGACAAAATTTGATACCTAGGGATAGTTTTGTCCGGGGAGTGTTTTGGACGGGTCAAATCGTGACCCCGACCTGACATTGACCTTCAGAATGGTCAATTCAAGGTCAAATCGCGCCTTTCGACGGATGAAAGCAGAGGGGAAACAGTCCGGACGAAGTCGGATCACCCTGCTAGTACCATATATACACCATTGTGATAATATCACCATCGCGTATTACGTTTCACAAGTTGAGTCATTTCATAAGCTCCAGGCTAATGATTTGGATGTTTTGAAAAAGATTTCAAGTATGCTTAAGGTTTCATGTGTATAAATACCGTACATAAATTATGGTATCAACTCAGATGGGAAATCTCTCACATGGATTGTCCGACTACCGTCGTGATCTACAACATCAGATATAACTACACACGTGCATGCATGTGAATGTACGCTGATTGCATTAGGAGAAGAACGTACGTGTACTGTGTTTTGATGGATATTCTGGATTCGAGCATGAAAACAGTTGGCTCCTTGGAACATCACCAGAAAAAATTCCCGTTAATAGTATCAACAGTAAACAGAAGGGGTCGTATTCACCAAGTGGGCTTACTTTGTAAACCAAATAGTTTATTTGGTAGCGGCTGAACGCACAAGGTGTCTTCGGTATAGCGTTAACGACACACGCTATCGATGGTGTGATTGACCCAATCTATCATATTTGCCATTTGTATTTGTCAATGTATTATGACTAAATCTCGAGCACCAACCGGCCACAATCCGCATGCATAGCGGTATACATTATGCGTATAATTTTAAAGCGACTCAGATTATATACACACCGTATATATATCTGCAGAATGAGTTTTGGTGACATAATTGAGATTTTCGAAATGGCACAACGCGAGGAAGAGGAAAATCAAGACAACATCTCAGTTAATTATATATTAAGGGATATGTCCAACCCACTAGAAAATTTAGTGACGTGGCTAGAGGGTCTCATGCCCACCTTGATAATCTCAACTGCACCACCCCTTCAACCAGACCAAACACGTTTGAGTAATTCATTTGCACCCTGTGGTCACTAGCCGGGGGTATCAAGATAGTCTACTGGGCGAACCACGGCTCCGTCCAATATGAGATTTAAAAAAAAAAGGCAATATGGAGGGATGATCAAGATACACCGGACAGTCAACCGTTCGGTGTGAGAACATTTTGAAATCGGCACATGAATATCGCGAAATCCTAGCATCTAGACTGGCCTCAAGCTTAATTTCCAAGCATTGTAAATTTCCAACTTGACATCCCCTATACGGTTGAAAAATTTCGAATAATTAGCAGTTTTTGACTGGCCACGGGGAGGAACAAGGACACAAGCATGGCAAGTTTTGGAAATGTCCGACCTGACACCCAAATTGGGTAGGTAAATTTCCAACTGATGGCCTTCTCAGTCAATCATTTTGTCCAAAAGTATGAGAATATGCAACTGTTGGTAAAAAAACTACTAATTCCCTAGTAAAAAAATACCATGTCGGCACATGATGAGTGGAGGTTTGTTGGACGCTATAGAATTTAAGCACGATCCAAATACTAGACATGATCTATTTCATAACATTTCCGAAGAAATTACTTTCCGGTACTGGTGCATGGTTTCGGTCTCTTTGTTTACAAGGATTTTTATGTTTCAATGCAGTATAGGCTCAAAAAGTCTTGCGTTCATCGGTTGTGTACCCCATCCTTTCCATCGGTTACTCGTGATTGAACTGAACCAAACATGTACTGTTACTCTGCTAAGCGCAGCATGTTTTATGTACGCAACCGGTGGTCAATCCACGATTGTCCCCCAATCACCTTGATTGAATAATCATATACCACGGGGCGATGTCTTCCCATCGATGTCCACCGATAGGTTCGCATTGAGCCTCGCCTCGTATAAACTACCTGGACTATATATATATATATATATATATATATATATATAAACCCAGCTGGTGAATACGACCCCAGGCGGTTAAACATGAATACGCAACTCCTGGTTGCATCGTGACACATCTGGCGCAGGTTCTTAACGACTAGTTGCTCCATTCAAACTTTTAAAAAGTTTACCTTCAGTGGACGATTCTTTTTAAATCGAAATCTAAAATTCGCAGATCTCAACCAATCGGAATGCGTGTTTTGGCGACAAATATTAAGCTTGAATGACAATCCAGAATAATTTGTATCTTGGTGCGTTGCATGCATTTTCGCGTATTTAAATACAGTCTCAGTGTAATTATGGACATACAACTATGTATAGTGCTAAAAGGTAACACACCGCAAGATTGGCCAGAACTTCAACCACGTGCAAAAAGGTAATGCATGTTTTGCCGAGGCTTTTCATTGGCTTCAAGTCGCCCATAATTGTTAAACAACTACTTTGTAAATATGGCAATTTGATTGTCTGCATACATTCATTAATTCGTATTGGTAAAACTTATTCCAGGGAGAATTTGCTTTATTTACAGTAATAGCAGCGCTTAATTTAAAGTTGTTTCGACAGACAGTGCTCTCTTTCTGCATATATCGAGTATTTAAAGCGTGGAAAATTTACTCCACGAGGACCAAGTGAGATGCATTTTGAACCCCGGGGTATGCTATCGGTCAGCATGGTATGGTGGTTCCCTCTTCGCACTCATTTAACTAGATCGTCGGTTAATATATAATGCCATTGTGATAGCTAATTTACAAAAACAAAACATCTGCATTAATTAGATCCGATGACCATATCACCAAGACATTATACGCCCCCCCCCCCCCCCCCCACACGCTCATGTAAATATGATGTTATGATGTCGCCCCCACATTCATGTATCTATATTATATAGCAAAAGTTCTTACACTCCACATATAGTACCCGGCAGCACCCATCTTTCGCAACACCTGTCCATATACTCTGGAGTCCAAAATATCCAGGTACTATGTGGAGTGTATGTCCTAATAATAATAATAATAATAATAATATATAGCAATTATATAGCGCTTCATCCCTGGTGTAGCTCGAAGCGCTTGGGACTCTATATGCAGGTTATATACATGTACAGACATTAGAACATATACAATATATGGATACGGAGAATGATACAATGTTGCTATCTACGGCTAGTTGTGTGCGGGTAAATCTTGAAGAGATGCGTCTTAAGTCGTTGCTTGAAGATGTCAATAGAATGCGAACGACGAATGTCGAGAGGGATGGAGTTCCAAACACTTGGCGCGGCGTGTGTAAACATACGACGTTAAATTTTCTTATAATTACGCGCGGGAACAGCCAGAAGCTGTTTTTCCTTGGAACGGAGGTTATCACGGCCTGGTACATACAACGTAAGAAGGTCCGAGATGTATGCTGGAGCAGAGGAATTAAAGTAACGATAGCAGAACATTGCTAACTTGAAATCAATCCGCGCGCGCACTGGGATCTCGAGCCAATGTAGGTTTTTCAAAATTGGAGAAACATGGGTGGATTTCGGAACACGTACTACAATCCTCGCGGCTGAGTTCTGTAGACGTTGCAGACGACTTAATTTTTCCTGTGAACTTCCCACGAAAAGCGCATTGCAATAGTCCAATCTTGACATAATATTACAAGAAGCAACCTTTTTCGCAGCAGGCATTGTTAAGTATGGGCGAAGACGACTAAGGCGCATAAGTTCAATTAATATATGGTACGGGAAATGTGATGTACTTGAGCGTCCATGGATAGCGAATAAGAAATGTTAACACCGAGATTTTTCGCACAAGTTGTAGGCTCAATTTCACATCCACCGATGTTCAAACTTCTAATTGTGAATGGTTCGTGCTTACCGGCTGGGGGGCACACAATTACTTCAGTTTTGTCATCATTTAATTTAAGCTTATTAGATAACATCCACCTCTTGACGTCAGAGACACAAAATTCCACTTTTCTTATTAAAGACGACAGGCCATATGGAGGGACAGAACCGTAAATTTGCGTGTCGTCCGCGTACATATGTACGTTGAGTCCATGTTTCCGAATCAAGTTTCCCAGACGTAGAGTGTAAAATGTGTAGAGAACCGGTCCTAATACATAGCCTTGAGGAACTCCGAACTTTGTGTCAGAAAATAAATCTTTGATTCGTACCATCTGAACATGTCCAGTAAGGTAAGACTGGAACCAGGACAGTGCTTTTGCGCTGATTCCGAAGGTCTCTTCCGTGCGCTTAAGCATGACAGAGTGATCTGAAGTATCAAAAGCTGCGGATAGGTCCAACAGCGTGACGACGGAAACTAGGCGGTTGTCTTTAGTGTTAGCGATATGCCGATTGAAATTTTTCCATGAGGTTGTTTGTCGTCAGATGTTCCTTTATTTGCTGGAGAACGAGTTTCTCAAGAATCTTAGACAAGAATGGCAGTCCAGAAACAGGCCGATAAGTTTTCAAGTCATTCATGTTAAGTCCTTTCTTTTTGATGAGAGGTGTGATGACTGCTTGTTTGAAACTGTCAGGAACGGTTCCATGTTTTAGGCAGAAGTTCATGATGTCAGTGATAGGTTCGATAAGAAGGTCTAAGAATTGAATCAGTAGTTTAGTAGGCAGCGGATCAAGAGCGCATGATTTAGGCGGCGATGATAATATGGTCTTCCTACCCCAGATTACCTGTCCAGGTACATTGTTCGTGTACTTTTTTCTGAATTGGCAACACCAATCTTTCGCAACACCTGTCCAGATACTCTGGAGTCCAA
Source organism: Siphonodentalium dalli (assembly GCA_032622095.1). NCBI lineage: Eukaryota > Metazoa > Mollusca > Scaphopoda > Gadilida > Siphonodentaliidae > Siphonodentalium > Siphonodentalium dalli. The sequence continues at coordinate 70,240,773 of CP136068.1, forward strand.
AATATCCAGGTACTATGTGGAGTGTATGTTCTACCCCAGTCCCCAGATTACCTGTCCAGGTAAATTGTTCGTGTACTTTTTCTGAATTTCGAAGTAGCCCAACGCTGTCTGAAGTACATTTAGTCGGCCAAATTTCCGACTTTAATAACCTTTTGTGTAATTAAAGTAAACATTATAAATTTATACGACCTTTAAATTGCTCAGACAAGATCGACAACCGAATGTTCCCCAGCCATTCTACCACATTTTAACATGACCAAATTTAAATTTGATTAGAGAGACTATCCGATGCCGCCATGTTTTTTTCTTTGCAAACTGAAAATTTTTGCGTGTCCTATGTGATCGACACACGTGATCTCCGCACGCAATCAGCTTCGGTCACTAAGTTTTTACGATACCAAATTCCGAGACCATACAATATTCTTGGTACAATATATAGGAAGGTACCAAATTACGCACTCCGTGGCTATAGTCACTCTAGGGTACCTATATTGCTTGCTATATTTAAGAGTGCGCAATGTAGCTACATCTAGAGCACCCATATATAACATCAGACCATTGCGAGTCCACATGCATTGAGCCTCATTCAAAAGCCCATGCACAGTACTTAGATTCTCTGTTCAAATCATCGGGATATTAAGGTTCCTCATCAACCCCATGTAAAATAAAAGGCCGCTCGGCCACAGTGTCCCCCGAACCGGTGGCTTCATTTGGAGCGGAGGCTTTGTAGAAGTATACTATATGGATAAGACACTTGTGCATTGTCTCATTACTGACATGCATACAAATAACCAAATCTTTAAAAAACTCTTAAAGTCAAAATATAACCTCAAATGGGCACAAAATGAAGAAAATTACAAGAAAAATTGAATTTTCTAAGTCGAAAAGCCCATAACTCTGAGAAAAATCATCGGATCAAACTCAAATTCGAACTTGATCTGTATCTTGATATGACTGATCCACATAAAAACGGTATTTGCAATTAAAGGATCTAAGTTTCTAAGTAAAAAAAGGGCCATAACTCTCGCAAAAATGGGCGGAGCAAACCCATATTCGAACTTGACCTGTATTTTGATAAACTCACATGTCTATGAAATTTGCTTTTGATATAATAACCGAAACTAAAGTTATCATCCGAAACCATTTCCGGACGGACACACGGACGGACACCGGCTATTTTAATAGTCCCCCGAAAAAACAAATTCGGGGGACAATTACACGTAGAGAATCCGCATATAACATCATGTCTACCATTCGTTTTAGATTAATTCAATCCTACATCGTTAAAACAAAGTGTTTTGAATAACCCTAATCAAAACTAGAAGAAGAATAAAATATGTCTCGTTACTGATATCAACTTATCGAGTTTGGAATACGGATGAAACGCCAGCCCCAGCAACTCAAATAATCAGTACATTGTGATGACACCCCATGCACTCTCATCTATATATAAAGGAGTAGGATCTGTTTGTCCGTGCTTGTCTGTCCGGACTTTTCTCCCAGAATGCTGGTCCGATTGCATCCAACTTTGGCGTGGTGACTTGGGGTAAGCTCACTATAATGGACATATTTCAGCACCACATATACGCTCAATATAAATGGGTATTCACCTTGGCTTGCGCTATCCAACATAATAACTGGTATAAGTCCATTATGAGCTTATATCAGAACCAAATAAGTCCATAGGAACTGTCTGTCATGTGAGCGAAGCGCACTCACCATACGCCCCTCCGACGCTGAATAAAGGCTCCCGAACGGAGCTTGTTTCAGCTAGTGTAACACTATTCTCAGTTCATACCATACGTTGATTGCGATTGCTCCTTCTCACCGACGTGCATAACACATAACAAGCTCTAACGAGCCATAACCAATTGGATTAGAGTGTTGCATAATCGCATTATATTGTGCACGTCACGATTTAAACGTATTATATGTTCTGGAACAGAACGGCATCAAGCTCCGATAAAGCCAATTCCTGAATCGCTGCAGAATTGGCCAACGGAAATGCCAAGTGCTATGTTGGACGAAGTCTAACTGGTTCCAGAACGGGAATTTATACATGCGGGGTGTATGCATGCATGGATACACAATAGAAACGGTTCTGCAGAAAACCTGCCTGGTTTGGGGCTATGACAACCTGTCTGGTTTTGGGGTTGTGTAAAGAGTACTTTCCAGACTCAAGACTCAAGAATATATTGAATACAAAAAGAGCTGACAGGGTGAACACACACATAATAACTCTCGACTGCTGGCGACTGGGTAGTTTGTGTGCACTGGCAAAGAAATGGCTTTAACTCACTTGTCCGATAATCACTCTGGTGATTATTTCGTTCGTTCTGGCAAGGTGAATTTAATACATTCATCGAGATACATTCCGGGTGTATACGTGTCCTTATAATGTAGTCCACTTATGCCGATGTGACGTTGTTTTGGACCTTGTTTGGTTATCTGTACTTCCCTCATGCAGAATATTCATTGGAAGTGGACGACATTTATTGTGTTTTATGACGTTTGGAATTACAGCCAGTCACTACCATTGTGTGTGAGCAAACATGAAATTGTCCAAGGTGATAAAGTCTGAAGTGTGCACACCCACGTCAATGGCTACGTTCTTGCAAGAAGCCATGCATGAATATATAAATAAGACTTATCTAATTCAGACCGGTATTACATGTACATTGTATAAATTATGGTAGTCCGCCAAATCCCGATACATTATGCAGATATCCTAATCGGGATAAATGATTTTCAATCAATGTTCGTTACGTTTTGCATTTTCTTTTCTCTGCTGTCTCGATTTACAAAGCTCTCGGGAAAATGAAACTGTCAGGCTGCAACAGAAGCGCACACCTGATTCACATCAAACAATTCTCAATGAAGCTCGTGCTGCATAATTGACGGGGAGATGACAGAAGTCTCAAAACAAGCGGACTGCTCCTGCATTGTCGGTGCATTCCCTTGGGAACCGGAGCGCACATAAAACGTCATCGGCGCGCGCTGCAGGATTCAGTCTTAGGGAGATTGAGTATTTCTATTATTCCTCGCGATTATCATTTTTTCTTCCATGAGAACACCACAGGCGTCATTCAGTATTAAATATGAGACCCTTGGCATGTTTCAATTTATCGAGAAGTCAGAGCACTGAATTACCGCCGCGGGGGAGTGCCAATCACTAGAAATCTTCATCGGGTGTTAATGTGGCGCACAAATGACGGATCTTTCAATTCTGCCTGTTTCTTATTGGATGATAATGGTGGCAACGACAAAGACGCCGAAGGAACATGTAATATGTTGAAAGCAGAATAATACCCATGCATATCGTTTTCAACTATAGATACACGGATTCAAAAGAAGAAGCTCCACTGAGTCCGAATGGAGTCTGGTGTCAAGCAAGACTAGAACGTTTTATTTAATATATTTATTTGTTGAATACTTTCACGGAAGATACAATTGCTGCTTTCATTTATTAAGAAGGATTAAGTTTCTGCAACTGGTGATATGAGGGCACATGTACTGAAATATTTAACTCCCATCTAATACACAGTCTCCAATTGGGAAATAACTTACGTCCTAACTTCAATTACCATGTGCAGTTGGAAAAATTATAACGGGGTGAAAATGAAAGGAGCCTATTTGAGAACTCAGCAAGGTTTAAGTTGCTGTTGTTGGAAATTCGAGGGTGGAGACCGAAGCCCATACATCACAGTCTCTGTGGCTATTTTTGAATGATATAATATTGGGCCGCATAGTGGTTACCAGGTATTCCTGACATGCATCGACTCAAAAATAATAAGGTGAAAGCGCGCCAAAAACATTCATAACAGAAGAGTTCTGCACCTGCATTGGCCCAAATAAAAACAGAGGCTAATGAAGCCACCACGATAGTTTGTAATTCTGGAGCAGATTGCATGCCAGTCCAGCCGGCAATATTTTTGCTGTGCAATCAGCTAAATAAATCAGTTGGAAATTTTGTCGTTGATTTCGCTGAACTTTTTCTTTTTACATGTTTTAAATTGGCCAAATTAGTCGTAAATGAAAGTTCCTAATCGGGTATTCAGAAGACCGAACCTCATCCTGCGAATGTTGTAAAAACTTGTTTCATGTTTTTCTATGAACCGAATCAGTGTGCTGATTTAACAAGGTGAAACAAAATATTGACCACATTGATGAAATCTCTATCAGAGCTCACCAGTCGTGCTTCCTTTCTGACTGCCACCGGCTGGATACCAGTCTGTGGTATTCTATAATGTTTTTTGTTACAGTAACAACGTGAATCCGATTAACTCAAAGTAAGAATTTCCTATGTGCTTTTTGAAGAATTCCCTCATTAAACTTATTGTCATAACGGAGATTAGGTCTTGTTGACGATTACCGCATGCTGCTCTGCTAAATGGCCGCCATGCAATTATAGAACTCTTTTGTTTGACTTGACTGATGTTTGCTATGCGTACGGTTGTTCATGTGTGTTCTTAACAACATACACACAAAATAAGGATTTAAAAAAAACAACATCGGCCTTATATATAGTAGACTAGCTGGTGGGCACGACTTCGTTCGGGCTGTTTCCCCTCTGCTTTCATACGGATCTAAGATCGAAATCCGTCGAAAGGTGCGATTTGACCTTGAATTGACCATTTTGAAGGTCAAGGTCAGGTCGGGATCACGATTTTACCCGTCGAAAACATTCCCCGGACACAAGCATCCCTAGGTATCAAATTTCGTCGAAATCCGTCCGTTTTACCCGATATGACCTTGCATTGACCATTTTGAAGGTCAAGGTCAGGTCGGGGTCACGATTTGACCCGTCCAAAACACTCCCCGGACAAAAGTACCCATATATATCAAATTTCGTCGAAATCCGTCCATTTTACCCGATTTGACCTTGAATTGACCATTTTGAAGGTCAAGGTCATGCCGGGGTCACGATTTGACCCGTCCAAAACACTCCCCGGACAAAATCACCCATAGGTATCAAATTTCGTCGAAATCCGTCCGGCAGTATTCCCGGCCATAGCTAACAGACAGACAAACAAACAGAAGTCACAAATATATATATAGTAATATACGTTCGCGTCTAAGCAAGGAGATGGTGCAATATTATGCCACGCTATACATGTATATAAGCTGATGGCGTCTTTATCATTATAACATTTCTATCTTGTTTATTCATGTTTATTATACATTTTTGTCACTACATTGCCTTTGTGGGTCTATATGATAACGCATGTGAAGGAGAAATCGTATGTAGCTAATTTTGCGCATCGAACCAAATTGGCGAAGGTTTAAGCACTGTATATTGTGATGTTATGCGAACACATGGTTGTTGTTTATGTGGACATTTCGCGAAAATAGCCGACGATTTCCGAAAATCTACTGGTAAGCACGTGACTCTCTCAAGATAAACCAAAACAACGTGCTTTCCGCGAAAACATAACATAAACAAACTGATTTGTTTCGCACACGAAGTGTGTTTGTAGATTATATCGCATTCATACTATCATAATACTATACTATTCGTATAACATTGAGGAAATTGTCATAATTGGGTAACTTTTATTTCTAAATAATAACCTACAACGAAGGCCACCCGTGCCTTTAATCGCCTCTAAAAATCCTCCACCAACTCCACCATCCACTTGTGACACGCTCCACTATCACCACTCTATAGTAATAAATAAGTAAAAATGATGATTCAGATGAGTCAAAACATGTCATGGAGAACCAGTTGATTCCAAACTGTACATGTGTACATGACAAGAACCATATTGCGTTGGAGATCCGTCTGAATGTTTGTGTAACAGATAGAAGAATATGACACTATAGAAGAATAACATGTTTCATATATGGTTTACTATCCCTTTCCAGTGACGAAATTTAAGCCATCTCAACAACTGTCCTCTATGCTCTGGATATTCACTAACAAGTAGTTGCCTCAGGAAATGTTCAGTTAAAAAGTTCAACAACGACCACATAGACTTAGTTGAACTTATTATCAGAACATTTCTCACCAATGACTATCAATCCCACTGTTCTTGTATTATAGTTCGGCTGTCTTTTGTCTGCTTGTATTTAATCGACACCCCTCTAAATGAATAACAATTGTCAAATGCCAATGCATACTTTTGTTACAAGGTGGGAAAATCCATCCAGTATAAAAGTTAAAGATATAAAGGTACTTTGGTATGGGAATTATATGTCGTATATAAATTAACACAGTTGACGTCGTTATGCGCCATTTGGAAGCTTCGGAATATTTATCATCAACGATTCATTGTGTCAAATTAGGCCCGCTAAATAGAAAACATTGCCTTTTCGTTGCATACAATCGACTTTTAAAAATTTATTTCCGCTAATACATATATTGAAAAGAGAATAGAAATAGACCATGCAGGCTGAATCTCTATGTAGCCTATACGCCATGTGAATCACTTTTGGCATCATACATAGCACGTCTTGTTGCTATTCATGCAGTGTACGAATCGAAAACCGCGTATAGTCCTTTCCGCGTGTATTTAAATAAAGAAGCTAATTGAACACGTAAGATAAATGTATGTACACATAAAAGGTAGTAATGTCTGGTTGAAACCCCGAGTTAATTTTTTACTTCCACCTAACCCTACCAAACGAACTACTGCTTTCTCCCTCGCGAGAGAAAGGAAACAAAATTACCGCCGTAGTGTTTAACTTTGTCTGATCACGCAAGCTTAATAGAGGCGACAATAAAATATTCTTCAACAGTCTCTCATCCCATAAGCTAAATATAGAGCCTAGAGGGGACGTGACAGTAAATATTATTTCGCCACGTATTAGATCAAAGAGTTGTGGTGCCTGCAGGCATCGTTGTTCGTCTCGCATATTGGAACTGGTCGATAATTAATAAATATTTAACAACTGTGTTTGGTTGGCCAAATGCTGAATGAACTACGGAGTGAATATCGTGACAACTCAACATATTGTACAGTACATGCCTGTCTAATCGTCTAATCGTCTTATGCCGTTATCATTATTTCATCGGCTTTAATGCAGATCACACTGTCAGTTTTATATGTTGATGAATTATCGCTCAGATTGTTCATTTCATGATCTCCTGTATATAGAAGTCACATATCTACTTTAAAGACATACTACGTGCTTATTTCACTACTTAAAATTTATAATTTTCGACTCAGTCACAACACCCATTTGAAGAATGTGTTATTTGTGTAAACAATATTTTATTTTCAAGAAGTAGCACATATAATACATAATCTAAAAACATTAATAATTCAACATTAGAGAAAATGATTTGACAGTAAGCCAAAAGCTTATAGGTGGCCATTTCCTTGGTATATATATATTGCATCATGGTTGGATTGCGTCTCAATGATGAACGTTCCACAAGCACCCGAAACCTATCCCATGGCCAATTGCTGCCTGTCTGCCCCCACACAATCACAACTCTGGCATGCATGAGTATACGGACTGTGTATGTGCGGACTGCTTCGCGTCACTTTAAGGGTGCATCTACACTGCTACAGAACTGTACACAGATCTACACACAGACTAGTGCGAACGGGTTGATATAGAAATGCACACAGAAAGAAAACGGTATTCGTCCCTGCATGTGAGCAAAAATCGTGTCCGCTTTACGTCAGGGTCAACGCCGAAACATTGCGAAAGGCAAATCTGTTTTGATTAATTGTTACTCGGGCTTGGCAAATAATGTATTACAGTTTTCGTTGTCATTCCAACCCATGTATTTCGTATATTCAAGATGGACAGGGGCGTGTCAACCGGGGTGAGGGGTGTCTCACCCCAACTTTGGTCAAAATTTTCAACAGTTGGAAATTTCATACATGACAAAACATTAGTTGTAATTTCCAAACCAACAATATGTTGAAAATGATATTGTAGTTTGATTTTCAAACATTTTGGAGTATTGTTTTCTGACCAATATTTGCATAATTTCATACCTTATATGGAAAGATTGTGCCCTGGTCCCTCCCCGTGGCCAGTCAAAACTGCTAGTTAATTTAATAAAAACGATATTGTCCTACATTTGGTCAACATTGTCATTAGAATAGTCATCAGTTGGAAATGTTGCTACATTTGGTCAAATACAGGGTGTTGTAGCATGGATACCCACTCCATACCAATCCAAAATGACCACCTACCAGATGGTGTCAAACAGGAGACCTATATATATATATATATATATATATATATATATATATATATATATATATATATATATATATATATATATATATGCTGACGCGGCACATACCAAATCGCTGTTGTCTGCTGGTAGTTGATCCATTTTATGTCTGGCCTAAACTGAAACGACTCCTAGTGAGTTGTCAATTACCAGAATACTGGTCAGCGCGCGTTCACTATTAGTCATCATGTGGTGATGACAGTGATGCACGACACGTGACTTCATACATATCTGTACACAGATCTATACACAGTGTAAATGCACCCTAAGCGACTGACAAGCGTGATCAAATACGCGAGCCATGTTACTATTGAAATAATGTTAGCTTTTCCTGATACATGTATATTAACAACATTCAATAATGAGCGTCTGTGTGCACATGCAATACTGAAAACAGTTACGAAATACAAGATACATTTACCTGTCAATTAGGCATATAAGACAAAATTCCTATACAAGTGCCATTTATTTATTTTGATCTATGTATCATCAGCGAGCAATCAGTAGGTTTCAAATGAATCATCCTGTACTTCTTCGAAAAGTCATAGCGTTGATCGGATCAGAACGGGACAAGGAATTATTCCTTCATATCGTTATGATTCGTCTGTGAAGCTTGGCGATCACATGTCGATTTAATTTCATTTTAAAGAACAAAGTGGAACATCAACCTATATATTTCCGCATATGCCTGAACGTAAGTCGGTGAGCTAAAAAAAACTTGCCGCCATTTTACTTCGGGAACCGATCGATCTAAATGGACAGCATTCATCTGCGATTAATGAATTATTTAATGCTTACAACTTTTTTTCTCGCTAGATGCTTTCTAGTTTTCCACCTTGTTGTTGGCAATAAGTGATCTACGTTCACTTGCCAGGCGATGTTTTCTCCATTGGTTATTTAAGGCGAATTATGGTTCATTGAACCGAGAGTATCCTTCTGGGAATTACTCTATAATACCATCGTTGTTTCAATAGTGGTGAACATTGACCTGTTTAATTGATGCGATGTTGTGTGGTATCGTCTCCGGGGTTGAAGTGATGTGTTGATGACTCGCTCTGTTGGAGTCACCCCCCCCCCCCACAATGATGTCATGGTGTCCGGTCGGTAAATATCAAATACAGATATATGGCTAGATGCTCTTTGTTTGGGCTGTTGTCACTTTTATTATATATGCAACTACATTCCCATCGACTACAAAATTTCTCAACTCTGCATTAAGCATTGAGTTCCATTGAGTGTGAATTTCTATTCTGTCAGACAATTTCAACCAAACACCCACCATGGTTGGACACTTTCCAATAAATTTATGGACATTTAAGTCTAAACTGTTGAATGAATATAAAAAGGTCTCCTAATGCCGTTCATTCCGGCATGAATTTTCCAGCTGTTTAAATTTGGGCAAATTCATTTTCGCGGGTCAAATTCTTTTAGAGGAAGGCTAGTTTCCTTAGATAGAACTACTGTCATCCTCATTGAACCTATTCCATTTTAACTACACTGTAAATACCCCACCGTAATTTGTTTTACGGTAGATTACCGGCAGCTCAGTTGCCAGTAGTCTACCGTATAAATTGACAGTATACCGTATATTCTACTACACTCTCAAATAAAGCAATTGATTTAGGTACCCCATGGAACCAAAAGCCGCGATAGTACCAGACAGTTTGGTACTATAAGCTTTTAGAACCTGTTTAGCGTTATAGAACCACATGAGTTGGTACTCCACAGAGGACCAATCGTTGGCTCCATGCTGATTGGGTGAGACCGTGGGTGTGTCAATATCGAGTGCCGTGTGCAAACGATTAAATTAAAGTGAAAAAATGGCCGCCCGTCGACTCGCGGTCGTAGATCTGTCGGATTATTTCATTTAGCACTATGCAAGGGAGTCTTTGTGGTTTTGTACTTAATTGGATGTTTAAACGCGGCAGTATAATTTGGAATCTAACATGTCACATTGTTAAATTTGCCGGTATCAGGGCTGTTTTTTCTCTGGAGTATCAAATTGCTGGATCTATGCGTAGTACCTAAATACTTCAGAGTACCTGTCTTGATATTTTGGTACTTCAGATAATATATAGGGCGTATCATGAAAGCATATATTTCTTGACACCTCATATCGTGAGCGCCATGGCTTCGGTGACATAAATGCGGGTGGGTATTATATGCACAATGCCCGGGTAGAAATAATTATTAGGTAATCCAGAGTACCAACAATCTGGTACTCTAGAGTACCAAGAAGTTGGTACTCCAGAGTACCAAACATTTTGGTACTCTAGAGTACCTAAACTTTTGGTACTCCAGAGTACCAAAAAGTTGGTACTCCCCCTGGGACAAAGCTTAGTACCTACATAGGTACTCTGAAGTACCTATATTTTGAAGAGTGTACCGTATAATTATACAATTTAATACCGTCAAATATACAGTACACCGTATATTCCACTACCGTATAATTATACAATAATACTGTCAAATATACAGTACATCGTATATTCGTCTATCGCATAATCTGGATACGTAATAGTTGGAATATGTTGGTGCAACTGTTAGTGAAATATATATAATTTCAGCAATTCCGTTCCCTATTTGCATATCTCACATTCAAACATGTTCAATGGTTGATTGTAATTTGGCCGTAAATGGCGTAATGACTCAAATTTTAATAATATCATAGAAGCTACCATGATTCCGAACAATGAGCAATGACATTATTCAATACAAAACCTTGACAAACACAATAAGAACAACCCAACAACTGTTTTTTACCCCAACGTTTGACTAACACACGACTTAACAATCCGAGAAAATGGCGTCGGCGATCAGACGGCGGAAGAAAACCCTTCCCAAAATACATTGCGCGCCATTAACAGTATTACCGTAAATATAGATATTACCGTACATACCGTTCTACCGTTGAAAATATGGCTATTTAATACAGTGTACGCATTCATATTGTTCATGGTCTACAGGGTTGAGCTACAAAACTAAGATCAGTCATGACGCATGAGTCAGTCACAAGTTTGTTGGCTACAACATACAAGTACCTGTACAAAGGACGATGGATCATATTCTTCAATTTTCATCGAAACGTGATTTGAGAACCATGTCGCCATAATATATAGCCCAGTTACGGAGTCTGCTATTCTTTTGATCGAAACGCCGGTGACGCTGTGATATTGTTTTGATATATTTATGGAGTGACGGATAATCTTGGAGACATGGATCCAATTCTGGGACACACATTATCACTGAAATTCTTCTCAAGCTTTTATTAGAAGTTGACTTTGTTCACTGTGATGTGCTACTGTACAGCTATGCTCTAATTAATAGTCCCCATTAACAAGGTTGTAGGGCATTAATGACACCGGTTATACCATACTGCCGTTCAACCACGGTCAAGTGGTTGACATGTGGCAACCGCTAATAAATCTTTCTACAGTACTATTAATAATATTTTGCAACCACTGTACTCCACATTAATTTTTCACATGGCAACCTTACACCCAGTCCAGCTTTTCGTGAGCGCCATGCACCGTGTTAGCTATACACAAAACTATATTTCAATTAATAATTTGTTTACAGTTTAATCAACATTCGAAGTTGGTCACTGACAGACATTTGCAACTGCATCATCAATGCAGCGTCAAGCCATGCTAGAAATATACACTCTGTGGGGGTTATATGCTGACTTAAAAAGGTACGAAGGTCGGCCATGGTAGGATTGATCCAGGTTAATAACATCAATGTACCCAGAATCCTGACCCAGACCCGTTTAAGATGTCTGATTTGTAATGTTTTCACAGAAGCTCATTAGCGCCAAAAAACCTTTTCGACAAATCTGAAACACCTTTGCGATAAGTCGCAAAATATAATCACCCAGTACATAGTCTGAGAGTTATCGTAAAGATGTTTGAGATTTTTCACAAAGGTTTGCGAGTTATCGCAAAGGTGTTTGTGATTTTTCGCAAAATTGTTTTGTGATTTATCGCAGTTTTCTCCCCTTATCCCACATGCATGGGAATTACCTGTGATAGACCGATCAGTCTATTTTAACCTGACCGTGCTATTATAGATCGATTGGTGGTTCACCCAGACCTGTTGAAGATGTCTGATATATATTTATACGGTTCAAGCCCATTAGTGCCAACGCATAAAAATACATCTGTGATAAATCACAAACCATTACGATTTATCTCAAACCTTTGTGATTTATCGCAAGTTAGTTTTTTATTTATCGGGCTATTATAGATCGATTGGTGTTTCACCCAGACCTGTTTAACTGGTTCAGTGCTGAAAGCCCATATTTGGACCCTATGTAAGAGTGCTGGAAGCCCAGATATGGGCTTTGACAATGACACTGTCTTGTTTAGTCAACTCTTGTTTAGTTTAATCATTTAAATAGCGTTTGTCAGGTAATATTTCAGAAATATTGTTACATTTATAATTAAATTGGAACATTGTGAAGTTTGAATGGATGCCGACCAATACAATTGTCAGAAAAGGTACTTATATTGCGAAAAGTTTGAGAAAAATTACAAATGTTTTGCCCTAAGGGCGGCCGACAACCAAGCTCATAACCATAACCTAATCAGACATCCAGGCCCATATCGATAACCTACTATGACAAACAGACAACTAGGCTCATAACCATAGCCTAATGAGACATCCAGGCCCAAAACCATTGCCCAATGAGACATCCAGACTCATAATCATTGCCTAATGAGACATCCAGACCCAAAACCATAGTCTGATGATACATCAAGTCTCATAACCATAACCTAATGGCTAATGAGACATCCAGTCCCATATGTATAGCCATAGCCTGAGTCATCCAGACTCATAACCATAGCCCATTGAGACATCCAAGCTTATAACCATGGCCTAGTGAGACATCCAGGCTCATAACATAATCACAAATGCATATATATGGGGGTCAAATTTGAGAAAAGAGTGCAAATTATCAACTCCGAGCATAACATTCAATAATTTTCTATTTGTTTAAATATATATACGCATTTTATTATGTGTATGTAGGATATTTAGCAGCGAACCAGTTAAGATGTTTAATTTATAATGTTTACTTTAATATTATTACAAACAAATTAAGAAATTTGGACGATTATTTTAGTTATTCAGACAAATTTTACTCCACATGCAGGGAATAGTTCAGGGAAATCCTGTAATCGAGATATTAAACCTTGAATTAAGTACAAAAACACGATCAAGGTTCTGTACTAATAAAAGTAATATAATTCGGATTATTTCATTTTGCACTATGCAAGGGAGTTCATGTAACTGATAACATGATCTCGAAGAACCTCGATCGTGGTTTTGTACTTAATTCGATGTTTAAACGCCGTAATATAATTTGGAATCTAACATGCCACATTGTTAAATTTTCCGTCGGCCATTTGTCGTAATTTCGAGTGCTCAATTGGTATCTGGGCAGGTTCTCCACATAGTACCTATATATTGGTTCTCTGAAGTACCAAATTGCTAGGTACTCATAGTACCTAAATATTTGGTACTACAGAGAATTTGGTACTCCCCACGGGACAAGTTCAGTACCTACGTAGGTACTCTGGGTTATCTATTGTTTTAAGAATGTGCATAATGCCTGGATAGGTACTCCAGAGAACCTAAATATAGGTACTCCATAGAACCTAAATATTGGTACGCTACAGAACCTAAATATATAGGTACTCCAGAGAACCTATATATATAGGTACTCAAGAGTACCTAAATATTTGGCAGGCAACAATTGGGTACTCCCCCCCTGGGACAAAGCTGAGTACCTACGTAGGTACTCCAGATTACCTATTGTTTTAAGAGTGTACGTCGTCGTAGTGACATTTCGGTTTTAAGTGTGAATGCGACCTTAATTACACTTTGGGGCACAAACCTGTTTCGACCGAAAAACAGTTTTCCTTTGGCTCTCTTCATAGATTTATTTTCTTTTTTCCTTCACATAAATAACCTGCCATGGTTTACGTCGCCGATTGGGCATCTTAAGTCTAATATCTCGTTAACTCTCCGTATTTAATCATCCACATTTGTTATACCCTGACTAATCTACCCGCGATAATTTCTGTCGTCGCCGGGACAACTTTTGTTTATCATTTTTATAATTATGTATTATATTCCATATATTCTTTGCTGCGCGCCTCCATTTCCCCCAATGCATACGGTGCGCGCATAATGCGATGAGGCGGAGTGAGGTACATGTACTAATCCACCCGCGATGATTGATGTCGTTGCCGGGGCATCTTAAGTTCATCATTTATTCATATGTTTGGTGAGAACGCAGTGGCCCAATAGTCCTCAGCCTATATATATTTTCACTCAGCCATCGACGCAAGTACGCAAGGGTGACTGACAGTGATTAATGTCCACAAACTTGAATGACGTTAACAGGAAGAAGTGATTTATTTATTCCACTGAGCTTGTAACCGTATGGTAACAGATACACTTTAGGTGGTGTTCCAACATGCATGTAATGACAGATGCGTTCTGTGTCAATATTCTAACCCATCTTCAGACTGATACTCTTCCCAACTCTAGGTGAAAGGGGTTCGTTTTAAAGGATGTCCTCGTAGCCTAGGCGGTTTGGGTCGTCGATAAGATCGTCACAATCTGAGCTAGCCGATGTTGTCGCGGGACATGGGGTGGGGACTTCATTAAAGTGCGAATGTATATATTAACTTATGTATGTTTACAAGAATGGTATACTCACCACAGTGTGCTTAGTAGAGTAAGGAAGTTCCGAATGTGCTGTGTGGTTTTCATGTGACTGGATGGCACCGGGGACAATAATGGGAATTAATGGGCTCTGAGCGTCCGGTCTGCTTCTTATGTCATCCCCAATAAAATCAAATAACATGCTAGTGTACCCGACTGTTTTTTTTTGTATTCACTGTGCTCACTTCCCCCTCACAGGTCTAAACCGAGAATTATGTACAATTTATATTATCTACTAGCTGATGTGCCCGAATTCGCCCGGGCTATTTAGGGATTTCTTTGCGATCGCCTCCGTCTGAGCAGAATATACAGCGTCTGGACGATCGGCCCAGAAACATGCCTATATGAGCGTATATGCGCGAGGTCAAGGTCAAGGACGCGGTCGCACGTAGAATTGGACCGGCCCATATTGTTCCCGGGATCAAAGTAAGCCGGATCGGTCGAGCAGTTTTCGACTCTACAAGACACATACAGACAGACAGACAGAAGTTCCAAAATATATAATAGATTATATATTTTGGAACTTCTGTCTGTCTGCGTGTATGTATGTATGTATGTATGTATGTGTGTATGTATGTGTTATAGACTCGAAAACTCGAAAACTCGAATTTGGTATGTAGGCCTTCTTTGATCCCGGGAACAATATGGGCGGCTCCAATTTCACGTGCGACCGTGCCCTTGACCTTGCTCATATACACTCATATAGGCATGTTTCTGGACCTCGACCGACCCGACTCAAATTTGGTATCTAGGCCTACTTTGATCCCGGGAACAATATGGGCGGGTCCAATTTCACATGCGACCGTGTCCTTGACCTTGACCTCGCTCATATACGCCCATACGTCCACGCGTTTCTGGACCGATGAAGGCGATCACAAAGAAATCCCCAAATAGCCCGGACGACGTTTGGTATATCAGCTAGTACATAATAATAATCTCATATATATTTTGAAGACCTCTGTTTGTATGTATGTATGTTTGTATGTATGTCATTAATACAAATCTACGATTCTCGACCGATCGGGACGAAACTTGGTACGTGTGTGTAGTTTGTCCAGGCGGTGGACGTTGTCGTATTGGCGAGCCCGTGTGGCGCCCGCTTCGCGCATGCGCAGACGAGATCTCGGAAACGGGTGGAGCTATCGACTTGAAATTTGCTATGTGAATGTATCTTGCCCCGGATACGAATTGTGTCGGGTCGCCGCGCCCGTGCGACGCCAGCTTCGCGCATGCGCAGACCAGATCTCGGAAACGGGTAGAGCTATCGACTTGAAATTTGGTTTTTGAATAGCCCGGACAACGTCGGGCTGGGTAGAGCTATCGACTTGAAATTTGGTTTTTGAATAGCCCGGACAACGTCGGGCTCATCGGCTAGTCTCTTACATATTTTGAAGACCTCTGTCTGTATGTTTGTTTGTCTGTCTGTCTGTCTGTCTGTCTGTCATTTATACAAATCTACGATTCTCGACCGATCGGGACGAAACTTGGTACGTGTGTGTAGTTTGACCAGGCGGTGGACAACGTATTGGCGAGCCCGTGCGGCGCCCGCTTCGTGCATGCGCAGACGAGATCTCGGAAACGGGTTGAGCTATCGACTTGAAATTTGCTATGTGAATGTATCTTGCCCCGGATACGAATTTTATCGGGTCGCCGAGCCCGTGCGACACCAGCTTCGCGCATGCGCAGACGAGATCTCGGAAACGGGTTGAGCTATCGACTTGAAATTTGGTATGTGAATGTATCTTGCCCCGGGTACGAATTTTATCGGGTCGCCGAGCCCGTGCGACGCCAGCTTCGCGCATGCGCAGACCAGATCTCGGAAACGGGTAGAGCTATCGTAGCTTCGCGCATGCGCAGACCAGATCTCGGAAAACGGGTAGAGCTATCGACTTGAAATCGTCGGGCTGGGTAGAGCTATCGACTTGAAATTTGGTTTTTGAATAGCCCGGACAACGTCGGGCTCATCGGCTAGTCTCATATATATTTTGAAGACCTCTGTCTGTCTATCTGTCTGTCTGTCTGTTTGTCATTTATACAAATCTACGATTCTCGACCGATCGGGACGAAACTTGGAACGTGTGTGTAGTTTGACCAGGCGGTGGACGTTGTCGTATTGGCGAGCCCGTGTGGCGCCCGCTTCGCGCATGCGCAGACGAGATCTCGGAAACGGATGTAGCTATCGACTTGAAATTTGGTATGTGAATGTATCTTGCCCCGGATACGAATTTTATCGGGTCGCCGAGTCCGTGCGACGCCAGCTTCGCGCATGCGCAGACGAGATCTCGGAAACGGGTGGAGCTATCGACTTGAAATTTGGTATGTTAATGTATTTTGCCCCGGATACGAATTTTATCGGGTCGCCGAGCCCGTGCGACGCCAGCTTCGCGCATGCGCAGACCAGATCTCGGAAACGGGTGGAGCTATCGACTTGAAATTTTGTTTTTGAATAGCCCGGACAACGTCGGGCTCATCGGCTAGACATGAAATTTGTTTTTTGAATAGCCCGGATGAATAGCCCGGACAACGTCGGGCTCATCGGCTAGTCTCATATATATTTTGATACAATCTGTTTGTTTGTCTGTCTGTCTGTCTGTCTGTATGTCTGTCATTAATACAAATCTACGATTCTCGACCGATCGGGACGAAACTTGGTACGTGAGTGTAGGTTGACCAAGCGGTCGTCGTTGTCGTATTGGCGAGCCCGTGCGGCTCCCGCTTCGCGCATGCGCAGACGAGATCTCGGAAACGGGTGGAGCTATCGACTTGAAATTTGCTATGTAAATGTATCTTGCTCCGGATGCGAATTTTATCGGGTCGCCGAGCCCGTGCGGCGCCCGCTTCGCGCATGCGCAGACGAGATCTCAGAAACGGGTGGATCTATCGACTTGAAATTTGGTATGTGAATGTATCTTGCCCCGGATACGAATTTTATCGGCTCGGTGAGCCCGTGCGACGCCAGCTTCGCGCATGCGCAGACGAGATCTCGGAAACGGGTGGAGCTATCGACTTGAAATTTGGTATGTGAATGTATCTTGCCCCGGATACGAATTTTATCGGGTAGCCGAGCCCGTGCGACGCAGCTTCGCGCATGCGCAGACCAGATCTCGGAAACGGGTAGAGCTATCGACTTGAAATTTGGTTTTTGAATAGCCCGGATGAATAGCCCGGACAACGTCGGGCTCATCGGCTAGTCTCATATATATTTTGTCTGTCTGTCTGTATGTTTGTCATTAATACAAATCTACGATTCTCGACCGATCGGGACGAAACTTGGTACGTGTGTGTAGTTTGACCAGGCGGTGGACGTTGTCGTATTGGCGAGCCCGTGCGGCGCCCGCTTCGCGCATGCGCATACGAGATCTCGGAAACGGGTGGAGCTATCGACTTGAAATTTTCTATGTGAATGTATCTTGCCCCGGATACGAATTTTATCGGGTCGCCGAGCCCGTGCAACGCCAGCTTCGCGCATGCGCAGACCAGATCTCGGAAACGGGTAGAGCTATCGTCTTGAAATTTTGTTTTTGAATAGCCCGGATGAATAGCCCGGACAACGTCGGGCTCATCGGCTAGTCTCATATATATTTTGAAGACCTCTGTCTGTCTGTCTGTCTGTTTGTCATTAATACAAATCTACGATTCTCGACCGATCGGGACGAAACTTGGTACGTGTGTGTAGTTTGACCAGGCGGTGGTCGTGTCGTATTTACAAGCCCGTGCGACGCCCGTGCAGCGCATGCGCAGACGAGATCTCGGAAACGGGTTGAGCTATCGACTTGAAATTTGGTATGTGAATGTATCTTGCCCCGGATGCGAATTTTATCGGGTCGCCGCGTCCGTGCGACGCCAGCTTCGCGCATGCGCAGACCAGATCTCGGAAACGGGTAGAGCTATCGACTTGAAATTTGGTATGTGAATGTATCTTGCCCGGTTACGAATTTTATCGGGTCGCCGAGCCCGTGCGACACCAGATTCGCGCATGCGCAGACCAGATCTCGGAAACGGGCGGAGCTATCGACTTGAAATTTGGTTTTTGAATAGCCCGGACAACGTCGGGCTCATCGGCTAGTGTATTATATATATTTGTCATATGTTTGACATGGGTTATACAGTTTATATATGTATCTAGCATATGCTATACATAAAGTTATACTGATTATTAGTCCAAGTCTTCTTGTACTAAAACCAGCTAAGATATTGGGATGGCGATGCTGGCGTTTAGTCCAAGCCCGCTTGCATACCAATCCTACCACACGACTTACGCCCACGATCTGTGGCGGGAATCTGTGGTGTATTTTACTCGATTTACCTAGCAAATCAATACATGATGCTATATACATCGGAAAGGCTTCCATCTTATGGTCACAATGGTGTATAATAATCTATCTTTAATGTTAAATTACACATAGAATATTCCGGTTGATTGCCATAAACATCGATTTGTTTCTCTGTTTGTTTACGTTTTAACCGAAAGCCGAAGTGGTCCGAATAAGTTCGGCATAATCCGCTGTTTGTTCTGGGAATTCTACTTTCCGTTTCTATATATAGCGCGGGTTTTCCGAACAAAAATGGCGCACTAAAAACTTAATGACATAATGGAGGATCAGAACGGTAGTTTTGTTGACAATTTTCGCAAGCAACTTGTCAAAATTGGAGCAAATTAGAACTCTTGTGTCTGACTTTTCATCCATGTGCATTTTGACTTTTGTGTTGATAAAATAATCGGAGAACCGAATCACACAGTTTCGAAATATAGTTCTTCCGTTTTAGTGGGACTTTTCAAACTTAAGGTTAAAAATTTATACAAATTTTGTTTGATTTTTTGTGTGCTTAACAAGAGCAGTATATTGCTCTGTTCGCTTAGTATATATCTTAATTTCGCCGAAGTCCACCAAATGTGGGAAATGTAGCACCATATTATTTATTCTAATACTCGTTGCGTTTACACTGTTTTAAACTTTGAGAGGGTTGTAATTCCCCGTAATTTATTTAATGTATTACATTTATATCTTCAATGTTTAATTAATCTATTTATTATTTTATTTATTGACACACATAATTACGATTACAATGGAGAATTCTTCGTAATTTGCGTTGTTGTCCAAAATCTACGGAATATTTTCAACGGAAAATGCCGAACACAGTTCGCGAGGTCAACCGAGTTCGCATACTTTTAAAAAATTGTGAACATTGAGGTAAATGTCTCTTTTCGCATTAAATTACCGTTTTAAATTCACAACTGATGTGGGTTTCAGATAAAATAGCATGTCTTCTGCGGAAAATATCCGTTTATTGTCGCAATTGTGATATTTTATTTCATATAATTGTGGTTTTATTTGAGCGGGTCACTAACGCTTAAGCCGTGTCATAAGCGAGCATATAGGGCGGGCTTGGACTAAACGCCAGCATCGCCATCCCAATATCTTAGCTGGTTTTAGTACAAGAAGACTTGGACTAACTGATTATGTAACATTTCACTGTAATTATATGACTGTTATCAAAATATACAGAACCTGGCTTTTGTTTAGATCCCGATATGGTAAACATAAAGAGCGGTATTTGTTACTGTTTTCCTGATATGAAATAATAAAGAGCGTTTATATAATTTGTGTGAAATATAAGTATGTGAATATACAATTATTGATATTGAATGGCCCTGTAATTGGGGGTTTGGGGATTAAACCCGGTATTATTTGAAAGGGCTATTCTAAAACCCACTCAGGAAATTTCTTACTGGGCCCTATTTAATAATAAATCAATAAACATAAATAGGGCACAATGAAGAAAAATAGGTTATATATTTTTTTCGTTTTGGCCGTCTTCTTCCTTTCGTCAGTAATTGTTGATGCATTTGTTGTTGCTGCTGCTGTTAGGGAGCTGGTGGCTGTCAGTTGAGTGACATGCTGCGCTGTTGCGATGTCATTATTTTATTTCCAGCCATCAGCTCGATAGGATTTCTTCACTAGTTTATGGGTTCTGGCAAACAGTTCGGCTAGTTCCGCCGCTGAAATAGTGGAACAGCTGCTGGTGTTGGTGGTGGAAGACTCCTGGCTGATGTATTGCGGATTCTTTGGAGTGTATAGGATTTTTCTGCATGACTCCGCCGCCTGGGTCACATCAGTCGGTATCCCGGCCCGAGCAAGAGGCGTGATCTGGGCGTCTTTCGGATCGACCCTGACTGCTAGTGTATACATGTAGCCACACTGGTGGAGAAATGGCATCCATGTCCGGCTGGAAAGAGGCTGGCCATGGTGGTTGTGCTGCAGCTAACTTATTCGTCCCCCCACCGTTCTCTTTGCTGCGTCTCTTCGCCGAGACTGAGTGTTTTCTTCCTTCTCTTCTTGTTGGTGTCCCTGCATGTTCCTGTGGTGGGTCGCAGGTGGGCTCCAGCATTTCGATTGCGGCCAACAGTAGATTTTGAAAAGGACCCTGTTGATATAGCCTGGAATTCCAAATAAAACTACACGTGGCTGCCTGAGCAATGGATAGATCATGTCAGGTGGGGTCCACGTGCAGTGAGCGAAGAAAGAGCCTAACCTCAGACCTTTGACGCCACAATTTAGACGTTTACGTACCCAGCTAGCCGTTGGGCGGTTGTTTTAGGTGCCCATGTGTCAGGAGCGGGGTGTTTTGGGTATACTTGAAGACAGTAGTAGTTGGGGGCGGCTAACCCCGGGATTCTCGAAAGGGCCGATAGACACACTCCTTAACCTCTCATTTTTAACTTTTATTCAGAAATACAAAATAAAAAAGGAACATTTTTAGTAATTTTTTACATAATTTTCTTCATTTCTCTTTTTCTGGTGGTAGTGGATATTTTGAGTAGGCAATCCTTCCTGTGCTGTTGATCTAGGCTTTTCCTGATGAAGCTCCAGTTCTTCTACACTCGGGAGACTTATTGATCTCTCAGCAGGAAGAATTCTTAGAAGTCCGAACACAACAAAATAAAGGTCGCTCAACGGATTAGCGCATCGCGGCGCTAAAACACATCTGTCCCATCGAACGACCGGATCGAGAATGAATGAATACTCGAAGTCTTGACTATTGCTGTTTTATAATGATAAATTGGCATCCACCGATGGTTATATACTGTAAATTGACTAAATGTCTGGTCAACATGTTGAGTGATAATGTTTTGAGCGGGTTATATTCGGCGGTTGAGTAACGAGTTCTGAAAAATGACATATAAAGATCATATCTGTTTTGTATACAATCAACACGTTGATTAATAGCTAAAACACCGGGCATCTATGATGGCAGTTATTTCTAGATTTTTAATCTACGTTATCCCATTATATTTGGGTCCAGAACTGCAACATCCAGATGGGTGGAGATGGCCGATAGGTATATCTGAACCTCATAAGTTCATGAGATGAACCATATTAATCAAGTCATATCATATGCACCATTATATTTTAGCAGTCAAAAGAAAAGGACAGATTGAGAGAGACGTTCTCAAAAACGAAGTTCCTACGTCTGGAAGGACATGCACACTTGAATTTAAAAGGTGTACTAACTCCAAGTAAAAAAACTGCGGTGACATAGATCACAGTACTCGATATTGTTGATGAGTATATATATAATCTACTATGGTCGTTCTTCAGCTCTCGTGAGATGCGAGGATAATTTACACTCGGCTAGCACCTCGTATATATAATCATCCGCATCTCACTCGAGTAGAAAAACCGTACACTACTCAGAGAAATTAATTATTGTCTATATCTTCCCATACATAATGGGAGGTAGTCACGCCATCAGCGTAGTACTCATTATTTACGTAAACTATCATATTTTGTATATTATTCTGTCCAAAACAACCGATTAATTTATTTAAATTTAAATTATATCTAAAACACTCAGTTGACTTTGAATGTAAAACTAATCACCCCAAAAAGTCTTTCAGTCCGAGAGTCAGAACATAATGATACTACGTTCTATATTCCTAGTATAAAGATATATGTTCTATATATTCCTTGTATAGCATATGATCGTGGATATATACGTCAGAACGTAATGAAACTTTAAGATGATAACATGTTCTATATCCATGTAGTATAAATATACATGCACTATGTTCTATATTAATATAGTATAAATGTATGTTATATATTCCTAGTTAGTTTGTGGTCGCGAATACGTGGCTTTGTTTCTCACTGAGCAACATTTGAAAAAATGTCGAATTCGTGCACACGGAAAATTGCCAATACGTGCTGATCACGTGAACATGTTAGAATTCCAGTATACACTGGAAATTGATGGTGGACCTAGACTTTGTGGCAGAACCCTGTATGGTGTGTAGTGTCTTGTCAGAAGGGCATCTCACTGTCTGAACTTTTGTTTCATTTCCACTCACGAAATGTATCGACCTTCTGACGATAATATGTCGACCAATTCGAAATCGGTGGATTTTTCCGAGAGTATGGACACAAGTAGACGTTGACGTTTAATTGTGAAGTCGAAACACGGAAGCTGATTTACTAATCGTGGATAAGTCAGACGAACCTGTATAAGTAATTCCGGATGATCTTGATTGTCTTCCCGCGACAGTCAAAGAATCGCCGACTGAGTCGTTGTAATCTCACAATAAAGTCACGATCTGTCTATTAAATTAAAACTGCGATGTGATTCGGACGCGAAGCTCCCAAGGTGCTCGGACAGATCAATTGATCTTCTCTCTCACCTAAATTAAAACTATTACTCATCATGCAGATATATAGAAGACATCTTAGTCAATCGGCTTATATCACTAACTTTCAGACAGTGTCTTATGTGTTTGCCGAGAACATAATTATGACGCTGCCGTATAACACGATACCATGATAATGCGATCCTAAATCCCAGACACAAACTGTATTTGTACATGACAACCGATGATCAAACGGTTATATATTAAAGGTTAGTTAATCCCGAGGCTATACTTATGCTATTCAATGATATCGGATGAACATGTGACACATGATGCCGAATTATATACATGTATAACACGGTATTTCAATTAATCCCGAATGAAGAGTTCAACTGCATATGTACATATATCAAATGAAACCCTTATTATACCATTAAAGAAGCCATTACATATTTCCTTATCACTCTGTAGTTATGAATATATTGGAGCGTGCTTCCCGAGATAATTTGGCACCGCACCAACAAAATGACCGCGCGTCTTTTTATTGATTCAGGCGGATTAATAATATTTCGAAATGCCGCACATGACCACAATACCATACAATGAAAAATGATTGCTTTGTTCGTTATGCAGTTAAATTCTAGTCCAACATTGTTGTTATTGTACATGTAGTCGTTTGATATTGTATGCTCGTTGGTTGGTTGATTTCCAATAATTCGTTGTTTTTGCAGTGACAGTACATGTAGACTACAATAAAAAGAAACAGGCTTAGGTGTTTACTAAATAACCTTGGTGGCATCTTAAAAGTTCAGCTGAATTGCAACTGCGGACAGTTATTTACATCGATCACGTGATCGTTGCCACGTGCTTGGAAATCTTATAATGGACTGACAGAATGCTGCGTGGGCTAGTCTCAAATTCTCGGCAGATTTTGTGAAAATAAATAAGAATACATTCAGGCGGTTTAAGTGTTACAGGTCAAAGTGCTGGAGTACCATTCCATATATGGAGTTTTGAATATTCATGAATTATATACATGTAATTCATGAATATTCAAAAGCTCCATATATGGAATTCATGAATATTCAAAAGCTCCATATATGGAATGCTACTTCAGAACTCTGACCTGTAGCACTGAATGCGCGGAACAGGGCTGGATGGAATATTATCATGGATACAATATGGTAGCGACTATAAGTGATCTCGCTTATTGAACCCTGGGAGAATTTATTAGGTTAATCTTACAAGCGGGTGATGTCATTCGATGCTGCGTTGCACATCTCCATAAAGTGTTTAATGGACGATAACTTTACTGATAACTTGACAATAGTTTCCCACAATTAAGTGTACTCATAGAAATAATCGTATGGTACGTCTGTATACTTTAATAAACTCTTTATTATAATCACTTTCAGAACTTACGCACTGTATCGACTAAAGTTGAATAAATTGAAGACATACGCTGTTCTAGGTATTATGATTGAGCTCAATTGAGTTGAGATAGTTCCATTGCTTGCGTTCCAGGAGTCTGTCTTCAGTAATTAGACTATAATTATATATACACTATATAATTATGTTCCGTGAAGGTTGATACATGTAACTTCAAATTGGAATTCCGTGGGATTTAATTTGAAACTATACAAGTGACAAAGTGTTCAATCCTCACTCGCTTATTAGGCTTTATTAGCAGTACTGTGGGAAGGAAATCGAGCACTCAAGAGAACTAGTGAAATAATTAATCTCGTACGATGTTAGCATGCATGTATGCTGTGGGAACATTCGCGTACTTCGCTTGTTTGTATTATACATTTATATATATGCCACCAATTAATATTATTCTGCTTCATGAGTTAGATGCATGCGAAAATTAGGTTCAGCCACACTTACTAAAACATCACGTGTAACTTGTATTGCGTGTTACAGTGGAACGTGTATTGCGTGTAACAGTGGTATATATGGTTATGGAGACCCATAATTATGGCGGATCAGTCACATGATTTGACGTCTCCAAACATTTTTACTACGCGTTTGCAGATATCGGCCAACGCCCGTCTAGCGAAACGTGTAAATATTAGTCTGGTGCTGAAGAAAAGCTGCGACCATGCACCGATAGGATTAATTTGCTTCAATCAAAATAAGAACTTCTTACAAGGCAAATCCCGTGCTCCCACCGCCTGCACAGCGTTGGTAGATTATTCGGTTACCCGAAGATTGCACGATTCCTGTTTGCTATAAGTTACATGTACGTATGCTGCACGTTGAACACAAACATTATGAATGATGAACGATGTGACGTGCACGTGAATGCGACCAGAACAGATCCGTGTGAGTCAGATGACTTTCCTTGACAATGGCAGGGGGGGGGGGGGGGGGGGGGGGGGTCGGAAAAAAAATTCAGGCACGTATGGCATTTTTTCCCTTTCGATCATTTTTTGTACCCACCCACCCCCACCGCCAATTTTTTTTCCGTTTTCGGCCGTTTTTTTTTTCAAACATTTTTTGACACCCACCCCCCTTTTAACACTAACACAGAGATTTGAGGGGGGAAATTCACTGTAAACAGCTGTATATGAATTTCTGTGCATACTATTTATCATGGATGTTAACATGGACATTTAAATAGGAATGAGTCATTTTGAGGTCATTCGGCCAAAAAAACATGGCTGACAGCGGCCATCTTGGATTTCAAAATTTGCAACAAAATACAACACGATAACTGCCTGCAGTCAGTTTACCAGTTAGAATTACATTATTTCTCTCATTCAAAGTGGTTTTGAACTTGAAGCCCAACTCATTGCCAAAACACTAAAAAAACAAGCCGGTAATTTTTTTAGTTGCGGAAAAAATTGCTTGTTGGTGGCTTTGACCACCCACCCACCCCGGCACCCACCCCGGAATTTTTTTTTCACCCCCCCCCCTGGCAGAGATGGCTATTATCCACAATTCCTTAAATTTTCGGGACATTTTGAGGGTTAGACGATTCAATGCTTGAAGATATTTCTAGGTTTTATGTTAACAGATGAACAGATCATATGCTGGTACACAACCTATAGTCAGGTGGCTTAGCAAATTTAACATTACCGGCCGGACAAAAGTACCAAATTTGGCATGGAGTTTCTTTTCGACCTATCTATTGATTTTATCCGTGGAACCCACTTGATCGGTTCCGATTTTCCAAGATGGCGGCCAAAAATCCAAGATGGCCGCCAGAAAAAAAGGAAATGTCATATATTTGGCTGTAAAAATCGGAATTGAACAAATGAGGTGTCAATTCAGGTGTTTCCGGGGTCACTGAAACATATGCTGGTCATATCATGTTGCTCGGGTCAACCATTTCCAAGATGGCGGCCAATATAACAGAAAATACACATGTTGTCACTGTTAAGTACATACTGGTAGTATTTAGGAATTCTATCTACAATGTTTCAATACAATGTATCTCTACCAGACAGTTCATAATCGATGTATCAAAGAAGGCACAAAGAAGTATCAAGAGTATGTGAATACTGTGCTCGTGGATCGGAGTCACTCCATACATGATACGATCTCAAAGAATTCACTACCCCTGTTCTCAACAAAGCTCAAAGTCAGAACGAAGGATTGCAAGAAAGTAAAGGTGCTTGAGAACAATGTGGCACTCTTCGGCCAGTTATACATCTCTTTACAACATAGAGATGGTGACATCAGTGAATTCTTTGCACACGAAGTTCAGTCGTATCCTCCATCGATATCCCTGTCTGAGTTTGGAAAGCTTAATTTGTCTGGTACCAAATGTCATCTCTTACAATGTATCGAGGAACCAAACCAGACAGAGGCACCTGTAGTATATGCCTGCAAAGTTCTGGATGGTGCGGTGTCAGTACATGCATTGCCTGTAACAAATGTCTCAACATTCCAGGAATATGCTGACAATGTGTTTATACCCCACATGGAACGTCAGCTGCGTGACACAAAGCGAGTGGATGTTGTGTGGGACGAATACCGGCCAGATAGCCTGAAGGAGGGAACCAGGGAGAAACGAGGCAAAGGTGTGCGTAGGAAAGTATCAGGTGACACCAAGCTGCCGGGCAACTGGAATGACTTCCTCCGTGATCCAATCAACAAGAAGGAACTCTTTGAATTCCTGTCGTCAAAAGTTGCGGATTGCAGCATCCCTCCTGAGTGTTCGGAATATATCACAACTGGAGAGCATGTTACATGTGTTGGAACGCAGATCGAAATGTCCAGCTGCAATCAGGAAGAAGCAGACACTAGGATTGTGGTTCACGTGAAGCACGCTTTGGAGAATGGAGCAAAATCCATCCAGGTGCGAACTGTGGACACATACGTCGTCGTTGTTCTTATCGGTGTGTTTCATGACCTATCTCAGATAAATGCTGATCTTGATATCTGGGTAACATTTGGAACTGGAAAGAACTACAATCATTACAGCATCAACGCCATTTGTGCCCATCTTGGTGAACATAAATCATGTTCCCTGCCCGTTTTCCACTCCTTGTCAGGATGTGATACTACATCAGCGTTTAGAGGGAAAGGGAAGAAATCGTTCTGGCAGGCATGGAATGCTTATGAGGAAGTTACTGATGCCTTTGTTCACCTTGTCGCACATCCGTTTGAGCATCTTGACTTACATTCTGAATCATTTCAAAGAATCGAGAGACTAGTTGTCGTAGTTTATGACAAAACAAGTAACGCCATGAATGTTAACAGTGCCCGGATGGAGCTGTTTAGCCAGAAAAGGCTTGACAAAAAGGTTGACAAGATACCACCTACTCAGAATGCACTACTCCAGCACACTAGGAAGGCAGTATACCAGGCTGGCATCTGGACAACATGCATGTTATCTCAACAAACTAATCCTTGTCCAACCGACTATGCGTGGGTGAAAGTTGGGAACTCATGGGAACCTGTCTGGTCTACCATTCCAGAGGTGTCTAAAGCGTGCATAGAATTCGTGAAATGTGGCTGCAAAAGGGCCTGTACAGTCTGCAAATACAGTAAGGTAAATCTGCCTTGTACATCTCTTTGTCGGTGCACATGTTCTTCCAAATAGGATACATCGATTGTGAACTGTCTGGTAGAGATACATTGTATTGAAACATTGTAGATAGAATTCCTAAATATACTAGCAGTATGACAACATGTGTATTTTCTGTTATATTGGCCGCCATCTTGGAAATGGGTGACCCGAGCAACATGCCATGACCAGCATCTGTTTCAGTGACCCCGGAAACACCTGAATTGACACCTCATTTGTTCATTTCCGATTTTTACAGCCAAATATATGACATTTCCTTTTTTTCTGGCGGCCATCTTGGATTTTGGCCGCCATCTTGCAAAATCGGAACGGATCAAGTGGGTTCCACGGATTAAATCAATAGATAGGTCGAAAAGAAACTCCATGCCAAATTTGGTACTTTTGTCCGGTCGGTAACGTTAATCCTGAAAATTGTTTGCTAAGCCACCTGACTACTACTGATAATTGCGTCTCTGCAAAACACACCCACTCAATATGTTATGCATGAGAAATATTTCATTGGTATTTGGTATCGGAATCGAGGGACAAGTGCTGGTGACTTCGTTGAACCTCAATTAATGTCGAATTACCCCGTGCAGCAATGCCCCCCGAGAAGGTCAAGACTCTGTACATGAGAGTTGTTTATTAGATCCATATTCCATATCAGGGTGCTAAGAGGATAGTTTTGCAAATTTGCAGAAACATTCACATCAGAGGAAATGGATATAGAAAGTAGCAAACACAATGTTACTGATACGATTAAATGATACCGCATATATGGTGGCAAATGAAGACGACAGTGTGCTCATTGAGGTTACACAGGTGTAAATGTTTTCCATAGGCCTCAGTGCTAACGTTTTAGCGTATACTATTGGCAATATAAACATTGGGTCCAAAATTTTCTTTAAATCTGAAAAATTGACACTTTGGGAAACTTTTTGCACAACAAAATCAGGTACGACAGGCAGGGAATTCGCCTTTAAATCTTGTGTTTTCCTAACTAGTGTCAGAACCGCATAAAAAAATACTGTCACATTTTAGACCACAACAAAAAATTCAAACTTCACTACAGAGGGTTAATTCCTGTGCCAATGGCTATTTTACCAGTGGGAAACCATAGGGAAGAGGTGTGATGATTTTTTTATGCAAAAAGCACACAAGCCTATTGACCAATCAGGGCCCAGTGTATATTTTATTCTCTCCTATATATTCCTCCCGAATCCGCTAGATGTCTCTCCGAACCTTATTTACACCAGTGTAACCTAAACTTTGAAGCGATAGCCCGCTTTTTCGCGGAATAATTGTAACTCCCTACATTTCTTCAGAATTGCCCATCAATGGAATTATGTGTTCAAAAACAATATCACTTATGTGGTTCTTTATTTATCACACACAATTTAACCCCACCCCCTTTAACACATTATTCATCAAAAAAGCACAAATTTCCACCACAGGTCATGTTCAGGCCCCATTTTCACACAGTTTTTGGGGTCTGGTGTTGCAAACCTGGCTCAGCTATGGAAGACTGTACAAGATCCTTTCCGTGAGAGAACTTCTGGTAATGTGAGGTCATTGAGTCCAGATTTGAGCAGCTGAGCATGAAGCACATGACTTTATCAGCACATGGAAGACGAAAATGTGATATTTTCAGGTCTGCAAGGGTGATCCGAGATAACTGGATGTGGGTGTATATTGAATTAGTTGAACAAATGAAAAAATCATACTATTTTTGGCTGATGTAAGAGCAAGAAGACATCAGCAGCAAGAATAGCTACACAATGCATGAGAGATTCGTTGGACTGAAAAACCAGGCTGTTAAAAATGCAATAAAATACTTTAAAGTGACTCCCAGGAATAAAAAAGGTCAAAAAGCTCATTTTCCCCTTTAGGTTACACAGGTGTACATGTTTTCCATAGGCCTCAGTGCTAACGTTTTAGCGTATACTATTGGCAATATAAACATTGGGTCCAAAATGTTCTTTCAATCTGAAAAATTGACACTTTGGGAAACTTTTTGCACAAAAAAATCAGGTACGACAGGCAGGGAATTCGCCTTTAAATCTTGTGTTTTCCTAACTAGTGTCAGAACCGCATAAAAAAATACTGTCATATTTTAGGCCACAACAAAAAATTCAAACTTCACTACAGAGGGTTAATTCCTGTGCCAATGGCTATTTTACCAGTGGGAAACCATAGGGAAGAGGTGTGATGATTTTTTTTATGCAAAAAGCACACAAGGCTATTGACCAATCAGGGCCCAGTGTATATATTATTCTCTCCTATATATTCCTCCCGCATCCGCTAGAGGTCTCTCCGAACCTTATTTACACCAGTGTAACCTTCAGAAGTCGATTGTAACTCAATTTCGCTAAATTGCGTCGACACTTGTTCAGATTTGATTTAGATATGGTTTCAACCTTAACGAACATAATCAAGAAATATTCAAGAAATTATGTTTTTTTCAGAATGTTAAAATGACATGTGCAATTTTAAAGTTTGGACGCACTGAGCCACTGCGCATATTCGATGTAGCGTACATGGTCCATGCAGCGACAAACAATTTTTCTGTGGCTAAATATATATAGGAAATATCCTTCGTTGTTGTATGCGTGTTTATGTGGCTATACTATCATGTGTAATTTATGTTTAATTATTAATATCAACCGAAGAAGGCTGTAAGACCGAACAGTCTTTTGGAATAGAGAGTTCATCTAAATATATATTCGAAGGAAAATAAGCATTATGTCTGTACGCCCTTGTGTGACGAAACATCATTAGTAATATGTCCGGTTTATAAACACATGTGTGATCGTTTTGACATTCTACATACTACTGTCGCCTATATAGCATGATAATATCACATGAACGTTGACGTGTGACAGCATGACGCCATGTGCACTTTATACGGACTGAGTCATCGGGGACTACGGAGAGTTGTGACGAGACTATCATAAATTATCTGCGTGTCATAGATGACGCATGGTGAAACTGACATGCAAATAAACTACCTCTTTGACATTTGTGTATACATCTGACAAAGGAACACGACAGATTCTATGTTCGCACAAAAACACTTTAGGGAATCTGAAATATGGAATCCGCGAACCATGACAGCGGATGACAATCACAAGAAAGATATAGCTGACAACATGCGTTTGTCAGTGGTTCTTTTGATATCGCGGAAGTTAAGCAATGTCGAGCCCGTTCTCAGGTGGGTGGTCGTCTGATGTCAATTTAGAATGTCTTTTTCAACTACACATTCGCCGGGGTAATACACTAGACAATATCTATTATATATTTTGAAAGATCTGTGTGTGTATGTGTTTGTTTGTTTGTGTGTGTGTGTGTGTGTGTGTTTGAAATCGATGGACTCGAAAACGACTAAGCCAATTTCGATGAAATTTGGTATTTGGATGTGTTTTCGGCCGGAGACGAACATAGGCATATTTATTTGTCCGTGCGAGGTCAACTTTTCACGTGCGGAGGTCAAATCTATTTTTACGCCGTTTTTGCGCTAATATATTTCAGTTCGGTGCTCACAAATCGATTCGATATAGCGCGAATAATAAATTGCCAGTCATATAATTTGCACGGTTAGAATCTGTGTGGCTTCATCTTTCCAACGATATATAATATGTATGTATCCGTTTTAGTTATCTGCCTCAATTATTAGGTACAAGTGGTACGATGCTTTTATCAGGATAAAATCAATGCGTAATTTCTATGACGTCGTCAGAGGTCATAAAGTTAGATTACGTTAACTCTCACCCTGCCGATGCATTTGACTGTGTCGCGTTAACTCATCACCGGCCGAGGTATCCGCAAATGACATTGGGCTATATATCTCGGAAACGGGTGTAGCTATCGACTTGAAATTTGGTATGTGAATGTATCTTGCCCCGGATACGAATTTTATCGGGTCGCCGAGCACGTGCGACGCCAGCTTCGCGCATGCGCAGACGAGATCTCGGAAACGGGTTGAGATATTGACTTTAAATTTGGTATGTGAATGTATCTTGCCCCGGATACGAATTTTATCGGGTCGCCGAGCACGTGCGACACCAGCTTCGCGCATGCGCAGACCAGATCTAGGAAACGGGTGGAGCAATCGACTTGAAATTTGGTTTTTTAATAGCCCGGACGAAGTCGGGTCACCTTCTAGTATATATATATATATGGTAAATATCGCATCATATGCGATGCTCTGTGAAAGGACTTATAAGCCGTGATGCTCCGGTGATGATCCATGTGGTAAACATGTACCTGGTATCATCATTGGTATATGGTTCCGATATGGTGTTAATCATGATGCGCTATTTGTAATCTGTCGCACGCGGACGTGCTTCCTAGTTGGATGGTGGGACATATTTTGAAGTTTTTATCCACGGAACGTGACAACATCAAGCAATTACGAGATACAAGGATCTTGATTTAGAATGACGATTGTTTTTACCGCTTAAACGATACTTGCTCGTCTGATGTACAACAATGCTAAACAATCCCTATTCTTTGTTCTTTTATTGCACCGCGTAATACAAACGCCGATGGTATTTGATGAGTTAACACAATGATTGGTTTTGCAGCTTTTCCCCCGCTATCAGAAATTCATACTGATTGATACTAAAATTTAATTAAGCTCGATGAGCGAAGCGCCGTGTAACCCGGTATGCATCCCCGGATCACCTTTGTCAACACGGACCGCGTGTATTCTATGATGGCAGCGGGAGGCTGTCAGAATGAAATCTCAATCAGAATACGTAGCGTGGAACATTTCAGTCTGGTTATGTTTGGAGTTCGTAGTGCGCTTTGGTAATGGAGACGTTAATTCGCATTGGGGAACATGGCACATGGTGGTAATCGTTGCCCATCCCCTTCTCTCTCGCTTGTGCACTGTCCCTCCTTCTGTCTCCCGATTACTGACATTACTCACTATAAGTGTTTAGTTTTGTGTGGCAGCCATGGGAACCTTTATCTCGAAACAACAGATTGATATCGAGGTATAAAACAAAAATACAACCAGGAACCTGTATCTTCCGTTAAAGCTGCTTTCACATACATGCGCTTAACGCATGCGTTTTATGCATCCGTACGCGTATCGGTACACGCATCGTTTCGGTCTCCAATGTTATCAGGGGGGCTTTCACATACCATCCGCAAAACGCGCGCGCGTGCGTGCATGCGCTCATAACTTTTCGCCCCGAGACCGAAAACCTATCCGCTAAGCGCACAAGCGGACAGGGGTATTCGGTGCGATGTCGTAATCATGGGAGATACCGCAGATATTTTGTGGTGTTTACGAATGAGAATGCTATTATATGTGGGGGCGTATGATAGCTGGCACCATGTTATCTATTCTTGGGTCAAATTAAACAAGAATTAAATAATTGTGATGGCAGGTATAGGTCAAAATATACATTAAATGACATAGAATTCCATGGTTTTGTGGGAAGTTAGCATTTTTGCTGGCAGTCTCGCATATAGGAGTATAGGTATACCAGGTATACCATGCCTAAAAAGAATAGGTACGACGCTTGTTTTGACGAGAAACTTATAGATTCAGTACGGAAATATGAACACCTCTTCAATCCTAAAATATTGGATGCCACGATGCAGATGTCCCAAAATTCATGGGAAACTATTATAAACAACATGAAGAACTCGGGACATGGAGAATATAAAGGCAATTAAGCTCTCAGTTCATGCATGATGGCAGGGTGACACAGTGTGTATAGTATTTGTTGTTTATTTTGGGGAGGGTATAGTTCATCAGTTGTTTTAACTGACGCTAAATACAAGTCAACATCAATATAGAGCGCAGCATGTATGTGAAAGCAGCTTAAGAGTAGTTTTAGCAGTTGAAGCATCACTCAAAATTATTCTGCAAAAACTATTGTTGTACTTACTTGACTGTGCTCTGTTTGTACCCCGACCGCATTCCATGTATCATCGGTAAGCACCAAACAGAAGTTAAGCGTGCAACATAAATACTTACGCAACACTTAAAGATCTAAACGTATTATGACGTACGGGCCATTGCATAACATAACATAACATAACATTTTTATTGACATAATACACCCACGCGGGGCAGTTGTCATAATACAGATAATTTAAACACAAGTCAAGACAATTTCATATAAAATATATATATAACATGTATTTGTAACTCAACACTATATTCTCATTTATTTGCGGAAAACTGCCGAACCATGTTACAGATCAGATTGCATATACTCGGGTGTTCAGCCTTCATGAGGAATATGAACTTTTCTATTTCATCAAAGTTTACGAAAATTGGTTGGTGAACTACTATTTCAGTGAAAAATCTCTTCCGCAAATGGTTATGTTTTTCACATCTCATTATATGAATTATGTTGCGTCATATAGATGCACATATTGCTATTTCTCGCTCTCTCTCGCGCGCGCTCTCTCTCTCTCTCTCTCTCTCTCTCTCTCTCTCTCTCTCTCTCTCTCTCTCTCTCTCTCTCTCTCTCTCACTCTCTCTCTCGCACTCTCTTTCTGTATCTCTCTTTTTCGCTCGCTCTATGTTTGCCCCCTCTCTTTTTCTCTCTCTCGCTCTATCTCTCCGATCTCTCTCTGACATGTTGGCCAGCTCCACTGACGAATATAAATGAATTAAATGAATTATATGCAATGTGGGCATTGTGTACAACAGTAAATTACCTCCGAAATGAAGACGTTTTTCACTTACGCTCAACGGTTCTTATATTTAATTAATTTCATTGAACGTGACTTCAATAACAGACGGGACTTTCTCGTGTCAGGATCATCCGATGATTTCTATATGAACGAACAGAGACGTCAATCGATGGTTGTCATACCGTGGTATGGTATGACATTTATTCGTTCGAATTGGAGCCATAGCAGTGAGGTCATATGGTGTATAAATTGTCATCACGTTTGAATGCATTATATACACCGCGAACTGTTAAAACGCAATTTCCACTTCGAATTCGTAAATGTAAATAACTTTACGTCCTGACCAATGCGTTTGAGAACAGAATACCACGATGCATACATGTATACAGTGTTTTGGGATGGCTAGACATCAAATTTCTCCTGGAAATTATTGAGCCATCCTTCAACCTCACGTGCGCACTGCATGGGATTTGCACTGTCCTGTTTGTAATGTGTTCTCTAATTAGGGCAATATAATTGGCTTTTATTTAAGAGAATTAGTTCCCATACGCATAGAATAATTATTCGTTGCTATATAGGTGCATGTATTCTGGTAAGAAAATATGTAGTCAGGCAGATAACGATATATACAGTTGCCATGCGCAAGACTTAGCGTCCATACACGCAAGGTAACATACGTGAATGCTTACGATATTTGTCACAGGACACAAAGTTTTGTATGCGGATTTTAATACTAAGATGTATAAATGCTATAACTTAATCTCGCTTACATAACGTATATGGACATTCGTTAACTGACCTTATATCATTATGGTATTGTTCTGAGTATTTATTGATATAATTATACGACACGAGTGTATTAATAGGTTTGTTGCCGCGGCACCTGCTCCAGTGAGGGATGATAGCGCGAGGGGAGGGGGTGGGTTCAATAATTCTTCCGCGATGGCACAAGTATACTGTATGAACAAACCCATTAATACACGTGTCGGTCTGTGTTTATTACACGCAACTCATTCTAGAATCCTTGAAAAAAAACCACAGACTTGCAAGGTTTATTCAGGCATATACAACAAAGCTTGTTTTGTCATGCATGTGTGATGGTGGTTTTAATTTATAATTCCTGTTTTATGGTTGAGGCGAACGTCAACGAAATGCATATGTAAATATAGTTGGGCGTACGGATTCTAGGAACAAGCGTGGATGTAATAAATAATTGTGTGCAAAACAAGCATGCCACTTAATTAAAAATGACGGTCACTTTATGCCGGGATATATTACGCCGGAATTATCATCTTTCTGATTCTATCCAAATTAAATTCTTTAGTATTACTCGCCCCTGTCTGATCAAGATAAGTGTGCCATCATTTATAGATGATGTAACTAGTAGTGTCGAACGGGAACCAGGCACATGACGTCACACATTGCACGAGAGTCCCGAGTCACCATTAAGATTCCATCGACTCGCATGTGTTTCAGCGCGGAATTATGGTTCTACCGACGTGTGTATGCTTTCAATGATAGTAATCCTCTTCTAGACAAGATATCCCCAGCGTGTTGTTATATTGTCATTTGTCAACTTTGGCGCCAAGACGATAGTGATATATGTCGGTACATGTGTCCGCGCTAGGATAATCATTATTGGGAACGAGGCGAGGGTGAGTGAATAATAGCCACACTGGGAATTATAGAGCCCCAATCTATGATGGACGGATAATGTTATTTATAGGATTCATCTCTATCTTTACCAGAGTTGTCCATCGACTCACTGAATTGTCACAGGACCGATTTTCTGTCTGCTAAATTAATTCACAAAATACCACCGAGCTACATTAAACGAACATGGATCGTTTGAACATCAGAACATATATGTCGTTATTCTTCGAAATTTGGAAGGACGGCTAAGGTTTGAATGGTTCCCGGACTATATACAGTCTCCCCGAAGCAGTGGTCGTCATTGTTAGGTGTGGAAACGGTTCACCAAAGTCACTTTAATTATGCAATATCGAGCTGGGATGTTCACTTAATATAGTATACATGGTTAAGTAACAAGTAGTAACAAATATAATACATATTT
Organism: Siphonodentalium dalli; assembly: GCA_032622095.1. Classification (NCBI taxonomy): domain Eukaryota; kingdom Metazoa; phylum Mollusca; class Scaphopoda; order Gadilida; family Siphonodentaliidae; genus Siphonodentalium; species Siphonodentalium dalli. The sequence goes on from CP136068.1 coordinate 70,278,079, forward strand.
TACCTGCATAGTTCAATGTTATAAACTTCCCTGTCAGAACATCAACAAAGAGAAATAAGTGCCGAGGAACCGCCGAGTTGATCCACCAGAAAGGGAAAAAACTTATTTCTACATCAATCAAGATCCCATTATACTTAGCAAAGAGCTATATAATATATATATATATATTATACAATTAATATCTTATAAACATTGGACCAATTAGCTCTTTGACTAGATCTATGTCTAACATATAGCTTGCGAGACCCATACCAGAAGCGTGTATTATTATAGACTTGTCACGATGAGTGAAAGAGCATGTGAGTGAAAGGATGTGTGCAAGTTATTGATAGCCTGGGGACGAAAGAGTTGTGTGAGATAATCTTTTTGCTAATTTTGTTACAATATATATATTTATATACATTTAATTTTGATCAATAAAAACTTTATAAAAACAAAAAAATAATAACAAAAAAGAACATCAACAAATGCATGGTCAGGATTTGAACTATACAGAGTGTGATCTCTACCGGCGTAAGCCAGAGTAGAGATTCGTGGCATGATCCCTGTACAACTGTTGACTTATTCGACTTTGAACAGAATAGCAAATTATGTAATTTTAGCTGGACGGATTTTGACAACATGATGTACCGAATTAGCCGTTGGGAACACAGATAGTCGCAACATGCCTTGCAGAACATAAACTCCAAAACACCACGTCCTTGTTATACAATGTTATTCTTTATCGACTTGGATGCGTTGTGACGTGAGGTGCTGTGCTGCGACGATCAATCACGTGGGGAATGATTGGAAACTTACGTGACTACCGATTACATCGCCATCACGACGACCACGATTCCTATAGCGGTATTTCTGACTATAGAGTTCGTGGAATGTGATTCATTTCCTACGATGCGAGTTTCAAGGCATTTGGGACGTGTTTGGCGTGCCAATGTTATATGGTAAATTTAAGTCTTCATTAAAAATGTGGTTGGGGAATACTGCAAATATAAAAGACATCCATATACGGGATGTTCACATTCCAACAACCGACTAAGCGCCATGTTAGGCCTCGGTCACATACACACACGATCCCAATAGTTTTAGCTATTCCCACACCCGGTTAGATATCGTTACCCGAATTATATTTGTTTTGAAAACTCACATGGCGAAACGTTCTCACTCGCTCTACTTTCGTAGACCTTTAGTAGATCAAACTATTGTTCACCGAATTATTTGATCCTAAATAGGTGTAACTCCAGATTTCACAAGAAGGGCCCCAGAAATAAGGGGGCATAGATTCATTGAAATTTATCTGAAATATTAACCCAAACCATATAGACAATATATATATGCCTAAACTGAGTACAGAATAGGCTTTCTTGCAGAATTTGATTCATAACGCCCATATGATTTGAGTTACGAAGAGTTATGGCTCTTTATTTTATGACCGAAAATGTGATTTTTATGCAAAAATGACAAAACAGTTGCATTTTCAGAGCCAAGGGGTACAAAAGCCAGATTTTTGTTCGAGCATTCATGATGACCTATATTTGTTCAAAGACCTCTGGCTTCCAACATATGTTTGAAAACATTTCAAACTTTCACCTTTTGCAATTCCAGAAATATTTTAATTTTAAATATTTTAATGCAGATGACAAATTTTGGGTGCTAAAAGTTGACCCAGTATCCAGAGCCATTGTTTCGCAGAAAAAGCTAATGCTAACTACGTGTGGGGTCAAGGTCACATGCACTTAATTTTGTCAGCAGTCTAGGACACCTTCTAAAATAATACAAATTCATGTCCAACCTTGTCTCAATATACCTATACCACATGATTCGTGACACGAATGGTACCAGCAATCACTGGCACTTTATCTGTCTAAAATTACCCCTACTGATCATTCGAAACTGTGGAGTGTTACCATATATAAAGTAGCGTATTTCTGCAATGTCCGGTAGTTTTAAGTGTTTCCGAGTGTGACGTCCATATTGTTATCACTAAACGGTCTTACGCAAACAAAGGATCTTAATGGGGTTATAGTCTGGTCGTTGAGACTCGATTTTGAGTTGAACCTAGAACAAATCGTTAATAACCTATTTGTTTTCGTGTAATTTTGTCGCACAGAATCGGGGGACGACATATCCACAATCCGCTAAAATCCGCTTTGTGAAAACTTTTCTACAGCTCTTTGAAGTAGGATCCTATTCGTGGCTTTTGTGTCATTTTGCTGTTCCATATTATAGTCAGGAGGCAAGCACCACAAAAGTTGTTTTTACTAAACATTTTTAGTACAATGTGCCAACATATATATGCTTGGTGGTAGAGTTTGGTCCACTGATTAAAACAAAAACGTTGTTGGAAATTCTTCTATACCCGTGTTAGAGGTCAAATGTCTAGGTCAAATGTATAGGCGCCTTTTTGCCCTATAACATGAATGTTTCCACATGTAGAATGATGTTTTTAGTAAGCTTCGGGAATGATGCAATATAACCTCAAGAGAAGGCTTTTGGTCCATGTTATGGCATATAATTATGGAAATATGCGAATAATTATACTGGAGAGTATGACCCAACATAGTATACCGTTACAATATCCAATTGGCTCCAATTTGGTATACGCCAAAACATTGATCCCGGGAAAAATGGAATTTTGTAGTTGAGACACGGATTTTAAGATGAACCTAACACAAATTGGTAATAGGCTGTGTCATTCTGTCGGGCAGAATCTGGAGATAAATATATAAACAATTCGCTAAAATTCGAATGGGGAACATTTTCTACAGCTCTTTGAAATAGAGTCTTATTTATGGCTTTTTTGAGTCAATTTTGCAGATCCTTATTCATTCGTCCATGCAGTCAAACTGAGTACACTAGTTTGGGACAATTCATTAGATGGTGCATGTAGGACATTCAGGGGGTGGTTTGAGACACTTGTTTGACGTTTTAGACACTGCTGGTGGTTTGAAACGTCGCGTGACTTGGGACACTCACTGGATGAGTATGCAGACTCATTGGTTAGAAATGTTCAATGGAACCAGCATCAATCTTGTAAACGCCCCAAATACACGGCTTAATTCCGCAAACAAAGCTAAACTTGACGGGCTATATATCGCGCGGCCATTTGCGATAATTTACACGCGATTTGTTCGGCTGTAAACAGCGATAATATTCGATTATCATGATAGCGATGATTTTTCCAAGAAATTTATTCCGGAAATCGAATTTCGCGGTGAATGCGAGAATGTTTTCTTCAATAACGGGAGGAATTAATGCAGTCCTTTATCGTTCGATCGACGAGAGTTATTCACATAAGTGGGTTTTCTAAAGTACGGTGCCATTGAACATCAATTTTTCACGAGCATTCTACAGGGGAAGATGTAGTCGCAATTATAAGCAATTCAATCAGCATCAATCAGCACGTCCCATTGGAGGAACACTCAACAGTAATGCACGTAAATTGAAATATTGCACGTTGTTGACCATAGTTTCCGTGTGAAACGCGCGATAGTTGTCACCATGCAGGTCCTATTAGATAGATGCATGTGTTATTGTCCTTCCCCATAGCATAGGAGGGAATATGTACCGAGAGAGATAGAGAGAGAGAGCGAGAGAAAGAAAAAGAGAGCGAGAGAAAAAAAAAGAGAGAGAGAGAGATATATATATATATATATATATATATATATATAGAGAGAGAGAGAGATAGAGAGAGAGCGAGAGAAAGAAAGAGAGAGAGAGAGAGATAGAGAGAGAGCGAGAGAGAGAGAGAGAGAGAAAAAAAAAGAGAAAATCGACTTATCATATTTCTGTGTGTATACAAATTGCGACATGTACAATTTGTCCGCGTATGATAGTATACCATTGAAATGATGCATTCTACATCATATGCAATTACATTTATCTTTCGGACCATCTGACACGACGAACGAATTTATTTATTGTGATCCACATGATACATATATGCACGGTGAACAATTTAGGAAATTTATTTTTCATTCATGTTTTAGTGATGTTCGAATTGACGTAGTACATGTATAAGCAGATTCCAGACAGAGAAACACAAATAATTGTTTGTTTGGATATTCAGCTAATTTATACTCAAATAGTCTTAGTCTTATCAGTTGAAAATATCTACAAATTAATCAATGGCAAGCATGCAGGTATAACTATTATCACCAATGAGTATTGAGTCAATCACTATAGATTTATATTAATCACAATTGCCAACACACAACATCATTCTATCATATAAATCAAATATATTGACTCTCGTCGGCGAAATCATTCTAGTGAGTTTATCGGCAATTTGTTCGGGACGAATTGCGGACAGTTTTGCAAAGTTCAGATGTGTTTTGTGTTGTTAGATTTTTCTTTTAATAATAGTTTAATAATACATTCTTCGAATGGATCTAGTGGCTGAGTCAGTGTGAAGTAGTGAACTAAGTACATAATGTGTATTGCAAGACATATTGTGGATACAACTCATAAGTTAGTACTCGTGAATGCACACTCTATCCCCAAATGGAAGCATGTACATGTAGTAAAAACTAGGATTGTCGTATATTCCAACCACAACGACTGCGTCATGCATTTCAGCTAGAGAGCACAGCGTCTGACTTACGCATACACTTACATATGCATTTCTTTATTCGGGTTGAATTATTGGCCGAAAAATAATGGCATATAATTCGTTTATAAAAATGGCGCTTGTTTCTGTCAATTTTGTATCTGAATGTCCAAAAATAACTACTTTGGGAAAAATTGTTCGTCATTCTCTTCTAAATACCCCATGCCTGATCAGAGTGTTCCGCGTACTTGGTTGACGTACACTGCAGTTCATTACACGTGCATGCATGCGAAAACACTTACTGGTCAAAAGTTATTCCAGACATCCGAATTGGTAGGAAAATTATCCAAGAATGAATTTCTAAATCTGACACCCGTATGACTGCGTTCAAGACCCGTTTTGTATGAACATATAGACGCAGATGACAAATGATAAGTGAATGCTATGGAATGACTAACCGACATTACCATATATAGTTTGCGGGTCGCATCTTCTGGGACCAAGATGTGGGTTACCGAAGTGGTGACACAATTGATTGAGTTGTGTACAGATATATAGTAAATCCATTAATGTTTATTAATCAACATCATGGGAATAAAATAACTTTCACTGCATGAGTAATTACATGTATACACATTGGACAGTGCAGAGCCAGTACGTCCGTACTGGATCACCGAAGGCATAAACAGCATTGAGTAAATAAATGCCTGAATGAATTTGCGTAAATGTGTCTCATTTTTATAAATCAGTCTGGACTGTGAACATTATATTTATTATTTAATTAGCCCCTAAACCCGGCTTCATAGTTTAGCAAGACACACGTTTATTATCGGCACGCGTAGTGTCGTTAGAGCTTAGCGCAATGGTGTCGATGTCAGTGCCGGAACTTTATTATTATGTAGAATATAATTATGATATTCGATTTGTGTTGGTTTATTTCGTGTTGACTATGTTGATAAACATGGTTGATAAGGGTTGTTGAACGACAAGACACATTTAAAATGGAACTATGTTTTTTTCTTGAAACTGTCTTTACTTCCTCCTTTATCGTAATAAGGAAATCAATATTAAGTGTTTTAACCCCAGCCGTTTCGAGATAGTTTTCCTTGCTAAAATGTGATTACGTGATTAAATGGATCTCACATTCGTCGCAATTCTGTACAAAATTTATTAACCTCGTCCACTAAATTCGATTCGAGTCTAGGTAAATATCGGCTCGAATCGAATTTAGTGCTCTCGGTTAATACAATTCGTATAGCATTGCGACTCATTATAGAGATCCTTTCTATATAGCATGCTGCAGTAATGTTATATTTTACGCGGTAACACCGTGCACGTCATAGAGATTCTGAGTTCATATATAAATTGAAATAAGTTCAACTTTACTAAAAAATGAATAGTCAGACTGGAAGAGTTGGAAATTTCACGACTGAATCAACTGGTATGCCTTGCAGCGGTATCAACTGGTATGCCTTGTTGTGGGATTGAAGTTCTGGTGTATATTGTATATGTCATTATATCCTCTAATCACATTAGTTCAATTATAGATCGAACATAATTGCGATGCAATGGAAATTGAACGTATATAGCAACGAATATTAAGCATTATTACTTGACAATGCTTCAATTAGAATTATTTTTCTTGTAACTTAGTCACTATGATGCCAGAGTTAGGCATAGTGACCGACTGAAAGGTGTGGGTTAGTAAAAAATATTTCAAATACTTGTAATTAACCTTAAGTTAGTCATATTGGCCCAACTGTTTTCTCGGTGCACTGTATTTGGTACTGTGTTATTTCCACAAAATAAATATTGTTATCGTTTTGTTTTGACGAAGATCATTCAGGGACGTGGCTAACGTGTTGGGTGCCCAACTTAGAGTTTCCTACATACTACACCACCACCCCATTGGATACCCAAAATTCCTACTTCGGAAAACGCGATGTGCACCCCCTTGAGTTAGAATTGTGGAATTGTCCAACGGATACCCCAAGCTATCCAACTGATTGGAAAATAACAAACCGCATATAACAGCCCTCCTTTGGTTGGCAAAGTTGATGACCATTTTGAACAGTCAGTCTAAAATTTTGATTGAAAACATCTGAAGTTATCATAATTTTGGCCTAAAATGACATATTTCACACTTAATGATTAATGCAAATATAAACTGCCTCATCAATATCAACCTACATTTTCAGGTCAGAAAATTTTAACTTCTGTAACGCCTTGCCCCTGAGTCGCGGCCATATTGGATCCATCCAGCCCCGTTCCGTTTTAGAGCTACAGGTCAGAGTTCTGGAGTAGCATTCCATATGGAAGTAATGGAAGTAGCATTCCATATATGGAATTCATGAATATGCAAAGGCTCCATATGTGAATGCTACTCCAGAACTTTGACCTGTAGCACTAACAAAACGGACCGAAGCTGGATGGATCCAAAATGGCCGCGACTCAGTGATAAGGCGTTACAGAAGTTTAAAATAACTCTAATTGAAGCATTGTCAAGTAATAATGCTTAATATTCGTTGCTATACGTTCAATTTCCATTCCATCGCAATTATGTTGGATCTATAATTGAACTGATGTGATTAGAGGATATAATGACATATATAATATACACCAGAACTTCAATCCCACAACAAAGGCTGCATTATTTGGATAAAAGGTTCTTATTTCATAGACATATCGGAAAAAAATTAACCAGTTAAACAGAGCCATATCACCAACTATTGTTATACCTCTCAACAGACCATTATTGGAATCTGTGTTTTAGAGAATTGATTGAAAGCTTCTCTTATACTTTCAACTCGGTCTCTGATTATGGATAATATATTATCAGGTTAAGTATTGAAATTATTTGCACACAATTTCCACCAAACTAATATGTCCACCTTCTCAGTGACTAAGAGAAGTTATTCATTATGAATCAATCCTGTTCATTTTGACTAACACAATTGTAGTACATTGACCAAATATGTTGTTTTTTTGGTTTGAACATATTTATTGTGACCCACAATTACATGCAATAATTTACAAACATAATATATGGATGATGTTGTTTTTTTTTACTAACCATTTCTTAGTCATTATGACTAACATCCCCCTAGTCATTATGGCTAATTATCTGCCTGAGTAATTTTGACTAAGCTAAGTTAGTCATCCTGGGGACAAACGTTTGACTAACCTAAGTGTCAGAATGACATTGATGGAGTAATACAAAAAATTTGAAAATACAAACTACTAGTATCTGATATGGAAAACACTTGATAGGGTATAATGCTGATACAGATCATTCGAGTCTTTGATTTTCTGCTCCCAGTTATGTAACGAGCTTCGTGATAGTCTGGCATGTTCATCTCCTTTCAAAATCAGGTATGCATATTCACACACAAGCATATTGAGCGGTAATTCAGTGGCAAATATGTAAGAACGGACGATATTCTGCCATCTTGTGAGATATATTAACACGAATCATTATGCATGTACACGACATCACTGTGGTTGTTAGTCGAAGTTGGAAAACGATTTGTGATAGATTGTCAGATGTGCGTGCATTGCATACCCATTTGTACTTAACATATAATGTATTGCATCAGTTGCGTGTGACTGAATTCCATATAGACGCCAAGCGTGTTTGTTGGGTATTCGATGTATTATGTAATATGAAGATCGATAGGATTACATGTACTTAATGTACTCACTAAGTATTGTTCACAAACGCTTCCATCTTTTCCGACAGAGTACGCCTTGTTCAACCTCGACCATAAAAGGAAATGTCAAGTTTACGGCTAATTCATCCCTGGTAAAATTGTCAGATTGTCAAGCAAAATGCCAAGGTCGCACCCAGACCATGTAAAATCGCTCATGAAAAGGGACATTTGCTCGACATATAGTCCTGATTGTTATTAAACACTTTGGGTGGTATTCACCAACTGAGTTTATTTTAACCAGGTAATTTATTTGATAACGGCTGAATGCTACCGCCTACGCCACACTCATTCACTGTGGCCGGCTGTCAACAATCACAATCGTATACTTGGGCCCGTTTACATGCGCGCGATGAATTTATTATTAACACGATTTCAGATACGTTCATGCAAATGCATTAATCGTTCGATTATTAGTGTGGAACTGAACTCGGAACGTACACATGGTCCCGTCGATATAGACATGTATGTTCGCGCTGATATGTCCGAGTTAGTACAACCATGGCAATGGACGGATTTATAAATGAATCGCAATCACCCCCTGAACCAACTGTGGCGCCACGACTATATAGGCGCCTAAGCACTATATGTATACATGAATTTTGCCGATTTTTGCGTTTATCAGTATGTTCCTGTTAATTTTAATTTCGACAAGAAGTACACTGTTACTGATACCAATACTGAGCCCATTATAAACATGAGATTAAGAGCTTCAGGACTAAACTGTTAGAGCTAGTATTGCGACAGACAACTCCAATATTACAGCAATAGTAATTGATTGTGGCAAATATCTATTTGTTTCCCCAGTATTGAAACTTTAACATCTCATATTTTAGTGATATAAATTGATATCACTATGATCATTCAATCTGTGTTATCTTCATTGTTGTTAAGGTCGTGGTTCATGGTTTAGACATTCTAATTTTAAACTGTTCATAAGGATAAACACACATGAGCTAACCACCATACAAACTTTCATATACCCATTTCATAAGAGAAAATAATTGCTAACTATCAAAACACGTCTCATCTCTTTTCTTGATTCGAAAGGGGGATGTCAAACAACTTATATCGAAGAGACGCAATTTACTAGAAATGTCATCTGTATGCCATTGGGACGGAATTGTCTAAACTACCTCGAGCAAACCTCTTAAATTAACTCAAATTTACTGTTGGATATTTATAGTCTGGCACACCAAGCCGACTTGATAGCGCTTCTGTCCAAAAACTGTGATCGAAAGTGGGAACATATTTGACTTTTGGTTTAAAAAAAACAACAGATTTCACAATAAAATAAATCAGAAAATGTTCAATCTGTATTTGATGATACCCCCACCATGAGCACTTCCATGATAACAATGGTATAAAAGAAACAAAAAAAATCTTATGAAAAGGGGAGTGTACGAAATATCCCACAAGATGTGAAAAAGTCGAAATAAACTTTTAACATTGTTAAAACTATATATCTGAGATACCAAAACAGTTCACTTAAACGATAATTATTCATAATTAATCACGGAATTGTATGATGTCTTTATCGGAGATCACGGAACCGGTAGTGACAAATCATCAATCATCATGATCCTGAGTCATCACCAATATTCACGTCACATGTACATTATATTTATCTCGTCTTGGATAAAGGCGTGTTGTTTGGAGAGGGGCTACATTACGTTGATATAACTGGTGTCTCAATCCCTTGTAACTTTGTGTTGGAATAAACATGTTTAAACCAACAGGAACGTGGCTACGCGGCCTGCTTGGATGGTTGGTGTTCTCCTTTGAATTTCTAACTGCACCTCTTAAACCAGAGAGACACTACCAAGTCCATGACATTCCACTTACATCCCGGGTTGATATTTTCCAACAAGTAAATGTTCAGCTGTTGGAAATTGCTTTACTAGCACAGTTTAAGGATAACACTGTTCGTGAAGGGGAGTTTAATTAGTGCAAATATTTGACCATATATGACTTTTGATTAATACAAATTATCACATCAAACACTGGCTGTAGAAACTCACCATTTCGAATCATTCCAACCTATATTTGGTCATTGTTGAAGCACCTCACACCTGTCGCCATATCCATGTATTGGGAATTTTTAAAAGTTTGCGGTAACCCAATACGTGATTTGGCAACTATGATTATTTCTTAGCTCAAGGCTTTCATATAAATGATTTCTGAAAAATTCAATGCGTGCATGGCTACCCCACACTGCATGGTCCATCTGTGAGCGTGGTCAAAACTCTTGATTGGATCATTCTATGCCGGGGCGATGTCTTCTCATGCATCGACGGCCACGGACAGCCTCGCATTAAGCTTCGCCCTGTTAAAACTACCTGGACTATATAAAAACCCAGTTGGTGAATACATGCACTCTTTATGTCTGAACTGCAGCGCTAGGAACCCAAAACAATAAGGACATGTGACTGTTCGAATAGATTCACACAGTTATATGGTTTATCGTCGTGTTCAGCCGTTATATATAGGCCATATAGGTCGATATCACAACGTTGTCAGTTTGACGGGTGGAGGAAAGACCGTACACCTGAAAATCACTCAATTGCACGGAAACTGACCAATAAGACCAGATAATCGAATAGGGTTATCTCACATGTGCTCGGATAACAAATCCGATCTTATCATGGATGTGAACAAACAATTTCATCGCTGAACAGCTTAATGTTGGTCTATGTCATCCATGTCGCGAAAAACAAGCCCATGGAGGAGCCGAAATTCGGCAACAGGTCAGTTACAGGTGATACAAAAATCCCCACGCGGCACTTCAATAACAACAAAATATCAATGGAAATCCTATTACAATTGCAAAAGCACACAAGGGAAACATCTCGTGTTGCGCATATTTCACTTGGGACTGTACACAAAAATCCGGCCATTTATAATATATGCAACAAATGAATGAATTTGAGCTATGCATTAGTGCAAAATACACCCATGTGCTTTGTGAACGACGCAAACAACATGGTAAATATAATGCAAATGAATTTATGACTCCATGCAATTGCGAATCAATATTATATCTGAATTATGAATACCGCCGCTACGCAACAGTGGGATATACGAATATCGCGTACCGCCTGAAAATCTGAAAATGGTCTGTATCCCGCTTACCAAAAAAAAGGGGGGTGACACTTGCATGATGCAGATCGGCTATATACATTCATGTTGCTCTATTATCACCTTAAGCTAACCCAAACTCATAACTTTCTGAATTCTTCAACAAAACCGCTATAAGCCATTGACATAACAAATTATTTATAAGGTTTTGCGCTGTATATAACACGATCACATTTAAGTTAGTTGATACAGATAATACAACTAAATTATACATATATTACAGTAATACATATATTCCAATCTTTTTCTCGAAATTTTCCGTTTGCAAATTATGATATAGCATGCTTGCAATATACGCATGCTGTTCTCACGTTTGAAATGGAAGTATTGATACTTCAAATGGTTTTAACGTGCGAGCTAACATCGCCATATTTAGGGGAGTAGAAGCACATATTTCTCTAAATTATTTAATCACACTCAGTTTACACAATAATCTTTGTCCTCCCGAAAATTTCCATATTCAGCCGTTAGCCTACGGTTTAATTGATGAATATCGTGTTATTTATAGCGTAAAACCTTATAAACCAGGCCACCAAGCGAGAGAAAACTGATCACTTTATTTTCGAAACTACCCCCTGTCTCGATCAGAATGCGTTGTGCGTCTTTCGTAAGCGAATGACTAAATAAGGTTTAATAATTGCTCAAAACAGGCACATGCAGAACCATCCAGAACAAACCTTGGTACTTCAACAATAAAACATCGATTTTGTTTCGTATTTAAACGTATGTCTGTTATATATACAAGATAACTTCGATATATTTAGGACTCTATGCTTCCTCTTTCCGGTGGTATATAGTATAGAGTGACAACCTCATAAATAAACACGAATGTACGCGGCTTCGAAGATCATTTGGGCCTTTAAATATATTTATGGTTTACTATTATAATTTAGGCCTACATGATATTCTACACCGACAGGGCTGTTTGAATCTGCACACCATTGAATTGTTTTTGTATTTGCTTATCTCTAATTATCTATGTCAGTCCTATATTGAGTTGCTTCACTCTAACTGATCGCACGGGGTAATTCCAATAAAAAGGACTCATGCACACAACAATATATTTCTTTGTTTCTGAGGGATGTCAGCAGAATTAAAAATGTAGAAAAGTATGTTTTCTCACAACAATAGATTAGTTACTATAACAGGGTTCGCGCTGCATGGCCAAATTTGTTTTATTCCAAAATAAATTAGAACTACTTAGTAAGAAACCAAAACCACCCATATCACAAATGACTCATCCCTTAGTTTCTTATAGCATAGCGGTTCATGGAGAGTTGACACTTTTACTAAAAGATAGATAATATGATTGAGCCAGAGACAAGACTTATTAAAGATTAGAAGCGGCCAAGATTCCTATCCCTTTGTCAGTTTGGCAAATATTGTACATGCATTTCAATTGAGAGAAGAAAAAACATTTAGTATCTCTATGACAAGAGGTCTGTATTATTAAACTTCTATGCATAAAAGCTACAAGCCGTTAACAGTAATAGTCTATTTTGACCTTGTGCGAAGATAAATTATTATTAATAAGAATTCCACCATAAGTAAACACACGCGACGTGTAGTTTTTTGCCGATTATAGTACTCGAAATTTGACCGTTTTGTAAATTACACATATAGATGTTTCATAGTATTGGCCCCAGCTGATTCGACAAGTTTTGTGCGGTCATAATGTAAACATAAAATACAACAGCATCAACAACAAAGAAGCAAGTCTTTCAAACGGCAGTGTTCGCTCATAAGAGTTTTCAGTAAGCCCCTTAGTTTTTGTCCGACACATTTACGCGTGAGAAAGAGATTGAAATATTTTTACTTTAATATAATACGTCTGTAAACATTTCCGAGCTTCGGCAACTAATATTTTCATTTCGGATGGTAAATGTTGGACCAGCGCGGACCATGTCTACTAACATACCTGGTTGTCTTTAACTCCGGTTCCGGGTGGTGCCTGTTTAGCCTATCACTTATACGTTCACAGCGCGACTTCGATTGTTTGATAAAGTTGTCTCGAAGCTCCTTAGCAATATCATGAAAGCAGCCAGAGACCGGAGCTCAATAAAAGAGCATCGGAATGACAGCGAAACCGGATTAGCCAATCGCAATGTTCGTATCGATCCTTGTCAACCAACCAGAAAGCTTGTTTCGTCAAAACTTACTGTCACCTGCCCCCGGAGTTCAGTGATCGTGCTCTGATCATTTCATTAGAATAATTCCTGCAGATGGATAATACAATTTGTATTCTTCCGCTGGGGATTATTTCCACATCCCGCAGCAAATTGGCATCAATAATTAAGACTAGGAAACGGGACGTTCATTGAATGGTCGATAAATGAAATAGCTTATACTAGGATGGATGACGTTCGTTATAAAGTACCACAGACTAAACGTAGTGACAGCACATGTGATCGGGGAATTCTAAGCCAACCGTTCTGTATGAATCAACTGAAGACTCGACCGGCCGAATCAGAACCAGTCTCACTCATAATATGTATATCGTGTAAGTGAGTTACATTATTCGGTCTTCATACTTGGGGGTGACACATCTACACGGTGTGGTTTTACGCCCACTGCATGTGGTTTCGTAAGGGTAGAACTCCCACGTATAATATGTGGCACGGATATAATTATAGCTGTCGAAACACCACAGTGGTTATCCGGTTGAAGGTACAAATAATCGATTGTTGTATTCGTGAATTCCATAGAATTGCCATTTTTAAACTGAACCAATTGATGGGGAATGTGTGTATGGTTTGGCGATGCCAGTTTGTTTTATTGTTTTACACCATGGCCGGCACTGGAAAGACTTAACGTTTTATGCCAAAACTGTCCATCGTGTTTGATCTAACCTGCGTTAATTTTGTAATACTCTACAGTATATAGAAAGGGAAGCTCTAAAAGTATCCATAAAGTGACAAAAATCTCTCGCTTCAACTAGATATCTATTATCTATACTATATATTTTGAGACTTCGTATATGTGTGTGTGTGTACTTCATAGAATCCAAAACGCGTGTAAAGATTGAGCTCAAACTTCCTATGTAAGTGTCAAATCCCACCGACACGACCGTGGTCGCGGTTTAGAGAAGCTCAGAGCACCCGTTCTCCAATCTCAAATCACCGCAAAGGCACGGCGGGGTTTAATCAAGTGATTATTTAATGAGCGTTTGTTTTTGACGCATCTCTATAAAGAGCGTCTGTTTCCCATTCAACGTTATTCGCATTTGCAGAGTTATACGGGAACGCAAACGTTATCGCTCGAAATTTATTCCCTGCGAGCACGGATGGCGCGCTTTGTTTTCGGTATATACCGAAATCATCCCACATAATCACGAATATAGCATCAGATTTCTCCCCAGATATACCGTTATAAAGCTACTGGAATCTGCCAATCTACGGGAAATTCCAGGGAATGCCGATTGAGCTCAAACTTGCTACCTACGGGAAGTGTCATATATATGAGTGTGTCCTTTATAGACTCTAACCGATTGAGCTCAAACTTGCTAAATAAGAAAATAGCCCCCAAGCCGTAAATATCAACAACAACGATATTGCTACCTACGGGGAGCAACGTTATTAGCATCTGCAGAATTATGCAGAGAGAAAATGCTTTCCTATTTTTAGAACGCAACACATGTTTACGTCGCGTTGGTGATTGAGGTTCACAACGGGGTTAATTGACTGTCCGCTCTTTGCGACGATGAGGTTCACGGCGGGGACTATTGACCAACACTCAAAATTTCGTCTTTTGCATCAGATACCAACACCTCGACCGATCGGGACGAAACTTGGTACGTGAGTGTAGTTTGACCAGGTGGTCGTCGCTGTCGTATTGGCGAGCCCGTGCGACGCCCGTGTAGCGCATGCGCAGACGAGATATCGGAAACGGGTGGAGCTATCGACTTGAAATTTGGTATGTGAATGTATCTTGCCCCGCATACGAATTTTATCGGGTCGCCGAGCCCGCGCGACGCCAGATTCGCGCATGCGCAGACCAGATCTCGGAAACGGGTGGAGCTATCGACTTGAAATTTGGTTTTTGAGTAGCCCGGTCCTGTACGGGGTTACAGTGAAAAACTAAAATTAATGGATCGACCAAAGCCATGGTACGAATGCCGCCAGTGGCGGGCTAACCTGCTAGTCTATACTATATATTTTGAGACTTCGTATATATATGTGTGTGTGTGTGTGTGTGTACTTCATAGAATCCAAAACGCGTGTACAGATTGAGATCAAACTTCCAATGTAAGTGTAAAATACCACCGACACGACCGTGGTCGCGGTTTAGAGAAGCTCAGAGCACCCGTTCTCCAATCTCAAATCACCGCAAAGGCACGGCGTGGGTTAATCAAGTGATTATTTAATGAGCGTTTGTTTTTGACGCATCTCTATAAAGAGCGTCTGTTTGCCATTCAACGTTATTTGCATCTGCAGAGAGATATACGGAACATACATTAAATTTAAAAAACATTTGTTTCTGACCAACCCTGCGAGCACGGATGGCGCGCTTTGTTTTTACAGTATATAGTTATATACCGAAATCATCCCAGATAATCACGAATATAGCATCAGATTTATCCCCAGACATACCGTTATAAAGCTACTGGAATCTGCCAATCTACGGGAAATTCCAGGGAATGCCGATTGAGCTCAAACTTGCTACCCACGGGAAGTGTCATATATATATGAGTGTGTCCTTTATAGACTCGAACCGATTGAGCTCAAACTTCCTAAATAAGAAAATAGCCCCCAAGCCGTAAATATCAACAACAACGATATTACTAAATACACGTTTTCGGCAATGTGAGAGTTTTCGGGGAGCCGTGATGCCAACAACAACGACCCGAAGCCCTGAATGCCAACAACAGATTCAATGCAATGTTATCTATTATGCAGAGAGATTTCACGACATTACGACGGGTATGGCAGACTCAAAATATTATACAGATTTCCCGACGGGAAGCGTTTGTTTTAAATTCAATGCAATGTTATCGTAGAGAGATTTCACGAAACAAAGAATGCGTTGTCTGTCGTTCCTAGGAAGGGGGGATTTCTACGGGTAAATTTTTCCGCCAGAAACAAAAAAAATAAAAAAATTAACAATAAAAAAAAAATTCAGAAACAAAATATATTAAATTTAAAAAACATTAAATTCATATTCAAAAATGTCATGTTTCTGAAACAAAGCCATGGGACGAATGCCACCAGTGGCGGGCTAACCTGCTAGTCTACTATATATTTTGAGAACTACGTATATAAATATCTACTATATATTTTGAGACTTCCGTATATATATGTGTGTATATATGTGTGTATATATGTGGGTACTTCATAGAATCGAAAACGCGTGGACAGATTGAGCTCAATTTTCGTATATAAGTGTAAAAACCCACGGGGATCGCCGACGTCGCATTTTGGAGCACTGATTCTCCACTCCCAATCATCAAAATCACCGCAAACGCCTCTTCGGGGGTTAAGGCATCAACGATCTTTATATTGACCATATACGGAGATGTTAACGACGAACGCTCTTTATTGTAATCGACATAGCTAAACGACTACCCCATGCGTGCGAAATACGGATGAGAAACGCAAAATATTGATCTAAGAAGCGTTTGTTTACAATTCAACGCAACGTTATCGCTCGAATTATTATGCAGAGAGATTTCACGACGGAATTAATTGACTGTCCGCTCTTTTCGGGGACTATTGACCATCTCGTAAGGGTGGACAACCTATGTCAGGGGCTGCTCAATGGCCACGGGCAGGTTAAATAACGGGGAAGTTTAGGACGGGTACAATGAATTAACTCATTGAAAAACAAAGAATGCGTTGTCTGTCGTTCCTAGGAAGGGGG
Source organism: Siphonodentalium dalli (assembly GCA_032622095.1). Lineage (NCBI taxonomy): Eukaryota > Metazoa > Mollusca > Scaphopoda > Gadilida > Siphonodentaliidae > Siphonodentalium > Siphonodentalium dalli. Next base: position 70,295,326 of record CP136068.1, read on the forward strand.
GATTTCATCGGGTCAATTTTTTCACCAGAAACAAAAAATTAAATAAATAAAAACAAAATAATTTAAAAAATGTTATGTTTCTGGCCAACCACGCCAGTGGCGGGCTAACCTGCTAGTCTACTATATATTTTGAGAACTACGTATATGTGTATATGTGTATATATGTATATACTTTATATAATCGAAAACGGCTACATCGATTGAGACCAAACTTCCCATCTAAGTGTAAAAACCCACGGGAATGGTCGTCACGAAGTTTTCGAGAAGATCCGAGCACCCATTCTCCAGTCCCAGTCACAAAAACGGCACTGTGGGTTTAATCGCGTTGATAGTTAAAGAGCGTTCGTATCCGCAGTGTCGTTGATAATGAGCGTATACGTGTAGTGTGTTTCTTACGTCTGGTATCCATTCTTACGTCTGGTATCCAGACATGAGCGTGCTGTGTGATTCTTACGTACTTAGGGCTTCCTAGGAACGGGGGAGATTTTCATCGGGTCAGTTTTCCCCCCGAGGTGATCTTCACCTTGAAACGGGTACCCATTAAGGCTTCCAAGTGACGCGGAGGTTTGTCCGCCCGAGCTGACCTTGACATTGAAACGGGTACCCCCAAATGACCTTGTGCGATTTCTCGGTCGTCATCGACTCGTGACGGGGAATATTTTTGTCGGGTTATTTTGTCCACCCAACATGACCTTGAAACGGGTACCCGCAAATGATAGCATGCTGTCGGCGTGCCTGTATGGGGTTACCTTGAAAAACAAAAATTAATTAATGGATCGACCAAAGCCATGTGACCAATCCCGCCAGTGGCGGGCTAATCTGCTAGTCTACTATATAATTTGAGACTTCCGTATATATATATATATATATATATATATATATGTGTGTGTGTATATGTGTGGATACTTCATAGAATCGAAAACGCTTGTACAGATTGAGCTCAAATTTCGTATATAAGTGTAAAATGCCACGGACACCGTCGTGGTCGCGTTTTGGAGAAGCTCAGAGCACCGTTTCTCCCTTCCCTATCATCAAAATCACCGCAATCGGTTCTTCGGGGTTAATTGATATTCGCTCGCGATCCAAGAGGAGTAACCCTACATTTTTTTATATCTGTATATAAAACCGTAAATATCAACAACAACGACATTGTTGGCGAGAAAATATCTACATTTTTTTATATCTGTATATGTATATCTTTATATCCATATTCACTTCAAACTGCTAAACCCGCTGAGCCAAAACTTGCCAACACCTCGCAAATATAGAATTTACATTTTCTGATGTATACATTTTTTGTTACGGCTGAAAATCTTAGTCTATTTCCGAAACATTCAGATTTTAAAGTCTAAACTTACACACCACAATTCCTGCTAACTGACGCAGCTATATGGCTGCTGAAATTTAAGTGAATCCCAGGCACTGCGATACGTCCCGAATCTGACGGGACTTCCAGTGCCCCAAACCGTGAACGCCAACGACATTGTTGGCGAGAAAATAGCCCCCAAGCCGTAAATATCAACAACAACGACATTGTTGGCGAGAAAATAATTAGTTAAAATTACTAAATACACGTTTTCGGCAATGTGAGATTTTTCGGGGAGCCAACAACAACGACCCGAAGCCCTGAATGCCAACAACCACGACATCATCGGGTCAGTTTTTTAAGTGAATCCAAGGCACTGCGATATGTCCCGAATCTGACGGGACTTCCACTGCCCAAAACCGTGAACGCCAACGACATTGTTGGCGAGAAAATAGCCCCCAAGCCGTAAATATCAACAACAACGACATTGTTGGCGAGAAAATATCTCCATTTTTTTATATATGTATATGTATATTTTTATATCCACATTCACTTCAACCTACTAAACCCGTTGAGCCAAAACTTGCTAATACCTCGCAAAATATAGAATTTACATTTTCTGATGTATACATTTTTTGTTGCGGCTGAAAATCTTAGTCTATTTCCGAAACATTCAGATTTTAAAGTCTAAACTTACACACCACAATTCCTGCTAACTGACGCAGCTATATGGCTGCTGAAATTTTTAAGTGAATCCCAGGCACTGCGATACGTCCCGAATCTGACGGGACTTCCACTGCCCCAAACCGTGAACGCCAACGACATTGTTGGCGAGAAAATAGCCACCAAGCCTTAAATATCAACAACAACGACATTGTTGGCGAGAAAATAATTAGTTAAAATTACTAAATACACGCAATCCTATTTTCCCTTTTCGGCAATGTGAGATTTTTCGGGGAGCCGTGATGCCAACAACAACGACCCGAAGCCCTGAATGCCAACAACAACCACATCATCGGGTCAGTTTTTTAAGTGAATCCAAGGCACTGCGATGCGTCCCGAATCTGACGGGACTTCCACTGCCCAAAACCGTGAACGCCAACGACATTGTTGGCGAGAAAATAGCCACCAAGCCGTAAATATCAACAACAACGACATTGTTGACGAGAAAATAATTAGTTAAAATTCCTAAATACACGCAATCCTATTTTCCCTATACGGCAATGTGAGATTTTTCGGGTAGCCCCGAGCCGTGATGCCAACAACAACGACCCGAAGCCCTGAATGCCAACAACAACGACATCATCGGGTCAGTTTTTTCCGCCCGATGTACCTTAAATCATACCTCTTTTAGGGAGGGTACAATAATTTCTCTTAAAAAGGCACGATTAACTCATTGAAAAGCGAAAAAAAAGTCATGTTTCGGACCAACGCCGCCAGTGGCGGACTAACCTGCTAGTCTATCTATACTATATATTTTGAGACTTCGTATATATGTGTGTGTGTGTGTGTGTGTGTACTTCATAGAATCCAAAACGCGTGTACATATTGAGCTCAAACTTCCTATGTAAGTGTCAAATCCCACCGACACGACCGTGGTCGCGGTTTAGAGAAGCTCAGAGCACCCGTTCTCCAATCTCAAATCACCGCAAAGGCACGGCGTGGGTTAATCAAGTGATTATTTAATGAGCGTTTGTTTTTGACGCATCTCTATAAAGAGCGTCTGTTTCCCATTCAACGTTATTGGCATCTGCAGAGTTATACGGGAACGCAAACGTTATCGCTCGAAATTTATTCCCTGCGAGCACGGATGGCGCGCTTTGTTTTTACAGTATATACCTTTGGTATATACCGAAATCATCCCAGATAATCACGAATATAGCATCAGATTTCTCCCCAGATATACCGTTATAAAGCTACTGGAATCTGCCAATCTACTATTAATCTATACTATATATTTTGAGACTTCGTATATATATATGTATGTATGTACTTCATAGAATCCAAAACGCGTGTAAAGATTGAGCTCAAACTTCCTATGTAAGTGTCAAATCCCACCGACACGACCGTGGTCGCAGTTTAGAAAAGCTCAGAGCACCCGTTCTCCAATCTCAAATCACCGCAAAGGCACGGCGTGGGTTAATCAAGTGATTATTTAATGAGCGTTTGTTTTTGACGCATCTCTATAAAGAGCGTCTGTTTGCCATTCAACGTTATTTGCATCTGCAGAGAGATATACGGAACATACATTAAATTTAAAAAACATTTGTTTCTGACCAACCCTGCGAGCACGGATGGCGCGCTTTGTTTTTACAGTATATAGTTATATACCGAAATCATCCCAGATAATCACGAATATAGCATCAGATTTCTCCCCAGATATAGCTACTGGAATCTGCCAATCTACGGGAAATTCCAGGGAATGCCGATTGAGCTCAAACTTGCTACCCACGGGAAGTGTCATATATATGAGTGTGTCCTTTATAGACTCGAACCGATTGAGCTCAAACTTGCTAAATAAGAAAATAGCCCCCAAGCCGTAAATATCAACAACAACGATATTGCTACCTACGGGGAGCAACGTTGTTAGCATCTGCAGAATTATGCAGACAGAAAGTGCTTTCCTATTTTTAGAACGCAACACATGTTTACGTCGCGTTGGTGATTGAGGTTCACACCGGGGTTAATTGACTGTCCGCTCTTTGCGACGATGAGGTTCACGGCGGGGACTATTGACCAACACTCACAATTTCGTCTTTTGCATCAGATACCAACACCTCGACCGATCGGGACGAAACTTGGTACGTGAGTGTAGTTTGACCAGGTGGTCGTCGCTGTCGTATTGGCGAGCCCGTGCGACGCCCGTGCAGCGCATGCGCAGACGAGATATCGGAAACGGGTGGAGCTATCGACTTGAAATTTGCTATGTGAATGTATCTTGCGCCGGGTACAAATTTTATCGGGTCGCCGAGTCCGTGCGACGCCAGCTTCGCGCATGCGCATACCAGATCTCGGAAACGGGTGGAGCTACCGGGTACAAATTTTTCTTATTGAAACGCTTGGAGCTAAAAATTAAAAAAAAATATTTAAAAAATGTCATGTTTCGGACAAGCCGCCGGTGGCGGGCTAACCTGCTAGTATCTCATATATATTTTGAAGACCTCTGTCTGTATGTTTGTCTGTCTGTCTGTCTGTCATTAATACAAATCTACGATTCTTGACCGATCGGGACGAAACTTGGTACGTGAGTGTAGTTTGACCAGGCGGTCGTCGTTGTCGTATTGGCGAGCCCGTGCGGCGCCCGCTTCGCGCATGCGCAGACGAGATCTCGGAAACGGGTGGAGCTATCGACTTGAAATTTGCTATGTGAATGTATCTTGCCCCGGATGCGAATTTTATCGGGTCGCCGAGCCCGTGCGACACCAGCTTCGCGCATGCGCAGACGAGATCTCGGAAACGGGTGGAGCTATCGACTTGAAATTTGGTATGTGAATGTATCTTGCCCCGGATACGAATTTTATCGGGTCGCCGAGCCCGTGCGACGCCAGCTTCGCGCATGCGCAGACGAGATCTCGGAAACGGGTGGAGCTATCGACTTGAAATTTGTTATGTGAATGTATCTTGCCCCGGATACGAATTTTATCGTGTCGCCGAGCCCGTGCGACGCCAGCTTCGCGCATGTGCAGACCAGATCTCGGAAACGGGTGGAGCTATCGACTTGAAATTTGGTTTTTGAATAGCCCGGACAACGTCGGGCTCATCGGCTAGTCTCATATATATTTTGAAGACCTCTGTCTGTATGTTTGTTTGTCTGTCTGTCATTTATACAAATCTACGATTCTCGACCGATCGGGACGAAACTTGGTACGTGTGTGTAGTTTGACCAGGCGGTGAACGTTGTCGTATTGGCGAGCCCGTGCGGCGCCCGCTTCGTGCATGCGCAGACGAGATCTCGGAAACGGGTGGAGCTATCGACTTGAAATTTGCTATGTGAATGTATCTTGCCCCGGATACGAATTTTATCGGGTCGCCGAGTCCGTGCGACACCAGCTTCGCGCATGCGCAGACCAGATCTAGGAAACGGGTAGAGCTATCGACTTGAAATTTGCTATGTGAATGTATCTTGCCCCGGATACGAATTTTATCGGGTCGCCGAGCCCGTGCGACGCCAGCTTCGCGCATGCGCAGACCAGATCTCGGAAACGGGTAGAGCTATCGACTTGAAATTTCGGGCTGGGTAGAGCTATCGACTTGAAATTTGGTTTTTGAATAGCCCGGACAACGTCGGGCTCATCGGCTAGTGTGTGTATATATGTGGGTACTTCATAGAATCGAAAACGCGTGTAGGAGCGGGCATCCCCACGGCAATGTCGGCAAATATATATGAGTGTGTCCTTTATAGACTCGAACCGATTGAGCTCAAACTTGCTAAATATTTACTGGGAAATTCCAGGCAATGCCGATTGAGCTCAAACTTGCTACCTACGGGAAGTGTCATATATATGTGTGTGTCCTTTATAGACTCGAACCGATTGAGCTCAAACTTGCTAAATACGGGAAGTGTCATGGACGGGTTCATTGAAAAACAAAAAAAATAGGGTAAAATTGAAAAACAAAATTAAAAAGGCACAATTAACTCCTTGAAAAACCAAAAAAAATCGGGTAAAATTTAAAAACAAAAAATTCAATTAAAAAATTAAAAAAGCACAATTAACTCATTGAAAAACAAAATAATTAACTCATTGAAAAACAAAAAATTCAATTAAAATTGTCATGTTTCTGACTATTGCCGAAATTTGCTGCAAATGCAGCACAAGTGTCTGCCAATCTACTATATAATTTGAGACTTCCGTATATATATATATATGTGTGTGTATGTGTGTATATATATATATATATACATATATATATATATATATATATGTGTGTGTGTGTATATGTGTGTGTGTATGTGTGTATATATGTGGGTACTTCATAGAATCGAAAACGCGTGTAGGAATGAGCATCCCCACGGCAATGTCGGCTTATATGACATATTTACTACACATGACAGCCGATGGACAATTGGTCTCTATATATGTACCAAAATTACGCCGCGTTGGTGACTGGGAAATTCCAGGGAATGCCGATTGAGCTCAAACTTGCTACCTACGGGAAGTGTCATATATGTGAGTGTGTCCTTTATAGACTCGAACCGATTGAGCTCAAACTTGCTAAATATTGACTGGGAAATTCCAGGGAATGCCGATTGAGCTCAAACTTGCTACCTACGGGAAGTGTCATATATATGTGTGTATCCTTTATAGACTCGAACCGATTGAGCTCAAACTTGCTAAATACGGGAAGTGTCATGGACGGGTTCATTGAAAAACAAAAAAAATCGGTTAAATTGAAAAACAAAATTAAAAAGGCACAATTAATTAAAAAATTAAAAAGGCACAATTAACTCATTGAAAAACAAAAAAATTAACTCATTGAAAAACAAAAAATTAAATTAAAAATCGTCATTTTTCTGACTATTGCCGCCAGTGGCGGGCTAACCTGCTAGTCTTCTCTTCTATATATTTTGAGAACTCCTTGTATTCGAGAGATAGCCCACACCCTCCGGACCTCAATGATATGATCGTGAATGAGTATTGATATACCCAACTAAACTTTGACAAACACCAGTAATGGTGTGTAGATCATTTACATATCTCTCCTACATATTTTGATACAATCTATCTAATTTACATATCTCTCTTATATATTTATGTTTGTGTGTGTGTTGTACTTCATACAAATCTACGATTCTCGACCGATCGGGACGAAATTTGGTATGTGCGTGTAGTTTGACCAGGCGATGGTCGTTGTCGTATTGGCGAGCCCGTGCGACGCCCGTGCAGCGCATGCGCAGACGAGATCTCGGAAACGGGTGGAGCTATCGACTTGAAATTTGCTATGTGAATGTATCTTGCGCCGGGTACAAATTTTATCGGGTCGCCGAGCCCGTGCGACGCCCGTGCAGCGCATGCGCAGACGAGATCTCGGAAACGGGTGGAGCTATCGACTTGAAATTTGCTATGTGAATGTATCTTGCGCCGGGTACAAATTTGATCGGGTCGCCGAGCCCGTGCGACGCCCGTGCAGCGCATGCGCAGACGAGATCTCGGAAACGGGTGGAGCTATCGACTTGAAATTAGGCATGTGGCGGGCTAACCTGCTAGTCTATACTATATATTTTGAGACTTCGTATATATGTGTGTGTGTGTGTGTGTGTGTGTGTGTGTACTTCATAGAATCCAAAACGCGTGTACAGATTGAGATCAAATTTCGTATGTAAGTGTAAAATCCCACCGACACGACCGTGGTCGCGGTTTAGAGAAGCTCAGAGCACCCGTTCTCCAATCTCAAATCACAGCAAAGGCACGGCGGGGGTTAATCAAGTGATTATTTAATGAGCGTTTGTTTTTGACGCATCTCTATAAACAGCGTCTGTTTCCCATTCAACGTTATTCGCATCTGCAGAGTTATACGGGAACGCAAACGTTATCGCTCGAAATTTATTCCCTGCGAGCACGGATGGTGCGCTTTGTTTTTACAGTATATACCTTTGGTATATACCGAAATCATCCCAGATAATCACGAATATAGCATCAGATTTCTCCCCAGATATACCGTTATAAAGCTACTGGAATCTGCCAATCTACGGGAAATTCCAGGGAATGCCGATTGAGCTCAAACTTGCTACCTACGGGAAGTGTCATATATATGAGTGTGTCCTTTATAGACTCTAACCGATTGAGCTCAAACTTGCTAAATAAGAAAATAGCCCCCAAGCCGTAAATATCAACAACAACGATATTACTAAATACACGTTTTCGGCAATGTGAGAGTTTTCGGGGAGCCGTGATGCCAACAACAACGACCCGAAGACAGATTTCCCGACGGGAAGCGTTTGTTTTAAATTCAATGCAATGTTATCGTAGAGAGATTTCACGAAACAAAGAATGCGTTGTCTGTCGTTCCTAGGAAGGGGGGATTTCTACGGGTAAATTTTTCCGCCAGAAACAAAAAAATTAATTAAAACAATTTACGATTTAATTAAAACAATTTAAAATTAAAAAAAATTAACAATAAAAAAACAATTCAGAAACAAAATATATTAAATTTAAAAAACATTAAATTAGGAAATTGAAATGGTGTTGGGAAAAATTCCCAAATGTTGTACTTGAATTGTTATTGGTCCATGGTGAGACCATTATTTCTCTTGATTAAAAGGGCAGAATTAACTCATTGAAAAACAAAAAGTCATGTTTCTGACAAAGCCATGGGACGAATGCCGCCAGTGGCGGGCTAACCTGCTAGTCTCATATATATTTTGAAGACCTCTGTCTGTATGTATGTATGTTTGTTTGTTTGTCTGTCTGTCATTTATACAAATCTACGATTCTCGACCGATCGGGACGAAACTTGGTACGTGTGTGTAGTTTGACCAGGCGGTGAACGTTGTCGTATTGGCGAGCCCGTGCGGCGCCCGCTTCGCGCATGCGTAGACGAGATCTCGGAAACTGGTTGAGCTATCGACTTGATATTTGGTATGTGAATGTATCTTGCCCCGGATGCGAATTTTATCGGGTCGCCGAGCCCGTGCGACGCCAGCTTCGCGCATGCGCAGACGAGATCTCGGCAACGGGTGGAGCTATCGACTTGAAATTTGGTATGTGAATGTGTCTTGCCCCGGATACGAATTTTATCGGGTCGCCGAGCCCGTGCGACGCCAGCTTCGCGCATGCGCAGACCAGATCTCGGAAACGGGTGGAGATATCGACTTGAAATTTGGTTTTTGAATAGCCCGGACAACGTCGGGCTCATCGGCTAGTCTCATATATATTTTGAAGACCTCTGTTTGTTTGTCTGTCTGTCTGTCTGTCTGTCATTAATACAAATCTACGATTCTCGACCGATCGGGACGAAACTTGGTACGTGTGTGTAGTTTGACCAGGCGGTCGTCGTTGTCGTATTGGCGAGCCCGTGCGACGCCAGCTTCGCGCATGCGCAGACCAGATCTCGGAAACGGGTGGAGCTATCGACTTGAAATTTGCTATGTGAATGTATCTTGTCCCGAATACGAATTTTATCGGGTCGCCGAGCCCGTGCGACGCCAGCTTCGCGCATGCGCAGACGACATCTCGGAAACGGGTGGAGCTATCGACTTGAAATTTGGTATGTGAATGAATCTTGCCCCGGATACGAATTTTATCGGGTCGCCGAGCCCGTGCGACGCCAGCTTCGCGCATGCGCAGACCAGATCTCGGAAACGGGTGGAGCTATCGACTTGAAATTTGGTTTTTGAATAGCCCGGACAACGTCGGGCTCATCGGCTAGTTTCATATATATTTTGAAGACCTCTGTCTGTATGTATGTTTGTTTGTTTGTTTGTTTGTCTGTCTGTCTGTCTGTCATTAATACAAATCTACGATTCTCGACCGATCGGGACGAAACTTGGTACGTGTGTGTAGTTTGACCAGGCGGTGAACGTTGTCGTATTGGCGAGCGCGTGCGGCGCCCGCTTCGCGCAAGCGCAGACGAGATCTCGGAAACGGGTGGAGCTATCGACTTGAAATTTGCTATGTGAATGTATCTTGCCCCGGATACGAATTTTATCGGGTCGCCGAGCCCGTGCGACACCAGCTTTGCGCATGCGCAGACCAGATCTCGGAAACGGGTGGAGCTATCGACTTGAAATTTGCTATGTGAATGTATCTTGCCCCGGATACGAATTTTATCGGGTCGCCGAGCCCATGCGACGCCAGCTTCGCGCATGCGCAGACCAGATCTCGGAAACGGGTAGAGCTATCGACTTGAAATTTCGGGCTGGGTAGAGCTATCGACTTGAAATTTGGTTTTTGAATAGCCCGGACAACGTCGGGCTCATCGGCTAGTACTATATATTTTGAGACTTCGTATATGTGTGTGTACTTCATAGAATCCAAAACGCGTATACAGATTGAGATCAAATTTCGTATGTAAGTGTCAAATCCCACCGACACGACCGTGGTCGCGGTTTAGAGAAGCTCAGAGCACCCGTTCTCCAATCTCAAATCACCGCAAAGCCACGGCGGGGGTTAATCAAGTGATTATTTAATGAGCGTTTGTTTTTGACGAATCTCTATAAAGAGCGTCTGTTTCCCATTCAACGTTATTCGCATCTGCAGAGTTATACGGGAACGCAAACGTTATCGCTCGAAATTTATTCCCTGCGAGCACGGATGGCGCGCTCTGTTTTTACAGTATATACCATCGGTATATACCGAAATCATCCCAGATAATCACGAATATGGCATCAGATTTCTCCCCAGATATACCGTTATAAAGCTACTGGAATCTGCCAATCTACGGGAAATTCCAGGGAATGCCGATTGAGCTCAAACTTGCTACCTACGGGAAGTGTCGTATATATGAGTGTGTCCTTTATAGACTCTAACCGATTGAGCTCAAACTTGCTAAATAAGAAAATAGCCCCCAAGCCGTAAATATCAACAACAACGATATTACTAAATACACGTTTTCGGCAATGTGAGAGTTTTCGGGGAGCCGTGATGCCAACAACAACGACCCGAAGACAGATTTCCCGACGGGAAGCGTTTGTTTTAAATTCAATGCAATGTTATCGTAGAGAGATTTCACGAAACAAAGAATGCGTTGTCTGTCGTTCCTAGGAAGGGGGGATTTCTACGGGTAAATTTTTCCGCCAGAAACAAAAAAATTAATTAAAACAATTTACAATTTAATTAAAACAATTTAAAATTAAAAAAAATTAACAATAAAAAAAACAATTGGAATCTGCCAATCTACGGGAAATTCCAGGGAATGCCGATTGAGCTCAAACTTGCTACTTACGGGAAGTGTCTTATATATGAGTGTGTCCTTTATAGACTCTAACCGATTGAGCTCAAACTTGCTAAATAAGAAAATAGCCCCCAAGCCGTAAATATCAACAACAACGATATTGCTACCTACGGGGAGCAACGTTATTAGCATCTGCAGAATTATGCAGAGAGAAAGTGCTTTCCTATTTTTAGAACGCAACACATGTTTACGTCGCGTTGGTGATTGAGGTTCACAACGGGGTTAATTGACTGTCCGCTCTTTGCGACGATGAGGTTCACGGCGGGGACTATTGACCAACACTCACAATTTCGTCTTTTGCATCAGATACCAACACCTCGACCGATCGGGACAAAACTTGGTACGTGAGTGTAGTTTGACCAGGTGGTCGTCACTGTCGTATTGGCGAGCCCGTGCGACGCCCGTGCAGCGCATGCGCAGACGAGATATCGGAAACGGGTGGAGCTATCGACTTGAAATTTGGTATGTGAATGTATCTTGCGCCGGGTACAAATTTTATCGGGTCGCCGAGCCCGTGCGACGCCCGTGCAGCGCATGCGCAGACGAGATCTAGGAAACGGGTGGAGCTATCGACTTGAAATTTGCTATGTGAATGTATCTTGCGCCGGGTACAAATTTTATCGGGTCGCCGAGCCCGTGCGACGCCAGCTTCGCGCATGCGCAGACCATATCTCGGAAACGGGTGGAGCTACCGGGTACAAATTTTTCTTATTGAAACGCGTGGAGCTAAAAATTAAAAAAATATATATAAAAAAATGTCATGTTTCGGACAAGCCGCCGGTGGCGGGCTAACCTGCTTATCGCTCGAAATTTATTCCCTGCGAGCACGGATGGCGCGCTTCGGTATATACCGAAATCATCCCAGATAATCACGAATATAGCATCAGATTTCTCCCCAGATATACCGTTATAAAGCTACTGGAATCTGCCAATCTATCTATACTATATATTTTGAGACTTCGTATATATGTACCAGACTCCCGTGTATATATATATATATATATATATATCTATCTATACTATATATTTTGAGACTTCGTATATATGTGTGTGTGTGTGTGTGTGTACTTCATAGAATCCAAAACGCGTGTACAGATTGAGATAAAATTTCGTATGTAAGTGTAAAATCCCACCGACACGCCGTAGTCGCGGTTTAGAGAAGCTCAGAGCACCCGTTCTCCAATCTCAAATCACCGCAAAGGCACGGCGGGGGTTAATCAAGTGATTATTTAATGAGCGTTTGTTTTTGACGCATCTCTATAAAGAGCGTCTGTTTCCCATTCAACGTTATTTGCATCTGCAGAGTTATATGGGAACGCAAACGTTATCGCTCGAAATTTATTCCCTGCGAGCACGGATGGCGCGCTCTGTTTTTACAGTATATACCTTCGGTATATACCGAAATCATCCCAGATAATCACGAATATAGCATCAGATTTCTCCCCAGATATACCGTTATAAAGCTACTGGAATCTGCCAATCTACTATTAATATGTGTGTATATATGTGGGTACTTCATAGAATCGAAAACGCGTGTAGGAACGGGCATCCCCACGGCAATGTCGGCTTATAAGACATCTTTACTACACATGACAGCCGATGGACAATTGGTCTCTATATATATGTACCAAAATTACGCCGCGTTGGTGACTGGGAAATTCCAGGGAATGCCGATTGAGCTCAAACTTGCTACCTACGGGAAGTGTCATATATATGAGTGTGTCCTTTATAGACTCTAACCGATTGAGCTCAAACTTGCTAAATAAGAAAATAGCCCCCAAGCCGTAAATATCAACAACAACGATATTACTAAATACACGTTTTCGGCAATGTGAGAGTTTTCGGGGAGCCGTGATGCCAACAACAACGACCCGAAGACAGATTTCCCGACGGGAAGCGTTTGTTTTAAATTCAATGCAATGTTATCGTAGAGAGATTTCGCGAAACAAATAATGCGTTGTCTGTCGTTCCTAGGAAAGGGGGGGGGGATTTCTACGGGTAAATTTTTCCGCCAGAAACAAAATAATTAAATAAAACAATTTACAATTTAATTAAAACAATTTAAAATTAAAAAAAATTAACAATAAAAAAACAATTCAGAAACAAAATATATTAAATTTAAAAAACATTAAATTCATATTCAAAAATAAAAAACAAAAATAAATAAAAAATAAATAATTACAAAAATGTCATGTTTCTGAAACAAAGCCATGGGACGAATGCCGCCAGTGGCGGGCTAACCTGCTAGTATATATATATATATATGTGTGTATATATGTGGGTACTTCATAGAATCGAAAACGCGTGTAGGAACGGGCATCCCCACGGCAATGTCGGCTTATAAGACATCTTTACTACGGGTTTCTTATTGAAACGCGTGGAGCTAAAAATTAAAAAAATATATATAAAAAAATGTCATGTTTCGGACAAGCCGCCGGTGGCGGGCTAACCTGCTTATCGCTCGAAATTTATTCCCTGCGAGCACGGATGGCGCGCTTCGGTATATACCGAAATCATCCCAGATAATCACGAATATAGCATCAGATTTCTCCCCAGATATACCGTTATAAAGCTACTGGAATCTGCCAATCTATCTATACTATATATTTTGAGACTTCGTATATATGTACCAGACTCCCGTATATATATATATATATATATATATATATATATATATCTATCTATACTATATATTTTGAGACTTCGTATATATGTGTGTGTGTGTGTGTGTGTGTACTTCATAGAATCAAAAACGCGTGTACAGATTGAGCTCAAACTTCCTATGTAAGTGTCAAATCACACCGACACGACCGTGGTCGCGGTTTAGAAAATCCCAGAGCACCCGTTCTCCAATCTCAAATCATCGCAAAGGCACGGTGTGGGTTAATCAAGTCATTATTTAATGAGCGTTTGTTTTTGACGCATCTCTATAAAGAGCGTCTGTTTGCCATTCAACGTTATTTGCATCTGCAGAGAGATATACGGAACATACATTAAATTAAAAAAACATTTGTTTCTGACCAACCCTGCGAGCACGGATGGCGCGCTTTGTTTTTACAGTATATAGTTATATACCGAAATCATCCCAGATAATCACGAATATAGCATCAGATTTCTCCCCAGATATACCCTTATAAAGCTACTGGAATCTGCCAATCTACGGGAAATTCCAGGGAATGCCGATTGAGCTCAAACCTGCTACCCACGGGAAGTGTCATATATATGAGTGTGTCCTTTATAGACTCGAACCGATTGAGCTCAAACTTGCTAAATAAGAAAATAGCCCCCAAGCCGTAAATATCAACAACAACGATATTACTAAATACACGTTTTCGGCAATGTGAGAGTTTTCGGGGAGCCGTGATGCCAACAACAACGACCCGAAGCCCTGAATGCCAACAACAGATTCAATGCAATGTTATCTATTATGCAGAGATATTTCACGACATTACGACGGGTACGGCAGACTCAAAATATTATGCAGACAGATTTCCCGACGGGAAGCGTTTGTTTTAAATTCAATGCAATGTTATCGTAGAGAGATTTCACGAAACAAAGAATGCGTTGTCTGTCGTTCCTAGGAAGGGGGGATTTCTACGGGTAAATTTTTCCGCCAGAAACAAAAAAATTTATTAAAACAATTCACAATTTAATTAAAACAATTTAAAATTAAAAAAAAATTAACAATAAAAAAACAATTCAGAAACAAAATATATTAAATTTAAAAAACATTAAATTCATATTCAAAAATGTCATGTTTCTGAAACAAAGCCATGGGACGAATGCCGCCAGTGGCGGGCTAACCTGCTAGTACTATATATTTTGAGACTTCGTATATATGTGTGTGTGTGTGTGTGTGTACTTCATAGAATCCAAAACGCGTGTACAGATTGAGATAAAATTTCGTATGTAAGTGTAAAATCCCACCGACACCGCCGTAGTCGCGGTTTAGAGAAGCTCAGAGCACCCGTTCTCCAATCTCAAATCACCGCAAAGGCACGGTGGGGGTTAATCAAGTGATTATTTAATGAGCGTTTGTTTTTGACGCATCTCTATAAAGAGCGTCTGTTTCCCATTCAACGTTATTCGCATCTGCAGAGTTATACGGGAACGCAAACGTTATCGCTCGAAATTTATTCCCTGCGAGCACGGATGGCGCGCTCTGTTTTTACAGTATATACCTTCGGTATATACCGAAATCATCCCAGATAATCACGAATATAGCATCAGATTTCTCCCCAGATATACCGTTATAAAGCTACTGGAATCTGCCAATCTACTATTAATATGTGTGTATATATGTGGGTACTTCATAGAATCGAAAACGCGTGTAGGAACGGGCATCCCCACGGCAATGTCGGCTTATAAGACATCTTTACTACACATGACAGCCGATGGACAATTGGTCTCTATATATATGTACCAAAATTACGCCGCGTTGGTGACTGGGAAATTCCAGGGAATGCCGATTGAGCTCAAACTTGCTACCTACGGGAAGTGTCATATATATGAGTGTGTCCTTTATAGACTCTAACCGATTGAGCTCAAACTTGCTAAATAAGAAAAT
The DNA here is from genome assembly GCA_032622095.1 of Siphonodentalium dalli. NCBI lineage: Eukaryota > Metazoa > Mollusca > Scaphopoda > Gadilida > Siphonodentaliidae > Siphonodentalium > Siphonodentalium dalli. The sequence goes on from CP136068.1 coordinate 70,311,090, forward strand.
AGCCCCAAGCCGTAAATATCAACAACAACGATATTACTAAATACACGTTTTCGGCAATGTGAGAGTTTTCGGGGAGCCGTGATGCCAACAACAACGACCCGAAGACAGATTTCCCGACGGGAAGCGTTTGTTTTAAATTCAATGCAATGTTATCGTAGAGAGATTTCGCGAAACAAATAATGCGTTGTCTGTCGTTCCTAGGAAAGGGGGGGGGGATTTCTACGGGTAAATTTTTCCGCCAGAAACAAAATAATTAAATAAAACAATTTACAATTTAATTAAAACAATTTAAAATTAAAAAAAATTAACAATAAAAAAACAATTCAGAAACAAAATATATTAAATTTAAAAAACATTAAATTCATATTCAAAAATAAAAAACAAAAATAAATAAAAAATAAATAATTACAAAAATGTCATGTTTCTGAAACAAAGCCATGGGACGAATGCCGCCAGTGGCGGGCTAACCTGCTAGTATATATATATATATATATGTGTGTATATATGTGGGTACTTCATAGAATCGAAAACGCGTGTAGGAACGGGCATCCCCACGGCAATGTCGGCTTATAAGACATCTTTACTACACATGACAGCCGATGGACAATTGGTCTCTATATATGTACCAAAATTACGCCGTGTTGGTGACTGGCAAATTCCAGGGAATGCCGATTGAGCTCAAACTTGCTACCTACGGGAAGTGTCATATATATTAGTGTGTCCTTTATAGACTCGAACCGATTGAGCTCAAACTTGCTAAATATTGACTGGGAAATTCCAGGGAATGCCGATTGAGCTCAAACTTGCTACCTACGGGAAGTGTCATATATATGTGTGTGTCCTTTATAGACTCGAACCGATTGAGCTCAAACTTGCTAAATACGGGAAGTGTCGTGGACGGGTTCATTGAAAAACAAAAAAAAATCGGGTAAAATTGAAAAACAAAATTAAATAGGCACAATTAACTCCTTGAAAAACCAAAAAAAATCGGGTAAAATTTAAAAACAAAAAAATTAAAAAAGCGCAATTAACTCATTGAAAAACAAAATAATTAACTCATTGAAAAACAAAACTCGGAACCTGTTGCAATTGCTTTTTCGAACAAAGCCATGGGACGAATGCCGCCAGTGGCGGGCTAACATGCTAGTCTATCTCATATATATTTTGAAGACCTCTGTCTGTATGTATGTTTGTCTGTCTGTCTGTCATTTATACAAATCTACGATTCTCGACCGATCGGGACGAAACTTGGTAGGTGTGTGTAGTTTGACCGGGCGGTGAACGTTGTCGTATTGGCGAGCCCGTGCGGCGCCCGCTTCGCGCATGCGCAGACGAGATCTCGGAAACGGGTGGAGCTATCGACTTGAAATTTGGTTTTTGAATAGCCCGGACAACGTCGGGCTCATCGGCTAGTCTCATATATATTTTGAAGACCTCTGTCTGTATGTATGTTTGTTTGTCTGTCTGTCTGTCATTAATACAAATCTACGATTCTTGACCGATCGGGACGAAACTTGGTACGTGAGTGTAGTTTGACCAGGCGGTCGTCGTTGTCGTATTGGCGAGCCCGTGCGGCGCCCGCTTCGCGCATGCGCAGACGAGATCTCGGAAACGGGTGGAGCTATCGACTTGAAATTTGCTATGTGAATGTATCTTGCCCCGGATGCGAATTTTATCGGGTCGCCGAGCCCGTGCGACACCAGCTTCGCGCATGCGCAGACGAGATCTCGGAAACGGGTAGAGCTATCGATTTGAAATTTGGTATGTGAATGTATCTTGCCCCGGATACGAATTTTATCGGGTCGCCGAGCCCGTGCGACGCCAGCTTCGCGCATGCGCAGACCAGATCTTGGAAACGGGTAGAGCGATCGACTTGAAATTTGGTTTTTGAATAGCCCGGATGAATAGCCCGGACAACGTCGGGCTCATCGGCTAGTCTATCTCATATATATTTTGAAGACCTCTGTTTGTTTGTTTGTTTGTCTGTCTGTCTGTCATTTATACAAATCTACGATTCTCCACCGATCGGGACGAAACTTGGTACGTGTGTGTAGTTTGACCGGGCGGTGAACGTTGTCGTATTGGCGAGCCCGTGCGGCGCCCGCTTCGCGCATGCGCAGACGAGATCTCGGCAACGGGTGGAGCTATCGACTTGAAATTTGGTATGTGAATGTGTCTTGCCCCGGATACGAATTTTATCGGGTCGCCGAGCCCGTGCGACGCCAGCTTCGCGCATGCGCAGACCAGATCTCGGAAACGGGTGGAGCTATCGACTTGAAATTTGGTTTTTGAATGTATCTTGCCCCGGATACGAATTTTATCGGGTCGCCGAGCCCGTGCGACGCCAGCTTCGCGCATGCGCAGACCATATCTCGGAAACGGGTAGAGCTATCGACTTGAAATTTTGTTTTTGAATAGCCCGGACAACGTCGGGCTCATCGGCTCGTTGTCGTATTGGCGAGCCCGTGCGACGCCCGTGCAGCGCATGCGCAGACGAGATCTCGGAAACGGGTGGAGCTATCGACTTGAAATTTGCTATGTGAATGTATCTTGCCCCGGATACGAATTTTATCGGGTCGCCGAGCCCGTGCGACGCCAACTTCGCGCATGCGCAGACCATATCTCGGAAACGGGTGGAGCTATCAACTTGAAATTTGGTTTTTGAATAGCCCGGACAACGTCGGGCTCATCGCAGACCAGATCTCGGAAACGGGTAGAGCTATCGACTTGAAATTTTGTTTTTGAATAGCCCGGACAACGTCTTCCGGACAACGTCGGGCTCATCGGCTAGTCTATTATTTATTTTGAAGACCTCTGTCTGTATGTTTGTTTGTCTGTCTGTCTGTCTGTCTGTCTGTCATTAATACAAATCTACGATTCTCGACCGATCGGGACGAAACTTGGTACGTGTGTGTAGTTTGACCAGGCGGTGAACGTTGTCGTATTGGCGAGCCCGTGCGGCGCCCGCTTCGCGCATGCGCAGACGAGATCTCGGAAACGGGTGGAGCTATCGACTTGAAATTTGCTATGTGAATGTATCTTGCCCCGGATACGAATTTTATCGGGTCGCCGAGTCCGTGCGACGCCAGCTTCGCGCATGCGCAGACCAGATCTCGGAAACGGGTAGAGCTATCGACTTGAAATTTTGTTTTTGAATAGCCCGGACAACGTCGGGCTCATCGGCTATACTATATATTTTGAGACTTCGTATATATGTGTGTGTGTGTGTGTGTGTACTTCATAGAATCCAAAACGCGTGTACAGATTGAGATCAAATTTCGTATGTAAGTGTAAAATCCCACCGACACCGCCGTAGTCGCGGTTTAGAGAAGCTCAGAGCACCCGTTCTCCAATCTCAAATCACCGCAAAGGCACGGGGGGGGGGTTAATCAAGTTATTATTTAATGAGCGTTTTTTTTTGACGCATCTCTATAAAGAGCGTCTGTTTCCCATTCAACGTTATTCGCATCTGCAGAGTTATACTGCAACGCAAACGTTATCGCTCGAAATTTATTCCCTGCGAGCACGGATGGCGCGCTCTGTTTTTACAGTATATACCTTCGGTATATACCGAAATCATCCCAGATAATCACGAATATAGCATCAGATTTCTCCCCAGATATACCGTTATAAAGCTACTGGAATCTGCCAATCTACGAGAAATTCCAGGGAATGCCGATTGAGCTCAAACTTGCTACCTACGGGAAGTGTCATATATATGAGTGTGTCCTTTATAGACTCTAACCGATTGAGCTCAAACTTGCTAAATAAGAAAATAGCCCCCAAGCCGTAAATATCAACAACAACGATATTACTAAATACACGTTTTCGGCAATGTGAGAGTTTTCGGGGAGCCGTGATGCCAACAACAACGACCCGAAGACAGATTTCCCGACGGGAAGCGTTTGTTTTAAATTCAATGCAATGTTATCGTAGAGAGATTTCGCGAAACAAAGAATGCGTTGTCTGTCGTTCCTAGGAAGGGGGGATTTCTACGGGTAAATTTTTCCGCCAGAAACAAAAAAATTAAATAAAACAATTTACAATTTAATTAAAACAATTTAAAATTAAAAAAAAATAACAATAAAAAAACAATTCAGAAACAAAATATAATAAATTTAAAAAACATTAAATTCATATTCAAAAATAAAAAACAAAAATAAATAAAAACAAAATAATTACAAAAATGTCATGTTTCTGACACAAAGCCATAGGACGAATGCCGCCAGTGACGGGCTAACCTGCTAGTCTATACTATATATTTTGAGACTTCGTATATATGTGTGTGTGTGTGTGTGTGTACTTCATAGAATCCAAAACGCGTGTACAGATTGAGATCAAATTTCGTATGTAAGTGTAAAATCCCACCGACACCGCCGTAGTCGTGTTTTCGAGAAGCTCTGATCACCCGTTCTCCAATCTCAAATCACCGCAAAGGCACGGCGTGGGTTAATCAAGTGATTATTTAATGAGCGTTTGTTTTTGACGCATCTCTATAAAGAGCGTCTGTTTGCCATTCAACGTTATTTGCATCTGCAGAGAAATATACGGAACATACATTAAATTTAAAAAATATTTGTTTCTGACCAACCCTGCGAGCACGGATGGCGCGCTTTGTTTTTACAGTATATAGTTATATACCGAAATCATCCCAGATAATCACGAATATAGCATCAGATTTCTCCCCAGATATACCGTTATAAAGCTACTGGAATCTGCCAATCTACGGGAAATTCCTGGGAATGCCGATTGAGCTCAAACTTGCTACCCACGGGAAGTGTCATATATATGAGTGTGTCCTTTATAGACTCGAACCGATTGAGCTCAAACTTGCTAAATAAGAAAATAGCCCCCAAGCCGTAAATATCAACAACAACGATATTACTAAATACACGTTTTCGGCAATGTGAGAGTTTTCGGGGAGCCGTGATGCCAACAACAACGACCCGAAGCCCTGAATGCCAACAACAGATTCAATGCTATGTTATCTATTATGCAGAGAGATTTCACGACATTACGACGGGTACGGCAGACTCAAAATATTATGAAGACAGATTTCCCGACGGGAAGCGTTTGTTTTAAATTCAATGCAATGTTATCGTAGAGAGATTTCACGAAACAAAGAATGCGTTGTCTGTCGTTCCTAGGAAGGGGGGATTTCTACGGGTAAATTTTTCCGCCAGAAACAAAAAATTTAATTAAAACAATTTAAAATTTAATTTCAATTCAATGCAATGTTATCGTAGAGAGATTTCACGAAACAAAGAATGCGTTGTCTGTCGTTCTTAGGAAGGGGGGATTTCTACGGGTAAATTTTTCCGCCAGAAACAAAAAATTAAATTTAAAAAACATTAAATTCATATTAAAAAATAAAAAACAAAAATAAATAAAAACAAAATAATTACAAAAATGTCATGTTTCTGAAACAAAGCCATGGGACGAATGCCGCCAGTGGCGGGCTAACCTGCTAGTACTATATATTTTGAGAACTCCGTATATATATATGTATATATGTGTGTGTGTGGGTACTTCATAGAATCCAAAACGCGTGTAAAGATTGAGCTCAAATTTCGTATGTAAGTGTAAAATCACACCGACACCGCCGTGGTCGCGTTTTGGAGAAGCTCAGAGCACCCTTTATCCACTCCCAAATCACCGCAAAGGCACGGCGGGGGTTAATCAAGTGATTATTTAATGAGCGTTTGTTTTTGACGCATCTCTATAAAGAGCGTCTGTTTCCCATTCAACGTTATTAGCATCTGCAGAGTTATACGGGAACATTGAGTGCATTTCCTATGCGGGGAGATTTATTGGATACTCCTACAACATCATTGTTATAGTATGTATGACACTTAGGCCAGGGCTTAGTGGGTACTTATAGGCATAATGCTTCTCAGAAATCCCGGTTACAAACCAACACTCACAATTTCGTATTTACGCAAACGTTATCGCTCGAAATTTATTATGCAGAGAGAAAGTGCTTTCCTATTTTTAGAACGCAACACATGATTACTTCGCGTTGGTGATTCAATGCAATCTTATCGCTCGAAATATTATGTAGAGAGATTTCACGACATTAGGACGGGTACGGCAGACTCGAAATATTATGCAGAGAGACACGACGGGAAGCGTTTGTTTTCAATGCATGTTATCGTAGAGAGACGTTTGTTTTCAATGCAATGTTATCGCTCGAAATATTATGCCATGACATTACGACGGGTACGGGCAGGTTTAAAAAAAGGAAAACAAAGAATGCGTTGTCTGTCGTTCCTAGGAAGGGGGGATTTCATCGGGTAAATTTTTCCGCCAGAAACAAAAGATTTCATGACAAAAATTCAATTGAAAAACAAAAAAATTAACTCATTGAAAAACAAAAACTTAAATTAAATATTTCATTTAAAAAAATTAATTAAAAACATTAATTAAAACTTAAAAATTGTCATGTTTCTGACAATTGCCGCCAGTGGCGGGCTAACATGCTAGTCTATTATATATTTTGGAAGATCTGTCTGTGTATCTGTGTGTGGTCTGTGTGTGGTCTGTGTGTGCGTTCGCGATGAACTCGAAAACGGCCGAACCGATTTCGATGAAACTTGGTATGTGGGGGTATTTTCGGCCGGGGTTGGCATAGGCATATTGATTTTCAGATCCGAGGTCAACTTTTCACGTGCCGAGGTCAAATCTGTTTTTACGCTGTGTTACGGGACTTTCATTTGAGTTCGGTGCTTACAAATCGATTCGAAACAGCGCGAATAATTAAATGCCAGTCAGAATAATGACACTGTGAGAATCTTTCGTGTTTCCTCTTTCCAACGATATATAATGCGTATGTATCCGTTTTAGTTATCTGCTTCAATTATCAAGAAGAAGTGGTACTATCTTCAATCAGGATAAAAACAATGCGTAACTTCTATGACGTCGTTAGAGTTCATAACGTTAGATCACGCTAACGCTTAACCGGCCGATGCATTTGACTGTTTCAGACGTCTTGGCGATATCTCGGGCACCGATGGTAATTTATCTTTACGTTGAAACTTGATAATTAATGAGCGTGTGTATATGAGGCGCGTTTATATACTTGAGTGGAAATCAAATCTGGTTAAAAGGTCAAATCGTGTAAAACCGGATGGATTTCGACGGGTACTTTTGTTCGGGCAGTGTTTTGGACGGGTCAAATCGTGACCCCACTTGACCTTGGCCTTCAAAATAGACAATTCAATGTCAAACCCCGGACGAAGTCGGGTCACCTTCTAGTCTATACTATATATTTTGAGACTTCGTATATATGTGTGTGTGTACTTCATAGAATCCAAAACGCGTGTACAGATTGAGCTCAAATTTCGTATGTAAGTGTAAAATCACACCGACACCGCCGTGGTCGCGTTTTGGAGAAGCTCAGAGCACCCTTTATCCACTCCCAAATCACCGCAAATGCACGGCGGGGGTTAATCAAGTGATTATTTAATGAGCGTTTGTTTTTGACGCATCGCTATAAAGAGCGTCTGTTTCCCATTCAACGTTATTAGCATCTGCAGAGTTATACGGGAACATTGAGTGCATTTCCTATGCGGGGAGATTTATTGGATGCCATACTCTTACAACACCATTGTTATAGTATGTATGACACTTAGGTCAGGGCTTAGGGGGGTTAGTTATAGGCATAATGCTTCTCAGAAATCACTCACAATTTCGTATCGCAATCGGCACTTCGGGGTTAATAGCGTTGATATATAAAGAGCGTTAGTTTTCCGCAGTGTCTATATAAAGAGCGTCGTTTTCGCTATCTACTTATCTGTATGACGGGCAATTCAATGCAATGTTATCGCTCGAAATAGTATGCAGAGAGAGAAGCGTTTGTTTTCAATGCAGTACCGGATTCGACATCAAGCGTGAACGTTATCGCTCGAAATAGCTCGAAATATTATGCAAAGAGATTGCCTGTCGTTCCTAGGAACGGGGGACATGTTTACAATTCAACAAAACGTTACGGGATTCAACAAAACGTTATCGCTCGAAATGTTTAGGACGGGTACGTACCATGAATTAACTCATTGAAAGTCGTTCCTAGGAAGGGGGATTTCATTGACCCACTCGAAATAGCTCGAAATATTATGCAGAGAGATTTCACGACGGGATTCAACAAAACGTTATCGCTCGAAATGTTTAGGACGGGTACCATGAATTAACTCATTGAAAGTCGTTCCTAGGAAGGGGGATTTATCGGATTTTTCCGCCAGAAAAAAAAAAATTAACAATAAAAAAAAAAAAAAAAATTATAAATAAGAATTAAATATTAAAAAATAGAAAAAATACATAAATTAAATTTAAAAAACATTAAATTAATATTAAAATTTAAAAAATATATAAATAAAAACAAAATAATTAAAAATATGTCATCTTTCTGTTATGTTTCGGAAAAAATTCAGAAAACAAATATATTACATTTAAAAAACATTAAAATAATATTAAAATGTCATGTTAAAATTTAAAAAAAATATAAATAAAAACAAAATAATAAAAAAAATGTCATGTTTCTGTTATATTTCGGAAAAAAATCAGAATTTTTTTTTTTACATTTAAAAAACATTAAAATAATATTAAAATGTAATGTTTCGGACAAACGCCGCCGGTGGCGGGCTAACCTGCTAGTACTATATATTTTGAGACTTCCGTATATGTGTGTGTGTGAGTGTACTTCATAAAATCGAAAACACGTTGACGGATCGAGCTCAAATTTCGTATATAAGTGTAAAATCCCACGGACACCGCCGTGGTCGCGTTTTGGAGAAGCTCAGAGCGCCGTTTCTCCCTTCCCAATCATCAAAATCACCGCAATCGGCACTTCGGGGTTAATAGCGTTGATATATAAAGAGCGTTCGTTTTCCACAGTGTCTATATAAAGAGCGTCGTTTTCACTATCTACTTATCTGTATGACGGGAGTCTGATTGTAGCCTGTCGCTCGAAATATTATGCAGAGAGATTTCACGACGGGAAGCGTTTGTTTTCAATTCAATGCAATGTTATCGCTCGAATTAAAGACTCGAAATATTATGCAGAGAGATTTCCCGACGGGAAGCGTTTGTTTTCAATTCAATGCAATGTTATCGTAGAGAGATTTTACGACGGGAAGTGTTTGTTTTCAATTCAATGCAATGTTATCGCTCGAAATATTATGCAGAGAGATTTCACGACATTAGGACGGGTACGGGCAGGTTTTAAAAAAATGAAAAACAAAGAATGCGTTGTCTGTCGTTCCTAGAAAGGGGGGATTTCATCGGTTAAATTTTCCCAAACATTAAATTAATATTAAAAAATAAAAATAAAACATAAATAAAAACAAAATAAATGTCATGTTTCTGACCAACCACGCCAGTGGCGGGCTAACCTGCTTATTTTGAGACTTCCGTATATATATGTGTACTTCATATAATCGAAAACGGTTCGCTCGATTGAGTTCAAACTTCCCATCTAAATGTAAAAATCCACGGGAATCGTCGTCGCGGCGTTTTGGAGAAGCTCAGAGCACGCATTCTCCACTCTCAGTCACAAAAACGGCACTGCGGTGGTTAATAGCGTTCATAGTTAAAGAGCGTTCGTGCCCGCAGTGTGTTGATAAAGGGCGTATGTTTTTAATGTGAATCTTACGTCTGGGTCTCGGCGTGAGCGTGTAAGACTGTATCATATAATTATGTACAACGATTTATCGTGATTTAATCTGACATTATGGCCCTTTTGATATAAAGTGTGACCTCTCCCATAGCGCCGTCGTCTCACATATATATAGGATATGAATACTCTTTGGTATAATATAATAAAGCACAATGATTCAATGGGATATCCACACAATTCAGTATGCTTTAATCATATTTGGCAAACCAAATTGATGCAGAAGTGTAATAAATAAAGTGATCAATTGGTTCCGAGAATTGCGTTTGGTGGTTCGCTCGTGGCGAGGGACGCCTATGTGAGAAACTCGTGCGCGAACGCACACTCGTTTATTACCGGCGTCTCTCGCCTCTCGCCTCTCGGAACCAATTGATTACTCTCTATATAGTGCATTGTTGATCTTATTATATAAAATTACACATATTTTCTATATTACATATACATGTATTGATATCGATTGGTAATATATTTAAATAATATCTTTAAATTGTATAACTGAATTGTATGCTGGGAAGAAATAGCCATTCGTATATGATCCACTGTTGATATTTTTTTTTTTTTTTTTTTTTTTTATTTGAACGGCCAATATATATTCGAAATAATGTATCTATCTGTCTATATCTACAAGCGCAGAACAAAGACCATCATTTATAAATAACCAAAATTATAATTTCAATCACTTTGACTGATTCCTCATATATATATGATATAGTAACTCCGGTCGAATAATATTATACTATACCTCAGACCCAACATGGGAAATTGTTCGAATATAATGGACCAATTAAATGAATGGAATGCTTCCCACCAGCTTACTGACATCTATAATATTATATTTGTGTATACATTAGATATATTAGAAAGAGTCGTGAATGGGTATCCAAACCATAAATATCAAATTGTGTTCATATTTTTAAACTGGTACTCACTAATAAGGAATAGTTTCGGACTTTTGGGCTATAGATGTGACACTAACAATCTCAATAGTGAATACTATGATCGGTTAAATAACTCTCGGTGAACTCCAGGCAAATAAAAAATTCGACTTTACTAACACAAATGATGGAGATGACTGTGGCACAAATATCAACCCATACGAGCTCATTAACCATTCCTGTAACTATTACGCACCCTCACAATTTCGGGATAAAATAACGAAAACAAATAAAAACACTTCATTAATGAACCTTAATCTTCAGGATAAAAGAATCATATAATTTACCCGGTTACCAACCATTTGAATATCCAACGCGTCCAGATAACAACGATGGAAGGGGTGGGGTTGGGCTATTTATAAAAAATGGCATAACATTCCAGCATAGACCTGACTTATCAGTATTTATTCCACATGTAATAGAAACGATATTTGTTGAAATAAACCCCAATCAAAGAAACTCATATGTTATAGGGTCAATATACAGACCCAACACGGCTCCTATGGCAGATATTGATGCTTTCGTATCCCATATTGATAGCATAATGGAAAAGCTTAATGAATCGCACACGAAAGCTTATTTAATTGGAGATTTCAATATAGATTTACTGAACTCCGAAAATTATTCAAAAACCAACGAATTTGTAGACAACATATTTGAACGGTGCTATCTCCCTGTGATCACAAAGCCAACCCGAGTCACTGATTTCTCAGCTACCCTGATTGATCATATACATACAAACTCAAAACGGACATTCGACTCCGGAATTATATTATCAGATGTTTCTGACCATTTTGCAACCTTTTACATTGAACATGAATTTACTCAAAAAGAGATTAACACACAGCGACAACCATTAGCACCCGTTAGGGTGATAAATGAAAAAAACACGACCATATTCAAATACATCTTGAGCCGTCTATCATTTGACTCGGTTTTTAGTTGCTCGTCAGCAGAACTAGCTTACAATAACTTCATAGAACAATATGTGGCCGCATATGAACAAGCGTTCCCACTTAGATACCCAGAACAAAGGACAAAATATATCAAAAGAGAACCTTGGATGACCAACGGCTTATTGCAATCTTCCCTGAATAAAAACAAACTATTTACAAAAAAACTTTCTCATCCAACTAAAGAAAATGCAGACAAATACAAAACTTTTTGCAGAATATTCAACCAAGTGAAAAGGAAGAGTAAAAACGATTACTACAAATCAAAACTTGGCGAAAGCAAGAATAACATGAGGCGAACGTGGGCAATCTTAAACGACGCTCTTAAAGTTTCATCATCCCCACATAAACTTCCTAAAAATGTAAAATTCCAAAATAAAACATACTCGGATCCAGCTGAAATTTCACAATCGTTTAACGAATACTTCGCTTCAATAGGTCAACAAACTGCTGATAACGTAGACACAATTCACAACATTGAACCCCTTGACTATATGACAGAAAAGAACCAAAAAAATTTCTTCCTCTCCGAAACATCAACAGCTGAAATTTTATCAACATGTGCTAAAGTTTCCAATAAAAGCTGTGTAGATTCTTCGAATATATCTATGAAGTTGATGAAATGTACTATCAACGAAACTGTTTACGCACTTACACACATAATAAACTTATCATTCGAACAAGGAATAGTGCCCACGAAAATGAAAATTTCTAGAGTTGTTCCCATACACAAAAATAGTACACGTGAAAATGTCGAAAACTACACACCAATTAGTATTTTGCCAGCTTTTTCAAAAATCATGGAAAAACTTATGCATAAACGTTTAAATTCTTTCTTAACAAAATTTAATATAATACATAACAAACAATTTGGTTTCAGGGAAAAACACTCGACAACGCATCCCTTACTACATATGTTAAATCATGTTGCTGAAAATAACAACAAAAAGACCAGAGACTCTACTTTAGCAATTTTTATCGACCTGTCCAAAGCATTCGACACGATTAGCCACACGATACTGCTTCAAAAACTTGACCATTACGGCATTAGAGGAATAACAAAAAAATGGTTCAAAAGCTATCTAGAAGGGAGAAAGCAATATGTTGAAATCGAAAATAATAAATCAAACATGCTTGATATAAACTGCGGTGTGCCTCAAGGATCTATATTAGGACCCGTTCTATTTCTTATTTATGTCAATGATATGCCCAGTAGCACATGCTTAAATCTCCTGTCATTTGCAGATGACACGACTCTCCATACTTCCGACCACGATCTTCGGCAAATTGAGAAACAAGTTAATTCAGAACTTCTAAAAATTCATCAATGGTGTTGTAGTAATAAATTATCAATTAACGTATCAAAAAGTAAATACATGTTATTACATCCCACTAATAATGACTTCAAATGGAATAATCTTAAAATAAATTTGAATAACAAACCATTAACGCGAGTAGGTAATACCAGACCAGAACAATCTCTAAAATTTCTTGGAATTATCATTGATGAGAATCTCACCTTTCAAGATCACATATCTATGGTACGTAAACAAATATCGAATGCAATATATTCCATAAATAAGGTAAAGCGAATATTACCCAAAAACTGCCTGAGAACTTTATATTTCTCTTTGATCCACAGTCATCTCATTCATGGTTTGACAATTTGTGGCCATGCCGATACAGGAGGCACTATCTTTAAACAACAGAAAGGGGCAATTAGAATTATATCCAACAAAGCATACAGGAGCCATACATAACCAATTTATCTGAATGAGAACATTCTTAAATTTCAAGACTTGTATAAGCTACAAGCAGCAACGTTCGTTTTTGACTGGAAAAAGAGATAATCTTCCCAAATCATTCAATGAAACATTTCACTATACAACTGCTAATACCCGACAGACTGGTAGTCTGAAAACATCAACTCAGAGAACTGCATTTAGTTCTACGTTACCTAAACACACATTCCCTGACATATGGAATGGTTTGGACAAAAATTACAAGAACATAAAATTTCGTAACCGATTTAAAACGTTATTGACAAAAAAATATCTGTCGCAATACTCGTCTAAAATTAAATGCAATAATACCTTTTGTCGAGATTGTGCAGTTATGCCTAAATGCACAACATGAGCCCCAACATTGTTAATTCCTAGTAAAAAGCCTGATATGTTCACCTTTCATTTTGGCTGGATAATATGTAACCTTGTCCTTTATAAACAGAAATGATGGATATGAACAAAATGAATAGCGATCTTTTAAAAAAAGGCTCTTATTTTGTCATATAGTCTAAAACTATAATACTTCAGCCATACTCACTGCACTCATGATAGAGTAATATTGCCCAGTGCTTGGTATAACCAGTACATACAACCAGTACATATCCCGGTATAATATGTACACCATGTAAATGGTTTGGATACGTCATTCATGAAAAAAAATTTCTCTCCATATTTTCATGTATTTAGATGTTACTATACTTTACGTTGTCATTTTACTATTTAAGTTTCATTTCCAAACAGGGGTGGCAGGAAGACGGCCTATCTGGCCATTCCGCTCCTGTACAATATAATCATGTTTATTTCTGTATATTTCACAGTCAGCATTATGTTTGTAAATATTGTACAAAATAAACAATCAATCAATCAATCAATCCAGACATGAGCGTGTTGTGTGACGACATTCCAACACCTAACAGGGACAAATATCTATTAGCCACCATCAAGGCGAGTAACGACATTCCCAACACCTAACAGGGACAAATATATATTAGCCACCATCAAGGCGAGTATTGCGACATATTAATTAAAATGCTTTCGATCCAACAATATTCTTTGTCGCACTCATATTTCGTCATCTCTACGAAAGCACCACATGTCGCGTTGGTGAGGGGGTGCGCGGCGGGATTAATTTAAATATGTCATGTTGGTAACAATATCTAGCCGAGAATTCCTCAGACCTACAGACGAATGCGACCAGCAAATTTCAAAATTGGTCACTCGACCTCCCCATGAATATCTTCTGGAAAATGCCAGGGAATGCGTGCCCATTATCGGGTCATTGTGTGTGTCGCCGTCGCGCATATTGAACACTTTCGATGTAAATATACGTGGTTGTGAATTACGTCACGCCACGTGGATCCAGGCGGAAGTTAAACTGACCCTTCCAATGCCACGTAGGTTAGTGATACTGGAGTTATAGCGTGCGCGTTATGTTTTTTTGACTGACCACAGTGCCCGATCCGCCGAATGTGAGCATGTTATCACCTGTTACGGCAGTCCGTGGTCCACGGCAGTCAATTGTCGTGTCGAATATTGAAGCCTACTGATCAATTTAAGGTCAAATCTGGTAAAACTCGCTGTTTTCGACGAAATTATACACCTAGGTGCAGCATGTATACGTGTCTCGGAAGCTGTTGCAATTGCTTTTTCGAACAAAGCCATGAGACGAACCACGCCAGTGGCGGGCTAACCTGCTAGTCTATTATATATTTTTGGAAGATCTGTGTGTGTGTGAGGGTGTGTGTGTGTGTGTGTCCGTAATCGATGGACTCGATAACGGCCGAGCCGATTTCGATGAAACTTGGTATGTGGGGGTATTTTCGGTCGGGGAGTGACATAGGCCTATTAATTTTCCCGTGCGACGTGACCTTGACCTTGAAATCGGGTCATTTCAAGGTCAAACGCCCGAATATCACGGGATTTCGATGGAACTTGGTATGTGAGGATATTTTCGGCCGGGGAGTGGCATAGGCTTATTAATTTGCCTGTGCGACGTGACCATTACCTTGCAATCGGGTCATTTCAAGGTCAAACGCCCGAATATCACGGGATTTCGATGAAAATTAGTGTCTAGGGATACTTTCGTATTGGGAGTCTCAAAACCCTATTCATTTGCCCGTGCGACGTGACCTTGACCTTGAAATCGGGTCAATTCAAGATCAAATCGTGAATTTTGATGGGATTTCGACGAAATTTGATACATAGGGTTACCTTTGTCCACTGAGTGTTTTGGACGGGTCATATCGTGACCCCGACCTGACCTTGACCTTCAAAATGATCAATTCGAGGTCAAATCGGGTAAAACCGGATGGATTTCGACGGGTACTTTTGTCGGGTACTTTTGTCCGGGCAGTGTTTTGGACGGGTCAAATCGTTACCCCACCTGACCTTGACCTTCAAAATGGTCAATTCAAGGTCAAAGCCCGGACGAAGTCGGGTCACCTTCTGTCTTCTGTCTGTGTGTGTTATATATAGACTCCAAAACTGCTCGACCGATCCGACTCAAATTTGGTATGTAGGCCTACTTGATCCCGGGAACAATATGGGCGGGTACAATTTAACGTGCGACCTTGTCCTTGACCTCGCTCATATACGCTCATATAGGCATGTTTCTGGGCCTCGACCGATCCGACTCAAATTTAGTATGTAGGTCTACTTTTATCCCGGGAACAATATGGGCGGGTCCAATTTCACGTGGGACCGTGTCATTGACCTCGCTCATATACGCTCAGATAGGCATATTTCTGAACCAATCGAACAATAGTTTTTTTCTTTCTCCTAACACTTTCTCAAAGAAATCCCTAAATAGCTCAGACGAAGTCGGGCACATCAGCTAGTATCATATAATTAGATGTTCGAACAGTTTCTTTCTTTGATCCTCAAAATCCAAAGTCCCCGTTGGCCGAGTTGGTATAAGGTGTAACGTACGACGTCCCGCGAAGGCGAAGCTGGTATCGACTTCAGATAAGTGCGGACTTGTGAACCACGCACAGGATGACTAAGCTTATTCGTGTATATGGGCACGTTTGTCAGTTTCTCTCCGAGTGACGGTGGTTTCTACGTGCTTTCATCTAGCGACTGAAACGACTTTATAAACGCCGATAACCCAACTAACTAAATTTAAAAAATAAAATTAGCTAATTGAGCACACCGGCGGTCTCATTGTGGACTTACCATCGGATGATTATTCGTTCTGCTTCAAGTTGAACCGATATCTCAAAACGTGTGGCTTTTGCGCCGTTAAAAAATCACATGACTTTTCCCGCCAAGTGTATTTCCATAGTAACACACATTACAAGTTACACGTTCGTATATTAAATTGATTGATGATTGATGGATGGATGGATTTCCGTCTTAGATCAGCGCGAATATATTGAGACAAGACGCCACTCTGACTATGATCACGCTGGGTAATTCCAATGAACAGGTGTCATACAACTATATTATAGCGTTATACGTTCCCCTTTTTATTGTGATCTCGACACGAAGCGGGGAGTCGCGAAAAAATTCCAGGACACGAGGTACAGAACTTCAGGTGGGTGGGTTCATGGATTTGAGACTCTATCGCATATTTTACTAAAGACTAATTATTACTATTATATAAGATGAAAATAGAGCATAATTAAAGATACGGGGGGGGGGGGGGCGCCCAGTTTGAATATTTACCCAATATTTCTTCTATATTAAAACGCAATATCATGGGGTGGGTCGGGTTCTGACTAGGAAAAAAATGCACTGAAAAGAAAAAAGCAATTTCATCATTTCTCACTCTGATTATAATCATGCTGAGTAATTCCAATGAACACGGTGGCATACAACTATATTATAGCGTTACGTTATCTATTTTTGTGATCTCGACAGAGAGGAGACGCGAAAAAATACAAGATCCAGGTAGGTTGGTGGATGTTGAGGCTATATCGCGGATTTTTCCAAGGCCATGTAATTGCGTGTATCCAAATTCAACTCTAATAACCAATTACGACTATAACAAGATGAAAATAAGCATTATTAAAGATAAGGGGGCTCCCAGTTTTAATATTTACCCAATATTTCTTCGTTTAAAACACACTATCATTGGGTGCATGGTCGGACTTCTGACTCGCAACAAATTACACTGAAAAGAAAAATCAATTTCATCCGTTCTCACAGGTTTTCATTGTTGTTTTTTGGTCTTCAATTATCCCTGTGATGCCAATATCAGCTCATTTAACTCTTTCAAATGTATTTATTCGACGTGTTCTTCAATATTCTACTTGTTATTGGTTGTTTGAACAGACTGCATAATTATGGAAAATGATATAATTAAAACAGAGACTGGGCCACCATTTCGCCGTTGAGTTGGGGCTAGTCACCGCATCTTTGTCGCATATATATACCGGTGAAGTGGATAACCTGTCGATCGGTATGGATGCTTATTCTTTTTTGATAAGTTTAGTTAGCGGGGTGTTGAGTGGTTTCTGAGTTTTCTGTTACTTTTCATTGAGTTATTAAATCGGCATTGGTTATTTAACACATTTCGCATTGTTCTGCTATTTTCACCGTTTTTTTTTAACTTTGGGGGTGGGTCCTTGGACAAAAAATTGCGTTGGAGTGGTGGGTATCCGATATCGGACAAGAACAAACTCGCGTTCCCGGGATGGTAGGTCCCATTAGAATTAAAAATAGTAATGTCAACCGTGCATCCTGAATTCTTTTCCTGACCCCCACCTGGTTCCGATATGAACAGTTTGTGTTATTTATTTATTATCTCAAATTCTGGGAAAACGCGTCCTGTTTCGACTATGCATACATTGTTGACCAATTCATGTCAGTCTTCTCCGGGAAATTGTCTCTTATTCGGGAAAAACTACGTCCTGTTTGGTCTATACACACATATACATGTAGACCGCCAGTTCCATGGTGTGTATTCCATGTATGGGCTGTCTTCATGGCTCATGAATGAAATAATGTTGCGTATATAGACATAGCGCAGACCTCATTTGGATTACCGGAGCTCATTTCTGTTCTTTCATTCCTTGATTAAATGTCAACTATGCCCGCCTTTGTAGTCCCCGGGATATTGTTAGCCAGTTTGTCGTCCAATTTCCGCCTGAGACCAATACTTCCGAGTGAAGATATTGAGACAAGACACCACGCCGATTGTTGGGTCACCAGGGACAGTTATGGTGTATTCTATAGCAATTATTTTCCTGCCGGTTATATCGAGGTTTAAGCTCAAGGGTATATATAGCTAATTATTATTCCACCCACAAAAGTATGCATCACTCTTGGAACCAGGTGGGCATGGCTCATTTGAACAACAAAGTTATATGTAAGAGATTCGGAAGGTGGGACAATATACGGTATAAATACATGCACGAAGTACCGATCTATATCCTATATATATATTCTGAACAATTAATAGTATTAGGCTCATTCGCATGGAGACAAAATATACCAGGTACCAATCTTGAAAATGACCCGCGTTCACATGTATTTTAGAAATTTTAGTAACGGGTGGAGTTAGTCAATTTTGACAGCGATCATTGTCCTCTGTTCTGTTTGTATACAAAACAATGGTATAATCACTGAACCGGGTTCAAAACATGCTGCTGGGACCGTTATCTGGGGACTGGTATAAATATTCATCAAATTGATGTGGTTTAAACATATTTTAATAGTATATTACTATACAGAGATTGGGGGATTGTAGGACAATTTCTTGAAACTTAGACGTACCTCCGCTTCCCACAAAACAGAATAAGTATAACAACAAATATTATAAACAGTATTTTAAACAAGATAGGTTTGGCATGACGGGTCCATGTATACAATAATAATTGAATATGAATAACAATATATACATACACACACATACATATATCATAAATTTAGTTTATTGACTAATCACGAGAATCTTCCGGACGATTTAATATATTTTAAAGTTGCGTCCGGAAGCAAAGGGCCAATTTTAGGGGTATATAAGTACAAATTCTCTGTTAAAGTTTTTATTTTATTTTGATTCTCATTCGGATTATGATTCTGGATGGTATGTTCTTCAATGTCTAGGTGGGTGTGGTGTTCACACCCTCAAGCGTTTCCTAGAATCCAAGATGACGTCCATCATGGCCGACGCGTTACAAACTATGAACTAAGTCAGTTTAATCTAGTCTGTTCGACACAATATCTTATATGTACACAAATGTATACATTATTGTGATCCTATTACATTGTACTACATTTTACAGAAAAAAGTGGTTCTCCAATAACAAGATGGCTGCCAAAATGGTGACCTGAATAGTAAAATAGACACATTTTCACTCATATCATTTATATCCGTTTCTACTGTTTGGAACTGATGATAAATTGTGGTTTATTTTCCTATTATTCATGTACTATGATTATTTGGGCAGTGAACTTGTTGTTAATTTGTGTTCACCTACTTGCAATACATATTTTTTTTTAAAGAACGAAGTATGATATTTCAACGAAAACTCACTTTCGGTTTCTAGTCATATTTTAATATGAAATGAACAGATCTGAAGGAGTTAAGCAAGTGGAAGTATTACCGACAAAATGCAATCTCATTGTGGTCTGAAATTGTTACTATGGTTTATGATGGCTGTCAAAATGGCGGCAAATTTATATGTTTCGTCCTTATCCGTTTAGATGTTGTGGTTGATGTGTGAAGAAGACACATGTGCATTGGAGACATTACTCTTGTTATGGCTTTGGTCTAAGTCAATTTCAATCCCTAAATAAATTTATCTTGGTATAACTTCGTGTTTCTAGCCTTAATGCAGTGTGAAACGAGCCCGAATTGATGGAGTCAAGCACATGCTATTATTACCCTTACAATTAAATATCATTGGTGCTTGAAAATTTGAGATGGTAAATATTATTCAACATGACAGTCAAATTGGCGGAACATGCATCAAAAGTGTTAGATTGGTGACAAACACTTGAAAAAATAGCTAAAGAATTGTTCGAAAGGCTGCAAAAATCAGTATTTAGCCTTACACGACTAAGACATCATTTATGTTTATAAGCTGTGAGGCAAATGTTGACATTTCATCATAGAAACATTGCAGTTCGCATCTGCCCAAGAATTACATCATCATCAAATAGCTCAAATATCGCGGAAATAAAAAAAATCAAGTATGATCAAAGTTCAACATAATCTGGCTGCGGGAACGGTGTAGTATTAGTGGTGAAATGGTCTATCGATCGAAACAACCAAACAAATAATCAACAGTCAATTAACTTTTTCTGGTAACATTCTTGATTAAGCTAAATATTTCATAAAAAGATGTTTCTGATTGCTGCTCACATTTGAGAGTTTTCAGAACATTGAAATAGCACCAAACATGATCACACCATCATAAGTAACTATCTCCAACCCTCGAAGTAGAACCGACCGAACTCATGCCTCACTTGTCTTCTGCACTCTTGTCTTCTTGTGTTTGATGCGTCCCACCAAATTCATACATTTATTGAGTTTTGTGGAGAGTTATTTACATATCTACGCAATACGCATGCGTCTACACCAAGCGTGGAGTACCGTATATATATGTGACTGGGTCGGAAATATAATTTAGCATAACCATGGTATCTATATAGTGGTGACTGGGTCCAACTGTGGCGATGCTTGTTTCGACAGGCCATATAGCATTATATACAATGGCCCTCAAAACACTGTATATGTATATTCTTGTTGAATTGCAAAGTTACCAGCATTCTCCTGGTGAAGTTGTCTGTTATATCTACCGCGATCTTTGATAACCAGACAGGCAATACAATTAAATAGATCATTTAGTCAGGAGCATGTATATTTCACAAATATCATGGACATATGTTCAGATATGAAAACAAAAGCTATTATAGGCATATACACTTAGAATAGAAGTGCACTCGTCTCATTCCGGAAATGTTTTCCAGCACCACCTATCGTTGAGTATTGCAATATACTACCAGAGTGGAGAGCTTGTCATTTGGTGCCAGCGTCATAATTATTACACCCTGTGTTGTGATCACAATTGATTTACCTCACCCCAATTTGGGGTGTGGCATGGGCGAAAAACTGATTCAGAGAAGCTGATATCCTAGCCTATACCTGTGTATTTTCAAGTGTATTCCACCATGACCCGATTTTCTCCACAAATGTGCTTACATGTCAGCAATGATTGTTTTATGCATACTTTGAACTTTCTCAACGGCTAGCGATCGGAGTAATCGCCATATTCACTGATTAGTCCAAATTTGCACAGTTCCTAGCCTATACTCAACCAACTGTGTCCTATGTTTTAGCCAGAAGGTTGAGAATTAGCCAGTTGCCAATATGTTGACCATGCTCAGTTTTGGGATCGGCTCAGTATATGCTATATTCATTTGGGAAATTTTCTTCCAAATGTCGATCAAATACCATTGTATTCAGGCGCTTGTTCTGCCAGTTCACAAGGTATATGGGTTGATACATGTGATACTAGGATTCGTGGTATCCCCTCTAATCGTATTGCACAAGGCAATTATATTGTTCTTCGTGCACGAAGAGGCTGTTGAATAAATTTTAGTTCAGGCTCATATGGTCAACGATACCCGTTACATTGTACCAGCAGCTCAATGTATTTTCCTTTGATGATGCTGTGATCAAATTATCTCCCTGATCTACTAGGGCGTGACAACATTTTATGTTGTACAGCTTTTGGAACGCTGGAAATATCCATTACAAATAGTCTGAGACTTACTCATATCTTTGCCCACAAGACCAGAATGACAAAATTGCTGTACATAGGATTAATCTTAACCACGTCGGTATGCACCAATCATATTATTTTCATACACTGAAAGTGCATTCTCCACATAGTTGAGGTCACGGCATTAAATTATACAAGGTTGAATAAATTAAATATAGCGCGGGAGTCTCTGGTATTTTGAAATATATATCTTATACCGTATGTGCATGTAATTCCCCATGTTCATATTCTCTGACATTGTGTCCTATTTAAAGTGTTTATTTTTAATATATCTAATGCAAATTAGCCAACTCAATGCATCTATCAGATCGACAAGCAAGCCAATAAGGACAAAATATTTAATTTTCTATACATTTTCTGCCATTTTGACTGCCATCATAAATCATAGAAACCGTTTCACGCCCTAATGAGATTGCATTTTATAGGCAATACTCACACTCGCTTATTAATGCCTTCAAATCTGTTCATTTCACATTACAATTTGACCAGGAACCAATATTTTCGGGAAAATTTCATACCACGTTCTGTAAGATAAATTTTGTTAGGCATTGGGAGTGGCTAAGACGAAAGAATGAACATGTAGTACTAAGCAAATGATCATACGATATGAATAACAAGAACACAAGTCACAATTTACAAGCAGTCTAAAACAATAGAACGGATATAGGCGCTATGATTAACAAACAAACAATATTGTTCACATTCCGGACGCCATTTTGGCAGCCATCTTTCTAATGGAGTGCCAATTTTTCCTACGAGCAGTAGTATAATGTATCTATCCAAATAATATATAAATTTGTGTACATTTCATGAGTTATAGTTTACAACAAAACAGATTAAACTGACTTAATTCATATTCTATACTATGGCGGCAATGTTTGGACGCCATCTTGGATTATAGGAAATGCTCAAGGGTGAGAACTTCAGACCCACCTAGAAATTGATGTACACACCACCCAGAATAACAATCCATAGGAAAATAATTTAACAGATAATTTTTACTTTACCCCTATTGTTCCCGGACTAAAATTATCGTTGTCAAAGAGCTTTGTGGGAATATAATTGAAATGATTTCGTTGTACAAATCAGTTCAGTTCTTTGATTGAGTACGAAGGACAGTTTATCAGGAGTGTTCAGTATCTTCCTTGGGGAATCCACAGGCACAGGATCGATCATCAGCAATGAAGTTGCTCACCTTGTCGTGATTTAAATCGCTACAACTATTTCTCAACAGGCAATGCACAATGTTTGTTGAACTATCACCTATGAGAATGTAAGCCGGGATCTTTTGTTTAGAAAGAGCAGATGAATTAACAGGATCGTATGATTTATTTTGAATATCCTTTGCCAAAGTATTCCAAACTTTTATGGCACTAGGAATGAATGAATGTTTCAATGTCTCGAGTAGGCAAAAGTAGCTTACGAAATCACTCGAGTTTCGTAGAGAATATCGGTTGGTGTCACCAACCGTGGGTAGAAGCAGGTCTGTTATGAATGAAGGGGCTTTTACGTTAACAAGTTTGTGCATTAATCTTGTGTGCATCGCGTCGACGTTAGATAGGCTGCCAACCTAACTCTGATAGTAAGGTGGAGTTCGAGGCAGATCTAGTAAGTCCGTAAACGAATCGAGCTCCATCGTGATATACCTTGTATGGTAGGGATTTTTCTGTATTATGCGCATGATCCCAAACGCAGCTTCCGTAATCTAGAATTGGAAAGACATGGGCTTTTGTTAGTTTTGCACACCAACCTTGGGTAGAAGTCATCAAGTGGATGCGTTCTTGTAATTGTGGTCAATAGAGTGACCCCAGTCAAGGTTGGGCTGGAGAATGACTCGCAGATGTCAATGAGATTCAACAATTTCGAGTTTATCAGGACAAAATGTGAGGTTCACGGTCCGGTTGCACGATGATTGTGTGCCCTGAAATATCATCTATTTTGTTTTAGACCCACTAAGAGACACTAGCCACCTGTTTGTCCAGCTATAGAGTAGTTCTATATCGTCGTTCATGTGGGCTACCAGGCTGTCAAGAGATGGTAGTGAGTAAAAAATACACGTGTCGTTGGCGAATAGACGAACGTTCGATTTCAGGTTTCCACCTATGTCATTGATGAAAATGGAGAATAAAAAGGAACCTAATACTTACCCCTGGGGGACACCAGCTAGCGGATGCAACGTGCTGGATAATTCTGACCCAACAAGTACACGTCGGGATCTGTTGCCAATATAATCGAAAGGAGTTTGCCGCATATATCATAGCTTTGCATTTTGTGAATTAGACCTTTGTGCCAAACACGTTCAAAAGCTTTCGAAATGTCACAAAATATTCCAATAGATATATTTGATTCACTTCTTTTGGCTAAGGTGGTGTACTATTTAGATAATTAGATGCGTTGTATACTGTGATTAGGGCGGAATCCCGTTTGGAACTTGTATAGAAGTTTATTATTTGCAAAGTGATCGTATCCTTTATGGAAGACAACATTTTTCTAATACTTTACTAACACACGAAATGAGCGAAATTGGTCGGTAGTTGGTTGGCTCAGATTTATCGCCCTTTTTGCAGATTGAGATAACTGTGGCCATCTTCCATTGAGGGGGAAATATTCCTGTTCCCAACGGCTGTTTAAAAAGAAAGCAAAGAGGTAGTGAGAGCGATTGGTAACATACTTTTATGATTCTGTTGCTTATAGGATCTGGACCATGCAGTTGCTTTGTTAACTTTTAGTTCCTTGAGAATTGTTTTGACGTCATCTTGCGTGATGGTGATTGAGTCAAGTTTCGCGAACGTTCGTTTCGGGAAGTTAGGAAGAGACTGCCCTTGATAATTATTCCACTGTTGTTAATACAAATTTCGTTGAGGACATTTGATTTTCTCTTATTATCATACGCAATAGTGAAGCTGGATTGAAGTGGAGGAACAGCACTTGATTCCTGGTTTTTCCGGAGTAGCTGGTTTGTGATTTTTCAAATTGGTGATTATATATAGGATAAGAAATTGTGACTGAGAGATAGCGTTTTATATGATAAACAAATTTGGCTAAATATATTTCAGAAACGTTTTATTCTGCCTGGATTGTACAATTCGCGCGCCACTAGCTATGTTATTACTACCATGTCTCTATTTCTAAAATAGTAGCATTTCAGCAACGGAGATTCAGAACTGGCCTTGCGGAAAGACGTATATATATAAAAAAAAACATTGGCAGCCTGTTTGTAACAGTGGTGCGATTTTCGCGCGTTTTTTTTTAATTTCACGTCCGATTTAGTCCAAATTTGGACCAAGTAATATACGCTTTGTTTCCTTGAATACGAGACACAGAATGTCACGCCGATTGGTCAAATAAAATGGACGTGTATCACAAAGGCCGCCACGTGTCTTCCATAAATGTAATGC
This sequence comes from Siphonodentalium dalli, assembly GCA_032622095.1. Classification (NCBI taxonomy): domain Eukaryota; kingdom Metazoa; phylum Mollusca; class Scaphopoda; order Gadilida; family Siphonodentaliidae; genus Siphonodentalium; species Siphonodentalium dalli. The sequence continues at coordinate 70,336,559 of CP136068.1, forward strand.
ATTGCAATTTGCAACGAGAACAGGGAAAATCCGGGAAATTTTATTTTATATATTATATGGTATATTGTATACCAAGCCGCCAACCCTTCAACGTATTTTATGAAATTTCAATTATAAACAGTTTTAAAGCACGGATGGGATTGGTTGTAGGTTATAGTTTAGAAAAAAGTTAGCAAATTATGAAAATTTCCTCAAGAATATAGTTGGTTCGACATTTGTAATTTTTCAAATCACATTTAAGTGCTGTTTGAATCCAGAAAGTGATGAGAAAGGGCAATTTCATTTTTATAAATACGCCTCATAATCTTGACCATATATTATTTGCAGGAATATTTTCGTAATAAATGAAAGACGATCGCGCCTCTGCTTCGGTGTAGTTTTGTGTGCAGGTCATTTTGAAAGCCGCTTCCGAGGTTTTAACCACTCCATTAATAGCGGCTTATATTACTATAATAAGACTCAACGAAGCAAAAGACATGTTGAATACTAATTATATTATGATTTGAGAGATTTGAGAGATTTTAGCTCAAGGCCAGCGTAGAAAATGTCTGCTATTCGGCGTAGTTTGTGTGCAAATCATATCTAAAGGCGGCTTCCGATGTTTTAACCACTCAATTAATAGCGGTAGTTGGACGTCATGAAGCTAAAATGTGTTGAATATAAATTACATTCTGATTTTCTTGAAATGACAGTTCGATGTACATCAGACTGGAGGACCAGAATATAAATGTGGCAGTGATGCAGCCAGGCTTACAGTCGATTAGCATGGACGTCGTCGTGGGCACGTCGGTTAAATCCTATCTTGTCGCCACATCCTTGTACCAGTCGAAAGACAAAACAATCGGAGGTGGTTTAAACATATTTATTCGCCATATATGCATATAAATACATACACTCGGCAACGGGATTGAAAAAAAAGTGCGGGCCACTTATATGCTACTTCGGAGGTGTTCTATAACTTTGTTTTGTTTATTTCTAGTGTAGTCTGGTGACAAAACCTGGCGAGATAATGGCCAGTGAGCAAAAAGAAGCAACAACCCGCGGCAGCGAATACTCGGGCGACATATGCCAGGCACAGTACTTCTGATGGAAAGCCGGGAAATATGATTGTTCCACCATTCAACCCCAATCCATCGGCTTCACCACCAAAGTCAACATGACTGGATAAATGCTTCAACACAAGATAATTCAGCTAATAGGCCCCGCGGTGGGGACTCACGTGGTAAAGAATTGCGTCAAGAGAAAATTGCGCTTCGAAACAACGGGTACGTATTTGGGCCACCATTAACTGGCTGTCTTTCAAAATTCTGACTTGCATGCAGATTCACAATGGTGGCGATAAAACCTGGTCTGGAATTTGGAGGGAGCTACTGCAAACCTGTACCAGACACTCATAGCACAGGATCCAGGTATGAACTTTATGGAGCTTATGCGAAAATTACGAGCGACACAACGCCCAGGTGAGTAAACTAATGAATGGGCCAACACGAGTACAGGCTATGGGTTTAGCTGTATATGCATGGTACAATACTCAGGGACTATGGAAAGCCTGATACATCAATTTTGCAAGGGCGTAAACGATACATATTGGCCCATGTCACGATGAGGCTATATACGGAACCCAATGGTATTGTTACGTGACAAGAACGTCCATCAACAGCGGGAAAATGATGACTATGGGGGAAAAGAAACAAAATGCGCAGAGAGTACAATTGGTACTATCTTGAAAGCCGCATACAGAGCATCTAGAGCATTGGAATTTCTGGAAGAAACGATGGACAATCTGTATCAGATAGTGCGAAACTTTGAAGATCACCGTCGATGCATTGTTTCATTAATTTGAAGAGAGAATAGAAGCCTCCGATCGGTATCGGGTTAAGGTCGAAAACCACCGCGAGAATATAACTGAACGGTGCTTATCGGTCAACAATGACAAGATCGTGAAATCTGCTAATTTAAACGACCATGAGTAGAGCCCAGAGGCCAAGGGGCGACATAGAAAACATGCCAATTAGTCAAGACAGAGATAAGTGGATTGTGTGGGAGCCTTTCAGATAGGCACACCAACTGACCTTCCTGGAAGGTAAGATAATAGTGTCCTGGGGGAAAGTTACCCTGGTAAAATAGTAGTAGGGATTAATATTTTCTTCCTCAGTCAGGAAACAAGGGGGCAAACTTCCAACGATGTCCTCGCAATCAAACACTTCAGATCACCACCCACTGGTGGTTACTCAGAAACATGTCATGTAAATACGTCTAATAAAGCAAACGCATGCACATAGGCTGTCTCCAGCCTCGATGGAACCACAATCAAACTTGACAACAGCATTTCTGTGTTCACCTGCGGCATTATCAATCGATTGATAGCAAATATATTTGTTAAATTTAGTCATTGCAAACATGTACCAGATCGAACGTGAAGTTCAAACTGATTCATGTTAATAGGAAAATTGTCCAGAGGGACATTCTGTTAGTGGGTAAAATAACAACTCTCTTTTGTTGGTAATTTTCGGTCTCGTGGCTTTATTCAGCCAGACGATAATATGATTAATTTCCATTAATCTGAAAAGTTCACAATTTTGTGCATATTGCTGTAAATTCAGAAAGTATCTCCGCCTTATAAAACACCACGAGAGGGATCGCATTGGAAGATAACATATGTGATAGATCAGGAGGGACACTTCGGTAAACTAGCACACCCAGGAGCAAAGAAACATCTTTGCTAAGTTAGCACACCCACCAACAGAGAAACATGCACAGGTCAGATGGTCAATGCCCGGGATGACCGCAGAGAGAATCTCATCTTTACAGACCCAAAATAGACACTTTGATAAAGCACAGAAATAATTTTTCAAAAAATCTGAATCAAAGCAAACCGAAATTAGCTGCACTTGAGCCACTTTAAGTACGTGTTCAGAAATCTGTTTCAACATTTTCCGTGGTGATAATAAACCACACGCGTATGTCGCAATGCCTATTATACTATACAAAACAATCATCTCTTCAACAGATTAGCACCCAATCTCACTAGATCACTGAGACGGCACATCGTACATTTTGTTTAAGATTAATTTTCACGCAGCTATCAAGCCGGTTTCTTAGCCGGCCCTTTACAACTGAAATATGCTACCATGTGCATGCAATACACAATATTAGTTTTCAGTATCATGAATATCAGCTAAATATCAGGTTATTGGTGTTTTATAAAGCTGTTATTCAGCGTTGAACAGTCACCCAATATTGCTATTTATGGTTTTGTTTGCAGCAGATATCTGCAACATTAATTGAGAAATGGTAAACGCGGTTATGCGGTTGCAGAAAACGTAATAAGTTTCCCGTATATGTGGCCTTGGTGAATATAACTAAATATAATTTCCAGACATAAACCTAGTCTTTGCCACAGCGTATGTAGACCATTTTGGTCAAGTTTATAATTTATGGAAGATAGTTTATGGCACTCCTATGTGTGTTGATAAATTGCGTTCATAGTATATAAATATATACCACCATGAATTCTTGTGATAAAAGCGAAATATCCGTGTTTCATCGATTGATCGGAGATAACTACGACCACTACTTTGAACCAGGAACGATGGGGGTCTACACATCTTACCCAACAATCTATGAATATCTCTCACACTGTACTTTTTTTCAAAGGTTTGATGTTGTAGATATCAAAACAATGATCGGTCACACTCCTAACCAAAGACTGCTCTGAGTACATGTATCTCTGCTTCCAGAAAATGTCACGAACTTCATAAATCAATAGTAAATACCATTTAACTGTTTAATTACACATATATCTCACGATTCAACATAAACAGTACAGATAAAACTTCCAAAGGTCCAGATTTAACCGTTGTATGAGACCATGCTTTGGCTTGCTCTCTTGTGAGATACATTAGAGATAACTCATACATCTCTGATCAAAAGTTTGTCGTATACTATTTCTTTCTTGCGTAATTCGAGCGTTTGTTCACTCTTGAAGGACTAGCTGTTCAATTTTGCACAGCATTTCAATTCCATTCGATTTTGTCCTTCTACATATATGGTTTACGATTAAGCATTGCTGGTGTATATTTCAATGTTTTACAAATTTGGCATTAATTGGTGCACCTACCACATAAATAAAGCATTTTCCGATACCGACTGCATTTTTGGACGCCTTGTTGAATCGGGTATTTCCCCCAAAGCGGATTTTAGCGGATCTTGTATTTGTTGTTGAGCAAAACCAGTCCGCGCATTTTCAGACCACAGCGGCTTCTTCACAATTTTTTTCCGGATCTAACCGCCTAATGACCATACTATTATTCTTGGAAACAATTGGAGCAATGTCAAAAAAGGGAATTACCAATGGTTAGAATTTGCTCCAGGGAGGATTGTTGTTATTTAATGTAAATACATGTAACTTGGAAGCTCATTCTTTGGACATGCTGTGACAAATTATGCATGCATATATCATAAATCCTATCATCTTCATTTGAATCAGCTGAAAAAATGTGTTTTTACCTAAAATATTAAGATTTTTGCAAATATAACCACATTTGTCTTCATTTCGTAATCAACTCCCATAGAGTTTCAAACGCAGAGAATTTATATAAATTTCAGGATATTTTTAACAATATATTGTTGATAGGCAACACGCACAAAGTCATGGACGACGGAAATATTGTTTTTCGCCGAGTTATTCCCCTTTCTTGACCTTTTTTATTGTGGGCACCTTCGTTGTGTAACCAACTATCGCATAGCTTAAAATGTAGAGAATTGAAACTTTAGGATAGTGTTACCCATATATTGCTAATATACAACGCGTATATGGACGGCAGAAAACAATCATTTTCACATCTCTTAACTTTTTACAATTATAATTTTAAATTTTTGAATATTTTTTACCAAAGTTAGAATTTTTTTGTTCCTCCTAAGAAAACTATCGGGGGGGGGGGGGACGTATTTTAGTCAAAACACTTTTTAATGGGGCATGTGTGTGCAAACCATGGGGCATAACTCGTTGAGTAATGGTACGAAAAAACCCCAACATTTGTTTACGGCAACCATGTGCGTCTAAAATAAAAACAAATGATTCATGTGGCTGTCAATGCTATGACTCAGCATAATATATATTGCTACCATACGAATGGTAATGATAGTGAAAAATGTCTGAACACTGTATGTGCCTTCAGTTTTCGAAAAAGACCGCACATGGCCGATTCAGTTCAATATAGCGTTATACACATACTAAATTGGAGAGGCAAACGAGGTACTGCAGATGAAAGACAGGTGAATTGTGGATAATAGAATAATATTTCACAATACATTATACATTAATACATTTTTAAAATCGCCAGTGGTGAACAAACCCCAGCGCGCTAACTTATGAATAATTCAATTAAACGTATTATTTGTTTATAGCTATCACAGTTGAATTCCCTGAATATATTGGACGAGATTTTGGAGGATATAAGTCTTGGTACTCGGGTAATTTAATATGAGGCAATTTTAGCATTTAAGGTAAGTGGCCAATAGACTATATACATTCGAAATATTTGTTATCATATGTGTGTGCAATCAGGGCAGAATTTGTTTTTGCATTTCAATTGTATTGGAATACTGGTTAATTAATTTTACACTCATCAGTTTTTTTTTATAGTTATCTCGAGTCCTAATAGTTTTTTGTTTTTTATTAACTGAGTTCCAAATATTCAAAACATAATGTTCTGGGAGATTTTCTGAAAATGTTGTTCTTGGTGTTGCTTTTGGTCTAATGTTTCCTGTGGCTGCTTGTCTACTGTTGGTTCCTAGTTTAACACCGAATGAGTTTTTGAAGGTTCTTGGCAGTCTATTATAAGCCCAGTCATGCATGAGTACTGTATGTATGTATAAATGTCACTGAATTTTAGAATGTTCATTTTTTTGAAAATGGGTTCTGTGTGACTGTTGTATCTAGCATTGGTTATTGTTCTAATCGCCCTTTTTAGCAATAAAAATATCTTGTTTGCGGTCGCCACATGACCCCATACCCGAATGCCGTATACCATATGACTGTCGAAAAGTGCGAAATATAAAACTGACCCGGAAAGAACTTTTTAACTTTGTTGATACAATAAATAGCTCGAGCCATCTTAGAGCATACAGTTGAAATATGCTTTTTAAACGTGAGATTCTCGTCGATATTAATGCCCAAAACTTTCCATACTCTGTTTAGTTCAGCTGTGTTTATATATAATTTCAAATATTTCAATTTTTGATCTTTATTTTCTGGATGAATTAGCATATAATTGAGAGCTTATTACAACAACAACAGTCGTGAATGTTTTTTAGCTCTAAGTTTACCCTGGTCCAGTTTCATGAAGCAAGGAGTTAAGATGATCTTAAGATGGACTTAATCTAAGACGTAAGGTCAATATTATGATGTATCTTTTCCGTTTCACGAACGCGTTTCATAAAACAGTCTTAAATCTATCTTAAGTGGGAAGTTAAGTTCCCGCACTTTTAGACTAGTCTATGCTATGCTAAGAAAATATTGGTTCCGTGTATGTTATATGCCTCGATACTTTGTCTGGTGATATGTATTAGGGCTTGTCTAAGTATAATTGGGAGATTGCAACGAAAGGGCGATAATCAGTATAGTGGCTGGTACATATAGGTTACAAGAAGCTACTTATATAGAGTTACCCTTCTTGAATTTGTCGAGTCAGCATAAAAAAAAATCTGGCTGCTGATTGGTTGATTATCATTGAGGGAAATATCCCTAAGCGGGAACATAAAATCATAGCCTACGTAAATATGGCGATCATGCATGCTTGGATGTCCAGGAAGAGTCTGGTGGGGTCCCGATGTTATGGAAGGGGTCTCGGTATTTTTATGCTGCTGATTTTTGTGCAGTAAATGGGGTAGTTGTGGAAATGCAAGATTATCGTTTGAAAACAATACCGAAAAGGGCGCGTTTGACGTCACAGACTGGTGCAGCGGATAACATTCTAAGGGAAAATTGACCATTTGAAGTTCAAATAGGCTTAACCCTTGGCCGACGGGACTTCTAGTTAAGGGTGGATACACACATGCATGTAATATCTGTAAATATCGTGTATTTGGCGTTTTACATGGATCATACAGACCATGTAATATGTGTTTACTGACAACCCAATCATTGCGGCTATGTTTGACCACAGTGAGTCAAGCTCTGACCGTGCAGAGAACAGTTGACTGGACGAAGTCGTCAGGCCGCTTAAAATAATTGTTCCGGCGATAACCCAAATGTTGGACGTTTCTGTTGAAATCATTGTCAGTCTTCTCTTGATTGTATACCAGTAATGGTTCCAGGATTTCCCCAAATGCAGGGGCTATGATCCCCAACATGGGGGCTATATTATCCCGGAAGCTACCGGACTGACAACTACATATTTCCTCGACTGGGGGGAGGGGTGCAACACCAATAGTCATACCACCCTGAAGCCACGAAGCCACTCCAGATTTGTAAATATTGTAGTTGACAGTCATATATGTCGTGCCTGTTTGCTACGAGTGATTAAACTGATATGCAGCAATTTATGCTATTCATATAATTATGAACATATTATTACAGCTTTAAATTTGAAGGTACAGAAGGTAGTGTTGCTGTGTGTCTTCATTCGGGAAACGGGTTGTCCAGCTGCGAGTTCACAACTACATCATTTTTCCTCTCGTGTGTTATAATTTACAACTATGGAATAATTTACAACTATGGAATAATTAAGTAAAACATTATGTTGTACATTCTTGCCCAGATAATCCCGGCCGATACATTCAACTTAATCCCTAAGTTATTCGAAACTTTCGAGAACCAGCCCCCTCCCCCACTAATGGATTATAGTCCAAAACGTGATAATTCAAGCCTGTACAAGCTAAAATTGTGACAGTTAGGAACTTGTTCATCCTTTGGCCTGAGAAACATATACTGTTCTGTAAATGTGACTTTTTTTTTCTTTCAACGAGCAATCTCAACAAACTGGTATTTTTTATTTTGGATGACCCTGTTTCCAAGAAATGACGAGAAACAAATCAAGTATAAAATCGACGGACTCAAATCCACTTTTCGAAATGAACAAAAACTCGTGAAAAACAGCAACAGACCTGAACAGACAGGATTTATTCGGCACCCATGAAAGAAGACATGCTTATGACTGGCCTGAAATCTCTTGATAACAGTTAGTTTGATTTTGGCGTATAACTACTCACTGGTCTCACCTGTTGAAATGGAACAATCGCGCGAAGACGATTAATGCTATCAATGATTGGTATGACCATGTAAAATACATGGATTTTACATACAGACATTACATGCATGTGTGTATCCACCCTAACGCTGTCGCCTATGGGAAATACTTAGGTGTTTGTAACCTATATACGTACTGTGTGCGCCTTTTAGCTGCATGTGTTTTCCCGTCAGTTTCCATTCATGCACATAGCTAAATACTTCTAATGCCTATCATATAAAGAGAGAACGAGGTCCAATGTGTCAACTGAGCCAAGGGCCTATATATTTGTTCGCTCCTTTGGGGTTGTTAGCATCGGGTTCGAATACATTATATGTCCCTTTGAAACATATATCTATATCTGGGAACCGAATATTTCCCCATACGGGTTCAAGCATGGAATGGCATCATGGTGCAAGCGCCGAGCGAAACGCTCTTTATTAATTGGCAACAGTCATGGAATACTAACACGAAATGCTCTTTATTTATATTACTCTCAATATGAATATTACTTCACACCATGCACGGTATAATTATTCCGACAGATACATGTGTATATATAGAAGCCATATATATAAGAATGATTTTATTGTCATCTGCTCAGCTTCTGTTGACACATATGTTAAATGCCTATAATTTATATTATATATATATACTATATGTATGCTATTTGTATTTCGTTTCAAAGTTAAAACAGTGTATGCAAATGTAATAAACATCTGAGATTCACGTGCGTGGATTATTATAATATACCTGCATGGGCTTGTTACGTATTATTATCCTGTCCATGCGCTGTTATTACCAAAATATCGCATAGCATCGACACATTTAATATATTATATTAATGCGATACCTATAGTATACAAGCATAACAGCGATCACTCTATCGAAATGGGTCGATCAATACTTGAACTACCTTTCTATGGGCATTATATGTCCCAGAAAGACGCACTGCAATCACAAACAAATTTGAACAAGGTGTTGGGTCACAAACAAACAACAAAGCGTGGAACCGAAAAGAGCGCTCCGCGATATAGTATCAATTCTTGGTATAAAAAAGATCGTTTATGTGAAAAATTTAAAACAGCTGGGAAATGGCTATGGCCATGTCATATATTTTTCAGAGCATATGAAGCTGGTATGTCAAAATTTCGTGTACTTGTCAACCTATCTTATATCTTTTCAAATTACGTAGACATAATTTGGAAGCTCCAATGAGTCATGTCCCATATAGTCCTTTTTTTAACAATAGTTAGAAATGTATAGTCGGGTCTTGTTGGTTTACAGTTAGAAGTGGACACCCCGCCAATCGCGTAACCACTGTCACGTCCCTGTCCGCCTGTCAGTTGGTTATTAATTACAACCAGTTCTGAAACATCCCTCCGTGTTCGCAAGATGATATTCAGTTAAATTTGTTTATAATAATATACAAACACTAGATCCCATCCATCTTTCCGAATAATTAGGCGGATAATAAGTTGGGTCTTAACTTTAAGATTATCTTAAGACACCTCACCCCAGACTTAAAGTTAAGACCAAAGTTAAGACCATCTTAAGTTAGGACCTTGTTCGTGAAACGCACTTATGACTGAAGTTTGAACTTATGACTATCTTAAGTCCCAACTATGTCATAAGTTGCTTTCATGAAACTGGGCCCCGATCTTCAACAAAACGTTTGTCACAGCCTGATGTATATAGGGTTGTATCATCTGCGAATGATAATAAATTTAAAGATGTGCATACTGACATATCGTTGACATAAATTAAAAAAATTGTTGGTCCGAGTATTGATCCTTGAGGGACACAACATGAAACTTTGGATAGACTGGAAATGTTTCCACTATAATCTGTATATTGTCGCCTTTATGATAGGTAGTCTCTAAACCAATTATTAGCAATCCCCATAATACCATAGTGTTCCATCTTATTTAGTAGGATTTCATGACTTATTGTGTCGAATGCTTTTGAAAGGTCAATGAATATTGCTATAGTTGAGTCTTTGTTTTTTTATCGTTCTGTTCAACAACATTATTAAGATTAAGACGCATTACTGGATGGATGGTGGAGTGTCCCTTCCTAACTCCATATTGATTTTTATAAAAACGGGCATGTTCATCAAATTCGCTTTTGCATAATTTTTTTCGAGTATTTTTGAAAAACATGGTAATATGCTGATGGGTCGATAGTTCGAAAAGTTATCTTTTTGTCCACCCTTGAAAATCGGTATTACTCTCGATATTTTCATTTTCTTCGGAAAAACTCCTTCTTTGAATGATTGATTGAATAATTATGTGCTTAAGAGCTTTGGCTGTTTCATAAATAAAATAGATGATTTCATCATTCGAGTTGATAGACCATGTACATCTTTACTTGCTTTAACTTCAAATGAGTAGCATGTGAGCATTATTTCCTGTTCTGTTGTTTGAATTATTTCTATCTCATCCGATTCTCTATTGACCACAATCAGTGTAATGTGTGCTGACTTCGTCAACATTTTCACCAGTTAAGTTTCCAATTTTTGAGAAGTATTCATTGAATCGTTCCGCTATTTGCTTTTGATGTGTTATCTTTATTTCACCATCGATAAATGCCATTGGAGGACTATGAGGTTCACAATTTTTATTCATTGCTTGTTTTAAGATTGTCCATGTCGCTTTCGTGTCATTCTTTGCTTTGTTAATTTTGTCGCAATAATATTGTTTTTTTTATGTTGCGCATTGTTCTCTTATATACGTGATAGTACGCTTTGTATACATGTATATTAGCATTTGTCGGAGATTTTAATTTACGAATATATAATTTATTTTTCTCTAGTGAAGATTTTAAAAGTCCCTTTGTCATCCACGGTTGGTGCTTTAAATATTTCTTTGGTGGTTTGTGGTATTTTAGTGGGAAAGCAGTATATATGGTATGCAGACATATATATTTATAGAAAATGGTCAAAAGCTTTATTTGCTGATTCACAGTTTAATACGGCTTCGTAACTTGATGTTGACAATGTACCTTTCACTAAAAATTCTAAATGGCTCCGAGACAGATGATCCATTGCAGGATCTTTTAAAATTTGAACGTTCGATATACAATGTCGCCAAATGATCCGAGACGTCTGTAATGATAATGCCTGATGTTCTTTCAAACAAGTTGTTAGTGAAGATATTATCAATTAAAGTACCAGAGTGTTCATTTACCCTGGTTGGTTTCGTAATGCTATGAGTGAACCCGAGAGTGAAAATGTTATCGAGGAATGTACGCGTTTTTTCATGATTGTCGAAATTAAAAAGATCTATATTGAAGATATGCTTTACGATTTGTTTGATTTAGTTTACCCATAATGTCATTAATCTCTTTCATAAATTTGTCAATATCTGTCATCGGAGCAGTGTTTGGTCTATATATGCTGCCAAATTGCCAATTATGCATCGATTTGGTTTTGTCACTTCAGGGGTGCTATATATTTGTATGGGAGCGTGCATGAAGAATTTGCCATTAATTCCTTGTCACGATTGAATTACGCACATAGTCGCTGGGAAGGTCGGAGAAATATATCCATTGTACCTGGGGTTAGATTTACACCCCACGCGTCTGTTGTGCTTCGATTGGCCGCTATTGCTACGTGATTTTGGATGTCGACTCCACAGAAACTGAGTCGGCCAGGCATGAACGCCTAACGCCAGATCACATGCTTTCCCATTCCCTTCGGATTTGTAATCCTGGAGAGACATATACTTTGCTGACAGGACCTATTAACATCGATATGTTCAGATAGCACTCATTAAGCAATGAGATTCTGACTCCTAGCGACATTACGTCATCACGTACAAAGCTATTATAATTGGGTTCAGTCTCACTAAGAAAAGATAATCATTAATCACGTCAAATCCCATCGGCATCGAGATACTTGGTGAATTCAGGGGCATCGTCGCGAGCGTTTTGTGGAGTGGAAGTTGCATGGCCATTTCAAGTTTGACAGAATATTAGTTTGAAAAGTCAGACCAAAAGTAGGTTGAATTTGTTCTTATAGCGTGATATCTAATCAGTATTTTGTGCGAAAATCTTCCTACTTTCCGTCATTTGTTAAGACCGAAATGGTAATTGGCTGGACAAATTCAGTCAAAAAGTGCGTGTTTGGTTGGACATTTGAAACAGTTGTAAAGATTGTAATACCAGTTGTACTATTCCAATCCAATTCCAAGCAGGCCCTCCCCACGCAAACGTGATCCGATAAGCTTTCTAACGGAGTCTAATAATAATTTTGACCCATGTCGCACTTTCTGTCCGTTAGTGCATGATATATCAAATATTACATATATCTCCTTTCAGTCTGCTTAAAGTGTGGCCGCGCATCTCGGAATGTTTCACGGTGAAACAAGAAACAAGGCGGGTGTGTATTTATCTCCTTCCTGCTATACGTAATCTAAATTAACGACCTCTTAATGGCCTTAAAATAGTTGGCCTGCAAAAATACGGAGTGTTGTATTCTGCTACCACAACAGCAGATGATATAACATCATTATCCATATCAAAGTCTGGGCTCGATACACTTTTACACATGTCAGACATATAGTTTGAAATGATGATTTAATTTTTCACACGCCAAATCAAAAGTCGTTGTATTCAATGAACAAAGAAAGGCCTCAGCGGACGTACATATGACGTGGATGTTTGGAAGCCAGGTGATCGAGTTGGCGACCAGGTCCACATGTGTGTGAGACAGAAGAAATCTGCAACGGCGGTTGATGTCGCGTCTCTCGTCTGCAATATATTGAGAAAGTCAATCTTTGGAATCATGGGAAGATAAATCCTCCAAACGATCACACCAATAACAATGTGCACAATCATAAAAACCACAGTTTCCAAAGAATTATACGGATTAGAACTCATACCAATTCAGCAAACAAATGCATTAAGCAAATCACTAAGAACGTGTGTAAAATGTGTACAGTCATTTCATCATCATCATCATCATCATCAAGATTACGGAACAAGTCTTCTGACTTCTAGTTCCGGTAACATGCAGTGAATAAGTTTTACATTTAGAGTTAATAATATGTCCTTCCAGTACATCGTGGATATCCAGCAAGTGTTATCACCAAACGTATACTTCCTGTCATAAAAGTAGGAGTCTATGTCAGATTAGAACTGGCCTAGGCTTCCAGATGAAATGATACACTGTGGGAGAGAGTTCCAGTCTTGTATACATGTATCACGGTTTGTGAAGAAATACTTCCTTGTGTCCTTTCGAACTGATGGCATCTGGAGTTTTTGCTCGTGACCTCTATAGTCATATTAGATAAACTTTTCGGGAAAAACATGATTGGCTGTCCATATAGAATCTTATATACCTCTTTGAGGTCAGCCCTGAATCTCGTGAATTTCAAGGACATCAGGTTCAATGGTATTAATCGTGTTTTGTATGACTTTTGTGGAACTAACTTCGTCGCCCTTCGTTGAATTCTTTCAAGTGTTATACTTTGGTACTTCAGGTATGGGTTCCAGATTGTGTTGCAGTATTCGACAATAGGCCGGACCATGCTGACATATAGGGCTCTGAATATCGGGATATCTAAGTTTGTGAAGGTTCTGTTGATTATGCCGAGTACTTGGTTTGCTTTTTTGAACGCTGTATCTATTTGCACATCATCGATGAAAACACCCAAATCTCGTTCTGATGAACTCACTAAACTAGAAGGTTTGTCTGGCGTGTCCTCCATGTAGTAGCGGTTTACGTACGGATTGTTGTGACCGAAGTGTATTACGTGTATTTTTGTAGAGTTGAAATATAGCTGCCAGTCGAAGGACCATTTGCACACAACATTAATATCTTATTGGATGTCATCACGTATGGGGCTGCTTATTAGTTTTGTATCATTGCCGTGACGTTATCTGGGAGGTCGTTAATGTACAGAATAAACAGGATTGGGGCCATGGCATATCCTTGATGCATGCCACCTGTCACATCGTTCCATTCTAAAATATGCTCATTTTTGTTGACGCGTTGCTTCCTGTCGAAGAAAAAAAATATTTAAAAATGTTAACACGTGTGTCCCAGCATATTAGAGATGAGAAAGGGATCTGACTGTAAGCTGTGTAAGTTTATATTTGTCATTTCCCCATTGGATATTCACATGGGTGATAACTGGTTTATTATTAATATCTAATTGAGTTATTTTGACTGCCAATTATTAATGGATATATATAGCTTCCTGTCTGCCCATCCCCTCAGCGTCTATAGGGCCCCCATTGAGCAGTTAAGAAGACAAGGGTTGCCACATAGTTGTTAATATAGTTTTTCTCTCAAATAGTTGCGAATCTTTTTGTAAGTAGAATATATTTATCTACTCTTGCGAAGATGTTAATGTTATGCTATGTTGGTAATTACTGTGATCCTTTAATAAAATCATTTAAAAATGGTCTGTTGCGAAGAGCTTGAAAGCATAACGCTCGTTCATTCGTGAACTTTCGACAATAAAAGAAAATGTGTTCAGGAGCCTCTGTCAGGCCACACTAAGTATACAGTCGGAATTATCCTGTAAGTGATTTTGATGCAGGTGGTCATGAAAATGATTGCATTCGAGGCGTATTCGGCAGTGGATTATTTGACTTTGCCCTGTATATGGGTACTCGTATAATTGTGGAGGTTCTATGCAATCTTTATTCAGGAATTGTTTAAATTTGGAAATCGTTTCGCACATTTTTACTTCGTCTGATAGTTCACTCCAAAGTTTAATAGCATGTGGTATGAATGATTTCTGTTTAGAGGTAGAAAAGCGAAAGGGATGTCTTAAGTTATCGTGACTGAATGGGCATCCACTTGAAGTTGTTGAATCCCTTGGGACATAGTTATCTAGATATTGCGGGGTTGATTTTCTCGTCATTTTATAGAATTGAGCAAGTTTTGATTTTTCTCGACTTTTCGATAGTTTCTGCCAACCAATTTTTACCAATAGTTCATCCCTATTACAACTCGTAGTAGCCCCAGTTATTATACGTGCTGCTTCATATTGTATATCTTCTATTAAAACCCACCGGCGTGTTATCCCTTTGTCCGGACACGGCTCTTATCTGACAGAACGCTCAAGCGTTTTGATCGCATGAGCTTTATTTTAACGCCAACGGTCATTCTTTTTTAAGAATGCCCGTGGGCATTATTTTTTAAGAATGCCCATGGGCATTATTTTTTAAGAATACGCGAGGGATTAAATCGACTGAGGGACGTCATATGGTGGCTCCTCCCCCACTCATGTAAGTTGGCGTCAAGAGCGTGTCGGGGAGCTGCATTAAATATCGGAACACTTAATTTGTTTGAGCTAATTGAAACGCACAAATATTTGTCAATTTTTATTTTATATTGCCAAAATATAAAATAAAATTTCTTCAAACTTTGATACAAAAATACGAACAGATATTTGGATTAACTATTTAGAAATATCCGCAGACAGGATAAAACACATTTTGATAACATCTAAATACGTCCCCAAGTCGGTCAAATAAAAACAAAACCGTTTAACACAGATTTTTAACTATACATGACTTATTGAACGAGAAAGTGCTGACATGGTTATTTTTAATACAATGGTGAAACACAGAACAAATATAACATTTCCAGTATCAAATTGAAACAGGACAGTGTATACATCCATGTGTTTAGATCATGTCATGCATATCTACTCTGGCTTCGCCAAGAGATCATACTCCAAACATGGTAACTTTTTGTTGCTCTGACAGGGAAGTTTTATAACATTGAAAAAAATGCAGGTAATATAATGCTCAGTTATACCTGTTCCGTATAACATTGTATTTTATAGCAGGTAAAGGTCCCAACTCGAGTTTGCATGGTTTGGGGGACTTGAATTAATCGATTTTATTATGCGTCGCTTGGAATTTCATTGATGTTGGCTCACAAAGCTACACAAATCTTGCAATCTCGAGCTGGGAATTTATTGTCAAGGAACAAGTATTAACACAGAAATATATTCCCTGCGTGGTTTGTTCAATGTTCAACCCCATCAGAAGATAATAGAAAAGGTTCCCAGCTAGGGTTTGAACATATGGAAAATTATATCTACGGGGGTAGCCAGAGTAAAGATTCATGGCATGATCTAACATGTGTGCCGAGCTTGAACATTTTAGGGTGAAAATTAAAGGTATGTAAGGCGTTCGCATTAGTCTGTAAAATCATTATCACCAAGAGAAAATGTTGAACAATGGATTGGTTTTGTTCTTATGTTGATTGTCGATAAGGCATGGATATCGTGATCATGCATTTTTTTTTTTACTTTTCTTGAAGCACGAGTCGTTTTACAATCGATACAATCTCTTTGGTAAATGGTCAACAAAACCGAGATTCAAGCAATATTTGGTGATACAATGACTGTCCATGTTACAGTACTGTTCACATAAGTATGCAAAATGCATGGGAAGTGTCGTTGTTTAACATCAGCGATCCAGTTAAAACGAGGTGTTGGTGTTTGAAAAACAATTGTGTGCACATTTACTCACTGCGAAAAAACCCATGTTTAATGATGGCATATATACCACATTCCATAATTAAAGGTACTCAATCCGATAAAATTCCTCTCAATTACGATTTCAATGGCTTCGGGGGTCAAAAATATTTGATTCGAGTCGAGGAAGTCACCCATCAAAGCTCAGATTTGTTAGATATCGATTTTAGAAATCTATTATTTTTCATTATCGGGAATACTATCTGGCCCAGAACTCAGTCAAAATTGCGTTAAAATTACCACTTGATTTTAGAGTTATCCATCCTTGTCTGTTTGAATAGATTTGGAGTACACATCCAGAGCAGATTACGGCAGTTATTAGTACTCATCTCGAGAACATAACAAATTTCAAAAATCAATATCTAATAACTCTGAGCTTTGTTTGATGCATGGGTTCCTCGACTCGAATCAAATAATTGTTACCCCCAAAGCCAAAGAAATAGTAATATAGGACCCTCTGATCGGTTTGTTGTTGTTGGAATCTGTTAAGATGGGGACCCTCTTTACGGATTGAGTACCTTTAACTGACTTTAAAAAAAAAAAAAAAAAAAAAATCGAGGCCTGAGTTTTCATGGAGTTACACTTTTATATAGATGCTAGGATATTACAGTATTCAGACTCATATTTCAAATTGTTTCACGATTCCTCCCCACAATAGGTACAGTTAGGAAATTCCAAGCCACGGGGTGGGAAGCAAATGAAATTACACGACATTGCGAGCTCGGCCGGGTTAAAAGGGGCGGGATGCAGCCGGAAAATCCCAGGAGCCCACTAGCCACGTCGCTGATGACTAATCAACTATATATTGAACGATAAATAGTCACTATTTACGCGATTGTATGCCGTTTCGAAGAAAACATAATACATATGTTATACATTTGTGCACTGACCATTTGTTAACTTCTGTGGGTGATATGTAAGGTCATCGTGGTGGGGGAATATTTGGAAATCATGCATATACGATGGAAATGTGCTAACAACGGGGGATGGCCCATGTCATGTAAGAATTGTCCAATAACTGGAAATGTTATGATACCTTTCAGTTTGAAACATCATGAAGGGGGTGGTTGTGCGAAATTAAATTTTCATATTGTTCTGAGTCACGTCTAGCCACGCCCCTCATTACTTCATTACCAACCAACAATGAAAATTTAAGATCACATTATTTTGGATGTTTCTTATAGTGCTGTATGCATGGTGATGCATATGTATAACAACCATTAGTTTCGATGTTTTATTGCCTGATAATTTATTATGGAATGTTAACTTATTTGATTTCGAATTAGATGGGGCATCTTTAAATCAAGAAAGAAAAAAATAAACAAATACAATTGGATAGAAATATATTGCTCACATACACTGGCCGAATCCATAGCGCAACGACAAACTTCGGAAGAAACGTCCCTCAACTGGCGAGTCCTAATTCGAATTAAATAAAGTTTTAATGTGTTGCTTTTCGGCGTGGACAACACAAACTGTCCGTGCTGAACTGTGGGCGTGTACTCAGGTAATCAAGACAGAGCTGTGGACCAGACAAAATGGATAGTTGGCTCCAATGACAATTCAATGGGTGGGTTTTAAGTCAGATAATATTCTCAGCGTCGGGAATTCGGTAAAGAATAGACTCGGCGCAAGCGCCTCGTCTATTCTTTTACCGAATTCCCTCTGCTTCGAACATTATCCATTACATAATTGTGATTCTTCAGCCGTGCAAGTGACACACACAGAGGAAGCATATTCACTCTGTTTATTAGGTCTACTGCTGGTTGAGAGTGAGATACATATTCGCAAACTGTGTTTTGTATGCCAAATCGTTCGCCTACCAGAGTCACATCAGCTACCGCTCCGGATTTTTGTAACGAATTGCCACATATATAGACTGTTCAATCGCCAAGCTACTGGCTCTGTTCCAGATAAATTCGCAATTATGAACAATTATAAATTGCGTGTCTATTTGTATGAATATTTGGATGAAGTAACATTTCCTGTAAAATCCGTGTCTTGACCGAACAGCACTCGAAAAATGCTCGTATTGTGACGGGTGCCACCAGATCTGTCGGTAATTCTACACTGTTGTTAGAAACTGGTTGGGAAACTTTGAAATCACGTCGTGAAAAGCAAAAATTTAAAGTTTTTTATAAAATGGTATATGGTCAGTCTCCGATTTATCTTAGAACACTAGTACCCCCGACTCATGGGCAAATATCTAGGCGCGAAACTAGACAAAGCAATCACTTCATAATCCCTGGTTTTGACTATGAATATCACAGAAGATTATTTCCTCCATCAACGACGTCCCTATGGAACAATCTCGACAAAAATATTATTAAAATGGATTCCCTCCCAGCATTTAAGAGGTCTCTCGACTTGAAAATGAAGAAGACACACAGATGGTTTTACTACGCGTACACCCGCGAAGCCCAAATACTGCACGCCCGACTAAGATTACATTGTAGCCACCTAAATTACCATACTTATTCCAACTTTGTCTCCGATCATCCCAGGTGTGTCTGTGGTGAAATTGAGGACACAGAACACTATTTACTTGAATGTGTTAGATACCGCTCCCAACGACGCTCACTCTTATCATCAATTTCTAATCTGTGTATCGTCACATCCGAGACACTCTTGTGTGGATCCACTAAAATCTCACTGGAAGACAACTTAACAATTTTCAAAGAAGTCCAAAAATTTATCATTCGTACCAAACGTTTTAATGACGGCACCAAATAATTGTCCGCTGAGCCACACACTTATTGATATTAAACGCATTAATGTTAGTCAACTATATGATACGTTAATGGATTACACATTGGACACTGTTGCAAAACCACAGCAACTTATGATCACGGTATGTTATACAGCTTATAAGAATAGACAATACAAGTGCGTCCCCTAATGATGTGACGTTGGATCAGAAGCAAGGTCAGATTCCCAACCAGTGCATAATCTGACACAACAGATTATCCACACTCCTCAAAATCCCCTGTTCTGCCAACAAGATATTTCATCATCCCACCTAACACTTTCCTTATCATACCCGACATCCATCTTAACCCCTTAAACTATTCTCACATAAACAAAATAATTCCATATAATACTATTTTATAGTCATCTGACAACCGCCATACCCTTCCAACATACTCCCACATGACCCAAATCATTCCATATGAAATTACCTTATCTTGAAACACCTATCGAACCGGCCCATCCTGTGAGTAGACTATAATACACGCGATGAAACGTCAACAATTTAAAACATGAAGCCCCTATCTACTTGAAACAATCTGAAATGTTAAAAAATCACTCTCACAGGATGGACCTTGTCATTAGCCAATCGGAAACGAAGTTGTCGAATCCCCTTCATATCATCACTGTTAATCTTTGTCTTGTTTTTTTGTAATATACGAATAATATGGAATAAATACTGTTTACACCAAAATCCGTGTCTTCGTGGCAGTCATATGTCTCTTGTGATCCTGCTTTAGTTGTTCTCGGGAAAACACATCCGTGTCCTTGACATGTTGGTCTTTCTGGAAACGACTGCACGGTAACGATCATGCACAGTACAGCGATCAAAGATATTGTGTTCCTACTGCACAGAACTACATACTCGAACAACCTTCAGTGCAGTCTTTGCCAATCAAGGTATAACAAGGAAATTCAACACACATTATTCACTTGCCAGTCACTACATCTGCTTTTTCTCCGGAACCATTTCTGTGATGGAATACTGACGACAAGTTATGGAGTTGCCACGTCGATGGAGCTGCTTGCTCTCGATGAAAGTCATCTGTTTGCTCTCTTTCTTGGCAGCACACGTCAAACACTCACCGATAAATTCTAGGATTGCCTGCAAGAATTAATTCTGGACGCTGCCATATTTATTGTCATTGCTTGTGGACTTATTCATACACATATGTTCTAATGCGTCCTTGAAGCGTGACACCATCACGAACTTCGATATGTTCTCCCCTCTAAGTTAACTGTTAAAGACGTTCTTCTACTGTATATAAATACGACCACATGCGTGCGACATTTGTATGGGATAATAGACACCCAAATGTCGTATATCCGCATGCCTGTGATATACGACTTTCGGTATATAGCGCTATTTTATTTATTTAATAATTGTTTTTTATTATTTATTTTCCCCTGCATCCACTGGTCATATTAGTTTTATTCATTCGATGCATGTATGAAATTTCCTTCAAAATTGGTCGATTTCTAATTGCCATCCCCAGGATATTTGGAAGCGGTCAACCGAGGGATAACTGGGCCTAATTATCAGGAAGGCGGCAGGAATCATCATTATAAGGGCGTATTGTGATGATATGATATGTTTTCTTTTCTTTAAAATACCATCGGATGGCAAATAGCGCATATCGATAGAATCGCTATTTGCCATCCGATGGCGAATAGACACTTCCCGTTGGGACCACCGCACGCGCGTCACTTGATTTTGAATCTGGTCCTACATCAGTAGTAAAACAAATGACGCACCTCGGCATAATTTAAGATTCTGTTTGCTCACACACCAACACAGAACGAGCCTCTCAAACTCTACGCAAATGCTACTTTGCTGCTTGTCGATCTCCAATCTCCAAGAATTTTAGCCCCATGACCAACCTGAAACTTCTCACTCACGTCGTCGCTCCTAAATCCATGTACGGTTGCGAGATGTGGTGGGATCTGCCACAAACTAATATGTAAATGCTAGAAAGAGCTCATCGCATGTGTATTAAAACATGCAACACAATCCTCAGAGAAGCAGCACGATTCTCGCACTCTCCCTGCTTAGTATTCTGCCAATCCAATATGAAATTGAGCGCAGAAAGTTACTGTTCCTGCAGGGGGGGGGGGGGGGGGGGGGTAGTAAAAACATTGCAGGAAGGTATGCCGTTTTTTTGGCATCTGGCATTTTCGGGGACCCACCACCCCCAAACCTGCAAAACAATTATTTTATTCCCAATTGTTTGACACCCACCCCCCAAATTTCACTAAAATTGGTCTAAAATCGCATAAAACTCTACTGATATCACTCATGTGACAGGGATTGATCTCAGTTAGTTCAAATAACAGTCCTGCTTCAGAAGCTGTTTTAATTGAAAAACAAATGTTTTATAAATTGCTGATCATCTGTAAACCTAGGTCATTGTGCAGAATACACAAAAATTCATAATTTCTAACTATTTCCTCATTAGTCTGTCAACCAGCCCATTATCTAACATATTCCATACCACTTATATTAGTCTACTGGAGCAACTTACTTCTATTATACTAAACTAGGTGAGATACCTGTGGCCCCCTTTGTGGGACTTCGCAAACATTTTTGATCTGAGACAGAGCCTTCGTTTAGCGGCGGCCCCAATTATATGAGACAGTTGCTCGCTCTTTTTACATGCACACAGTTATCCAGGCATTAGTTACATCAGGACAAGTTTACTTATATATGCAAACTTAGGTCAATGTACAGGATACACACAATTCCATTATTTCTAATCATTTCCCGATTAGTCTCAACCAGCCCATTATCTAGCATTATGCCTTAACACTTGTGTTAGTCTACTTGATCAACCTCTGTTATAATAAATGACAAAGAGTCACTATGCCAGACTTGGATATTTTAGGTGTTGTGAGAGTAACAGATCTTATGAGTTGATAGACATGTAAATATTTCACTGATTGGCTTGATGCACTGATGAACCACCTAGTACAAACGCTATCGCATGCCAAATGGGGTGGGATGCTGAAAGCCAATTTGCGCGCGATTTAGTTTGCCGTGTCCCGCGTGACTCAGCATCGCATGCGAATATCTTATACTATGTTTCGATTGTAAAATTCAAAGAAATGTAACTCTAATATACCCGTTATTTAGTAAAAAATCATACCAAAAGAATGACACCACAAAGAGACACGTTTCAAAAACACTATAGGAAAAATCACTTTTAGGGTGGGTGGGCTTGGGGCACTGTCTAACCTGTTGGGAAACACAAAATTCAAACTGTTATTGAAGAGGCGCGTTAAGCAACGTCACCCCTTTTTCAAATTGATATCGAGGCAGTCAGGTCGCGCCAGCGACCGCTGCCGCGGGGGCCTGATGGCTCATAAAAACAACTCTATATATAAGCGCCCGCGGCTACCACTTTATAGCATCAAGGGTAGACTGAGCAAATCGAGACGGGATGCTGGTCCCGCCAAACTCTCCAGACGGCATCGACATATCAAAACGCATGCGATTCTCGCCTATCGTATCTGTATTTGGACGGGATTGTGTGCGGATGCGCTGGATGAACAGTGTGATGACAGTTATATTCTAGCCATTGACAGTCACATTAATGTTTGAGACAGTTGCTCGCTCTTGTTCCATGCACACAATGATCTTGGCTTTAGTTTCATCAAGACAACTTTATTTATTTCAGTTTTCATTTCTCGAATCTACTTTCCGAAGGGTGTCGGGAAGGAATTATTTTCAACCCACCGCCCCATATGCAACATGCCACATAGCTCAATGTCATCTCTACTAAGGCCCATATGAGGTCCCAGTAACATAAATAAGGTGTTTTTGCAGTTATAAATTCTTATAATATGTTTTAAACTGTTACAAATGTCCTATAAGTGCACAACAGGTCTTTAGTAAAAAAAATGCATGAGGGTGTAAAACACGCGTTTTTCCACCCTCGGGCCACCCACCACCCCGGCATACCTTCCTGCAAATTTTTGTACTACCCCCCCCCCCCTGGTTCCGGTGCACATTGATACATTCACCGAGTAACCACAGGCATGCTCTGGAAATATTTTTATTCAATCTCCACGGTAACCTCATTTATGGTCGCACAGAAACAGGCTTCCTAAAGGAAATAACTAGAATCTTTAAAACGTATGATTTGTATTACATTCTCGATAACATTTGTTAACTCAGGCATATTTCCGCCTCTGGCAACGTGGAAGCGATTGATTAAAAAAAGACATGTTGCCCATTACTCACGTGAGATATATTATAAGGCACAATTATCGGATTGTATGTATATGCACCTTTTCTACAAAGTTAAACCAGTCCCATTAATTTAGCACTTGGAGATTATGGTCTTATGGCGAGAAGATCGACGCCCTTCTCTGCTTTAAGTATTCAGAATGCTAACATTCTCAACAGAACGACATTATCGACATATGACAACGATTGACTGTGCCATCACTGTCAACGAGCGTTTTCCAACCAGTTATTTCATATGTACACTGACTGAATTTTCTTCCGAGTTCGCACTGACAACGCGAAACTCTTTCTGGTATTGTATTACAACATGTTAGATTCAATGACCGACATAACGTTTCTATAGCATACTGTTTCGGTGGATGATGTATACAAGGAACAACTTTTTAGACATTGTGTCTGCTTTATTAGCGTGTTGTGTAGAGGAATTTCGCATATACACTAATTTACTATGTTATCGACAATTGCCATTAATTGTTATTGTATAATATCATATCATGTAATGTATATAATTGTGTAAGATTGTAACATATTATGTTATGATATGGAGGAATAAAAATATCTCTCTCTTATGCGGAAGATTCGCGACACTAGCCGGCGATTTCCGGAAACCTACGGATAATTTCGTGACTGCTGATAAAGAAACCAACGTGTTATTTTTTTTTTTTGCGAAAAAAATAACCACAATCGAACTTCATTTTCTCTCACACAAATTGCGTTTTGCAGATATATCACATTCATACCGGGGGGGGGGGGGGGGGGGTCTGCAGATATTTTTCCAGACACAAGGCGGAGTGGGTTGGTATGTCGGGGCTGGAAAAAAATTAGTAATGCAAATTTTTTCCTACACTGAAATTTACTCATTTTTGTCCATAAATATATCATTTAGAACACATTTAGATCCCTGTATGGGGTCTATATACGGTTTGAGGTTCCAATAACGGTTCAGATGCAGGCTTTCTGGCAGACATAACTCGAAGTAGCCAAGTTTGTTAAATCACTTGATAAAGTATGTTTGCCTGTAAAACTGAATACAAATCTCCCGAAACAAAAACGACTACATTCTTGCATTATTTTGTTAGTGTACCACAACTGTTAAAGGGGTACTGTACACAAAGATAGGAGATTTTTTTATTTACTCCCATTGAAATAACTTTCAAGTTAGATTGTGTTCGTGTTATATGAGTTTCGTATAAACCTAATTTAGCGAAGAAAATATTGATCTTGGAAACAAAAATATTACGATTTCAAACTACGCGCCATGTTTTTGACTTTCACCGGAGAAGACGCAGGTCGCAGGAAGAACCGGAAGTTCATTGCTCACAGCTTCGATTGATGCATTCAATCTCTTCCATCGAACAATCTCACTCCCTATAAAATACTTGACGCTTTATTACTCTTGTTTCTTTCTCCTTTTTTTCCGAATCGGTTATAACAGGCCTTCTTTTGCAGGTAACATGTTTTGTTTGCAACTCAATAATGTTCGCGAACGGCCGTCGACAAAAGACACGCAACATATGCTATTTCAAGAACGGTAACTCGTAATGGCATAATTCTCCATTTTATGACTCCAGCCATAAATGAATTTATATTAAATAATTCAATTTTACTTTTACGATAGCCTGTTAACCGGAACGTTTTCAGTAGACATCGTCGACTTAAATTAGTTATTTTATAATATAATATCCATATTAGATCGCTATTGTCACCGGGAATTTATTGAAATTGGGGTACAGTACCCCTTTAAGAACACGGGCTAATTGATATATGTGACTAAAACAATATTATGTCCGCATGATCGTGTCAATATATGGTATGTATATGTTGTTGTCATTCGTTGGACTCAATTATTACCAAAAAAGATATATTATATTTTTATACCTCAATTATAATAATAAGATTACAGCCATGACATGTACCTTTATATACATGGAGCTCATGACAGCGCGTCAAACCCGTTTCAGGGTGCATGGACAATTTACCTCATTAAATCTCAATATCGTGGTCAGCATTCATGGGAAGATTGTCGAGCAGTTTGAACATTCAAATATGAGCCAGTAAGATCAAAGGTTTTATTAAATAAGTTATATTTGGCTGCGAAAGATGCACGATTCGAAGTGATGCATGTAAAATAGACAGGTTTCATAAGGTTTTCTAACGTTTTCTTATATATTTTTAAGTGGCGATATATTTAAAAAAAAATAATATTAAAGGCATATTCATGAATCAGTTGTCATAATCATGCCATTGGTATAATGTGGGTTTAGCCGCGTAGAACTATTTGCCCTGTGTCGGCGATATGCGTATATACTACACAAACAGTAACCCATATAGTGCTATTATATCTCATCCTTCCAGACATCAAACCATAGTTTCTCTATATATATATAGCATACTGACTGGATCTGGACCCCCGATCAGTCACCATGCACATTGCTACACAATACGCATGGACCTGGAAGTCACCTGGTTTTAACACTGCATTTTACAACAATATCACGCTCAAAATTATGCTGCACGGAGTTAGATTTGGTGTTTGTACAGGTTTATGCACAGCTTGTTTCAGAGAATAAAGTGCATTGAGTATATTAATATAATTGAAGCAGATTGGGATAAAATTGTTTCACGCCATTTTTTTTTTATCACTAGTCAATAATAATGGTGAAGATTAAATGATATGGTAGGATGGCACAAATATTTAGCATTTTAATGACTTGTTAAATAGATAGTTGAACAGGTTTGGAAACAATAGTGAATAACGAATGCATTTGGGATGGTATTCCCAAATAAAACAATTTAAAAAAAGCATTTAAAGGCTGAGGTGTGAGTCCCAAATTTTGCCGAGACATTTTTTTTTTGATTGACAGTTGGGGGGGGGGGGGTGGTGGGATACATTTAGGTAGGAAATTATATATTGGAGCCTCCTGTATGCAAATTTTTTCCAGACCCCCCTGTTCATACTATCATTATACTATACCATTAATATATTCTTGAGGAAATGCCCATAATTTGTAACAGTTATTTCTAAATTATAACCTACAACGAAGGCCATCCGTGCCTTTAAATGAGTGCGACTTCTGGACACACTATAAATGAAACCCGTTCTCAAATATCTTCGACCAAGGCCACCAGTGCACGTGAATTATGTTCATGATGTCGTTTGACGTTAATAGCGCGGTTTTCGTTTAATTGACAGATCGCGGTCGCTGATCATAATCTTGACAAATTGCACTTAAATCGCTGCACGCTAAAAGCCGGAAATTTCACAAATGACGAGAAAGATAACGCACGCCAGGATACAAGAATCGCAGGGGATTAATCTTAATCCGATTTCATTGCGGTCACGATAATCCCACTGCTTGCACTATGAATGTTATTAGAATTCTATTAGATGATTGATGAATGTCAACCAGTGGTTTGGCGTTATGCTGCCCTAGAAGAGATATAATCAACCAGAATTGTGGCAGCATTCTTTTCACGTTCTCTCTAATTTATTGGCTGCAATGAAATTCTCGAAAAAATTACATAAAATGAACAACAATTGCGCGATGTTTCTTCTGGAATGTTGCTAATTTTATTCAGGGCACGTTCTGATAAAACAGAGCTGGTCGCGAAACTAAACCCCCGCGGAATATGAAACTAGCGCTGCCATTTGCAGCGCAGGCGTTCGAACAATAATATCGTGCGTTTCCGATGAGAGGCGTCAACTCTATCTGTCGCTAAATCACCCGATACGCATAGCATATCAATATATACATAAGGTATTTGTGGTTCAAATACGCCACATATATATAGGGTATTTGAGTGGATCAGACTGATGTCATGCTCAATACGCTACGTAAATATACTTATTGAGCGTTCTATACATTCTAAACCGGGCGGTCCGGACCGCCATCTTGGATCGTATGATCGTCGCTTCACAAGTTTGACGGCTTCTAGTGTCGTTGAATTGCAAAGTTTCACTATCGTTTTGGTCTAGTTTTGAAAATATGAATAATATTTATTTATATTAAATCCCAATTCGCAGTTATCTCAGTTTCCCCCTAACTATCAACAGAGAATGTGTGATAAGACTGACATACGCAGTTATATATACTTATTTCAGCTTCCAGTGTGATACAGCCTATTACATATTCAGTGGCGTATATACCTGTGAGAGGGCAACGTACTGGTCAATATATATGGATTTTTTTAAAGTTCAACTTGACTTGTCAAGTTTGAGATATTGCCATGGGTTCATATCCGTCGTCTGTGTGTTCGTCAACAATTTCCATTACATATATATGGACTACAGGTCTCACCATTGGTCGGATCATTATAAAATTTGTCATGGTTGTTGACATTGACACGTAGATGAAAATGAGTCATTTTGGGGTAAATCGAAAAAAAAAACATGGCCAACAGCCGTCATCCTGGATTTCACAATTCAATCCAATGGCACAGGCTACAGCCAGGTCGTATATACCATTTGTCTGATGATAATGAAATTTGTCGTGGATGTTGACATTGCCATGAAGATGAGAACGAGTCATTTTGGCGTCAATCGGCAAAAGAGCATGACCGCCGTCGGCCATCTCGGTTTTCAGTATTAAACAATGTAAATACATAAGCACGGGCTACATGCCGTACCATTGGGTTGATGATTATGAAATTTGTCACAGCTGTTGACATTGCCATGTAGTTGGGAACGAGTCATGTTGGGGTCATTCAACAAAAAAAGATGGCGGCCAGCGGCCATCTTGGTTTTCAAAATTCAATCCATTAGCACAGACTACAGGCCTGAGTGTTCATCTGATCATGAAAGTTGTCGTGGATGTTAATATTGACATGTAGATGGGAACGAGTAATTTTGGGGTCATTCGACCATAAAACATTGCCGCTGGTGGATTTTGCTCTTTGTGTGGCTAAATCCTTTGGCACAGACTACAGGTCGTAGCATTTAACCGGCTGTTACAGTATTAATTTTCCCACAAAACTTTTCACACAAAATGATATATTCAGGTTAAAAAATGCATTTTTTTTCGGGCGGAATAGAAAAAATAAAGAAAATAGCGCCGCTAGGCTTTAGGGAGTGCGCGAGAGGGGTCGTGTAGACCCTTCTCGCAGGTGGGGGTCCGGGGGGCCTCCCCCGGGAAATTTTTGGAAAATGTAGAAGCTTGAGAAGCATTCTGAGCATATTTCTGAGTAGCATTCTGCGAATGTTAATTGGACCAAAATTAAAGCAATATTAGTCCGGGAGCTGATAGGGTACCCCTGTACCCCCCGTGATTCAACTTCACCCCACTAATTTTCTTCTTTATTAGTCCCTCAATTTTAAAGTAATGTTAGTACGAAACAAAACGTGTCTGTACAATCACCAGGCAGGATGGGATGGCGTCCAATATGGACGCCGTTTTTCAGAAGGATGCAAATTATAGTGAGAAAATCTTGTAAATGTATACAAATGTATATATTTTTAGCTCAACTTTACTTTGTAATGGCTTGGTATCCGTCGTCTGTGTGTGCGTTTGTGTGAAGCGTCAACAATACAGGCTACAGGTAATACCTTTGGTCGGATCATTATGAAATTTGTCACAGCTGTTGACATTGCCATGTAGATGGGAACGAGTCATGTTGGGGTCATTCAACAAAAAAAGATGGCGGCCAGCGGCCATCTTGGTTTTCAAAATTCAATCCATTAGCACAGACTACAGGCTTGAGTGTTCATCTGATCATGAAATTTGTCGTGGATGTTAATATTGACATGTAGATGGGAACGAGTCATTTTGGAGTCATTCGACCATAATACATTGCCGCTGGTGGAATTTGCTCTTTGTGTGGCTAAATCCTTTGGCACAGACTACAGGTCGTAGCATTTAACCGGCTGTTACAGTATTAATTTTCACACAAAACTTTTCACACAAAAT
The DNA here is from genome assembly GCA_032622095.1 of Siphonodentalium dalli. Taxonomy (NCBI): domain Eukaryota; kingdom Metazoa; phylum Mollusca; class Scaphopoda; order Gadilida; family Siphonodentaliidae; genus Siphonodentalium; species Siphonodentalium dalli. The sequence continues at coordinate 70,366,191 of CP136068.1, forward strand.
GATATATTCAGGTTAAAAAATGCATTTTTTTTCGGGCGGAATAGATAATGGAAAAGTAAATAGCGCCGCTAGGCTTTAGGGAGTGCGCGAGAGGGGTCGTGTAGACCCTTCTCGCAAATTATAGTGAGAAAATCTTGTCAATGTATACAAATGTATATATTTTTAGCTCAACTTTACTTTGTAATGGATTTGTATCCGTCGTCTGTGTGTGCGTTTGTGTGAAGCGTCAACAATACAGGCTACACGTAATACCTTTGGTCGGATCATTATGAAATTTGTCACAGCTGTTGACATTGACATGTAGATGGGAACGAGTCATTTTGGGGTTATTCAGAAAAAATTTCAATCCATTAGCACGGGCTACATTTCGTGCTGTTCGTCAGATCATCATGAAATTTGTTGTGGATGTTAATATTGATATGTAGATGGGAACGAGTAATTTTGGGGTAGTTCGGTTAAAAAAAAACATGGCCGCCAGCAGCCATCTTGGATTTTACTCTACTAAATCCTTTCGCTTGTCATGGCTGTTGACATTGACATGTAGATGGGAGTCATTTTGGGGTCATTTGGCCAAAAAACATGCCCGTCAGTGGCCATCTTGGATTTCAAAATTCAATCCATTAGCACGGGCTACAGACCATACTGTTTGTCTGATCAGCATGAAATTTGTCGTGGATGTTAATATTGAGATGTAGATGGGAACTAGTCATTTTGGGGTCATGCGGCCATAACACATTGCTGCTGGTAGCCATCTTGTATTTACTCTTTGTATGACAAAATCCTTTGGCACAGTTCACATTGACATGTAAATGGGAAATGAGTCTTTTGGGGTTATTCGGCAAAAAAAACCTGGCTGCCAGCGGCCATTTTGGATTTCAAAATTCAATCCATTATCATGGGTTACAGGCCATACTGTTTGTCTGATCATCATATTTGTAATTTATGTTAATATTGACAATTGGATTTTACTCTTTGCATCACTGAATCCTGAATGGCACAGGCTATGGGTCGTACCTTTGGTCGGATCATCATGAAATTCGTTACGGATGTTGACAATGACATGTAGATGAGAACGAATCTTTTTGGGGTAGTTCGGTCATAAAATATGGCCGCTGGCATTCATCTTGGATTTTATTCTTTGCATGACTAAATACTTTGGTACGGGCTACAGGTCGTACCTTTGTTCGGATCATCATGAAATTTGTCATGGTTGTTAAAGGTACTCAATCCAATAAAACTCCTCTGAATTACTATTTCAATGGCTTCGGGGGTCCAAGATATTTGATTCGAGTCGAGGAAGCCACCCATCAAAGCTCAGATGTTTTAGATATTGATTTTAGAAATCTATTATTTTTCATTATCGGGAAAACTTTCTGGCCCAGAACTCAGTCAAAATTGCGTTATTATTACCACTTGATTCTAGAGTTATGCATCCTTGTCTGTTTGAATAGTGTTTTGGTGTACACATCTCGAGCAGATTACGAAGTTGAAGGCAATTATTAGTACTCATCTCGAGAAAATAACAAATTTCAAAAATCAATATCTAATAACTCTGAGCTTTGTTTGATGGGTTCCTCAACTCGAATCAAATATTTGTTACCCCAAAAGCCAAAGAAATAGTAATATAGGACCCTCTGATCGGATTGTTGTTGTTGGAATCTGTTGAGATGGGGACCCTCTGGTCGGATTGATTACCTTTAACATTGAAATGTAGATGGGTTAGAGTCATTTTGGGGTCATTCGGCATAAATCTTGTCTACTGGCAGCCATCTTGAATTTTACTCTTTGCATGACTAAACCCTTTGGCACACCCTACAGTCCACTTCCCTTATCCAACCATCACCAAACTTCATTTTAATCTTGATTTCGATCTACTAGATGGAAGCTATCAAATGTTTTTGAATTTCACTGGACTAGATAGCCGTCAGCAACCATCTTGGATTTTACTTTATATATATCTCTTCATGTTGATAATCTAGTATTACTTAGCCGTTTCAACTAAGGAAGAAAATTAGTGTGGTGAGGTTAAATCATTGGTGATCAGGGTTACACTATCAGCTCCCGGACTATATGCATTGTCATTTTCAACCAATGTACTGCGAATCCACCAAACACAGTATAACTGAAGTCATCTTGGAATTTTGTTTTAGCATGACTAAATCCTCAACATGGCATATAGCCATAATTTTCATGCAATTGATCTCAAGCCCCTTATGAAAATATACAATAGTATTTGCGTAATAATACTATGGTATAAAGTGGTATTACTATGGTAGATTGATTGATTTGGGTTTAACGTCATTTTAGCAACAAAGCCATATATGGTAGAACATAGAACACTACAGTTAACTATAATACAGTATGAAATACTATGCATCAATCATAGTACTCCTGGGACCTTTACTATATTATGTTGTGGTAATGCTATAGTAACCAATGATGGTATACAAGTGCACTACAATATACCTATACATGTATTATACTATAGTACGCTATGCATCAATCATAGTACTACTGTGATTTTTAGTATAGTATGTTGTGGTAATACTAGTGTCCCATGGCATAGTATACTACAGTATAACTATATACAGTATGACATAATAATAAGCAGCAAGCATAGTACTCCTGGCATTTTTACTATAGTATGGTGCGGTAATACTACAAACAAATTCATCTTTTATAATTGTAAGACTGATGTTGATCACCAAAGCAACTTTTGAAGAAATACCATTGTTAATATGATATTGAGACCATCAAAATGATGGGGGTGGTCTTCAAAATCCCAAAACATCACATAGTATTACTCTAGTAAAAATATAATATTTCAATAGTACTGATTAGTATCACTATAGTTTTACCATACTATTTCACAATATCATATTACATAACTCATGTGTTTCCTGTCTCTTTTTCGAGAAGAAAATCACGTTTCGTTAGTTAATCAGTACAAATCTATTGAGTACCTGTTGATATACTCAAATTAATAAAATGAGGCAAGAATATTGTTGTAACTAAGTCGGCTAAGTCAAGCAGTGTTTCACCCCTTAGGTAATCACATATGCCATTCATGACCTCCACTGTTTTGTCTCAAATGTTAAGGCTTCTAAAAGCTACCATCGATAAGTATCACTATAGTTTTACCATATTAATACTATAGTTTTACTATATTATTTCTGTAGTAAAACAATAAAGTAATACTGTAGTAATACTATAGAAAACAATTGTCAGAATCTTCATAAATACAATAACACAATAGTAACTGGTAATACTGTAGTAGAAGTGTATTTAATATAGTAAAACTTGTACATTATTACAAGTATATTTTTAATAGAGTATTATTTGGAGTGTTTACATGGTAATACATAGTACGGGTGTACAGTTGTCCAAATTACCATGTTATATTTTAGAATGGTATTTTTACAATAGTATTTTTCTTAAGGAACTTCTTATGGAACCTCTCTCCAAGTTGAACTGCAGTTTCATTGAAACATTAATTTACTGAAGTGCAAATAATAGGGGTCATGTTGGCTGACATAAGTGCAAATATTTATGCTGAAGCGCAAATCATTTACCCATGAAGTGCAAATCATTTTTGTTGAAGCGCAAATAAATCATATTTACTCTTAAGCATAATTTATTTGGGCTGATATGCAAATCAGTATGAATATGCAGTGAATCCCAGTGATTCCACCTGAACTCAAATTGACTTTGACCAGAATAGATCACTCAAATATAGGCTTAAGACTCCACCATACCATATATGAGATGGACTCTTACTCTAATACTTTGAGTTAAGTCAGTTGGTGTTATATACTTGCGCTTCATCACAAATGATTTACAATTCAGTGTATATCATCTGAGTGTGCTGATGCACAAAGTGTTATTATTAACGATGATGATCCGATTAAACACCTCTAAATTACTATTCCTTTGGCTTCGGGGATAAAACATATCTGATTCCAGTCAAGGAACCCACTCATCAAAGCTCAGAGTGATCAGATATCGATATTTGAATTCTGTTATTTCTTGAGATACGTACATTTTTCTGCCTGGAAAGTATTTGTCAAACCGACCAAATTGTGGACGAAGATAGATAACTCTAAAATCAAGTGGCTTTGTATTGTACTATGACATAAACATTCATCATACAGATATATAGCCTAAGGGACCCCCCTGGCAGCTCAGTTAGTATAGTGCATGGCACATCAGGTCAATATAAGGCACTGGGACACTTTCACTTGTAACGTGTTTGGCTGCCCTTATTTATAATCCATATCCTTATATTCACATCTGTATATACATCACCCCCACCCATCCTGATTTTAACGAAAATCCATATATACGTACCTGATACATGTCATGGTAGTATATACTACCATATCATGATCCAATACGGGTATTAGATGTATTAGTTTTGATGGAATAATGAAGACAAACTAACAACAGTATAATAAGAAAGAGGATTTTATTACTTCATCAAAGTATTGTATTATTCAACAACAGCATTCAAGCTGAGAAAGAAGAGAGAACAATGTATACATGTAATTTGGTCATTGATCCCAGTATTTCTTAAATTGTTAAGACCTAAGTGCAGTACAATGAAATGTATTAACTTTTTCAAAACATCTTTGCATTTTGAGCCCTGGAATTATGCTTACTTCTGTTACAAATCGCTGTCAATTTCAGAGTATCAAATTATGTTCATTATTAATTATCCGATAAACTTTTATGTAAATATGGTATTTAACAAGAATGTCAAGATTTGGAACAGCAAATCATAAACTGAAAATTGATGGTTATTTTCTATACTTCAGTGAAGTGGTATATCAGAAAAAAATATTGAACATAATTTGTTTTCATATAATAAGAGTTCCCTTTGATTGACCTATTTCCATTTCATTCAACTTGAAAATAGTAACCCACATATCTGTACATCATGAGGAAGAAATTCATTTTCTATGTTGAATGTGTTAATTGTATAACTTTATGATAAAGTCTTTATCCATTTTAAAAGCAATTTAGAAATGTGACATCTAATAATCAGAAAGTTCTGAGTGAAGAAATAAGGACCACAACTCTGGCAAAAAATAGCGGGTGGAACCCAAATTCAAACTTGATCTGTATTTTGGGCTAGTAAACTCACATACCTTATTTCATTCCATTCAGTTCAGATTTACCGAAGTTATCATCCAGAAATGAAAATTGAGTACAAATTCTAACAAAAAGGGCTGTAACTCTGGTGAAAATTGGTGGGCAAAACCCAAATTCAAACATGATCTGTATTTTGTGTTAGTAAACCAATATACCAAATTACATTATGCTTAGACAAATTAAAGTTATCATCTGAAACGAAAAAAAAGCGAACGGACAGACAGACAGGCGGAAGGAAGAACCAATAACATAATACGTTCTGTTTTTTTTTCAAAATGGGCATAAAAAAATGACATTGAAATTGACTCAGTATGTCAGTATGTCTCTTGAGTGTATGTTAACACATATCGGACATGCACCTGTTTACAAAATATACTGGGGGTATCCAATTTAGCATCATTCAGGTCCAGAAAACCTGAATATTTTCCACATGGTCAGGGTACTGTGGAGGATCCGCTCCTCGAAATATCATTCCGCCCGAGCAAATGCCAATTCCGTTGTGAGTTTTTCCGCTTGTCGATTGAGCATATTTCAAATATACCAGCCGAAAAACTTAAAAACACAGATATAATGTATGTTTAATAACATATTATGTTAATTGTTTACCTCTAGCTTCAACCGGGACATGTTCCCCTATAATTTTTTTTCTTAAAAAGCCAGCAAAATGCTGTAATCGGTGATTTATGTTTTCGCTCCGATTCCTGCCCTGTATGTTCAGTTGTCGCCCGAGTAAGTTCAATTGTCGCCCAAGCAATGCTCTTTAGATTTCAACTAGAAACATCCAGTTTTTCTAACGATAAATGTCTCCATATGACGGCCCTTAGCTTTTGTCTTCAAAATGATGACGAAAGTATTAAAGGGGCATGCATTCAGACTCTTTGAAATTGTGCTGAGCGATCGATATATTGATTAGGAGGGCATATAATCAACGATGATACGAGAGGATAACTATGGTTTTTGACTGAAAACGAGAAATATCATGAACGGGTACAAGCAAATACCGATTGGAAAATTGATATTTGCGTGTACAATTACCCACGAATGATATAATGTGTTCAGTCAAAAGCATGCAGTAGGTTTCCTTTTTGTTATATGCGGTTTGATGATTTCAATTTACAATTATTGCTGTCAGCCGACTGTGTTGCCGAGTTAACTGTAGACGGAATTGCACTTAAGCGCAATAAGAATATTCCTTATTGCGCTTAAACGTAATTAGAGATTCCTTATTGATCTTATGAGAGCAATAAGATCTTCTCTTATTGTGCTTAAGCTCAATTAGAATTTTCTTTATTGCTCTTAAGCACAATTAGGGACTCCTTATTGAGCTTAAGTGAAATAAGACATTGCAATTACATCTGTGGCTCCTCATACTTATTTCGCTTAAGCGCAATTAATATCCCCATCATGAGATCACCCCTCTGTGCAAATAGTAGAATCCGAATAGGCCTTTACACGTGGACAGTCACCAGGTCACAAATAAACTCCACCCATTGCACTATACATTGTATATGTACTACACCATTTGAATTAGCGTTTATGTAATGTGGCTAATTGTACTTACTAGTAAGCGTAGTAAGGAAGATTTTGATTTGACTTTAGCGCAATAATAATATTCCTTATTGCGCTTTTAAAGTGATATTGGAGATTCCTTTTTGTGCTTAAGATCAATAAGATATGCCTTATTGCTCTTAAACGCAATAAAATATTTGCTTAGGCGCAATTATACATTTTCTTATTGCATTTAAGCGCAATTAGATCTTCTCTTTTTGTGCTTAAGCGCAATTAGAGATTCACAAATTTGCCAATTAGGAAAATCAATATTTTTTAATTATATTAATTAGTTGTGTACTGAGCTTACTGCTGCGACGACTCCAATTTGACAAACATTAGTCAAACAAAGGGCTTCGTGAAGTCTAACTTGTTAGGAAACTGTTTTGATATAGGGTGTGAGATTATCATAAATATGTGGCCTTCAGAACTCAGCTTTCAGTGTCAGCAAATAGTTTTGTAAAAGAGTAACTGGAACATATTCCTTGAAGCCACAAGTTTTCAGTTGCTTTGGGTCTCCATCGATCCATGACCATTAAAATTACAAGTGAGGCCATATTCATACTGTACCAATAACTTTGTGTTTTTTTTAATAAAATCTTATTTTTTCCCTTAACATTGGTATCCTTAGGAACAACCATATGCATGCATGCATCATTGCAAAATTTACTCAAAACACTCTGCTGGGCATTTTGTTTGAGTCACTGGTGTAAACATATCATTTGCATTATAGAAGCATCAACATCAGATATAAAACATGATTCATAATTAAAACATTTCAATTCAAATTGATCATACTGCATTAGAATGGAGAATATCAGCTGAGCCTTACTCTTGTTGAAGAGGACCATGATTCAAAACGTTAAAAGTCTTTGAAGGGCTCACCTTCCATCATTTCTCAGCTCCTGAAAAATATAGAATTGATAAATGTTCTGTTTCAAAACCAATTAATACTCGAAAGTATGGAATTTATTTATTTGGGGAAAATATCTCATTTGAGAAATTAGATAGTGACTGATCGACTTGGTGAAATCTAAAATATCAAACACTTCTGCTCAAATATATTTCATGAAGGAGGATGCAATCCGAAAAATGCAATGCAGGGACATCAGGATTAATCATGCTGATAAGATCCATCGACATATGAGTGGTCCAAAGCCGTCTCAATACAAGCAATCTTGCGAGTGTCAGAATTTGGCGCAAGATATGACAACTGCGTACGATACGGCAATCACACATTGTTCAATCTGACCAAGCCACTGTTGTGTGGAACTCACAATTGACCACCGACTGGGTGCAAATACCGTACATCTCTATGTGCTGACAGCGAAACACAGAGTTCCACAAAAATGAGCCATTGACCAACCGATATGAATGGCATTGATAGCACCGATTCACATTATATGTTTATATATATGGTCTAGCTACCTTGAAAATGACATATCATACCATTGTTGTCACATCGTCGCATCGGTGCTATACTGTTCTATATCCATTATTGTTTTGTTTTTGTTTACCACCTGGTTTCCGTATATGTCTGCTTTATTTTCACCATATGTTGTTTTAATTTTGTCCCAGAAAATGAAAAACTAATCTGTTTAAATTGTCTTGCTTTAAATGCCAGTATTATTCTTGTAATTAATTGACATGTGTTTGGAGAAAGAATTACACTTTGCTGAACAATTTAGCTTTTTTTTCAAGTGCTAAAGCGTGGTTCTTAGGTTTTTAAATCATTAGAAAGTACAAAACTTGCACATTATGTCATTTTCTGTATTATTTTAACCAAAGAGTTCTGCTATAATTAAGATTATCTCATATAAGAGAAAAAACACTCTTTCCACCCAAACATGTTGACAGCCATTATTTCCCATTGTCAGTTTGAGATAGAACATTATAATCCTCAAATTTATGCGACCATGTGGTACAAAATAAACTAGAGATGGGCTTGTCCCAGATGGGACTAAGTAATACCCCCCGTATTCAAAATGTTGTTTGAATGAAGTAGCCATTACCATATATTTGGCACTGAAATTATCTCAACAGGTAACCCTAAGCCTAAACCTAACCCTAACCATAACCCCTAACTCTAATCCTAAATTTATTGATCGAATAAAAGCTCGGACAAAATTATGCATGTTGCGAAAACATTTCTAAGTCGAAAAAGGGGGATAACTCCATCAAAATATGTCAGACAGACGTCATAAACGCAGGTGCACAGGTTCCCATGGTACTAAATAACTGTGCCAAAAATGTAGGAATAAAAGCTCGGACAAAATTATACATGTTGCGAAAATTTTCTAAGTCGAAAAAGGGGGGATAACTCCATCAAAAAATGTCAGACAGATGTCATAAACGCAGGTGCACAGGTTCCCATGGTACTAAATAACTGTGCCAAAAATGTAGGAATAAAAGCTCGGACAAAATTATACATGTTGCGAAAAATTTCTAAGTCGAAAAAGGGGGGATAACTCCACCAAAAAAAGTCTGACAGACGTCATAATCGCAGGTGCACATGTTCCCATGGTGGTTGATGTCTGTGCCAAGTTTCACTGAAAATGATCATAAAACGACTGAGAAAAACTCCGGACAAAATTGTGTCCACGGACGGACAGACGGCTCGACGGGCGGACGGACGGACAGACAAGCTGATACCAGTATACCCACCCACAACTCGTTGCGGGGGGGTATAATAAATCAATTCATTGGTTCACAGTAGAGATAGAACAATACAGCACTGGCAGAAAAACTAATTTGGGAGATGGAAAATATTTGCACAGCCTCTTATTCGTATCTGGTACATGATATACTCAATATCTTTTGTTTTTCAGACAGAAAATACCATGCCGAATCGAACAATACCGTCATCTCATTTTCTCACCAAAATGGATATAGAACATTTAGCACCGAGGCGACAACATTGCAACATAATTATGCTATTTGACATGTCTACAAAAGTCAACTTAGGTCAATTTCAAGTAGATACGTTAGAGAGCATTATATATCAGTGGTGCAAAACAAAACTAATATATAGTGCTTACCAGTATTTAAACATAAAATGTGAATGTTTTTATGCATTATGGCCGTGTCAGTATATGGTACGGAGAATGAAGACGTTATAATGTGAAGGGCTGAGTATAAATTTCACTACATGGTGACATATGTGTAGCCATATGGAAATAATATCAAAGTCAACAAATGATAAAATAATTTTCAAAACAATTTACCATAAATTGAAGAGGCAAAAACTGGGACAAACTTATGTTTTTTGGAAAACATTTCTTACATTTCTGAGTCTAAAAAGGGCAATAACTCTGCTAAAAAAAATGATGGCTCCCATATGAAGTTTGGTGATGAATGGATGAGAGATACGTGACCTGTAGGGTGTGCTAACGGAAATTGTTGACGGATCTCTATGGACAATGGACACCAACCCATAGCAATAGCTCAAACTTTACTTTGTCAAGCTGAGCTAAAATTGAATAAAAAATGGCCCATACGTCTGTTGGACGAATCCATAAATCGAGCACAGATTATACCTTGAGCCCATTCAGTGACATTCCAAGTTTGTAGTAATCAATCAAGCACTAGATCTGCCGTTATCAAAATGAAAAAGTCTGTAGATCCAGTAGAAATGGGTGAACTTGGTGTATTTTGTAGTTTCAACACCGCACACCAAATTTCGTTCCATTCAGTCAACATAATCTGAAGTTATCATCCAGAAAGAAAGAAAACCCAAATTTCAAGAGTATAAAGGTCTGTAACTCTGGTATAAATGGGTGGATTGAACAACAATTTATCTTAACCCATATATGTTGTGGTTCTAAAAATGTGTTCCTAATTTCATTCCATTCAGTGAACATTAACTGAAGTCATCATCTGGAAACACCCCCCCCCCCCCCCCAATTTCAAAGTAAAAAAAGGTATCTAACTCTGGTGAAAATGATTTAATTTGTCGACCCATATCTTATGGTTGTCAACCTTCATAAATTTCATTCCATTCAGTTCATATCATATTACATACATGTATAAGTTATCACCTGGAAACAAAAATTAAGCCCAAATTAAAAAAAAAATCCTGACCCCAAAATCGAGCTGGACCTCTATACCATTTAGTCAGTAGAACTACCGTTATCATCCGGAAACCAAATGTTCACAGAAGGACGTCGGATGGCATGACAGACAGATTGATGGATAGACTAGTTACATAATACAGTTTTTTCATATGGCATTGGTGTATAAAATGTTACTAGAGTATAATTATTCCACACCCATTGACATAAGGCATATGTAATCAACGAAATCCCAGCCATTGAATACATAGTAGCGTATACCTCCAGTGGAATATAAGCCGGAACTATTTTCGTTGACATTGTCGCCAAGAAAGATGATGTAAATTACGTCAACGATCAACTTCTGGTGATTTTTCATAAGACATAAATCACAATAGAGGTAGCTATATTATCAACAAAGTTGACAGTCATGGATTGAACTTATCTGACACAACTGTGTAGAATAAATACAGAACACAACTTGCATCATAATCTCTAATCTATTATTGAACTTGTTGCAACAGCGCATAGTTACATTCCAGCGTGAAATATATCCATGCACCATCCGCAACTCATTCGATAAAAGATTCCTGACTAAGGGTCAGACGCACGTTTTGCCAAAATTTCCTGGTATTTAAAAATGGATTCTGTCTATGTATACAATTTTCTCGAAATCTGTTAGGAATTTCTTTGTGAAATTTGGTACAAGCGATTATTGTGACAATATTTAAGAACCATCAACCAATTTGATAATATAACCTCATTTACTTTACTTTTGTGCCATATGGCATGAAAAATATTTAAAATTTCACTGTAAAACACTGTGTAAAATAGATTTTTTTCAAAAGTGCAGTTCATGTGATATTATATCTCAAGATCATGAGAGGAGACTTAACTAGAGATGTGACTGTCCCAATGGGACTAATGTACGTCTAGGGATACCCCCCGTGTTTTTAAAACACTAAGATGTTTCAAATGTCAGTAAACATTTAGTTAAAATAATAAAATAACAGATTCCCATTGCAGGTGCATAACCCTAACCCCTAACCCTAATCCTAAACCTATTGACCGAAAAAGGTAGGAATAATGTTGCGAAATGTTCCAAGTCGAAAAAGGGGAATAACTCCACCAAAAAAAGTGAGACAGATGTCATAATCCTAGGTGCACAGGTTCCTATGGTACTCAATTTCTGTGCCAAGTTAAAAAAAAATTTACCTAAAGATATAGGAATAAAAGCTCGTATCAAATTATAAACTTTGCAATAATTTCTAAGTCGAAAAAGGGGGATAACTCCACCAGAAGTCATAATAGCAGGTGCTAATAAGGTTCCCATGGTGGTTGATGTCTGTGCCAAGTTTCATGGAAAATGATACAAAAAACGACTGAGAAAAACTCTGGACAAATTTATGTCCACGCACGATGGACGGACGACGGACAAGCTAATTACAGTATACCCCCACAACTTCGTTTTCGTTGTGGGGGGGGGGGGGTATAATTATTCTTTATTTGTGAAATTTAATGATTATTTTCATTAAGAAAGGCAACTACCCATAAATAATTATCAAAATTTGAGGATTTTCATGCCATGTCTGTTGTTCAATGAACAATTGGGCTGAGATGAGTTGTGGGTCATGGGTTCATGAATTATTCTAACAGTTCTTGGTACCGAAAGGGGAAAAACTAAAATAATATTTTCAACCTCTCAAATGTATTATAATCCCTTGTGCTCAGATTCTACATACAATAAAGATGAAGATTTTGCCATTTTGACTGGATTTATGAAAAGCGTGCGTCTCCCCCTTAAGATGCACTTTGTGTTCTGTCTATGTACTAGTATACAATACACTACTAGTGCTGAATTATTCAATTAGATTATACGCACTTGTAAGAGAGTTGCTATCTGTTCCTTTCTTTCTGTCACTCTGACTCATTTGATAATACTATATAGTCCAAGTTAACATGTGAATGATGTGATATTCGGAATAACTGAAAGATTAAAAAAATCCAATCTATTAACCTTTTGGCTGCTAATATGTCAGTACTCGGTATGGATGTTAAAATGTCACACAGTGTGCCATACGTGAGTACGAACCTACTACAGCATACATGGGGTTGCTCATTATTAATAGCATCAACTAAGAGACATATTACATGGGAACAATTGTATCTTATAGTTTGATAACGTGTATAATCTTCCAGGATTGTGAATGAGAAAAGCCATTTCACAGAGTCAGTGTTAATGTTTTTCGATATTCCCGTTATATTTTTCGAAGTACATTATTGGACTATAATGTCAATGGCTTTGCACACAATATCAGTCAGCAGTGAAGAAGTTAATAATATAAGTTATCTATAGGTTGTTTCCATATTGGCCGAGTTATGAGGCCGACATCTGTCGTATTGGCCTGAGGCCACAGGCCGGGGGGCTAATACGACAGACCGACGCCTCATAACTTGTTTATGGAAAAAAAATTATACCAACCGGGAGAGATGATAAAACTGTTTTCCCACCGGTGAGATAACTATAGCTAAGCTCTCCCTCAGAAACCAAAATAATAGTCAAATTATAAGCCAACAAGGACCATAACTCTGGTAAAAAGAGGCGGACGGAACCAAAATTTGAACTTGACCTGTATATTCATGAGTAATCGATATACAGTAATGCCCTAAGTAATCGACTCCTTAAACACAGCAGAATTATGGGTAACTTTTCAGGATTTAGTCGGAAATATGACTTGTTGCCATTCATCGGAAAGCTCTCGGGATGAGTGGCAACAAGCCATATTTCCGACTAAATCCTGAAAAGTTACCCATAATTCTGCTGTGGTTAAGGGGTCGATTACTTAGGGCAATCAGATAAAATGTCATACCATCAATACCAATAATTAGATAGTGGTGGCAGGAAGATGACCTGAAAATGACACCTGTCAATTCTCATGTTTTCTTGAAAGAAACATTTATGTACTTGTTCGGGTGCGTGAAACTGATTAGTTAGTATTCAGCTACTATGACAACTGGATGAATGTAACATTCTACTAACATCGCCAAATTTTTGAAGCTAATCAACCATACCACTCCATAGAAAACATCGTCTGAACTACACTCAATTGTAAATATTTTCTACTCGATTCGGGACACATCTATCTGCTATATTAAAACTAACAAAAATGATTTTGCCATCGAGAGTCACTGCATTTTATTCATCTTTTAGAATGACAGTGTGTGTTGTCAATTTGGATATACTATTTGTAAAAAATTACTACTTTGAACAAGAGTATTCTCCATTTCTATTTGATTACCATACAGGAGTGTTTCTCATCACTTTAAACTTTTTGTATCATACTATTATTATTATTATTATTATCTGATTCTGAAACTAAATTTATCACATGGAAACCAAAATAATGGGCAAATTCTAAATTGACAAGGACCATAACTCTGGCTAAAATGGGTGGACCAAACCCAAATTCGAACTTAAGCTGTATTTTCATGTGAGTTATCCACATAGGAAATTTTAAAACTATCAGATAACTAAAACTATATATAAAGTGATAATCCAGAAATCATCTGGGACAGACGGACGGACTTCTGATTTCTATAGTCCCCGAAAAGAAATTTCAGGAGATAATAAGCTAAAGTGTTCACAGAAATTTATGTACACTTTACCAGGAAACAAATGGAAATCTTGTTTGTGTATTGGTATATAATTACCCAAACTTTACCAGAAAAAATGTAGTGCTTCACAGGAGATGGGTTTTAATATATGCTCCCGTCCCTCCTGCTATGATGAGTATGTGGAGTTTGTGGACTGTAATCATTATAGCACTAAAGTCAACATTTTTTTAAACAATCTGAATGTTACTTTTGCTAGTAGCAAATACTATGGAGTGAAAATAAAAGCAGAAGATATGTTCTGGGTACAGTAAGAATTCCATCCAAAAAGGAAAAAAAAACATTAACTTTCATCAATCATATTTATGCATTTCATTAATTGTAATATATTGTTATGGGTCGCACATGTCTTAACTCAGAAGTCTAAAATGCACCCACCTGATAACTTATGAGTGTTAAAAACTTCTTTCATCAAAATTGCTGCTGTGAAGAACTGTATAATATTTTTTGCTGTATTTTTCATTCATAAATGTGTGATACCATTGAAAACAGTTTTAACAGCAACGCTAAGCCGTAGAAAAATATATTATCCAGAAACCAAAAGCGAACGGACGCAGAGATGAACCAATAACATAACATGTCCCAATTTTAAAAACGGGAGTATAAAAAGTGAAAATAATCTATTCAACTATTGAAGGGTGCTTGATGTCAAGTTTATTCTAAAACTGCGTGTTTTAGCTGCAAAAATAGTGGAATATCTTGTTTGATTGATATGTATGTTCATTTCTTTAACAAGTTTCCACAGAAATATTTTGGTAAAATTTTGTCATTAAACCATTGCTTAAAATGCAGTTTTCTTCTATGATTTTGGTGATTTGTCAACTGCCAAATGGGTCATGAATTTTATAACCCAATACAAACAATAACATGAACCAATGTCACATCTTCTTGACCTAGATGACTAAAATTATTAGAACAGGCGTGCATGCCTTTAAGAATATGGCCACAGACTAATCGATTGATAATTCACAGGTGGCATATTGGGCTAACTCACATTGCTGCATGGTATTAATTATATCCAAACCAGTCAAGAATCCATATATTTTTTGGGACACCCCAGGGTCAATTTAATTTTTTAATTTGTTATAGTTATACTGGGTAGTTTTTGTATAGCATTCCCTACCAATACTATTTTTTTATTTTAAATTGGTTAGCAGAAATTGGAAATTGCATTGCAAGTCGTGATACAAATTCAGTTAAATCGAGCTCTGAGGAATTTCGGGACATTTGGCCTTCCAGAGTTCTGGCGCCCTCACCTGTAACAGGTTTCAAAACAGCCCTGGATCGTTCCCTGATCCTAATTTCAGAAAAATTATTTATGAATATAAGAAATGAATGTAGTTTGAGTGTGTTTTATTGAAGAGTATGGCGCTGTGGCCCATTGGAGCACATTCAAGTGTGAACCGCTTCAAATAATGACTGCAGGGCCATACCATTCAATAAAACACTAACAAACTATATTTATTTCATAATTTTCTTTGTCTGGGATAATCATTCCATTCAATATGCCCATTCCTGGCCGGCAGAAATTAATAAAATCCACCAATGTTTGCAGGAATGTCTTCTTTAATTGTCATTGAAACTATAAATAATCACTTACAAGTCACATCTAGCAGTTCCAAAACTTCTAATTCTGTACATAGACCTCTGACCACATGTATATACACCATTCTGAAATGACAAGGGCAGATAAATTATTTTAGAATGAAATTATGTAAAGTACAAATAGCTTTGGTCATGATGTTGATTGCTATGTTGAAAATGATATATAACAATCTATTTAAAGGGAGACTGTACCTAAATCCAGCCATATATGGGGCCATCTCTTATTATACTCAACAGAAATGATCTAATCTATATACCGGTATATAAAAACCTGCCATCTGTGAGTGTATCTTTGTGTGTGTGAGGGTGTGTGTGTATAACTCGGTCATGTTTTTGGCGCATTTATTAACTTTTCAACCATGGGCCCAATGTGGCCCAGATTTGGATCAAGGCCTACTAGTACTAGTAGTACATGTATATTGGGTTATAAAAGATGACTCACAAAAATGGTCTTTTTTTAAGGCGTCATGGTTTATTGACAGGCCGACAAGAATGATTAACAGCCCAAGGGCCTATTAGAGGCCCGAGATGCAGCCAAGGGCCACTAATAGGCCCGAGGGCTGTTAATAATTCTGGAGGGCCGTTAATAAACCATGACGCCAGACAAAATCATGTTATTACTATTATTACCACTCTGTCCTCATGTGATCACGTGATCGGTGACTTTACCGGAAGTGGGTGTTAATGGAACAAAGCCTCATTAACACCCGCTTACGCTCAAATTCGCCTCAAAATTATGGAATCTTAATATCGTGCGGGTAAAATACTGACTTACTATAAATCTACAAGAGAACGCGCTCTAAAGTGGTAATAATCATTTGTTGTGCTGTGGTGAAATATGGTCCCAGCCATAAGACTTTGTGTAAGTGGATGTTCATTCAGACTTGTCAGCTGACAAGGAGTCTTGAAAATAGGAAAGAGAACAACCACATTGAAGACGAATGACAAACGATGACAGACAGTTGTGCCGTGGCCAGCAATGTGGAGACTGGTACATGTGCGTTATAGTCCAGTGCATTTATGGTTTCACCTCAAACTAATTGCAACACAAAGTTTCTCATGGGAATAAGTGCTTTAACCCTTTACCCAACAGAAGGGCCCTGTGCCAATGCATTCTCTTATATATGCGAGTCGACCATAGGTCGCCTCGCATATATAAGAGAATGCATTGGCTTAACACATTAAAAATTATAAAATTGTTAAAGAATGTAAGAAAAAATGGTAAAAAGTGTTAAAAAAAGATTTTTTTTAGGCCAATGCATTCTCTTATATATGCGAGGCGACCTATGGTCGACTCGCATATATAAGAGAATGCATTGGCACAGGGCATAACTGTAACTATCACAATGTGGTCAAGGAGCCGGTTCCAATGATATCCATATTGGTATGGTTCTATTGAGACAGACTGAAGATATTTTAGGCTGTTGAAGCTTTATTTGGCCGGTTTTGGCCGGTTTTTTGGGTAAAGGGTTAACCAATCACAAACAACATACTAAAAATCAAAAAGAATCAAGAAATGCGAAATTGATGAATTTTGTAAAATAAATTTGTCAAAATTTGATATTAAAAAATACTAAACTTATGGCTTTTCAAGAATGTTTATAAAAAACTATATTTCACAATGCCTTCCATTTATATATCCAATTTGTAGAGTACACAACCCTGATTACGGAACAGAAAATCTTTCCCAGATACGTTGAGTATTTTTTTAGTTATGTGCCTCCAAATTTGGAGTTTATCTAATTTCGGAGCCTCAATTTCTCAAAATTAGTTAAAATCCTTTTTTTATGGTCTTGTATTTTAAAAACTAAAGAAAAATGAAGGAATTTCTTGTTGTTTTAGTCATTTCCTCTCTAGGTTGTACACAAAATATGTTCTCTTTATGCATCTATGATTGAGAGGACAAAAATATTCTTAAACAAAATGTGTGTTCCACCATTGTATGGACAGCCAAATTTGCCTGTCGTCCAGACCAGCGTGATGAAATAGCATATTTGAGGTCATACAACTTAATAAATATATATCCATTTTCCCTTTATTTCTCATAATCACTTAAGTATACATGGTTAAACACACTGTGAAGGAAATTCCAGAAAATTAAATTATGGCCCTTTGAATCTTGAGAATTGACTCTTTTATAAAAAATGCCATTTTGGGTGTTTTTGTCCATTTTTAAAGGTTTTTGTGAAAATTGTGAAAACAATGTGTGTTTAATGTGTACAATCATTTGAACTTTCCTCCTAAAACACTTCAGTGTCGATATAATAGCCTTAATTATATTGGATATGCCAATGAATGTCACTGAATTTCACAAATTTTTTTGGAAACTGATGCCAAATTTGAATATCTGAATATAAATGGGGTAGGGGAGCCATATTGACAAAATCTCAGAAAACATGGACCTTGATGCATAAAACTTTATTATCACCAGCTCCTACAATCATTATTATTTGATGCAGAGTATACTGCTTCCTGTTTTGATGTTCATATTTAGAGCTACGATCCTTTTTGTTGCAACTTGATGACGAAATGGTGAATTATTTCCGGGTTGTTCTATATAACAAGCTCATAAAGTTCTAAATAAACCTCCACTAAACTACCGGTACTAAACTTTTTATTATGCAAGAATAATCTACACAAAATGGAATAAAACAACCCTTTGTCTCCAATGACTAGAATATGGCGGCAAGATCATAGCCTTTTGTGATTTGCACTGATTTCACCTACCCCATTATCAATGTTCAAATATGGAGTAAGTTTCTTGAAAAACATGTGAAATCCAGTGACTGTTCAATGTTGAATTAGCATAACCAGTGTAATCCTATTTTTCCAACACTAAGTGTTTTAGGAGGAACATTCAAATGATTTTACACATTGAACACTACGGTAATTGTATTCATTGTTTATATTTACTATTTGTGCCAGAAAAACATTAAAAATGGACAAAAACACCCCAAAACAGTCCAAAATGGCATTTTTTGGAAAAGAGTCAATACTAAGGATTCACAGGGCCGTAAAGTTGATTTTGGCACATCTTTAGCAACTCCAGCACAGTGTATTTAACCTAGTACACTTACATGTAAGAGGTTATGAGAAATACAGGGCATATGGATATCAATTTATTGAGTTGTATGACCTCAAATATGCTATTTCATCACACCAGTTCTGTGTCACAAGGCAAGTATGGCAAAGTCCATAGAATGGGACACACATTTTGTTCTCAATCATAGATGCATGAAGTAATAATTTTTTGTGCACAATATATTGAGGCAACTAATACAACAGCAAGTCATCCCTTCATTTTTCTCTAGTTTTTAAAATACTAGACCATAAAATATGGATTTTAGCTAATTCTTGGAAATTGAGGCTCCGAAATTAGACAAACTCCCAATTTTGGAGGCACATAACTCGTAAAATACTCAACGTATCTGGAAAATGTTTTCTGTTATGTAATCACGATTGTGTACTCAACAAAAAGATATATGAATCGAATGGAAAGACATGTGAAATAAAGTTTTTTTATAAACATCATTGAAAAGCTATAAATTGAGTCATTTAGTTTTACCAAATTTTTATTTATTTCACAAAATTTACCAATTTCGCTTTCTTGATCCTTTTTTATTTTTAGTGGGCCTATGTTGTTTATATTTGGTTAATAGACATAATCCTGCTCAGAAACATTGTGTTGCAATTAGTAATTTAGTTTGAGGTTTGGCACTGTTTTCTCATAAATGCGCTGGACAGTGGACTATTAGTATTACTAGTACTATAGCCTTTAATTTATCAACAATGATGACAACATCTTGGACCGATTGTGCTATATTTATATGATCTTGATAACATGTCGTTCACGATCATAGACGAATAAAGATTCGAATACGCCCAATAATGACTATGACTCTGTACCATTGCAAGTTAACAGATACCACGAAATTGTGTAACTTCAAGTATAAATTTTGAGCAAAGGTGAAAAGTAATCACTATGACACTAGTCACCAAAAGAATAGTTGAATAGTTTGTGAGAATCTAAGTTCTATAACGTATGTTATACTTACAATTCAAGTCTAAAGCGATGCGTTATTCTCACTCTCAGTGTCTTTCCGAATCTTCGTGTTAACCTTGAATTTGTTTTACCAAAACTTCATATTATATGTACGCAGTAAACAATGACGTTTTACACTCACGAGTTCCCAAAATGAACATTTACTTCCTGGTTTTTCATAAATATAAAGTGATTCTTTCTCTGTAAAATAATATTGCAACATGTCATCATGATGTTCTTAGTAAAACACATTCATAATAAATTCATTTTAATTATGAAACAGTTTCATTATAAGATAAAGGCAATTATGTCCACTATGAACCCTTTGAAAAGAGTCCATTGTCTCAACGTTGCACACAAGCACACGGGTTTTTATTTTTAGTCCTATATATCGCTCAAAGTTAAGTAAATTATCTAGGCATCCGTACATTCTCTTGATAAGTCGTGTTTCTGAATGATGTGAGTTAGTTTTAGTGTAACATGTTGCTATGTGTATACACATCGTTATATATTATACCTTGCAATTAATATGCAATATGAGACAGATCGAATCAGACAGCGAATTAACGTGGTGTACAAAATCATGCAATTTATTCGAAGCTGAGTAATTTCGAAATGGTGAACCCAAACTATGTGATATTTAAAGATCAATATGTAGCAGTAAGTTAGGCAACTATACTGAAAAATAGATATATGCATACCCAAACTGACCCACACGTTATATATATCTACCGCGCGTGTACACACGCGGGGATTAAATTACGTATGAGGAGAAACCCTCCAGAAATGTTACCCTGTATAGCCTAAGATAATTTCATGTTCATTTAGAGCAATATAGCGGTTGTATCTAGCTCAGAAGAGTATTCCTAGCTATCCATTAATTTTGCAGAATTATGTCAAAAATACCATGTGTACACGTAGGCCTATACTTATAAATAACAGTACCGGTAACTAACATATCGATCGGGTAGGCCTATACATACGCTATTGTAGATCCAATATTTTGGCCCGTAACCCGGCCGGTCTTCTGTCCATGTAGCCTGATACATGTAGGTTCGGTTCAGTAGATAACCTAACCCAATAAGCAGTGGGGCACCAATCCACTGCTGAACCTTAACACGAAAAGTTGCCGGATCTCAGGACTGTGTTGATCTGGCATTGCGTAGTTGCACCCCGGTCATGCACCGAAATGGCACCGCCGGTATAAACTTAAAAATATTTTCACTTGGAAATTTCTATCAGCTGCCGTTCGTGCTATGCAATTATTCAACTCCCATGTGTTAGTGGCATAATTTGTTCACTAAACATTGCGAGATACGGGTAAAGACTACAGTACTATCCATAGCTACTAAATCCAATGTGCTGTAATCATCGTAGGCCAACACACGGTAAACTTTTGGTAGTAAGTAGATGGTCGAAATGCACTGACATTTTTGTGAAAAATAAAATAAACTTACTTGAAAAATAAAATATACATTCTTGGCAACAAAATTTCAAGGATGTATATATTATTTTCAATCTTGAACTGGCTTGTAATTTTTTTTTTATATGGTCAGGTTTGAAACACCTCTTGTACCTCAATTTGTACCTTGTAGGCCCTACCTCAATTTGTACCTTGTACCTCAATTTTTACCTCAATGTGGACCTCAATTTGGACGGGATTTCACAACACATCAGTCGATCTACAATGATATTCAGCATGATAGCTCTCTAATCGATATTTTATTTTATGTTCATCTCAAAATTTGACCACCAAAACTATGTTTAGAAATTTCTCACAACTTAGTATATCTCATCATTACTTTCATACATGTATATTAATTCTTATTCTTAAGTGATGCACTAATCGGCAATTGTAAATATGAATATTTGGGTTGATATGCAATTATGCATTGATCTTGCATATGGAGAATAACAACAGCCTTGATCCAAAATACCTGGACAATGAAGTTGGAGATGATGTGACTAATTTGACCATAGGTAAACATAGTGTCAACGTCCAAATTGACCACTCGTCGTCCGTCCGTCTGTCCATAGACAATTTACGCATAATGCGATAACTGAAACATTTTCTATCTGATCGCAACCAAATTTGTGAGTGTCTCAGCCCAAAATACAGATCGAGTTCGAATATGAGTTTGATCCGACTGTTTTTAACTGAGTTATGGCCCTTTTTCGAAAAATATATTCACTCTTAAAAAAAAATTAGATTGAGTTCCTTGCTTAATTAAAAAATATATATATATATATATAAATATAAAACAAAATATAATAAAATATTTTTTGTTTAAAGTTAACAAAATTTGAAAAACTAACACCATTATAACTCTGCCAAGGGTACCCCGAGTCACCACACCAAATTTGGTTTAAATCGGTCCAAATTATTGTGTTATGTACTGGTAAATTTGTTTGGAGCGACTTTAACCCTTTCAGTGCCAAGTCCGATTTTTGCATCAACACATATTTCCTTGATCATTTTTCAAATTTGATGATTATAATAATGTGATACATTGATGGTAAAAGCTCTAAGAGCTCTTTCCATCAATGTATTACATTATTATAATTAATAAATTTGAAAAATGATCAAGGAAATATGGGTTGATACAAAAATCGGACTTGGCACTGAAAGGGTTAAACCCCATTCACCAATTCCATCCCATGCCTTTGGACTACTTAGCTATTGATAAGGCTATATTATTTTCTGATGTCTCTTATGCCAATGTGCAGATAAAGAAAGCTATGGTATCTAATTTAAAAAAAAGTTTCAACAATACACATCACATGATATTAACAGTAGACTAGAACATATGTGCTGCATTGCACAGCTGAGTATATCACTCTACAGATGGCCTGATGTCAGTATAAATGTTATTGGTTTAATAGAGATGCCAGCCTTCAATATAAACATTGCCTGTGATTTGTCGACAGCTCTGCTATATAATTGATATTAATGGGTCAGCAGCGAGGTGTCTTTATCTTGATGGGTGTTTTTGGTAGAATATGATACATCATGAGTGTAAACTTAAATTGGACTCTCTTAACCCAAGTATTCCATATCCAGGTCACCGTCTTCACATTTAACCCAAGGCTGTGGTGGTGCAGCATTACAGATCCTGTACCAGTGCATTCTCTTATATAAATGCGAGTGACCCATAAATTCCAATAATTTGTGTACATTTGTCTATAATAGTATATAACAATATACTCGACAATTCAACATAAAAACTCTCATTTATGATTCCGATCATAGTAATTTACTATCGCCAAGGGATGGGTTAACATCTGCTGATCGTTATCGGCCTCTCATTCAAATATCACAGTCTATTCATAGAAGTATCTGTTCCTCAGTTGAAAATTTGAAAGGCTTAATCTACTACTGATTTGATTGTATCATAAACAATAAGTCGCACCTTGGGTGCTGGAATATCCCCATGGTGCCAAATTGAAAGATGGTCAGAACAGCAAACCAAATTTAAATAAACAGGAGGATATCCTTCAAACGGAAAATGCTAAATTTTAAATAACAAAGAAACATCACTCTAGAATGGAAGATATAGACTTCATTTGGTACTCTAGGGAAATAAGTCATGAAGTCAAATTACATTCAGATTCGATAACCCATAGCTAAGATATCCTCACAGGCGGGCTATATATATTCATGACCCCAGTAAACCTCCATTCCAAATTTCATTCAGATCTGATAACCCGTGACCATGATATATACCTGGATGGACAAACAGACTGACAGATGCAAAGTCAACGCAGTATACATTTTCATGCAAAATAAACCAAAACTTGCATCACATGTAGATAAGGGTCCCAGGTTGCTGAATAAACCTAAATTTTGTATATGTATCTTAAATTTAGTAAGATTTAAGTTTCCTGAACAAATTGCCATGACCATCAATGATGAAATTATATCTAATTCTGTACCACCTAAAAGGTACTCAATCCGACCAGAGGGTCCCCATCTCAACAGATTCCAACAACAACAATCCGATCAGAGGGTCCTATATTACTATTTCTTTGGCTTTGGTGGTAAAAAATATTTGATTCGAGTCGAGGAACCAATCAAACAAAGCTCAGAGTTATTAGATATTGATTTTTGAAAATTCTTATGTTCTCGAGATGAGTACTAATAATTGCCGTCAATTTCGTTTCCTGCTCGAGATTTGTACACCAAAACTCTATTCAAACAGACAAGGATGGATAACTCTAAAATCAAGTGGTAATAATAACGCAATTTTGACTGAGATCTGGGCCAGAAAGTATTCCCGATAATGAAAAATAATAGATTTCTAAAATCGATATCTAACAAATCTGAGCTTTGATGGGTGACTTTCTCGACTCGAATCAAATATTTTTGACCCTCGAAGCCATTGAAATAGTAATTGAGAGGAGCTTTATCGGATTGAGTACCTTTAATTTGGTTTTCAGAGAAAATCTATATTACTTTTAAAATGGAACATACCATGTTCCTACCTTCCAAACCCCAAGGAGAGACAAAATGTTTCATTAATGAAAGACAAGTTTTTCACAATTTCTTTATTCTGATAAATATATTAAGTATCAACTATACATGTATTATTGGAACATAATATTATAATAATCAATATGAAATAATTATAGATACATATAGTGAATAGAAGAAACAAACAAAACTTTAACACATGACTGTGTGGTACATATGAACCACAAGCAACCCTTCGAGAACAATTATTGTAATTTTTCTTTATGGGGCAGCTCGCGGTCTCACTCCGAATCAAAATACTCTTTTCCAGAGAATTTTTTTTACATTGCAGTCTTACACATGTAATTTGATACATTACACATTTTATGTATTTTGTAGGGGTAAATCAAATTTGAATGTCTGAAGTGGGCCAATTAGTATCTACAGTCAGAAACCTTATTTGAAACCTTATTTGAATACCATATTATCAATTACTATCACCCGTCCGTGACTTTGATTAACTTTTAACTATTGTGAAATTTATGCCTTTTTATCTGAAATGACCATCTTTTGAAAATTTTCCAACATTAGAGGGGTGTTAATTTGGAAATCTCCAACAGTTAGAAAACTTGGGACAAGAGTTGTAATGTAATACTAACTTTGAATTCACTCAGAATTTCAAAACTGTACTTTTAATGATACATGTACTTATATTCCCATGTGCTCAGTTACCTAATAATAACTGTAATTTATTTATTATTTTGACACCGGGGGGTGACAGGAAGACAGCCAGTCCTGGTTATGCCACTCCCTCACAATAATTTCACCAGACTTTTGAATCATTATCGATGCTTTGCTGTAATTTAATTATTGTGTGAATATAAAACATCTACTACTGCCGAAATTTGAAATTCAAAAAGGCATGCCAGTGAGTTGGGTCCAAATTAGATTATACACATGTAATTTTTTTTTGTGAATAAACAATTGAGGGGGGAAACTTGGAATGTCCAACTACACTCCATGCTGGAAGCAGATCTAACTTTTGGAGCAATTTCATTTGCACCTCCTCCTGCTGTTAGATTTTTCCAACTGGTATCTAAAACTATCCAACTGTTGGAAATTTCCGAACCCAACAACACTGGTTGGAAATTTCCAAACGACTGATAGCTACTTTTGTTTTCAGTCCCAATATTTGACTGATTGTAGGGAAATATCAGTACTTGGTCTAAAAACATCAAATTTGACACTCAATACAAGAAAATCAAATACTAGCAGAAATCATTGGTCCTAACCTTGATTCCAATTTGAACTGTATATTTCATCAAAACAAATCCAAACATAGTTGTCCACCGACAATTATTCAGAGGATAATGTTACTGAGAATTCCATGAAAATTAGGTATGTAGTTGACAATCGAGAACTAGCTGATCAAGTTCAAACTGGTCATGGTCCACTGATTATGACTGAGTTATGCTCAATTTTTAAACACACTTTTGGGTTGTACAGATGATAATTTGAGAAGTATTGAACAGAAGTTCTTGTTATTTAATATAACGTTCGCATTTAAGATGACACGGGTCATGTTAAAATTTGGTCAAGGTCCGGTGACTTTTGACTGAGTTATGATCAATATATTACAACAGTTATAGGTTGTCCGCATAATGTGAGCAATATTCAATTTAAATTTTTACAATGATAATTTAAACAATATTGGTCACAATTTCATGATGCAGAAAGATGATAAAATTGAAGGCATATTGGGATTGAATTCTTAATAGTCTGATGAAACTTAGGCCCATCAAAATTGAAACAAGATGTAAATCAGGTGTGCTATGGTAAAGTTGGATGGTTTTTTTTTTGAGTTGGCATGCTGACTTATCACAGAGCACAAAAAATGCCACAAATTTAAATGAAAGGCCGAAAAAGGCGGCACTTTTTTTATGGTAGCGAAAAAATTAAATAATGGCATCAATCAATGGATCAAACTTTACTTCCAACTGTCTATGATGACACTTAATTAGCAAATTCAAATTCTACGGAATTTTGACAAATTTTATTCAAGTTTTCATCTAGACAACAAAATAATCAGTCAAAAAGGGGCACAACTGCATCAGAAAAGGTGTGACCAAACCCTAGATTGAACTTGAAACACTCCACTGAGGTTATAACAACTAAAATAAGTTATTTTCATAAATTTGATACCCCAAATAGGTTGAAAGAGAATCACTTTTGCAATAAAATTAAATGCAGTAAAAATTATTGGTGCAACCATTCAACGTCCTGAGTAAAGTAATAAATATTTTCATTTATATGTAGTTCAACCGTTGTGTCCTTTGTAATAGTACAGCTGATGTGGTTGCAATTTTTGACAATCTGAGTTAATTGCTACCCAATCTTCAGCCGGTTACGTAGCGTTTTTCCGAAGACCCATAACTCCGAAGGTCCGATTCTCCGAAGGTCAGATTCTCCGACGCCCCGATTCTCCGAAAGCCCATAACTCCGAAGTCCCGATTCTCCGAAATCCCATAACTCCGAAGACCCATAACTCCGAAAGCCCATAACTCCGAAGGCCTATAACTCCGAACGCCCATAACTCCGAAGGTCTATAACTCCGAAGGGCCGATTCTCCGAAGGTCCGATTCTCCGAAGGTCCGATTCTCCGAAGATCATGTTTTATCGCTTATTAAATAGTGTACAGTCCAGTGGCGGGGTCAATGGGGCCCTAGGGAAGACCGCCCCCAAAAAACATGTCAAATGTCATGTAAACGTCAGGAAATCCCTCCTAGGCATTCAAATATTCACAGTGTTCCTGCCCAGGGGAGCCCCCGGACCAACGATTGGGGGCGACCCCTCCCATGTATGCGCTCCCCAAATCAGGCCTTCGTGATATGCTTTCGGCATATCATATGCATGATATATCCCCCACATATCCCCCACATATGCTAATTAATGTGCACCCCTAAATGGGAACCCTGGCTCCACCACTGGTGTGCACCGGGTATATTATAACGAAACGCTGCAAGAATGTCAGAGTAGCCTAACATGCACAGGGGCGACAAGTTCTTCCCCGTTCACCCATGTACATTTTACTTTGGCATCTCATGGGCCAACGTAACGTTATAGTATCTGGTGTATAGTCAGTGGCGGGCCAGGATTCCCATTTAGGTGGGGGCAGTAGGAAAAGTTTGAATATTTTGATGCCCCATGAACGATTTCCGGGCGTTTACATGACATTGGACATGTTTTGGTAGGGGCCCATATTGTCTGAAATAGCAAGTAGAGGTTTAATGGGGGCAGTGGGAATTTTGGGACCCCTTGGCTTCGCCACTGGACTGTACACTATTTAGTAAATGATAATACCCCGATAAAACAAAATCTTCGGAGAATCGGACCTTCGGAGTTATGGGCCGTCGGAGAATCGGCCCTTCGGAGTTATAGGTCTTCGGAGTTATAGGTCTTCGGAGAATCGGCCCTTCGGAGTTATGGGCTTTCGGAGAATCGGATCTTCGGAGTTATGGGCCGTCGGAGAATCGGGTCTTCGGAGTTGTGGGCCGTCGGAGAATCGGGTCTTCGGAGTTGTGGGCCGTCGGAGAATCGGGTCTTCGGAGTTGTGGGCCTTCGTAGTAATAGGTCTTCGGAAAACCGGTCTGACACCCTTCAGCCCTGATAATTAGCAATAATTAGCCAAGGCTAAGAAATTGACCAGGCCGAAAAAATTTCCTCCGCTAAAAACCTAAGATCCATATAGTTGTATGCTCTGTTGTGCTCTATAACTTCAGTTTACTGTTGGAACTTATTAGTACTGGTAGTCGATTATAATTTTAACTTCGGCTGGCTCTGAAATTTGCCTCAGCTACAAAATAGCCTACGGAATTTCTTTTTGCCAAATAATTTGCCTTGGCTCAGCTGATAGCCTATGCTAAATAACAAGGCTGAAACTTCCAATAGTGTTTGGATACTAACTGATTGATTGTATTCAATGAAATAAGTCCACAATATGTCTTTAAAGACCATTTCATACAACGAAACATTTGAACTACGCACAATTGTAAACATGCAGTTACTTCTCAGTTCAGAATGATTTATATTCCGATAAACAAGCAACAATGATTGTACCCAAGTCCAAATTTCCTTGGACAAAACCAGCTAGTGAAATGGGTAACCAGTTGGAACAATACTGGTTCAGTTCATGCCCAGTCCATATACTATTTTATAGCAGACTTTGTTGACCTGGTCACCTAAAACAACCAATTACTGTAAAACAAGTGCAACGTACGCCAAGCATGTCATATGCCCCCAATGCTCAGTTTAGAGAGTGGACAATGGATGGAATTTTTTTTTTATTGTCTAAATCTAAGAAGTGGGTATCCTTTCCCCTTAAAGTGGGTTATCAATACAACAAAGCAAGCACAACCAAATCTGATATTCCATGCCCAAGGTACAAGCTGAAATGTTCATACAGAGACAAAATTCAGAAATTCTCAAGTTAAACAAGGGCTGTAACTTTGGTAAAAATGAAAGGACGAAACTAGGGTCCTGCGAATATTCGAGATTAAATACGAAAGTCAAATTCGATTCGAATTTAAGTCGAAATTGCCAACTCGAAATTTCGAATATACACTGATGGAAAAGTAGGCTGTTTACAGACAAGTACACACGTCGATTTCATTCGATTTCATTCAGTAATGACATCACTTGCCATTTAATAACCTTTTATCAGTAATATAATATTGGAATAAAAGTAGTATTTGCTTGCGTTCACATGTTCGTTGTTTGGGTGAGTTTCCATCTTTCACAGTCAAAACTGTTGTTCTTGAAAATCTGAATGTTGCCGAAAAGATTTGGGATGAAGTTGGATCTTTTTGAAATCGATAACAAATCATGATATAATTCATGGTTACCTCTAATTTCATGACATATTCTACACCTATTTTAACAAAGGTTTGATTATAATACATCATTCCATGCTGATATGTAGGATAAAGTTGATTATATTT
Source organism: Siphonodentalium dalli (assembly GCA_032622095.1). NCBI lineage: Eukaryota > Metazoa > Mollusca > Scaphopoda > Gadilida > Siphonodentaliidae > Siphonodentalium > Siphonodentalium dalli. The sequence continues at coordinate 70,395,705 of CP136068.1, forward strand.
CATGTAAATCTGTGACTATAGTCTGCTATAAAAGAATAATGTGATAAATTTTTCCTCTACCGATAGCACGAGCTGGTTTATGTCAAAGAAACTTGGGCTAATTCAGCCAATGAGATTCACTATATTATAACATATAATCCATATCTCAGATAATCAGAATGACATTGTGTGTTCCTAGTGATTTGGATATAAACTTTTGAAAGAAAGTTTGAGCAAAATGTTCTGTTCCCACTCAATCACCTCAGCAATTATATTCTGGAGCCTCAATTCTTTGGATTATCCCACTGTTATCATTGGTATGATAACACATGCTGCTCATCTGTAAAAGAATACAAAGAACTTATATAAAAACAAAAATAATTTATGTAAATATAAAATATAAATATAAAAATAATACAAAGAATTTACCGGTATATAAAAATAATTGTTGTCAATTCACAAAATACTGTAAAATAATTGGTTGTTACGAAATACTGTAAAATAATTGGTTGTTACTTAATTAGCCAGATTATTTCTCGATAACCTTAATCAGTGTCTGTCACTCTTCCAGAAAGTATAGGTGCACGCGGAATCTTTGCAATGAAAAGTTCTATGTTGATAATAGTCTGTTGGGAATAGAAACAACTGTTGGTTCCGTTGATGGAATCACAACCATGGCACAGTCAATAAAAGAGACAGGAACTGTTAATGGTTTGCTGAAGTAATCTAGTGCTGGGCAGTATTTAAGCACAAAAATACTGTGGTAATCCCAAAACCATACTGCGGTATATCGTATTACTGATTATTTCAATTACCGGTAATCCCTTCAAACCCCGTTGAGTAGAGATCATTTTGTACACAAGTCAACTGTTTTTGGAGGAAATCGAATAGCTACACAGCTTACAATAAATAAGGAAACACACACCACCAACGCTCCGTTTGATACAATTATGGATTAACAAACAGTGGCTATGTATCATTTGTCTGCATGCATCATGCATGGATTGATGACAAGGTACACTGGTCTCAAATACAGGTAATAATTCCGAGTTATGGAAGCATCATTCAGCTATACATCCAAGAGCTTTGAAATAACCCCTGCATGTGCTGTTAAGTTGGATATTGGAATGTTCCGCCGCGTATGAATAAGTATAATGCTTTTAATATATGCCAGAAATAAGGTGTATTACTTTCGAAGTATTTAACTTATAAAACTATTATTCACTGCCCGGGTGAATTATTATAAATCATACATATAAATCCATGTTTATGAACGTGATCAATCATTCCCACTCAATAACACCCCGGGAAATAATGAGCTGTACGTCCCACACATTCAGTGGTTTACAGATAGCACAGAATTATGCAATCATAACTTGCAATATAATAGTGGGCTGGATTTTGTCCCCGGTTTCTTTGTATTCTGATAAATGTAAACCACAATGTACCAGGTAACAGGCCTGTATGACCTGTAACCACCATAATACCGTCTTCAAAGTTTACCGATTATGGAAAAAAATGACGGTAATGGTAACGATAGAGCCCGAAGCCGCCATCGCACGCCGCCAGCCATATTGGCCACAAGCCGCCACCAGCCATATTATCCTAACGTCAGCCACATGAAAATTTAAAAATGGCTGAACCATGTGCATGCGTTATATATCAAGCACAACTGTACTTAGATCATGCCATGAATCTCTACTCCAGCTGACGCCCGTAGAGATCATATTCCACCAGTACAAAACACGGGAACTTTTTTAAAGTTTTGACAGAGAACCTTATAAAGTCGAAAAATAACGCGGGGAATGTATTTCTTTGTTAATACCTGTTGCTTAATGATTTATTCATCGGTACGTGAAGTTCCCAGCTCGAGATTACATTATTTACGTGACTTTTGAGACCCGATTCCGCGATAAATATTCATTTTATTCCCTGTCACGAAAATCATTGTTGTAAGCGACCTAACGCAAAAGCAATTCTGGGTCAAGCTCCCCTGCGTAGCACTCATGATGGATTAATACACAATCTAATGCGACGGTTGTCTCCGTTATCGGGGACACCGCGGGCCGTAGGATACAAGTTTCTTCACAAAGGAGACAGATACAAACGATTCATGCACAAAACAATGTTTTATTCCAAATAGAATAGAAAATAGTTTGAAATAATATATAAGGATTCATCCTTCAATGATGCATGCATATATCGTAAGATGTCAGTGATGATAGCAGTCTGAAGTCGAAAGAAGTCCCAATGTGACTTATAGGCCTACCGATTAGGTGGGAATCTACATAGTACATTCTTGCAGTTTTTTAAGCATTTGTGGTGAACCCGTATATTTCCAGACCACATGCACGTATTCTTTTTGGTGTTGGCCGGGATTTTACATAATGGCAAAAATAAACGAAGGACTTGGGGTCTATAACTGGGGATTAATAGGACAATTTCGGACACGAAAATACACTGAATGATAACGTCTCAGCCGGCTGAGCCGCCATATTTCGTCAGCCACGAACGCCGTGATTGCTAACCACCCACGAAATTAGTTGAGCCAGCTGCGAAAACTATATGTTGTGGCTTCGGGGGTCTAGGTAATGATATTGAAAATCTTACCTATTATAATCGGTATACCGAAATACCGCCCAAAACTAAAGTAATCAACTATAAATTTAACCGTAGTCGGGTTTTTGCTTTCAAACTCTAATTTTCGCTTTTGGAAATATGAAACACCAACCGCACAGACACGATATCTAAAGTCTTTGCAAATAAAATACCCTCAAATTAATGGTAATTAATGGCCTTATGGATTATTCCGGAAAAATGCAGAGAATCACCAACAACCATTTTTCCAGAGCAATTTGTGATGATGGTTTTAAAGCTACCAATTTCTCGACAAATCTTAATCTGACATGAATTGCCAGAAGTGTATTACATGAAACTTTTAAGCAACACACAAGTTGTTTCAGGTCCCTTTATTTACTTGCGAGGTCAGTTTGAATGGATCTGCTAGTTTCTATAACCCATACACCTATCTAAATCAAACAGAAAAGTCAGTCCAAAGGGTGTATGGATTGGTGTTCGGATTTAATGCCATTGATTTTTTCATTCTAAAAGGTTTGATCATTTTTAATGATTCTTTGGACAATGTCCCATATTAGTGGTTAAAGATGCCTTGTCCAATATAACACCGATAAATTACTATATCTTTGGCTTCAAGGGTGAATTTTTTTTTATTTGAGTCAAGGAACCCTTCTTTCAACAAACAGAGTTATTACATTTTATTTTTGACACCTATTTATTTTCTAAGTCCATATACGGTGCTGGAATTCTCCAGAATGTGTCATCACAAACTTATTTTCTACATGTTACTTCCAAAACTGAAAACAATTACAAAACTAAGGCAAACTAGTACTGACACTCACATTGTATGTATCTATTGTTCCCTGCATTCAGGAGATTGGAAACTACCATATATTCCACTGAATAGTACAACTGTTTGTTCAGATGGATTACCTATAAGCTCACTTAAGGTCCATATTGTTAAACCTGCAAATAAGAAAAGTCATATTTTTTAAGTTGATAAATTTGACAGATAGAATTATCTGCAATTGACAGCAAAATTTCAGAAACCTTATAATAAGTCATTAAGTCAATGACAATAACAAGGAGTGTGATGTAGTATCTAGATATATTTATTTAGAACACCAGAGGGAACAAACAAGGGGTGCACATCAGAAGATGGCGCTCGTCAAGTGTTTTGCCTGAAAGAATGGATCTGTCGCAAAAGAATTATTGAAATCGGTCGCCAACTGTTTTTAGTTAACGGTCTCAAAATTGTTAACAAGGAAATAAAAATATGGCCTCCACATCACCCTTTTCAAACAAGATTATTCACATATGTTATGCTCAATATGGCAATTTCAAATCATTCAAATTTGGCAGCTCCCATCAGGCATCTAGAGGTTATCCTAAACAAGCCTGTACAGCTTCAAAACAATTCTCAAATAAATGTGGGCTGCAAGGTGTGCTGATGGAATTCACATTAGAAATCCAAGATAGATGGTTGTGGCCATGCTTTTTTAACAAATTTCAGGAAAAAAGTCAGGCTCCCATCTAGATGTCAGTCTGAAGATCCATATGAAGTTTGGTGATGATCAGATGAGGGACGTGGCCTCTAGGGTGAGCCAAAGGAATTTATTGATGGACTCAAGCTTGACTTCCTCCAGTTCGTTGTTCATTGAGATCCGGCAACCTATTGCTGAGATACATGTATCTCGTCAAACGGACAAATAACCAACATTTCCAGATAAATGAAAAGTGTCAATGACACTGTAGCTCAACTTGGAAAGGGAATAATTTCATGTGTTATAGTCAATGGAGTGATTAGGAACGTGGAAATTTAAAAGGCCTATTTATGCAGAGTAAAATCCAAGATGGCCACTGGCAGCCACGTTTTTTTGCCGAATGACCCCAAAAAAACTCATAATGATCTGACCAAAGTTAGGACCTGTAGCCCGTGCCAAAGGATTTAGTCATACAAAGAGTGAAATCCAAGATGGCTGCTGGTGGCCATGTTTTTTTGCCGAATTACCCCAAAATGAATTGGTCAGATCTAAATGTCAATATTAACATCGATGACAAATTTCACGATGATCAGACAAATAGTACGACCTGTAGCCCGTGCTAATGGATTGAATTTTGAAATCCAAGATGGCCGCTGGCGGTCATGTTTTTTTTTACCGAATGACCCCAAAATGATTTGTTCTCATCTACATGTCAATGTCAACAGCCATGACAAATTTTATAATGATATGACCAAAGCTTCGACCTGTAGACTGTGCCAAAGGATTTAGTCATGTAAAGAGTAAAATCCAAGATGGCTGCTGGTGGCCATGTTTTTTTGCCGAATGACCCCAAATGACTCGTTCCCATCTACATGTCATTGCTAACAGCCATGACAAATTTCATGAAGATCTGACCAAAATTACGACCTGGAGCCCATGCCAAAGGATTTAGTCATGCAAAGAGTAAAATCCCAAGATGGCTGCTGGCAGCCATGTTTTTTGGCCGAACGACCCCAAAATGACTCGTTCCCATCTAAATGTCAATATTAACATCCATGACAAATTTCATGATGATCAGTATGACATGTAGCCCGTGCTAATGGATTGATTTTGAAATCTGGCTGCTGGTGGCCATGTTTTTTTGCCGAATTACCCCAAAATGAATTGGTCAGATCTAAATGTCAATATTAACATCGATGACAAATTTCACGATGATCAGACAAATAGTACGACCTGTAGCCCGTGCTAATGGATTGAATTTTGAAACCCAAAATGGCCGCTGGCGGCCATGTTTTTTTTCCGAATGACCCCAAAGTGACTCGTTCCCATCTACATGTCAATGTCAACAGCCATGACATATTTCAGAATGATATGACCAAAGCTTCGACCTGTAGCCTGTGCCAAAGGATTTAGTCATGCAAAGAGTAAAATCCAAGATGGCTGCTGGTGGCCATGTTTTTTTGCTGAATGACCCCAAAATGACTCGTTCCCATCTAGATGTCATTGTTAACAGCCATGACAAATTTCATGATGATCAGACGAACAGTACGACCTGTAGCCCGTGCTAATGGATTGAATTTTGAAATCCAAGATGGCCGCTAGCGGCCATGTTTTATGCCGAATCACCCCAAAATGACTCGTTCCCATCTACATGACAATGTCAACAGCCATGACAAATTTCATAATGATCCGACCAAAGGTATGACCTGTAGCCCATGCTAAAGGAAATTGTTGACGAATCACACACGCACACACACCAGACGACGGCTGACAAAGCCATGGCAATAGCTCAAACTTTACAAAGTAAAGTTGAGCTAACAAAAATGGATAACTGTAGAATGGAAAACCCAAGCTGTATTGAATATCCTCACAGTAGTAAACAACCATACCATATATCATTGAGATCCAACAACAGGTTTTGGAGATATCTGCTTGGACAGATGCAGGGTCAGACGCATGTAATTCAGTATAATTATTTATCCACCATTTCCTTCAGTCATGGGGGTATAATAAATCTGAAATGAATAATGACTGTCACATCAGGTTCATGAATTAGAGATATCTTGTTATATGGAGTATTAAGTCTGTCAACAAAACTAGAAATTGAATCTCATTTTAGTATATGTATAATGGCTTCGACGAATAGATAATTAATTAGTTGCACTCGTTCCAATTTGTGATTTTGCCAGTTCTCATATTGTTTGACAGACTAAATGTTATTGTTCGGGTAGAGCATAGAAATTGTTTATAAAAATACAGAAAATTATATGACATCCTCAAGCTCACACATTATCTAACCTGTATGCCAGACCTCTACATTTCTTTAGACAAGAGGCTAACGATTAACATTTAATCCAATGGTTTTTAATATGTTAACACGTTGAGTGCCGGAAAGAATTTAGTCATGCAAAGAGTAAAATCCAAGATGGCCGCTGGTCGTCATGTTTTTCAACAAAATTTGGAAAAATTAGATGGCTCAAATCTGGTGGTCATCCCTAAGATCCATTTGAAATTTGATGACAATCGGATAAGGGCTGTGGCCTGTAGTGCGCATGCCGAAGGATTTAGTCATACAAAGAGTAAAATCCAAGATAGCCACTGGCGGCCATGTTTTCGAACGAAATTTGAGAAAAAAATGATGGATCAAATCTAGTGGTTACCTCGAAGATCCATATGAAGTTTGGTAATGATCGGATGAGGGATGTGGATGTAGGGTGTACCGAAGAATTTAGTCATGCAAAGAGTAAAATCCAAGATGGCTGCTGGCAGTCATGTTTTTCAACAAAATTTGGAAAAATTAGATGGCTCCAATCTGGTGGTCACCCCTAACATCCATTTGAAATTTGATGATGATCGGACGAGGGCTGTGGCCTGTAGTGCGAACTCCGAAGGATTTAGTCATACAAAGAGTATAATCCAAGATGGCCACTGGCAGCCATGTTTTTCATCGAAATTCAGAAAAAAAATGATGGCTCCTATCAAGTGGTCACTGAATTATGATCATATGAGGGAGGTGGCCTTTAGGGTGTGCCAAAGGATTTAGTCATACAAGGAGTAAAATCGAAGATGGCCACTGGCGGCCATCTTTTCAAACAAAATTTGTGAAAAAAATAATGGATCCAATCTAGTGGTTACCCTGAAGATCCATATGAAGTTTGGTCATGATCGGATGAGGGATGTGGCCTGTAGGGTGTGCTGAAAAATTTAGTCATGCAAAGAGTAAAATTCAAGATGGCTGCTGGCGGTCATGTTTTTCAAAAAATTAGATAGCTCCAATCTGGTGGTCACCCCTAACATCTGATGACGATCGGACGAGGGCTGTGGCCAGTAGAGCGCACGCCGATGGATTTAGTCATACAAAGAGTAAATCCAAGATGGCCACTGGCAGCCAAGTTTTTCAACGAAATTCAGAAAATAAATGAGGGCTCCTATCTAGTGGTCACCCAACAGATCCATATGAAGTTTGGTGATGATCGAATGAGGGATGTGGTCTGTAGCGTGTGCGAAAGGATTTAGTCATGCAAAGTGGAAAATCCAAGATGGCTGGTGTCGGCCATGTTTGTCATCGAAAGTTTTTGATTGTTTACATCTAGAGGTGGTCCTAAACATGCTTGTCAATTTTAAAAACAACTATCCAATAAATGCGGGTTGCAGGGTGTGCCGATGAATTCAAATTTGAAATCCAAGATGGCTGCTGTCGGCCATGTTTTATAAAAGATTTTCGGGAAAAATTGATGGCTTCCATCTAGAGGTCACCCTGAAGAAACTTATGAAGTTAGGTGATGATCGGATGTGGGAGATTGCCTGTGGGGTGTGCCGAATCATACAAAGAGTAAAATCCAAGATGGCCATGTTTTTCAACGTAATTCAAAAAAATTGTATGGCTCCCATCTAGAGGTCGCACCGATTATCCATATCAAGTTTGGTGATGCTTGGATGAGGGTTGCAGTCTGTAGGGTGTGCCAAATAATTTACTCATGCAAAGAGTAAAATCCAAGATGGCTGCTCGTGGCCATGTTTTTCGATAGCTCCCACCCAGAGTCGATCTAGATTCGATCCTACATTTAAACATGCCTGTAAAATTTAATGAAAGTGTCAATGACACTGTAGCTCAACTTAGGTAGGGGAATATAATTTAATGGTTTACAGTAAATGGAGAAATAGGAAAGATGCTGATTGAAATGTCTTACCTGTGCCAAAGGATTTAGTCATGCAAAGAGTAAAATCCAAGATGGCTGCTGGTGGCCATGTTTTTTGGCCGAATGACCCCAAAAGAACTCGTTCCCATCTACATGTCATTATTAACATCCATGACAAATTTTATGAAGATCCGACCAAAGCTACAACCTGTAGCCAGCGCTAAAGGATTTAGTCATGCAAAGAGTAAAATCCAAGATGGTTGCTGGCGGCCATGTTTTTTGGCCGAACAACCCCAAAATGACTCGTTTCCGATCTACATGTCAATATTAACATCCATGACAAATTTCATGATTATCAGACGAATAGTACGACATGTAGCCCGCCCGCGCCAATGGATTTAATTTTGAAATCCAAGATGGGCCACCAGTGGCCATGTTTTTTGGTTGAATGACCCCAAAATGACTCGTTCCCATCTACATGTCAATGTCAACAGCCATGACAAATTTCATGAAGATTCAACCAAAGGTACGACCTGCAGCCCGCACCAAAGGATTTAGTCATGCAAAGAGTAAAATCTAAGATGATCTGAAGAAGTCTGGTGGCCATGTTTTTTGGCTGAACGACCCCAAAATGACTCGTTCCCATCTACATGTCATTGTTAACATCCATGACAAATTTTATGATGATCAGACTAAAGGTACGACCTGAAGCCCGTGCTAAAGGATTTAGTCATACAAAGAGTAAAATCCAAGATGGCTGCTGGCGGCCATGTTTTTTGGCCGAATGACCCCAAAATGACCCGTTCCCATCTACATGTCATTATTAACATTCCTAACAAATTTCATGATGATCAGACTAAAGGTACGACTTGAAGCCCGTGCTAAAGGATTTAGTCATACAAAGAGTAAAATCCAAGATGGCTGCTGGCGGCCATGTTTTTGGGCCGAATGACCCCAAAATTACTCGTTCCCATCTACATGTCAATATTAACATCCATGACAAATTTCATGATGATCAGACGAACAGTACGACCTGTGGCCCATGCTAATGAATTAAATTTTGAAATGAAAGATGGCTGCTGGCGGCCATGTTTTTCGGCCGAATGACCCCAAAATGACTCGTTCCAATCTACATGCCATTGTTAACATCCATGACAAATTTTATGATGATAAGACTAAAGGTACAAACTGTAGCCCGTGCTAAACGATTTAGTCATACAAAGAGTAAAATCCAAAATGGCTGCTGGCGGCCATGTTTTTTGGCCGAATGCCCCCAAAATGACTCGTTCCCATCTACATGTCATTATTAACATTCATGACAAATTTTATGATGATCAGACTAAAGGTACGACCTGAAGCCCGTGCTAAAGGATTTAGTCATACAAAGAGTAAAATCCAAGATGGCTGCTGGCGGCCATATTTTTCGGCCAAATGACCCCAAAATGACTCGTTCCCATCTACATGTCAATATTAACATCCATGACAAATTTCATGATGATCAGACGAACAGTACGACCTGTGGCCCATGCTAATGAATTAAATTTTGAAATGAAAGATGGCTGCTGGCGGCCATGTTTTTCGGCCGAATTACCCCAAAATGACTCGTTCCAATCTACATGCTATTGTTAACATCCATGACAAATTTTATGATGATAAGACTAAAGGTACGAACTGTAGCCCGTGCTAAACGATTTAGTCATACAAAGAGTAAAATCCAAGATGGCTGCTGGCGGCCATGTTTTTTGGCCAAATTACCCCAAAATGACTTGTTCCCATCTACATGTCATTGTTAACATTCTTGACAAATTTTATGATGATCAGACTAAAGGTACGACCTGTAGCCCGTGCTAAAGAATTTAGTCATACAAAGAGTAAAATCCAAGATGGCTGCTGGTGGCCATGTTTTTCAGCCAAATGACCCCAAAATGACTCGTTCCCATCTACATGTCATTGTTAACATTCATGACAAATTCCATGACAATAAGACGAATAGTACGACATGTAGCCCGCCCGCGCCAATGGATTTAATTTTGAAATCCAAGATGGGCCACCAGTGGCCATGTTTTTTGGTCGAATGACCCCAAAATGACTCGTTCCCATCTACATGTCAATGTCAACAGCCATGACAAATTTCATGAAGATTCTACCAAAGGTACGACCTGCAGCCCGCACCAAAGGATTTAGTCATGCAAAGAGTAAAATCCAAGATGGCTGCTGGTGGCCATGTTTTTTGGCCGAACGACCCCAAAATGACTTGTTCCCATCTACATGTCAATGTCAACAGCCGTGACAAATTTCATGAAGATTCTACTAAAGGTACGACCTGCAGCCCGCACCAAAGGATTTAGTCATGCAAATAGTAAAATCCAAGATGGCTGCTGGCGGCCATGTTTTTTAGCTGAACGACCCCAAAATCACTCGTTCCCATCTACATGTCAATGTCAACATTCATGACAAATTGCATAAAGATCAGACAAAAGGTACGACCTGTAGCCGGCGCCAAAGGATTTAGTCATGCAAAGAGTAAAATCTAAGATGGCTGCTGATGGCCATGTTTTTTGGCTGAACGACCCCAAAATGACTCGTTCCCATCTACATGTCATTGTTAACATCCATGACAAATTTCATGAAGTTCCGATCAAAGCTACGACCTGCAGCCCGCGGGAAAGGATTTAGTCATGCAAAGAGTAAAATCCAAGATGGCTGCTGGCGGACATGTTTTTTGACCGAACGACCCCGAAATCACTCGTTCTCATCTACATGTCAATATTAACATTCCTAACAAATTTTATGATGATCAGACTAAAGGTACGACCTGAAGCCCGTGCTAAAGGATTTAGTCATACAAAGAGTAAAATCCAAGATGGCTGCTGGCGGCCATGTTTTTTGGCCGAAAGAACCCAAAATGACCCGTTCCCATCTACATGTCATTATTAACATACGTAACAAATTTTATGATGATCAGACTAAAGGTACGACCTGAAGCCCGTGCTAAAGGATTTAGTCATACAAAGAGTAAAATCCAAGATGGCTGCTGGTGGCCATGTTTTTCCGCTGAATAACCCCAAAATTACTCGTTCCCATCTACATGTCATTGTTAACATTTATGACAAATTTTTTGATGATCAGACGAACAGTACGACCTGTGGCCCATGCTAATGAATTCAATTTTGAAATCAAAGATGGCTGCTGGCGGCCATGTTTTTCGGCCGAATGACCCCAAAATGACTAGTTCCAATCTACATGCCATTGTTAACAACCATGACAAATTTTATGATGATAAGACTAAAGGTACGAACTGTAGCCCGTGCTAAACGATTTAGTCATACAAAGAGTAAAATCCAAGATGGCTGCTGGCGGCCATGTTTTTTGGCCGAATGCCCCCAAAATGACTCGTTCCCATCTACATGTCATTATTAACATTCATGACAAATTTTATGATGATCAGACTAAAGGTACGACCTGAAGCCCGTGCTAAAGGATTTAGTCATACAAAGAGCAAAATTCAAGATGGCTGCTGGCGGCCATGTTTTTCAGCCGAATGACCCCAAGATGACTCGTTCCCATCTACATGTCATTGTTAACATTCATAACAAATTTTATGATGATCAGATTAAAGGTACGACCTGTAGCCCGTGCTAAAGAATTTAGTCATACAAAGAGTAAAATCCAAGATGGCTGCTGGCGGCCATGTTTTTCGGCCAAATGACCCCAAAATGACTCTTTCCCATATACATGTCATTGTTAACATTCAAGACAAATTTTTAAATGATCAGACTAAAGGTACGACCTGTAGCCCGTGCTAAAGAATTTAGTCATACAAAGAGTAAAATCCAAGATGGCTGCTGGCGGCCATGTTTTTCGGCCAAATGACCCCAAAATGACTCGTTCCCATCTACATGTCATTGTTAACATTCATGACAAATTTCATAATAATCTGACCAAAGGTACGAACTGCAGCCTGTGCTAAAGGAAATTGTTGACGCATCACACACGCACACACACACCCTCACACGGACGACGGATACCAAGCCATGGCAATAGCTCAAACTTTACAAAGTAAAGTTGAGCTAAAAACAATTCTCCAATAAATACGGGTGTGCCGATGGATTCAAATTTTAAATTGATGATGGCCATGTTTTTTAACGATTTTCTGAAAAAAATTAAGGCTCCCATCTAGAGCTTAGAGGTCACTCTAAAGATCCATATGTGTTTGGTGACGATCGGATGAGAGATGTGACCTGTAGGTGTTCTAATGGAAATTATTGACAGATGGCTGCTAGTACATTCACGCACAGACGGACGAAAGATGCCAACCCATGGCAATTATAGCTCAAACTTGACTTTGTCAAGTTGAGCTAAAAATATCACCAGATCTGGCAAATGTGAAAATTCAGCTACAATAGCTTAATTCAGCTATATATTACACGGTACCCTCCAGTCAGTAACTGTTATGCAATGAGACAAAATTGGGAAAATGCACATCAAAAACTGTTTACGGGCAAGGACACCGTAAGCACCCAAGGGCAAGCGGGGCAAACCAGTCAGCAGGGCACTTTTCGGGTACCCACTGGACTCTCCTGGGCCAGGGCAGGGGGGGGGGCAAATGCCCCTGCATGCACCCTTCTCTGGTGTCCCTGTTTACGGGTCTCTTAACCCTTTCATGATGGGAGCTGCACTGGTGCAGCATTAAAGACCATATACTAAGCAGTAAGCATGCTCTTATACGGTAAATGCGGGCCGGTCTCCCATAGGAGTCTCGATCATATATATGTGAATCCAAGGGCTTACAATGTCAACACAAGGTAAATATTGTTAGGCCAATGTATTCTCATATAAATTATTTGCATCTCACATATACAAGATAATGCATTGGCACATTCAGGAAGTTCATTTCAGGAAGTTCCAGTCATGAAAGAATTAAAATTCTAAATGAACGAATCTGGTGTCCTTAATTTGAGAAAGTTCTTGGTAAAGCAATTATGGTTTGTAGAGGAATCATGTACGATTGTAAAGTTTGGATACTAGTAGGACTTTTTGTGAACAAAACATTCAGAACTGCCTAATTCGGAACTGACAGAAATAATAAGCGGATGGTGCATAAAAAAAAAAACCCTGCAGTTATAAATTATATGTATCATATTGTATGAATATCGTGTCAATCATATCAATAACAGTACAGTACCAGAATTGGTTCCTGCACTGTAATATCTACAGATACAGATACAGTAGTGTAAGTGAGCGATTAATAGCTTGGTGCATAGTGATGACCCGATGTGACCTTACGGAACGTTACTGATTCATTTAAAATAAAATTAGCAGTATTTTTTAGACATGGAATGGGGAAGTCTTGGATGAAAAATAGCATTTTGTCTATCCAAATATGATATTTTAGCTGGTTTTCTAACGAGCAGACTTGGAGTCGGACCAGTTTTTTATGCGCATTTTAAATATTTTGTCATGTTGCATAAAAGTGACCAGCTAGAGAGTATAATATATAGCTGTTCAAAATCAACTAGGACAGCTGAATTTTCACATTTCCCAGACCCTTCACTGGTTATAACTTATAGTTATACTTGAAGAAGCTGAATTTCCACGTCATTATTTTCCAGACCTGTTGAAGCTGTTCTCAGTGTTCCAACTTAAATAAGCTGTTTGTGAACATCTCCCACTCGCAGTTTCTGGTCCATATAAAGAACAGTTAATTTATTGTCAAATAACAGCAATACGTGTGTGATAAGTTTGTTTCTCTACAAAGAACATCTCCAGTGGAATAAATCCACTCCAGACGAAAAAAATAACGTGCAAAATGTATCACGTGCGTTCTATTGAAAATTAGGAATAAAATTATCCAAAAGCTGGATCGAACTATATGTCTGTGTCGGGGTGACGATAGTTAAAATATGATAATTGTCATTAATTCGGTCAAATTGAATGGTATTTCAAGGGGAAATTACGGCAAATTACATTTTCTGCCAGAATGATACATATTTAAGGTTAATTTGAATTTATTTTGTTATAATTATAGACCGCGAATTACCGGTAACCAGTATAGGCCTATACAATGTATATAGCTATATTCTACAAAAAATGTGTTACAACCATATATCATGTAACAAAAATTTGGGTAAAAAGTCTTAGCCCCCCCTAAAATTCGGGCGCCTGCCGTACGGTTACAAATATGCACATTCTGAATTTCATAAACTAGTATTGGCCTATATATAGGCCTAGATATATACATATATATATGCAGGCCTATATATACTACATACGTAGGCCTACACGTACATATAATTGTATCCATATCGTGTTCATGTTATAAACTGTAAAACATGGATGCATGGATACCGGTAGGCTATATGTTATTATCGATAAATAATCATTCTCGAGCGATCCTCCACCCATAAATCTAGGCATGTATAGGCCCTAAGGCATGCACGGATGTATATATAGAGTATTCACCCAAACCTATCCTAGCTAAATTCTTCCTCCGAGTCCCAAGCCCGATTCCAACAAAATGGCATATATAGGCCCTATAGGCCTAATTGATTCAGAATAATATCTAAGTTCCTTTATAGACTGCCACCACAACCCCACTCCACGATGCAACAGCGACCTCGCCCTTGATATTATTTTTGTATAACATATTCAAAATAATCCTATATTTTATATGCAATTATTTTTAAATCACACTTAATTTCGTGTCCATTTAAAATTAATTATATAGGACTTTACAGGTGCTTATTATGAACTTAATTATAGTGGTAAACGTCACCATTATATAGGACATATAGGGCAATATAGGCCCATACATACGCGCGTGTGCTGCAGTGAACGATTATCCAATAAGTATTTAATAATATATAGAGAACATTTGAACTACAGTGCGCCGCCCTCTCACACAGATGCGCCACTGTCCATGACGAATAGCGAGGCTATATATATCGTACTGGAAGCTGAAATACGTATATATAACTGCGTATTCTGGTCTTATCGCCCATTTTCCGTTAATAGTGAGTGAAAACTGAGAAAAGGCGAAATTGGGATTTACTATATATATAAATATCATTAATATGTTCCAAACTGAATCAAAACTATAGCTAAACACTGCAATACAATGATATTAGAAGCCGTCAAACTTTTGAAGCGACGATTATTATATCCAAGATGGCGGTCAGGACACGCAGTGATGAGAATCTGCACAGAACGCGCAATAAGTATATTTAGGTGGCGTATTGAGCATGACATCAGTCTGATCCACTCAAATACCCTATATATATGTGGCGTATTTGAACCACAAATACCTTATATATATATTGATATGCTATGCGTATCGGGTGGCTAAATACAATCAGGGGGAAAACGTCGTCGGTTGTACTGTGACTGATTCAATCACATACGCGCGCAATTGAGGTGGGGATACCTGGCATGCTTTTTTTTAAAGTGATGTGAAACACTCCGGTAGGGTGATCAAATAGAAATTGAGAATAATCTTTCTCAAAGTAGTTATTTGTTACGAATATTAATCCAAATGGACGATACACACCGTCATTCTTATATATTAATTAAATGCAATGACTCTCGATGACGAAATAATTTTTGTTAAATTATCGCCGATAGTTGCGTCCCGAATCGAGATGTAAATATTTACAATTTGGCGTAGTTCAGACGATGTTTTCTATGAAGTGGTGTGGTCGATTTCTTTGAAATTTTCGACGATGTTAGTAGAATGATACATTTCCCAGGTTGGCATAGCGCCTGAGCACTAACTTATCAATTTCACGCACCGAATAAGTCCATAATATGTCTTTAAATCTTGGTGGAATCTATCGCTCTTGACATTGGGATTTGATCCGTATTTTATTGGAAATAATTCACAAGTCGCACGTGCGTTTCATTTGGAATACCAAACAAGCAAGACGAGATCAAACTCGGCAAGACAGTGAGGGTGGGTGCATGGTGGCGGGGTCTACATGGGCGAGCTTGGTCTTTGTGGGCAGGGCGAGTCGGCGATGGTTACGCTGGGTCGGAAATGCGATCGAGATTAACGTACATGTAGATATAAATGTCTTGGCAATAAGACCACGGGGAATTGTCAAAGCTGTCATTGGACATCTACCACGTTGCAGAGCTAATGTAAATGCGTATTATACAGCCGAATGATGTTAATATTGTTCAATACGTATACTGTTATTTATGTCTTGACCTCATTTCTGGTCTCAGAAATCGAACACGGCCTTGCAGCCTCATATATACAGAATGAGTTGTAATTTCACCTGTGCGAAATTAAATTAGGAGAATATCAATAAATAATTGGTCTGGGGTCGTTACTTTTCAATCAAGAAAATTAATATATCAATAAGTCACGAACGGGGATATATATATTCTGTCATTATTAATGCGGTCTTAAGTAACTGGATACTACTACAGTATGTGTGTACAGAGTGTGCAATAAGAAAAACAATAAGAGTGCATGGCAATGATTAGCGAGCGCTGTGTGGTGTAATGATCAACATGGTGGTGGCAGTTTAATCCAAATCTCACTATATACGACCTTGAATCACCGCGACACACCATGGATCACCGCTAACCTCAATGTTCTCAATGCAACGAGAATTGCATTGCATAAATTTTGTCTACAATTTCCACAGATTGTGCGGTCTATAAAAGTTTTAAAGATGGATTATCTCTTTAAATATCAAATTTGAAATAGTTTCCTGGGTATGAAATAATACGTTTGAGTTGGCAATCCCTACCGGGAAACGATTCTATCAATTAATATTGATTTTATTTCGAATATTTTATTATAAAATAAGATGATTAAATGGGACACTTTATTGGTCTATTTTTAGAACAGACCATTCAGGCGACACCATATATCGATAGATACCATTATGGTGTTCCCAAAGCTCCGAACGTCAAATATCCCAGGTTCATTGTTTGTATTGTTTTATTACATAGTTATGCCCGATTATGAGTCTAATTAACGTTTATTTGTGACATAATTCACAATAAAATTCCTGGTCTCTGTTAACAGTAACCACTATTGTTCGTTAGCTAAACAAACATGCACACGTGTTTAGACCAGCAAATATTCGATATATAATCAATATTAATCGATAGAAGCATTTCCGGACAGGGGTCTTCGAGTCATATCTATAATATTTTACACCCCAGTAACTATATAACACATATTTACAAAGAGATAGACCATCTTTAAGAAGTCAAGACAATAGAATTGTCAACATTTATAGTTAACACTGTTATAAAATAAATCGAAATGGCCTAACATATTTTAATTAGTTGTCGGTGCTTTGCGGCGATTTTCAGTGGTTCGCGGTCAGTCTCCATGCAGGATTTCTGTTGATCCCATATTAGTTCACTGTGGACTCACCGTTAATCCAAGTGATCCAGGATGGGGTCTCCCTGGTGGAGAGTGTTTTGCTTGGCGCACACTCATTACACCTGTACCAAACCTGTTCAACTGAACTATGTTTACTGCACAATGCTAGCGAGGCCTTTAAATGCTGTTCACCGTTAAATTCCTCAAATTATGTCACTTTGACAATTTTAGCAACTTTTATCTGATAGACATAACCATTTTTTTCCAAGAGCAATTTGGGACCCACCCACTGGGGCAAAGATTGATGAAAACTGTGAAAATAGCAGAATACTAGAGAGAGGGGGCGCACCCTAAAATTGATAAGAATGTTCTAGTCGCCGATTTCCACCAAACTTAATATATATATGTTGTTGTATCATTTATTTTCGTGACATGTGCATGATTACAAATTATACAAATATTATACATCAATAACAATTCGCACCCGGCCCGAAGGACCTATATGTCACGTCAAAATGTTTATAAACCGCATGTAAGGTCGAACTGTTGATCATCTCGGGAATAAAATATAAAATATATATATGTGTGTAATGTAACCCTTTCAGAAATATTTAATATATATATATATACTTTTTTTCTTTTTTTTTAAAAGTATCATTCTGATTTTTTGTATTAAAAGTCTTTTCTTTTATTGAGGGCAGCGTCAAGGTATTTTGCTAATTTTCGGGGGTGGGCGTTAACAATTTCGGTCAGTGCTGTATCAACTAAGTTGTGTTCTATAAGATCTGATATTCTGTCGTGTATCGACAGTAAAAGTGTATTTCTAAGTTCTTTATAGAATGGACATATCAAGAGAAGATGTTTTTCATCTTCATCTTTGTTTAAGTTGCACATGAGACAGGTGCGTTATTCGACTTTTTCATTCCGGAATCGACCGGTTTCAATTCTTAATGGAAGAATAGCACATCTAAATTGTGCTAATATCGAGCGATGTGATTGACTCAAGTTCATAGAAACATAGGACTCGGTTTCAAATTTATTTTTAAATATCTTGTATGTGCGTAATTTCGGAACATATTCTAAACTTGTCAGCCATTTTTCCTCATGTGATTTCTCAAGTTCGTCTTCTAAATCTGAGATGTTACAAGTTTCCAAGCTATCGTATTTCTGTTGCATATTAGCTTCTGAGATGACCTTTAGGACTGATGTGCACCAGCCATTTGTATTATGTCTGCGGTCCCATAAGAAAACTTTTTTTTACAATTCTGCCATCTTCTAATTGAACCAAATAATTCCAAAACCGGATTTGATTTACCCATCGGCGATTAATATTCGATTTTAATCCGATGTCTCCATTAACCGCAAGTAAGGGACAGAATCGGTGAACTCCTAAGAAATATCTGAAAGCTCGATTTTGCACCATATCTAGAGTGGTATATTTATTATGACCCCATACTGCTGAAGCATAATCCATGATGGGACAAACACAATGAATATAGAGTTTTTTGAAAGTTTCAAAACCAGCTTCCCTATATGGATGGATTTTTGATATTAAGGCACCTATAGGGCTCTACTTGCTGATTTAGCAAGTATCTCTGCAGTGGTATAAAAACTCCCATGTTCATGAAAAACAATTCCAAGAAATTTATATTGTTCAACCAGTTCAATGACTTGATTTCCAATACTGAAAACATAGGATGGAGTCCTATAAACACTTTTCTTTCTAAAATGGACCGATTTTGTTTTATCAATATTAATTGTCATACGCCATTTTTTACACCAATTATTAACAACTTTCAACATTTTTTCCATATTTAGTTCATTTTCAGAAATAATCATTATGTCATCTGCATATAGTAGTACGGAAATCATAGTATCATCCAGTTTGACGCCACATTCAAGATTTTTAACTTCCGATGCTAAATCGTTGACAAAAATATTAAAGAGCGTAGACGAAAGACTGTCACCCTGTTTCACTCCAGTTTTACAAGTAAACTCATTTGACATAGATCCGTTCAATCTTAGAAGTGCAAAAGTACTTTGATACATACTTTGTATTGATTGGTACATGTTGCCATCAACTCCACATTTAAGGAGTCTGTATTGCAACATATCCCTATCAACGCAATCAAAAGCTTTACTGAAGTCAATAAAGGTAGTGAAAATCTCAGATTTACTCCTTACACGAGTCGATAATATTAATATATTGTCTAAACACGATCGTTTTGGTCTAAAACAATTTTGCTCGTCTACAAGGACATTGTTCATTTCGAAATATTCGCTTAAACGATTGTTCAAAATGCTGTTATACAGCTTACTAGTGGTAGGTTGCAGTGACATTCCTCTGTAATTTAGTGGAATTCTAGGGTCAAGACTTTTATCTTTGGGTATTGGGGATATAATAGATTGCCTCCATATTGACGGTATAATCCCTGTGTCCAAAATGTAGTTAAATAAGGTATGTAAAACTGGTTTCACCGCATTACACTTCAATGTTTCATAAGGAATGGAATCTAGCCCAAATGATTTCCCACTTTTTGCTTTTGTCAGCACTTTCTCAATTTCATCAACTGTTATTGTATGGTTGAGAAAATTTCTGGATTCATAAAGCGGGTCTTAAAATTTATTTTCAATAAAAGATTTCTCTCTAAGAATTTCTTCACGAAAAGTTTCATCGAAATTATTTGTTGCTTGTGTTGGATTATATAAGTTTTCAAAAGCTGATCTCCATGTTTCCAAGACCGTTATTTTATCTCGCGCGATGATACCATCTTCCTGATAAACTTCGTTTGGAATTGTGGTGCTGCGTTTTGGACCCAAATTTTAATAAACTCCCAAAACGATTTTGGATTATTGCAGTCTAATTCAATAGTATTCATCAGATTTCTCTTGTGACGACGTTCGTAAAATCGCATTTTTGAGTTGAAAAATCTACGTGGCTCTTTAAATTTGACATGAGCTCTCTGTTTATCCCGTGATTTTTTCTTAAAAGTGAGGAAATGTTTTTCACAATTATTCATTTCGCGCCATAATTTAGTAAGTTTGTCGTTCCAATATGGTTTTTGATATATAAATCTTTTTTTAGATCGTGGAAATTAACTAAAACTTGGGAGACTTCTTTCCATTTCATCACATATGAGTTTCACGAAATTGCCATAAATCTTATCAATAGAGTTTTGCGATTCAATCGAACATTCAATGTTGTGAATCAATTCTGAAAAAGCTTCCAAATTTGCCCGAGTTGAAAGAAAATTTGCCGGGATAGGTTTACTCAATTTGGTTGGCGTGCGTGGCTGACTTGATTCATTGTGCTCATTACGCCACCTAGTGTGGTGTTACTAGCATTTGGTTTTTTTATATCGCATGGAGTACAGGGCGAATGTATTCTTGGAGATTGTTTGTACCTTACTCAATCGTACCGATATAATCACGTAGATGCCGAAATTGTAAAGTTAACGCCAGCGGTGTATAATACGTTTATGAAAATATGATAAATCCTATCGATAGAGTCAGGACAGGCTCAAATTGTAAACTTAAAGTCACCGGTGTAATAATATGTTGTTGAAAATATAAATAATCTGATAGCCTGAAAATATTGTATAACCTATTGGGAGCCCATAATAAATGGGAATAACCTATTGGGAGCCCCTGCTGTATTTTATGGAGATTGTTTGTACCTTACTGAATCGTACCGATATAATCACGTAGATGCCGAAGTTGTAAAGTTAACGCCACTGGTGTATAATATGTTTATGATAAATCGTATCGATAGAGTGAGGACAGGCTCAAATTGTAAACTTAAAGTCGAAAATATAAATAATCTGATAGCCTGAAAACATTGTATAACCTGTTGGGAGCCCCTGGTGTAGTGAACTGAATTATGGGTAATTTTAATTGGAGTGCGCATGTCTGTTTTTTTTGTAGTAACGGCCATCTTTTATTTTCTGCATGCGCAGTCTATATGCGTTCTTTTGGGGAAATTCGCTATTTTGGTTAAGTGAAACAATGGTATGAGTTCAATGTTTGTTTGTATATAAGAAAGTATATTGAATTTTGGAGGCCGACAATTGTATCTATTTGAAGATTAAAAGTTGCTTGTGTGTATTTAGCTGTGCATGGTTCGTTAATTAGGCCAGCCTATTGTCATATTAGAACGTCTCCAATAACATACAACCTCTCTGCAGTTAACATTGTGAATTTGGCAACAGTCCAAGCAGGCCCTCTAATGGAGCACTGTGAATTTGGCAACAGTCCAAGACACGTGGGGTATATATAGAATACACACGTAGTGTTTCTGAATACCAAATTTACACCACGAGTGGGATTGATGGTTTACCACACGAGCTTTAGCGAGTGTGGTAAGTCATCAATCCCACGAGTGGTGTAAATTTGGTATTCAGAAACACTACGTGTGTATTTTGTTTATACCATGACCGGTACAGGAGCAACAACTGCTATGAAATCGAAATAAACCCACTTAAATTAAGATGATTCTGTCGCACCATTCACAATCATCCCCGTTGTGTTCCCCACACTTGGCCGTACATCGACGTACACTATCACAGCTGATCAGGCGTATTGATACATTGAATTAGGTCAACATTCAATTGTACGAATATGGTATCATTGTAGCCAATTCACAATAAACTGTAATCATGATGAAATCGCCATAAATAAACAACATGAATATATATATGGGAATACGAATTTAATGAATATAAATATAACACATTGCGGGAACTTTTTTTTCTCCGCCGTACAGTGAACAGGAAACCACGAAAGTCATTTTGAAATCCACCGTTTGTTGTTCGAGTTTTTTACGTCTATTTCTTGAAATATATGTTCAATTTGTTGATCTGGATGTGATTTCCACGGAAATAACTGTTCGTTTTTATCGCATTAGTGAGTATAATATTCAATTGAATCGAAAGTATCAAATTGTTTTCATCGCGAGGCGCTACATTTTAAAAATAGAGTGATTTTGATCGAGGTCATGGAAGGTTAATGAAAGGTCAACTCGGATGTAGTTCTACTATGGGTATAAACTTTAACCATTGAAATGCCATTAAAACGTGTTACCCACAGTAGAAACGTGTTACCCACGGTCGGACTCCTGTTCACACACAGTAGGGTGTACAGCACAAATATATTATATAGCATGTTTGTACACAGTACAATAGGGAGTCATGGTATAAAATAACTGAACACCTGTGGCCAACTTGATCTCCAGAATGTTTTTAAGTGGAAGGGACAGTGTAGTGGGGTGGGGGTGGAAGTTAGATTTTGAGTGTGTATGATTCACAACTTTTGTAAAAAAAAGTTAATGCACATGTAGTTGGAAATTTCATACATTATTACACTACAACATAAAGGTTAAAATACATGGTTACCATTGCCTGGTATTCCAACTAGTAATTATTGTCCCCATTATGATGGGGACGGGGATCGAATGATGGAGGTATTTTGAGGGGGTGGGAGTCACAACTGTTATAAAGAATTTTAACAGTTGGAAATTTCATACATGATTACACTAACTTTTTGTCCCCATTTATTTTACTGCTGTCTTGTTTGTTACTGTATTCCTGATATGGAAATAATAAAGAGCATTTATTACGCCACCTGTGGTGTATCTAGCTGCTGAGATTTTGATATTGCGTGGTGGACAGGGCGAATGCATTGTGGGGCTTTTATTTATAGAGTTGGAAATTCCGTTTATTTAAAAGTCGGAACTACGCGACCAGTAGGCCAAGTCCAGTAAAACGGTTCGTTATAGGTGCTGGTTGTTATTGTTATTTTAACGGAATTCTGAGTTGGTCATTCGCGAAACCAATATATTTTATATTCTATAATTAAAACCGTGGGTATATAATATATGATCCTCTTTATGGATATTGTAGGAAGGTAAATTTAGCTAAAGCGGTGGGATATCTTGCAAGACAACACATTTCGGTTTGCGCTATAACCGCTCAATGTTTTAAGGTGTTACACAACGTCTGATAAAAAGAGTTCTATCGGGAATATTCACACTATTTTTTCAGAGAACATGCATAGAGTAAACATAGTCCTATCGGACTATCGTAAAGTAGTTCCGTTTAATTCGGGATTAATTAACCCTCAGACTGCCGAAACTGCCGACAATAAATTCGCTTGTTCGTGTCCGCCGAAAATCAAACTTGCCTGTTTAGAGGTCCCATTTTCGTGGCTAATGGTGATAGAATCACAATTTTTCAGTCAAATTCATGGATAAATTACATTACACTTAATCGGCTTATGTCCGCGGCCATAAACCTGCGTTTTGATAACAATTTATTTGAGACAAACTGTTGCGCGGGTATCAGTCGGCGCTTATCGGTTGAAGTTATTATGATCGTGCAGCCTGCGCGTGCAACAAGTGTTCAAATACAACAGAAGGAAAAAAATACTATGTCAAATAAATAACGTCATCAATGGACAGACAAGTTTCATTTCCGCGGGACACGAAAAAGCGAATTTAATGTCGTCAGTTTCGGCAGTCTGAGGGGTTTAATTAATCTCCTTTACGATATCCCGATAGGACTATATTTACACTATGTTCTCTGAAAAAAAATGGTGTGAATATTCCCGATAGAACTATTTTTATCAGACGTTTTGTAACACATTAAAACATTGAGCAGTTAGCGCAATTTTCTGGAATTTCGGACTATTTCGTCTATAAAAATACGATGAGCAACTGAAAATGTTTTTCAACGTTCTGGAAGGGGTAGATGTCCAGGTATATATGTTTAAAATTTAACGCATAAACTATGACAGATAACAAAGTTATAATTAGTTTTATAGGCCCACCATAAATCCCCTATAATAAACGCATGCCCCCGTAAGCACATGGCTTTGCTGTGGATGCTTTCGTTCCCAGCATGCATCATTCTCGCTATCTGTAAAATGTCTATGAACAATGGCTGTGCCACGCACTCTTAGCTTTGATCCGCATTTAGAAGCATTCTGGTGTGGCGAATGAGAAACCTGCAGTAATTTATAAGCCGTAGTTCATTGTAATAATTTGAAGAATTACTTATCTTAACGGAATTCTGAGGCGGTCCATTCATGTAACCAATATATTTTATATTATGATTTATATTTATGGCTAATAATACGATCTTGGTGGCGTTACCATTTCTGACTATGGTTTTCTTGTTCACTGAATGTCGTTGGGTAAAAATGGGATTAACCTTGAAATCGACTGTCACAAAACTATAGTCGGGCGGCTGACTGTATTGACCTATATATCCTGACAATGATCGCTCCTCTATGAGGTCTGATTGTGTTGTGACGCGGAAATTGGAGCACAGATTAAGCGAGTCCTGTGAAACACATATATAATCAACAACGGCGGATCCCTTGTGACTAATTGAAGTGAAATTATTATTTCTGGATTCAAACGGCCATTTAAACAAAAAAAATTGGCTTCAATGAGAAAATCTATAAAAGCTCTTCCATGTTGGTTAATAACTGCATCAATATTACACAAGCTTGAAATATTATCACAATCAGGGTTTATATCAGAGAGGTTTCCTATTCTTGAATTTAGATCACCACATAAAACCATGGGACATAAATCACAGTAAGTATATATGTTGGTCAATGTGTGTGCATAAAAACCCTCTGCATCACGACCCCATGGTGAATGTTCTGGGGGCAGGTAACATGCACATCATCAAGAGCTGTCGACTTAAACTTGACATTTAAAAACCCATCTATTGACTTATCCAAAATTTCAGTGTGATAATCATCAAAAATTGTGTTTTTTTATTAAAATTCCAACCCCTCCTGATGGCTTTGGTGCAGATTTATGAATAAATGCTCGATTATTACCAATCCATTGATACCCAGCAATCTCAATACATTCATTTTGTTTCAAATGTGTTTCTGAAATACAAAGTAAGTCACAATTAATAGATTCGATTAATTTTGTTTTTAACAGTCTACTTCCTTTGGCCCATTGATGTTAACATGGCCTACACTCAGAGTCTGGTCACAGGAATCAGCACATGTAGTCCAGTCCTAAATTCTTCCCTGTCCAAATCTTTCCTGTCCAAATCTTTGCCCTTTCCTAACTATTCTTCCACTCCCAGAGACATAAAAGTCATTTCCATATGGCATCTGACTCAGTAGCGTGCGAGCATTTGTTTCAATCAGGCGCTCGATGTGAGGTTTGCTGCTGCGGATGAAACATGACTTGAATCTTTCAACATCATTAAGTTTTTGCTTGTTCCTTAATACAAGAATCTTCTCTTCCAAATTTCCAAATTTCACTTTCACTAAAGCTGACTTATCTCTGTACCTCTTCTTCAATCTCTGAGCACTAATAATCGCGATCCCCTTATCCTGCACATCTTGACCCATTTCTGACAACATATACTTCACCATTTCGACAAGATCTTCCTCCTCACATTCCTCCGGTTCAGCAAGATTGGTGATTATCACCGACAGTTCACTATCATCCGATGATCGCGACGCAGCTGAGTTTGATCCTATTGTAGCGTCAACGACGGGATTACCACTCACCAGTTGATCAATTTTCAGCTTGACCGCCTCCATATCAGAAATAACTGTGTCAATACGACCACGTTCAACAGAAATATCCATCGAAATATCTTCAGTTAGCTTCTTAAATTTAACATCTAATAGCTTTTTCCAGTCTGTATTCATTTTGTCCAATTTTGTATCAAGAGTTTTTTGCAGTCCCTGCTGTCCAGATTTAACTTCTTTTATAATTGTCGTGAGAGCGCTCAACTGACCTGAAATGCTGTCGTCTTCAAGCCCCGCGATGTTTGTTGACACCTTTGTAATTTTTTCGTGAGGTTTCGGCGTCTCCCCCTCTGAAGTGCGATCACGTTTTGTACCTCCCGTATCAGCCATCGATATGCGCAAACGTAATCCTGTCTTGTATGTAAGTTATTAGGCTCCCACACATCCAAAATTAGAGAAATTAACAAACATTTATCACCGAGATGACAACGACGTCCGATCAACGCGCATGCGCAACATATATCAGAGTAATGGAGGTTCGAACTCCGTTTGATTGCTTGAAATGTACTTAATTCAGTGAGCATGAACAAATTTTCATTTCTTATCGAAATGGCCATGTATCGATCGGCACATTGAGATGTCCCTCAATTCAGATCAAGCTTGAAAATGGGTCTCGATTTTCGACACTGTCGGGGTTAGAACCCGTGCCAACCTCGTCTCGCCCAGACTGCGATGATCTTATCCACGACCTAACCACCTCGGCTACGGGACATCCTTAAAAAGGAAGCAATTTCACCGAGATTTCTGAAGCAAATAAGTCTGAATATGAGTTCCAATGTTAACAGAATTTATTGGAACTCCAAAGTGGCCATATTAGAGTCAGCGAAGTTGGAGGTGCACCAACAGTGAACAAAATGGTACAATGAATCTAATAGTGTGTGCTTAAACTTAAGGCGGTGCCGTATGGGACATGTGTTGGGGAGGGGAGGACAGCAACATTGATATAACATTTATTGCCCATTTCTTTTATACTTACTAAGGTATAGAATCGAGGAATCTGAGGCCCGTTCCAAACGACGGATTTTTGTCGACTCGAATCTAATTGTATTAAATCCGTCGGTGATGCGTCTGCGGTCAATTTTGTTTCAGACGGACGCATCTTTGTCGCGTCGAATCTAATACATCGGTCGATTTATTTAAAGGTGCACTCCATGTTACCTTCACAAAATTGTCACGCGTAGATATAGAGGCCTATATATATACCGGTATGTTATACATATATATACTAAAATACAGTATAAATTATGTATAAATATATGCGCGATTGCAGCGCGAATATATGTGCATATGTATATGAGGATGTATATAGTACATATAGTTATATAATATAATATAATAGGCGCTACAAATAAATGTTAGATCGTGCAACCAATTGCCATATATGTGTATACCATGTATGTAAATACAGGTATACAAGTATTAGTATAAATCAGAGACTACCACCCCTACCCTTATTAGGGAATACCGGAATATATGAATTATTATAAATAAGAGGTTACCACCCCTATACCCTCATAATAAGTAATGCCGGTATATATGAATTATTATAAATAAGATCAGTGGTACCACCCCTACCCCTTACAATGAGGAATACCGGAATATATTAATTATATATTATAAATCATAGGCTACCACCTATATATCCTTGATAATAAGGAATACCGGTATCTATGAATTATTATAAATCATAGGCTACCATCCCTACCCCTCATAATAAGTAATACCGGTTTATATGAATTATTATAAATATGAGTTTACCACCCCTACCCCTTATAATAAGGAATACCGGTATTTATAAATTATTATAAACCATAGGCTACCACTCTGCCCCTTATAACAAGTAATACCTGAATATATGAATTATTATAAATAAGAGGTTACTACCCCTTTACCCCTCATAATAAGTAATATCGGTATATATGAATTATTATAAATCAGTAGTACCACCTCTGCCTCTTATAATAAGTAATACCGATAAATATTAATTATTATACATCAGAGACTACCACCCCTATTCCTTACAATAAGGAATATCGGTCTATATGAATTATTATAAATCAGTTGCTACAACCCCTACCCCTTATACCGGTATATATGGATTATTCTAAAACATTGATACTATATCCAGTATAAGATGTGAGTCAGTGACATGCCATGTTCGTTGAGGAATCAAACCACCTAATGCGCATAAGATTGTCCACTTATAAATGGACAATCGGTACCTAAAATGGTCATTAATAAATGGACAATCCGACCACGCGTGGCACGCGAGCTTGGGATTGTCCACTAAATCACGACATATATAGATAATCGTGCATGTTAGCTTCATATTAAATATGAAGGGTAATAACTCTATAAAGAATGTAGCTTTACTAAATGACGGAGATTTGTGTGAGAAATTTGCAACACCACAACAGATCAACTTTTGTGAAATATAAGTCAAATTCTTCCCTTGGGTGGGTGGGCTTTAAAAACACTTCTTCGAATATTTCCGTTATTTCGTCAACAACTCTTCTTCAAATATCTCCGTTATTTCGTCAAAAACACTTCTTCTCATACAAATCACCGTTATTTAGCAAATTAATATTATTTATAGAGTTATTGCCCTGCATATTAAATATGAAGCTAACATGCAGGATTAGCAAAACATGTCTTCATTTAGTGGACAATCCCAAGCTCGCGTGCCACGCGTGGTTGGATTGTCCATTTATTAATGACCATTTTAGGTACCGATTGTCCATTTATATTATAAGTGGACAATCCTTGAAGAATTGCCTGAATCAAACTATCAAAATAATTACAATTTGCACAATGTTACCTAAGCAATGCTTATAGATATATCTTTCTTTATGACAAAGAGAGCGTGCGACAAATGACGTCATGTGGGTATTTCCTCAGATAAGGGGAGCCCCCTCATTATTATACCATTATCATATCATTACCATATCATTTGCATTCGTTCTTCGGCAACTTTCGGCTCTTCTCCTCACATGTATTAGATTCGATTCGTCAAAAATCCGTCGTTTGAAACCAAGACGGATTTCAGACGCATCACCGACGAAGATTCGTCTGAATTGGACGGAGATTCGTCTGTGATGCGTCTGACACGGATCTAATTGTTTCAAACGTCGCATTTTTGACGCATTTAATATAATTGTGGGTCTGGTATTAGATTCGAGTCGACAAAAATCCGTCGTTTGGAACGGGCCTAATGGTGTCCACTGTTTCATGTTTCGAGCGTGGCGCTGTCAGAGTCATGAATTGGGGCCAGGTGAGGGCACCAGAACTTATCAATCATTTTACCGCCAATTGCTACCGAAATGCTACATGTATATAGGCCCCCCCCCCCCATGGGTCTACTGGTCTTGCTCAAAGTTAGCAGAGCAGTGCTAGGGCCAGGAACCTACGTCATAATTTCATCTAAATTTCCGCGTTCGTTTTATTCTATAGTTTCCAATCAGCAATATATTAGAATAATGATATATCCCAATAACTCATCTCGAATACTTCAAAACCCGGATATAGAAAATATTTGATTTAGGCAGATTTTAGCGTTCAAATTTCACAATGGTGCTGAAGCCTGAAAGTCAATTCAACAAGTATAAATACCTTCTCAACACTGTCATATTTATATGGGGACGGGATTCAGAGTGAGCTAGAGATAATAGATACATAACTTATTATCATAGGATTTCAAATGAGTCTACCTGCATGGGGTAGCTTTACGGGGAAGATAATGGTGCAAGTTAAACTTTTCTAATGATGTAGTCAGAATTGGTAACGTGAGGGGCACAAACATCGATGAAAATTTTATTGTAACCGACTTCATTAAAACTTATATACAGTCATCACCATGGAACATGAATTCTAGTTATGCGATTTAAAGATAAACAAAAAAGTAATGACGTCCATGTCAGGTATGGGAGTCGGGGAGGGGAGACAAAATTAATTATTTTGTTTTACCGATTTCCACCAAACATATATAGGTAACTTCACATGATGTGATACATGTGTATATTATACGTTTAATGATATATCTCAAAGTGGTACCATCCAGACCAACGATGGAGCTTTGGATTTGGGACAGAACATTTGTAAAATATGGTCGATTTCCAACAAAATTATGTATAGGTATCTTCGTGACTTACGAGTCTGATAGTGTAATTTAAGTTTACCACAAGGGTGGGGTTTGGTGAGAGGCACACACACCCTTCAAACTTATTCATAGGCTTCCCCCTAACATAAGGAATCTAATGGTGCAGATTATTTTTTTAGAATTGGTACCTGTCGCCATGATAGCTGTATATATTTGCTCTGGTTATCGCCAAAGTCTGTTATATAGAAACAAGACAGACCTATACTCACGAAATGTTGGGAAAACCGCATGTTACTTTGTAGATTTGTCAGTGTTATTCGGAAAATGACTAAGTTTCCATCGAGTACATCTGTAAAATTACGCGATGAGTCATGAAAAACACAAATACTCCGAAAGACAAGGGTTTATGCTAACCAAAAAGACGCACACATTCGGTAATATAATCGGGTAATCTTTGCAGCGCGCGATTACTAAACCCTGTTCGAGAACTTACATATAATTTCACACTAGCTCATTATAGCACACAAATCTAAATCAACGGCACATTAATTCCCTTATTATTTGATCATATACACATTATATGTATATATATATATATTCTATTGTTGAAACGAAGTGTTATTTAACAAGTTAGCATACTACCAAAATGTGGTATGTGTGCAATAAATCTTATATTATATTATCTTATATATCTTATAGGAAAATGTTTATTAAACTTTTTTTTAAAGCAGATACACGAACACCGTGTTTGTAGAGTGACGTACCATTGACAACAATAGGCAGAACATTCAATAAGCAGTTATATGTTAAAGGAACACAATCAGTTTATAGATTATAATCCTAAAACTTCAGACGTTCGTCACTCGGGTTAACATGACTCTAAGCATATATAAGACGGGCCCCGTTATTCATTTCAGCGCACCAACATGGCTCACTCAGCACCTACAACAAACATATAACTTAAAGGGACACATCGGACACCCCCCTCGTGGTATCTATATCCGTCAGACTTTGCCGCGGTCGGACATGATGATTTGCTATGTTTCGTTAACCTCAAACAACAAATCGAGGGGGTGAATGAGAAATTACTCCATCTATCGACCATGCCAGGCGCGAAAACTACTCATTTCGAATATGCTACAAATGCTTGTATACATGTATATAGGATCGAAATTCAATATATTGTATAGTATATAATGCCTACAATATGATCTTATGGCCGTTACCATTCCTGAATATGGCTTTCTTGTGGATTACTGTGCGGGTTTTTGCGATGCATGTGTGATACGAATGATTGTGACTGCAAGTATTTTTCATTTTGCCGACAATTGGGTGAGAACATTCTGAATTATTATTGTTAAATCTGACCGTGGATCTTTAAACACACAGCCAGAATTATTGGTCGCTACATCACGCAGAAGCCCCTGTGTTAAGCCGATTTTGAATATTACAACACGTGCTTATCTATGGGAACCACGCAGCTGGTGCGACATTATATAAACAAAGATGGAATTTTGAGAGAACACTTGAAGCACGTCTCATCGATATCTGAAGTCTGCAGCTGAAGATAAATTTTTTCTATGGTTCCCCTTAGACGTGACAAGTAGGTATCCCGACTGGATGTAATGGGCAGGTTCAACTACACATACAAGTAACCTGTAACCTGTTGCCATTGCCAACGAAAGTCGATCACCTGACTCACATGACCATTTGGCAAACACGTATACACGGTCAAACCGTTTAGAAGTTTTGTGTCCAACGTGTAGCAGACGGAACTTGTACCAACACCATATGCAGGCAGTTTGCGAATTAGATTTGCTTGATTGGAGCCACTTAAGCGTACCAGGGGTCGCATTGTGGACTCGTCTTCATCATGGACTATTGTCTGGCTGCACATTGGGGCGTTGACAAACGCGTGAGGGTTTGGCACCATAAAATCATGTGACGTTTACCGCCAAGTGTATCCACTTAGCAATACCAGAGTATAGCCTGTTGCGGTTGGACAAATATCGATTTTTTTCAACTTTCGGTTCAATGTTTTAACTTGAACTTCAGTTGTAAATACTCCAACCATATGAAGGGTTTGTTTGAGAATTACCAACATTTGGGGGGTAAGCTTGGCTGAGACGCCAGTTGGAAAATACCCCAAAATTGCAAAGTATATGATCACCCCCGTGTACGTGGTATCGCCAAAGCCGAGGGCATCGCCAAAGCCGAGAAAATGGGACAGTCATTTTCACGTATATGATATGGGGATATGTTTGTTTCTCATCGTAAAACAGACATCGAGCATCGTATGTGTATGTTCACACGAAGCAGGAGTATTTATCCACCAGTTGTCAATCAGTTTTCCCAGATCAAACCTTTAAATGTTTTTTGGCGAATTTGTTCAATAGTGCTTTTGCTTTTTCTCACTCAAATTTTCGAGAACATCCACCCACTAGTATAGTTCCTGGACTTCCACGCTTCCAAAACAAATGCCGGTATATAGTTCAATCTGTCAATGAAGCATAGGATTGAACAGAATTTTTTTAATCCGTGTCGTTCTCATTATCCGCGCGATATATGGAGGGACCACTGTCGGTCCAGAAAGATGTTAACGGCACAGATGAAAATGTCACCAAACGCCGAGCTTCTGTGCAGTAAATATGCGTATCACTTAAGGAGTTCTGATGAGTTTTCGAGTGTTTTTATGTGTATCTGAGACTGATCAATTGGACTGCGAATGTCATCTGAAATATGAATCCATAACATATATTCGAAATATTGTGTGCATATATATATTATGAATGCAGATGTATTTCAATTGAAATTAATTGAACATCCATCTCAGCATTCAGATTTGCGATCTCAAAAAGGTGAATGAATGATAACGCGATGCCTTGGTCACACGCACGTAAATGCTGTCGTTCGTATGCATGCAGCTAACCGGATATTCGTCACCAACATGTATTTTAAGGTGCCGGTTTAGGTTGTAATTCGTAGAAAAATATTTTCCGCACAAGTCGCATCTGACTTTTGCTGACGATTCATCTATGGGCACAATGTCCAATGACGCGTCTGATTCAGACATGGTGTTTCATAATACTAAATTGGGGGGGGGGGGTGCAAATTGTTATCAAACTGCACGAATAGCTCACTAGACGAGATGCCACAAAATGTCCGCGCAACACATTAGGAACGACAGCATTCACATGCGTGTGCATGATCAAGGCATCGCGTTATCATTCATTCACCTTTTTGAGATCGCAAATCTGAATGCTGAGATGGATGTTCATTTAATTTCAATTGAAATACATTCATAATATATATGCACACAATATTTCGAATATGTTATGGATTCATATTTTAGATGACATTCGCAGTACAATTGATCAGTCTCAGATACATATAAAAACACTCGAAAACTCATCAGAACTCCTTAAGTGATACGCATATTTACTGCATAGAAGCTCGGCGTTTGGTGACATCTTCATCTGTGCCGTTAACATCTTTCTGGACCGACAGTGGTCCCTCCATATCGCGCGGATATTGAGAACGACACAGATTAAAAAAATTCTGTTCTATCCTATGCTTCATTGACCGATTCAACTATATACCGGCATTTGTTTTGGAAGCGTGGAAGTCCTAGAAACTATACTAGTGGGTGGATGTTCTCGAAAATTTGAGTGAGAAAAAGCAAAAGCACTATTGAACAAATTCGCCAAAAAACATTTAAAGGTTTGATCTGGGAAAACTGATTGACAACTGGTGGATAAATACACCTGCTTCGTGTGGACATACACATACGATGCTCGATGTCTGTTTTACAATGAGAAACAAACATATCCCCATATCATAAATACGTGAAAATGACTTTCCCATTTTCTCGGCGTTGGCGATACCCTCCGCTTTGGCGATACCACGTACACGGGGGTGATGACCCGGATTTGAGACTTTCGGTCCACGTGTAGTTTACGGGGTACTGCAAATTTGGACATATTCTATAATACAGTTAATAATATGTAATACTATTTTCATTATAAACACGTCAATAAATTAGAGGTGAATAAATAGATCGTAAGAAGTAATCATGTTTACGCACATGAATGTAATATTATCAATGTAAATATGTCACCATATTAGAGGCGAATAAATAAATAGAATGCAAGTAATCATGTTTACATAATTTTGTAAAGAATCAATTTGCTTCTGCGGTGTCGACAGGATACCATATTTGTTATAACAAATATCTTCGCGCACTCGATCGAGCGCAGGTGAGTTCCATTTCCACTCCGTGCGAAGGGATATCATATGGAGTAGAGATAAGTGTGTTAAGAAACTAACACATAATGTACTTCGTGGTTTACTCGAGGGGATCGAATTAATTAAAGTGGCCGAAGTTTCCAATGATGAGAGTCAAATGTGTCAGTACCAGCTGTGTCTCGCCCGCACAACCACGAGCGCTGTCACGTGATTAGAATTCATAAGATGTCTCGCCCGCGCAATCACGAGCGCTATCCAAGAGTTCGCGATGCTACACGTGATCAGAATTCATAAGATGAATATCGGTGGCTCTTAGAATTAACACATTTCGCATAATGAACTACAACTGAATGTTGATAAGAAATACGAATATATAGCTTATAGTACTCGTACATTTTTTAGGACGGTCCAAAAACCTTTTCGCAGAATTGACGACTACGAGTCCGTTTGTGAGAAAATAGTGCCGTTCAAACTTCTTGCCAATCTCAGGTCATATAGTTCAGTTTGCCGTGGTTATTGTGTACATAGTTATGTTGTAATCAGGTCATAAACTCTAAGACATGTTTGGAATAATACTTTTTACATCGATTCTTCAACTTGTCCCGTATATATGGAATGGAAGTAGAGAACCGCTTGGTTCTGGTAGTAGTAGTAACATATGTAGTGTGCCATGAATATATAGTTTAAATTACAAAATAGGATATATCGAAAATCTAAAAAAGCTTCTAGAAACAAAGGTGCGGGCATTTTCTTTCAAAAGCTTTTGAGAATTGTATCTAACGGTATTTGTTATGCTGATTTCAAAAACCAATGTTGGCAAGTTGACAAATTATTATTTCTGGTCAAAAATGGAAATTCAAAATGGCCGCCATCAAAACAAAGTCTAACTTTACGATTGTTGTTATGTGTTGCTCTAAGACGTTCGAATATTCAGTATTTCCGTACTTTCGAACGAATTGGAACAAGAAGAAGTATACACAGAACATATGTGGTAATTTAAAGTGAACATGTTTGACATTTAACCCCATTTATGCCCAAAAAATGACAAAAAACGCGAATTTTATAAATTATTACGGTCTTAAATGGCAGAAAGTGAAATATGCTGGAAACGTATACTTCAAATGGTATAGACAGTTGTGTCTAAATGTAATTTGTAATCTGATTCCAAAAAACAATGTTGGCAACTCGACAAATAATTATTTCTGAACTAAAATGACAATTCAAAATGGCCGCCATCAGAACAAAGTCTAGATTTTCGTTTACTGTTATATGTTGTTCTAAGACGTTTGAATATTATGCATATCCGTACTTTCGAACGAATTGTAACAAGAGACACTATACACAGAACATATGTGGTAATTTAAAGAGAACATGTTTGACATTTAACCCCATTTATGCCCAAAAATGAAAAAAATTCCAAATTTTATAAATTATTGCGGTCTTGAAAGGTAGAAAGTGAAGTATGCCGGAAATATATCCTTCAAATGGTTTAGACAGTTGTGTCAAAATGTAATTTGTAATTTGATTCCAAAAAACAATGTTGGCAACACGACAAATAATTATTTCTGACCTAAAATGACAATTCAAAATGGCTGATATAATAATCAGTTAAAAATTCGAAAATCATCAGTAATATTATGAAACTGGTTCATCAACACCGAATGCGACACAATTTTCCATCATATAGCCAAATATGGTCACAAAAAAGCCTTATTTATTATTGCAGTCAGTTCCACAATTGCAGAGTGGTGTGCAGGGTAACTCTGATTTTCTGCATGTACACCTTGCTGTTACACACCCCTTCTTGCACCCACATTTGATTATTTCGAGACATGATTTTGGAATGGGTTCTAGTGACATCATGGTTGGATCTAATCGACCATTATCTTCTTTCCATCCCATTGTCGAAGGATCCGGTAATGTTTGCACAGGAATGGTTACTTGTTTCCAAACTAAAACCTGGTATATAGGAGGTACAGCACAGCAGCAATGTTATATATTTTATGCCTCCGAAACATGGCGAGCATTGCTCTTATAGAACATGCTTGGGACTAAACAACACACCAGGTGCCTATTGTTAGAAGCAAATTTGATTTTTGAGACAATGCAAATGTTTTGAGATTGGGTGGGATACGAACCCCGGCCCGACGGCGAGCGCGCCTTGCTCCTATATACATCTATTATATATTTTTGGAAGATCTGTGTGTCTGTGTGTGTGTGTGGGATCGCGATGGACTCGAAAACGACCGAGCCGATTTCGATGAAACTTGGTATGTGGTGGTATTTTCTGTCGGGAAGTGGCATAAGCCTATTAATTTTCAGATCCGAGCTCAACTTTTCACGTGCCGAGGTCAAATCTGTTTTTACGCCGTTTTGCACTAATATATTTCAGTTCGGTGCTCACAAATCGATTCGATAAAGCGCGAA
Source organism: Siphonodentalium dalli (assembly GCA_032622095.1). Classification (NCBI taxonomy): domain Eukaryota; kingdom Metazoa; phylum Mollusca; class Scaphopoda; order Gadilida; family Siphonodentaliidae; genus Siphonodentalium; species Siphonodentalium dalli. The sequence goes on from CP136068.1 coordinate 70,432,560, forward strand.
TAATAAATTGCCAGTCATATAATTTGCACGGCGCTTCAGCTTTCCAATGATGTATCACACGCCTGTGTACGTTTAAAGTTTCTACCTTAATTATCGGGAAGAACGCAGGACCATGCTTCGCTCATCGAAAAACATTGCGTAAATATATTACGCCATCAACAGATCGTGACGTGTTCGCGTTAACTCTTAACCGGCCGATGTCGCGTTAACTCATCACCGGCCGAGGTATCCGCAAATGACATTGGGCTATATATCTCGAAAACGGGTGGAGCTATCGACTTGAAATTTGGTATGTGAATGTATCTTGTCCCGGATACGAATTTTATCGGGTCGCCGAGCCCGTGCGACGCCAGCTTCGCACATGCGCAGACCAGATCTCGGAAATGGGTGGAGCTATCGACTTGAAATTTGGTTTTTGAATAGCCCGGACGAAGTCGGGTCACCTTCTAGTATATATATATAGAGACCTTAAAATGTGAATATAGTGTCCTAAGTGCGACGTCGGAATACAGCGGTAATTCGAGCTTCCTTTTTCACCCACTGACCGACGCGCGAAGCGCGTCCAGTGGGTGTCTATAATCGTAGGACGTATGCGTTTCTGCTGAATTGAACTAGTGCCTATGCGATTCTGCTGAGCTGCACTGACGTTTGATCGCAAAATAAAATTATAATCATTATCAAAGCACACGTTTGGATAACACCGCCATAAACAGTGACATATTATGATGTTGAGCTCGTATCGTCAATAAAATTAGAGTTATGACTTATCAAACTAAGTATTTCTACCAATTGGGTCACTAGATTCGTGTTGAGCTGGAACTTGAGAAATTTCAATTTCAACCAATTGAAATGCCGTTGAAAACCGAAGGGTTAAGCGATTATCGCAATAGGATATGGGAACACCGTGTGCGTAACGTAACTATCACAAGTATAACGTACTCTGATAACAACTTATCGCCAAATTCGTGCTTCAAACAGTTTAAACGTGTCATCTTCGGCTTCTTTTATTTTATTTTTATGAAAATGAATAATAAATGGTGTGATAAATATGTATAATATGTATATAACGACAAATAGAGTAAAATTAGCCATTTTTTCCGTGAAACTTAGGATAGGAAAGCCAGGTACAAAAGTGATAATCGTGATAATTGCCAACCGTCACTGCGAAGCGAAGCCTCCATTGGCGATTATTTCGGCTGTTCAGTCTTCTAAGCTATTAAAACTTTCTTGGATATCTTGGAAGGTGTTTTGGGAGGATTGTTCTGATATATAAATGTTGGATTAACCTTCCAAAAAGATGAGTTTGACGCCTACATTTCTTGGCATGAATATTAACGAGCGCTCGTCTGCAAGTACAGTCATTGCCGAATTGGCGCGTTTTTGTGAAAATGTCACCAATATTTCCAAGCTGCAAGGCAGAGTTCAGTCCCCTACGCTACGCGGGACTTACCGATGCCCGCTCCTCTGCACTATTTAAGACTGTCTATTTTTAGAAATGTGAAAAACCCAGAAAATGGTTGCCACTTGGGTGGCGAAACTCCAACTAAGACTTACATTTCGGCTTGTTTCTCTTGGTTAACGTCTGATACATTGAGATGCTATAAGCTAAACCAAAATAAGTGCGCTAAAGAAGATATCAGCCGCAAGTTAAAGTTGTTAATTGGAGATTTAGCGGACGAGATTCCAAAATCATCTTGTGAATTGTAAATTATAACTTAATAATATTATAAGCGGATCAACAAAATTTCTTCTTGTTTTATAAAGAGAGTTTATTTACAAATATACCGTACAAAAAGACAAAGAGATTGATGCGAACACCTGGTACTCCACACTCTTGCTCTCAGAAAAGTCCACGGAGTACATGCAAGACATCTAATTCTGAAAGTGTGACTTGCAGAACACCAGGCAAGAAGTTGAAAAAGAAAGTAGGCCTAACCAGCTAACACTAACTTGACTAAGTGACTAACAGTTAAGAAAGCCAGAGTGAAGAAGAGGTTGATGAATAGCAACTCTCCTTTATTGTCTGTTTTCCAAACAAATGATCTAAATTGGTGGCCAGGTGGCACATGCATGCAATTGGCATAAACATCATAGTCACTGCATAGTTTTCAGGATCATTGAACAGTTTGTCACATTCTAGTATGAATATTGCATCATATTTGGCAACATTGTCCTCTAAATTTACCTCGAAGCACTTGTTTTAAAATATTTGGCCTAGACCAAAATAAAATTGACCTGTGTTTCTGGTGACCCACCCGCCCCTATTCCAGTGCCCCCGACGTTTTCATTTTATTGATTTTGCAAAATTAGTACGCATTTGATTTTATTTTCCGTGTAAACCGATTGATTTCCATGTAAAATGGACACATCATGTGTACTGTTAAACCGTAAATTATACCACACTTCAATTAGGTCACAGCCAAATTAAACTTATTTTTCATGTGTTATTCAATAAAACAATAAATTACACTCTATTCTAATATTATGTACTTAAGTTTTATTTATTTCATAGTACATTAAAAACAAGGAGAAGCAGCCTAGGATAGTATCCATATTCATTTTGAGCAAAGGTGAAAATAAAATGAAAAAATAAAACAAAATGAAAAGCCACCAGCCCGCCCCTATTTTTTTCTTGCATGTCACCAGAAACACAGGATGATATTGTTTTGGCCCTATCAGCATTTTCTTGGACTTTCACTGGCTTATCTAAACCGAGTGTCTTGGGTAGATTACTTAACATTTGAGTTGTCAGACTCCCACTCATGGCAACAAAGGGAATCCCAGGGAAGATGATGGCAATAATTTCAACTTTTTGTAAGCAGTACGGAATTTTTTTTTCATTGAAATGGTGAAATGTGATGATTTTGATAATATTTTTTAAAACATTTTTTATGTATGACTTGGAGAACTTGTGATAATTATGTTAGTACCAACCCTGGTGTCAGTGCGCTCTGTTGTGTATTTTCCATTTTGATTAATATAGCAATAAATAAGTTGAATCTTCTTTCTTTCCAAAAGTATTCCCCCCACAAACAGTGGGTGAGATAGACATCTGCTTTGATGGATGGACAGATGTATGAAGGACTAGATTCATGTAATACAGTTAGTGTTTATACCCACCATTCCTATGGGACATTGGGGTATATTAAATCATTATTGTTATAGTCAATGTTACTTGAAACTAGTAAAAGCTGATTACGACATTTACACGCAGACAACTGGCTTTATGAACCATGGGGCCTCAAGCGATCTGCCCCTTCACATGAATATTTAAAACTTAATTAAAGATGCTCTATCTCTTCCCAGCATCACTTCAAAGTTCAAACTAACTCAATGAAACTCATTTTCAATTACTATTTGAATTATTATTATCAAAGGTTACCAAAGCCACACAGGATAAGAATTTGTTACCACAATTTCATAAGTGTAATGAATATAGATTACTGACCAGAAATCTTGTAATGTTCTAAAAAAAACAATAACCACTTTTCTGTCCTTCCTCTTTAATAATTAGAGAATCAAATTAATTATTAGCAACAAAAATAGCTCCTGATTCAAATATATTGATGTTATTTCACGTTTCATCCATATCTGTACAGAAAGTTCAGGGAAGAGATAAAGCACCTTTAAATGGTATCAACGCTTGAGGATGGAAGCGATCCATCATGTGGTTCAGCCAGGCTCTGCTTTATATGTTAACACTTAAAAGTCATGAATTCAACAAATGTTTTTTTCTTCATTTTAATACATCTGTTGTTCTCGGATATTTCAACTAAATTTCAATTTATGGTATATGCACAAACTTAGACTGGCAATATATTAGAACTTTTGTAGCCTAACTACAGTACACGTTTTAGTAGCTATACGGTCTCACTAATTCACAGTGAACTCAGTATGATACTACATGCTATTAAATATGGAAGCATGTATCCAGTACTGAGTTCATTGTGAATTACTATATCAATTACCACCTATAATACAATTATATCAATAATTTACCACATTTAACAATGTGGCACTCATCCACCACAACAGCAGTAACTGCATCTTTAAAGATATCCTTTCCTATCAATTGGAACCAACGGCTGAATTTAGTAATGCCTCAGGATGGGTTATCACAATGTCAAAATCCCCCTTTGCTACATCAGCCAGGGAAACAGATACACCATTTGGACCGGTGTGGTCCAGGGGTCGACTGAATGAGTAATGAAAAATTTGTCATAAACCGTGTAACATGGCATCAACTATTCGATTTGGATGGATATCGAATTGAGTAATCTATTGTTTTTCACATAACTTTATAATTATCGAATAAACATGCAAACCACATTACATTGTACACACACAAGACAGTCACATTAGTCCAATAGTAGTTGTACTTAGGTATATAACTGTAATTGTCAGGACAATAAAATCAGCCATCACAATCTCTAAAATGAATGTAGTTGTCATTTTAGTACACATGTGTATAATTGTAATCAGTATACCGGGTAGTTATTTCGTTTAAATTTCAATTTAATGAAAATAAGTATGATACAAATCATGCATACGATGAGTTGAGTGCCATCTTAGATTGGTTGTAACACATTCTTGCCCTACATGTAGCTGCATATCTGTCCAATACCAGTACATTTAATTAGTGCATGTTGGTATTACTAGAAATACTATTATCGTGCATCGTTCCCAGTATATCCCACCAGAGACAGACAATGATGCATACAATTGGCAAACAATGTAAGTTTTAACATATATGGGCTCATTGCAATGCACTGAACTCAGTAACCTTATAGTTTGTACTATACAGAGTAAAAATTTGAGAAAACAGAGAATTCATTAACATATAGCCTATTATAGGTGGACCGGACAGTTTTGGACCGGTCCAGGTATATGTATCGGACCGGAATGGGCTGGACCGCATTGGCAGTGGACTTGGACCACCCAAGGTGGTCTGGTCCAGTCCGCATCACTAGTCTACATCTACATCTACAGTATACCCCATGCCCTCAATGAACTGATGATTATTAGGGGGAGCATGAATAAAAGATAATTACATGGGTAAAAGATTTTTAATTTTTTTTTTATTATTATTAAAATCAAGAGCATTTGAATTCTATGTACCATTATTTTGGCGCTGGTGGTGGTTTTGTGGAGGTGCCCTGCTTGCTCTTACTGGGTTCATAGAAGTGACTGTGGAGGGCATCCTTAAACAATGATGCGTCCTGAGTATAGGCAGTGTCGGTTGGGATTTTGTTCCAGAGAGAAATTGTTCGAGGATCGAAGGAAGTGCTGAGGTATTTCGGTCGATAGAAGGGGCGGGTAATTTTGTGGTCTCGTGTGGGTGTTAGTGGAGCAGAGTCACTGATGTTTACATGATTATATCTGATTTTATGGAAGAGGATAACATAGCAGAAAGTCCATTGGCACTGGCAGTTGTGGTTGGCGTTGGTGTCTAATAGGCATGCTTTAATATCTAAGTTCAAAGTTTAAATCTTCGTTATTTGATCTGGGTGGTCCATATTCAGTGGACTGACAATCAATACTGATGATTTCCGTGCATATTTTTTAAATTTTAATAAAATTTGAGCCATAAAATATGACACACTTCCCATACTCAACATGGCAGATTGACGATTACCTCATTTCCTTTAAAAATATACTCTAGTGCATCAATTAAGTTCCCCCTTCTTTAAATCGTATTTAAAATTAATCTGCTCCTTGGCAAGAATGCAACATGTTTTAAAATCCATAATTAATAAATCGTGTTTTCAAACATGTGCCTTTGTTTACTTCCAGGGAAAGGTCAGCGCAGGATTTTTTCAACGGACTATTTTGCGATACAATATTGAACAAATTCCGACTAATTTGATCTCACCCGGCAAATATCCAATTGCAGATGAACATTATTTTTTGTCAGAATAGTGTATAATGAATTGTGACAAACACAAGTCTCAAACAAAAAAATGTGATGATTCCTCTCATAATTTACGTGGTGCCAGCGGTAAATCATAGCATGAGCGTAGATGGCGCTGTGTACAGCATGCAATATTTCTCCACTCGAATCTCTTACAATGCACTCTAATCGGTCAAATTCTTTTGATAATTCTATCTAAATACATCTTAGCTACTATTCGGATCTGCTGTCCCGGTCTAAAAAGGGATAGTTTGACCAAAACGACTATTGACAAAACTTTGTTTACAAATTGAGCGCACTCGATGAACCGTCCACGCTGCAAATTTATTATCGAAAACAAATTCAACTTCTTCCATCTAAAACATAATTACACGCTTGACTCTGTTATTTTATGAATATATAAGTATCCCCCCACATACACCAAGTCTCAGCTTAAAATTTTGAAAAATGACAGTTTTATGGACATAAATCGATTTTAATGGCAAATGCCATGTTAAATTTTATCATTGAAAAAAATTCATTTCTTCCATCTAAAACATAATTACGTGCTGTACTCTGTCATTTTAGGAATATATTATTATCCCACTCACACACACCAAGTCTCGGCTTAAAATTTTGAAAAATGACAGTTTTATCGACATAAATCGATTTTAATGGCAAATGCCATGTTAAATAAACTTTAGTGCCCTGCAAATATTTTCTGAGCTGTTCCATATTGGGCACTAGAGTCCATATTTGACCGGGTATACCTGATAATTGTGCGACAGTACAGTCGCGTTACTTTACTATACGTCAACATTGGTCATTATCACCCGACAAATTTATTTCGGTCTATCGTATCAACCCATATTTTCTCACGCATAGCCTGACTAAGTGTCAACATTGGTCTTTATCGCTCCACTAATTTGTATCGTTTCATCGTATGAATTCCATATCCAATTATCCACATATAACCAACCCAACCTCTAATCCCGGTCCAATTTATTTATTTCTTTCATTGGTATAGTCACGTTACATTATATTTTATCGCGCGATACTTATATGTCTATGGTATTACTATAGTATACCTTTACGTATATCAATTGCTATTCCTTTCTATATAATCCTGGTGCCATCTATGGAGATAGAGATAATTTCAGACCCCCCCCCCCCTCCAATTTTGTATCATTGCTGCTTTAGTACAGTCGCGATGCATTACATCCACATTACATCCACTAATTTATGTCAGTTCATCGGTACAAAGGCCTTTTTCTCCGAATCCATATAACCAACCCAACATCTTCTAGAAGTCCATAAATGACTATTCTGGCACTATATAGAGATGACTAAGATTCTGACACCCCCTTTTTATAACCTTGTTGCAACAGTAGAGTTCAGATGCATAATATGTCAACATTGGTCGTTATCGCTCTACAAATTTATATCGGTTCAACCCTTAGTTCACTGTATTGCCCACCCCTCCCTCAATTTATTTTTTCATTTGTATTATAGTCTCGTCGCGTACACATTTTATCTTTTGTAACTTTTGCTTCAACACGTCGAGTTCCGCTGCAGACAATACAAAACTGACAACATTTTGAAATGTAAGCAGGCTTCAAACTCATCTTATCCAAGAAAAACTCTGGTTACATAAGAAATTTGTGTATAAGGTGTACGCGCATTTGTTGCGTTAAAAACAAAAGGTCCCAAGTGAAGGTCCAAATCCCCAACACACTGATGTGAGGTTTAACTCCATCTACATACAGTAATGTCCAAAGTAATTGATCACTTAACCACAGCAAAATAATGGGTATTTTTTCATGATTTTAAATCCTGAAAAATCACCAATAATTATGCTGTGGTTAAGTGGTCAATTACTTTGGGCATTACTGTAACCAAAATAAGGATTTGAGGTGTAATGATAACTCAATCCTCATACAGTAATGTACAAAGTAATTGACCACTTTACCACAGCAGAATAATGGGTAATTTGTCAGGATTTTAAATGCTCAAAAAATACCATTAATTCTGATGTGGTTAAGTGGTCAATTACTTTGGGCATTACTGTAACCAATATAAGGATTTGAGGTTTAATGATAACTCAATCCTCGTACAGTAATGCTCAAAGTAATTGACCACTTAACCACAGCATAATTATTGGTAATTTTTCAGGATTTTAAATCCTGAAAAATTACCAATAATTCTGATGTGGTTAAGTGGTCAATTACTTTGGGCATTACTGTAACCAATATAAGGATGTGAGGTTTACCGAGAACTCCATCCACATAACTAATAAATATGTGTGAAAATTAAACAAACAAAAAATAAATTCCATGATGGCGTCCAATATGGACTACCTAATTCTGCTCCAAAACATGTATATTGAATATATGGATGTTTATTGGAGGGGAAACCGATTATTTTCATTAACTGGGATCCAAAAACCCGACTTACGGGAGTGCGCTTCGCGCGCGACTGTATCTTAAGCATGTGTGCATATTTAATAAGCCAACAATTGGAATCCCAACAGAGAAGATTGGCGTGTCGACCTTGCGCTTGCGCATAGACATCATTGATGATCTCTATGGGAAACCACATTGACATTTAATAGAGAATTTCGATTAACTGCAATAACTTAAGGAATCTCTAATTAGGGCTGCATGGTTATGAAAAAAACATATCAAATAACTTATTATTTAACTAACCGAATAACTAATTGCACTCAAGCCCAATAAGAAAATTCCTTAAGTTATTGTGCTTAAGCAAAGTTAGAGATACCTTATTGCGCTTAAGCACAATATGATATTCCTGTGCAATAAGGAATATTCTTATTACACATCCCTATTACACATAAGCGAAATTACATCCATATTGCACTTAAGCGCAATTAATATCTATCTCATTAGATCGCCCTTGTGCAAATAGTAGAATAATCCTATATTTGTTCCACACATTGTACCATGGGAATGGACTACACCACCTGAATTATAGGGAGTTTATGTACACTATATACTATATTCCTTATTAAGAGATACCTTATTGAGTTTTATTATCTAATATGAAAATTCCATCATTGCACTTATACACAGTTAAATACTTCCATATTGCGCTTAAGCACAATAGAGATTCCCAAATTGCGCTTAAGTGCAATTAGCTCTTCTTATGCTTAATTGTTATAATTGTATTGTAACTATTGTTTCGTCCTTTAATATTTCCCATACATTATGTACCCATATATTATGCTAAAAAAGTAGTACTATTGTTACTAATAGTACTCGTAGTAGTTAACACCACCTTACTGTCAATATTCTATCATGGTTAGTTTCAAAATCATAACGTTAATTGTTATTACTATTTGTGTGTATTGTACATGTACATCAGTCATCAATTAACAAACTTAAGCAGAGCCTGGTTGAATATCTACCATATATGGTAGGTTATTCCCATCTTAAAGCTGTTGATGTCATTGAGACATTCAATGCTATTATGCTATTTTGCATGCGAACTAGTAGACCCTCCAATAGCTTATCGTTACTCGGGACAGTGTGTGTTTTTCCTCAATTAATTGAATTTCTTGTTTGGGGTTGCTTCGGTGGCCGTGTGGTATTGACGTCGGACTTTGAGTCGCAAGGCGCGCTCGCCGTCGGGCCGGGGTTCGTATCCCACCCAATCTAAAAAAAAATGCATTGTCTCAAAAATCAAATTTGCTTCTAAAACCTGGTAGTTTGTTCTCAAAAGGTGGTAATGAAATAGTCACTGGTTGGTGGAAGCTTTTCATGAGATTCAGTCCGAGTGAACATACTGAATCTTGCATTGTTGAGTTTTGCATCGGAAACTCCATACAACCTGCATACAAAATGTGAGCACTTTCAATTGTTTCAGTGGATATTGCAATATTACATATACCCTTTAAAATTAACAACATTCCAGGTAAATCTTCCATGCGGATCGTTTAGACACCCCATATATGAACGAAGTTGAATCACACCCCGTTAAAGCATGAAACGCTAGAATATAGTTCAGAGCGTCGGTCGATATTTGGGTGGCAAAATCCCTGATGGGTATAATTTTAGGGCTTTTGGAAGTTCCAGCCACCACGAACACATCACAATCTGCATGTAATTTGTCTAGGTAACCAATCAATAACACTAGAACATCGACGTCCCTACTTACCACAATAACTTGTTTCAGATTGCACCCCATGCTGGCATCAAACGAATGAAGGATAAGTCTAGTGTAAACCTCTTCGTGATTAGACTCTAACCCTTTCAAGTCTGTTCCATCTACCGAACAACCTACTTTGCAATCTTCTGGTAACCCCCTGCAACAACAACAGTAATACCTTCTGTTTTAGCTTTGGTAACAAGTTCTCGAGACAAGAAACCATTCAAATCGGACTTGTTGTCAGACAACAAAATGAAACATTTCCAATTTTGTGGGATGGGAACATCACGATTTGTTATTGCCCTTCGGATCAAAGGTACATTGCGACTTCTTCTCGATCTGGTGGCAGTCTTTATAGATTTATCCGAGTATCTGTCGAACACTACATCAATCCTGACATAGCCTTCGCCCTTCTTAAACACACACACACTGAGAATACATCGGCCAACTCTCCAAATGTATTTACCTTTTCCGGTTTACCTATGGCCACAACAAGGGCCTGACCATCAATGACAATACCTGCACGGGGAGGTGTACATGCAGAAAATCAGAGTTACCCTGCACACCACTCTGCAATTGTGGAACTGACTGCAATAATAAACAAGAAAACTAAGATGCATGCATCAGGTAACCCATAAACTATTTAGCATAGAATAATTCAGCTCTGTGAATTGTCCTGCAAATTATTGATTTCCATAATCTATTGTAGATATGGAAATATTGCATAGAGTAATTGGCACAAAGGACAAACGAAGGGGAGATATTGGTAAATAAGCCCAACGTTTCTTTTTGTTGCATGAAATGTCCAAACAGGATATCCAGATGTGGTAAGAAAACAGATTGGCACTGTTTTCACTAACTCGAGGAAATTTCCCTTAAGGAAAGTAGAGGCATGGATGGTAATCATGACATGTTAAGTAATGCCCAAAGTAATTGACTACTTAACCACAGCAGAATTATGGGCAATTTTTCAGGATTTAGTGGGAAATATGGCTTATTGTCATTCATCTTAAAGCTCTCGGTAAGAGCTTTCCGATGAATGGCAACAAGCGATATTTGTGACTAAATCCTGAAAAATTACCGATAATTCTGCTATTTTTTTTGGCTGGTCTCGATATAGCAAAGTTACAAATTTGACAATAAGACTCTAATGATGTGAAGAGTACAACAGAAAGATATGATATTCTGTTTGTTAATGAGCCATTTAAAGGATATAACACATCTGAATAGTAATGCTTTCGATGAAGGCGATCAGTGTATTTAAGAAAGATATAAGATATTTCCAAGTAAGTCCTGAAAAATTACCAATAATTCAGATGTGGTTAAGTGGTCAATTACTTCGTCAATTCCTTTGGGTATTACTGTAGACAATGAACTGTTGATGCGGGGGGGGGGATACAAATATGTTTGAAAGGTTTTATTGTGTAAATATAGAAACTTGAACAATATATTTGTACATATGTACATGTAAACCAGTGGAAAGTTTAAAAAGTTAACATAAAATATATATGATAAGATTTGTAGCTACATTTGTATCCCGGTAAATGTAGAACAATATCACAGCAGCACATGGGTGATATTGAATACAGTAATATGAAAAGGAAGTAAATAGTTATGATATCCGTGTCAGGTTGGCATGAGTAAGCAATTAGCCCTTAATATTTATTTGAGACAGGATGAATGTGGAATGATGGTTTCAGAAGTAAGTTGGAGGTACATATACTGTAAGTCACGACAGGGAACGACATGGTTTCGTGGTTGGTGAGTACCATGTATTCAAAATGTGGAAAGCTACAAACACATAATATATTATTAGGTATATACTAGGTACATTTGGTGTTGAAAGGTATATTTATAAGCAAAAGTGACTTAGTGACCAAAAAAAACCTGTTGTTTTCTTTTTTTGCAGATCTCAAAAGGTGCACTTATTTTCAGAACCGCCAAATAATAAAGGAAAGTGTTTGTCTGAATGACATAAGGTGTCACTGTGCTTACACTGCTAGGAGACAGCTGCTCTGTATCCTAGCGATATATACATGTAAATAGATAATGTTTTTATTTCATGTCAAACAGTCAATATAACACGGAATATCTATAAATAACTTGCAGCTTAAAAAGTGAGTGTCTGAGACTATAATAAAATGTAAACAGGTCACATGGCACAAATAAACAAAAATGGATGGAACTGACATAATAATGCTTGTTAAAATAGGACTAGATTGACGAAATTGAGAAAAGCAGAATGAGTGGTCATGGTAAATACAATGTATATGAAATAAGACTATCAGGAATGAAATATTCTGGTAGTCGGTATTTACTGGATCAATGTTACAAGACAATGCAAATTAATTGGTATCTTCTAGTGACCAAATTTTTGTAAAACAGTTACACTGTTGTACAAATTGTACGTTAATAACCTCCTGTTCGGATGTTACACGCAGGTATTTGCTGAGGTAAGGCGACACAATTTTTTAAGTCTGGTTTACGAACACGTACAATTTTTTTTCCATTTCATGAAAACAATTTAAAACAATTTCTCCCAAAAAATTGTACACACGTACTAATTTTCATGTGCTGCCGTATCCGGTTCTGCTTATGATAATTTACAGATCCATATTTTCATGTATAAATCTCTTGTTTGGTTCAGAATTTCATTTAAAAAAACATTTTTTTATAATTTTTGTAATTTTGTTTTGTTCAGTTGCTCTCATGAGAATATAGTAAAGAGATAGTAGTGCTGATCAGAAAGGATATATCAGGTTTAAGTGGTTAAGGTATACAAAGATGTATGCATGGTTCGGACCTCCAAACAGGATAAGATCCAGGTTAATGCGATGTTGCACTCTTCTCTGGTTCTGGTGTCGAAATCGAGGCCCAATTAGAGTCAACAAAGAACCAAATGTTTCAGCATTTTTGCCCCATATAGAGAACCATTTGGTTCAGAACAATACATTTTTGGTCTTGGTCGAGAACCAAAATAGAATCAAATTATTCAAATTCGGTTCTTTGTAGAACCAAAATTCGGTTCTTGATAGAACCAAAACTCTAGAACCAGTCAGAATCATTTTTGTCCCGTATAGGGAACCATTTGGTTCTGACACATAATTTTTGTTCTTGGTAAATTATTCATCTGTTGGTTTTTGGTAGAGAACAAACAGATAATAGAATGATTCGTATTTAGGAACACATGTCAGTTCCAATTGTTCTGAAATTGTTATCCGTATTTTGAACATCAGGTTCTGAACTTTGAATTAGGTTCAAGAAGGATCCAGAAAATGGAACCAAATAATTCCTTTGGGTTCCCCTTTTTGTTCTTATATGATATAATTATAAGCACATTTGAGGTGTCGTTGTTTCGGAATGTTTTATTAGTTCGTAAATACGTTATACTATTTAAATTAAAATTGAGATCACACGATGTTGGTTCACTGAATGTACCCCGAAGAATATTTATCAAGTTAATGATTCGTAATTTGTTTCTCCTATTTGTGATATTAGCAATAGAGATACCCCCAGATTCAGTTTGGTTATATGAAGAACCAAACTTGGGATTTGATTCCAGAGAAACCAAAGATGATTAGAACCAAAGTGGTTGGTTCTATGTTGGTTCTCCGGGGAATTTTTGGCTGAATAGGTTCTGGACACTAACCTTTGGTTCTAGATGAAGAACCATGCAACAGAGAAGAATCTAATGTATTCGGAACCAAATATCAGAACCAATAGTTCTTGACACCAAATTTAGTTCTTGGCGGTGAGCCAAGAGATATCGGAGATATCAAATGATTTTTCATTTGGAACAAAAATATAAGAGCCAGTTCAGAATCAGTATGTTCCCCTCTCAATTATTTTATACTTCGTCGAAACATACAGGAAACCAAACGAGGAATGGTTATCATACATTGCTCCTCCATATCTTTGCCCCACAAAGAGATATCAACAGCGAACTCCTCGAATGTCAGTACAATCTGCTAAAAAGTTGAAATAACTGATCAAACAAATAATTGGAAAATTCAGCAGGATATGAAAAATGGCGACTTTACACTTATACGCGTCTTCGCTTGTGGTTTACAGAGCAACGCATTCAGTCAGGAACTGTAACTATATTCTTGAGCCAGTTATGTGTTTTATGAAGCTTGGAGAACCAACGTGCGTATATAGAGACACAAGTAGAGAATAAAATTTGATTTCCCAGTTGGCTCCAAAGGACAAAGCACTCATTATTCCCAGTGAATACAGCGCAGTTCCTTGTGCATTATTAAGTCCACTATATTCGTATGAAAATTACTTCTACCGAAATTACCATTACTAAGCCTATACAATAGCTATATTACACTTTCATTTGTAACAAAAAAATGTCAACAAGGAAAGGAAAACAATATACGTTTTCTCACAATATAAATCTGAATATATGAATTTCGACTATAACAGGTTATCGGATCTAGATAATATTTGGTGAGGATTTTGGCCATATACGGAGGTCTTGGGAGGAAACCCATCGATGTGATAGATAATGGTACGGTTCAGTGATTTTTGCCTTCACTAGGAGGTACCCCACGTGTATGGGGTGTGCACCGGGTGGCAGACTAGATATTTTTTCGGAAGGTGCTTTCGAACAAGTACTTCAGCTCATAATTAGATTGAGATTTTTTTTCCGGCTGAAATATGTAACATTTGGAATAAATGGTGGAATGCATCCTCCTCGGGGACTGTCCACTGACATAGCACTATAAATTGTAATGTAAAAAGTCGTGACTAAAAACCGTTAAAATCACCGTATGAATGGCAATTCTCATGACATCTTTATATTTCCTTAATTATAACGGTTGACGTGATCATCGCCTCATTTTCACGTTCCCATTACATTCTACGCAGTAGCGCATCAGCTTCGTTTCGCTAAACGAGTTCGTGTTTAATACCCAAATGCGTCGATCACGTGACAATTCGCTATGATTCAGACTGAGCCAGTGGCACATAAGGCCAGCCGGTTTGAATTTCATGTCCTCAGATGTCACCGGGGACATGGATACAATTTCTTCTGACGAATGGACCTTTTCCAGTTGGGGAATTTGTTTATGAGAAGAAACACGACATATTTACCGCAGTGTATATTAGCTGTTACAACTGCATAATGACGCTAATATGTTGCTGCACATACATGTATGAATGCGATAGCAAAACGGTATTTGTGCATCTACCCACGTTGGCCCAACAGATTCGCTGCGTGACGCATTGTTCAATCAAAAGCCGATAAGAGAACACAATGCCTGTTAGGTTCCTGTTTGGTTCCTGTTAGGTTCCCGATAAACTCAGATTGATGTTACATGCAAAATAAATGGGCACTGTTTCGTGTGTCCATGAACGTGTGTCGGTTGCTTGGGTCGGTGTTCAAATATGCGGTGGCGTGGTTTCGTAGTCAAACTACACATGCCATTGGTCTTTCCTCCAACAATAAAACTAAAAATGTAATATGGCCCAGTATGGCCTGGCTAATATTTGCAATGGCGATAAACCACACACAGCACGCTAATGAACTCTCGGTGTCTTTACTTGCATGTTTTATCCTTAACGCTTGTGGCATCTGAGGAATATTGACATTCATTCTTAGATAGCGATTTAATAGAAAATAATAATTATTTTCTTTTAATAAAGATTTATGATATTCACTTGTTATCGGGCTATACACCCGACCCCGAATGTTAACACAGCTAATACTACCACGATGGAGTTGAGTACTCATGTGATGCCCCATTTAACTGATACGTGTTCTTAGTATTTACGTGCGCTCGCGCAACAGTATGGCGATCAGACAGATTCGTAGGTTGGTGTCACCCTACTCCGTTTCACTCCATGACGTCACCAAAAACGACGTAAAACCTCGTGGCGTTCTGACATTTTTATTGTGCCGCGTTTTTGCTATGTTTATTTTATGTGTTGTTTTCGATTATTTGTTTGTCGCCGATATCGCCATTTGTCGGGATTCCCTGTTTCTATATTTAAAACTGGCATGCTCGTAGTGAGCCTCGATTTCGATGTTTTCTCCGAGGTCAAAATACGTCAGAGTTATGACAAAAATATATCGACCTACATTTTCTCCATCAGAACTCTACATCAAAGAGTCTATAGACTCCTTCGGGACCTACATAGACTCCTATATTTGTGTATTTTTTACTTATAATTGGGAACTTTTATCATTTTTGGTTCGTGCGAAGACCTCTTTCTATCGTACGGGGAAAGAGAGACATTCAAAACGCGATTTCGTAATTCGACGCAATAGGCTGAATAGCCTAACCTTCAGCCGAGTTCCGGGCCAAATACGACGAATGACGTAACACAAAACAAAGCGCATTTGTTGACACAAACACCGTTTGAAGAGTTTATTATTACATAAAATGATCGTTATTGATTAATTATTGATTAATTATTGATATTTATTGTTGCATATTGGCTGCTATCAATATCTACACAAATAGTATTAATTATTTCTTATAATTGCTCCTTTGGTCAACTTTGACTATCGGAAAATGAAAATGAAAATATGCCGCTGAAACAAATGTAATCGAAATTAAAAAGTCTCATCCTTTCGGCAACATGGAATTGGTTTTAATTACTTAAATGATTAATATAGTAATTTGCATTTATCTGTGATGAAATGAGAAATGGTAATTTTTCTAACATTAAATTAAATTAAATAAATTAAGTAAAATACAGAGAAACTATTTTATTAATTATTGTTTATTACATTTTTGCACACGTTGGCATCTCTCTGAGTGCATTCTAGTTAGCTTTGCCGAGGGTAATACTAATACTAATACTAAAGGTGTTATAGACTGGAGGATGAATGAACTAACACAATTAGACAGGATGGCCAATGGCATGCATGACAGTAAGGCAGTAATGTGGACAAGATGGTGGCAGAATTTAATTGAGTTGGCCTATACAGTGGCAGTGGTTGGTCTTGATAGGTTTATCAGGAATAGCAGTGATGTGTACATATGTTTACACACTGTGTTGTCATCACTAAATCCAGCATTCTGATTGGTCGGCGCTCACGTGGCTAGTTGCAGTTATTTCTCGGTGAATGCGCAACGCCTCATAACACCAAGATCATAACACCATCGATACGTCATTGGGTTTGGAAAGACGAACGCGTAATATTTTGGGCGCATTTGGACTCGCGCAGGATTGACTTAATACATCATCGGGTTTCAATATGAAGAGAAATTGTTCCTATTAACTTTTGCCAAGGGTGCTATTGGGAATTTTGGGCTGTTCTTGTCACGATACACTTTTCGATTTAAATACATTTACAAAAGTGGCTTTTTCGCTAAATGTATATAAATATAAGGATTAACTGTCATGAGGACTATTTTTACGGAGATGTAACCGTGAGGTAAGTGGTCATAACTTGTATGTAAAACCATTCGGGTTTTACACAAGTTATGTCCACTTACCTCACGGTTACATCTCCATAAAAACAGTACACATGACAGTCAATCCTTATATAATGCCTTCAACGACACGAACATAACAAAAAGAAATATTCCATAACTAAACAGGCACTGCAGTTCAGAACAGAATTTGGTATCGAATTTGGGAATGAACAAGAAACGGAGGAGGTAAAAAAGTTGAAACTAGAACTGAAGAACAAAATGAAAGTCAAACGGACAGAGCGATATTAATTGAAACGAATGCACGGACAACACGTCAGAAAAAGCAACGAACAAGAGCATGATGGCACTGCGACAAGATCCTTCAGAGGAATATTGATCCTACATTAGTCCAGGAGATCGACCCAAGAAATAACAAATGTTGCTCATTTTGACGGACATGTGCTATCCAGTCTAATTTTGTAGTAAAATATATGTAGACTACGAAAATCCATGATAGCAGTGGTGAATTTGTAGCTCAATTGGCGAAAAAAGTGTTTTTATTGACCTACCTGACGACCGAAAATGAAAGAATTTCCCGGCGACGTCATAGTAGTCCGGGAGCTAATATGGGTCCCCTTGCACCCCCTGGGACTTAACTTCTCCCCACTCATTTTGTTCCTTATTATGTCCTTCAACTTTTAAGCAATGTTAACAAGAAAAAAAAGTGGCCGTATATTATAGACTCCAGACAAAATGGCGTCCATCATGGCCGCCGTTTTTCAGACCAGAGCCTAAGTCAGTTTTATGCAAATTATAGCGGTGAAAATCTTGTAAAATGTATACAAATGTATATATTTTCGTGAAGCTAAGACATAATGTCACTTTTTTGGGGCAAAATTGAAACTCACCATCCAAGATGGCCACCAAAATGGCCGCCGGAAGTTGAAAATATGACTTTTTTTTTACAAATATCTTCTAGATCGATTCATGCTGTTTGGAACTGGTTGAGTAATGCGACTTTATTTTGTATTTTGTATATTAACTGATCATTGGGGCAATTAAATATGCACTTTTTGGGGTCATAGCCCCTTCCGTTCCCTAAAAAATTTGAATTTACAGAACGCGGTATAAAATTTCACAAAAAAATCACAATTGGGATTATAGTCATATTTTAACAAGAAATGAACAGAACTTTGTAATGTAATTGATGCATATGATTATACCTATGAATATTCCAACTCACTGGAACCAAAATTCTTACTTTGGCTCAAAATGGCTGCCAAAATATGGAAAATGGTAAATATTGCCCCAGCGTGTCCTGCAATCGATTACAAGTTGTGGATGATGTACAAAATTGGCTATTCTGCCTTCTATACATTGAATACTAACATGTCTGATTACCATGGTTAATTGTTACTATTGTCACCACTGACATCACCAAAAATATTGGACTTTTCTCTCAAAAACTTGACTTAAATATCGGCAAAAATAAACTGTTCATGTTTGGACCATGTTTTCAATAAAAATGTAACTATCTTTGGGTTGAAATGTGTTTATTGTTTTGGTCTATATTAAATGTGTCACACTACGGGATTTATAGACCAAATTGTTCGCCCGATTTTCACAGAACTGTATACTCTCATTAAGTAGACATGGATCAACGTTTTATATGCAGCCTGTGTCAGGGAGGACGCAGTTATATAGGGGTGGGTGTAATATAGTGTGTCAGTTTGACATATTTCTCGATGGGTTAATATATAATGGTATGCTAATTATGGTCTGAAATGACTAATATCGAGATTTCTGGTGACCATTCAACGTTTGATACCAATTGATGTCCAGATGGGGTATATTTTGGAAGTTCTGACACGTCACCAAGCTTCGGTACATGTCACGAAGCTTCGGTACATAGGATAAAAACCCGCCACAGATTTGGGGTTAATGATGCAAGGTCACATTTTTCACCAGATTTCGACAGAACTATATGCTCTCATTAAGTAGACATGGATAAACTTCTTGTATGTAGCACTGTGTCAGGGAGGAAGCAGTTATATAGGGTGGATGTAATATAGTGTGTCATTTTGACATAATTACACCATGGGTTAATATATAATTCCATGATAGTTACGATCTGAAATGACTGATATCGAAGTTTATGGTTACCATTCAACGTTTGGTGCCATTTGACGGTACGTGTCATGAAGCTTCGGTAAATTGGATGAAAAATCGCCACAGATTTGGGGTTAACGATGCGAGGTCAGATTTTGACGGAACTGTACACTCTCATTAAGTAGACATCGATAAACTTCTTATATGTAGCCCTGTGTCGGGGAGGGAGCAGTTATATATAGTAGGTGTAATATAGTGTGTCATTATGACATATTCCTCGATGAGTTAATATATAATGCGATGCTAATTATGATCTGAAATTATTAATATCTGGGTTTCTGGTGACCATTCAACGTTTGTTACCGGTACCATATGATGTCCTATGGTGGTATATTCCTGGAGTTCTGACACGTCACGAAGCTTTGGTACATGGCACGAAGCTTCGGTGCATTGGGTGAAAAACCGCCACAGGTTTGGGTTTAAGAATGCATTGTCAATTTTTGTTTGCCACAGCGCTGGGAGATAAGTACCCAGGGCCACATGTTTCTTCTGATTTTGATAGTACTGTATACTGTTATTAATAAAGATACACCTTGGTTAACTTCATGTTGAATGAACCGGTCACAGTATAATTTTCTATTATTGAACATTTAACTTGAATGTCACGAATAATCGGTAAATTCATGTGTTTGTTTCGACCCCGACTATGAATAATAATTAACGTACCGAAGGTTCGTATCTATAGGTTACAAACACCTAATTATTTTCCATAGGCGACAGTGTTAACTAAAAGTCCCGCCGGCTATGTGTTAAGCTAATTTGAACTTCAAGTGGTAAATTTTCGCTTAGAACGTCATCCGCTGCACAAGTGTGTTACAACAAACGTGCCCTTTTCGTTATTTTTTTCAAACGATAATCTTGCATTTCCACAACTACCCCATTTACTGCACAAAAATCAGCAGCATAAACATATCCAGACCCCTTCCGTAACTTCTGGACACCACCAGACTCTTCCTGGACATCTAAACATACACGATCGCCATATTTACGTAGGCTATTATTTTCTGTTCCCGATTAGGGATATTTCCCTCAATGATAATCAACCAATCAGCAGCCAGATTTTTTTGTTATGCTGACTCGAGTTTCAAGAAGCGTAACTCCATATAATTAGTTGCTTGTAACATATAATTGTAAAGAAAATCGAACTTTGATCGTGTAAACCGCGCCAATTTTACAAAAAAAAGCTTTACTGTGATACGATAGAAATATAGGAGTCATTGGACATCCTATTATCTCCCAGTGGTCCTTTGACACACATACACCATTTTAAAATTGACCATTTTTTGGGGCTAAGAAATAACACCGATACTCGATTCCTGATAGCACAGTTTAGTAGAAAGATACTAATGTCTCATGTCAAGCTTGTTATATACATATATACTGCACAGTGTCGCATGCCCCATGTCCATCCACTCTCTAATCGGAATATTATGACCACAAATGTGACCACACCCAAAATTCAGGGTTTTTCATCATAATTTAAATTGTAAAATCCGACTCGCGTGCATAACGCACAGGATAGAAAGGCATATGTATACGTTTGGAAAACTAGTTACGTATATATCTACCATACGCCTTAAGGAATTTATCTAATTTTGAACAGTACAATGTTTAATTGGATTTGAATTAGACCACCCCTCAACTTAGAAAACAAGTAGAAACCTTCTTAAATCCATTTAAAAACATTGTAGAAGACAAGTTGTATATTATTTAACAATATTAAAATAATTATGGTGAATTTAACCTTAAAATCATACTAAGATGAAATGGTTGCAATTTGGACGATTTTGCGTAAAAAAGTAAAAAAAAAATTGTTAAAAAATTGAAGAAAAAAACACTGAAATTCTTCAATTTTTTTAGCACAATTAGTTATTTAACATTATTAACACAATTACTATTCAACTTAATCACCAAAATCATACTAAAACTAGAATGCACTCACTGGAGCTGCCTATACTTGCGCACATCACACATTTGACATGTTTTGTTTTGTCTTACCAACACCACTTTGAACCACGGTTGTTGGCTCCTCGTTTGAGAGATCGATAAAAACAAATCTAGATATCAAATCTCAGTTCATTCATTGTTGAAATATTTGTGTACACGGACAGACTATTTCAAGTTGATATATTACACTAATGATACGTAGGAGTTGTTTGACATATTTATAGAACAATAGAGACATCGTTTACATGAAGGGTGTGAAGATGATTGATTGCCGATGATGCTAATATATATTATATACCAATTGGGTTAAATTACTAGTTTGACTAGAATGATGTCAAGCGTGTATGTCATAGCACTTCAACGGCAAAAACCGTCAAAGTAAGTTACAAATACCGACACAAATAAATAAAAGACACGCGAACAGTGTGTCAATGTGAGCATGCCCTTGTAGCGACTGATCTATACAGTCTTCGGGAACATATCATCAAAATGTCTATTGCGTTGAAAATGAGAAAGGTTGTTTTTCCAGTTAATTAATAAGGCATTTAATAATCCGTATGTTTCAACATTCACATTTTTCAGTGCAATTGTTTCTCAATTGAACCACGCGCTCGACTGTTTGGCCGGACATGATTTATATGTACCACGATCTTTCGAAAATGTTTTGAACTTCAAAGAAACTTTCCAGAAATATGTTCGCACCTCACTGTCTCTGCGAAAAAAAACTATTCCGCGTGCATCTTTTAGACATGATCTAAACACATTTCCCGTGTTTCAAGTTACATAACATATAGTCCAGTGCATTTATGGTTTTACCCAGAACTAATTGCAACAGAATTTGTTTTTGCTGGAATTGGTACATATACCCTCCATAAACAACATACTGAAAATCAGCAAAATTCGGGAAAAGGGAAATTAGTGAATTTCGTGAAAACAAATTGGGAAAATTTGGTCAAATCATCAATTTATGGATTTTCATGAATGGATATAAAAAATTCAAATTTACAAGTCCTACAAATATCATGCCTATTTTGTCGTCCACATTTTCCTGAATCCAGAACTGGAAACCATTCCTAGATTCCTTAAGTATGTTTCGAGTTGTGTGCCTTCAAAAACGCGAGTTTACCTGATTTCGGAGCCTTAATTTCGCAGAATGAGCCAAATGCCGTATTATATGGTTAATTATTTAAAAAACTAGATCAAAATTAATTACTTTTTCACTGTTTTAGTAATTGCCTCACTAGATAAAACACAAAATATTATTAATATGTGCATCTATGAATAAGGAGAATAAAATATTCTCAAACAAAATGTGTGTTCCATTGTATGGACTTAGCCAAATTTGCCTTGACACAGAACTCGTGTGATGAAATACCATATTTGAGGTCATGTAACTCAATAAATTAATATCCATATGCTCTGCTTTTCTCATAACATTTTGAGAATACTAGATTGAACAAATTGTGAAGGAATTTTCAAATACATTGGTGAAGAAAATAAAATTATGGTCCTATGAACTCTTAGTCTAGCCTCTTTTCCGAAAATGCTATTGTGGGGCGTTTTTGTCAATTTAAAAAGGATTTTAGGCATATTCAGAAAAATTAACGAAAGTTTATTGTGTAAAATTATGTGATCTGTCGTCTTAAATCATTTTGTTGTTGATAAAATAGCATTTCAATGGTTATACCAATGAATGTCACTGGATTTCACTCATCATTGTAGAAACTTATCTCAAATTTGAACGGTAGAAAAATGGGGTAGGGGAAAGCATATCAACAAAAACTTCAAAATTATGCATCTTGAAGCATAAAACTTTTTATCAACAGCTTCTGCTTACATTGTTCTTTCATATATAATTTCATATTTCCTTTGTTTATGTTTATTGACAGAGCTATAATAATTTTTGTCATAATTTGGCAGTGAAATGTCAAATTGGCAGTTTGAGATTGTTTTTATACAACATAACCATAAAATTCTAAATCAACGTCCGATAACGTATTAAGCAGTTTTATAATGCAACAGGAATGTACACACACTGGAAGAAAACAACATTGTGTCTGAAATGGCTGATAAGATTGCATTTTGTGATTTTTCCTACCCCTATACCAACGTTAAAATTGGAATCAGTTTCCTGAAAAATGAAAGAAATCAAGTGACATACTATGGCATAACCAATGTAAGGCTAATTTTTTATCACTAAAGTGTTGTGGGAGGAAAGTTCAAATAATTTTACACATTAAAACACCCATTGTTTTTTGTTTTTATGGCCCAAAACCTTTTAGACTGGACAAAAATGCCTCAAACAGGCATCTTTGGAAACAAGCTAAGACTAAGTATTCAAAGGACCATAAGTTGATTTTCTTAAATAATGTCCTGTTAATACCTTTACAATTTGTTCAATCCAACATACTTAAAAGGTTATAAGAAAAGCATGGCATATGGGTATTAAATTATTGAGTTACGTGACCTCAAATATTGTATTTCATCACACACGTTCAGTGTCAGAGGCAAAATTCCATACAATGGAACACACATTTTGTTTGAGAATATAATTTTCTTCTTAATTATAGATGCACATATTAATCATATTTTGTGTTTAATCTAGTGGGGAAAGTACTAAAACAGTGAAAAAGTCATTAATTTTGCTCTAGTTTTTTTAATAATTAACCATATAATACGGCATTTGGCTCATTCTGCGAAATTAAGGCTCCGAAATCAGGTAAACTCGCGTTTTTGAAGGCACCCAACTCGAAAAATACGTAATGAATCTGGGACTGGTTTCAGTACTGGGTTCAGGAAATTGTGGTCGACACAATACACATGCTAATTGTATGATTGTTTTTATATACATCCATGAAAATCCATAAATTGATGATTTGACCAATTTTTCCCAAATTTATTTCACGAAATTCACCAATTAACCTTTTTCCGATTTTTGCCGATTTTTAGTATGTTGTTTATGGAGGGTTTATGTACTTATTCCAGCAAAACAAAATTCTGTTGCAATTAGTTCCGGGTTTGGCATTTTTTCTCATTAATGCACTGGACTAATAGTCTTCTAATGGGCAGTACTATTGCCCACTTTTATTTTTCATGCAGTATATATATATATATAATAATAGAACACGAAGTTGTTGGCGGTTAGAATGGTTTAGCCTGCCCGTGCAATGCGGGTCTCAGCTGTCTGGACATCGACGCGATCATGTCTGGTGTTTTGCGCGCCCATGTAGCTTGTGACGTCCTGATGTGCGTCATGACGTCATCGCGTCTTGATCGGTTTCCAGAAAGAAATCATTCAATATTGTTCATAAATTTATGAACGATTTATAACCAAAATAAAACCAGATAACAATGCAAATTAAGTATATATGTTGATTTAAATTACAATTGATGCAACCATTTCATATTATTCCGTGTGCATTCTTTACAGTATGTACTTCCGGTATGACGTAAGATATTCACGGAAGGACAGACAACAGACAAAGATCCGCACCGACAACATTACTTGCGTCCAGCATGGACTGGCGCAAGTAATGAAATCTTGACACATTGAAAATTTTGGGCTTAAAATGTAGAAAAATGCCCAAACAATCGAGAAAAAAACAAAGAAGGCTACAAATTTGTTCTTGCTATCGTGATTTTTCTTCATTGCCATACCTAAAACATTAAAAATAACATGGTCGCAGCTTGTCCGTCAATATGAGCAACACTACCTCCCGATCTCCTGGACTACATGTAGAGTATGCCATCAGCACCCTGAGACAGTGGAACATATTATATATGCCTGCCCAAGATTAGCTAGTTCAGAATACCTTGAACGCCATAATAATGTTGGGCGATATGTTCATTGGTCCATCTGTAATAAGCATTATAACATGCAATCTGTAGATAGTACTCTCCTCAGAATGTAACACATAGAGACAACATAACAGTCACTTGGGACACCCAGGTTCATACTGAACGAATTACCATCTCGAGTAGCAGGCCAGACATAATCGTCAAGAACAGAGACGACAACATGTATCTGCTCATAGATGTTTCGATCGCAAGTGATTATAATGTCATCCCGAAAGAAACAGAACAGTTTAGGAGGTACATTAAAGGCACGTGCGGCCTTAATTGTCGAAAATATTCATATTTGTCCCAAACACCGTAAACAGAAAAACATTAAAACGCATACAGTTCAGTTCATATATACCATGACAATCGCATAAACAGCATGTTATCATACAGATTTACTATATTTTACATAGGCAAGAGCCTGATTGTGTTACAGAAGACAGCACAATGCTGCTGGCTAATCACACACAAATGGCATAAACGCTCTTTATTCGTTCCATATCAGGAATTCACCCACAAAGAACGCTCTTTATGTTTACCATCATAATATAAACAAACACCAGAAAAGTAACTTTTTATGCTGTTGTTTACATAACAATGGTCAAACATATGACCATAACATACTGTTGATGCGATATTTCTTATTTGTATACGGACAAAGTCTGTCTACATTTTGATGTTCTTTCTGTTTGTGGCGGTTTTTGACGGGTGGATATATTTTCACAGGATACCCACCGCCAAGGCCAATCGTGTCTTTAACCTACAAATAGAGGTGAGTCGTATGTGGCAAATGAAAACTTCCATCATACTTATAGTGATCGGTGCAACTGGGGCAGAAAGCAATAATATTAGCAATAAGTGTACGCAGGTTGTGTTAAGAAGGGGAAGAATCTCATCGAAAAAAGATTTGTCGCTTGGAGCTAATGTTATCATCACAGAATTGCACAATGACGACATGTACATGTATAAGTATCTTGGAGTTTACGAGCTAAATGGAATAAAACATGAGGAGTATCGTCGACTTCGTATGGTTTTAAGATCTGACCTGATCACCAAGAACAGAATTGCAGCCATCAATACTCTTGCACTTCGTGTGATCTCGTATGGGTATAGTATCATAGATTGGTTAGTAGAGGATCTGAAGCGTATGGATAGGAAAAAGAGAAAACTGTTAACAATGCATCGGATGCACCAACCTTGCGCTGATGCAGAGCGGCTGTATATTCCACGTAGAAAGGGAGGTTTCTCTCGCTGGAACACACACATAAGACTGCTACAGTTGGCCTCAGTGCTTACATGCCAAACAATACACATCAGAACAAAAAGAAATATTCATTTTGTAAATCAGCAGCGAAATTCACAAATAAAATCAATATAACGATTGGGCAAAATGAAAATGACACACCGATAGAATATATTGTCATCGATGAACAGCTTATGCTGGCTGCGGACATTATTCACCAAACATCCGGGGTCCCCCTTATGTCAGAAAGAGTGGTCTTTAGTACACGGTATTTGGCTGGTCTCCATTTTCGTTCCGTTATTTTATGTTTTGTGTGTGTGAATAATTCCATTATTATAATTGAAGAATCAATCAGTGTGCTTCAGGTTGTCAACCTGATGCTGTTTTCCCATTTTGCAGCTTGGGGCTTGGTAGAATAATGATCTAGTATTCCGAGTGCAGGTGATTAGTCCACTCTCATTGCCCCTGGTTCTCAGCCAAAATGACAGCATTTGACAATAACAATACAGATCATCTGGTCGACAATTTACTGAGACAGACTAATTCCATTCTGCAGAATGTTGGAAGCGTCTGGGGTCAATTTTGGATAGCGGTACATTGAAAAACAGGATACCATCACGGAAATTAACCCTTCAATGACTGGAGTTTCTTGAATTTTTGCGAAAACCCTGTGCCAATGCATTATCTTATATATACGAGTCTCCCATAAGGAGCCTCCCATATATATGAGAATACATTGGCCTAACAATATTTACCTTGACCTTGTTAGCCAGTGTATTATCTTATATGTGTGATGCTCCCTATTGGAGACTCGCATATTTAGGAGAATGCACTGGCATAGGATTTTTAATGCTGCACCAGCTCGGCTCCTATATCTTGAAAGGGTTAAGTTTCTCAAAGGATCTTTAGGCTACGTTCATGCATTTGCAACTGTGTCTGGTAGTCTTTTAGGAAATACGTGTCGCATATTCGTCCATCGGTTGCTTATTTTTAAATGATGAACTGTGGAATTACAGACTACGTGTCTACGGTTATGTTAGATGTGAGTTGAGCTTGAGACTGATTGAACGTTTCAATAGAACACATTTTTGATGCCGAAAATCTGGCAAATGTCAGTTGTAGAAATAATTTTAATTATATATGCATGTATCATACATTCAACTTAGTAACTGGTGGTGCGTTAATACGCGAGTGGGTTTCATTTATGTTTAGTAAAATGGTATAATACATAGAGTGTTCCTCTCATGAAATTTATGAAACAAGTCTTAGACATAGTTATGTTATTCAAGCCTAGATAATGTTTCCAAAACATGTTATTGGATATGCCATTTACCACATAACTGTTTAGATAATCTTTAGGGAATGATAAATATTTGCTCCGAGAAGATTTTGATCTTTTAGCCATCTATAAGCAACTGTCACTAAATTTTCCCAACCTGCCTGTTCGTTGACTTCCAAGTACAATCCCCGGATTGTTTTAATGTGCCGGGAAATTGTTTAATATGACTGATGCTGGTGAATTCTTGTTGAAACAACACATATATGTTTTAATTCGATAATACATTTTGTACAACATGGATTTATATTTCATTCGGAATCAGATTGTGAACCATTATTCGGGTTTGAACGCAGATATTACAGGATTTGATTGTATCTTCTTTGCCAATGAATTCACTTGAACATCGAATGTTTCACCTTGATTCGAACGTGTTCATTGAACAAAATAGACATTATTTAAATTTTATGAAATTCCATCAAGCTCAATAAAAGGCGCAAGTCATATGATAAATGTAATTATTATCCATCCCTTAACTAACACCATTTCCGATTGGGCAAAAGCCGCCACGTGATAGTCCTGGAAAAAGTCATATTGGACTCCCGAAAGTCATATTGGACTCCCGACTGTAGAATATAACTTTTTTATTTGGACTCCGTGACGTCACGAATTAACTCTATTGCGAAATTAATCGGTGAAATTGTGATGCGCGCGCAACACTGATGGATTTTAGCAGACGTTTCACTTCCGCATTGAGTTTTTTTTTCTCACTTCCGTGTTTACTTTTCCAAATCATGCTTTCTGATGATCATATACAGGATTTTATAGAGAATTAAGTGCCGACAAATACCAAAAATAACCACAAAAGTTTTATTCCCAAAATTTGGATAAACATACAGATGGATAATAAAAATGTCATTATACAATGTTCTGTACAGTATGAGTTTTTCTTGTACTCGTCCAGGTTGTGCATGGTGGAAAGTTATATTGGACTCGACACTGACTTCACCACAACCTGCACTCGTACAAGAAAAACACATACTGTACACAACATTGTATAATAACTTTATATTATCGTTTCGGACAACGACGGCTGAATATTTTGACATACCCGATCCTGCTATTAGTTTGCTATATAGTTACTTCAATGGCTTAATGATGTCGACTACAGGTGAGAATTGGGTATATATACCTTATATGGAAATTTTTGAATAGTCTGTTAGCTACAAGCGAGTATAAATATATAGGGGTGCCATTCAACATTCCTATATACATGTACAAGGACATTACACTGTTAGAAAAAAGACCGTCGCTTTAACGGTCTGAGACCGCGCAACATCGCTGCTAAACCTTTGATCGTTAAACATACGGTCAGGCCGTAACATGTTCCACGGTATAAAACCGTTTTAAGTAACTGGCAGACCGTAACCATGCAGTAACTGTCAGACCGTTGTATTTTTTACGGTTCAACACCGTTTAATTAATATCAAGACCGTAACTAATAAAGGTCAGACCAATGGTATTTTCCATGGGTCAACACCAAATTTTGCTCTTAATTTGCTAATTTACCAGGTTCCCATGGTGACAATATGATTTCCCGGTAGGTATTACGATTCATATGTTTTTGAATGGTCGAAACTAGTATTATTCGTAACTGAAAAATACATCTTAGTTCTTATGTTACGATCATAGTTTTGATGAAATGTACATCCTCAATACATAAAGTGATAGACAATACTTATGAAACTTTGCAGTTTGCAGAGGATCAAGCTTGTTATCTGCCTCGTAGAATTTAATCCGAAAAAAGGCTGCGCACGCGTAATGTGTTCACCTTTCACTAACTACTGTATATATGGCTGTAAATAAAACAAACGATACTAGTAATAGCTGATAAGCCAACACAATGAAACCCATCACTATTTAGTTATGAGTAATACTAATTTCAACCATTCTAAAACATGAATCGGCATGCCCTTTTAAGCCATAAAAAGAACAAAGCTTCACAGTTAAAACTCAAATTGATGTACATGTAAAAGTAAAATATCTTAATAGCATACTTTTTGGTAACATGTAAGGCGTGAAATTGTCCAGTCACTTGTAAACATAGTTTTTGGTGAATCCGTACATCATGACAATACAGTACAAGTCAGAAGAAGTGGTATTTTTAGGCGCACCTTTATTGCGATATTGAGCGTGCTTAATTTAGAAAAAGGCGTGCCAGTGATTATAGCACAATACCAAAAATCTGTCGCACTTATTATACTTCCATATTTTAATATGGGAGTATATTGTATTTCGGTTGTGGCAGTTTTCCGTTTAATTGTCAATACTGAAGCAACCGATGGTAGTAGGACGCGAAATCTCTGGAGAAGGTAGATATCTAAGAGCTAATGAAAATGACGGTATCCGGATTTCGGCCGAACGTTCCTTGATGGAGTTATCGCCCTTTTACGTTTCTCCATTTTTCTCTATTATTATTATTATTATTATTATTTTCTATTATTATTATTTTTCTGAGTAAGTTTGTTACGCTTAATCTCAGGAACCGCCAATATAGAACGCTGATATTTTCGACGTGTGTAAAGCTTCTACCGTACATGGGCGTTAAGCCATTGAGAAATTTGTCCGAGCTTTATTTATGGGGTTATGGCCCTTAAACCGGAATCTCACATTTATCGACAATTGTAGAATAGCTCTGGAACGCATTGAGATATCGGAACGGGACAAATATTATGGTGTAGAGCAACTTAAGCGTAGTTCAGTTTTATAAAATGGACGTTGTAGGATTTTTGACCGCGGAGTGGGGGAGGGGTGTTCAATGTCGTAAAAAATAAATTCTCTCCGATCGCGACCAACCTTACAAGTCATGTTCTACATTTCACGCCGATAACGATGTCGTGAACATTTTGTAAATCGGTCGAAAATTGACCGAGTTACCGGCCCCTGAATGTTAAATAATGTCTAAAAATATCTCTCCCTAATGGAAGAAAATGGCTAATGGAGGAGCTGGAGCGCGGGAGGGTGATACCAGACCCGGGAAGGCGGTGGGACTAGGCCGGGTAGTGAGACCAGGCAGACCGGTGGCGGATGTAAACGTCAGATTTAGCACACACACACACTCACACAAAGTCCAGCGCTATAATATGTTTTTGCATATTCCGAATGGGGGGAGTGATGCGGACCGAAATGTACCGCTTGTAAGTTTGTGGTTATAATATTTACTGATCTGCGGCCGGGACAAGAAAATGACCTATTTATAGCTCCAAATCAAACGGGCTAATTAATGAGCAAGGTTAATGAAGGAGCAGGTACGCCGGTATCATGTAGGTACGACACCAAAGTTTTACCGCACTGCTATAAAAGTAAACCGCCCAACATCGAGACAGCTTCGGGTGGGTTCAGACGTTTGGCAAATTCGAACGAAAATCCAACATCGAGATAAATTTTTTTGATGGGTGGATGTGATAAATAGTGTCCAGGAGCAACTTTGTCGTGTCTGTTCAAATCGCACTGAAGCCGAAGGTTTACTCGTGGCGAGACTTTATAACGTAAATAGTTATAGTTAAGTGCTGTATCATTAAACTATTATTATGTAGACGAGTCGATCATATCAGGAACACAGCTTACTACATATACAACCTTTTGACGTATTACTATGTGTCTCATGGTTAGTGTCCACACGCAAAATTATTGCGATTTTCATTTTTTCTAGAGCGAACGGTTTACTCGTGGCAATGGAATAAAAGTAAATACGTACATGTATTATGTAAGAGGTGCATCACTGATCTATATTTAATGCGAAATTCAAACAGGCTAATGAAGGATCGCGGTTAATGCAGGAGCCGGTACGACGGTATTCTATATCTATATACGCCCTCACAGTTAAATCGTTCTGCTAGTAATGCATCTTGCCTTACGGGAAGCTCGCGTCGGATACAAACTTGGTATGGATAGACTTGGTAAATTCCGACAAAGGAGGAAAAATACTCCAATAATCAAACATTGAAATAAAATCTTTTTGACGAGTGCATTTGGTTAGTAGTATCAACGCGCAACTTAGGTGCGATTTCCTAAGTTTTAGAGTGGACGGTTTACTCCTGGTGGCGTATAACTTCTTAGTCTATACTTAACGTTACAGGCACACCACTGAAGTGAATTCTTCAAAATGAACCACCCAGAATTTTGCAATGCAATGATTTATGACTTGTCACGTGTGCCATTATAATACACCAAACGTATTGCATTACGACTCGGTACATGTGTCATAATAAACCAATCACCTATTGTGCCATCACGATTCGGTACGTGATCATTATGGAACAATAGAAAATATTCGCCTTTGTCACATTCAGGAATTTAGGAATGCATCTTACTCAAACCCAACATTGTGAAATTAACGGCGGTCTTTCCTTTACCATTACAACCGATAGTTTCATGATACGACCAAGAGACTATATATATGTCCATGACATTGTCCAATTTTAAACCGTTAGACCGCAAGCCTTTATTTCGGCTATACAGCTGAACCTCCTGGTGAGACTTCTGCTTTTTTAATAAATACATCAGAATAAATACTAGTATAAGCTAAAGGTAACATAAACAGCAAACTAAAAATGAGAATTTATTTCTTCTTAACGGCTTGCTGTCTACTATGATAAACCAAAGCGATGGTTCATATACGGATAAATAGTCAGCGAACGAGAGAGAGAGAGAGAGAGCGACGACAGAGAGAGAGAGAGGGGGTGGGGACAGAATGGGATAAAGCGAGAACGCGTGAAGAATGTAATGTAATATACATGTAACATGAGAAACGGGAAAACGTGATATATGGAAGTATCCAAATTTCCCACATGGAACTTGAAGCCTATATAGTTATTGCAATATTGAACGCAAAATATTGCGATACTAAGCGCCCTAAATTTCATACAGACCCGATAGTGTTATATTTATATTAGATAAATGCTGTGCATATAGTGTACATATAGTGTACATATGCCGGTAGCATTTACAATTATAATTATACACATATCTAAAACATTGTCTCTATTTATTGAATAAACATATAGAAGACGCAATCATTTGATTTAAATGTCACAATTTGGAGCGCAAGATGTCGCAATATTATGTGCAAAATATTGAGATATTAAGCGCAATATATAGTCCGGTGCCATGTGTACCCCAGTAATTTTTCTCTGTAAAATCTAGTTTCTTTTGCTTTTTCCTATCATAAGGCAATTATACACCAGAAAAGTTTTGGTGCCATTTTTTCTGAGACCATTTAGGGTGAAAATGTTCCGATTTTCGAAGGGTGGGGTCAAAATTAAAAAAAAAATTGGCATAATGCATGTCAAAATAACCGTAGTGGTGCCAGGAATATATTTAAGCCCATCCAAGAAGCTTTCGTGAAGAATTGAGAAAACGCGGTTGGGTATATATGGAAATATTGGTGTTTTTCGACTAATTTTTTAATTTTTCAGGAAATTGTTATACAATATAACTTTTTGCCCTGTGACATATCAGAAATGATTAGAAGAATATTAACACAAGACACCTTAATATCTTAATGCATTATTAATCACATACTTAAACAATTATACATTCACATGGTTTACATAATTATTCATCATAGTCGTCAGAGTCGCCAGAGTCTTCCTCAATATGTGCATCAATGTCAGTATTCTCACAATCATCTTCAGACCCTTCACATAAACACATTTCTGTACACCTCATCTGATGCTTGCGACATGAACAACAATTAGTTTTGCATCGCCCTTTGCCACATGAACATATAACTAGGTGTAATACAGCATCGGGTGCAGGTTTCTGGCTTGATGTTTTTGGACGACATCGTTCACTGTCTTCATATTATCCATAGGCTAGCGGTGATGTGGTAAGCTTGGTTGTGCCACAAGATCATTGCCTGCTTTTGTTTAAAGGGGTGCCATCGTAGTTCCCCGACGTCTTCAATTTTGGTCTTGGGGGAGTATACTTTACAGACATATCGTTCTAATTGGCAAATGGTAATTTCACTGGGCATTTCGCTTTTTCTAAGGGCACCAAATGCTGTAATTATACGATTGTCCGCGTTATCATATGCTTTCCAACATTTTAGCTTCCCTTTTCCAGCGAAACGGCCAGTTGTATCACAACCAGTAAATGTGTGAAATCCAGGAAGTACAGCAACCTTGTCTGGTCCCAGTGCTTTGGTTACTTGGTTGAGATTATTTTGTCGGAATTTGTTGCCAGCACTTAGAATCACACATGCGTCCAGTCCAAGCTCCTCAGCTTGTCGAAGCGACAACACCAACACGTCAGTATCTGGTGATAATATGTGCACTTTGTATCCTGATTTAGATGCATATGTCCCGGTTAGCATCATTATCGTGTCTGCTTCTTCTTGTGTTGTTGACAGATGACTGGCACATCGTCAATTTCCTCTTGCGCCACTCTCTGTTGACACGATAACATCTCTGGTGCTTGTCTTGTAGTAATCAACAACTTTTTGTGCAAGATATTCTGTAAGACTTGATTTTGTTTTCGAATTGCCGAGGAACACATTCAACCCAGATTGTATTGGGGTAGCGTCAACACATATATACTCTCGATTATCCTTCACAGACCCTTTTCGGCGATCGCGTGTGGCATTTTTAAGTGAATCGTCTGCGTAATGGTCGAACACAACATGCACAGATTGATAACGGGATGATTTTTGTTCCAGGAATCCAATGAATGATTTTGCAAGGTCGTTGTATGATGACATGGGGGGTCCTTTTGGTATCTGATGAACCAGTGCCATGCCATCTACAATGAGTGCTCTTGGTGAGAATTTGTCGTCGTCGTTGACATGCACTACAGTGATTGATGCCGGGTTGTCACCAATCGGCTCCAATATCTGTGCTATCTTTGATTTGTCATTGCATGGCAATAATGATCCATTCGGTCAAAATAGTGACCTTGCTACACATGAGAATTCATACATCTTTATAATATTTGACACATCCAGTTCGGGTCGTGATTTCGCGACAATGGCCATCCTGGCAAACAGAAATCGGTTATCCTTCAACTCAACGATTTTGCCATCCACATTCGTTTGGATAATTGTGACATTTAAATCAAATTATTGCTTCTTCTATATTGTTTATTGCATAAACAGAGACAATGTTTTAGATTTGTTGTATATGCTATATGTACACTATATGTATACTATATGCACAATATTTTTATAATATAAACATAACACTATCGTGTCTGTATGAAATTTTGCGCGCTTAGTATCGCAATATTTTGCGTTCAATCTGGCAATAATAAGAACGACAGATTTGTTGGTATTGTGCTATATATAATCACGCCTTTTTTCGAAATTAAGCGCGCTCAATATCACAATAAAGGTGCGCCTCAATATACCACCTTTTTCTGACTGGTATACCGTACGTGTCAGGTTGGACAATTTCAACACTTTCTCTTTGAAAAGCCGGATGTACGTCCCTAGAACTCTCTATTAAAATTAGGTTATGTTTTGAAGGGATTCCCTCTATTTCATTGTAGAGTGGCGCAGACTACGCGCGATAGCATTGGTTTGTGGCACAACAAATCACTTCACAAATCTGAGGTCAATGACTGAATATAGGCGACATATCCATAATTCATTGTACTTACCGAAATATAGGAGACATCATTTTCGAGTTTTTATCAGTCAACGATATCCATGACTGATTATTCTTTCGCATCTTGTTGTATTTATAACTATTTCTAAATACTACGTCAGGAATGCACTCCATATCTGGAAACGGTTTATTACGATATATATAATGCAGGAATCGTCATATAGAAATGAAATATAATGGACACTTCTAGAGACGTACATCCGTTAGGATATTCGTCGGCGTTTCAAAGAGACTGTGTCAATAGTTGGAAAATTACAACTCAAAGAGGCGGTGTAATCGAAGTTCCTATTGTTGGAAATTTGCGTCAACAAGGGGGATTGTGCAATTATAAATTCTAAGTAGGACACCTCAACCGTGGCCGTCTAGCCACGTCGCTGACTGAAATATTCTCCAAGCCAATGTTCTCCACATATCTATAGTTAAGTATCAATGTAGTAACTATACTGTTAGAAAATAATGTCGGTTCGACGGTTTCGGGCCGTCATAATCGACGGTCCCATACCGTTTCATCAGTTTGACGGTTTTTTACCGTTATTTTATGTGCCCATGAAAATTGTCTAATTAAATATTTTCGTGATTCAAAGTCATGCCGTCAAAATTCAATAGTATATTTATCGGCGACCATATGATATACGGCAATGACTCCATACAGTATGACTGAATCTTACTCTGCTGATATTTAATATGTATTATTAATCCGGCATTCATCCTGTGTTATGCGGGTCCGTACGAATTATCATGAGTACGGTACGTTATTTTCATTCCGGGGTTAAGTTCCCGCTTTAGCACTCAGCTCATTTCTTCACCATTTATCGTTGATCGCAAACTATCTTTTTGGGGAAACTGTTACCTTTTCGACTTTGGACAGTTGTTAAGACGGTCTGATTTCGGTTCCTTTGATAACCGGACAAGTTTCAAATATTGGGCACGAAAATAGCGCGCTTAATATACCACTTCTTTTGACTGCATGGTACTGTACATGTACCCTTAAAGATAGGACAGTGTCCAACTGATGGCCACTTTAGTCCAAAATTAGGAAACATGTTTTGGTGGTTGTCTGGAAAATAAACATCGAATTAAATAAGTAAATAATAAGTCAATGTACGAGAATACTTGCAACCTATTTTTGGTGTGAAATGTCCAACTGATGTTATCTCAGAAATGAAATTTACAACTGTTGAAAATTTTGACCAAATTATATATATCGCCACCAAATCCTCTGTGGTCCGTCCCTGCTCTCTGTAGACAAGAAGATCTAGGTTGGTTCCTCTTTCATTCATCGAACTTCCGTTGGCATATTATATACACAAGCTGCCTACAAACTACATTAATTATGAATGTTGAGGGGCCTCGGAGCGAGCCGGGAACACATGTTCCCTTATTAATTAAAATCGAGGGGAGCCCATGAATTGGCTGATAATTGAAGATGGTGTATTTCGTCCTTGAACTAATACTACTTTATCAATTTAGACGAAATCAAAGTACTCCCAGTTAAAGACATATTATGGAGTGGTTCGGGTTCGTGAAACTGATAGTTAGTATTCATGCGTTATGCCAACTTGGATAATGTAGCATTCTACTAACATCGCCGAAAATTTCAAAGAAATCGACCATACCATTTTATCTATTGACTTTCCGGCAAATATATATATATAAACAGTTAAGATAAAACTTAACTGTATGTCAACTGATTGCACCATAATATACTTTATCCCATACCCCAACAAGTAAATTTGTTACTCCGTAACGAGGCTCTTATGCTATACGGAAAATTTCGGGGGGGTGGGAGGGAGGCGATTCCCGGAACGATGCGCACCCACATTTCTGGCGGTTGTAATTTCCGGACCGAGGCGACCATTTGGTATACAGGAAATGGTCAGTGTATGGTTCCATGCAGACATCACGGGTTTCAATGAATACGGCCCCATATCGTGCAACTATATATGAGGCCCCCACCCCACCCCCTGGAATACCACTTTACACAGAGGGTGGAATACGGAATACCAGTTAACAGCCATATGGAATACATACAAATATATGAAAACTTCATTGTTTGGAAGGTCGGCGTACGAATACCGGTATTTTTGGAATACCGAATACCTCCTAACAGAGGGGCCAGAATACGGGGTACCTCATAACAGGGCATGGCATACGGCGTACGAAAAGGGGGTGGGGGCCTCATATATCGACCAATCACTAAAACGAAAACACGCTAGAGTCGATAGATACATATATAATTTAATACAGTCAATTTCCCAGTTCCGGATATTTCCTAGTTTAGGATAACAACACTTGCCGTTTTTATTAAAATACTCATTGTAGACCCTGTTAGTTCACTTTCTTAAACCATATTCCGATAATTTATCTTCTTGAAGACCAAGTAGAAGCAAAACTAGCACAATAAAACATTTTTGTTGCTAGCAAGCCACGTTTTTCTAAACCATCATTAAAGCGGAAATGAATTTAGAGGAGTTTTCAAAAGTCGGAATTTATTTTGGAACCAAATATCTCGATAATTAAATCTTAAATTATGTAACGAACGAACACGATTTGTACACAAATGTTTACCCTATTATTGCACAAAATGTGTTTGTAGTCAAATCAACTCTTACAAATAACAAACACTTTTTGTTGAGAAGACTGTTTTCCCCAGTTCCGGATAACGAAACAATATAGAATTCACATCTGATTCCGTTTCGTGTGACAAGTTTGGCAGCGTCACCGGACATCAAATCGACGGTCTCTTGGAGTTTGGGCCTCTTGGTGGAATCTTAGTTCAAATTTCACGACCTGGTGAAATAATAATCTAATACAGTTCCAGATTGCGAGTTATTTTCGTCATTTCTATATTCCCGAATAAAGAGTTATCTCTCTTCTATTATAATATCCAAGGCAGAATACCAAAAACAATTAAGCCTGGATGGTGCACTATAGCGCTATATTCACAAATCACAGCCACAGTGTCATACTGATCAATGTTGCGGCCATACTCTACACTGTATGCAGTCAATATAAACATTAATTTTTCATAAATAGTTGGCAAGTTTTCACTCAAAACGCAACATCAGCGAATTGAGAGGAACACACGGAGCCACCACTCCCCCCAAAAAATCCAGGATTCCCCACCCCCAGTTGACACAACAACAACATTACTTACTGAGAATATCAATACTGGGTCTACATGCATCAATGCTCAAATGAAATTTCCTAAAATTTCAATGTTCATCATTCACATAAACTATAATTGGTTGCACCCCAGCCCCAACAACACCTGGGTTACAACCTTCCCAAATTGACAATGAACATATATCCTGGGCAAGGCTACATTTTGTCTATAATTGTTTTCATTAGCCTTGATCATGGTGTTTTTTCGGCATAAATTTGCATTGAGGTTTAGGCCTGGGAAGAAAAATAAATATCTGGTTTGAGTTACAAAACATGAGTCGTTAGGTAAGTTTGGTTATTTCGGAGGCGACATCGCGCGGCGGTGGACGCTCTCCAAACAAGGCACATACATAATATTGAGTACCTCGCCAAACATGACCAACCTTCTTTTTGGAAATCAACTAAGATTCAGAATAAATGTGGTACCAACCCTGGGTCTGAAATTAAGTTCGGAAACACAATCTTCAGAGATCCCCAAAACATAGTGGATGGTTGGAGAAGTTATTTCCAAACTTTGTACAGTAGAAGTATGCACGAAGTCCCAACATTTGAGACGCTTGTGGAAAATACAGCCGCTCAACTGAATGTAGCATCGGAGATACCCAGTCGGGATAACTCTATTTGTAGAGATGTGTCACCCGATGAACTTACCCGCAGTCTGAAGCAACTCAAACGGAATAAATCTGGCGGACACACGCGTATCGTGAACGAACATCTCTTATTTGCCACCGTTGATCTAACTGCAGTAATTTGTAAATTATTCTCCGGTATGCTTCGCCTGGAATATATTCCTTCAACCATGAAGACGGGAATAATTGTTCCTATATACAAAGGCAATCCAAAACCAATGGACAACCCGGATAACTATAGAGCAATAACTCTATTACCAATCATTTATAAGCTATTTGAAATGATTCTTCTCGAAAGACTACTTAGTTCTGATAAGTTTGCTAGCTTCCCCAATCGCCTTCAATTTGGTTTCCAGAAAGGGGTTGGTTGTACGGTCACATCTTTCATCCTCCAAGAAAGTGTACAGTATGCACACAGCAACAGCTCTAAGGTATACGCCGCATTCTTAGACTCACAAAAGGCATTTGATAGGGTATGGCACCAAGGCCTGCTATATAAATTAATGCAGAAAGGCTTAGATGGGCGTATGCTTAGAGTTGTTGCAGCTATGTACACAGATATCAAAAGCATGGTGAGATATCAAGGACATCTGTCTAATATATTTAATATTGAACAAGGCACTCGCCAAGGGGTCGTGCTATCACCGTTCCTATATCTCATCTTTATCGACGACCTTCTGAACGAACTTGCCAGATCACCAGAAGGGCTTCATATAGACAACATTTCATTTTCATGCCCAACAACTGCAGATGATGTATGCATTCTGTCGTATTCTGAAGGTGGGTTGAAAAGACTGTTGGAAACTTGTTACAAATATAGCAAACTGTGGAAATTTGATTATTCGATTGTCAAGAGTGAAATAGTCGTCTTTTGTGACAGCAATACAGGCAAAAGCTCTAATGTAAAAACTGATGTGTCAAAATGGTTTTTGGGACCACACCCTTTAAAGGAGGCTGAAACCGTTATTCATTTGGGCATTCCCCAAAATAATCGTTCAAATCGCTCAAAGAATATTGACAGGGCATGCGAAATGATGAGGCGAACATTTTTCGCTGCTTGCAGGTCACCAGTTACCAAGTACCTCACACCTTCAACTGTTATTACTTTATTTAAACTTGTTGTTATACCGAAGGCATTGTATGGCTGTGAAATGTGGTACGGTCTCAGTGAAGCACACTACCTACTTCTCGAACGGTCATATCGTATGTGTGTCAAAATTATTCAGGGCCTACCAAAGAGAACGAGTACCGAGCTATCCCTATCACTCCTCGGACTATCGCCTCTTCGAGTTGAAATAGATAAGAGAAAATTGTTATTCATGGGTTCGCTCATAAACTTGCCGAACGGTCATGCTGAAGCACTAAAAATATTTCTGTTCAATGTGTATGGTCATCTCATGTTTAACCGGCCGTTGATAGGCTTCGCAAGGGATATATTTCCAATTTTACATAGGTATAATCTATACCAATATCTCACTACCTTTGTAAATAGCGGAATGTTTCCATTGCAAAGCCACTGGAAGGAGCTCGTGAACTTGAACTTGAATATTAATACCCCTAACGCAACAGCTACTGCCAACTTAACGAATGCACATCTGACTTTTTTCCGCACGGTAAAGCCTTGTCCAAACTCAGTATGGAGAGGTTGGTTGATCGCTAGAGAAAAACCCAAAATATTGGCGAAATCTCTTTGCATGGCAAACATCCTCTCCAAAACTACATATGACAACGCTGCAGTGTGCAAACACTGTCACTCCTCGTATTCATACCTGATGTCACATATGTTCCTTCACTGCTTCTCCCCTCACATTCAAGAACTGAGAAACGCCTTCTGGTACAAAATTCTAAACAAACACGGAGTGCAAGTATACACATTGCTAGACAATCTCACACCAGAAGCGTTTCTCGCATATGCAGCCGGTGGCACCAGTCACCCAATTATGACGCAATTATGTGACGAGGAAATTCTTTTCATGGACTGCCTCACATTTATATGTATTTTGTGCTTAATTGACACATCCATGTATGATTAATAGCATATAACATTCATGTGCACTCTTTCTGTATATAATTATTGTTTGTACAGCACTGGTCATGTCATTGACGGTGCAACTCACTCATGTATATATTATCTTCATGTGTTGGAGGAATAAACATTATCTCTCTCTCTCTCTCTCTCTCTCTCTCTCTCTCTCTCTCTTATGCTATACGGAAAATTTCTGGGGGGGTGGGAGGGAGGCGATTCCCGGAACGATGCGCACCCACATTTCTGGCGGTTGTAATTTCCGGACCGAGGCGACCATTTGGTATACAGGAAATGGTCAGTGTATGGTTCCATGCAGACATCACGGGTTTCAATGAATACGGCCCCATATCGTGCAACTATATATGAGGCCCCCACCCCACCCCCTGGAATACCACTTTACACAGAGGGTGGAATACGGAATACCAGTTAACAGCCATATGGAATACATACAAATATATGAAAACTTCATTGTTTGGAAGGTCGGCGTACGAATACCGGTATTTTTGGAATACCGAATACCTCCTAACAGAGGGGCCAGAATACGGGGTACCTCATAACAGGGCATGGCATACGGCGTACGAAAAGGGGGTGGGGGCCTCATATATCGACCAATCACTAAAACGAAAACACGCTAGAGTCGATAGATACATATATAATTTAATACAGTCAATTTCCCAGTTCCGGATATTTCCTAGTTTAGGATAACAACACTTGCCGTTTTTATTAAAATACTCATTGTAGACCCTGTTAGTTCACTTTCTTAAACCATATTCCGATAATTTATCTTCTTGAAGACCAAGTAGAAGCAAAACTAGCACAATAAAACATTTTTGTTGCTAGCAAGCCACGTTTTTCTAAACCATCATTAAAGCGGAAATGAATTTAGAGGAGTTTTCAAAAGTCGGAATTTATTTTGGAACCAAATATCTCGATAATTAAATCTTAAATTATGTAACGAACGAACACGATTTGTACACAAATGTTTACCCTATTATTGCACAAAATGTGTTTGTAGTCAAATCAACTCTTACAAATAACAAACACTTTTTGTTGAGAAGACTGTTTTCCCCAGTTCCGGATAACGAAACAATATAGAATTCACATCTGATTCCGTTTCGTGTGACAAGTTTGGCAGCGTCACCGGACATCAAATCGACGGTCTCTTGGAGTTTGGGCCTCTTGGTGGAATCTTAGTTCAAATTTCACGACCTGGTGAAATAATAATCTAATACAGTTCCAGATTGCGAGTTATTTTCGTCATTTCTATATTCCCGAATAAAGAGTTATCTCTCTTCTATTATAATATCCAAGGCAGAATACCAAAAACAATTAAGCCTGGATGGTGCACTATAGCGCTATATTCACAAATCACAGCCACAGTGTCATACTGATCAATGTTGCGGCCATACTCTACACTGTATGCAGTCAATATAAACATTAATTTTTCATAAATAGTTGGCAAGTTTTCACTCAAAACGCAACATCAGCGAATTGAGAGGAACACACGGAGCCACCACTCCCCCCAAAAAATCCAGGATTCCCCACCCCCAGTTGACACAACAACAACATTACTTACTGAGAATATCAATACTGGGTCTACATGCATCAATGCTCAAATGAAATTTCCTAAAATTTCAATGTTCATCATTCACATAAACTATAATTGGTTGCACCCCAGCCCCAACAACACCTGGGTTACAACCTTCCCAAATTGACAATGAACATATATCCTGGGCAAGGCTACATTTTGTCTATAATTGTTTTCATTAGCCTTGATCATGGTGTTTTTTCGGCATAAATTTGCATTGAGGTTTAGGCCTGGGAAGAAAAATAAATATCTGGTTTGAGTTACAAAACATGAGTCGTTAGGTAAGTTTGGTTATTTTTTTATTTTGACATATTCTTGTGGTTTTTCATATCTACTGCAAGATTTTGATAACATTTTTTGTGATTTCCTTTGTATAAACTGTGAT
Source organism: Siphonodentalium dalli (assembly GCA_032622095.1). Lineage (NCBI taxonomy): Eukaryota > Metazoa > Mollusca > Scaphopoda > Gadilida > Siphonodentaliidae > Siphonodentalium > Siphonodentalium dalli. The sequence goes on from CP136068.1 coordinate 70,475,916, forward strand.
ACTGGGTTTAAAATAGCGTACATGTAGCTAGGAAAACCCACACTACATACTTTTATATTTTTTGCATTGGCCTTAAAAGCTTAAAGTAAGTGATCAGGCTACAATTTAGACACATATATACCAGTATGTTTGTCTGCTACTCTCCACAAATCTAACAAATTTAGTTCTCCTGGCAAAATTTATCAAAAGAAAGGGAAATTTGTTTTAAATTGAGCATATTTAATTACTCAGTAGTGGGATCAATTGAGCGACTGTTTCTGAGTGAATTAATGAAATGCTAGCCGCAGTAGCCTGTCTAGTAACCCAGTAGTCAGTACTCAAATGCTGTAACACTATACCAATGCTTACAATCAAAGAAATAAGCCAAATTTGGGTAGGCTGACCCAGGCATAGTTCAACCCGCAATAATATTGTCTATTAATGGTAATCTGTATATTTATACCTGATTACTAGTAGATTTCCAAGTATTAACATAACGCAAAATTTACATATATATGTATGGCCAAAATACCTGACCTAGAGATTGTTTGCTGGAATGGCTTTTGTCCGCATTCAGAAACCGTCACTTCCTGGAATTCAGGCGAAACTTAATCGTTACTAGTATCGTTTGCTCTTCTTTGAACAAAATAATCATTGGGAAGACAATCTGTTTTATAATAATTGTGAGTAAACGTTTTAGTATCACATCAAGAAACATGAGGTAACCATTGGAATCAAGCAAACACTGCATGTTGCAACAAAAAATAAAGCAAATTCCTGAACTGAATAAAACATGTATCTACATATATTATGGCAAGAAACGTGAGCAGAAAGTTATGAGGGTATGTTTTTGTCCCATGTAGAAAGCCTTGGGACAGAGTTGGACAAGCGTTACAAAAGCTGATAGAAGATATTTTTATTTTTCATCTTTATCTGCGTCTCAGTAGAAACCCTTGAGACAGAGCGGGACAGTTTAAGGAGTCGTTTTTATTTCTAGTGATTATCTGCATTCCAGTAGTAACCCTTGAGACAGAGCGATACAAGCGTTACAGCAGTTTAAGGAATCGTTTTTATTTTTCATCGTTATCTCCGTCCCAGTAGTAACCCTTGGGACAGAGCGGGACAGACGTTACAGCAGTTTAAGGAATCGTTTTTATTTCTAGTGATTATCTGCGTCCCAGTAGTAACACAGACGTTACGCCAGTTTAAGGAATCGTTTTTATTTCTGGTGTCTACTGAGACGCAGATAACCATAAGAAATAAGTATATATGTCTTATCAGCTTTTGTAACTCTTGTCCCGCTCTGTCCCAATGCTTTCTACATGGGACAAAAACATACCCCCATAACTTTCTGCTCACGTTTCTTGCCATATCTAAAAACATGATATCGACAGTTCAACAGTCAAAAGGCTATCAGGCACTCATAAAACAGTTTTATTAGCTCAAATATGCATTCTGTTGAAAGGAATTATCATAAAATCACATAAAATAAAACTTTAATACACAAAATATAACAGATAAGTTAACAGCAATGTCAAATATTCAGTTATCCCGAACCGGCAATTTTTTTTCCAAACTGGTCATTTCAGAACCAAATATTTGTCTTTTCGTCAAAGCTCGATCTGAAAATAATTTTAAATACTGTAGAGTATATGTTTGCTTATGTCTTGGAACGATGTATGACCATGGAAATCAACCGATAAAGTTTTGTGCAGAGAGATTGTGATCAGTTATCCCGAACTGGGAAAGTGACTATAGTTCTAGCAGCCAGTGTACCAGCCAGTGTATCTCCATAATTACATGCGCACCTTATATTAAACCATCTATGGAAACACTTTATATATTATACCATCTACCGATACATCTTATATTATACCATCTACCGACACACATATTTATTATACCATCTACCGACACACCTTATATTATATTACCGTCTACCGACACACCTTATATTATATTACCATCTACCGAAACACCTTATATTACACCAACTATGATACATCCTATATTATACTATTTACCGAAACACGATATATTATACCATCTACCGACACCTTATATTATACCACCTACGATACATCTCATCTTATACTATCTACCGAAACACCATATATTATACCATCTACCGACAACTTATATTATACCACCTAGCAAAGACACATTACATTATACAACATACCAGCACATCTTACATTATACCATGCATTTGCCGACAAGTGGACAGTGATTGGAGGTGTACGTTCTTGCTATATTATATCACGTGACTCACGTTCTAATTGGTTGCACACTGTTATTCTATTATATAGTTAATGCATGGCTTGGGGTTGACTATGCCAAAATAGTGGTCATCGAGGAGGAATAGTCCACGAGCCGCAGACGAGTGGACTATTCCTCCTCGAGGACCACTATTTTGGCATAGTCAACGACAAGTCATGCATTATTTATTATATTATATCGAACATTTGCTATTGTGTTTTTTTGTTGTGTTTTTTGTTGTGTTTTGGTGCTGGTATTGTTGTGTTTGTTATTGTGTTTTTTGTTGTGTTTTTGGTGGTGGTGTTGTTGTGTTTTTTGTTGTGTTTTTGTTTTGTATTTTGTTGTGTTTTTGGTGGTGGTGTTGTTGTGTTTTTTGTTGTGTTTGTTATTGTGTTTTTTGTTGTGTTTTTGGTGGTGGTCTTGTTGTGTTTTTTGTTCAACGGTTGTGTTTTTGTTTTGTTTTTGTTGTGTTTTTTGTTGTGTTTTTGTTTTTTGTTGTCATTTGGATTATCTTCTGCAACTCTATGATCACTCATTTCGACAGGCAGACTCAATAATTGAAGTAGCTGATAGCAGCCGGTAAGTAAAGTAAACAGTGTCTCAGTATGCACATAGTTAATTTCGGCTACGAAATCGGTCTTGAAAGAATTGAGTTACGAAAATATCATCGGAGAAAACAAATTAAATTCGAGGAGACATGAGCAAAATCTTGCGTTAACACCCAATTGAGCCAAAGATAAATAAAGTGACGATTATATTACACATGTATATACGTTTATTAACTCACCATAACGAATTTACAGTATATAATCGAGAAAATTTTATGTTGCATCGAAGCGTGTTTTCTGGATTTCAACACGGAAGTGTCTAAAATTATCATGTGTATTTGAAAACGAGGATCGCCCTTCGTAAAACCGGACCGAATGCGATTATCTACCGGGAAATCGGTCTTTCTCAAAGTCTAATGATATACCGATATAGCAAAAACTACGTGTAACGCAGGAAACACACAGGGTAGTTTCAGATTGACCATGTGTTCAGGTGGCAATACGATTGTGCAAACACAAATCATGTTACTATAAATATAAAAAGAATAGTAGGTGAGTAGGTGGGCTACTGTGGTACTATCGTAAAATAGTATGGCAGTAGGCAGCCAATCAGAACGCGAGAAAGTTACGTGAGATATAACATTTTACAATAGTACCCCAGTAAGATTCCTACTCGCCCACTATTATTTTTCTATTTATAGTAACATACTCATTTCGCGCAATCGGGTTGCCGTCTGAAGCCAGGGCCAATATGAAACTATACCTTGTACGATAATTGTTGCAATATCTGTATAGAATTAGACTTACTCTTGAATGTTAATGATATTACACATGACATAGCCATCCAATGTATTTAATAGTGTGTCCGTTTAGTTGGCAAGCAGACAGTCATAATGTTTAATTCCAGTGAACGTTATTTATAACTTCCTTTTCATCGAAGATAAACAAGTTAACTTCTGAAATTTCGCCAAAATGTCTTTGCCAGAGACGTATTTATAGAAATAAATGCACGAATCATGAAGAGATGCTGTTAGCTAGATGCAACTAATAACATGCTCCCCCGCCATCGTCAACAGATTGCCATAAATTGTAAATATGAGACCGATTTCTAAAATTCACGGAAGATAAAAATCTGACAAAATCAGACACAGAAATTGTGCGAGAATTGACACCAATGTTCGACATAATATAATAAAACCAAGCCATGCATTATCTATATAATATTCCCACTCACTTAAATAAGTGTATATGACTTTGATAGTTGATGCTAGACGCGTTGGTTAGTTTATAACATATTTTATTAGCAAAATAGCTCATTGGATTGGGGCACAAGTAATTGCCAACTTTAATATGAATATATTATTTAGAAAGCTGATGCTAAACGTTGGTGGGTTGAAACTGATGCATACTCAGTCATTACGTGTAAGTACAGAAATAAAACTAGATCCAATTTTCCTGTATATTTACTGAGAATGATTAAAAAAAAAAATGTAGTACTAAATATATTACATGTAGTATAGCAACACTATAAATTATATAAGTGAAATGGTTAAGGACATGAATCAACCGCTAACCATCAAGCGTAAATCGAAGATAAAAAACTACGTCTGTACGAGGAACCATAAATTCCCCATATATATAAATGGCGCGTGGACTAATGATGTATATTCGGATATATTGTGTATCTCCTGAATCGCGAAAGTAGGCCATGAGTATCACGTCGCACTTAAATGTATTGAGATATATGCGCGTACAATACCGGAGACCATTATTATTATTACTGTGTGAGACCAAGTACTCACGATTTTATTATTATTATATATACATTTAAAAACGCATTAGACGCATTAGACAATTTCCACAAATTCGACGTGACACCACCATGGTTGGAAATATTTTAATTGATACCGATTATCGAAATTATAGAACATTGCATTCTACAGTAAATAAGGGAAAGAAAGTCAAACTATGAGAACAATCTCAACCGAGTTTTCGTCTCAGATTTTAAAACGATGTTGTGTCAGGCATGAATCTTTCCACTCTTCACATGTTTGGACTCATGTCCCAGGCTGTCGCCACGTCCGTTTCCGCGATAGCCCATCATTTTCACGTATTTCGTTACGCCAATGCATACCGCCAGATGTCACCATGGTTTCATGGTCATTGTTATTCGGCTGGTGTCGGACGACTTTCTTGATAGAAAGCAAAACAGTGTAACTCCAACGGACAATGACATTAATCCCCGCCCATATGTATGGAATTCTAACGTATCATGGTGGGTATATTCGGTCTGCTATACAATACCAAATCAATGTTCGTTCTCGCTGTCTGTTGCCCATAGCGGCTGTTAATGTCCACCACTCATGCGGTACATTTCACCTGACTGACCAAACCACAAGGGACTGTGCTTCCCAATGCTTCGGTGTTAATGGAATTTGTTATAGTTATAGGGCATTGCAGCGCATGCGTGAATATTTGAACTTTTTACCGAATGTTCTGTTTTTGGCATCAGAAGCCTATTTAACCACCGGTAGTTGAGTAGCGTTTGATCCATGTATGTGTATCGTTAGCATTCTCGTTTCATCCAATATGAGAGACTCCATGCAAAATTCATCGCAGTGGTTGTTTGTTATTCACTTTGAACATCCAACGGCAGCTCCACCGCCCAACATAGGCTTTCGTAGTTTCCGAGTGAAATAATACTGGTTTTCAATGTTTCTGTTTTTGTCCACAGAAAAATGATTTAAAAAAAAATACACTTCTCCGGTACGCGACTTGTGAGCCGCATCCCACAAGTCAGAGAACTATATAATGCACCTCACAGTAAGAGTTTGTTGGTGGAGTACCTTTATTGTGTAATCAACTCCTCCCACAGTTTCGAATCCAGAGAATTGAAACTTCAGGATATTGGAACACATATATTGCTAATGTGCGGTATGTATATGGGCGACGGAAAAATTCATTTTTAACGAGTTATTACATTTTCTTGAGTTAGAAAACTTTTGACCGTTGTTATTGTTGGGTACCTTCATTGTATATAATCAACTCCTCCCACAGTTTCAAATGTAGAGAATTTAAACTTTAGGATAATTATTTGCACACATATATTGCTGATGTGAGACATGTATATGGATGACGAAACCTATCATTTTTACCGAGTTATCACCATTTCTTGAGTCAGAAAACATTTTACCATTCTAATTTAAATTTTTTTAAATAATTTTTACCAAACTTCGATTTTTTTTGTTCCGAAATGATGATAGTTTAGGGGCCGCCCACGCATTTTGCGACGTCACAGAAGTACATGACCTACTTTCTCTGCAGTACCCAATTTGGGGGCTAATTTGCATAAGCTGAGGTCACGTGTATGAGCTATGTGTACAGCAGTACACCAGTTGGTTGGGCTAATTAGCATAATTTGAGGTCAAGTGCATGGCCTAGATGTTCCGACACCAATTTCGGTCCACCCACGCACAATGTGAGGTCACGTGCATGGCCTATTTGTTGTTGCAGTACCTCGGTTTCGGGCGAATTAGCATAATCTGATGTCACGTGCATGGCCTAGATGTCACTCCCTATGGACGGTGTATTATCTACATGTATATCACGTGATGACCTCGCTGAACGACCTGAACTCGCTGAACGCCCTGAATATTAAAGGGAGACAATGCGCTCGCGATGAACGATGGTGAGCCTCGCCCTGAATTATGTTTATAACAGGGTGTATTAATTCATATTACGTTAAAGTGAGACAATGCACCCAGTTTGTGAATGTTAGAGGGATGAGAGGCACTCACGTGAGTGAATATTAAAGGGAGGTGATGCAATCTCGGTGTACGTTCGTAATAGGTCTATAGTGTACGTTCGTAATATGTGTATTACATTATCTATTGTCAGGTTATGTATATCACGTGATGACCTCGATGAACGATGGGATAGCTTCAGCCCTGAATATTAAAGTGAGACAATGCGCTCGCTATGTTAAAGACGGCACTCTCAGTGTGTGAATATTAAAGGGACACGAGGTACTCAGTGTGAATGTTAAGGTGATGTGATACAATCTCGGCGCGTTCATGTTAAAGTGACACGAGGCAATCTCGGTGTGTGAATATTAAAGGGAGACAATGCGCTCACAATGTATGTTAAAGGGAGGTGATGCAATTTCGGTGTGTGAATATTAAAGGGACACAATGCACTCTAAAGGGACACACGGCACTCGCAGTGGATGTATGTTAAAAGGACACAGAACAAAATTCGAACTAAAATTTCTAAAATAAACAAAAAAATATCAAACTTTCAAAACTAAAATTTTTTTCAAAAATTAAAAACCAAAGTTAAATTTTTTTTTTAATTTTCAAAAATTTAAACAAAAATCAAAAATTTCAAATTTTCAAAAATTAAAAAATAATTACAATTTAAAAAAAAAATTTTAATCCGTTATAAAAACATTATTTTAAAATCTTCAAATTTTTCACGAATTAAGTTAAAATTTACCAATTTTGAAACTTCAAAGTTTCGGGCTCTTATCTCATCCATCTTGTCTCCCACCAATATGAATATATATATATATATATAATTTCTTCTTAGCCGTATAGGTCTGCTGATAATTAATAAATATGAAGAGTAACACCTTTTAAGACCTATTAAAATATACATAAAATAGGTCTTAAAAGGTGTTACTCTTCATATTTATTATATATATATATATATATATATGTATATCTATAACGAAGACGAGAATAACATTTTGAAAAAGTTTATTTTATTTAAAGAAATTTAATCATTGTCTGAATCTTCAATCATTAGATTTATTTCGAAGAGTTTCTTGAATGTCCTCATCGCTTCATCCACAGCCCATTCATTATTATATCCGAGTTTGGTCAGATTGACCATTTTCTTCATGATAGTGTTATGTATGGGGGATGTTTTCAATCAATGCTGGTATTCTATCAATTGTCTGTAACTTTTGAGAAAGAGTTCAAACTCTGTGTCGATGCATTCTCGTTGAGCTTTTTGCTCAGCCTCTTCCGACATGTTCTCTTCTTTCATTAGTTGATCAACATTATCTGACCACGCTGCCATCGCTTCCGCACCGTCGCTGACGCGTTGCAACATACTTTTGAATGTGTCCATCTCGTTGACGCATTTCGCGGCTATCTTACAGCCGATTACCGTGCTACTACCAGCGACGCTATCATCCTCCAAATCTGATGATTCTGATATCGTTTCCCGTTCATCTTCGTCCGAATCTATATCCATTTCTAGGTCATATGCAGTATCTTCGTCTCGACCGAATATATCGTTCTCCGACAGTGTTCCTGACATAACTCCGTGTTTACTATTCTTATGTCTTTGTAGATTGTAGTTCGTTGATAATATCTTTCCGCATAAATGGCACTCGTGCATTATCTCGAATTACGGGGAGAACTATCGTCCTTATATGAGCCAAAAGAAGAGAGAATATGGTGTGGTATTATAAACTCGCCACATTCGTACCTCTATTTTTCTTTTATAGTTATTGTTCATAGGTAAAAAATGGTGCACGCGCCCCTCCTCTCCCATTTTTCGGTGGGGTTTTTTTTTGTAAGGGGGATCGTGCATCGAAAAAAAAAAGATAATTTTTTAAGACTCTTTCCTCCTTTCCTCGAACACACATTTGCTCTTTACCCTTCACATCTATTGCTCATTGCTCCTTTCCCTTCCCCTTTTGCTCAGTTGCTCTTTTCCATCTCCTCTCTTGTTCAGTTGCTCTTTTCCACCCCCCCCCCCCTCTTGCTCACTTGCTCTTTTTCTCCTCTTCTCTATTGCTCATTTGCTATTTTCCCCTGCCCCTTACTTTTCAGTTGCTCTTTTCCCCTCCCCTCTTGCTCTGGTACTCTCTTTCCCTCTCCCCCTTTTCCTCAGTTGCTCTTTTTACCTCTCCCCTTGCTCATTTGCCCTTTTACACTCTCCCCTATTGCTCAGCGGATCTTTTTTCTCATCTCCTCTATTGCCCGTTTGCTCCTCCCCCGTCCTGCTCAGTTGCTCTTTTTCTCCTCCTCTATCACTCAGTTGCTCTTTTCCCCATCTCACATATTACCCATTTGCTCTCCCCCTGCCCCTACTTCTCAGTTGCTCTGTTTGCCTCTCCCCTCTTGCTCAGTTGCTCTTTTCCTCTCCCCCTCTTGCTTACTTGCTCTTTTTTCTCCTCTTCTCTATTGCTCATTTGCTCTTTTTTCCCCCTGCCCTACTTCTCAGTTACTCTTTTGCCTCTCCCCTCTAGCTCAGTTTCTCTTTTCCTTCTTGCTCATATGCTCTTGTTCTCATCTTCTCTATTGCTCATTTGCTCTCCCCTGCGCTATTGCTCATTTGATCTTTTTCCCCCTCCTCTCTTGTTCGGTTGCTCTTTTCCCTCTCCACCTCTTGCTCACTTACTCTTTTCTCCTCTTCTATATTGCTCATTTGCTCTCCCCCTGCCCTACTTCTCAGTTGCTCTTTTGCCTCTCCCCTCTAGCTCAGTTGCTCTTTTCCCTCTCCCCTCGTGCCCATTTGCTCTTTTTCTCCTCTTCGCTGTTGCTCATTTGCTCTTTTCCCCTCTCCCCTCTTGCTCGTTTGCTATTTTTCTCCTGTTCTCTATTGCTCATTTGCTCTTTTCCCGTCTCCCCTCTTGCTCGTTTGCTCGTTTGCTCCTCTTCTCTATTGCTCGTTTGCTCTTTTCCCCTCTCCCCTCTTGCTCATTTGCTCTTTTTCTCCTCTTCTCTATTGCGCATTTGCTCTTTTCCCCTCTCCCCTCTTGCTCATTAGCTCTTTTTCTCCTCTTCTCTATTGCTCATTTGCTCTTCCCCCCGCTCCATTATTGCTCAGTTGCTCTTTTTCCCTCTCCCTCTTGCTCAGTTGCTCTTTTTCCCCTCTTCTATTATTGCTCAGTTGCTCTTTTTCCCTCTCCCTCTTGCTCAGTTGCACGTCTTTCTCCTCTTCTCTAATGCTTATTTGCTCTTTTTCTCATATTCTCTATTGCTCATTTTCTCTTTTTCTCCTCTGTCCCTAATTCTCAGTTACTCTTTTAATATTTTCCCCTGCCCATACCTCTCAGTTGCCCTTTTTTCTCCTCTTCTATATCTTAGTATGCTCTTTTCACTTCTCATCTAATACACATTTACTCTTTCCCTCCTCCCATTTTGTTCAGTTGCTGTTTTCCCTCTCCCCTGTTGCTCGTTTGCTCTTTTTCTCCTCTTCTCTATCGCCGATTTGCTCTTTACTCGTTTTTTTTTTTTTTTTTTTTTTTTTTGACAAACGATCCCACTTACAAAAAAAACCCACCGAAAAAGGGGAGGGGAGGGGCCGTCGCACCATTTTCTACCTATGAACAATAACTCTAAAAGAAAAAATAGAGGTACGAACGTGGCGAGTTTATAATACCACACCATATTCTCTCTTTTCGCTCATATAGGGACGATAGTTCTCCCCATAATTCGAGATAGTGCACGGGTGCTATTTATGTGGAAAGATATTATCGACGATAGTGTTGTGCGGTTAACCGAGAAAACAACTTGGTTTCGGTTTTAAAAAATACCGACCGAAACCGACCAACGTGATTCTGCCCCAACCGACATTACGGTTTTTTTTGTATGTTTATTTTTCAATTGAATCGACTTGTTAGTTGATAGTGTTGTCAAATAATCGACCTCTCTGGTCAATTATATATCGCGATGTGTCCAATTCGTCTCAGATATGTGTTGTTATAGTATCGTAAGCGTCATTGAGTTGGCAAACGAAACTGAAATGAGGAAGCATGTCGTTGTAAAAATGAGAATGCGAACGAAAAGAAATGTTATACCACGTGGGAAATGGTCCAGTAGGTCGTTGACTTTTGTCACCTCTATTGTCAACTGTCTTAGAATAAGTGTGGCGTGTGCTTGACGAAACATTTCGTTCCGTGCGGAAATAAAGTCAGTAGTTAGAACTGCAATTTCTGAAACTTCATTCTCCCGGCTAATCGGTCAATAAAATTGAACTTTTATCTATAACGTTCAACGAAATATTACGAATTTGAGCCGGCCAATTGCCGTGTATACATGTACGTGCACTTATCAGCGTCTTGTTGATCGCGGCAGTTATTTTTGCGCGTAACGGTATGGCTAACTCACAAACTGAGCGGGAACATCAAACGCGTAATTACGTCATCATTGTCGAGGAACTGGGCACATGTAGAACTTGCTACACCGTAACTGATTGATTACCATGGCCTTGTCTTTAAACGATATCGGTACCAATATATAAGTAGCACGGGACTTCATCTTGTATGCATGAAACGTCGCTGTATTTTCGTTTCCCTTTTATGTTTTGATTTTGGTATGGTGGAAATATTTGTGTATATTCAGAAAAAAGTTTGAGTCAGCGTCTGGAATATGGTCAGTCGGGCACCACTATTTTGTGTTTGCTTAAACTTTATGGTTCAATATATGACTTTTATCTCACATTATCATTAAAGTTCATGATTTAGCAACAGAGCAAGCTGTTCCCCAACTTATTATGACCCTCTGTAACTGGTAGTGCCTGTTTTGTCCAGTTGTGTTGGACTAATTGCTATTATGTTAAGTGATTGCTTACTAAACCGAAACCGAAACCGAGGTTTTTTACCGAAAATGGTCAATCTGACCAAACTCGGATCTAATAATGAATGGGCTGCGGATGAAGCGATGAGGAATTCAAGAAACTCTTAGAAATAAATCTAATGATTGAAGATTCAGACAATGATTAAATTTCAATAAACTTTATCAAAATGTTATTCTCGTCTTCGTTATATATATACTAGAAGGTGACCCGACTTCGTCCGGGTTTGACCTTGAATTGTCTATTTTGAAGGCCAAGGTCAAGTGGGGTCACGATTTGACCCGTCCAAAACACAGTGCCCGAACAAAAGTACCCGACAAAAGTACCCGTCGAAATCCATCCGGTTTTACCCGATTTGACCTTGAATTGACCATTTTGAAGGTCAGGTGGGGTCAAACACCAACACCCCAAAAATGGTGGAAATCGGCCCAGCGGATACCGGGAAATCGGCCCAGCGGATACCGAGATACCCTATGCATCAAATTTCGTCCGTAAAAATCCGCCAGTTTAACCCGATTTGATTTCCACTCAAGTATATAAACGCGCCTCATACACACACGCTCATTAATTATCAAGTTTTAACATAAAGATAAATTACCATCGGTGCCCTGAGATATCGCCAAGACGTCTGAAACAGTCAAATGCATCGGCCGGTTAAGCGTTAACGTGATCTAACGTTATGTCCTCTAACGACGTCATAGATGTTACGCATTGTTTTTATCCTGATGGAAGATAGTACCACTTCTTCTTGATAATTGAGGCAGATAACTAAAACGGATACATACGCATTATATACCGTTGGAAAGAGGAAACACGAAAGATTCTCACAGTGTCATTATTATGACTGGCATTTTATTATTCGCGCTGTTTCGAATCGATTTGTAAGCACCGAACTCAAATGAAAGTCCCGTAACACAGCGTAAAAACAGATTTGACCTCGGCACGTGAAAAGTTGACGTCGGATCTGAAAATCAATAGGCCTATGTTACTCCTGACCCGAAAATACCCCCACATACCAAGTTTCGTCGAAATCGGGTCGGCCGTTTTCGAGTTCATCGATTACACACACACAAACAAACAAACAAACAGATCTTCCAAAATATATAATAGATATATTTATCACATAATTTGGCCATAAAATCAGTTTCATAATTATCGGTAATAGACACGTTTAATATCAGCGCGTGCGATGACGTCACGGCGTTCTTCAAATAACTTGCGATCGCTGTCGTTTATGATTGTTGTTTTCGATGAATATTTCGCGTTGCTTCGGGTTTATTTGATCATGTGATAAAAGGTATCTCACACTCGTCCTATTTTATACGTAATTATCAACCTCGTCCTCTAAATTCAATTTGAGCCTCGGTAAACCTCGGCTCAAATCGAATTTAGTGAACTCGGTTGATAAATTCCGTATAAAATAGAAACTCATGTGAGATCCTCTATATATTCATATTGGGGGAGACAAGATGGATGAGATAAGAGCCCGAAACATTGATGGATGAGATAAGAGCCCGAAACATTGAAGTTTAAAAATTGGTAAATTTTATCTTAATTCGTGAAAAATTTGAAGATTTTAAAATAATTGTTTTTATTATATACTTGCCCATGAATTATAAGGTTTTAGCAGTGAGATATAAGTGATATCCCACTAGTGAGATATAAGTGATATCCCACTTGTGAAATTTCTGATGCATTGACATTCATTGGAGGCCATAGGCAAGTAACTAAAGTATATAATAAACAGAATATCCACACTTTTTCAGTGGATATGGGTTAAATCTCATTCGTGATGACAAAACATTTGAATTTCCACTCGTGGCTAAAGCCACTCGTGGAAATTCAATGTTTTGTCATCACTCATGAGATATAACCCATATCCACTGAAAAAGTGTGGATATCCTCTATTTATTACGCATCAAAAATTTGAAGATGACATTTTTTTGTATTATTCCGGAGTTTTTTGTTTTTATTTTTGAAAAATTTTCAAGTTTTTTGAAAATTAGATTTTTTGGGTTTTATTTCTGAAATTTTTGATTTTTTTTGATTTTTGAAAATTTTTAAGTTTTTAAACTTTTTTTTTCAATTTTTGAAACAAAATTAAGTTTTGAAAGTTTGATATTTTGTTATTCATTTTTGAAATTTTAGTTCTCATATTGTCATGCATACTTATTTATCACATAATTTGGCCATAAAGGCAGTTTCATAATAATCGGTAATAGACACGTTTAATATCAGCGCGTGCGATGACGTCACGGCGTTCTTCAAATAACTTGCGATCGCTGTAGTTTATGATTGTTGTTTTCGATGAATATTTCGCGTTGCTTCGGGTTTATTTGATCATGTGATAAAAGGTATCTCACACTCGTCCTATTTTATACGTAATTTATCAACCTCGTCCTCTAAATTCTATTTGAGCCTCGGTAAACTTCGGCTCAAATCGAATTTAGTGAACTCGGTTGATAAATTCCGTATAAAATAGAAACTCATGTGAGATCCTCTATATATGTACATTTTTCATTTGTATATATGCTCTCCAAAAATGATTGAGGTGAACAATAAACTAACAATGAAAATAACGCCACGTATGATATATCCAATCTACATGTAATGTACTGACGGCCGTTGTATAACAATACAGACAACATGTGGATAGAGTATCTTCACATGATTGTGCATGAGCAACTCTTCAAAGTTTGACCTATGCAGATTACATCGTTGTACTATCTAACTCAAACGAAGGGCTGTATAACTCTTTAAAATCTAAATCCGGGCAAGTAAAATTTTATGAATTTCAACAATACAAGCAAGGTCCTGAAAAATTAAGTTCAGTTATGGGACCCATGAAGGTTAGCAGTGAAAAAACAAGCACACAACTTTCTGAAGCTTTACAATGCATGTGTAATTCCAATCCTTTGATATGGAGGGAACATACAACAAATGATTTTACAATTCAACAATCGAACTTATAATGGAATCTTTCCCACCAGATCAATAACAGTTAACATTTGCGAATAATTTATTAGATGTCCATAGAACCTCAGTTAATATGGCTTGCCCCCATGTATATTTCAGGACTTAGAAGTTGCACATATCTTTGGCACTACTTATATACAGCTCCAAATGAGTCTTTGGCTAATATTATCGTGTACATGGGAAGCATATACTAGAATACATATTGAGGGAAGCTTTGTTTAAACATGAAATTATAACTCTAAATATTGGTTTTGCACATGCTTGGAATAAACCTTTGATATATTTGGTCCAGCCTCAAGTAGAGTAAAGTATTACACAAATCCTATTATCCTATATAATGATGAATGCATGATGATTTTAAGCCAAATGGTAATAAACTTCGTTTCTATAGGACAACGAAAACAAATATTTGGTCTCATACATTATTTATATAGTGTTTGCCTGTATGTGTATGTTTATCTTTCACGATTTTGGCACGATTAAAAATATATCAGACCCATATCCGATTGCGCCCAAATTTTGCACATCTTAGAATACGACACGCAAAATGTCAGGCCAATCGGTCCAAGAAAACATGGAATATAACGCATTAACCGAAGGTTATCAATGTGATATAATGCATTCTCTAAAGACGAATGTGGTTTCATAGGAGTCTATTATTAATTTCGGATAAACTCCGCGCACCGTTTACCCGTTTTCTTCATATCGTTATCAGCGGTGGGGTGGTGACGAAAATTTCATGTTTGTCATCCGTCATTGTTTGACATCAGACGACTTAAACGGGCATATATGAACCAAAAAGAACGTTCTTTATCAGCTTAGAATATATGTAGGAAAACTGGTACACAAGGATCACTTGGCCTGGGGAATGTCATGGGATAGGCGCCTTCGACCCCAGATGTCTTAAATGATTGTGATAAAGAGCATTTATTATCAGCTCAGAAAATATCTGGGAAAATTAGTGCACAGTGTTAACAACTTAACAAGCAACAGGAAATGTCACGGGATAGGTGCAGTTGTCCTCAAACGACTTAAAGGCACTAATAATTAGCTAATTATTATCAGCTTAAACTAATTATTCAGACGATGTTCCTGCATGTCATGTTGCCACCCGTTATTTTTGACGGGTAATCCCCCAGTATATATGTTAATAAAAATCAAGGAGAAGCTTTAATTTAATTTAAAATGATTATAATTAGTAACAATAGAGTCCAGGTCGAGGTGAAAAGGCACAATAATCTTTACTTACATAAACGACAATGTATAGTATGTAACTGTGGAGTTGAAGAGCATTTTGTTCTAAAATGTCATGTGATCCAATCTGAGCGGTAATCCCTCCTTGGTGTCATTATAAAAGTTATATACCTACATTTGTTAACTTAACAGACAAAGAGAAGCTTCAATTTATACAGTCATCAAACGATTCACACATCTAATTAAAGGTACTCAATCCGATCAGACGCTCCTAAATTACTATTTATTTGGCTTCGAGTGTAACAAATATTTGATTCGAGTCGAGGAACCCACCCATCAAAGCTCAGAGTAATCAGATATCGAATTTTGAAGTTTGTTATTTCTCGAGATGTGGCCCAGAAACACGTGGTCAAAATTGCGGATGAAGATGGATAACTCTAAAATCAAGTGGTAATACGGTCAAAATTCGTGATAATTTAGTGATAATACGGCCATATTTTGTGGGACAAAATGTTGATAAATATCAAGTTTTGGGAAATTCGATACCATAGTTGACAGTGGTTAGCATTATTTTGTTGCAATAAATCGATTCTGATAACTAAAATAACTAAAGCGTATTTTGAAGAAATGTTGTTGTATGGTGATGGTATGGGGAACGTCTGATCGGACTGAGTATCTTTAATATGATTTGTAGCCATTGGATGCATAGCGTGTATATGATGCGAAATGAGTTAGCAAGGTATGTGCTTATGTATGACTATCACTGGTCAGGAATGTCAAATCTTCGTTTGGGGGGAGGGAGTCAAAAGAATCCCCTGATCCAAACCGAAATTCCGAAGACCAAGAAACTTCTTCGTTTGGAATTTTCCAGCTTTACCTCAAGTTTTCCAACTTTTGGAAACTTCAAACCTACATATAACAACCCCGGTGGTTGGGAATTTACAAACTGATGTCGAGTTGAGACAAAAACTTTACTGACAGTAGGAACATGTTAATATTGTGGTGTAAATACAACACATTTCACAAACTGCAAAGTTCGGTCAGATACGCTTGTCTGACCACTGCCATTACGTATATAAACGTAATTCATATCTAACAAGAGTTTTGTGGGTTACAATTCATGCTGGTTCTATCTAGCCAATTTCCAAAATGAATATGGACAGTCCGGTTTCTCAGTATAATGCAAAAAGAATGAGTTATTCCTCACAATCTGTGTACGTGATGGTAATGCTCGGACTACTGTAACAGACGACTGAACGCTGATTGCAGTTTGTACATTTCACACTAAATAATATAGTTGTAAAGTCAAACTAATGTATCAGAACAAGTTCTAGCTTGTTTTGTCGCGAACTTTCCAACTGTGTGTATCAGACATGACATCCAACAGTTGAACATTTTGGTCAAAGTTTAGGGATATTCGAGACAGCTAGCCCAATGCAACCCCCGTCTCCACGTCACGGCGAAAACTATATATTCACCTATCAAATTCACATGCATTTACGTGAACCAGTCTATTATTAGGTGCACTGGCCACATGACCTCAATTTATCAACGTATATCCCACCTCATATATGTATTAAGCAATGAAGAAGACTCAACGGTCCGGAGGCGACACTCTGGGCACGTCTATATCGTATATGTCTGACAATTGAGTGGTGATTATTGGTGGCCCGCAGAAACATTAATCTTTGTTTGATTCATTAGATGGGACAGGGAACGATTAAGTTCTGTACTTATCAGACATAATCTGATTTGTTCAGTATTTCGAGAAGAGAATCCTACCAGTTATAGCCTTTACGTAGTAAATCCGGGAAACCTTATGTGGCATGCAAATGTCAAATGTACACAATTGCAGACCAGTGTATCTTCTTCCAGATGGCTAGCAGCGTATTTAGATCACATTCATGGCTCGAATAGATACAATTCTTTCTGATAGTACATTGGACCAAGCCTTGAAATAGTATGTCTGTCATTTGCAGAATGAGGTCCACAGAGGGTGAATTTAGTGATGCTACCTCGCATAGCGGGCTAGCATCACCAAATTCACCCTCTGTGGACCCCATTCTGCTTGCACCTAAGCAGAATGAGGTTTCCAGGGGGTGAATTTGGTGATGCTAGCCCGCTATGCGGGGTAGCATCATTAAATTCACCCTCTGGGAACCTCATTCTGCAAATGACAGACACACTATTTCAAGGCTTGTATTGGACAGTTACGATCATTTGTTCAGTATTTTTGAGAGAAGACTGCTGGTTACTAGATTTTTTCACAGCAAACGGGAAATCCGATATATCATCCAAATATCAAATATACACACATACCAGCTTAGTGGGAAGGGAAATTATCCCGATCATTTAGGTTACCTCCCTTTAATTCCATTGTACTGCACAAGCTGCAAAACAGAGTTCAGTCCCCTCGCTATATGTCTGACGATTCCGGTCTGTGTTTTTTCTTAATTAAATCTTACATTTTTCATTGAAGTGTTTTGTCAGTTACAATTCATTCTGACTTGATCTAGACAATTTTCAAATGAATATGGACAATTCAGTTTCTCAGAATAATGCTGAATGTATTAAAGGAATTAATGTTGGAAATAAAAATATTCGAATGTCTCAATATGCTGATGACACATCCATGTTTCTTGACGGGTCACCTGAGTCACTGGAGGCAACTACGGTTGTCCTTGATAAATTTAAGCAAATCTCTGGTTTAAAAATAAATTACTACAAAACGCTGGCAGTGTTGATCGGTACTAAGGAAGATTGTACAGAAACTATTTGTATGTGATCGTTGGAAATTAAAATGAAATCCTGAAACATTCACAATGTTAGGAATTGATAGCAATTTCGCAAAAGGACTAACTCAAATAAAAAATACCCTTTCAATGTGGACTAAACGAAATCTGACTGTACTTGGTAGAATAACTGTTGTAAAATCACTTTCAGTCTCTCCCTTTCATTGGATTTATACTTTATAGATACAGTCAAACTTGTAGAACCCCGTTTGAAAATGATTATGACAGAGAGTATGCTATTCATTTCTGACTTTAAAGACTCATCCGGAAATTTCATATCCCATAACGATTTTATGTCAATACGAAAAATAAAACTTGATTTCTTAACTTTTCATGGCATTGTACAAATAATAAAATCACACGAATTATCACTAAATAAAGGCGATATATAGACAATAGTTAACTGTCATCAGCGACGAACGAAGTTTCTCCTCGAGTGAGATGCGGAGGATTATTTTTCACGAGGCGCTAGCCGAGTGAAAAATAACCCTCCCATCTCACGAGAGGAGACACTTCGTTCGTCGCTATTGTGTTTATTATATTTTCCTAAAATATTTGTTAAAATATATTATCGCGACTCGCGAGGTTGGGATAAATAGTCCGTTTATTATATTTTCCTAAAAGATATGATATGTCTATGATATGTCACTGTTAACTATTGTGTTTATTATATTTTCCACAACAGTTTGTCACGACACAACTCTAATAAAATGCATTGCTGAGATGTTTCCGATTCTGAACATTGACCTAAATGTTTCCGTTAAAATTACGCGCAATGATAACATAACAACCAAAATAAGGTAAATAGATAACGTCATTCATTCATGATTTTTTACTATTGCCGCGCGCGCAATAGTATTTTAACCCATATCAGGAAAGTGACGTCATTTCATTGACTGATTTCTCCTATTGCCACCAACTTCAAAGGGGATTGTTTCGGACGGATTTTTCAACCAAACAAACTTTATTGATTAAATTAGTAACTGTTTAGAATGTCATTGTGTTGATAAGCCTTCGGAGTTCTATGATATGTCACTGCTCACTGTCATTTGGAATATGCACGAATATCCGCGGAACTTGAAGTTGAACTGCTTGAAGATTACGTAACTCGGAACGTGCTCGCGACTCGCGAGGTTGGGATAAATAGTCCGTCATCGCTGGGAGTAGGATAAACCTCTGGGAGTAGGATAACATCGTGGCGCTTCCGGGAGTGGGGATACGATTATTATTTTGGCAGAAAAAGTTACTGAAAATATAATAAAGCAGTGTATCATCTCATTGTCCCATTCCAATTAAAATATGTACTCACACCAAATAGCACGAAATATGCATACAGGGCACTACTAACTCAAGAATCACAATGTAAACAAACTATCAAATGGGAAGGGAAACTGAACAACTCATACAGTATAGATTGGTGGAACGAAGTTTTCAAGTGTCCCTTCTATAATGTTACGGACTCAAAGCTCAAATGGTTTCAATATAGAATTAATACACGCATAATATGTACAAACCAATTTTTGAAAACAATTAGTATAACTGATGATTACCCATGTACCTTCTGTAAGAATGATACTGAAACAATAATTCACATATTCTGGGAATGCCCTATCATACAATTATTTTGGAAAAATATAGAAATGTGGATATTTAATCTAACAAGCCAACGAATTAAATTGAATATTACAACAGCAATCTTCAGCACTACACGTGATGAAAATCTAGACCTTTGGGTGCGATTCCTATTAATATTTATCATATATCATATATACAGTTCAAAGTTGAATAGCAACATACCGACCATTATTTGTGTAAAAAGAGAATTATGCTCATATTATCAAGCCGAACGGGTTTGTTGCTATAACCAAGGTCGATATAACCAATTCAAACATCGCTGGTCATATTTAGAATATTTGATTAAATAGTTTCATGTTTATATGGATATTTTACGATACCAATAATGATTAATGTTGCAGTTAGTATACATAATTAACCTTTCCGTCTGCGTTTGCTGTTCGTTTCTAAATCATTGACTTTTTATATACAAACATATACATACATAATAACAATATATACTATTTTTAAATCCACTTATATTTATCACGACTCTGCATGCAACCACCCAATAATAAATCAAGCCCTTAATATCACAAATTAATGCTAATTCCTATGTGTTCCATATAGCCCACCCACCTCACCCATCCCATGCAAAGAAAAACAGACAGAAGGAAATAACAATATTATATGTTTTGTATATATAAAACATGCCATTTGTATGTATATTCAAAACATTGTCATAATTACAATTTTGTCTGAATAAAAATATCATAAAAAAAAGTTTAAACATCACATTACTTTCACTAGTGTACACTAGTTGAAGCGGAAGGAGACCTATATCACAGCAACCTTGATAATTTGGAAACAAAGATTTTCCAGAAGGTTTTAAATCACTTCCCTTATTCAACAACATTGAGTAGATAGATTTAACTGGCAGATTCGATCCATACCATGCAAGGCGTGAGGTATATATGGGCAGCATTTTGCGACCTTCTGCAAACATTTCAAGAAGAAGGGAAACAACAATCGAAACAATGAATGTCTAATATCCCAAAGTACCCTGCCAAAACCTGCTTTGATTTTGGTGGAGGGGTTACTAGGCGTATTATCATTAATAATAACAATAATTATTTGATGGAGCTATACAAATTAATATACATCGAATGTTGTGTATTCTATAATTTCACCATGAAACAGTTACCATTAAAAATTTCACATGTGAAGGTGGCCAATGATAAGTCCTATGCTTACTGCCAAAACATGGCATAGCCATTAATCTTGTCCACCTCCATACCATGAGCAATATAATGCAAATGTTGCTCACAATAAAATATATTTAAACAATTAGGATCAAAAGGGAGTGGATTCAGGTGCGGCCTTACAGCACAGGTTGCTCAACATACAGTCAACAACAAATGGATTGTTCCAAACAATCCATGGCTGCTACGGCAAATTAAGGCGTATTTGAATGTTGAACTCTGTATGAACATTCAGTTAATCAAGTACATTCTCAAGTTTGTCACCAAGGGAAGCGACCAAGTCATATATACATTTCAACAGACTGAAGAGATACGAGCTGTGGATGAGATCCAAGACTACATTCATGCCAGATATGTTGGATCTCCAGGATGTCTCTTGAGACAGCCTGGATAATCTACCAATTTCCAATACATTAACACTTCACACCTGTCACTCAACTGTCTGTGTATTTGGACAGAAGGAAGCTAGGTACGATAGTTGACGCGGTGCAACACCTGAATCAATATGCCAAGCACTTTGTGGTATTACATGGTCAATCCCAAGCAAGGGGAATGTTACTTTGTCGGGCTTCTACTCCATAAAGTCATTCGACTCGTTCTGTGTATTTGTTATGCTAAGTCACATGTCCAACCTCCTTTGATGCTCTCATGACCGTGAGTGTGACAAATCATGATACATTCAATGGTGTTTACATAGCTCTTGGCATCCTTGAAAATCATCAGATACAGACAGACGAATGCCATGCTCACTGAGATGAATGCTGGCGGTCATTCTGGTCTACTGTTCTCCAAAAAATGCTCTTGAACTGTGGGAAGCCAACAAGGGTGCTTTGCTGAAAATATCACGTTGCACAAAGCAATCCTCTGATAGAAAGTATACCGATGACACATACAATGAAGCTCTGGTGATCATCGAAGATCTGGTCTGAAAGATTTTTCTGATCAATTTGAATCTTTCAATTGTAAGGTGGGATAGGATAATTTATTTACAATGCATATATGAATAATACAATGGCACTAACATATAAAAAGCAATGTTGTATATTGTTGGGGTTTACCCTATCGGGCTGTCTTCCTGCTACCCCCCTAAAACAAGTATCACTATAAATAATTGAATAGATTGATTGTATTTCATATCCACGCACACATACAGACTATAATCATACATAAAAGTATATAGAACCTAGTATTTAGGGCATATCACAAACAATTAAGTATTGGTGTGGTTGTGAGACAATCCAGACTAGTTATAAGATCGAAATGTATTATATCTCCATACTGATGTTTTGAACTGTTCATATTTTCTAACAAATATGAACAGTTTAGATTCCAGTTCCAGTTCCGTGGGTATATTAAGAACAAAATATTTAGTTGTTTGTTGTTACAACGGATTCAGACGAGAGATACGACATCTTAATCACACTTAATTCAGACCGAACATACACACCAATGTTCAGCATCAAAAAGGGCACCAACTTGGCCAATGGCGTCAATAACTGTACTACCAGCATCATTGATGAAGCATCAATGGACAACCAGGGAGTTTTTGAAACATTGTAACGTGCCCATGAACGGTAACGATTAACCAATGGGAGGAAACATGTTCTGATGTGTGTTGATTTCATACATACCTTACAAATGAGTCATGTAGGCACACAGTCCAACATTGGCAACGCATCCGTCCAGACATCCCACCTTTGGGAAACATTTAAATTTACTATATTTTGATATACAACACAATATACATACCAATCTTACTTACGCACCATGTTTGTAATCGCCATTATGTAATGCTACTGATCAAAACTTATACAACTTAATGCTTCTGACAATAAACCTCTGGAATCATGTTCAAGTGGTACACATTCACACCAACATGAAAGCTCCGATACATGGGAATCAAGATGCAGAACAGTTATCTACCATACAACGAAGCATTGGTAATGGGCAGTATCCTGCGATTTATGTTGAACAGTCAATCGCTTTAAACAATATTGTGGTGCACACAAATGCATCCCTTTGGGTGAGCTCGTGCGAGGCTTCTGTGTTCCAAAACATTGAAGAGAATTTCCCAAAAGACAACAAGTGACTTGCCGCTCACGATACCGCCATTATTAAGGAACAAGTTCTAACACAGAAAGATATTCCCTGCTTTGTGTGTTGAATGCTATAATGTTCCCCGTCACAACATCAAACAGTTCCCATATTTTAAACGGGTGGAATATAATCTCTATGTGCGTAGCCAGAGTAGAAATTAATGACATACCATCGAACCAATCATATATTCTATAAGAGAAATATGTTCAGCACATTCTTTGGAAATAGTTAATCGTACGTTTTACTACCATATATAGGCATGAAATACAAAGGCATCTCACATAATTATATATTATTATATTACATTGTATTATTGTTATTATTACGTTCCTGTCTGAACCCCTCCATTGTACTATAGATGCAATTTAAAAAATAACTATCAAATTATTGTCAACAGGGACCATTGTTCTCACAGGGATAAATAAGATCCAACAGAAACGCTACATCGCGCATCGACAAAAATAGCGACGCAGGGAAAGCTTGCGGGGACAAATACGTCACAAATATGGCGGAATTGAGATAGGCAAGTCACTTATTCTTGCATGGCTGACTGAACGATGTATCTTGGCATATAGTACTGCAATGTTAACAAAATCAACCAAAGCCTTCTGAATCCTCTCAGAACAGCATATCTACAGTTCCGTAGATTTGACCATTTGTGACAATCAACATGTACACTTACCAGTGGAATATCTGAAGACTCTGTGATTGCATGACATGCCCCACCACATTTAAAGAAGGAACTCTGATCATGATCCTATAAGAAGACGGAATCCACCTCGAATAACACGTGGAACACGTCGCATTGTCAATAGACTTAAGCCAAATGTTATTGAGGCCGAGATCACAACTGGACTGTGGGGGCCGTTAAAAAAAAAATGAGTCGGCCATGATACCTAGAATACCTCTTATCTCCAGGTTACACTGGTGTAAATGTTTTCCATAGGCCTCAGTGCTAACGTTTTAGCGTATAGTGTTGGCAATATAAATGTTGGGTCCAAAATTTTCTTTAAATCTGAAAAATTGACATTTTGGGAAACTTTTTACACAAAAAAATCATGTCTGTCTAGCAGGGAATTCGCCTTTAAAGACACGATTGGCCTTGGCGGTGGGTATCCTGTGAAAATATATCCACCCGTCAAAAACCGCCACAAACAGAAAGAACATCAAAATGTAGACAGACTTTGTCCGTATACAAATAAGAAATATCGCATCAACAGTATGTTATGGTCATATGTTTGACCATTGTTATGTAAACAACAGCATAAAAAGTTACTTTTCTGGTGTTTGTTTATATTATGATGGTAAACATACAGAGCGTTCTTTGTGGGTGAATTCCTGATATGGAACGAATAAAGAGCGTTTATGCCATTTGTGTGTGATTAGCCAGCAGCATTGTGCTGTCTTCTGTAACACAATCAGGCTCTTGCCTATGTAAAATATAGTAAATCTGTATGATAACATGCTGTTTATGCGATTGTCATGGTATATATGAACTGAACTGTATGCGTTTTAATGTTTTTCTGTTTACGGTGTTTGGGACAAATATGAATATTTTCGACAATTAAGGCCGCACGTGCCTTTAAATCTTATGTTTTCGTAACTAGTGTCAGAACCGCATAAAAAAATACAGTCATATTTTAGACCACACCAAAAAATTCAAACTTCACTACAAAGGGTTAATTCCTGTGCCAATGGTTATTTTACCTATGGGAAATCATAGGGAAGAGGTGTGACGATTTTTTTATGTGAAAAGCACACAAGGCTATTGACCAATCAGGGCCCAGTGTCTATTTTATTCTCTCCTATATATTCCTCCCGCATCCGCCAGATGTCACTCGGAACCTTATTTACACCAGTGTAACCTAAAGCGATAGCCCGCTTTTTCGCGGAATAATTGTAACTCCCTACAATTCTTCAGAATTGCCCATCAATCGAAAAAATGTGTTCAAAAACAATATCACTTCTGTGGTTCTTTATTTATCACACACAATTTAACCCCACCCCCTTTAACAAATTATTCATCAAAAAAGCACAATTTTCCACCACCAGTCATGTTCAGGCCCCATTTTCACTCAGTTTTAGGGGTCTGGTGTTGCAAACTTGGATCAGCTATGGAAGACTGTTCAATATTCTTTCCATGAGAGAACTTCTGGTGATGTGAGGTCATTGAGTCCAGATCTGATCAGCTGAGCATCAAGCGCATGACTTTATCAGCACATTGAAGAATAAAATATGACATTTTTTTCAGGTCTGCAAGGGTGATCCAAGATAACTGGATGTGGGTGTATCTTGAATTAGTTGAATAAAGATATGCTCTCTTTGAATTGCTGGAGCATTTTCTTAAATGTGTCCAAGTTTTAGTGCTATTAACCTTCAAATGACCATACCCACCAGTGGAAATGACACACTTTTATGATATATATCTGTATATCACTGGCTATAAAATCCAAAATACTTGTTAAATTAGGTTCTTATAACAATTGATATATGTGTCGTTGACATGCCCATGTTATGGGTCATTTGCATTATCATGTGACTATTACCACCTTGAAATTTTTTGAAAATACCTTGAAAAATTGGCATTTTTTATGAAAAATCTTACTATTTTTTTGGCTGATGTAAGTGAAAGAAGGCATCAGCAGCAAGAATAGCCACATCAAGCATGAGATATTCATTGGACTGAAAGACCAGGCTCTGTAAAATGCATTAAAATGCTTTAAAGTGACTCCCAGGAATCAAAAATGATAAAAAGCTATTTTTTCCCTTTAGGTTACACTGGTGTAAATGTTTTCCATAGGCCTCAGTGCTAACGTTTTAGCGTATAGTGTTGGCAATATAAATGTTGGGTCCAAAATTTTCTTTAAATCTGAAAAATTGACATTTTGGGAAACTTTTTACACAAAAAAATCATGTCTGTCTAGCAGGGAATTCGCCTTTAAATCTTATGTTTTCGTAACTAGTGTCAGAACCGCATAAAAAAATACAGTCATATTTTAGACCACACCAAAAAATTCAAACTTCACTACAAAGGGTTAATTCCTGTGCCAATGGTTATTTTACCTATGGGAAATCATAGGGAAAAGGTGTGACGATTTTTTTATGTGAAAAGCACACAAGGCTATTGACCAATCAGGGCCCAGTGTCTATTTTATTCTCTCCTATATATTCCTCCCGCATCCGCCAGATGTCACTCGGAACCTTATTTACACCAGTGTAACCTAAAGCGATAGCCCGCTTTTTCGCGGAATACTTGTAACTCCCTACAATTCTTCAGAATTGCCCATCAATCGAAAAAATGTGTTCAAAAACAATATCACTTCTGTGGTTCTTTATTTATCACACACAATTTAACCCCACCCCCTTTAACAAATTATTCATCAAAAAAGCACAATTTTCCACCACCAGTCATGTTCAGGCCCCATTTTCACTCAGTTTTAGGGGTCTGGTGTTGCAAACTTGGATCAGCTATGGAAGACTGTTCAATATTCTTTCCATGAGAGAACTTCTGGTGATGTGAGGTCATTGAGTCCAGATCTGATCAGCTGAGCATCAAGCGCATGACTTTATCAGCACATTGAAGAATAAAATATGACATTTTCAGGTCTGCAAGGGTGATCCAAGATAACTGGATGTGGGTGTATCTTGAATTAGTTGAATAAAGATATGCTCTCTTTGAATTGCTGGAGCATTTTCTTAAATGTGTCCAAGTTTTAGTGCTATTAACCTTCAAATGACCATACCCACCAGTGGAAATGACACACTTTTATGATATATATCTGTATATCACTGGCTATAAAATCCAAAATACTTGTTAAATTAGGTTCTTATAACAATTGATATATGTGTCGTTGACATGCCCATGTTATGGGTCATTTGCATTATCATGTGACTATTACCACCTTGAAATTTTTTGAAAATACCTTGAAAAATTGGCATTTTTTATGAAAAATATTACTATTTTTTTGGCTGATGTAAGTGAAAGAAGGCATCAGCAGCAAGAATAGCCACATCAAGCATGAGATATTCATTGGACTGAAAGACCAGGCTCTGTAAAATGCATTAAAATGCTTTAAAGTGACTCCCAGGAATCAAAAATGATATAAAGCTATTTTTTCCCTTTAAAGCGATAGCCCGCTTTTTCGCGGAATAATTGTAACTCCCTACAATTCTTCAGAATTGCCCATCAATCGAAAAAATGTGTTCAAAAACAATATCACTTCTGTGGTTCTTTATTTATCACACACAATTTAACCCCACCCCCTTTAACAAATTATTCATCAAAAAAGCACAATTTTCCACCACCAGTCATGTTCAGGCCCCATTTTCACTCAGTTTTAGGGGTCTGGTGTTGCAAACTTGGATCAGCTATGGAAGACTGTTCAATATTCTTTCCATGAGAGAACTTCTGGTGATGTGAGGTCATTGAGTCCAGATCTGATCAGCTGAGCATCAAGCGCATGACTTTATCAGCACATTGAAGAATAAAATATGACATTTTTTTCAGGTCTGCAAGGGTGATCCAAGATAACTGGATGTGGGTGTATCTTGAATTAGTTGAATAAAGATATGCTCTCTTTGAATTGCTGGAGCATTTTCTTAAATGTGTCCAAGTTTTAGTGCTATTAACCTTCAAATGACCATACCCACCAGTGGAAATGACACACTTTTATGATATATATCTGTATATCACTGGCTATAAAATCCAAAATACTTGTTAAATTAGGTTCTTATAACAATTGATATATGTGTCGTTGACATGCCCATGTTATGGGTCATTTGCATTATCATGTGACTATTACCACCTTGAAATTTTTTGAAAATACCTTGAAAAATTGGCATTTTTTATGAAAAATCTTACTATTTTTTTGGCTGATGTAAGTGAAAGAAGGCATCAGCAGCAAGAATAGCCACATCAAGCATGAGATATTCATTGGACTGAAAGACCAGGCTCTGTAAAATGCATTAAAATGCTTTAAAGTGACTCCCAGGAATCAAAAATGATAAAAAGCTATTTTTTCCCTTTAGGTTACACTGGTGTAAATGTTTTCCATAGGCCTCAGTGCTAACGTTTTAGCGTATAGTGTTGGCAATATAAATGTTGGGTCCAAAATTTTCTTTAAATCTGAAAAATTGACATTTTGGGAAACTTTTTACACAAAAAAATCATGTCTGTCTAGCAGGGAATTCGCCTTTAAATCTTATGTTTTCGTAACTAGTGTCAGAACCGCATAAAAAAATACAGTCATATTTTAGACCACACCAAAAAATTCAAACTTCACTACAAAGGGTTAATTCCTGTGCCAATGGTTATTTTACCTATGGGAAATCATAGGGAAGAGGTGTGACGATTTTTTTATGTGAAAAGCACACAAGGCTATTGACCAATCAGGGCCCAGTGTCTATTTTATTCTCTCCTATATATTCCTCCCGCATCCGCCAGATGTCACTCGGAACCTTATTTACACCAGTGTAACCTAAAGCGATAGCCCGCTTTTTCGCGGAATAATTGTAACTCCCTACAATTCTTCAGAATTGCCCATCAATCGAAAAAATGTGTTCAAAAACAATATCACTTCTGTGGTTCTTTATTTATCACACACAATTTAACCCCACCCCCTTTAACAAATTATTCATCAAAAAAGCACAATTTTCCACCACCAGTCATGTTCAGGCCCCATTTTCACTCAGTTTTAGGGGTCTGGTGTTGCAAACTTGGATCAGCTATGGAAGACTGTTCAATATTCTTTCCATGAGAGAACTTCTGGTGATGTGAGGTCATTGAGTCCAGATCTGATCAGCTGAGCATCAAGCGCATGACTTTATCAGCACATTGAAGAATAAAATATGACATTTTTTTCAGGTCTGCAAGGGTGATCCAAGATAACTGGATGTGGGTGTATCTTGAATTAGTTGAATAAAGATATGCTCTCTTTGAATTGCTGGAGCATTTTCTTAAATGTGTCCAAGTTTTAGTGCTATTAACCTTCAAATGACCATACCCACCAGTGGAAATGACACACTTTTATGATATATATCTGTATATCACTGGCTATAAAATCCAAAATACTTGTTAAATTAGGTTCTTATAACAATTGATATATGTGTCGTTGACATGCCCATGTTATGGGTCATTTGCATTATCATGTGACTATTACCACCTTGAAATTTTTTGAAAATACCTTGAAAAATTGGCATTTTTTATGAAAAATCTTACTATTTTTTTGGCTGATGTAAGTGAAAGAAGGCATCAGCAGCAAGAATAGCCACATCAAGCATGAGATATTCATTGGACTGAAAGACCAGGCTCTGTAAAATGCATTAAAATGCTTTAAAGTGACTCCCAGGAATCAAAAATGATAAAAAGCTATTTTTTCCCTTTAGGTTACACTGGTGTAAATGTTTTCCATAGGCCTCAGTGCTAACGTTTTAGCGTATAGTGTTGGCAATATAAATGTTGGGTCCAAAATTTTCTTTAAATCTGAAAAATTGACATTTTGGGAAACTTTTTACACAAAAAAATCATGTCTGTCTAGCAGGGAATTCGCCTTTAAATCTTATGTTTTCGTAACTAGTGTCAGAACCGCATAAAAAAATACAGTCATATTTTAGACCACACCAAAAAATTCAAACTTCACTACAAAGGGTTAATTCCTGTGCCAATGGTTATTTTACCTATGGGAAATCATAGGGAAAAGGTGTGACGATTTTTTTATGTGAAAAGCACACAAGGCTATTGACCAATCAGGGCCCAGTGTCTATTTTATTCTCTCCTATATATTCCTCCCGCATCCGCCAGATGTCACTCGGAACCTTATTTACACCAGTGTAACCTAAAGCGATAGCCCGCTTTTTCGCGGAATACTTGTAACTCCCTACAATTCTTCAGAATTGCCCATCAATCGAAAAAATGTGTTCAAAAACAATATCACTTCTGTGGTTCTTTATTTATCACACACAATTTAACCCCACCCCCTTTAACAAATTATTCATCAAAAAAGCACAATTTTCCACCACCAGTCATGTTCAGGCCCCATTTTCACTCAGTTTTAGGGGTCTGGTGTTGCAAACTTGGATCAGCTATGGAAGACTGTTCAATATTCTTTCCATGAGAGAACTTCTGGTGATGTGAGGTCATTGAGTCCAGATCTGATCAGCTGAGCATCAAGCGCATGACTTTATCAGCACATTGAAGAATAAAATATGACATTTTCAGGTCTGCAAGGGTGATCCAAGATAACTGGATGTGGGTGTATCTTGAATTAGTTGAATAAAGATATGCTCTCTTTGAATTGCTGGAGCATTTTCTTAAATGTGTCCAAGTTTTAGTGCTATTAACCTTCAAATGACCATACCCACCAGTGGAAATGACACACTTTTATGATATATATCTGTATATCACTGGCTATAAAATCCAAAATACTTGTTAAATTAGGTTCTTATAACAATTGATATATGTGTCGTTGACATGCCCATGTTATGGGTCATTTGCATTATCATGTGACTATTACCACCTTGAAATTTTTTGAAAATACCTTGAAAAATTGGCATTTTTTATGAAAAATCTTACTATTTTTTTGGCTGATGTAAGTGAAAGAAGGCATCAGCAGCAAGAATAGCCACATCAAGCATGAGATATTCATTGGACTGAAAGACCAGGCTCTGTAAAATGCATTAAAATGCTTTAAAGTGACTCCCAGGAATCAAAAATGATATAAAGCTATTTTTTCCCTTTAAAGCGATAGCCCGCTTTTTCGCGGAATAATTGTAACTCCCTACAATTCTTCAGAATTGCCCATCAATCGAAAAAATGTGTTCAAAAACAATATCACTTCTGTGGTTCTTTATTTATCACACACAATTTAACCCCACCCCCTTTAACAAATTATTCATCAAAAAAGCACAATTTTCCACCACCAGTCATGTTCAGGCCCCATTTTCACTCAGTTTTAGGGGTCTGGTGTTGCAAACTTGGATCAGCTATGGAAGACTGTTCAATATTCTTTCCATGAGAGAACTTCTGGTGATGTGAGGTCATTGAGTCCAGATCTGATCAGCTGAGCATCAAGCGCATGACTTTATCAGCACATTGAAGAATAAAATATGACATTTTTTTCAGGTCTGCAAGGGTGATCCAAGATAACTGGATGTGGGTGTATCTTGAATTAGTTGAATAAAGATATGCTCTCTTTGAATTGCTGGAGCATTTTCTTAAATGTGTCCAAGTTTTAGTGCTATTAACCTTCAAATGACCATACCCACCAGTGGAAATGACACACTTTTATGATATATATCTGTATATCACTGGCTATAAAATCCAAAATACTTGTTAAATTAGGTTCTTATAACAATTGATATATGTGTCGTTGACATGCCCATGTTATGGGTCATTTGCATTATCATGTGACTATTACCACCTTGAAATTTTTTGAAAATACCTTGAAAAATTGGCATTTTTTATGAAAAATCTTACTATTTTTTTGGCTGATGTAAGTGAAAGAAGGCATCAGCAGCAAGAATAGCCACATCAAGCATGAGATATTCATTGGACTGAAAGACCAGGCTCTGTAAAATGCATTAAAATGCTTTAAAGTGACTCCCAGGAATCAAAAATGATAAAAAGCTATTTTTTCCCTTTAGGTTACACTGGTGTAAATGTTTTCCATAGGCCTCAGTGCTAACGTTTTAGCGTATAGTGTTGGCAATATAAATGTTGGGTCCAAAATTTTCTTTAAATCTGAAAAATTGACATTTTGGGAAACTTTTTACACAAAAAAATCATGTCTGTCTAGCAGGGAATTCGCCTTTAAATCTTATGTTTTCGTAACTAGTGTCAGAACCGCATAAAAAAATACAGTCATATTTTAGACCACACCAAAAAATTCAAACTTCACTACAAAGGGTTAATTCCTGTGCCAATGGTTATTTTACCTATGGGAAATCATAGGGAAGAGGTGTGACGATTTTTTTATGTGAAAAGCACACAAGGCTATTGACCAATCAGGGCCCAGTGTCTATTTTATTCTCTCCTATATATTCCTCCCGCATCCGCCAGATGTCACTCGGAACCTTATTTACACCAGTGTAACCTAAAGCGATAGCCCGCTTTTTCGCGGAATAATTGTAACTCCCTACAATTCTTCAGAATTGCCCATCAATCGAAAAAATGTGTTCAAAAACAATATCACTTCTGTGGTTCTTTATTTATCACACACAATTTAACCCCACCCCCTTTAACAAATTATTCATCAAAAAAGCACAATTTTCCACCACCAGTCATGTTCAGGCCCCATTTTCACTCAGTTTTAGGGGTCTGGTGTTGCAAACTTGGATCAGCTATGGAAGACTGTTCAATATTCTTTCCATGAGAGAACTTCTGGTGATGTGAGGTCATTGAGTCCAGATCTGATCAGCTGAGCATCAAGCGCATGACTTTATCAGCACATTGAAGAATAAAATATGACATTTTCAGGTCTGCAAGGGTGATCCAAGATAACTGGATGTGGGTGTATCTTGAATTAGTTGAATAAAGATATGCTCTCTTTGAATTGCTGGAGCATTTTCTTAAATGTGTCCAAGTTTTAGTGCTATTAACCTTCAAATGACCATACCCACCAGTGGAAATGACACACTTTTATGATATATATCTGTATATCACTGGCTATAAAATCCAAAATACTTGTTAAATTAGGTTCTTATAACAATTGATATATGTGTCGTTGACATGCCCATGTTATGGGTCATTTGCATTATCATGTGACTATTACCACCTTGAAATTTTTTGAAAATACCTTGAAAAATTGGCATTTTTTATGAAAAATCTTACTATTTTTTTGGCTGATGTAAGTGAAAGAAGGCATCAGCAGCAAGAATAGCCACATCAAGCATGAGATATTCATTGGACTGAAAGACCAGGCTCTGTAAAATGCATTAAAATGCTTTAAAGTGACTCCCAGGAATCAAAAATGATAAAAAGCTATTTTTTCCCTTTAGGTTACACTGGTGTAAATGTTTTCCATAGGCCTCAGTGCTAACGTTTTAGCGTATAGTGTTGGCAATATAAATGTTGGGTCCAAAATTTTCTTTAAATCTGAAAAATTGACATTTTGGGAAACTTTTTACACAAAAAAATCATGTCTGTCTAGCAGGGAATTCGCCTTTAAATCTTATGTTTTCGTAACTAGTGTCAGAACCGCATACAAAAATACAGTCATATTTTAGACCACACCAAAAAATTCAAACTTCACTACAAAGGGTTAATTCCTGTGCCAATGGTTATTTTACCTATGGGAAATCATAGGGAAGAGGTGTGACGATTTTTTTATGTGAAAAGCACACAAGGCTATTGACCAATCAGGGCCCAGTGTCTATTTTATTCTCTCCTATATATTCCTCCCGCATCCGCCAGATGTCACTCGGAACCTTATTTACACCAGTGTAACCTCCAACGAGTCCACTGCGATGCCATTCCAATTCAAACGGCTTCAATTTACTGTAACATTGTGTTTTTCGTGACTATCAGCAATAGGCAAGGACACACGTTTGGAAAAGTAGGTTTCGATAGAATTATCCCGGTATTCACACATTGTATGTGGGCCTCGCAACAGTAGGACTTGCAAAAAGGTTGGCTTTTCTGTGTCAAAATAAGCCGACCAGAAATATACCCTTTCATGAAGATCTCTGACATCAAAATTAATTAAATTAAATGTTCTTCAGATGAACTCTTTACCTATTTGATATCCTCATGCAGTTCACGAAGGCCCTTATATATAGCGCATGGGGTTGCAGGTATCCACGCTGCTGAAAAAGGCTCCCGAAGCTAGTTGTAAATAAGAAAACAGGAATTATATTAAATCTTCTTCAGATGAACTCTTTACCTATTTGATATGCTCGTGCAGTTCAACGTGTTGTGCGTTTCACACACAAAAGGCCACAGGCCCCTTAGTGCAGGGGTTGCAGGCACCTATACGCTGCTGAAAAAAGGCTCCCAAAACAGATAGTTGTAAATAAGAAAATAGGGATTATATGCGTGGTCAAATGCTACGCTGTATGTATAATAAAGTAACAGTATACACAAGAATAGCTCCCCGTATCCCCATAACGGGATAACCGTTTTATAATTTCGCGGCTTATTTGGTTGGTTGGAATCAAATAAGTCCAACACGAACATAATGTGAATAGATAGGTCCAATATGAACTTATTTACACGATGGTATGTTGGATTAGCAGAATTTTCTGTCGGGCTTCGGATACCGCGACCAGGTGGTCAGTATTTTAAGGTGCGATAAACAACTTCTGTCAACACAATGTGTATTTATTCGGCAGTAAGCCAAAACGTGTCATAAATGTTTTTGACTCATGCAGGTTTCGCTTAATTTTTAAACAATTATCGACCTTCGATAATATTTCAATGGATGATGTCGACAATTACATGTAGGTAAGGATTTTGATACAATGTTAACTTATTTAAGCGATTATTATTTGTCCTTGCATATTCAGTTATATATGGGGAAGGTAACTGGCCGCGCAGAGTTGAATAATTTGATCTACCTGTACGTTATGCATATATGTGTTAGTATCGAATGACGTAGGTTGAAATTAATTTTCACGTTTTATTCTCCTGAGAAAAGCCGAAAATTAACTTATGAATTTTGACTAATTCGGTTTCAAATCTGGTGAGACATCTTTGAATTCTCGCGTTCGATATAATTAAATATCGCGATACATTGGAGTATACGCTGTCAGTAAGCTATTAATCAAGATTATAGTTCTGTCCTTTGAAGTGGCTTCAAAATGCAACATCCTCATATACAGCCTATTGTTATCAGGCTTCAAACCCACCATTAGCCCATATGGTCCAGGCGTGCACCAAGATGGCTCAGATTGTGAGAACTTAACATGTCTAAGTGTTCCAATGTGGATGTGATGGTATGTGATCCAACTTTAATAAATGAAAATCCTCAATTATTTCAGAACTTCACACAAACAAATTGTTCATTACAGAGAAGAGTTTGGCAAATTACATATACCAATCAAATTATTAGATTAGGCCCAGTTAAAAAAAATGTGTGTGCTCACACAAATGAACAACAATTAGTTTTCTCTTCCAATGTTCTCACGTCAACTATGTTGTCACCGGTCAAGAAAATAAATACTTAATTTAGTGGCCACAAATCCGTGTGGACGTTCAACTTGGTAGAATTCTAATTTCTTAATTCACAGGTGAGCCGACACACTTGCATGTCTCGCACTCTTCAAATTAAGCTCATGTTAAACTCATTTAAAAACACAAATATATTGGCATTTGTTTTCTTTTGTTTACGCTCTATATATAAACCGAAATCTACTTACTCGACGTGCTCTTATTACACGAGGTGTCATCAGAAAGGGGAATTTCAGCGACCACCATATGTATGTAGCCCCACTATTATAATTTCAGTATCCGATTGTTGTCACACGTGGGGTCAATATCGGGGGCAAAATATAACTTTTTCACATTTCCCTCATGCTAGCCAACTTTTTTTTAATGCATTGTTCGTGTTCGTTCCTGTGATGTTCATCAGTCTAAGATTCTTAATCTATATTCAATTTATCTTTTTCTTCCTTTGATTTGTAAGACAGTTATGTGGGTGGTATGAAAATGGTATAGAGTTACAAGATAATCGTTTCACGTTTGAGCTGTGACCTATATTGTTAATCGTGAACGTATGTTTTCCGCCGATTCAGCTAAATGTGCCTGTTTCAGCTCCTTTTGTCGAAAACTTATCGGATGTGACAAGGATGTTGTCACCATATGTATCACATTTTGTTATGATCCGTGGCATATCTGCTGTTGGATGGCTGTACTAATATGTCCCGTACGTAGTGCGAATACGGGGCAAAAAATTTACCCCTCCCCAAAATGATATTTAGTTACGCGTTTGACAACTAGTCAGATTCCTTATGTCATATCACATTTTTTGCTTGATAAAATCGATCGAAAAACAAATATGTATGTCTAGTAGGTTTATTTTCAGGATTGACTTGTTTCCATTCTTAAATTTTGGAGGGTCGGCCTATAACGGGGTCAAAATAATTTAAAGAGGTTTTTGTTTTTATCGAAAATTATAGATGCATGGTGCCATTTGGCGTATGGTGGTCGGTGCGATTTGAAATATTATGACACCTGCTAAGTGTGAACCTCATACAAATATTTGATAATTTGGATGTGATCAGTGGGTTCTTGTTGGCTACAGTTGAGTTCAAAATTTAACATTGAACCCTATGGAGATTCTCGTATTTGGGATAAATAGCACCTTTTGTGCATGTTAACAGGTTAATATGTGAATTGAAATTTCTCTAAATACAATGTATGAAACTCAGGCGCAGTTTGGAAAAATTCGGATGTGGTCAAATTATTCTCACTGACTACAGTTGCGATCAAAATGTAACATTGAACCTACATTGAATCTATTTCGTTAGATTACTCGAACTTTTATAGTAATATCACTAAACCACCATCACGTATTACTATATATTACTAAGTGTGATCATCACTAAATCCAGCATTCCGATTGGTCGGCGCCCACGTGGCTAGTTGCAATTACTTCTCGGTGAATGCGCTACAGCTCATAACTGCAAGCTCATAACAACATCGATGCGTCATTTGGGTTTGGAAAGACGAACGCGTAATGTTTTGGGCGCATTTGGATTCGCGCAGGATTGACTTAATAAATCAGCGGGTTTCAATTGTTCCTGTTAACTTTTGTCAAGGGTGCTATGGGATATTTTGGGCTGGTTTTGTCACGATACACTTTTCGATTTAAATACATTTACAAAAGTGGCTTTTTCGCTAAATGTATATAAATATAAGGATTAACTGTCATGTGGACTGTTTTTATGGAGATGTAACCGTGAGGTAAGTGGTCATAACTTGTGTAAAACCCGAAGGGTTTTACATACAAGTTATGACCACTTGCCTCACGGTTACATCTCCATAAAAACAGTCCACATGACAGTTAATCCTTATATGTAGACAAGACAGTCGCGCCTGACCAACTGCAGCTATCAGTAATCTAATTCATGCAATAGTCGATATATTTATTCTACTAGATAAAGTACTTGGCAAAAGTATGTATAGCATGGTTTGTAATGATCCCGATATCATACAGTCTGATACATGTTGGGTCAAATGAAAAATTATCACAAGCCTATATAGTTTTTTTTCTCACAATGTGACTATATAGTATTTTGTTTTTATTGATACCTGTTATCAAATAACTAGCGTTGAAGTCAATTGTAGATCATAACGAGTTGTAATGTGACAAATATACTTACAAATGATACACCTTCATATGGTGACAATTCACCTTTATTTGGTGTGCAAATCATTTATGGTTTTATATGGTGTCCACTTGGTGAGCACTGTTTTTTATATGGTGTGCATTCATCATTAATTATTGTCAATATTTTCCTTTACAGGGTGTGTTTTACCGTATATGGTGCCCGTTCACCATTGTCAGTTCACCATTATAAGATGATGACATCTGTTCTCTATATGATATGCGACATTATGATGTGGTTCCACCTTTATATGGTGTCCATTCATCTTTATGTTATGATTTTCAATTGTCGCCATATGATGGTGTGGAAATGTATCTATATGGCGTGAAAATATCTATATATGGTGTCCGTTCACCATCATGATGATATAAAACATCATACGAACATACACACCGCATATAAATTCGTATACACATCATATAAAGTCGCATGTACATCACATAAAGAACAG
Organism: Siphonodentalium dalli; assembly: GCA_032622095.1. Lineage (NCBI taxonomy): Eukaryota > Metazoa > Mollusca > Scaphopoda > Gadilida > Siphonodentaliidae > Siphonodentalium > Siphonodentalium dalli. Next base: position 70,513,942 of record CP136068.1, read on the forward strand.
CGGCAATCATCATAAATGGTCACCAAATACAGATAAAAGTAAATGAACACTGCATAAAGGTAAATGGATATCATATAAAGATAAAACCCACATCATATATAGGTAAATACACACCATATAAAGGTAAATACACGCCACAATAAAGGTGAATGGACACAATATAAGGTAAATGGACAAAATATAAAGGTGAATGGACACCACATACAGGCGAATAGACACCCTAGAAAGGCGAATGGACACAAAAGAAAGTGAACGAACATCATATAAAGAAATTTGCACACATATAAGGTAAATTGACTCCATATAAAGGTGAATGGAAGAATAGACAGGTGGGTGGACACCATTTAAAGACATGAGCAACCATATAAAGGTGAATTGGCACCATATACAGAACAGTGCTCACCAACATAAAGGTGAATGGATAACATATATGTACATAAAGGTGAATGGAGACCAAGCAAATATGAATGGACACCATGTCACGATATTTGCACACCATATAAATGTTAATGAATGCCATATAAATGTGCATGGACACCATATAAAGATGAATGGACACCATATAACGAAATATGCACACCATATAAAGTTGAATGAGTGTCATATACACCACATAAAGGCGGAAGGGATATCATAGAATGGCCGACAACCCCACACGGAAGCGATGGCCTTCCATAGAAAACACATACTCTCCTGATGCATGTGTGTTAGACTCTTGACAGCAGTATGACGCAGTATAATTTACCAGTGTATTTGTCGCGTTACAATTCGTTATGATTTGGCTTCAATCGTATTATCAACAGATAAGACGATTGAAGCCAAATCATAACGAATTGTCAATAGAACAATAATTTACCATATTGTCACATTGTGAAACTGTATTGGTAATCAGTTTTCATTAAACTCAACATATGCAACAGGCTGCAGGCTACATATTACCAGTGGCATTACAAAGCAATGTGCCTATACTTTTGTCAAGTACTGTATTTCCCGTCCTTATTATTCCAAATTGTTCAACCATAGTATAGGGGGTGTCGGGTTTGATATTTCTAATGCTTGGAAGCTCGCGCGAGGCCAGTCTAGATGCTAGGATTTTGCGATTTTCATGTTCCGATTTCAAAATGTTCTCACATTGAGCCAAGCGGTGACCGGTCCGGTGTATCTTGGTCGTCCCGCCCCGTATGAATTTATGTGGAGATAGATTGCAAGATGTTAGGATTTATTGCAATTTCAGGTCAGTTTTAAAAAGAAATCTCATATTGGACAGAGCCTTGGTTCGGCCAGTATATTATGTTGATCCATCCGGCTAGTGACCATAGGGCGCAACTGAATTACGCAAACATGTGTTTGGTCTGGTTGAAGGGGTGGTGCAGTTATAATTATCACGGTGGGCATGCAACCACACAAAAGAGACCCTCTAGCTACGTCACTGATTCTTCTAGTGGGGGTTGGACCTATCGTTTGTAATTTTTCTGAGCTGTTGTCTTAGTTTTTCCTCTTCCTCACGTTGTGCCATTTCGAAAATCTAAATTATCTCACCAAGACTCATTCTGCAGAAATATACACATGCACCGGCCAGTCTGAGTCTCTAGAAAATTATACGCATAATGTATGCCGTAAATCATGCGGATTGTGACCGGTTAGTGCTCGCGTTTTATTCATAATACTTTACAAACACAAATGGCAAATCTGATTGATTGGGGAAATCACATCACGATATAGCGAAGATACCTAATTGTGCGTTAAGCCGCTATTTACTAAATAAACTACCGGGTGTATAAAATAAACCCACTTACATCTTTGTCGTCTATACTGTTCAAATAAAGGTTGCAAAATAAACCACGGCTTTTTTTAGCATGTGCTAAAATAATGTTAAATAAAGCAAGAACGGCTACTTCAACTATCATAATATAGGTACGTGTTTTATTTATATAAAAATTTTTTTAGCGTGCATGGGTTCCACTTTCAAAGTTCGTATTTCTCGGAAACGGTACACAGTATACACTATATGTTGATAGTGTAATATGGATAATTGTACCTCGTATATATATATGAGCACGACTGATATGTCAACCAGTCCGTTATTCTTCAATGAACCCGACAAACCAAAATAGCAAACTTCCCACAACGAAGAGTTATGTTGGCTTGTATACCAATTAGACGAATTCAAATCCCAGCGGCAAAGTCGCAATTACTTGGTTTGAAAACACTCAATGAAAATTCATCGGAAATTAAAATTTGTGACTCGTGTTGTAGAATCTTTAATTTGGTCCTAACGAAGACGGAGGCGGTCTGAGGTACCAAGTCAACAGACCGCAATTTCCTATCAGGGATATGTCACGGGGTCTCCTGAGAATGGAGTCAGACTCTTATATCTACTAAACAATACGAATATAGGCGTCCCCCGAGGATGGGGCGCCGTCTGTGTAAACTCATTATAAAAAACATCCAATTCGTTCGAACTTAAGCAAAAGTTTCTTATTGGCGATACACCCCTTCGCTGCTATTTCACATGGAGTGTAAACGAATAGAATTGGAGAACGACGGAAACCTAAGATTTGTTAAATTATTCAGTCTTGACCACGCTTCATCGAAGTATAACTGTTGAGGTGATGCCGTTAGGATGGATACACACTTATGTTATATTAAATGCATTTCACCATTTACACGCTGGTCATACGTGAACTCACACGCCGGATGAGAAGACTCGCACAACGGGCCAATGTTACGATTTTATGTCGACACACCTCAGAAAGTCGGGGAATATTAAAAAAATACAACCTATTTTTCCTATCAGATGCGTTTGAGAAATTTTGGGAGATTACCATCTATGGAATACATTCTTCCATTTGCCTAAACTATGTGTCATATTTGTGAAAAACATATTCCCAATATTAATTTCATTAACTTCTCTCTCTTTTACGATTTTCATCGTTTATCGGTGGCTTTCTGGTCACTCTCGGAGAGTATTTAATATATCATTAGATAGATGAACATATTGGCTTTCTCACATGTAAAAAATAATTGTTTTAACTAGATGAAACTTGGGCAAATAGTGTGTGTTTTTAAAGTCGGTATTTTCATGTCGCAAACTCGCACAACTGGTTTGAAGACCACGCTCTTATGGTGATCGAATTGTGTATGCACCAGGTACACCGGGTAAATGCTGATAGAACATACGATTAACACACATATAACATGTCTGTTGAGATCGAAATATGGGTCATTATTAAAACAATTTCAACTACAGATGATGCACATAAAATTGGCACACAAGTGGGTTAGTTGATACAAACATTCATTTATATGTGCTGCTATATATGCTTTATCACACAACATACATATGGTCGAAGTTGTTATTATAATGACACATCACGTCTGAAGGTTATATTGCCTCAACCATTGTATAACTTACATTTAGGCAGGTACCATTTAACTGTGTATCTATATATAAGCCATTGCAGTATGGAAATGTTTTTTACCACAGAAAATGTCCTTGTACTATAACATATTTGTATATTTCGTGTTGGGATGCTAATTGTGGGTAATTATTTTTAGCCTTCATGTGCATGTGGGTATCTGGATTGTGTGTTTTCGGTTACACGTACATACCTTCAGTACCCTACACTCGTATGCCTAATGTGTAGGTTTTCTACCCAAAATGTGTAGCCCTGCTACACAATCATTATTTATTTTTTATCTTAAACATATTTGAGGGTATATGTGTAGTTTCATATACGTATACAAATTGTGTAACAATTTTTACACAATAAATTGGTTAATTTATACACATTTATACCCAACGGTGTGCATAAAATTAGCATACATCCTCACACATTTTGTGCAGATTCTACACATAAAGATCGTAGACAATAATGTAAGTTCAGTATTCCGACCTATGGGTATATAGCATTGATGATATATGGAGATGTATATGTTAAAACTTTCATGGCGTACAATGGTATAAGTAATATTTTGCTCTGTGATGTGTGAGTTTTTGTTTTAAGTGAACAGACCAGGGTCGTGGCGTGGTTGCATAATATTAGTATCACCATTATACAACACTCACACAAAAGAGTCTAAGGGCATGAACGTTTTAACAAATAAATCTTCATATATCATTAATACTATACCCATAAGTCGCAATTCTTAACTTACATTCCTTGTGTACAATCGCTGTAGATTGTATTCCGAAAAAGATTCTCGAACAATATGGCCGTCATGTAGCAGACTATTTGAAACTGAAGGCACCACAATGCGCATTCTCTGCGATCTTACACAATTGTGTGTAAAAAAATATACAAATATGTGTAGAACGGCCCCTTGGTCCATGTATTTATATGGAAAACTACACATTGCTGCGTGTAACCTGGTTTACACATTTGATGTGTAATCGTTTCTACACATTAGTTATAAGAGTGTACAACACACTATCGGCCACACGTATGCCACACACCCTGACAAAGAACTATAGTACTTGCATTATCACCTCAATGAACATACCGTACATACTGGTTATTTGGCGAGGAAACACCCTGAATTAATTCCAGAACGTTTAAAGAAGGAGAAACAGCATTCTGTTGTCCATGATGATTATGGATTAGTTATCGAGGAATGCGATGTAACAAAACGTCAGAGAAGTTCTTCCCGAAGAGTCTTGGCACCTATCGAAAATACAATAATTCATGGAGACTGTCTCTGGACTGTTGCCCCCTTATATGACAAACTGGCAGAATTCAATCATGAGCACATGTCCATCGCGTTTATATAGTTCAGTGGTAGCAGCCTGCTTTTCAATGAAGAAATCGGCACCTGTTATTTCTGGACAGTGTTAGATGGTTCGAATATCAAACTACTTGCCAAATGCGATACTACCATGTACCGATACTGTTCTGACAAATATGATTCAGGCTTTGTCGCGGAAAAGTCACCAGGTGCTTGTCATGCATATATAGTACGAGGTCTGGATTAAAAATTATGTAAATTTGTTCAAGAGACAACTGACAACTCATCGCGTGATCGAATGCCTTCCGTATTTGTTGGATGTGTTTTAAACAAAGTTATGCCTTTCAGTTCGCAAATAACATCGCGAAATAAACCTATGCGCGTGGTTTCCAAATCGGTTGTGCGTGGTTCAAACAAATTCAGCTTACCCGTTGTGTGAGTTCCCGCCGAGCACCAACCCCCGGGTTTGTTACCTCGGGATTTTGTGGGAAAACATGTTTCACAGATTGCACTGTTCATCATATATCAACTTGAAGGGAGATATTTGTGCTGCACGATGAGCGTGATAGGTTGCATCTAGGTCAACATATGACTGCGTGGAGACCCATTCAACTAGAACACTTGGGAAATATTTGTTACATATCACACCATTATACTAACTAATTTGAGTAAATGTCGACGTTTTCGCCATTGTTTATTAGAAATATAATCTATCTGCAATATGAGGTCGTAAACTATCCGAAAAGTAGCAATTTGTGTGAGTATATATAGCAATGCATTAGCCAAATGTCTGTCATCTGTCCCGCTGTGCGACGTCCTCACCCGGTGTGTGAGTTCACATATGACCAGCGTGATTTACGTGTAATTTGCACGTTACTTGCATGCAGACGGGCAATTTAATTCCGTTGAAAACCAATCACAGTCGTCTGTGTGGCACAACTATATACGCCAAGCCCTAAATATGTTATAGGATGGAATGTGTACATTGACAGACTGCTAGGCGGTGGAACTATATGCAATTGTCTGCAGTTTATCTGACCAGACCCAAATCAGAACTTGATCAGTACTTTTATAAGTGCTATAAATGATCCACATTCTAAATTAGAAACTGGCAGCCGCAAATACCCTTTTCTACTACTTACTTAAACGACCCCTTTCAATTTACCATTTCCCAAACAAACCAACTAACCCTTTCCCCACCATATACATATACATGTGTATGCTGCCAGGTGTTATACTAATCATATATGTGTAATAATTATACTTGACTGGATTACTATAATCAAGTTCTATAATATGTTTTGTTTGTTTTGGTAAAAATATTATATGTTATTAATTGGTTGTTTCCATATTGGCCGAGTTATGAGGCCGAGGTCTGTCGTATTGGCCTCATAACTCGGTCAATGTGGAAACAACCAATTAATAAGTATTTTATTAATTAGCAACAATGGCAATAATTGTTTCACAGGATGAATATATTAACATAGATATACCATTTTGTGTTTTATTAAATTAACAATTATTCCAGCAATTTTTATTCCTGTGAACTTTGTGAAGAACTTGCAGCAATTTCACAGTACTGTCAGTTTCCACTGGGAATGATGTTGATACGGATACATGTAGTTCATCCAAGTACATGTATATTTACTCCCAAAAACAGTGACTGTCCCTAATTCAACTGCAACCTATCTTCCGTCGACCCAATATTCTTTTCCGATCGAGCTAATTACGTATGACGTCATTTACGTTACCTTGACTTACTGGCCGCGTTTTCTACTTATTGGCCGACTTTTTGTTACTTATTGGCCACGTTTCCTACTTATTGGCAGACTTTGTGTTAATTATGACGCGGGCAGCGTTCTACTTATTGCTGCCGATAACCTATAGCTAATTAATAAACTAGTTTATTTTCTAGTCATACCTCTCTGGGTCCATTGTATGTAAAATGCATGCATTTGGTTTCAATAAATCGATCTATCTATCTATCTATACCCCACCACACACTCCATGCAATATCCGTTTATATATATATATATATATATATATATATTGTAGTGTTGTATCTTTAGCCGTATGGGTCTGGTCTAATAGGAAGTTCTTATCAATATATGATAACACCAATTAAAGACCCATCAAATCTTTAATGTCGTACTAGCTTTCGGCTATACAGCCTTCGTCGGGTACATGAATGAACAATCATTTGAAAATACACATTGATATACAGACAAACTTGTTTACCGCGTAACTATGACGTTAACGAACGTTACCTGACAAAATTTGGCGCCAAATGAAAAATGGCGGGAAAGCTTACAGGTGAAAGACGCGCCAAACATAGAAGCTACATGTGTAGCGTTGTGAAGAAAAGTCAATGCTTGAGTATATGGGAACTCATCTAGCTTAGAAGCAGTCCATACAATGTATAAGCATATTTTAGATAATTAGAGTTGGACATATATATATATATATATATATATATATATATATATATATTCCACACCCATTGACGTGAGTCACATGTATTCAACGGAATCCCAGCCATTGAATACATATTAGTGTTTATTGCACACCCAATGGCTTATTTGTGCGAAATACAGCAAAATACAGAAGAATTGAAACGTTCAATAAAAAAATGTATATTGTTCTTGCGCCATCCGCAACTCATTCGATAAAAGAGTCTCGATTAAGATGCGCGTTGTGTTCTGTCTGTATATATATATGTCAGAGTTATGGAGGCACGGACTAGTATGAGTGTTCATTGCTTCATATTTGCATATTCTACGCGCTCTATCTGAACCTGATATAAATTCAAAATAAATTGTTATATTCATGTTTCATGCATGATATGTAGGGAGCGGAGGTCCATCTAAGTTTCACAGAACTTGTCCTCCAATCCCTTATATGTAATGTATTCTTTATACATCATACTAATAAAAATATGTTTAAGTCAAATCCCTGTGTAACCAAATTGCGGTCGGACAAGCAGAACAAGAGGAAGAACTCTAATATCGCGAGCAGACGTACATTATGGCACAGGTCTGTCACTACTGTCAGGACCAACAAAGCATAAGAACAGTCTGGTACACAGAGGCCAAACTCCAGGCAGAGTTATCTCTCATCGCTCCGCTGAGATACCACTGTAACAAGGACAGGTGGTAATTATTTCTTACATGTTCTTAATTCTAATGTTTAGGATTAAACTTGTCTATGTCTGTTTAGTTCATATTTTTCTTATCAATACCGAAAGAATGACAATTTTTGCAAACTTTTGGTGGTCAAAACAAGATAATAGATGACAAAATATAGTTTTGACGATACGTAAACATAGATGTATCGGTCCACAAAGTTCCACCCTTCCGGCAGTGATCTATATCCCAGTGATAGCGTGTCGTTAAAACCAGTAAAATATCAATAAAAAAAATCTATATTAAAAACGAGCTCGCCACTTTTACAAATGCATCGCTATTGATATAATATTCTACAAGGGGATTCAAGGGAGTCTCACTTCTCACGGCCATAAGTCACAAAGTCTGAAAGTTAATCCGCCCAAATCAATCGCATATTTGAATGTAAGTATCACTCAACCCAATATTTAATCAATAATTTCAAATTATTTTTGCATTGAAAAGAATCAATGGCTGCTTGGCTGATATTCTGATCGTTGATTGGTTTAACCGGCATTACGCGTATTTTGTCTACTACGAAATCGATTCATAGATTACCTTTAAATATAGGGAAAGATGCGATTGATGAGTCGATCTGTCAAAACATATAGAAGTTTTGTACAAAAGGTGAGTTTTTTATCGAAAAATATTGAGTTTGAAATCGACGGTGTGTTATCTCCTATAATAAGTATGGTTACCAAGCGAGCCGGTGCTCTCAATGAATAGTTTGTTCATCATGTCTGTTTTATAATTTGTCGAACAGTTTATCCTAAAATAAGTGAGATCACTAACTCGCGGTGAATCCGCCATTTGGTCTCCGGAGGTCAAAGTTAAGAAGTAGCATATATTTTTAGCATATGGCTCCAGTCTGGGAGTGAGGAGTTTGAAGTCCAGACACTTATATCAAGGGGCTGTTGATGTCGTGTCGATATCAGAATCAAATTGGTCGATAGCTCCTACGTCATAACATGATAGCTCTCAAAACAGACCATCCGATCTATTCGCGATATATAAGAGGGGCATCAATAACGATATTTCTATAAAATTGCACCACATAAATAATGCAGCGGCCGAACGCTCAAAATGGTTGGGTACCCCAACCCACGGTAGAACAAGTTGAAACCAATATATATACCAGGCTGCCGCATGACGAACAAGTAAAATTGATTGGCGTTTGTTGTCTCTTGACCTGTCGGTATTCATATTGGGAAATTCCGCTGCAAAGACAATATCATATATGAAAATAAAACAAAAAGAAACAAGTGCCGAAACGTCTTCGGTGAAGTGCCGAAACGCCCAAGCACCTGGACCGAAACAACCAAGTGCCGAAAACCCAGGTGCCGAAACGTTCAGAAAACCAGGTGCCGAAACGTACTGCACCCCATATCGGGGCATAGTTTGGCTTCACTGATATGCCCGGCCTATATATACCGGAAAAGGACTACACACAGCTAGGCTTTTGATAAACTATATAGGTCAACACGGAGCACCAACATAGGGAAAATAGATGGTATTCGATATTTAACCAAGGGTATATAAGACAAGGTCATTTACAGGCCATATGGGGAATAAATTGAGACATAGATGGGCTTTTCTGATATATCTGGCATATAAACATGAAAAGGACCACACGCAGCTAGGGTTTTGATCAACTAGGTCATCACGGAAAACCAGAATAGGGAAATTAGCTGATATTTGATATTTACCATATGGTATGAATCAATGTCATTTCACAGGCCCCTCTAGGGCCATATTTGGGCATAGTTGTGCTTTTCTGAGATAACTGGCATATATATACCGGGAAAGTACCGCACGCAATTAGGCTTTTGTTAAACTAGGTGATCACGGTAGACCAACGAAGGGTAATTAGATGATAATCGAAATTACCATAGAGCATGAGACACTGTCTAACATACATGTATATATACCATAAAAGGACCACACGCAGCTAGGCTTTTGCTAAACAATGTCATCACGGAACACCGACATAGGGGACTTAGATGATATTCGATATTTATCATAGGGTACGAGACAAGGTCAATTCACAGGTATCGTGGGGGATATATCGTGGCATAGTTGATGGGATTTACTTATTTAATAAATTGGCCTATATATATACCGGAAAAGTACCACACGCAGCTAGGATTTCGGTAAACTATATATCAGTAAATCCCAACTATGCCCGGATATACATCAACAATCCTTAAGCATCTGACTCTAACGTTACAGCAGCGAGCAATTGTTAGGTTAAAATTTGAAACCTAAACATTATTGGTCGTTTTAAGACACAATATGTCTGTTTAGTGGACTTTGCCTAGTACACCGTTAGTGCAACACAGAATAAAATGACTGAGCATAGTTTTTATTATTTTATATAGAAATGTGACACAAACAGCAGTCTCAAAATGAACAATTCTTATAATATCCTAGAATAATTCCAACTGTGGAACTGGCCACTTTATGATCACTTTATGATCATCATAATATTATGATAATATGGTCAATTTATGATCATCATATTTTCTCGGAATATTTGCCAATGTTATTCTATGTGGGACATATGTCATATCGTCATATCAATGTTATTCGCGCATGTGGGCCATGTGTCATATCGTCGTTGGCAGGACCACTCAACAGGAGGTGATTTTAGTAACTTGACATCAATTTTCCCCGTTGGCTTTGTACCGGAAAACGCTGTCTTCAATCCAAACGATACGATCCAGGTGGGAGAGACTAGCAATAACAAACAAAAAACAAAATATAAATATACACACACGCATACATCATTCAATACCCACGAATACATACTATAATACACACATAATATAAAATTGATTACGTTTGGCGGGGACGCCAGATCCGTAGGTCGACTAATGAATTATTCTTATTGGTGTGAATTAATGTGAGAAAATAACAAAACCACACTTCAATAATTGAGGCCCCAAGGCCATTGTTGCGGTGATACAATCGTTATCACCGGCAACTTCGTCGGTTACATGGAAATTTTATACTCGGATGTCTCTTTTTGAACATCTCGGCTATATATTGTCTGCACCAATGGTAAAGAACATCCTTCCAAAATGACAATTAGACCTTTCTATTGTATTGTTTATCTAAATGGGAGAATTCATCAAGCATTAACCCTTCCATGACAGGAGCTTCCTGAGATTTAGCAAAAACCTTGTGCCAATGCATTATCTTATATACGGAGTCTCCCTTGGGGTGCCTCGCATATATAAGAAAATACATTGGCCTAACAATATGTTTCATTGCCATTGTAAGCCAGGGCATTCTCTTATATGTTCGAGGTTTCCCATTGGAGACTCGCATACTGATATAAGATAATGCATTGGCATGGATATGTATGCTATACCGGCGCAACTACCGTAATGAACCCCCGTCATGCAAGGATTAATTGTGATATTAATTTTCCCTCAAAATATTGGTGGTGCAAAATGTACTTGTGGAGAAATGGATATAAAGAGGTGATATAGTCTGGCAACAATATACACGATAAACATACATTATAGTGTGGTCTTAAAACCTAGAATTTTTTTTTTATAAATCTGTTTTTTGTCTAATTTGGAATCACATATAACAATTCCGGTAAAATCCGCCTTGGGCAAAAATCACATTTCAACATGACGTCCAAAATGGCAGTTTCAAGATAACAGAAAATGCTGTATTTCTGCGGTAGGTGCACCATATAATGCCAAATTTGTAATACATGAAATTTACACTAGAAATGCTTAGTCGTAAACCATATCCATAAATGTCTGTCCCAAAATGGCCACCAAAATGGACAAAATCAAATGAAATTTACATTTTGTGCACAATTAAATATCGAGTCCCATAATAAGATTGAAAACACGCTCGAATTATGCGGGGAAGCATCGCAGAGTATTAGAGAAACGTTTGGTCAGAGGTGTACGAGTTTTCTGTGATGCATCTCACGAGAGAGAGAGCAAGTGAAAGCAGGGTATAATACAGCGGTTAGATATGGACTTTAAACGTTAAAATAACGTTGTTTTGTCTGTACTGTTCATCTTGAATCGTGTGATATATATGTAATTAAACATTTTATATGAATGGTATTTAATAGAGAAGTATTGATCATGTGACCTTTCTAGAAGCAAATATATACTCAGATCAGTCTCACAAATGTGTCCCGAATCACCGTTTATTTTGATATATACAACACCAATCCTTTCAAAACTCACTGATATAGACCATATGCACGCAATTTATAAAAACACAAAGGAGTACCATATAGTATCCTCAAAAAGTTGCCCAAAATCACCTCATACTTTGTGGCAGAGATTGTGTTTATACCTCGAAAATGAGTCGAAATTATATTTGGATTCATCACATCATGGAGATGATTATATATGCATTTGATGGAAATCGGCGACAGAAAATGTCTTCGAATTTGTTTCCACTACGCTGACCCCGACTGCGTCCCTTTAGAGCATATATTTATCTGAACCATTATCTTCCCCGTAAAACAGTACTCCAATGAGATCCCATTTGAGCATTTTGGTTGGCCCCCTGTTAAGTTCTATTGTGGACAGATGTATAGATCTCCATGATGTGATGAATCTAATGTGTTTTAAAGACGCCATATTGGTTCCGTTCGAATCGGGGACGTTGGGGGCAGAGGGAGACACAAATTGATATTTCTGTAGCCGATTTCCATCAAATTTATAAATGATTATCTCCATGATTCTAATAAAATGGTCTACACAGACGCCAAAATTTGCGTCTTTCAATGCAGGGATTGGGCAGGTAGGGGCACCTAAGTTGATAAAGTACTTTTGTCGCCGATTTCCAACAAATATAACAATGCAATTGATTTGTGTCTGGCATTGATTCAGCTTGAATCCGGAAATGTCATATATTTACTTGCAGACGTGAATTCAGACATGTATCACCAACATGTGCAACATATAGAATCATCTGGGACGAAATCGTGAAAGTTTTGTCATTATGTGTATGTGGCATAGAGGCAGCTTTCAGCATCGTCGCCATTTATTCACAATGATCTATATCGATTTGTATGTGTCACTTGATAAAAAGAACCAGCATGAACAGTAGTTTTATGCTTAATTGCAAACCGTTGAATGAAGTGCTCAACGTGATAAACACAAATGGCGTTTACCATCCAATACCATTCCTGCTGTTCTTGAATATCTTATATCAATCTTTTGAGACTGGGGGGCCTTTTTGTTGTAGTTGGATTGTCGTCAGAGATCAGTATTGGAGAGGAGTTACGAACTCAGGCTTTAGTTAATCAAACAATGTTCTATTGAACTGAACATTATATATAGGAAAAGTCTTTCAGCTTATCTAATCTACCCGGGTCTACCTGGATAATGGCATTGTATGGATTATAGACTAGAACATTATACCTTGCAATTTGCGAAACTCAATGACAATTCAAATTTCGATAAGGATCATCGCTCTGACGTCCGAACCAGAAATAAAACCTCACGAATTCCCATATCTTGAATATTGCACTGGCCTTTAATATACCCAGTAAATTGAAAATAAAACAACTAACGATCTTTGTCGTAAATTCGTAGCTGTGAGAACAGCAGTTGGAAATTTCGGAAGGAAACAATGTGATGGTTGAATTTTTCTGGTATTATAAATAACTAACCAATATCTAGTGAATAGTGGATTGAAATATATTACTATATTTTCAATAACAAATTATAATAATTCGTCCTCGGTCAGAAAATATCCAATCCCAGGGGGTATTTCGGTTGGAATTTATTATCAGTTGGAAGATTTCAGTATACAAATGTACCAGCAGGGGGGGGGGGGGGCGTCGGAAAAAAATTTCAGGCACGTATGGCATTTTTTCACTTTCGATAATTTTTTGTACCCACCCACCCCCACCGCCAATTTTTTTTCCGTTTACGGCAGTTTTTTCCGACCATTTTTTGACACCCATCCCCCTTTTAACACTAAAACAGAGATTTGCGGGGGGAAATTCACTGTAAACAGCTGTATATGAATTTATGTGCATACTATTTATCATGGATGTTAACATGGACATGTAAATAGGAATGAGTCATTTTGAGGTCATTCGGCCAAAAAAACATGGCTGCCAGCGGCCATCTTGGATTTCAAAATTTACAACAAAATACAACACGATAACTGCCTGCAGTCAGTTTACCAGTTAGAATTACATTATTTCTCTCATTCAAAGTGGTTTTGAAGCCCAACTCATTGCCAAAACACTAAAAAAACAAGCAGAATTGTTTTTTTAGTTACGGAAAAAATTGCTTGTTGGTGGCTTTGACCACCCACCCCGGATTTTTTTGTTTCACCCCCCCCCCTGGTACCAGGTGAAATTTCTATTTTGATATCGATGGCAGTGCAAATGACAATAAGGAGTTGCGAAAACGGATTGGTTCACATGGGTGGTCGAAATACCCCCTTACCCAAACGAATGTCCGGGTCACCTCCCTGAAATAGGTCACACCCTAGCTCAGACAAATTACGTCCCATCCGGTTTGACACAAAAATGATCAAAACAAGCATAGAAAACGCTCTTTAATATACATCGTACAAATGACAACAAGTTTATACCTGGTTTACAATCACTTTCTGGATAACTTGCTAAAAAAAACTTAAATTTGCAAGTAACAAATTTACAACTTGTTTTTGTATATGTCTTGCAATTTTATTAGATTATTATTCGGCGTGACAGTTGTGAAAGAAAGTCAGTTGACTTTAGCGACAGTGAGCAGTTTTGATAAATGTTGAGTAGACAGTGGCCAATTGTTTGATTGAGACGTTGGGTAAGATAATTTCCCACTGTTCTCAGTGGTATTCATGGGTTGAAAAGAATCTTCGTGCATGCATAACACCTCCGCATAACGGCGTCGGTGTCGTCGGCATGCTCGCAGGTTCTTCCAATCCATGAATACCTCGAGACCATGTGGCAATTATTACCTACTATATTCAGGGTTCTATTTTGACCTGGTTATTTGCTTTTGTCACGTTCATGTGATAAGATTAATACTAGGTCGATAGATACATGAAATACTTATATATAGCTTATGGCTAGAATGTGCAAATACTGAACAGAAACTGAGCATGTCATTTACGTGGCGAAACCAAGCTGTCCATATCACAACAATTTTTGCCAGAGTTATGGACATCTATATATCAGACTGGCGAGCATCTATGGAACAATGACATAAATACACATTTTATTGATGCATAAAGCCAAACTTCGGCAGACCAGGCTATATATCGCTCGATGATTCAGAACAAGAAACCATTGACTTCCGGTGGAAACTGGCTCCTGGACTAACTCGGCGATGAATACCACCTTGCATGCAATGAACTGCCCTCAGCTAACTTCTTTCAGAACAAAATATTTGAAATCCCACTATCACAAATTCACAATCGACCGAACACAATGGACCTATCCGTACGTACCGCCCCATTTTCAATTATCACCAATGAGCAAATAGCTTAATCGTTGATGCAACATGTGTCTGTCTAGCGAGATGGAAGACACAACAAGCTACTCCCTAACAACCAGTATAAGCAGTAGGGAGTTTACAAACACGACAGCAAAATATCTGTTATATAGCTACAAATGTGTTGAAATGTGCACGGAAAACATGCCCGGTTGAGGAACGATATTTATATAAATATCCCGGAGTGTTTTAGTTCGGTTTCCTAAACCAAAAAGTGACAAAGACAAGTGTTTTCGCTGGATTAAACAATGCCATCGTTCACACGGGATCTTAATGTTATTCAAAGTCGAATGTTAAGATAAAAAATTTCAAACTAAAAAGTGGAAATAGTAGTCCCGATGTGTTCTGAATATTAATTGCGCCGCGAATATTTTTTATGTGAAGTGTTTTTCGTTATATATGTATACACGAAGCTGTTATAACACCGTGGTTATAATGACTTCAACTTCAAACGTCTGCTATTCGCACTAACCTGCATGTAGCCTGTAGGATATTCTGCGAACGTTTCACTGAATCCATTTGAGAATCTAAAGTTTCCTCGATATTGTTGCGACAATGTACATATAAATGGAAGTCAACAAATGTTTTCCAAGAGAATGACACGAAATTGCACGTGTTTCGCGGTGTGTACACGCAACCTTCATCGAACGGGTTCACTTTGTGCCATTGAATGTTGCCACATGACAACAAGTAACCGATTACATGATACTCGGCGTTTTCCTTTAATGTACTTAATTGACGGCCAAATAGGATATGGGATTTTAAAAGACCACTATTTGATAATCCTTTGCATCCAGTCGCAAAGTTGCCGACACCGCTAATGTCGCCGGGGCTCATGCAGGACGAGATACGGGGAACTGATATCTTTATATTTATTTCTGCCAGCGTTTGATGCCTGAGGGTGTACTGTTCGACAAAAGAGTGGTTATAGAATAATTACCATATGTATACACCTCCGGTTGGCTTATTTAATCAATTGTGAACTATTAGCATTGCTTCGATATTAGATATTCTATTCGATATTGAAGTTATAATGGCTTCTGTAACACAGTTTGGTTCAACATAAACATCGATATTTGTTGGTTATCGGAAATGGCCAAAAACTCACTCTTGTTTTTGTGTTGCTCAAATCTAGTTCTGTTTTTGTTTATATCAACGACAGTCATTTTTACAAGATGCATGCACACACCTAAACATCTTGAAAATCGCGAATCTCGGAAATAAGCCATATTATCGTGTTACATGGCGTTTAAAAACACAGTCCGTTCTCATCGGAAGCCATGTTAGTAATGAAAATGTAGCGAGATTGAGATGGCTTGTGGTGCTTAGTAACATTAACCAAGTCGCGTATAGGTGGGCGGTACCCGAGGATAAGTCCATTAAATTGCATGACCCCTTCGATGCGAATAACAGAGAGATCAACGTAAATATATCATTATATCAACAAAAAATATATACGCACAAACACTAGTGATCAACTCCTGAGGCTCAACGACAAATACCCACCCCATTCACCATATGTACAGGGAAGGGCCACGTATGTCATTTACCATAAATACCCACACACATCATTCTCCACTAATACTTATACCATTCATAGTATTATCATACACATATTTATATTCATATGAACGTATACATACACATGCACAGGTACACCCCTTATTTGAACCCCTCTGGGTGGCGGCCTTTTTTAATCGGGGGGGGGTGAATGTGGTTAATATTTGGATTGGCTTGGGGACCACCCTATACATCACGCTTTGTTTGACCCAAATCGGTCAAGGGCCCGAAAAATGACATGGGTGCTCTATTTGAATCATAAAGGAGCCGAGAAATGGCATGGGTGCCCTATTTGAACGCCCCTGGGCGGCGGCCATTTTGGGCTCGGGGTAGGGTGAATGGGGTGAATATTTAGATTGCATAGGGAGTTCCAGTCGTTAATGACGCGTTGCGTGAAGGAGATTTTCTCAATATTTTTGTTCACATTCTGTTTCTGTATTTTCAGTGAATGTCCTCGAGTTTTTGTATACAACCATTTTTGGAATAAATTATCTATATCTAGGTTGTAATGTACTCTGATTAATTTGTATACCTCAATCAAATACCTGAACCTGCGATATTTGAGGCCCATAATATTGAGATTACATGGTACTAGCCATTCTCTGTATAGTCATAAAGGTCATATATAAGAATAAATTGCCATTTTAAAACATCCAGCTATCCCATGGAACTCATCGCTTGGTCGCCCATAGCCGGACAGACAACAAACAAAACTAAGTTTTATTGGTATATACTATCCTGGTGTGCAACATTCACCAAACCATTATTGGTACGAAATATCTTTCAACTTAACGTCCAATTTTGCAAAATTGAATGGAATTTGGGGGAAAATGAAATATTCCATATCCAGCTTGCTGGTCCATATACACAACCCTGTTAGTGATACAAATGCTTTCAATTATATGGTCGTGGAATTAATATGTATACCTTCGAATTTCTCCTTTAGTTCCATGAAGCCACATTCTTTCAACTTGCTGATAACGAAATCGTCAGCCAGTTTTACTTTGTTTTAACATCACGGCGTGGTTAGATCGTGAAAAACCATTGGCCCGAATGTAATCACGTGACTTTTACAATAAACTTAGTGAAATAACACGCGAACTGATTTTACTGCACGGATGAGTTCAGATTAACCCAAATGCATATATTACGTACATTTTTACTAATTATATTTTACTAAACTGCCCAAAACACGATAACTATGCTGTTGGCCTAAAATCCTACCCAACGGAATTTAGAATGTATTGAATTTGGGGGGTACGGCGTTGAGGTATAGTTCACACAATGTTCCCCGACGACGACAGCTCCTTATCCAACAATGACACACACCCACTAAATATATTTCTCAATAAACATCCATCTAATTAACTCACCGAACGAATGCTGAATCAACGAATGCGCTGATGAATGAACAATATAACAAACGAAGAACAGTATATATAATTATGCTGATATAATTGGGGAGGATGGTGATACAACATCTAGATTACATGTCCTGTCTTCAGATGTGGGTTGTTATTGACGCTAAATTTTAGTCATTCTCACCACAAAAATGAAATAAAATTAAAAATAAACAAATAACCAAAGAGAAGCAAAACAGCAACAGCAACAAACCAGCATAATGCTATAAAAAAAAACATATCCCAAATACACGAAACCATGAATGCGTATAAAACATGTGTACGCAAGCGATCGTTTGCGTCGAATAATGGGTATTTATGTTAAACTGATAGAACCCGTTTGAAGCTATGTTGACCTAATGCACAATGCTCTTGTGACCTTATCCAGATACACGAACCCGGATGCTGTCCCTCTACATCCTAACGACGGACCAATGCGCAGTAAATATCACCATTCGGATCATCGCACAGAACGGTTGTGCAAATCTGCACATTTCGTGATTAGACCCGTCTGCTCTTGGTGGCCTAGTTGTCCTTGCAAGAGCGTTATGCTCTGACAAACTTGCACAGATACACGAGTCGGATTGCCATGCATGCATGTGATCTACAAGTTATAGCATTTGTCGGGATAGACCAAGTGTTCTCGGTCTCGACCACAGCGTGGGATGTCGGTTGGGTTGATGTTGCATCAATCCAACCGATATTCCAAGCTGTTATGCATGGGCCAAGAAAACTCGGAATTTATATATATATTATGTTGGTCGGGATATGCACGAATTATATATATACATTATCTTTATGTATGTTATAGTATACTCGTTTTCTGGAACGTGTCATATGCGTACACACTATACCGGTACGTATTTATATTATACATCTATTAAATTTGTTTATATGTGCATGATAAGAAATTATAGTGGAATTTCTTAAGGAAACATTTAAATCGATTCCACGATTCTAATTAAACGGGGGAAACTCGAACACTTCCATGTAGTCGGTGGACGTACACAATATTTAGTCACGGATTTAGTTAATTTCTTAGCCCAACATCCGCCGGGTTCCCCGAGTCACCACGCCAAGTTTAGATGGAATTGAACCAGGGACCTGGGAGAAAAATCGCGAACAGACGGTGGACAGACAGATCCTACTATTTTATATATATAGATGTTGGAACGATATATGGTAATTGTTCTTTAAGTTTCCATAGCTTCTACTTCGAAATCCCCACTATCCAATCCACTTCACAAATTATTTTTTTAACCGATTCACTGACCATTCTGAACATGTATAATCCACCATACTCTCAAAACCTTAGTGTAATCTGGTCCATTGTTCATATTGGACATAGCCGGTTTTCTTTTGATCCTTCTAGGGCTATGATCTTTAAATTATGTGTAGCCAATGACGTTCATGCCTAAAGGTGCACTGTGGCTTTTCCTTGTCCGGACAATGCACACGTCGGGAGCAAACACCATGTACCATTCATGGACTGTGTGGACTGGTCTGTAGAGTCCACATACCAATATTGAAGACCTTGGTATGCGCCATTGAGAAATTCCCAGATGAAATCAACCGTGTTGTTAGCTTCCCATGTTCCGTAGATGGTAGAATTTCCGAAAATACTCCATCCATTTCCATAAACATCGCCATCTATCGTGAAGGTGAGATTCATCGATACATCCATGATATACCCTCCGTTCTCGTAGTATCCAGTCCAGAATTGTGTGACCGGGTTTGGACCTGTGGTTAGAGAGTAAAATGCGTATATAAAAGATCAGACCAACGACGGTGTATATGCCAGCCGAGGAGGGGTGGCCCTGAGTGTCATGCAGTCGAGCCAGGATGTGCCCAAGAGTGCCAGTCGAGACTGGGTGGGCCATATTCCCCACCACCCGGGGCGGGCGACCAGAGTGCCCGCTGAGGGTGGGCCATATTGCTCACGAGCCAGGCGGAAGATTCCCATCGGCTGTCACTCCGGCCCATGGACCAGATTCCCACAAGGGGTGGGCGGCCAGCGTGCCCGCAGATGGTTGGGCCAGATTCCCCACAAGCCAGTGTGGGTTAGAGTGTCAGCCAAGGATGGAATATGCATGTATATGAGATACAACGCTTGTCGTATTTTAAAATATTGCTTAGGTGACCAATTTTCAAGTCTGTGTTTTTTTTTTATACATTTGAGCTGGAAATTCAAACCCATATAGTGTCCCATATTATGTTCCACATGTACTGTTGAATTTCAATGAAAACTGAATTATATTGAGCTGCTGTAGTCATTGAGAAAGTCACACAACATTGAAATATTATTTCGCTATCAAGTGCACGATCTGGATTGGTTTATTCAAACTGATCGAATCGTCACATTCTTCTAGATAGGTAAAAGTCTAGGTACTCACTCACAACATTGATTCACTGGACACGTACACTATGGCATTAAAGTAACCAACGACTTGTTGGTTTGGTGCCGCGACCCCGATCCCTAACTCAGATCGTGCCACTTTTACTTCTTCAAATCCCACCATTAGATTCCTAGTAATTTCCTAAATAATACGGTTATGTCAAAAATGGGCCACCCAGCTCCCCATGTTTTATCCATGCTGATGACCCGCACTTACCCCATTCCCGACGCCGACGGTGCCACTCTCGAAACTTTAAACCACACCATTAGAGATATCATTTCGTGGATATTTATCTATCTATTAACAGGGCTACTAATCTCTGCCATGTGATGGGTAACGAAACACTCATAACAAATCGCTAATTTTCGTTTCCGATGTTTTTTCTCGAAAACAACAAATATTCTTGTTGTGCCATATTAGCGAAAGAGGAACTGTATATTGCTTGTGACCATTGAACAAAACCGCTTTTAGAAATATAGTCCCGTATAAAGCTGATGCCTCGCACAAAGTTCAATCTATTACTTTTCACCCATTTTCGCGCTTGTGGCTTTTATTGATAGCGCCTACACAATTATCCCAATTTCAATAGTAAGAAGCAGCAGAGCTTTATTTGGACAGAAACATTTTCCTGCATGATTTTCAAAATATATCTTGCAAGTTTGCGCACCAATCCACTCTCTGTTCCTTCAAATGCAATACTTGTAACGCTCGGACAACAGACGAGGCATGATAACGCCCTTACAGTAATGGCAAATAGAACAAAACGGAACGCCTGCGAGAAATGAACAAATATACCATCGGACAATATAATTGAAGGGATAGTCCTAAATATGGAACAGGATATATTTTACGATCTATTATTTATTTACAATAGAAACAAAGAAACCAATTCCCCCGTTTACACAAAAATAATTTATGAAACATGTCATTATCAGAGCCTTGTGAAACCAGTTGTATTATAATGCAATCTAAACATAATTGTATCCAGAAAAAACTTGTTATGGACCACAATCGGGTCCGATAACTGTTTTTCGAGGCACTGATTATTGGTCTTTTTTCGGCAATGGGGAGGTGGTCAAAGTTTTAATTTCCAATTACAGCTCGCATATCAAAATTCACAATGTTAAATACTAAATTTGTACCCCTCTAGTTGTAGTTGTCTATCTAATCCCTCACGTTTTCCAATAGATGGAAAATTCCACGCCCAAACGAAAGAAAATATTCTAATCTCGATCTAAAACGACATAATTATATTATACTATAAAGAATGGCGGAAAGTTAATATTGGTGCAATCTCAAAACATGTTCAGTCTGAAGTATCTGGCTGCTGTTGGCCCTTGTCACCACGACATCACAGTACATTTGACTCGTCGCCTCAGATCCGAGTTACAATTGTTGCACATTCGTTTAAATATAAATTCGACACCATTTCATACAATAACAAAATTACCATAGGTCGTTTGTTGAACTTGGTAACTGATCATTTCCCACGAATGATAACTTCAACTCATTTAATTTCCTCAAGAGTAGAGACAAAAATGCCTCCCAGGAACATAAAGTCAAACCTATATCACTCAACAGAACTCAACACTTTTAATTTGATTATAAATTGTACATTTTACAAAACCTACCTGATCTGATCATTGCCAGACCCTCACCATTTCTAGCATTCCCAGCTGACAGAAAGCATGACATCTCGGCGTTACGATAACGTGCGACCTGACACCAAACAGTTGAGCAACACAGGTTCACGCACTCAATGCTGCTTCTACATTCGTTAGTTGTCTCGTTCCTTGTGATGAACGGAGTTAAAACCATTGAGTGTTTCCCGTAGCGACATGCGCGGTCAGCAAAGCCCAGTGTGGCATGAAGAAGCATCCCCAATGAAATCCAGACAGAAACCGCACGTGGCATCATAAATCCCTCAATTTGACAGCAACAGTCAGCACATTACTCTAATTGTGTCTCTGGCTATATAGATGGTTTGTCATAAGCAGGCAAACTTGTCTACATAAATCCGAAAAATCTCAAGAACTGTTAAATCGTTTTGCGCAGTTAGCAGCACTTAATATGGCATAACTGTGAACGGGGTTGGACAGTTGTTGTTATAATGCCGTATAAGAAATACTTTGTATTAACTGTAGCAGGACACGCATTGATCAGAATTGATTTAAATTGAAAGTTCCTTCACATGAACGAGCGCGATGGTGCTTCCTCGAGTATCGTTATTGAGCGATGGTGCTTCCTCGAGTATCGTTATTGCGATGGTGCTTCCTCGAGTATCGTTATTGATGGTGCTTCCTCGAGTATCGTTATTGAGCGATGGTGCTTCCTCGAGTATCGTTATTGCGATGGTGCTTCCTCGAGTATCGTTATTGAGCGATGGTGCTTCCTCGAGTATCGTTATTGAGCGATGGTGCTTCCTCGAGTATCGTTATTGAGCGATGGTGCTTCCTCGATTATCGCTATTGATGGTGCTTCCTCGAGTATCGTTATTGAGCGATGGTGCTTCCTCGAGTATCGTTATTGAGCGATGGTGCTTCCTCGAGTATCGTTATTGAGCGATGGTGCTTCCTCGAGTATCGTTATTGATGGTGCTTCCTCGAGTATCGTTATTGATGGTGCTTCCTCGAGTATCGTTATTGATGGTGCTTCCTCGAGTATCGTTATTGAGCGATGGTGCTTCCTCGAGTATCGTTATTGAGCGATGGTGCTTCCTCGAGTATCGTTATTGATGGTGCTTCCTCGAGTATCGTTATTGAGCGATGGTGCTTCCTCGAGTATCGTTATTGAGCGATGGTGCTTCCTCGAGTATCGTTATTGATGGTGCTTCCTCGAGTATCGTTATTGAGCGATGGTGCTTCCTCGAGTATCGTTATTGATGGTGCTTCCTCGAGTATCGTTATTGAGCGATGGTGCTTCCTCGAGTATCGTTATTGATGGTGCTTCCTCGAGTATCGTTATTGATGGTGCTTCCTCGAGTATCGTTATTGAGCGATGGTGCTTCCTCGAGTATCGTTATTGATGGTGCTTCCTCGAGTATCGTTATTGATGGTGCCTCCTCGAGTATCGTTATTGAGCGATGGTGCTTCCTCGAGTATCGTTATTGCGATGGTGCTTCCTCGAGTATCGTTATTGCGATGGTGCTTCCTCGAGTATCGTTATTGAGCGATGGTGCTTCCTCGAGTATCGTTATTGATGGTGCTTCCTCGAGTATCGTTATTGAGCGATGGTGCTTCCTCGAGTATCGTTATTGCGATGGTGCTTCCTCGAGTATCGTTATTGCGATGGTGCTTCCTCGAGTATCGTTATTGAGCGATGGTGCTTCCTCGAGTATCGTTATTGCGATGGTGCTTCCTCGAGTATCGTTATTGAGCGATGGTGCTTCCTCGAGTATCGTTATTGATGGTGCTTCCTCGAGTATCGTTATTGCGATGGTGCTTCCTCGAGTATCGTTATTGAGCGATGGTGCTTCATCGAGTATCGTTATTGATGGTGCTTCCTCGAGTATCGTTATTGAGCGATGGTGCTTCCTCGAGTATCGTTATTGAGCGATGGTGCTTCCTCGAGTATCGTTATTGCGATGGTGCTTCCTCGAGTATCGTTATTGAGCGATGGTGCTTCCTCGAGTATCGTTATTGAGCGATGGTGCTTCCTCGAGTATCGTTATTGATGGTGCTTCCTCGAGTATCGTTATTGCGATGGTGCTTCCTCGAGTATCGTTATTGATGGTGCTTCCTCGAGCATCGTTATTGCGATGGTGCTTCCTCGAGTATCGTTATTGAGCGATGGTGCTTCCTCGAGTTTCGTTATTGAGCGATGGTGCTTCCTCGAGTATCGTTATTGATGGTGCTTCCTCAAGTATCGTTATTGCGATGGTGCTTCCTCGAGTATCGTTATTGAGCGATGGTGCTTCCTCGAGTATCGTTATTGATGGTGCTTCCTCGAGTATCGTTATTGAGCGATGGTGCTTCCTCGAGTATCGTTATTGAGCGATGGTGCTTCCTCGAGTATCGTTATTGCGATGGTGCTTCCTCGAGTATCGTTATTGCGATGGTGCTTCCTCGAGTATCGTTATTGAGCGATGGTGCTTCCTCGAGTATCGTTATTGAGCGATGGTGCTTCCTCGAGTATCGTTATTGAGCGATGGTGTTTCTCGAGTATCGTTATTGAGCGATGGTGCTTCCTCGAGTATCGTTATTGATGGTGCTTCCTCGAGTATCGTTATTGAGCGATGATGCTTCCTCGAGTATCGTTATTGAGCGATGGTGCTTCCTCGAGTATCGTTATTGAGCGATGGTGCTTCCTCGAGTATCGTTATTGCGGTGGTGCTTCCTCGAGTATCGTTATTGAGCGATGGTGCTTCCTCGAGTATCGTTATTGATGGTGCTTCCTCGAGTATCGTTATTGAGCGATGGTGCTTCCTCGAGTATCGTTATTGAGCGATGGCGCTTCCTCGAGTATCGTTATTGAGCGATGGTGCTTCCTCGAGTATCGTTATTGAGCGATGGTGCTTCCTCGAGTATCGTTATTGAGCGATGGTGCTTCCTCGAGTATCGTTATTGCGATGGTGCTTCCTCGAGTATCGTTATTGAGCGATGGTGCTTCCTCGAGTATCGTTATTGATGGTGCTTCCTCGAGTATCGTTATTGAGCGATGGTGCTTCCTCGAGTATCGTTATTGAGCGATGGTGCTTCCTCGAGTATCGTTATTGATGGTGCTTCCTCGAGTATCGTTATTGCGGTGGTGCTTCCTCGAGTATCGTTATTGAGCGATGGTGCTTCCTCGAGTATCGTTATTGCGATGGTGCTTCCTCGAGTATCGTTATTGAGCGATGGTGCTTCCTCGAGTATCGTTATTGAGCGATGGTGCTTCCTCGAGTATCGTTATTGAGCGATGGTGCTTCCTCGAGTATCGTTATTGAGCGATGGAGCTTCCTCGAGTATCGTTATTGAGCGATGGTGCTTCCTCGAGTATCGTTATTGCGGTGGTGCTTCCTCGAGTATCGTTATTGAGCGATGGTGCTTCCTCGAGTATCGTTATTGATGGTGCTTCCTCGAGTATCGTTATTGAGCGATGGTGCTTCCTCGGGTATCGTTATTGCGATGGTGCTTCCTCGAGTATCGTTATTGAGCGATGGTGCTTCCTCGAGTATCGTTATTGAGCGATGGTGCTTCCTCGAGTATCGTTATTGAGCGATGGTGCTTCCTCGAGTATCGTTATTGAGCGATGGTGCTTCCTCGAGTATCGTTATTGAGCGATGGTGCTTCCTCGAGTATCGTTATTGAGCGATGGAGCTTCCTCGAGTATCGTTATTGAGCGATGGTGCTTCCTCGAGTATCGTTATTGCGGTGGTGCTTCCTCGAGTATCGTTATTGAGCGATGGTGCTTCCTCGAGTATCGTTATTGATGGTGCTTCCTCGAGTATCGTTATTGATGGTGCTTCCTCGAGTATCGTTATTGAGCGATGGTGCTTCCTCGAGTATCGTTATTGATGGTGCTTCCTCGAGTATCGTTATTGAGCGATGGTGCTTCCTCGAGTATCGTTATTGCGATGGTGCTTCCTCGAGTATCGTTATTGCGATGGTGCTTCCTCGAGTATCGTTATTGCGATGGTGCTTCCTCGAGTATCGTTATTGAGCGATGGTGCTTCCTCGAGTATCGTTATTGAGCGATGGTGCTTCCTCGAGTATCGTTATTGAGCGATGGTGCTTCCTCGAGTATCGTTATTGAGCGATGGTGCTTCCTCGAGTATCGTTATTGCGATGGTGCTTCCTCGAGTATCGTTATTGAGCGATGGTGCTTCCTCGAGTATCGTTATTGAGCGATGGTGCTTCCTCGAGTATCGTTATTGAGCGATGGTGCTTCCTCGGGTATCGTTATTGCGATGGTGCTTCCTCGGGTATCGTTATTGAGCGATGGTGCTTCCTCGAGTATCGTTATTGCGATGGTGCTTCCTCGAGTATCGTTATTGCGATGGTGCTTCCTCGAGTATCGTTATTGAGCGATGGTGCTTCCTCGGGTATCGTTATTGAGCGATGGTGCTTCCTCCAGTATCGTTATTGCGATGGTGCTTCCTCGAGTATCGTTATTGCGATGGTGCTTCCTCGAGTATCGTTATTGAGCGATGGTGCTTCCTCGAGTATCGTTATTGAGCGATGGTGCTTCCTCGAGTATCGTTATTGCGATGGTGCTTCCTCGAGTATCGTTATTGCGGTGGTGCTTCCTCGGGTATCGTTATTGCGATGGTGCTTCCTCGAGTATATTGCGATGGTGCTTCCTCGAGTATCGTTATTGCGGTGGTGCTTCTTCGGGTATCGTTATTGCGATGGTGCTTCCTCGAGTATCGTTATTGCGATGGTGCTTCCTCGAGTATCGTTATTCCGATGGTGCTTCCTCGAGTATCGTTATTGCGATGGTGCTTCCTCGAGTATCGTTATTGCGATGGTGCTTCCTCGAGTATCGTTATTGAGCGATGGTGCTTCCTCGAGTATCGTTATTGAGCGATGGTGCTTCCTCGAGTATCGTTATTGCGATTGTGCTTCCTCGAGTATCGTTATTGCGGTGGTGCTTCCTCGGGTATCGTTATTGCGATGGTGCTTCCTCGAGTATCGTTATTGCGATGGTGCTTCCTCGAGTATCTTTATTGAGCGATGGTGCTTCCTCGAGTATCGTTATTGATGGTGCTTCCTCGAGTATCTTTATTGAGCGATGGTGCTTCCTCGAGTATCGTTATTGAGCGATGGTGCTTCCTTGAGTATCGTTATTGAGCGATGGTGCTTCCTCGAGTATCGTTATTGAGCGATGGTGCTTCCTCGAGTATCGTTATTGATGGTGCTTCCTCGAGTATCTTTATTGAGCGATGGTGCTTCCTCGAGTATCGTTATTGATGGTGCTTCCTCGAGTATCGTTATTGAGCGATGGTGCTTCCTCGAGTATCGTTATTGAGCGATGGTGCTTCCTCGAGTATCGTTATTGATGGTGCTTCCTCGAGTATCGTTATTGAGCGATGGTGCTTCCTCGAGTATCGTTATTGATGGTGCTTCCTCGAGTATCGTTATTGAGCGATGGTGCTTCCTCGAGTATCGTTATTGAGCGATGGTGCTTCCTCGAGTATCGTTATTGAGCGATGGTGCTTCCTCGAGTATCGTTATTGAGCGATGGTGCTTCCTCGAGTATCGTTATTGCGATGGTGCTTCCTCGAGTATCGTTATTGAGCGATGGTGCTTCCTCGAGTATCGTTATTGATGGTGCTTCCTCGAGTATCGTTATTGAGCGATGGTGCTTCCTCGAGTATCGTTATTGAGCGATGGTGCTTCCTCGAGTATCGTTATTGATGGTGCTTCCTCGAGTATCGTTATTGCGGTGGTGCTTCCTCGAGTATCGTTATTGAGCGATGGTGCTTCCTCGAGTATCGTTATTGCGATGGTGCTTCCTCGAGTATCGTTATTGAGCGATGGTGCTTCCTCGAGTATCGTTATTGAGCGATGGTGCTTCCTCGAGTATCGTTATTGAGCGATGGTGCTTCCTCGAGTATCGTTATTGAGCGATGGTGCTTCCTCGAGTATCGTTATTGAGCGATGGTGCTTCCTCGAGTATCGTTATTGATGGTGCTTCCTCGAGTATCTTTATTGAGCGATGGTGCTTCCTCGAGTATCGTTATTGATGGTGCTTCCTCGAGTATCGTTATTGATGGTGCTTCCTCGAGTATCGTTATTGATGGTGCTTCCTCGAGTATCGTTATTGAATCGTACGAGCGCGATGGTGCTTCCTCGAGAATCGTTATTGAATCGTATGTTCTGTTGTTGCATTGTGTCGCGAAGTGATGATGGACTGACGTTTCTCAGTTCATCCTAATTATAAAATAGTGTTGATACTGATCACGTTTGTTCCAGAGGAATGGCAATAGACGCACCTGACTAGATTACAGTTACTTATGGTCAATTAGCTCTATCTGTACAAGTTTAATGAGCTCTCACGTAGTATGACACGCTGTGTTGCCGACACTTACACCAAATCCACGAAAGTGGCAATTAGCTTGACGGTTGTGGCAACTTAACGTGTTCTACTGTAGACTGTTGTGATATAAAATTGTGAATCAAATACCATAGCTCATATAGACACTCTATATATCCTTATTTGTGTTGATCGCGAAGGTGACTTCCATTCCGTATTCCTTTTTTTTTTCAAATAGGGCACACATGCCATTTCTCGGCCTCTTGGTCGATTTAGGTTAAAGGGTGTTGTAGGATGGCCCCCAAGACATTCTAAATATTTACCCCACAAACTCCACCCCAATCCCAAATGGCCGGCGCCATATGGATTCAAATAGGGCACACATGGCATTTCCCGGTTCCTTGACCGATTTATGTCAAATAAAGGGTGTTATATGGTCCCCCTATGCCATTCTAAATATTCACCCCAAAAACCCCATCCCATCCAAAATGGTCGCCGACCAAAAGCAAGAACGGAGCAGACTGCTTTTTTTGGTGAAGTTTAAATATTATGTAGCTACAACGTCGTTGACACACATTTGAGTAATGGAAGTAAATCGACGACAATTCTCTCGGATTCAATGAATCGAAAAAATACCCCCCACAAATATACAATTTAGCATTTATTCCCACAGAAATTAATCGATAAGATAAGATAAGATTTTAATGCAAAATACACCCAATGGGCAGTTGCACATATAATAAATACAACATATATCAACATAAGGAATAATTTAACATGAGTAATCACATACGATATGCATATACGCTCGTGAATTTACTGTCATAAAATCTCAGGTATACTTGCTTTTATTAGACATTATGTATATTGTCTAGAATGGTGAAGTAAGACCGGATCATGTCGCATATAACGTTAACGGTTGTAATTTGTTCATTCTGCATAATAAATATGAACTTCTCATAATTTGTCATTTCTAAGAAATGAGGGCACGTTGCAATTATGTCCTTTACATAAGCTTCGCGAATACTTTCATAGGCCCGACATTCTAAGATGAAATGATATTCTGACTCAATTTGTTTTGAATTACACGCAGAACACAATCTTTCTCTCACTGGTTTTGGGTGCTGTTTGTGTCTCCCTTTTTCGATTTCCAGTCGATGATTACTGATTCTCAATCTTGTGAATAGAATTCTCGCTTTGGCAGATCGCGCATTGACAATGTATGGTTCAATTTCATACTTTGACTTGAATAATCTATACGTTCGTATTTTATTTCCACTGATCGTTTTCTTTTCGGCATGATTTACATTATAGAATCGCATCAAATGTTCAGATTTCAGTTTATCCAACAAGGCGCGCTCTTGTATCCCTTGGAATCTCCGGCGGTCTGAAATATCGACGCCGTATTTTCCATATAATTCATTGCACAATGAAATAGAAGGGTCTCTAAGTGATTCGATGTATGCATCATGTACCAAGCACCCACTTGAAACATTCGAAACTTTTTTCATATATCTAAATTGTTGAGTAATCGCATCATGTATAACTGGGAATCTGCCCAATTCTGCGCGGACGGCATGATTAGTAGCATTTCGGTTAACACCTAATGTTATTTTGCAAAACCTCAGATGGACTTGTTCGCTTGGTATTGTATCTGAGTGAAGCATGTTTATTTCTCCTGCCCATATCTCACATCCGTATAACATTATCGGTTTTATTAATTTGTCGAATAATTTGCATTTAGTTGGAATAGATAGCTTCATCTTTGAAGGAACAGACTGGTTTAAAAGAACTTTGCTTTCGTGGCTTTCCCGCTTGTGTGTTCTTGTGATATTGCCATTCTACCAGTCGATGTGAATTTTATCCCGAGATATGGATACTCTGAAACAAATTCGAGCGATTTCGCATTTATATTGAAACTTGGTTCACGTTTAGTTCTCTTGGACCTAAAAACCACACATTTTGATTTACTTGCATTAACCACGAGACCATTGTATTGGGTATATTTCTCTAACTTTTCAAGACAATTCTGTAGACCTTGTTCAGTTTCTGTTTGAAATCCAGAATAGTATACTTTAGTAAATTCGCATTGTTACTTAACTTCTCCCCGTCATTTTCAAGATCAACCATTTTGCCTTGGCAGATATATACATGTATAAGTTCGTTTTTTTCACTAGAATATTTCTTAGATGCCACAACCTATGACAACGCTCGATACACTTTCAGTTGTATCATGAATATATAGTCCTGATGGTTTTACATTTATTATATATATTACATTTATTAGATTTTAGTTACAAATATTGTGTAGAACCAATACAGAGTTCTCGAGAAATATCTCGGATTCCCTATTATACCTAGTTTTGTTCGACTAGGCTATGTGGTGTGTACGGAAAATGTATCGCCAATATGAACAAATACATAGATACATTTACCGAAGTATACCCTCTTACTTGTACCCAATACTTTATATACCCATGTTTACCCACGTTGCTTGGACATTTTACAAGGGTACTGTACCCATGTATACCACGGTGCACGTACCCAAGTATACCCTGGTATATACCAAAGTAAACCCTCGTACCTGTACCAAGTATACTCAAGTTACCCAGGTCGCTTGGACATTTTACAAGGGCACTGTACTCATGTAAATCGTGTTTATTTGGGTCTGATGGTCGCTTAATTTGGAGTTGGATCGTGGCTTGTATTTGAATAACTGCAAGGCTCATCGTGTTTCCACAGTGGGCTTTTCAACTTTTCTTCAAATATTAATGCAGTTGCCATGGAAACAATATTAATCATGACATGCTGCCACCCCACCCCATCCAAAAAGTTTCAGCTATAACTAAGCAACATATTTGTGAAGTATAGTGCTTTGTTACTAAAGTCACAAAATCGTGGTTTATTTTTGTCTGACGGTCTCTAAAGGGTAATGTATCGTGTTAAGTACTGCCTCAAATACTCTAAAAAGTAGTACTTAAAATGTGATTATAAATAATTAATAAATATTGTGACATGTTGACAGTGATCGTCTTGTATCAAGTATATTATATCAAATTGAACGTGGTGAAGGTGTCCTAATTTGTGTGTTTTATGATGGGGATTGATTTTGTGACTAATACATGTGCTAGATGTAGCGGAATATGATACAATTTATAAACAATATATATATATATATATAAAAAATAACGTGTTTTCAATAACCTTGACCTTAGCAATTGACCTTGACACTATATGTCATGTGGCCTATTCCGTTTGAAGGACCGTTAATGGCACTATAAGTTCACATAATTTCTTCAAACACAAGGCTCATCGGGTTTCCAACAGTGGGTTTTTTCAACTTTTCTCCAAATATTTTATGCCGTTGCCATGGAATCAAAATTATATCCTGACACATGACCCATCACATGGGCACCCCTTCTAAGCAACACATATGGTGAGGTTTCATGCTTTAGTTACTAAAGTCACAAAATCATAGTTATTTTGGTCTGATGGTCTCTTCATTATGGAAGCGTATTGGTGCCACCTAACAAAAAAAACTTTTTTGTTAGGTGGCACTAATACGCTTCCATACTTAAAGGAATTAGTCTCTCAAATTTTTTTTTTTTTTATCGTCATAATAATAATAATATATGTCTAACAGACCCATTTCGCCAAGAAAATGCAAAATCGAGCAGATAGTATTTATATTATTATGATATTAAAAAAATCGCGGAAATATCAGAAGTCAGTCAATGAGTGCGATCACATGACCACAACGCGGTCACATGACCGATCATCTGCATCGACGCTTACCGATGACAGCGGTGGGTGGAGCTTGAAATAATTCCGCCAATCGCGTAACGAGTTGATAAATTACGCTGGATAATTACCTAAGCCTTTACAATAAATAGCGATCACGGAATAAAACTGTTTGAATGTGCTGAATTATGAACTGGCTTTACTAGAATGTGGATTATATAACGAATAATGATGGCTAAAATGCACTTTGATGCGATAAAAGTTATTTGAAATGAGATTAATTTATGCAGAAATGCAATGAGCGAGCGGAATTTCGTGCAAAACTAATTTAACTGTCTCTGAAAGAATACAAGTTAGGCCATATACCGGTACTTCATTCTTCGTTGTATGGTACCAATTTCGGAAGCTAGTTTACACATTAGTGTCACCCCGTTGTGCGCTATATGCGTACAATTAATTACAAATGGGTGTGATTAAAAAGGTGGTAGTTATTGTACTAGTACATGCATCATGATGGCTTGAATTCGTCATAATAATGTTCCTGTCTGTTTCTTCACACGAAACATTTTGTGTGGAGAAATGCACGACTGTGAACAGCTTGCTAAAATCCTTCCAGTAAAGATCGATAAGTGAGTAAACAAAATAATTCTCTCGAATACACAACAGACTACAATAATTATTAGTTAGGCTGCAGTTTGGCATAACGATATTTTTTTTAATTGAAGACTAGCCTGGCATTGTTTTTCAGTTTGTTGTTTGTTTTATTTTACGTTTTGATGGCACATATTGACTTTCTAGAGAGGATTTTTTTTTGAATTGTTAGCATAGAAAAACTCCAATGATTGCCTCTAATAAAGAGCGTCCATGTTTTCGTCGCGGTGTAGACAATAAAGAGCGTTCTCAATTATGAACGTGCTCTATTTCAATGTCATGGGTGATTTTGTATGTGGTATTGTGACAATTAAATATAAAGAGCGTCCATGCTTCCGTCTCCCAAAAGCGGTAGACAATAAAGAGCGTTCTAAATTACGCACTGTGTTGTCTTTTTGGAGGTACTAAATAATGGATCGCTAGCCCGCCCACAACTGAACACACTACATCTACTAGCCATCTTGGAATATGTGGAGATGACAGATACTCGGGATATTTATATCGAAAGTAAAACATCAAACAAACACAAAACAAAGGCGCATAAATAGAGTTAGCATTATTCAGCCCAGTGTTTATATAAATTTCAAATTCAAATATGTTTATTCTCATTAAACCATATATACAATACAGTATTTGAGAAAAAATAATAAAGTGAAATACATGTAATGAAATATATATACATAATACCCGACGTGTTATAGGTATCTCGAGGTGTATGGTGATTTTTCGTCATTTGGCTGCATAACATTATCCTTATTATACATTGAGAGAGACTGTAAAAGTGACACATCAAGCCATTCTGATCCTAATATGGGAGAAACTTTTGATATAATATATATATATATGGTCATATATGTTTGACGTGCACAGGTCTGAGACAATCTCATCACATTTCCTCTTTAGTGTAATTAATGCATGGATCAGTTTTGACACAGAACTCTGTTGTATATAGGAATGTACACGTATGATTCAGGGGAGAAGCTCATATCGAACATGTTGACAACACCTGGATGTTTGAATTGACCCATTAGTCGAGATTCCACAAAACTTATTGTTAATGCTTAGTTCTAGAAATTAGATCTTCCAAGAATACAATATATATTGTTGTGTAGTTTATATACATATATATATAATTCATAAGTATGTGATTAATGTCGATCGGGTACTTTGTGATACAAATAAGGCGAACGGGTCTATTGTGTCACTTTAACTGGTCAATCATCCTTTCACAACTGGATGGTCTCGCCGAGCGAGCATCCAGTCATCAAAGGTTTACGTGATTGATAACGGATAACTATATTATACAGCCTATCGGGATGACACCACTCACCGAGACACACAATCACATCAGGCTGGGCGGGGGCATATGCAGGCAATCTATCGCTCTCATCGCATCGATGATTCAGACAGTTATAAACGCACGATTTAGTCGAATTTTCACGGGGTTATTTCGGTCGGTGTGTGATCTCTCGGGGCCGGGTCTTTCGGTTTTCGGTAATCGTCGATTGCAGTCTGTGCTGAAAGCCGATGGACACGCTTGGTTATTGGTGAGTGAGTGAATTTTAAAAGTATAAATCTTTAAACCAATAACGTATACGACTTTATTTTGGATACTCTTATCACCATGGACTGTTGTATATATACTGTCTCTGGGAATTGTATTATATAATGATGTCTTTATGGTTACTGTATTATAAGCTTGGTTCCCGGAGAGATCACAATATTAAATGCATATGTATACATGGACCATTTTTTTCAATGTAGCCGTATACAATCGAGGCAGTGATTAAAGTGACACGACATGGTATTATGTAAAATTAAATCATAGTCTTCGGTTCAAGTTCAAGTGTATATTGTCTCATAAAATCTTCAAAAAGGAATCACGTCAGCTATATGCCACTTTAACATTCTACCTGCCTTACTTACACCGATTTATGCGGTGCGAGTTCACCATTACCTGCAGGTTTGCACCGATGGTGCGGGTACATCTCTGTAAACTCACGCGGACCGTCCGATGGTCCATTTCCCACTTTGGGCACTCAGTATATTTGTGGGGTTTGGGGGGGGGGGGTGTATGGGTCTCATTTGGTGACTAATCAAATAAAGGAATGTCGATATACATATATACTATACTATACTGCTGGTCATTATTTTTTCATTTATTATAATTTTATGAAACGATAGACATTGTGCAGCACCTTATATATGTATGATCAGAGAGATAATGTTCGAATTCTTTCTATTCACTTTGTGGCATATAGAGTGCAAACAAGTTCGCGATTGACACTGATGAATAGTCAGTGAGTGATTACAAATCGCCGAATGAATACGCGAGACAATCAAAGCACTATTACTGCCATCTATTTACCAAAACAGACATGTGCCGGCATGTTAATTATTAATGGCTACAAAAACAACAATCATTCTAGGGGCTATTAATTACTTTATTCACATAGCTATTGTCTTCTATTCCAGATAAACGGCAAAAGCGTAACGTAATCTATACACCACACGCGCACATACGACTCCGCATTTTAGTATCGGCTGACCTACGATTACGTCCTCGTAGTCTGCATAATAAACTCCGGCTCCGAATCTGTGTATTTAATTCGCTCCCCACAAGTACGTCACTCGTAGTTTAGTCACGGAAATCTCCGAATACCGGTGCTGGTATTATTTATTTATTTTATGGGTTATTTATTATGCGATCGGAATGGGACTTGGATCATTTTAATCACAACAGGGAGGGCTTTCCGATTGCGTTTTGTAGTTTCTAGAGCGAATAAGTCCTTTAATGGTAATGCATCGTGACTTAAGTACTGCCACAAAGACTATAATAGTACTTAAAATGTGATTATGTTTCAACTAATTGCTGTCACATTTTGACAGTGACCGTCTTATACCAAAGTGCATCATATACCAAGCTGAGCACCGTGATTGCGCCCTACATTGTGATGGGGAGTGCACTAGCGCACTAGGGGTAGCGGAATATGAGACCATAATAAAAATATAGACCTCGACCTTAGCAATTGACCTTGACCTTATATGTCTTAATGAACCATTATTGGCACTATGAGTTAACATAATTTCTTCAAACACAAGGCTCATTGGTTCTCAACAGAGGCCTTTTTCAATTTTTCTCCAAATATTTGATGCCGTTGCCATGTAGATATGAATTTATCCCGACACAGGACCCCCCACCCGTGCACCCCCCGCCATATTTTTTGCCCAATGAATAAGCAACATATCTTTAAAGTTCCGTGATACACTAAAGTCATGATTCAACCCCTAACCTTGTAGCTCGTCAAACTATATGGATACTAGCTGGTGGACACGACTTCGTCCGGGCTGTTTCCCCTCTGCTTTTCGGCGAATTGCGCGATTTGACCTTGAATTGACCATTTTGAATGTCAAGGTCAGGTCTGGGTCACGATTTGACCTGTCCAAAACACTCCTCGGACAAAACTAACCCTAGGTATCAAATTTCGTCGAAATCCCGTCAAAATTCGCGATTTGACCTTTAATTGTCCATGAAGATTTGAAGATCAAGGTCAGTTCGGGGTCACGATTGGACCCGTCCAAAACACTCAGTGGACAAAAGTGGCCCTAGGTATCAAATTTCGTCGAAATCTTCCCATTTTACCCGATTTGACCTTGAATTGACCTTTTGGAGGTCAAGGTCAGGTCGGGGTCACGATTTGACCGTCCAAAACAAAATCCGTCTGGAAGTTTTCCCGGCCAGACAGTAGTCCCAAAATATATATTAGACCAGCCGATGAGCCCGACGTTGTCTGGGCTATTCAAAAACCAAATTTCAAGTCGATAGCTCCACCCGTTTCCGAGATCTGGTCTGCGCATGCGCGAAGCTTGCGTCGCACGGGCTCGGCGACCCGATAAAATTCGTATCCGGTGCAAGATACATTCACATAGCAAATTTCAAGTCGATAGCTCCACCCGTTTCCGAGATCTGGTCTGCGCATGCGCGAAGCTTGCGTCGCACGGGCTCGGCGTCCCGATAAAATTCGTATCCGGGGCAAGATACATCCACATAGCAAATTTCAAGTCGATAGCTCCACCCGTTTCCGAGATCTCGTCTGCGCATGCGCTGCACAGGCGTCGCACGGGCTCGCCAATACGACAATGACGACCGCCTGGTCAAACTACACACACGTACCAAGTTTCGTCCCGATCGGTCGAGAATCGTAGATTTGTATCAATGACATACATACAGACATACAGACAGACAAACAAACAAACAAACAGAGGTCTTCAAAATATATATGAGACTAGCTGGGTACCCGTCCTGACGGGAAGAGTCGTGTTGTTTTTTTATAGTTATGAAATGTATTGGCATCCCCATCTACACCAACACCCCAAAAATGGAAGAAATCGGACCAGCGGATACCGAGATACAGGTTCAATGTCATTTGAAAGGTCAATGCACGCCACACGGCATCCGCGCCTCAAACTACCTGTTTCCGCCAAATTTGGTACTCCCGCCGTTTACCCTGTACCCTCGCCGTTTACCTCGATGACGTGTGGTACTCCCGCCGTTTACCCGTGATCCCTTACCTCGATGACGTTTTGGTACTCCCGCCGTTTACCCGCGGTTTACCCGGTACATCGCCGTTTACCTCGATGACGTTTTGGAACTCCCGCCGTTTACCCGCGGATCCCGAGATATGACTTCAAGGTCATTCGAAGGTCAATGTCACACCGCACGACAAATGGATAGGCATATGTTGGTCCTCGGATGATACTACGTAGCCGTACCAAGTTTCGTCGAAATCGGTCCAGCCGTGTTCGAGTCCATCGCGCTCACACAGAGACAGACGCACACACACAGACTGTCCTCAAATATATATTAGACTAGCTGGGTACCGTCCTGACGGGGTAGAGTCGTTGTGTTGTTTTTTTTTTACACCAACACCCCGAAAATGGTGGCAATCGGCCCAGCGGATACCGAGATACAGGTTCAATGCCATTTTAAAGGTCAAGGTCACGCCGCACGTGCATCCGGGTGTGACGAAATGGATCAGCGCATCAAACTACCCGTCCCGAGTTAGAGGTATCAAGCTTCAAAAGAATCGAGTTAAGCAATATCAATGTAAATAAATCAAACGTCTGTTACACGGCTTTAACCAAAATTT
Organism: Siphonodentalium dalli; assembly: GCA_032622095.1. Classification (NCBI taxonomy): domain Eukaryota; kingdom Metazoa; phylum Mollusca; class Scaphopoda; order Gadilida; family Siphonodentaliidae; genus Siphonodentalium; species Siphonodentalium dalli. Next base: position 70,552,181 of record CP136068.1, read on the forward strand.
CGGCCATTCTGGAAGCCATCTCAGCTAAATGGAGACTATCATGGATTTTTTGTTTATAAAATAAATAAGTGTGACGAAATTGATCAGCGCATCAAACCACCCGTCCCGAGATAGAGGTTGAAGGCCTCATATACACACGCTCATTAAGGATGAAGCTTCAAAAGAATCGAGTTAAGCAATTTCAATGTAAATAAACCAAACGTCTGTTACACGGCTTTAACCAAAATTTCGGCCTGTGGGCAATGATGTTTAGAAGGTGATTCTTCCATCCACCATTCTCCTCAAACCAACCTCGAAGTCCCCTGTGGGGACGTATCAGGCGCTGATCTGAGAAGAACAGATACTACACTTTGATCTTAGCCAAAAGGCCGAGAAGCGCAACTCTACAGGACTTCGCACTAAGCGAGGTGTGGAAAATAAATGCTCATTGTAAACTATAAAACAGTCAACAGTCTGAATTCACAAACTATAAAACAGTCAACAGTCTGAATTAAAGGCACGTGAGTCCTTAATTGTCGAAAATATTCATATTTGTTCAAAACACCGTAAACAGAAAAACATTAAAACGCATACAGTTTCGTTCATATATACCATGACCATCGCGTAAACAGCATGTTATCATAAATACCTACTATATTTTACCTAAGCAAATGACATAAACAAATGACATAAACGCTCTTTATTAGTTCCATATCAGGAATTCACCAACAAAGAACGCTCTTTATGTTTACCATCATAATATAAACAAACACCAGAAAAGTAACTTTTTATGCTTTTGTTAACATAACAATGGTTAAACATATGAGAATAGCATACTGTTTATGCGATATTTCTTATTTATATACGAACAAAGTATGTCTATATTTTGATGTTATTTCTGTTTGTGGCAGTTTTTGACAGGTGGAAATATTTTCACAGGATACCCACCGCCAAGGCCAACCGTACCTTTAACAAAAACAATGTCTGAAGTCGAAGCGTTGCGTCGAACAACAAAACCTTCGCCAGCCTCATATACAGATAAAGAGCATTATTAGGTTAACCAATCCGAATATGGGAAATATAAAGAGCCTTTTTTGTAAGGCAATTCAGCACTGCGGCTCAGTGGATCCGGAGATATGAGTTTTGAAGGTGAAGGTCACGCCGCATGGACAAATGATTGGGCCTATGTTGGTCCGCCGGTGATACTACGTAGCCGTACCAAGTTTCGTCGAAATCGGTCCAGCCGTGTTCGAGTCCATCGCGCTCACACAGACACACAGACTTTCCTCAAATATATATTAGATTAAAAAAGACCAACTATAGCGATTATGGCCTGGTTATAGAAATAAAGATGGCAGAAACGTTCAGTCAAGTCACAGAGAACTAATAAATACAGTGTTCGATGCGTATGCCTTATATATGGAGTTTTACTCTCTTAAAATAAATCAATCGTTCACAGTAGTGAAAGTTATTCGACTATATATAATTTGACAAAATGTATACCAATTGAAAATAGCAGAACTATGCCTTTAACTACGTATGCCCATGGAGATGACCCAGTTCGTGTAATGCCATTCAGGGCACAATGACTATACATCGTTTCTGCGAACACAAAGTCAGTAATTTAAGCTACTGACATCGATGTCATCACTGACAAATCGGCGTATGATTCCTTTTTCAATAATATCACAAACGCCCCTCAATCCCATTTCTATTCATAGCATTTAATAAACGTTAACAACAGCCTCAAAAATCCAAGATGAAATGACTTGAATTTAAATAAATCCGACTGTGAAGAAAATCGACCTCCACCAATCCTTCTTAATACAAAATATATGAGATAATCAATTTTAATTTATCTCTCGCTCGCTCTCTCAACGTTGACTTATCGGCCGACAATATATTTACGTATACAAATAAACACATCGTCAGTAAAATGTTTTATAGCGACGAAATCTGCTATTAATTCTGAAATATTTCTGATTTTTTTTTTTAAAGGAGTAAACAATTTTGGTGAATTCGTTCCGGGGACAATCGGCATGCGCGATTGTTACTCGGCCACTTCATTCATACAGAAATACACACAGCAAATCACTAAGACTTTGCTAGGATTTGCCAAATCCGAATTGAGGAAAGAGAGAATGAGAGAAATATACATGCATGTGGACGTAATTATATTTATTTATTGGACATCTCTAGCTCTGCATGGGCTGAAACGCTCCACACGACGATATAGTTTTCTGTTGTATTTATTCTGCTAGAAACAGGTGTCTTCTCTAACAATGTCGTCCTAACTTTTAGATCTTCAATCGTCTCCGGAAGTGGTTTTCCGCTTGTTTCTGGGAGAAATATCACGCCAGAAATCGTGGAAAGTACTCCGAAAATTACTGTCGGGAGTGTCTCCCAGATGTCAACCAAGTCCAGCGAGAACGGGGCGAGTATTCCTCCGATTTTTCCCACCATCGATGCCGATCCCATGCCCACAGTCCTAAATGATAAAATAACATGTTAGCAAACCGTGCATATTATAATCATTGTAAATATAAATAGAGTTGCATGTCTCCTCAATAGAACATGGTCATATACTGACATGCATGATCGTGGTAAAAAAAAGAAGAGTATTGTTCAAATGTAGCAATTTAAGAGCACCGCACATATAGTATCCCACACAAGGCTAACTATCCTTCCGGTGAGGTTTATTATTTCTGAGTTGACTTCATCTGAAAGAAGATTTAATATTGTCTGTTGTGATTGTACAATACATGTATAGATCCTTCATGAATCACCCCATTGTAGTTCGAGAATATATCGACGATCGACATGTAAGATTACCGAGATACATGGGTGAACGTCTTTTACACTATTTCAGAAGAAATTAATGGAAAACCCTGTTTATATTGTCCCCTTCATGCATCCTCTTGGGTATTCATGCAATTTCATGGGTATAATACAAATCATTTAAACATGACTGGTATGGTGACTGAGACACGGAGACCCAATGTTCGCATAAATGAATTGTGCTCTAAATTAAATGGTGATAACTCTGCGATCAGCGAATAACAAACTCCGTTCCATGTGTATCCTATATTTTGAATTTCACACTGCAAAATCGCACATGCATGAAGACCAAAAACGTTCGAACGGTGGAAACTCGTTTGCACCTCCTTCAGTAGAAATGATCAAACTGATGTTGCATAGGTCATTGTCCAGTCTCTTTGAAAAGCCGACGAAACTAAACTCCTATGGAATGTACGGACCGACGAAACTAAACTCCTATTGGATGTACGGACCGACGAAACTAAACTCCTATGGGATGTACCGACCGACGAAACTAAACTCCTATGGGATGTACGGACCGACAAAACTAAACTCCTATGGGATGTACCGACCGACGAAACTAAACTCCTATGGGATGTACGGACCGACGAAACTAAACACCTATGGGATGTACGGACCGACGAAACTAAACTCCTATTGGATCTACGGACCGACGAAACTAAACTCCTATGGGATGTACGGACCTAGGAAACTAAATTCCTATGGGATGTACGGACCGACGAAACTAAACACCTATGGGATGTACGGACCGACGAAACTAAACTCCTATGGGATGTACGGACCGACGAAACTAAACTCCTATGGGATGTACGGACCTACGAAACTAAACTCCTATGGGATATACGGACCGACGAAACTAAACACCTATGGGATGTACGGACCGACGAAACTAAACACCTATGGGATGTGCGGACCGACGAAACTAAACTCCTATGGGATGTACGGACCTACGAAACTAAACTCCTATGGGATGTACGGACCGACGAAACTAAACACCTATGGGATGTACGGACCGACGAAACTAAACTCCTATGGGATGTACGGACCGACGAAACTAAACACCTATGGGATGTACGGACCGACGAAACTAAACACCTATGGGATGTACGGACCGACGAAACTAAACTCCTATGGGATGTACGGACCGACGAAACTAAACTCCTATGGGATGTACGGACCGACGAAACTAAACTCCAATGGGATGTACGGACCGACGAAACTAAACTCCTATGGGATGTACGGACCGACGAAACTAAACTCCTATGGGATGTACGGACCGACGAAACTAAACTCCAATGGGATATACGGACCGACGAAACTAAACACCTATGGGATGTACGGACCGACGAAACTAAACTCCTATGGGATGTACGGACCGACGAAACTAAACACCTATGGGATGTACGGACCGACGAAACTAAACTCCTATGGGATGTACCGACCGACGAAACTAAACACCTATGGGATGTACGGACCTACGAAACTAAACTCCTATGGGATGTACGGACCGACGAAACTAAACTCCTATGGGATGTACGGACCGACGAAACTAAACTCCTATGGGATGTACGGAGTTTCGTCGGCTTTTCAAAGAGACTGGTCATTGTCGCATGGTTTCGTGCAAAAAGACACCCATGATCTCCTAACGTGTAAAAAGACACACAGGATCTCACAAAATGTGCAAAAGGTCACACAGCATATCAAAATATCATAAGAAATTAAATTAAATTAGTCATCATGTTAATTATTATTACAATCATTATTTGTTTGTGATTTTTGACTGATATTTCAAGGGAATTTGAATGGGTATTCCACCAATGCACTTTGAGTTTAACTGTCGCAAAACGAACGATACTTTGGTGTCTTTTTGCATGTTTGAGATATCCTGCCGGTGTCCTTTTGCACGTTTGAGATATCATGGGTGTCTTTTTGCACGAGAACATGCGACAATGACCAATTCATCCAACTATTCAAGTGGTCGGAAAATAAATGTACTCTAAAAGCAACATATTTAAAGTAAATGTTGGTCGGGAAAATGTATTTATCAGAACAATTTCAGCATATTCCTATTTTTGTCTGAAATGTACTGCTGATATTTCAGCTAGAATTATCAACTGTTAATTTTCGAAACTAACGAGCTATGCAGACATGTATGTGATCAATATGTTTATATACGGTATATGTGACTGTAGTACACAAAGGACCTAATTAATGCAATAAATGTGAGCACCGACAGAATATCGCTAGGAAAATCTTCCAAAAGCCAATATGGTTGGCATCCATTGGGTAGAAAACGCGCAAACGCGGGATACACAACTTACCGAACGACAGTCGGGATAAGTTCCGCTGAATAGAAATATATTATTCCATACGCAGCAGTTATCATGTATTTACCGATAATCGATGCTGCAATGGTGTACCATCCTACAAAAAAAGTATGGTCTTATTTAGCGTTGATACTCAAATTACTTCAACTCTGGTTAAGTAGTTTGCTCATTTGCTACGGTGCTGGTGAATCATGCTAAATTGCTAAATTGCTGTGATATGGTGGGGTAATTTTGATGCTGCCTGGGTGGGGAATTTGTTATGCTGTTTGGGAAATGTACAATTATTTTTCTCATGTTGCTGTGGTAATGATATTCTAGTAATCTGATAGAATGGAGGAAAACACAAAAAGCCTATGAAACAGTCAAAAACATAAATACTGTTTGACATTTGATCATTGCTGGCATTTGTTGCTTAACTCTGCTAACCTCGGAGGGAACATGGAACGCGAACTAGATTAAGGTCGATTTGCAACAACCAAAATAGCCATTACTAAAATATATTATGGGTTTACATTATGATCAATGTGATTTTATATTAATGGCCATCATGATGTCTGTCGCTACCACATCTAGCTAAGACTATGCACATAAACAGAATTAAACCACCTGGTTTAAAAATAAACCCGGCGTGTTAATATCAGTACTGATGACAATGTGGTTGAATTTACCCCTTTCTATAAACGTTTACAGTTAACATTTGAGTAAATTGCATAATATTTGTAAATGCACTGCCAAAAATAATTTCTTAATAAGATAAAATATCTTGAAACAAGAAAAACTATTTCCTGAAACAGGAAAATAAATCTTATTTTGAGAAATATACCCCCAAAGTCTGCTACATCAAGAAAATTTAAGAAACTCCCACCAGACAAAAGATAGTTTTCTCAAAAAATATAGATTTTAGTCTTGAAACAAGAAAAAATTTCCTTACTAAGAAAATGGCTTCAAAAATTAAATATATATTTCTTGTTTCAAGATTTTTTTTCTAAGTTAAGAAATACTTAAAGAAAATATTTCTAAACCAAGAATTAATTGTTATGTACAAATTACTGCTGTAATAGAATAACTGTAAAAGTCCAACGATAGCAAAATTGTGATCAAAATTTTGTGGTAAACATTGAAAAAGGTCCAACCTGTTGATTAAATATTCTGAAATTCATATTCATACTTAAATATTTGAACTACATGTAATACTACAGCTATAGGATTATATAATTGTTGACAAGTCACTCACTGTAACAGTTTTGTTTACATAACATTGGAAAAGGTCCAACCTGTTGATTAAATATTCTGAAAATGTTATTCATAGTTAAATATTTGAACTAATAATACAGCTAGAATTATATATTTGTTGACAAATCACTGTAACAGTTTTGTTTACATAACAATAGTTTCAACAGCTGTAATTTTGTTATTGGCAATCTGTCAGTAAGTGTTTTTATCTATTTCTCAATGCGCTTAGGGCATGCTGACCTTTATACAATTTTAATAAAATTTTGTTTGCACAATATAGTGGGTCGCCATTGAGGAGGCCTCCCTTGAAATCTCCAGTTGGTGGTTTGCCACACCATCCCGAACTAGACAAACCTCTCTGGTGGCCCCTTGCATTGAACCTATTAATTAAACCGGTACTTCAAGCTGGTATATACCCCTCTTATATATGGATGGAAGATGCTACCAATTTCAAACCGATGGTATTTCTTCAGAGTTGACTCTCTTGTATTATGAAAGCAAGCCCAATGAGGCCATGCACCTATTGTATGTTTATAACACACAAAAGACTATATCTTAGCAGAATGCATGTCTCTGATGATACAAACAATAAAATATCCAATTTATCCATAGTTGAATTTCATTTGGCTATATAGGAAAGCATACAATGTGGCTTTTATTTAGTTTCCACAAAGTATTTTAAGTAAAATATCCATCAAGTGATGTATTCTGCCTTGTCCTATATATTGAATTGCTTGCAATGGCCATGAGAAATGCTTAATTTATTGGTAGAGATGTCAATCAGATAAGAAATACTGACATTTTAGGTTTGATACACCATTTCAGCTGGCTTGGCATCTTTTAAATTTGAAACCTAAGGGAATTTATTCAGCTTTGACTCTCTAAATTATGGAAGAAAGCCCAAATGAAGCCACTATTTGCATGTTAGTAACATGTATAAGGCTATATCTCAACAGAATACATGTCTCTGATAAAATGCACAATAAAATATCAATAGTTCAATTGCATTTGGCTATAGAGGGATGCATACAATATTGGTTTTATGTAGTTTCCACAGACTATTTTAAGTAAAATATCCATCAATTGATGTTTTCTACATAGCCTTGTATATTAAAATGCATGTAATGACCATGGGAAATGTTTAATTCATTAGTTGATATGTCCATCTGATAAGAAATACTGACAATTGAGGTTTAAAATACCATTTCATGGGATTATGGGATCATAAATATCAAACTAAGGGAATTTCTTCAGATTTGACTCTCTAAATAATGGAAGAAAGCCCAAATGAAACCACTATTTGCATGTTAATGACATGTATAAGGCTATATCTCAACAGAATACATGTCGCTGATAAAATACACCATAAAATATCCATAGTTTAATTGCATTTGGCTATAGAGGGATGCATACAATATTGCTTTTAAGTAGTTTCCACAGACTATTTTAAGTAAGATATCCATCAAATAATGTTTTCTACCTTGCCCTATATAGCATAATGCACGCAGTGACCATGAGAAATGTTTAATTTATTGGTAGAGATGTCCATCTGATAAGAAATACTGCCATTTGAGGTTTGATACACCATTTCAGCTGGCTTGGCATCTTACAAATTTGAAATAAGGGAATTTATTCAGCTTTGACCCTCTAAATTATGGGAAAAAAGCCTAAATTATGCCATTATTGGCATGTTTATAACATATATAAGGCTATATCTGAACAGAATACATGTCTCTGATGAAATCAACAATAAAATATCCATAGTTTAATTTGTTTTGGCTATACAGGGATGCATACAACATGGCTTTTAGGTTGTTTCCACAGACTATTTTAAGTAAAATATCCATCAAATGATGTTTTCTGCCTTGTCCTGTATATTAAAATGCATGCAATGACCATGAAAAATGTTTAATTTATTGGTAGAGATGTCCATCTGATAAGAAATACTGCCATTTGAGGTTTGATACACCATTTCAGCTGGCTTGGCATCTTACAAATTTGAAATAAGGGAATTTATTCAGCTTTGACCCTCTAAATTATGGGAAAAAAGCCTAAATTATGCCATTATTGGCATGTTTATAACATATATAAGGCTATATCTGAACAGAATACATGTCTCAGGTGAAATAAACAATACAACATCCATAGTTTAATTTGATTTGGCTATACAGGGATGCATACAACGTGGCTTTTAGGTTGTTTCCACAGACTATTTTAAGTAAAATATCCATCAAATGATGTTTTCGGCCTTGTCCTGTATATTAAAATGCATGCAATGACCATGAAAAATGATTAATTTATTGGTAGAGATGTCCATCTGATAAGAAATACTGCCATTTGAGGTTTGATACACCATTTCAGCTGGCTTGGCATCTTACAAATTTGAAATAAGGGAATTTATTCAGCTTTGACCCTCTAAATTATGGGAAAAAAGCCTAAATTATGCCATTATTGGCATGTTTATAACATATATAAGGCTATATCTGAACAGAATACATGTCTCAGGTGAAATAAACAATACAACATCCATAGTTTAATTTGATTTGGTTATACAGGGATGCATACAATATTGCTTTTATGTAGTTTCCACTGATTATTTTAAGTAAAATATCCATCAAATGATGTTTTCTACATTGCCTTGTATATTAAAATGCATGTAATGACCATGGGAAATGTTTAATTTATTAGTTGATATGTCCATCTGATAGGAAATACTGACATTTGAGGTTTTAAATACCATTTCATGGGATTATGGGATCATAAATATCAAACTAAGGGAATTTCTTCAGATTTGACTCTCTAAATGATGGAAGAAAGGCCAAATGAAGCCACTATTTGCATGTTTATAACATGTATAAGGCCATATCTTTGCAGAATGCTTTTCTCTGATAATAAAACAAATAACATATCTATATTTCATAGTTTAGTTGGCAAAACAGGGTGCATAACATGTGGTTTTAAAGTAGTTTCACAGACTATTTTAACTAGAATATCAATTAAATGATGTAATCTAACTTGCCCTGTGTTTTAAAATGCATACACTGACCATGATAAATGTTTAATACAAACAGCGTCCTTAATGCTGCACCAGCCTAACTCCCGTTATGAAAGGGTTAAATTAATAAACAAAGGTTACACAGACATCCCCCCTTCAACAGCGCGGTGAGTGTGTTTTTTATGTAATATATGTCATATCCGGTATAAGAGCCCCCCCCCCCCCCATTTCGTACGCTGTATTCCATGCCCTGTTATGAGGTACGCCATATTCCGGCCCCTCTGTTAGGAGGTATTCGGTATTCCAAAAATACCGGTATTCGTATACCAACCTTCCAATAAAACGATCATAAGAATAATACAAATGCGATGTTTGTCACAATAAATGCACGGTTTGACATACAGATCGTCGATCATCAATTTATATCAATTTAGACATGGACATGATGACCGGCGTTCGTACGGCAATAGAGAATTTATCCATATGGCTGTTAACTGGTATTTCGCATTCCACCCTCTGTGTTAAGTGGTATTATTCCGTATTCCAGGGGGTGGGGTGCTCTTATATGGTGTGAAGTTTACAACTAATGTGGCAGTCATGAAATTTTTAATTATTAGAACTGTTTGGGATATATACACCCCAATAACCCTGTCTTCACGCTCCTGTTGGTGGTGGCCTTATCAATCTATTGCTTCGTTGAACTTTTATTATTGCAAATTTGAGGTAAAAGTTCTTGAAGCGTGTAATTTCGTTCCACTTTACAACAATGGCACAATGATTCCAATTTTTTTAACCTACCGGCGCAGATCGAGGCTGGACGTTCATCTTACGTTTTCATAGGATACAAATGATGGGATTTTAGGTAAGTGAAACTAATTAGTCATCAATTGAAGTGATTTCTCATTATGAACAGACTGTTACTAGTAAAATACTTAATCGAACTACAATTAAAAATGCACGACTTATCCTGTTTTATTCAAATGAAATTTGATAGTAAATCGGCCTAATTTTGTTTCCGTTAAATATTTCAGAAAATGGAATCCGTCATTGATAAATGAACATTTGTTTGGTCAAAATAGTAACTTCTGTCGGACTATGATTATATGGCATTTATGAATCATATATAAAGGTAGCCCTACACAATATTCCCAACTGTGTTCCCAACTGCAAAAACGATTTTTAATGAATTATAAATTGGCCTAAATTTGATGCTTCATAAAAGGAAAAACTGTCCGGGAATGGCTATTTTCGTCTGCAAAATCAAATTCTGCCATAAATGCAGTGCATTATCGGTCGACATTAATATGACAATAGTTGGAATATTAAAAGGTCCCAGTTATTGAAAATATACATGTAGCTTATAAGGAAATTGTCAGTTATGATCAGTTATACCGGTACTTCATACCATTATTCTAACAAATGTCAACCTGATAGAATTCCCACAATCTCTTTAATATTGTCATGCCATGGCCAATTTAACACTAAGTGAACGTTCAGATTACCACGATACAATCGTAAGTGGAAATATTTCTGTCGTAGGAAGTAACCGCTCAACTGTGCATGCTCACGTCAAAATCGTAGGTAAAAAATAATATCATGCACTGTTTTATTTAAAAGCGAAATTGTGGCGTATCCTTGGTTATCCCCATTTGCGACGTAATCACTAATCAGTCATGTGTATGTAAAAATTGTGGCCTGAAGGATCGCATGATAGTCAATCACATGCTTTACAAAAAACTGTGATTTCATCAAGTACGACATCGTAATCATGTGAACAAACTATCCACGATCTCGTCGATCCCGGTTCCTCCACTTAAGATTGTATCTTTCATCTGTACGTTCACTGAGTGAACATTCATGATTCATATGACTACGATTCAATTGTAAGTGGACAGATTCCCATCTTGGGTAATAACCGATAGTTGGACTGCGCATGCTCACGACATGATCACGAGTTATATCAATGCAGAATTGCAAAATTGTGACGTATCCTTGGTTACCTCCACTTGGTGAAATTTGCGTGTACGTAAAAATCGTACAAAGTAAATGGAAATATCATAGGATAGTTAATCACGTGGTTAACCACCGATATTAAATATACTCATCTGCGATGACATCGTAACAAACTATCCATGACTTTGTCAGGCCCGATTCCTCCACTTACGATTGAATTATGGTCTTCTGACATCTGAATCGCCGAAAATGCTAATATTGTTGGAAGAATGAACTTTACACTTGTTTTTTGAATATGTTTGCAAATTATGAAAATACATGCATCCATATCACATATATATGTACATGTATTTTTTCTTCAATTACAGAAATACCAGATTCATTAGCCATGGTGGATGCGGCATCATGCCCTCTCATCTTCAACATATGAAGATTGATTTCGCCCATGATTAGTCTTAAGCGTCGGTCCTGTCTAGCTAGACACGTGGCAATGAACAAATGACAGGTGAAATATCACTGGAAGTCTGTTCGCCAAAATACCAGTGGTGAGTTTATATCTATAGCTACCATGCAGATGAATATTTGTACATTGTCACCAATACATGTATATACCGCTATCCTCAAAATTATGGACCTTAAAAATGGGGGGGGGGGGGCAGGGGGGGCCGGAAAAAAACTGCAGACACAGGGTGGAAAAAACTGTTTTCTTCGGTTTGGGTACCCCCCCCCCCCAAAACAGCAAAAACTGCAGTTTTTTTTCCGCTGACCATTTGCCCCCCCCCCCCCCCCCCCCCCAGAAAAATCAAATCTACCCCAGCCGGACAACAACTCGGTTTGACCGGAAACCGAAAAAAACACCTGAGCATACAATTCACGAGAAGGTGCTTGGTAACTTAGTTTAGATTATTATGACTAAAATGGTCATTGTCTACCAGTAGAACGCAGATTTGTACCTCGTGATGTCATGACATGTACAAACATGTATATTGGTGATCGCAACGCTATGTATGCACTTTAAAAAATGACAACTAGTCATTACCTCGACTTTGAAAAATCTGATGCAAATGAGATGAGTGAGATACCAGCATATAACTGTTTTCTGATACCATTGGAGGAGAAATTGTTTAATACATGGGATAGTTCTGCAGTAAAAATTTGCCATATAAGCGATCGCAGGGTAGAATTCTGCAATCGACTGGTAGACACTGACATAGTTGGCATTATTAAGAGGGTTAATGGGGTCAATATCACATGTAAACCAAGACAGTGGTTATCCAAAATTGTTTAATGTGGATTGTACTACTCATGTATATATGATTTGGATATTAAGGTTAATCCATATTCTATAAAATGAGAGAAAATTGAAGTTGTGAGTCTGAAAATACATATTTGGATTTTTTTTTACATGCAATGAATAAGGACAAAATTTACGTGTAAATTTTTTACGCCCAGGTACCCCCCCCACCCCCGGTACGTTGTTTCCCGCAGTTTTTTTTCCGCGGGGGGGGGGGGGGGATACCTGGTAATGATCGCAGTATATGATATCCACCACGGTATCAAGTCGATTACTGTTGTGGAGCACCATGCAGTTATGATACACCAACAAATATCACACCAAAAGTTGAAAATTAAAACCGCCACATGGATCTTGTTCAATGAACTTATATATGCATGAATAAGATGAATCACTAAATTATATTTTCATGCTTGTTTGTGTAATGCCAATCAATGCAGCCTGACAACATGGATGGGTGGAGTTTATAAATTGACAGCCGAAACAATGTTGGCAACTTCAAAGTTCATTATGTGCTACATTTAACCCCCGTATATACAATACAATTTTTCTATCAGCATTCCCATGTCCTATATTTGGAGTACTATATACATGTACATGTAACGAAGGCCATCCGTTCCACAGATATGAGGAAAAACACTGCATTTTATTTTCATGCATGCGAAACATGACAACATGCATATGGGGTGTAACATGACAACATGCATATGGGGTGTAACATGACAACATGCATATAGGGTGTAACATGACAACATGCATATGGGGTGTAACTGCGGTATATGCAGCGTTGAAACTGTACTAGTAACCATAATGAGGTGTTGGAGGTTACTGTGCTTTATATCTTTAATACTGCAGTATTAACGGGGGGGGGGGGGGCGGGGTACTATATTAAGAGGTGGCCAATTACTTTGAGTATACATGTAGCCATACCTCACACATGGAACAGGGCTTGACTTATTCTTAGGTACATGGAAAAATAGGTACGCGGAGCAATACATAACACCTAGTCTGCTTAGTATATTTTACATAAATATCAACCGATTTTGTGCAGTGTTGAAGCGGTAACCTTCTAGTACTGCTGTGTTAGAAGTTTCTGGTGTGAGACCACACAAGCCATATTTCTGAATAAATCCTGAAAAATTACCCACAATCCTGAGGTTAAGTGGTCACTTACTTTAGGCATTACTGTAATTCCCTGACATTCCCCCAATATATGACTAAAAGAAAATTCACCCTTTTGAAGTTTTGATATCGTTTAACCATGAAATGGCTCGAAAAAGATGTTTTATGAGATTTACGTTTGTTTTTTATTTAATTTTGTTTGTTCAAGTAGCATATCAAATGAGTGAAATTTTATTTTAGTCATTCATGTGGGTATCGTGAGTGGGGAGATATTTAAGGGGAGGTATCCTGTTACAACGGTATATGCTACTAGTACATGTACATGAGTATTAACTGTCATGTGGACTGTTTTTATGGAGATGTAACCGTGAGGTAAGTGGACATAACTTGTGTAAAACCCTTTACATACAAGTTATGACCACTTACCTCACGGTTACATCTCCATTAAAATAGTCTACATGACAGTTAATCCTTATATTTATATATATATTTAGCGAAAAAGCCACTTTTGTAAATGTATTTAAATTGAATAGTGTATCGTGACAAAAACAGCCCAAAGTACCCAATAGCACCCTTGGCAAAAGTTAATTGGAACAATTTCTCTTCATATTGCAACCAGGTGATGTATTAAGTCAATCCTGCGTGAGTCCAAATGCGCCCAAAACATTACGCGTTCGTCTTTCCAAACCCAATGACGTATGGATGGTGTTGTGAGCTTGGTGTTATGAGCCGTTGCGCATTCACCGAGAAATAACTGCAACTAGCCACGTGGGCGCGGACCAATCAGTATGCTGGATTTAGTGATGACAACACTTAGTATGTAAATATATGTATCTGTAGCTGATTCTGACCAACATGCAGCGTTTGAATGGATAACAATACTGTTATAACTGCCCCCCCCCTTAATAATATGTACATGATTAGTCATTCCGCTTTTCTGATGTCATTACAAGCATTCAAATCTTATTTTTCAGACAGGAGGAGCTGCCTGATTGGATTGAGACATACAAATTTCATTCAAGGCCTGATATCTGATAACCAATCATAGAATCATGTTTCCTGAGTGTTTCTTGCAGATAATGATTACACTTGATACCAATATTATTAATTCTGTCCAAGACTGGATGAGGAAGGATTTCAAATGTTATTCGGTGTACATGTAACGGATACATGTAATCTAGATGTTATCGGTATTCGTCCATGCATGACATAATGTGAGTTGTTGCTTTGTGACAGTCCTGGCTATATACATGTACCATATGTATACCAATGAATGGTATGCACTGAATTCAGTACTGTGCAGTGTGCAGCGAAGGGGAGGCTTTAATATATAACCAAATGATGACCAATGTCTTCATCAAAGGCAAAAATTACACATCCATTCCTTCCTTGATGGAGACCGATCAGTGACGTCTACATTTTATCAGACTTAGTGGTGAAAATCTTGGCAAGTGAAGTTAGTGAATTCAATTCTACAACATACATGTACATGTACCTGTATGCTTCTGTATGTACCTGTATGAGTCTCAGAAAATGTGCACTATGGCATCCAGTGTATGCATAACCTTTGTTATACCGTACTTCATACTACATTGACCAGAATTTGGAGGTGTACCAGTTTCATATCTCTACACAAAGCACAACAGTACCCATGGATCAGTCTCAAGCCTTGTTTCTGAGCTTGTCTGAAGGATATGAACTTTTAAAGATATATTATGCACTTGTTCTGGTGCGTGAAACTGATCAGTTAGTACCAAGGCACTATGCCAACTGAAAGAAGGTAGCATTCTACTAACATAGCCGAAAATCGAAAGCAAATCAACCGTATCACTCCATAGAACACATTGTCTGAACTACGCTCATTTGTGAATATTTACTACTCGATTCGGGGCGCATCTATCGGCGATAATATAACGAAAACGAGTTCGCCTTTGATAGTTACTGCATTTAATTATGTATACGAATGATGGTGTGTGTTGTTAATTTGGATATAATATTTGTAAAAAGTACTACTTTGAACAAGATTATTCTCCATTTTTATTTTATCACCCTATTGGAGTGTTTCACATCACTTTAAGTGACAAATTATTGCAGCATGTCAATATAATCAGATTCATGTACATGTACACACATACAGGCCTTAAAATCCATCACAGAATAAAAATATTCTGATGTTCCTTTATCTTTGTCAACCTGCTGTATCACCAAGTAATATGTACAAGGAGCTTAATGTGGCTTAGACATGTACCATACATGTACATTTAAAGACAGATAATCCGAGTTCACGCTCCTCAATTACCATTTCTTTGGCTTCAGGGGTAAAAATAACTTATTCGAGTTGAGGAACACACCCTTTAAAGTTCTGAGTTAAAAAATATAATTTTTTGAAATCTGTTATTTTTCACCACCATGAATATTTCCCGGCCTAGCAAATATTCAATGAGTCGATTGACATAATCTTGATACCAAGTTGCGATGAACAAAATGTTGATTTATAACACGTTTTGGAAAATGTTACACTAGAGTTGACAGTAGTTACAGTAATGCCCAAAGTAATTGACCACTTAACCACAGCAGAATTAAATGGCTTGTTGCCATTCATCGGAAAGCTCTTGGGGAGAGCTTTCCGATGAATGGCAACAAGTCATATTTCCGACTAAATCCTGAAAAATTACCCATAATTCAGCTGTGGTTAAGTGGTCGATTACTTTGGCCATTACTGTAGCATTATGTTTTGGTAATTAATTGATTAAGAAATGTTGTTCTTAGAATCTGATGATATGGAGACCATGGAGAGATTGTTTACCTTTAATTGTCAATGTTGACCTTAAAGCATACTAGTAACATATGTTATGTTTATTTTATGTATCCCTGCATAAAATGGGGTGATAAATTTATATTATACTCACATCTGGTCTTTTGATATTTTGTGAGTAATTTATATGAAAGAATGGCATTGCATGCTAGCAATTCTGATAAACATCACTGTTAAAATGAGGCTTGTTGCCATTCATCGGAAAGCTCTCAGAGAGCTTTCCGATGAATGGCAACAAGCCATATTTCCGACTAAATCCTGAAAAGTTACCCATAATTCTACTGTGTTTAAGGAGTCGATTATACTCGGGGGCATTACTGTATTCGATATCTCAAGCTGTTGCATACCGAAAAGACTTGGGCTAGTACCTGAACAGTAAACCTGCAATCTGCATGATTCATGAAACAGCTATTGAAACCATGCTGTATATACACAGAATTACACAATTTTGTTTATGGGTTTGTTGATATGACACAAGTGCTAGCGCACAATGACGGAATGAACAGCACACCCTAGAGTTCTATCTTTCCTCAATGGCACAAGTGCCGTATCAACAAATCCATTAATACAAGTGTCTTTCTGTGTTTATTACACATCACCCGTCCTAGAATATGTGCATTTAAAAATACAGGGTTACGATGTTTATTAAGGCACATACAGTGCTTGTTTTGTCATGTGTGATGATTTTTTTTCCTATCGTTTGAACTGGATACTCAAATAACAGAAATTGTTATATATATTTTTAGCAACCGACAGATTTGAGGTAACTCTTTCTATAAATATATTGAAAATCATGTGTCGGGATGTAATTATTAGCAATCAATATATTTTTTGTTGCATATATAGGTTTATACAATTTTAAGAGGCAGAACAAGATACAGGTACTTTGTATAGTTTCATTTCGCGAATGTACACAGTATCTTGTTTGGCCTCTTGCAATTTTAGAAACCCATAACTGTAACGAGAAATTGTTGATTGTATATTTAAAGTTTAAAGGTACGGGAGGCCTTGGCGGTGGGTATGCTGTGAAAATATTTCCACCGGTCAAAAACCGCCACAAACAGAAAGAATATTAAAATGTAGACAGACTTTGTCCGTATACAAATAAGAAATATCGCATAAACAGTATGTTATTGTCATATGTTTGACCATTCTTATGTAAACAAAAGCATAAAAAGGTACTTTCCTGGTGTTTGTTTATATTATGATGGTAAACATAAAGAGCGTTCATTGTTGCTGAATTTTGATATGGAACGAATAAAGAGCATTTATATGATTTGTGTGTGATTAGCCAGTAACACTGTGCTGCCTTCTGTAACACAATCAGGCTCCTGCTTAGGTAAAATATAGTAGGTCTTTATGATAGCATGCTGTTTACGCGATGGTCATGGT
This sequence comes from Siphonodentalium dalli, assembly GCA_032622095.1. Classification (NCBI taxonomy): domain Eukaryota; kingdom Metazoa; phylum Mollusca; class Scaphopoda; order Gadilida; family Siphonodentaliidae; genus Siphonodentalium; species Siphonodentalium dalli. Next base: position 70,570,129 of record CP136068.1, read on the forward strand.
ATATATGAACAAAACTCTATGCGTTTTAATGTTTTTCTGTTTACGGTGATTGAAACAAATATGAATATTTTCGACAACTAAGGCCTCCCGTGCCTTTAAGCCCCCTTATTGTCTCTATTATACATTTAACAATGATATTTACAAAGAAGTTTTTATATTCAGAATAAATGCCAATTGTATATTTTAAAACACAATTGAAATTATATATTAATTTAAAATTAAATGTTTTTCTTAATTAAGAATTGTTTTCTAATGTATCTTTCCTAATTGGGGAAAATATTCCTAGTTAAGAAAACTTGTTTTCCTTACTTAGATTTATTTTCCTGCTTGAGAAAATCTCATTCTAGAAAAAATTGGCATCACTTAAGAAAAAATATCTTGACGATATTTCTAACTATAGAAAATATAATTTCTTGTTCTAGATTAATTGTATAGCTTTCTTAAATTTCTAGCTATTCTCCCAAGATAATCGCAGTATCTTAAACTTATCTTATTTCAAGAAAAATAAACTTATGTGAGAAAAACAATCTTTCCTACATTAAGAAAAAAAATCTATACTAAGATTTTTTTACTAGGATTTTCTTACTAAGATTACTGTGTTTTCTTAAATAAATTTTCTCAGACAAGAAATTTTTCCACCCTTTCATTTCTTGACCTAGAAAATATGTTTTTCTTATTTTTCTAGCTATTCTCCCAAGATAATTTCTCATTTCAAGATTTTTTTTTTCCTGAATTGAGAAAATATTTTTGGCAGTGTGTGTATAACAAAATGGACATTATGTGTTAATTGGCGCAGCCATATATTGCAGCCTGTGACTAAAATGATAGCAGTTTTATATATATATCTAGGTGTGTGGACACAAAATCGTGGCGTGCTTATGCGAGACTCAATAGCCTTCATATGGCATGATGTTTGTGTGGTCAACAGTCAAGTTCACATGGTTATGTCGTGCACTCAGATCAACATCGTGTTGGCTAAGAACTGTTCTGGTCATGGTTTGGTATATATTATGTTCGGTGCACCATTCTGAACATACGGGGCCTTTCTATCTAAACTTCGGTTGGGTAATACGAACCATGAACAATTGTCATGTTATGACGCCAAACCACTTGCTTTATGTTATACAATACTGTACTCTGTAGATGATGCTGTTCCCTGACGACCATGCACTCAATCCGACTCATTTTTTTCTATCGAACTCCAAAATATAATACTGTACTAACCTCCAACCATCCCTGAGACAACACACGCAACCCCACCTGTCAACATGGCGGAAATGAGTAGTGGACGCCTTCCAATTCTGTTGATGAGTAGGATGCACATGATATACGAGGGAATCTCAACAACACCGGAAATAGCGAAGTTTCTGTATGGATCCCCTCCGAGGTTAGCAGAATTAAGCGAAAGTCCGAAATATACTAAGTTGATAGCGATCCTGAAGAAAAGAGTGGTGGACATACACATAATGATTACCTTGTAGATGAGCAAATGTACAGCCGTGACAGATAGTGCAAGAAATTCATATATATATATTTACACACTAAGTGTTGTCATCACTAAATCCAGCATTCTGATTGGTCGGCGCCCACGTGGCTAGTTGTAGTTATTTCTCGGTGAATGCGCTACGCCTCATAACACCAAGCTAATAACACCATCGATACGTCATTAGGTTTGGAAAGACGAAGGCGTAATGTTTTGGGCGCATTTGGACTCGCGCAGGGTTGACTTAATACATCATCGGGTTTCAATATGAAGAGAAATTGTTCCTATTAACTTTTGGCAAGGGTGCTATTGGGTATTTTGGGCTGATCTTGTCGCGATACACTTTTCGATTTAAATATATTTACAAAAGTGGCTTCTTCTCTAAATGTATATAAATATAAGGATTAACTGTCATGTGGACTATTTTTATGGAGATGTAACGGTGAGGTAAGTGGTCATAACTTGTATGTAAAACCCTTCGGGTTTTACACAAGTTATGTCCACTTACCTCACCGTTACATCTCCATAAAAACAGTCCACATGACAGTTAATCCTTATATGAACGTATGTGGAAATAAAGCGCTATAATGTTATTTTATAGTTAACTAGCTGTTACCCCGTGCCTAGCTGGTCACGTATGTAATACGGAGTGTTGTCGATTCGAAGCCAGTCATATCCCATGATAGTAAGGAACTATTAGATTATAGATCAACACATAATTCGGCGATTCAGAGCGTGGCGTATATATAGCTAGGGAAAGTGATTCGGTCCGGAACGAGGCTTCTGTATGCGTGATAAGTAGAATTTCTCGGGGTTGCAAGTTCCGGAACGAGGCTATCAGAAAAGGGAGGTAATTTGTCATTGGTTTGTTGGAAATTTCATGGGTTTCAATGAAGAAGATCATACTGTGTCGTGTATTTATCGACCAATCATAACAGTATATAGCCAATATATAAATGAACAATAAACGAGGGATCTGCATGTGCTACAAGTACTCACCATGCAAACCAGACTATCACGGTCATACCAGCTATATCCTTATTGGAGAACAAGTGGAAGAAGTGATAGTCCTGGATATTTTCTGTACGTTTATTTTCCGTGACCAAATCATGCCATACACTCTCTGGTATACTTCGATCCCATTCATTCTCGCTACTTTCCTGATATTATCGAAGGCATCTGATATCTTGCCCCGTGACAACAGCCACCTGGTTGATTCATCTAGAAGCCTGCAGTTGACAAAAGTCTTTCTTTATGACTTAATGACAAGCTGAAATAATTAACGAATCATCGAGTCATGGGTCTATGTTTCCTATGTATTTGTTTGTGTTAAACAACTCTTCGTTTATGGAGGACAATTAAAGATATATATATATAAAGGAACAGTAGTGGTTAACGTTAGTGCACAAGTTTGTTGTGACGAGATGGTAAAATGTGTGGCACAGGCAATCTCACACTATACGACTTGAAAAAACAAAATAGGACCCGAAAGGGACATTCGAATGCCGGCTGATACGGACACTGGCTTACACAGACCACCGGCTGATACGCGGACACTGGATTATATGGATATCTGCTTATATGGACCCGGCTGAGACGGACCTCAATTAAAATATACCATTAAATAAATAAAAATACTAACATACAAATACATACTAATATAACAAAATTAATAGAGACATGACGCAAGTGTAAAACAATTCAGACCACCGCGATTTAAACTGGTGCGTATATATACAGCATTAGTCCAGGCACATTACACGTGAAGTGGTGGGGGGGGGGGGGGGTAGGGATATACATCGGAGAAAGCTGATATTTTAATATATATTATCTAAGTCATAACATCGCGGACGTGTCACGAAAAGTTCCATAAGATCTGATCGAGTTTAGCTTTCTGAGTTACACCATTTTTCAAACTTCAAGTGATTCATTTGCACACTTATGGAAACAATTGGATAATGTGACCATCTTTCGGCCTAAAATATAGAAAAGGCACTAAATATTGTTCAATATACAATACTCCAACCAGAAACACACATTCAAATGGGCTTTGTTTCTTTGTTTGATACTTTTATTCCAATAACCAATTATACATAGTAATACGGAAGGTGAATTAATAACATAATGTGCGTGCGTAATGAATTTCGGAGATATGCGACATGAAATAACATAATGACCCCAACAAATGAAGATTTGTTTAAAGGCAAAGAGTAGTATCGTATTCGATGTCGAAATTCTGGGGCCTCTCAAAATATAGACAGGAGCAATCTGTTCTACAAACTGCACAGACATAACTTATTCACTATAATATGCAGAATGACGACTACGCATATCGTAAGTGGTCAAGCCTTGTAGAAACATAACCCTACCCCAAAACTGATTCCCATCGACCTAGTCACGTTTTGCTCTTATACTGCCTAATCAAAATCGTGGTTCTGCGTGCGATCAATTCGCATTGGAACTGTTCTTGTGTCATTTTATACATTAATATAAACACTATTTCGTATCCAGAAATTAAATGTAAATAATGCAACCATATAGCGCTCTTTATTAAAAGCCGTTTACGGTCGTATAATCGCAAAACGCTCTTTATAAGGTCGTCAAACCTGTTATTAGTTGACTGTGTGCTTTGGTTGCATTAGGTCGATATTTTATCTCATTGTTATCAACTCTTGCGAGGCTTATCTGCTTTGTTGTTATCTGCTTTGCTCTTCGCATGTCGATAATCGCATCCTGTTGACACCTTACGGTGACAACGAAGCAGGGGGCGTTTTTTTCTGGCATTCTTGTTGTATTACTATTTAATTCATGTAGTTCTGACACTTTCACATGAATTAAAACCATTGCATACTAAACCGTTTTGAATAGATTTGGGGGATATTCATTGTATCACTTTCTGGTCAACTGGTTGCTGGCGACTTCTTTCAACGGTCTGCTGGCAGGAATCCTCATTGACGAGTAGTCTGTCCACAATCAATTTATTATAAACTCATTTCTGGCCGTTAGCTGGCGGCAGTCCATGGGTAACCTTTATCGTGGCTTATGTCTAGCCTGGTGGGAATGGCTATAAGCTGGGTTGGGCTGCTGGCTCATGAAAGATTATCCAATGAGTGGTGACATATTTACGGGCTACAGCTTGGTATGTTAGATTTGAGCTTAACAAATGATTTTGATAACATAATTCACAGTACATACCATTTCTATTGGCCGCATAGGACACATAGAATTCCATCTTCCATCCAGTCATGTTAAGCAAGTAAACTTATCATTTTGACAATAACTGGTTCTAAGTAAATTTTTCAAAGAACACTCAAGAATATTTTTGTTTATAGTTCATCATTTTTTATAAACATCTATAAGGTTCACATTTTGTGTTTCTAACATAATCCACCATGAATTATACTCTTAAAATGTTGCATCAATCGGACAGGCTATGGTCTTACAATCTCGTCCAAATACGGATACGATAGGCGAGAATCGCATGCGTTTTGATATGTCGATGCCGTCTGGAGAGTTTGGCGGGACCAGCATCCCGTCTCGATTTGCTCAGTCTACCCTTGATGCTATAAAGTGGTAGCCGCGGGCGCTTATATATAGAGTTGTTTTTATGAGCCATCAGGCCCCCGCGGCAGCGGTCGCTGGCGCGACCTGACTGCCTCGATATCAATTTGAAAAAGGGGGTGACGTTGCTTAACGCGCCTGCGGCGCTTCTAACAGTTTGAATTTTGTGTTTCCCAACAGGTCTTAAACGTGTCTCTTTGTGGTGTCATTCTTTTGGTATGATTTTTTACTAAATAACGGGTATGTTAGAGTTACATTTCTTTGAATTTTACAATCGAAACATATTCGCATGCGATGCTGAGTCACGCGGGACACGGCAAACTAAATCGCGCGCAAATTGGCTTGCGATTTTTCAGCATCCCACCCCATTTGGCATGCGATAGCGTTTGTACTAGGTGAATCGGAATGGTTGCTGTGATTAATAATATAAGTGAACATTATTCTTTATTTGACTCCCATCAAATTTTGGAAAAAAAAACAAAATTGGTTCCCAAAGACATTAATCCCATCAAGCCACTGCAATCTCTATGTCCACACAGACTGCTGTTCAATTAGCAGACTCAGACTCGCCATATAGTAATGCTGAATACAACGCCAACTAGACCAATGTTGCCAACACCATATAACGCCATGCAATCTCGGACTCACCATATATAACTCACGAATATTACGCCAACTAGTCCAATAGTCAGCTCGATATATCGCCAGTCTCGAATCAGATATGCTATTCCCGTTAAAACGAAATAACCCAATGCGAAGACAATGCAAATTGCGAATCCGCATTGCGTCTGTGTGGAATTCCAACTATTTCTGTACCTACAAATAGAGATACATATATCAGTGAAGAAGATCTTCGGTAAGAGACACTCACAAAATATACAAAGATCGCATAATAATTAATGTAAAAGTACAACGGGATAATAATATACCATGGACTGAGTGTCGTGCAGCACCGAAAGCATATAACAAGGCGAAACGTAGATTTCATTAAAATCCATGTGACGAAAACAGAGCAGAACTGCGACATAATGAACAGGAATATAAAATTGTCAATGGAAGAGGAATAACTCTATAAACAATATGTTACTACATTTGGTCAAACGTGTGGACTGAAAGGAGCAGCAAATATAGGCCATCAGTTTGAGAATTTTACCACCTGAGGGGGAATATGAGGTCTGAATTTCCAACACTAGGAAAGCTTCAGTTGAGGCCAGTTCAGATGCTAGGATTTGCGATTTCATTATATAGTTTTCCAAATTTTCTCACACCGGGCCGGACAACCATGGTCAGCCCTGTGTGTCCTGCTTGCTCTCTTGTCCGTAGCCGTGTGCATTTGTCTGGAGTTAGACCACTAGATGTTAGGATTTGTGCAATTTTTCAGGTTAAATTACCTGAATGTTCACCGGGAATATAGAACTATGGTTTATGGATATATAGGATATTAGGCCTGAGCACTGATGTGCAACGGGGGGGGGGGGGGGGGCAAATGGAATTATGCAAAACTTGCGTTTTGGTGTGAGTCTGATTCAAGGGGGTGCAGTTGGAATTTCCCAAGGTGGACACCCCCTCAACGGTTTTCCATCTACCCACGTCTCTGTGTATATTCACTTAATATGTGACGTTATAAAATTATATTTTATCTCACGTGACAAACTAAGTCTGATCCACTATCGCTCGGAAATTCCAGAAATTTATATTAGCATGCATCCTATTCCGGGGTGGTATAATAATGTGAAGGTCATCTCCGCCTCATGGAAAAGTTCAACATTTTTTGTCCGAAATATCTTTGTAATGGGCAAATAAAGTACAATGACATGATCGTAATCAAATTATCTATGTGATTTGTTATTGTTTCCACATGTTTGGTGTGAGGATTTATCCTGTCTTTGAATTCGCTGATCACAACATCGCTTCGAAATGTTTTGTCAATGCCCTATTATCAATATATGTTCGCACAATACTAAATTTTCGAAACGAATCTTAAAAAAAGTATTACATAGTTCACTAGTTAGCATGATCTGATTGTGAACTGTCTGACATTATATATAGTATACTAGAAGGTGACCCGACTTCGTCCGGGCTTTGACCTTGAATTGTCCAGTTTGAAGGTCAAGGTCAAGTGGGGTCACGATTTGACCAGTCCAAAACACTGCCCGGACAAAAGTACCCGACAAACGTGCCCGTTGAAATCCATTCGGTTTACCCGATTTGACCTTGAACTGATCATTTGGAAGGTCAAGATCAGGTCGGGGTCACGATTTGACCCGTTCAAAGCACTCAGTGGACAAAAGTAACCCTATGTATAAAATGTCGTCGAAATCCCATCAAAATTTGCGATTTGACCTTGAATTGACCCGAATTCAAGGCCAAGGTCACGTCGCACGGGCAAATGAATATGCTTATGAGACTCCCCATACGAAAGTATCCCTAGACACTAATTTTCATCGAAATCCCGTGATACTCGGGCGTTTGACATTGAAATGACCCGATTTCAAAGGTCAATGTCACGTCGCACGGGCAAGTTAATAGGCTTATGCCACTCCCCGACCGAAAGTATCCCCACATACCAAGTTTCATCGAAATCCCGTGATATTCGGGCGTTTGACCTTGAAATGACCCGATTTCAAGGTCAAGGTCAAGTCGCACGGACACATTAATATGTCTATGCCAGTCCCCACTCAAAAATACCCACACATACCAAGTTTCATCGAAATCGGCTAGGCCGTTTTCGAGTACATCGCGATCGCACAGACACACACACACACACAGATCTTCCAAAATACATAATAGACTAGCCGATGAGCCCGACGTTGTCCGGGCTATTCAAAAACCAAATTTCAAGTCGATAGCTCTACCCAGCCCGACGTTGTCCGGGCTATTCAAAAACCAAATATCAAGTCGATAGCTATACCCGTTTCCGAGATCTGGTCTGCGCATGCGCGAAGCTGGCGTCGCATGGGGTCGGTGACCCGATAAAATTCGTATCCGGGGCAAGATACATTCACATATCAAATTTCAAGTCGGTAGCTCCACCCGTTTCCGAGATCTCGTCTGCGTATGCGCGAAGCGGGCGCCGCACGGGCTCGTCAACACGACATCGACGACCGCCTGGTCAAACTACACACACGTACCAAGTTTCGTCCCGATCGGTCGAAAATCGTAGATTTGTATCAATGACATACAGACAAACATACAGACAGACAAACAGCCCAGTAAACATGCCAGCTTGTGGCCGGTACCGGCCACATGCCGGTTGCCGAGCCGGCCTGTGCCGGCTGCCAGCGCCGGCGCCATGACATTTTGCACGCCGGCCCGGTGTCGGCCCGGCACGGCAAATGCTGGCAGCCGAAATAAAGGGGTTATGGCTAAATTCATTGAATTGCGATTTTGCCCTTGTTTTTACTGCCCAATATCCTGTCAAATATGCATAATTAGAAATCAAATCGAGTGACAGGCAACATGATAATGGCAACCAGCACCGGCCACTACGGGCATGCCAGTGTTGGCCTTTACTGGCAACCGGCAACATGCCGGCACATATCAAATTTATACATATCATTCCAATTAATATTATAGCCCTATAGTTAATTCTAAAATATAGTGCAAATCAGATGGCACAAATTAATTTTATTGCGAAATCAGCAAGAATCGGCTCATGTTGGCATGCCAGCATCGGCCCATATTGGCATGCCCGCATCGGTCCATATTGGCATGCCAGCATCGGCCCATATTGGCATGCCAGCATCGGCCCATATTGGCATGCCAGCATCGGTCCATATTGGCATGCCAGCATTGGCCCGTATTGGCATGCCAGCATCGGCCCGTATTGGCATGCCAGCATCGGCCCATATTGGCATGCCAGCATCGGCCCATATTGGCATGCCAGCATCGGCCCATATTGGCATGCGAGCATTGGCTGGTATTGGCATGCTAACATCGGCTGGTGTTGGAATGCCAGCATCAGCTAGAATTGGCACGCCACCATTTAAAGACGAGGCTTCAAATCTGAAAGGTTTAAAGACTTTAAATCTGAAAGATTTAAAGATGATGCTTTAAATCGGAAAGATTTAAAGATGAGGCTTTAAATCTAAAAGATTAGCTTTCTGAAATATGGTCAAAGCCAATAAACACTTGAAATAGGACATCTCCTGTGATGCGCATACAATTGAATTGTTAAAAAAAAACAGCAATAAGCAGCCATAAGTTGAGGATGGGCATTTCAACGACAAAACACTTTTTAACTCTGTTTAAAATATCTGGGCGGGCCTAGTTTGTAAACTAATTTCAGATATTCCCTTTCTGAAATCAAATACGAAAAATCTTTCAAATCCGTTGATAATTGTTAGAAATACCCCCCAGACAACTTTTTGGTACAGATGTACATGTATGGACAGACAGATGGACGGAACCGATTTATATATACCGATCCCGATAACAATGAAGCTAAATACGCTAGAAAACCAGGATCAAGTTGTCGCAAAGTTAAGGATGGCAATTTCAATGCCACAAAATTGACAATCAAAGAACCGTAACTATGGTTAAAATCTCCAGTCGGGCCTAGTTTGCAAACTCATTTAATATATTCTCCCTGTGGACCCGTGTAACAAAAATCTTTGAAATTGGTTGTCATTTGTTTGAAATAATCCACAGGCAACGTTTCTAGACAGAACCCATTCCATCAAGAGGGAAAAAGAAACCAGCAATAAGCAGTCACAAAATTTGAGGATGGGCATTTTAATGCTAAAAAGACAAAGGGCTATTACGCTTTTGAAAATGTCAGGCCAACTGTTAACTCATGTACTAAAAATCTTTGATTTCCATTGATAATTGTTTGAAATGACCCCCGGACAACTATTCGGGACAGACAAGACATTCCTAAATCGCTCAACCCCCCCTTCCCCTGAAAAAAATTCAAGTGGGAGATAACGATGCTGGGGCACTGGCAATAGTCTGACTTATCGCTTACCAGCAATCAGTGGGTCTTAATTGATAACCAAACTGAGACAATACCTGCCCATTGCCTCTGTCATCTATGCACATCACGCCAGGCATGAAAATAGTAAATGCATATAAATTAATTAAATTAAACATGAGGCGATGTTGTTTTCATATGAGTAGATAAGATATAATTGATTAAATTCAATGTGAAAGGAGGATACAAGTGGATCTGAATGAAGGGCTTTGAAAGACAGAGATGAATGTATAACTAACATATTTATTAAATTAAAGATTAAGCAACATTAATGAACAATGAAACATTAGCAAGGTATTAATACTCTGCATTGTAACTTAAAACTTCAGGAATAGAAAAACTAGAACAGTATGTATGCATGGCTTTAAAATTAATCAACCAGAAGTGGAACAATATATTATTGTTGAAAAATAATAGGAACTTTCCAGAATTCATGAAATAATAAACTCAAAAAGCTGTATGACATCTTCAAAAGAAACATATAAAAAATTGCTTCAATGGATAACAAATGTTGAAATCCTAGAAATTTGAGGTTTAGTCTGCGAGGACAGTTTTGATAAGGCTCACTTTGTGTTGTACTGAGGTTCACAAGTAAATAGTATAAGATCTTTGAAATATTAGGTCTCTAATTTCACAAAGGTACCATAATAAACCTCTGCCACTCATACATGCTATTATAATATGGAAGTGAGAAGTTCAAGTCATTGGATCTAAACCTTGCTAATATTTAATAGGCAACAATAAAATGATTAACACAAAAACTGGTTAGCACGATTTGATAGCTGTACACTAAGTTGCATTCATCAAAAGAGATCAGACAAAAACTTTGAATATGAAATTAAATATATCATGCATATTCAGTGATGGGAACTTATATCTAAATTGTAATTCACTAGTCAGCCATCTGGCAGGCAAATCCAATTTTGTCAGTTACCTAGGTGAGAATATGTGGCATAACCAGAGGAGGTGAATTTTTTCCAGAAGCGTATGCCAGGGTGGGTGGGTGGTTTGGTTGATGGACCATTTTTTTTCTTCGGTAACTCAAAAACATTTCTGCAAGATTTTTATACTGTTTTTGCAACGAGTTTGGCTTATAACACCTTAGAATAAGAGAAATAATGTAATTCTAACTGCTAAACTGACTTCAGGCAGTTATCGTGTTGTATTTTGTTGCAAATTTTGAAAATCCAAGACCGCCACTGGCAGCCATTTTTTTTTGGCCGTATGACCCCCAAAATGACTTGTTCCTATTTACATGTCAATATAAACATCCATGACAAGTAGTATGCACAAAAATTCATATACAGCTGTTTACAGTGAATTTCCCATGCAAATCTCTGTTTTAGTGTTAAAAGAGGGTAGGTGTCCAAAAATGGTCGTAAAACATGCCGAAAAAGGGAAAATCTTTTAGACGCAGGGGGTGGGTGGGCACAATTTTTAAGAGTCAAAGAACAAAATTAGCATACAAGCCTGAATTTTTTTCCGACACCCCCCCCCCCCCCCACCACCACTAACATAAAAAGACAAAAATATGGAAGCGGGGGTGGGTCAACCCCAACAAGGGTCAAACGGAAAAAATCAGCACATGTGCCTGAAATATTGCCCCTGGCATAACATCATTTTACGCTACTTACAGCCCTGTTCACAGATGAAAAATATTAATCCCATAAGGCAAATTCCACCGGCAGTTCCGAGGGAACTACATGTAAAAAGCAGGAAACTTATATTGAATCGCACATCGGCTTGATTCCATTATTAAGGGTGGGAAACTTTCAAAGGACATGTCAGTAGTTTAATACCTTGGGGCAACTTGCACAAAACTAACATTTGTTAATATAAATTATTCATGTCCCATGTTAAATTAGTGGGATATGAATTTGAATTCCTTTGGATTGCTTGTTTTATTTCTATTTTAACAATATATAACTTAATTCCATCAATGAAACCTATTCTATAATAATGAAATGCAATAGGTGTCTCTGACTGATAATGAAAATTATTTAGTTTAATTCACGCCAATAAATACTTCGTAGGCCTTAGGCCATAACAAATTGAATGCATTTTTCCCGTAACCCGACCGACGGCACAAGTTTATTGGGTTTTTTTTTAAATCAATCCATAAACCGACCGCATTAACCAAACTGTGTACGCGTGGTTCCATCTTATCTGATTCAACTCGAGAGATAAATGATATCTTTGAAATATTTATATATTTTTCGGAAAGCCACATAATCACTCTTCAAACGGAAAGTCAAATTACGACGGGACGCTTTACCGGAAGATCAAGAGTTATCATCCCTCTACACTGACTGGAAGCATGTGTTTGTATTGATATGGAGTATTTATAACATGGATGTTCTCAGAAATTCGAACGCGGGAACAAGTTCTTTTCAATGATGGCAGTCGCACATGGGTCGATTCCCATGTGCATAATTCATGACTGCTGTGGGAAAAAACCCCGCATTTTAAAGATAATAGAAATCAAAACAATTAACAATGTAATAGCTGATGCTCACAGAGCCGACACCAGGTCCAAGATGAAGGGCAGCCGTTGGGGCCATTGATACCTGTGCCCATTGTGCAGGTCCCAATGGGGACGTAAAAACATCTCTGAAAAACCATTACAGGACAGTTTTCCCCTATTTGTATTAATTGTTTCCATGCCTTGCAAGGCAGTGCCCGTTTCAGGTTCATTAAAGTAATGTCTACTGTTATCTAGCTGTTCTATATGTTTCCCCTCAATTTGTTGGTTGCTCTGGGTCATTGTGTTTGATGGTGGTTAGTCATGGCTCACAGAGACCATACAAAAATAAAATGAAAAGCCTACCGCCCACCCCTATTTTTATGGGGGCTCGTTTAATATGGGAAACATGCATTCAATTTGTTTTGGCCTTATAGAAGCTGCTGTTAGCTGCACATCCCATGTATTGATTAAAGTATGTTTTTTTTTTAAAGTTTTTGGATCAAGTAATAAATAGTATCGATAACTTGTCCCCAGTTAAAAGCGAAATGTATAAAACTCCAGTTAACTATGTCTGGACTCGTTTGTAAATTTCGTTATAAACTGGGGACTCATAGTAGATTCTGTATATTTGGAGTGGGGCACAATTTTCATGAGAGTGATATTGATTATTTGAAATGTCTTTTGCATGATTTTTTGGTCGGTGAATTAAAATTGGGATAAACAAGCTATATGGTATGATTTTGGGACATAGATCATTATATATAATCCAATTAAAATATCTGTTTTACCAAGGTCGCCAGTAAAACTATATTATCCGTCATCAAAACCCACTCATCAACGTCACACCAGACAGCTTGTTTATTCCCTAATTCAAGTACCACTAATTTCGTGTCGGAATCTTCAGTTCGAGTCTGATTCTTGTTGTGCCATCTCCTGGAAAAATCAAAACAATAATTTTAAGACACATAATCATGCACGCATTCAATTGTCACAATTTATGGTTGAAAATGATAATTTTAGTGAAAAAATATATTATTCACAGGATACATCACTGCCATATTAAAACTGATAACAGAAGGATATTCAAGAAAATTATCTTTAAATTTCAAGTTGGGGGCAATTTCGCTAAGATAAACATTTTCCATAGATATAACAGTCACGGTTGGCATGTTTGATATTTTCACTCCGTTGATGACTGATATCCAGTTCGAATTGAGATCTGATGGTATATACTATGTACACTCCAAATTACCATCGAACAGGGAGTATCACCAATTCTATTTCCATCAATATGGAAATCCCAAGCTCTGATTGGCTCGCGTAAAAAATCAAGCACTACCAAATATAGATACTGATGAGTTAAGTCAGAGTTAATAATGTCGGGAAATAACCTAACAACATGCGTATGGGTGTTAATATTCTATATCTATAACATTGTTTCTATTACCGGAACTTTGTCCAATATTTCAGTATGTCAACTTGTGAGTCATAATCAATTCTTATTATACTTAGTGAAGCGTTTGTTCTGACATGCCAATCAGTTATCGACAGTGTTTTTTTGATGAAAAGGATAAAATCAGTTTGGAATCATACCGGTATTGGATGTCGGTCAGTGTAAATTGTATGACTATGTCACAAAATGTGTTGCAGATGCTTAAAGGTACTCAATCCAATTCGATGGTCTCCATGTAATCAGATTCCAACAATTGCCCAAAAATGCTAACCACAGTCAACTATAGTATAAAATTGACCGAAACATGTTATTTATCAACATGTTCAACAAAATTCGGCCTTATTATTAACACAATGTCTCTTGATTTTAGAGTTTCTAATCTTATCCGCAATTTGGTCCGAGACCCAAGGCTTGAAATAGTGTGTCTGTCGTTTGCAGAATGAGGTTCCCAGAGGGTGAATTTAGTGATGCTACCCCGCATAATGGGCTAGCATCACCACATTCACCCTCTGTGAACCTCATTCTGCTTACAACTGAGAAGAATGAGAGACACACTATTTCAAGGCTTGCCGAGACCATCGGCTTGTTAACTTTTTACTGGGCCACTAATAAGTCTTCATGGTGAAAAAAATATAGATTTAAAAAAATCAATATCTAATAACTAATAAGGATTGATCAGTGGGCTCCTTGACTCGAATCAAATATTGTTTACCCCCGAATCCAAATAAGTAGCAATAGAAGGGCGCTTAATCAGATTATGCATCTTTAAGATGTGAATATTATTTGGATAAGATATATGTATACTAGGTATAACTATAGCATCCAGTATTTGATGGAATAAAGAAGCATGGTTACATTACTGTGAGTTTACTTGAACTAATTTGATAAAATTGGATCAGAAACATCTTCATAGGAAACTATATACAGGTGAGCCTACATAACTGATAAAAATAATCAAACTGGTAAAGGATGTGCCAAAAGTAAGGAATGGGCGCAAAAAAGAACTCATGTGTTGTATCGACAGAGCATAAACTAATACTCTGAAGAATGCACTAAAGATGTTTGTGAACAACTGTCTTCTGAATATGCAAAAACTAATAATAACGCGTACAACTTTCATTGATTCAAGAAAAAAGCAGTTTTACTATGATTTCTTGAAGCAGTATTTGAGAAACCTTAAGTGGGCATGTTTATTTGTGGGTGTACGGTCAGCACCATGTGCGATCAAATCAGCTGAATCTAAGAACTAGATACCATAAAGGTGAACATTAGTGATTCTAGTCAAATTACGCAGAACTAGACAGGTAAATCAAGAATGTATTGTTCGAATATAAAATTTTGAAACCAGATTAAAGGTACATAATCCAATCTGATGGTCCCCATATCATCAGATTCCTACAACATTTCTTCAAAAGACACTTTAGTTAGCAGAATAGATTAATTACAAAGAAATAATGCTAACCACTGTCAACAATAGCATACAATTTCCCCAAAACATTTTGTTCAACACAATTTGGAATTGAGAGTATGTTGGTCAGTTTATCAATTATTTGCTGGTCCGTCCATACTCTAGGTAGTGAAAAATAACATAATTCAAAACATTATATCTGATAACTCTGAGCTTTGACAGGTGGGTTCCTCGACTCGAATCAAATATTGTTTACCCCGGAAGTCAAAGAAATGGTAATTTTGAGCGTTAATTTAATTAGGATTATGTATCTTTAAATGAAACTATGAATTTAAGGCATATGGGAGTAGGACGTCAGCCGTCAGATGTAATACATACCTGGTGAGCTTTCTTTTCATTTGCTCTTCTGCTTCGCCCACCAAGCCTGTCTGCAGCTCCTCTTAGCCACCGCCCTCCAAAATCGATAAAATATTTCACTGTCATCGTATGTATTGCTTCTCTGTTTAGCACTGCCTGAAGTTATTAAAATTAAGAATAAAACATATATTAAATATATATTCAGGGATCCAGTTAATATCTTGTGGAATCAGTTTTGATATCTTATTTGATATTGAATTTCGTTTTATGATTTACTGGGACATAAGACTATTAAAGTTACCATTTCAATATAAACAAAATAACAGTTCAAATTTCACATACAGGTAAGGGTTTTAACAAATGGTCAGTGGAATAAAGCCATCTGTGGTACAAAATTAAATGGTTTGTTACTGTTACAACTAAAGATCTGTTACCCTTAAAGGTACCGTACTCAATCCGATCAGAGGGTCCCCATCTCAACAGATTTCAACAACAACAATCCGATCAGAGGGTCCTATATTACTATTTCTTTGGCTTTGGGGGTAAAAAATATTTGATTCGAGTCGAGGAACCAATCAAACAAAGCCCTATATTACTATTTCTTTGGCTTTGGGGGTAAAAAATATTTGATTCTAGTCGAGGAACCCATCAAACAAAGCTCAGAGTTATTAGATATTGATTTTTGAAATTTGTTATTTTGTCGAGATGAGTACTAATAATTGCCCTTAACGTCGTAATCTGCTCGAGATGTGTACACCAAAACACTATTCAAACAGGCAAGGATGGATAACTCTAAAATCAAGTGGTAATAATAACACAGTTTTGACTGTCCTGGGCCAGAAAGAATAGAAATAACGAAACTTCAAATATCGATATCTGATCACCCTGAGCGTTGATTGGTAGGTTCCTCGACTCGAATCAATTATTTTTTACCCCCAAAGCCAAAGATATAGTAATATAGGACCCTCTGATCAGCTTGAGTACCGTTAATGAATTTTTCACACTCCATAACAGATATATATACATTAGTACATTACTGGGAGGTTCAATGCAATTCAGAAAGCTTCCAGAATTTGGTAAGACTAACAATATATGTAGTACCATATTTTTTAAAATTATTGTGGTCTCAATTATAAATACATGGAATCAAAACAAGGTCGAAAGAAGTCAACATGGCTATTTTTACATTTTAACTATGATTAGTCAAGATTTTAATTTTGAGCATCAATTAATAGTTTATTAAGGGATGAACTGATAGGAATGGTTAATGGCCCTAGGGCTGTTATTCATTCCTGGAGGGCAGATAATAAACCATCACACCTGACAAAATCATGTTATTACTAGTATTACCACTCCGTCCTCACATTATCGGTGGCTTAACCAGAAAAGGGGGGCTGTTTGAAAACATAGGTTCATTAATGCCCGCTTCCGATCAACACAGCCTCAAAATTATGGAATCTTACTGTGCAGATAAAATACAGTTAATCCAGTAGAGAATGCCCTCTAAATTGATAATAAAATAACAATAATAAGATTTGAGGACATTATTAGCAGTCTGACGGAACTTATTAACAGCTGCACATCCTTTTAGAAGCCAGCAACAAAGTAGAGGAACCCTATTGCCCAACAAAATGTTACATATTATTACCACTTCTGTACTGCGAGTGACACAGCCAAATAATAATCATGTTTAATACATGATACTTGTTCCTGAAACATTCCTCAAATATTCTAAAATTAAGTTTGATCCTTACATTTTGGGGAGATAATTACAGTTAAGTTTTAAGATTGTAACATCATTGACATCAAGTGAATGGCAGTTATTTCATTACTGGCTGGGTATTAAAATATTGTATCATACCAGTTAATGGATGCCTTGACCACATCAGCTTGGGATATCGGTTTGGTTAATACTGTTTTTAGTCTCTTCTATGACAGACTTTCAGTGAACAGATGTACTATGTATATTGACACATGTTCACAAGCACCCAGGAATGCTACGAATCATTTAACATGTTGGTGATTAATCTGTCTTCAAAATGATAATTAAATATACCTACCATGATAAAAAGATAATGCGATTATACGAGCGTTTAATATATTGAAAACAGATATCTTCTGATAGCATGACAAATCAAAATTTTCTGGAAAATACATTGTTGTTTACAAATTTTATTACTTTGACATTCAACGCACCTCTAATATATGCATGTTTGATATCATCATGGTTGGGAGAGACTCTTCATATACGCAAAGCGTCCATTTGATCTAATACAATGACATTCATGCATAAAAAGTCCAACCTTCAATGCTGGGCATAAAGTATATTATAGAAGGTTAACAGGACAAGACACATTCCAAAACAGAATCAATCCAACCGATGTCCAAAACAGAATCAACCCAACCGATATCCCAAGCTGGTGTGGACAGAGAATCTACTGTAAAGTGATAATAATGAGGATTAAACAGAAGGTCAATAATTCAATGATATAGATGTTAGATACTAACTCAACATGCACTGTATGATCTTTGGAAAAATTTTGAACGCCTTCTTTTTTGATGCCCCATTGCCAGACCAATTTAACATCAATCCCAGATTATTGTGTAATGCTTTTGCCATTATGTTGTAGACAATCCAGCGGTCATCTGTCCCGCCGTTCGCATTCAACTGAGATGCCTGGAAAAAATAGTTTGTGAATACCATTAATACCCTCTTCAGTGGTGGAATTAAAGAAATATAATATATATCGCTTAATCATAGCTGATTTTAATTTTAACATTTGACCTTTGATCAAACATTTATGCAGGAAAGAAATGTTACCATCAAATTAAACTGCTTTTTATATTTTTGTGAGGTTAATAAATTTACTTCTAAATGTGGCTATTTTATCCAAGAAAGGACAGAGATGAATCAGAATTTTTTTCATAAAAGAGATATTTGAAAGCTATTAGTGGCATCATCTTGTTCACATGCAATAGTGCTCTGACATCTTGTTTCCAAACATTGTTTCTGTGACATACCGGTAGATATCTATATAGTAGACTAAACTATTCACACATGATATTTCAATTCTTGGTGAACATTTACCCAGACTATTTCTAACAGATACACTAGTATAAATTGCAAGAAACCCCATTCAGTACATTAAGGTTGTATTATGTCAGTGTCATACAATTGCATACCGACCACAAGTGAAAAAAGTGAATCAACGCATTCGATACACCTAACACACTAGCGCTATGTACTGCGTCTGTCACGTGCCTAATTTTGTAACTATAAAAGCACATAAATTTAATAACAAAGATTCTAAAGATGCATCCAGGGTTTTAAATATTTCTTTTTATTCAATAGCAGGTTCCTAACTGGAAAATAATGAGATTTTAATTTTCAACAGATCAATTAGCCCTCCAAATGCTCATTGTTTCTTCATGTGTGTATGCATGCATTCATCTGACAATGGTTTCTGGATGATAGCTTTAATTTGGGTTAGGCCTAAACAAAAAAGACGTTTGTTTCCGCCAACCCGACCGACCCTTTTTTAAACCCCCGACCCTAAACTTTTTATTGCCATTGCAACAACAAAATTGGACCCAAAAAAAATATATATATATATTTTATTTAAATTTTTTTTTTTAAATTTAGGTCCTAATTCATATCATAACAAGATCAAAACATTTACATATATTGACATAAGAAATTTTAGTTTACAAAAAGATATAAGTTTAACAGTTGGAATCATACTGTAAAGTATGTTTGGCTTTATCTAGCTTTCATCTGTGAAAACATCAAATAGTTTCAGTTCAGGTGTGTTATGATTCAGCCTTCAGACTTCAGTATTTCAATCAAATGCAGTACAGGAACATTAACAATTTGATCGAATCAACCTGGTTATCAGGTGGGATCTCATAATACCAAATGAAGAATTAACATAGAGATTAGTACTATAAATAGTAAATACTAACTAAATAGACATTGTTACTGTACTACATGTAGTCTATACTACATGTAGTATATTATGTATGTGACTGTGTCTCACTTGAATTTTATAAAATAGCCTATTATATGAATTACTAGAGTGATAATGGTAAGTCTCATTTCAAGCAGGATAAGCATAATCCATTGAACCAAAAGATATCTGACAATAAGCTATAAATATTTCCAATCCATACATATATAAAAATTTCCCAAGTTATGCTTGAGAAACTTGTTCAAATTGACCTCTCAGGAAAACAGCTGAGTTCAATAAATTGTTTTCATAGTATATAAGGTATATATATACCGGTATATAAAGTTTTATCAACTTCTATTGTAAACATTACCAAATTGCAAGAACATATTTTTTGACGTTCAAATGGTTTGTTGACATTCAAATTATACATGTTCGGGTAAATTTCAGGAATTTTAGAGGCGATTTTATTTATTTTTTCTATATTTGTACAATAATGTAACTCATCACTTAGTTGGGAACTTACTAATCAACATGTCTATAGCCGTTCCTGTAACAGCGGCAGTTGGTTCTATTGTTGGTTGAATCTGTCGTGATGTTCGCTCTATGGTCGGGAGAGTCACAGATTTGACGAATGGATCTTGTTCGTCATCTCCATCACTGTCAGTTATGATAGGTCTGGGAATAGAATACACCAACCATTTAATATGAATATCAGTACACTGTGCTGCTCTTTAGTTAGGTGATCAAAACTGTTTGAATGATGCCGAGGTCAATAAACAGTTTGAACTACCTTTCTACGAGCAATGTCACATTGCGATCATACAAAATACAACTTTGTACACGATGTTTGGGTTCCAAAAAAAAAAACCACAGCCATATTCATGGCATGGCACAGAAAGGGCATTCCGTTTTAGTCTATTACCGATATCGAGGAAATTAAAGATGGCTTATCTCTTTGTAAACATTTGTTATATAGTTACCGGGATAAAAAATATTAGATATGAATAGGTGACCCCTGTCTGGAAATGCT
Source organism: Siphonodentalium dalli (assembly GCA_032622095.1). NCBI lineage: Eukaryota > Metazoa > Mollusca > Scaphopoda > Gadilida > Siphonodentaliidae > Siphonodentalium > Siphonodentalium dalli. Next base: position 70,590,807 of record CP136068.1, read on the forward strand.
TCTATCGATTAATATTGATTATATTTTGTATATTTTCTGGTATCAAAATGTGTGGTTGTTAAGCTAACGAGCAACATCGGTTACTGTTAACAGAGACCAGAAATTTTATTGTGCAATTTTGTCACAAATATATGTCTATTAGACACATTATCGCTTATAACTATGGAATAAAACAATACAATCAATATGGGACATTTGACATATGGAACACCCTAATGTTATCATCGCCATATGGTATTTCCTGAATGGTCTGTTCATGAAAACATTTAAATATAAAGTCTGTGATGCATGTTTTAATTTCTATGAATGCCACCATGTCATGCGACTGAATACAATTGACCTCTGATATCAAAAGTTCAAAACAAAATATTAAAGTAGCCAAGGCAGCCCTGTAAGTCGTAAATCTGACTTTGTTATGCTAGAAGATTGTTTTGGATAGTATTCAATAGCACGGTTTGGTGAAATTAATGAACCAACTCACAGTCGCTGCTTTTTTTAGCAGCCCCATCATCAGTGGTAGACCCAACATCTGACTGGATCTCAGATAGCTTCCACTTTTGTTGAATTTTTTTGTAGCTCGCTGAAATATGAATAAACTTAGTTTATTAACAATGTTAGACATTAATATACAAGAGCGCTATCATATTGTGCATACCATATTTGAGTGTATCAGTAGGTCGGTACAGATTTTCCAGGGTATTATGGTCCATTATTAAATTGAACCATGCATATTGTCAATGATGCAAGGTTATTAGCAAGTGTTCAACATTTCGAACGTGCACATATTAAGTGTCTCATTCAGCAGTGATACTGTGTATACATTGTCATACGGTATAACAGCAATTTAAGATCGGCCTTGTTGACTTATACAATTAGTTATAACATTATTTCCTTGTTCAATAGCATTACCAACATATGGGGACTGTTTACTCACTTGATCGACTCAATACTCTCGCTTTGTGATTTGTCCATGATGATTGTGGTTTCGCAGTGCTGATTCACCATTCTTTGAGGGCCAGTAACACTCGCCTGACCTGTCGTCTTGTTCGATATACCACATCGACGATATCACAGAACAGTCCTTCTTCCCATTCTTTTGCTCCATCTCAACGAGAAGGAATTCCATGACTAAAAGAGAAATGTAATATATGTATTCATTAGAATACAACAATCAGGGTGGATTTTGAAAGAGGCGCATACTGGTATACCGGTAGAAAAATTCTAACTCGCGAAAATTATGGATGGGTACGGATACCAACATTTACCGGTACAGCAATGCCCTAATTAATCGACTGCTTAATGACAGCAGAATTATGGGTAACTTTTCAGGATTTAGTCGAAAAGATGGCTTGTTGCCATTCACCGGAAACAAGCCATATTTCTGACTAAATCCTGAAAAGTTACCCATAATTCTGCTGTCGTTAAGCAGTCGATTAATTAGGGCATTACTGTACATGGACATTAATGTAGAAACTGATCAGTACATGTACTTTGTAAGAATTCTGAGCTCCACCACTGGTGACAATTAATGGAAAATTTAGTTATGAGCAATAACTAATTTAACATACATGTACAATGTACCTTTGTATTTCACCAGATTCAAATTGTTGAACTACAGAAACAAGCATAAATAAAAGGTCGCAGACCACATGTCCCCCGACTCGAGTGGTAAACTTCATGATTGGATTTGTTTGTAGGATACTATTTGCAACAATGTTATACAGTATATAGATGTTGCAAACCACCGCAAAATTTCTTGGACAAAACAACCCGATGAACAAATGCATGCAAACACGAAAAAAATGATATTTTTGTATTAGCTATATAGATGTTGCAAATCACCAACATGTTAGGAACAATATCCCAGAGTTTCAAATCTCTACATTTAAAACTGTAGGAGGAGTTGATTACACCATGAAGGTACCCAATCTCATCCAAAAGGCAAAAATGTTCAAAATTTTCTAAGTCGAAAACCCCCCAAAAATATGGAAAAAATGATATTTTTGATTAGCTATATAGATGTTGCAAATCACCAACATGTTAGGAACAATATCCCAGAGTTTCAAATCTCTACATTTAAAACTGTAGGAGGAGTTGATTACACCATGAAGGTACCCAATCTCATCCAAAAGGCAAAAATGTTCCAAATTTTCTAAGTCGAAAACCCCCCCAAAAATATGGAAAAAATTATATTTTTGATTAGCTTTATAGATGTTGCAAATCACCAACATGTTAGGAACAATATCCCAGAGTTTCAAATCTCTACGTTTAAAACTGTAGGAGGAGTTGATTACACCATGAAGGTACCCAATCTCGGACGCACGGACGCACGGACGTGACGGACGCACGGACGCACGGACGGACGGACGGACGAGGGTCATTTCTATAGTCCTCCGACGGAAACGTCGGGGGACAAATATACCGGTATTACTCATTGTTATAACGAAATTATTCCATCATTACTCATGTTCAAGCCATATTCAATGAATCAATGGATGTGGTCAGTCGGTTTTTGAACTGAGAATATTATCTGACTAAAACCCACTCATTGAATTGTTGTTGGAGCCACAGTTACTATCAATTGTGTCTGGCCCACAGCTCTGCCTTGATTACCTGAGTACACGCCCACAGTTCAGCACAGACAGTTTGTGATGTCCGTGTTGTCCACGCCGAAAAGCAACACATTTCAATTATTATTTATATCGAATTAGGACTCGCCAGTTGAGGGACGTTTCTTCCGAAGTTTGTCGTTGCGCTATGGATTCGGACAGTGTACATTGTATGTGAGCAATATATTACTATATTTCTTGATTTAAAGATGCCCCATCTAATTCGACATCAAATACGTTGACATTCCATAATAATTTATCAGGCAATAAAACATGAAAAATAATGGTAATGATGTAAAAACGCTCTTTATAAAATGTGATTTTTCGAATATTCTGGCGCCAAACAACACGATACCTGGTAAAACTGTCTTATTATTAATAAGTCGAAAGCACACAAGAATCTTGCATAAATGGGTTTACTGATTATTTCTCATTGTTGTCTTGTGTAGAATATGCATGAATAGAAGTATTATAGTTTTCAATCGTATGGGGTATTTTGAATTTTCAATTATTATCAGAAGCAAACCTACATGTACATGATGTACTTGCTTGAATTTTAAGTATCATCCTATGGTTTATACACATGGGCGTGGCTAGACGTGACTCAGAACAACATGACAATTTAGTTTCGCACACCCACCCCCTTCATGATGTTTCAAAAGGTATCATAACATTTCCAGTTATTGGACAATTCTTACATGACATGGGCCACCCCCGTTGTTAGCAATTTCCCATCGTATATGCATGATTTCCAAATATTCACTCACCACGATAACCTTACATGTACCTTTAAGTGTCACCCACAGAAGTTAACAAATGGTTAGTGCGCAAATGTTCATGTCTAACTCCATGAAAACTCATGTCTCGATTTGTTTTGTTTTTTAAATTCAGTTAATAATGGAATGTGGTATGCTAGCATTAACCATGGGATTTTCGCAGTGAGTAAATGTGCACACAATTTTTATTTCAAACACCAAAACCTCGTTTTAACTGGATCGCTGATGTTCAACAACGACACTTTCAATGCATTTTGCATATTTATATGAACAGCACTGTAACATTGACAGTCATTTTATCGCCAAATATTGCTTGAATCTCGGTTCTGTTGACCATTTACCCCTTGATATTGTATCGATTGTAAAACGACTCGTGCTTCAAGAAAAGTAAAAAAAAAACAACGCATGATCGCGTTATCCATGTCTAATCGACAATCAACACAAGAACAAAACCAATCCATTGTTCAACATTTTCTCTTGGTGATAATGATTTTACAGACCAATGCGAACACCTTACGTACCTATAATGTTCTCCCTAAAATGTTCAAGTTCGGCACACGTGTTAGATCATGCCATGAATCTTTACTCTGGCTATATACCCCCGTTTATATCATTTTCCATATGTTCAAACCCTGGGAACCTTTTCTATTATCTTCTGATGGGGTTCAAGATTGAACAAACCATGCAGGGAATATATTTCTGTGTTAATACTTGTTCCTTGAATATAAATATCCAGCTCGAGGTTGCAAGATTTGTGTAGCTTTGTGAGCCAACATCAATGAAATTCCAAGCGACGCATAGTACAACCAATTAATTCAAGTCCCCCAAACCATGCAAACTCAAGTTAGGACATTTACCTGCTATAAAATACAATGTTATTACGGAACAGTTATAACCGAGCATTATATGTTAACTGCATTTTTTTTTCAATGTTATAAAACTTCCCTGTCAGAGCAACAGAAAGTTACCATGTTTTGAACTAGTGGAGTATGATATCTTGGCGAAGCCAGAGTAGATATGCATGACATGTCTATACACATGGATATACGCTATTCTGTTTCAATTTGATACTGGAAATGTTATATTTGTTCTATGCTTCACCATTGTATTAAAAATAACCATGTGAGCACTTTCTCGTTCAATAAGTAACGTACCGGTACATGTATAGTTAAAATCTGTGTTAAACGGTTTTGTGTTTATTTGACCGACTTAGGGACGTATTTAGATGTTATCTATATGTGTTTTAGCCTGTCTGCGGACTTTTCTAAAGAGTTAGCCCAAATAGCTGTTGGTGTTTTTGTATCAAAGTTTGAAGAAATTTTATTTTATTTTTTGGCTTGGCAATATAAAATCAAAATCGCTAAATATTTGTGAGTTTTAATTAGCTAAGCAATCCGATTAAGCACCCCTAAATTACTATTTCTGTGACTTCAGGGGTAAAAAAAATAATTGATTCGAGTCGAGGAACCCACCCATCAAAGCTCAGAGTTATTAGATATTAATTTTTGAAGTTTGCAATTATGCGTAGTAATAATTGCCCTAAGTTTGTAATTTTCTCGAGATGTATAATTTTCACAGAAACACTTATTCAAACAGGCGAAGCTGGATAACTCTAAAATCAAGTGTATTAATAACGCAATTTTTACTGAGACCATAATTTTGACGGCGTGTTTCTGGGCCAGAAACAATAGAAATACCATAACAAAAAAAATCTGATCACTATGAGCGTTGAAAAATAATGCCCACGGACTGTTGGCGTTAAAAAAAATGTTCATGCGATCAAAACGTTTTCAAAGAGCGTTCTGCCAGATAAGAGCCCTGTCCGGACAAAGGGATAACACGCCGGTGGGTTTTAACTTCCAATAATTCCATATGTTGGGTGGTTTGATTTTTTGTTACCTACATGTACATGTACATCTCACGGGTTTTTGTATTTAATTTTGTTGTATTTATTTGAGTCATGTACATGTATGTTACAGTAATGCCCAAAGTAATTGACCACTTAACCACAGCAGAAATATGGGTAATTTTTCAGGATTTAGTATGGCTTGTTGCCGAGAGCTTTCCGATGAAGTGGTCAATTACTTTGAACATGACTACTAGTATGTGTCTAGCACTGTACCGGCAGGTTAGCCGGTATGGGAAATGAAAACATTGAGCTACAATATTTAGCTGAATTCAGCTACATGTATCCTACAGGGTAGCACAATTTAGCTACCGGTATGTGTTATACTCCTGATCCATTAAGTTTTATGCATGACAAAATTGGGAAAATGCAAATAAAAATGCTTTACTTAATTCATATAATGGGCCATAGCAGTACACGTACTTCCTTCTGCGAGAAAAATGCTCATATTGTAGATATATGATTCTGAATCGTAATGCTACTGGTACATGTACCTCTGAACATTATCATCAACCGATCAAATTCATTTCAATTCCACTTCCAGTTTGAAAATAATGTTGATTAAGTGATTTTAGGCAATTTCAAATTAGAAAACAGATTGCAGTCTGTTCTTTCAATGCAACACTTAATGCGAAATATCATTAGTTACTGCAGACCGCATGTGAAGCTTCACAGAAACACTTTCGGTACAACAAATTAAAACTGGACTCCCATCAGGAGAGGAAGCACGAGCAGTCAATACATTCATATTCTATTGTATAATCATTTACTGTTTTGTCGATATGGTTATGCGAATGGAAATCCTACCGGGTACTTATAAACACATAGCGGAGCAAATCAAAATGTTTCATTTAATCTTGGGGACAAGATCAAAGATGGCGTGGCGAAGCTGACAAGGCAAGGTTTACCAAATGAAAATTAAAAACTAAAAACTATTTTCTCTTCCGAATGGGTAAATCCTTAAGTAAATGTGTCACTTAAAATACTGGTATATAAGACTGTGGTGAATAGAGTGCAAGTTATTTTTGTCAAGATCAATGTTATTTTGATCCAGTAAAATTATATTTGCATCGCGATATTTCGTGTTAGGTGTTGAGCTGAAGGAAAAGACTGAAATTTAGCTCAATTTAGCTACTTGAGCTTAAATGATTTATTTAATATAATTTGGCACTAGATGATGCCACAAACCTCTACCAGTCTATTGTCTAACACCCGTAGAGATCATATTCCACTAGTATAATTTACAAAACCCAGGAAGTGGAAAAAAATAACAGACAATGTATTTCTTTGTTAATAAATGATTTATTTACCGGTATGTGAAGTTCCCATCTCGAGATTACATTATTTGCGTGACTTTTGACACCCGATTCCATGATATGAATATTTGTGTTATTCCCTGTCACCAGATTATACAGACTATATCGGTAAACGGCCAACACGGAAACCATTCTGATTGGTCGATCGCCAAGCTGTGGTTTCGATCCCCAAAAATGGGTCATTCTCTCCCTGCGTATTTTACTAAACTGCCTCTGGAGATCTGAACAATTTAATTTAATCTAACATTAAGTTAGTAAAGTGTATCAAAATATCTCTAAATACTGAATTCAGCATCAGGGAAAGGTCGAGGACAGTTTTGATGTTTGTGTCTAATGGCTGGATGCCCAAGCTCCAGAAGCCCAAATGTCTAGTAAATTTAGTTCAACTGTCAGGCTATCGGACATAATTATTATGACATCTGAAAGTATATGGGGATATATTCCATCGGTCGTTTAGATATAGTCGCGGATTATGTTTTTTTAATATCCCGGCCCGAGGTGTTTCAGCATAAACTTATGGTGTATAAAGTACCAACATGTAATGTAATATGCACTGGTAATTTTCCTATTGAATGTTTGAGTTAATAAAAGCAGCCCCGTAAATTCACCAAATATTAAATAAGCCGAGGAACCCACCCATCAAAGCTCAAGCTTGATTAGATATCAAATACACCAAATTGCCTGATGTTACGCCTGAAAATGTGAATTAAGATCGTGGAGTGATTTAACAGTGAATTAAACAAAAACAGCGACAACCAAAACATTGGATTGTGCAATAAGTATGCGTGATTGTTACACATGGTGAGCTTGGCCAGTTTTATAAACCGGTTGCGGAAGTTATAGTTATACTTTTGCTGATTGACCAATCAGAATCGCTTCCACATTGGCCGCTTACGATCTAATCTGTAGAATCTGGTGACAAGGTATAAAATAAATACATGTATTTATTGCAAAATCGGGTGTCACGAAAATAATTCAATCTCTATCCGGGAACTAGTGAATAAACCATTAAAGTGATGTTAAACACTCTGGTAGGGTGATCCAATAGAAATGGAAAATAATTTTACTCCAAGTAGTTATTTTTTACAAATCTTTAATCCAAACTGCCCACACACACTGTCATTATTATATACCGTATACATTAAATTCAGTGACTCTTGATGTCAAAATCGTTTGTTTCTTTGTCGCTGATAGTTGTGTCCAGAATCGAGAAGTAAATATTTACAATTCAGCGTATTGCAGATGATGTTTTCTATGGAGTGGTATGGTCGATATGCTGGATTTTTTCAGAGATGTAGTAGAATGCTACACTTGTCAAGTTGACATACTGGTTAATAATAATAGTTTAGCGCAACAACTGCATAATATGTCTTTAAGCAACAGGTACCGGTATTAACAAAGAAATACATTCCCCATGTTATGTTTCAACTTTATAAGAATCCCTATCAAACTTAAAACAGTTCACGGGTTTTATACTGGTGGAATATGATCTCTACAAACGTCGACAGAGTAGAGATTCATCAATTTCATCAGGTCTGGCAAATGTGAGAATAGCTACAATAGCTGTATTCAGCTAACCTAGCTGTATTCAGCTATATATTATACTCTCAAACCGGCTGTTTTTCGATAATAAACTAGCAGCGCTAATTTTCACATAACAATTAGGCTACCATATTCTCCGGCCAACCTCAACCAAACCAAAACCGTTACTTGTTGCCTTTTGTCGACACAGCAATTCTGATTTTTTGTGAAAACGTACTACGGCGGTAGATGTCAGTAAAAATTAGTGGGTGAAGTTAAGTCCTGGGGGGGGGGTGGGGGGGTGGGTGCAGAGGTCAACCAATATCTCCTGGACTACCCGAACTACATCGATCATTTAAAAAGCCAATTCAAATTTTTTTATAAATAATACCTGTTAGAAATATTGGATTTGAACAACAAAAATGAACTGTTAAATATTCATCAGAGTATGCTTTTCAGATAAATAGCCTCTGTTCCTCATCTCCAAATTGAGATCTACGGTAATTGCCTGAGAACAAATACCGGTATTTTATTTTAATGGCCCTAGCCTCAACCACCGAATTTCCTATCTTTTGGCATATTATGTACTTGTTCGGGTGCGTGCAACTGATCAGTTATTATTCAGGTGCTATGCCAACTGGAGGAATGTAGTATTCTACTAACATCACAGAAAATCTCAAGCAAATTGACTGTACCACTCCATAGAAAACATCGTCTGAATTACAATAAATTGTTAATATTTACTACTCGAATCGGGACGCTTTTATCAGCGATAAACTAACAATAACGATTTCGACATCGACAGTCATTGCATTTAATTAATATATAAAAATAACGGTGTGGGTTGTCAATTTAGATATAATATTTGTAAAAATAACTACTTTGAACAAGATTATTCTCCATTTCTATTTGATCACCCTACCGGAGTGCTTCACATCACTTTAAAAACATATTATGGACTTGTTTAGCTATGCCAACTGGAGGAGTGAACCATTCAACTACATGTAACACTGCCGAAAATCTGAAGCAAATCGACTGTACCACTCCATAGAAAACATGACCTGAACTACACTCTCAAGTGTAAATATTTACTACTCGAATCGGGACACATCTGTCGTCGGTAAACTAACCAAACCGATTTCTCAATCAATAATTACTACAACTACATTTAATTAATATATAAGAACGAAGGTGCGTGTTGTCAATTTGGATAATAATTGTAATAATAACTACTTTGAACAAGATTATTCTAAATTTATATTTGATCACCCTACCGAAGTGTTTCGCATCACTTTAAATATTAGCATAATACACAGGAGTGTGGGAGGGATGCCGACGGAGTGGTAAACTGGAATATGTTTTGACCTCAGCCCTTTATACATGTAGTGATATAAACTTAAATTTCAACTTGACTATTAGAATAATTACTCACCTTGTATGAGGATGCCAGTTAGCAGATCTAAATGTAATGGTAGCGGTAGATATCAGCAGAGCATAGGAAATAACTGAAAAATAATATTGTTGGAAATAAGGTACCGGTACATGTGCGTTATACATTGTACATGTAAATTATCATTGGGTTACTTAATTTGTATGCATCTTTTTAGAAGTACTGGTACATGTAACTTGATGAATGTACAATCACATCCATATTATATCGTGACCAAATCGTTACCGTCCTACCGGTAGGATTGCAAGAAGTGCTGCAATATGAAAATTATGCTACATCACACCGATAACAATTTATTTCCATAAATAATAGGCTTTGATTTATTTATATCTAACAGCTGATGTGCGGGACTTTGTCCGGGCTATTTACCTGTAGTGACTTATTTTACACAAACATGCCTATACGAGCGAGGTTAAGGTCAAGGACACTGTCGCACGTAAAATTGTTCCTGCGATCGATCCAAGTAGGCATGTATAAAAAATTTGAGACAGATCTGTTGAGGTCCATAAACTTGCCATGTGAGGGAGATCACGGTCAAAGCCACAGTTACACATGAAATTGGAGTTATTGGACACACCCATATCAAAGTAGGATGTACATGAGACATACCATTGGTCGGATCGGTCAATAAGTTTTTGAGTCTATAACACACACAGGCATACACAGACAGAAGTTCCAAAAGACAACCCTTATCACCAATATACTAATACATGTACCGGTAGATGTATTTGTAAATCTAATCTTGAATGCCGTACTTATGAAAATCAGAAATTTGTGTCATACCAGTACATGTACAGGTAAGTTGAGGTAACCATGTCAAATTATACATTCCCATTTAAATTTTAAATTGATCATTTTCCGACAGAAACAATAGTGCATTGTACCATATACTGGTACCTATACATGTAGATGGATTAACAAAATAACCGGTAGCCCAAATTCAATTTTGTCTGCACAAATGATACAGTATTCCCACCACACGGTCTAGCGATATCTCCGGTTAGGATTTGTCGTTTTAACCTGAGAACTAATATTTTTGCATGTATCAATCGTTTATCTTGTTTTAGGCCAAAGAAAAAATAACCCGCCGACCCTAAACTTTTTATTGATATATTTTTTTTTAATGTTTTTACCACTAATGCTCATAAATATTGATGATCTTTAGTGTGCAAAACACATGGTTTCTAACATAAATCATTGTGAAAATTGACCACGAAGTGACAGCTGTCTCAAAAGCCCCAGGTGTGTTATGGGTTGTGGATTGATGGGCATACATTTTGCAATTTTAATTTCCTGAGAGTGGAACTCCTGCCTGCTTTATGTCTTGTTTGGGACTTATGGAACGCTATGAACAGACATGGTGGGTGTGTATCTGTATATATACATGTATAGAGGTTATCACCACATATGTTAGTGGTATAGCTACTGTTTCCAAAAACCAGGCATGCTCGGTGGGCGTACTGGCTACCCCCAGACAATGGGATGTAGTCGTCACAATACAAGTACGATATAATGGCCGTATTATTGGTAAAATTCCTATAAAAAGTTAGTGACATCAATTTCGTACCAATTAAGTTTAGGCCCCTCAAAAATGATTACTTGTTTATCATAGGCGCCCGCCCCTAAAATTCCTCCCGTGCGTATTATTTTTTGTTTTTTATATTATCTCCAGGACACCAATATATGCTTTACGCGGAGCTCAATATCGGTCAAAGAACGACTACACTATATCCAGGAAGTCACATTACGCAAAGTATAAACATCGGTACACGGTACGCCGATCGATCACACCTACTGGAAACGCTTACACCTATCGGAAACACGGTTGGCAATTATCGCAATACGATAGGGGAACACTTTGACATTCGTATTCATATTTCACCAATTTTTGTACCTGGCTTGCCTGTCCTAAGTTTCACGGGAAAATGGCTAATTTGATTCTATTTGTCGTTATATACATATTTATCACCCCATTTATTATTCATTTTCATAAAAATAAAATAAAAGAAGCCGAAGATGACGTGTTTAAAATGTTTGAAGCATGAATTTGGCGATAAGTTGTTATATGAGTACTGGTACGTTATACTTGTGATAGTTACGTTACGCACACGGTGTTCCCCTATCGTATTGCGATAATCGCCAACCCGGAAACACGTGTTTCTGTGTATAGTTTCAAGCCGTGCAATTAAAGTATTTGTCTGTTACGCGTTATAGACTATGTGATTTGTGATTATACAAATCACCGATGGGCCGAAGGTTCTTAAGCCATTTTACGGGACAACACTCCCAGAGCATACCAGTCTCATCCATGTGTATGAAATGTTCAGGGGTGGTGCCTTGGACAGTTCGCAACCCCTCCCCGACCAATACGACAATGCAATTGTTAAAGTAAAAGTGTCAAACTGACTATCCACCCGTCTATATTAACCCTTTACCCAACAGAACGGGTTTTTTAACCCTGTGCCAATGGATTCTCTTATATATGCGAGTCGACCATAGGTCGCCTCGCATATATAAGAGAATGCATTGGCTTAACACATTACAAATCATAAAATTGTTAAAGAATGTAAGAAAAAATGGTAAAAAGTGTTAAAAAATGATTTTTTTTAGTCCAATGCATTCTCTTATATATGCGAGGCGACATATGGTCGACTCGCATATATAAGAGAATGCATTGGCACAGGGCATAACTGTAACTATCACAATGTGGTCAAGGAGCCGGTTCCAATGATATCCATATTTGTATGGTTCTATTGAGACAGACCGAAGATATTTTAGGCTGTTGAAGCTTTATTTGGCCGGTTTGTTGCCAAGACAAGATAGAATTGCCTTGGTATAGTGCGGGTAATGATAGAATATGTATACATTGTGGAACAGAAGACGACCTGGAACAATTGGATGAAAGATACTACCCAATATGCACAGCTTGCAGAGGGAGAGGACTGCCTGTTGAAAAGAAGAGAACTAGATTTGTGTCGAAATAGATTGAAATAAAACATGAGTTTTGTGAAAGTAGTTATATATTATGTTTTCCCCGATAACTTACCTTATCGGATCCCAAAACAAAAAACTAATGTCCCTCCCGCCCCTACACTGGGAAAAAAAACCTATGATAAACAAGTAATCTTTTTTGAGGGGCCTTATAGCCAAATTTATGAAAATGTGGTATGTGAATAATAAAAAACATACTTAAGCATGAAGTAAGTTTGATTTTTTATCAATCTTAATGTATATTTCCAGTGTTGATCAAGTAATACTTTCCCCACAGCACGGGTTGGCATTTTATGTCACTTTGGTCGAGTTAGTTCAATATTTCTGCAGCTGGATAAAAAATATCGAAATAAAATAAAAAATAAACATTTCCCTACCTACCTACCCTATTAAATGTTTTCGCACCGTTACCGGAAACATACAATCTTTTTTTTATGGCCTAATCGCCAATCACTATTGAGTATTGACATTGTAGAGTATTCCTGGTCCAAAACAGCTTGGGATATTGGTTGGTTTGATGTTTGGGAAAGGCTGCACTCCATATGGCACGTGTCTGTTCAACCCAATCTAAGACATTCTTGTATTGAGTAATTTTAAGCAAGATAACCCCCGCCCACGATTCTGGGCTTTAATGTTAGTTACAGAAGGGTAACGTATACAAATTTTTATACCCCAAGTTGTTTTCGACAGAGAAGACTTGGTCTAGAGACATTACTTAGTCATTAAATTAATATTTGACGAAAATAATCACAATTTCTTATATACCGGTATTCAGCTTGCACATGCTTTGATTTTTGTAAATTTAACCAGTGGAAACTGCTTTAATCGGTGGGCCTGAGCCCTGAAGCCAAGTTGAGGCATCCACACTCCAGGTCATAAATTGATTTGATTGAATATGACAGCGCACGACACTCGATTTTGCAAATACATGTATACCCTGCTGGACAAAACAAGTGTCCACTTAACCATGGTGCGGTTAGCATTGCCACCGCGGCCGAAATGCAACAACACTGCGGCTCCACCGGATAATTACAGTTGGGCCGCAGTGTACTTGCCATTCGGCCATGGTGTAGTTGCTGCAGTGTACGTTCATTAAACTGAAAAAAGATGATTACAAACCAGAAATCTAACCACGGTGTACATGCCAATCGGCCGCGTTGTAGTTGCCTTTCGGCCATGGTGTACTTGCCGTTCGGCCAAGTGTACCTGCCTTTGGTCAGGTCTGGCAAATGTGAGAATACAGCTACAATAGCTGTATATAGCTAACCTAGCTGTATTCAGCTATATATTATACTCTCAAACCGGCTGTTTTTCGATAATAAACTAGAAGCGCTAATTTGCGCATCAAAATTAGGCTACCATATTCTCCGGTCACCCTCAACCAAATCAAAATCGTCGCTTGTGTTCTGACAAACTGTTGCCTTTTGTCGACACGGCAATTCTGATTTTGTGTGAAAACTTACTACGGTGGTCGATGTCAGTAAATATTCTGGGGACTATTTTCTGCAAATGCATTCATTAACTAACTTATAAAATAAAGATCAAATTCATCCCAAACACTCGTTTACTTCTTCCTGATGCTAAACCGGTAGGGGGCGTTAGAATGGTGTACCTATATCAAGCATTTAGAATTACATACCACTAGCGGTTTGTGAGCGATACTGGTAACTATTCATAACTGTATATACAGATATTGTGCGGCATATTGCAAATGTATGGCACAACATAGGGACAACTGAAATGAAAATGCGACTTATATAATTTCTGAAGTATTTCAAACATGAAGTCCTGGTCGTTAGCGAGTCAGAACTATTCAATCTGTTTTGGCGGGAAAATATATAATGTGTGAAAACTTACTAAACATAACATTGGTATTTGTATTTTCGCAATTCGACATACAAGTATGCGTTTCCGTATTTTTGGAGAGAATCAGCTCAAGCAGTGAGTGGAACTCGCTCGGTTAAACTCTGGCTAGAGATGTTCCCCTTTTTACCTGTTTTAACGCACCAACCAAACTGCGTTTTAGCAGCATCATATTGATACTTCCGGGAATGATTAAGATGTTCCATCTTCGGTGATAAATATTGTATTTAATGTATTTTTCAAGGTATTCCGCATTGCATAAGAGAGTTATTAACCGTTATGACCGACATCGACCGCCGTAGTAAGTTTTCACACATAATCACCATCGCCGTGCCGACAAAAGGCAACACTTTGTCAGAACACAAGCGACGATTTTGATTTGGTTGAGGGTGGCCGGAGAATAGGGTAGCCTAATTTTGATGCGCAAATTAGCGCTTCTAGTTTATTATCGAAAAACAGCCGGTTTGAGAGTATAATAATTAATATATAGCTGAATACAGCCAGGTTAGCTGAATACAGCTATTGTAGCTGTATTCTCACATTTGCCAGACCTGTTGGTCGCGGTGCTCAACCGCAGTTACAAACGCTGACACCGCGGCCGAACGGCAAATACACCGCGGTGCCAATGGACACTTGTTTTGTCGAGCGGGGTATGGAATTAAATATCTTCACACTATGTACGATAGTTGCCATTGCATTGGAATGCGAATATTTTATTAGTTTTATGGTCATTCGATTGATTGAATGACAGCGGTGGACAGAAAGTACATGTAAATATTTTTTGCAAATATCGTGGAATTAAATATCCTGACACTATGTAACGTATGTTCATTGCATCGGAAAGCGAAGTTTTTCACCAAAATTGGTTGTCATTCGAATTTCGATTGAATTTGAAAACTGATTGACACTGACTGCGCTCGACAAACTTTCAAAAGTAAACAAAAACAAATACATTGTAGTGTGGAATTAAATATCTTCGTACTATAATAGTTACCATTGGCACTGCATCGGAATGCGAAGCTTTTGTGTCCGTCATGGTCATTCGATTGAATGAATGACATTGACAGCCGATGAATTTCATGAAACTTTCAAATCAAAGTAAACAAAGCAATCAATGCTATTTTGTGCAAATAGCGTGTAATTAAATATCTTCGCAATTTGACAATTTGTACGATAGTTACCATTGCATTGGAATGCGAAGCTTTTGTGGATAAACTGTGTTATGAGATCCATAATGAATGATAAGTTTTGTTGAGAGATAATTTCAACAAAATTCGCCAAAGATTTTTTTCGCTTCGGCCTCGCTTTCAATTCACCTTCTGATTGGATTAGCGTAGGTGTGTTGTGAATGTGTACTCTTGAAAACACGTACCGGTACGCATTGTTTCATATTTATTATATCATATCAAATGACTCCAATGTGTATAACTATAAGATTGTTTTCTTCGGAATTCTTAGCCGAAAATTCAGTATATCGCAATCCCAACTTATTTTTATAAAAAAAAATATAATATGTCTACTAAAGAAGGTAGAACGTTCTCAATTTCTCAAGTTTGTGATAGCTTTCGGTATATAGATCATATGGATTATGCGTGATGCCTAGCTATTTTATAATTGATATGAATTACTTTGTCATTTTGTATATAATTATGGCAAGCGAAAAACTTATTTATGACCGTCCTATCATCATGTCAGTTATTAATTGGAATTAAATTGATCAATACAGGTGAAATTTGGAATTATGCTACATATATATGGCATCAAATCAAACGACAAGCTCTAAAAGCAATTAAGAAACATGCAATGTGAACATATTGAAACTTTGAATGATAAACATAATGTAACTTTAAAAAGTCAAATTTCATATATAAGATGCATGTGTTAATAAGTGTTATATATGTACTAACCTTTTGGACGTTGAGAATCTCTGAAAGTATGAAGTAGAACTCAACACTGAACTATATATTAGATTTAATTCTATGTCCACCATTTCTCATATATATATATTACATTGTTGTTGTTGGATTATTGTCACCCCATAATCACGGAAGTGTCCAATGAGCTCGAATTATCCGCCCATGGTGGGGCTTCGGGGCGTAAACTTAACATCCATGTCCTATTCGCTGGGTGTGATATAATTAAAGTCGGAAGATGAGAAGGATTAACGAGCGCGGCCAATTTAAGCAGATATTACAAAGATAAGCTTATCTCACCTGGCAATGTGTTAAAAACAATTACCACCACATTTTTGACAATTAACAATTAATTCCTTTGTATAAATTTGGTGAATCAAACAGATTGATGTGCTATGCTTTGATATCTAAGACATGAATTCACTTGTGACTGGCGAGATGTGCAATATTTACAAACGTTCCACACTAATATTGTTATTTCCATCAATATTCTACCAATTGGTTCAAAAATCAAACAATAATATCAATTGAAAATATCTGTCAGAAATATTTGGCATGAAGTTTCCAATTGTTGATAAAGTTGAGGTGAGACACCCACAATTTTTGAATTTGAAAGATTTAAAAACAGTTATTTCATAATTATTCAACTGTGTGACATGCATGCGGTTTCTAACCGTTGGGGTGAGACTATTAGAGGGATGATAACTTAATGTCGATATGTACACGCATATAAATAGGCATACCAGTGAAAATGTCAATATAAATAACTGGGATAAATTTGTAAGCTGAATAATTTCCAATTATTTATTATTATTATTTTATTTTAATCGGAAATTATTGTATACCAAGTAACGCTCTTTATTGTTCTATGATTAGAAACATCGTACCGAATTAACTATACATGTATATTATATAACAATCCAGAAAGCGACAGAGAAAGAGAGGGAGAGAGACAGACACACACACACAGGGAGTGGGAGAGAGAGAGAGAGAGCGCGGGGGTGGGGGGGGGGGGGGTAAGACAGTCACCACCTCGGGCTTTTAACCACCATATATGATCGGATTATCTGTATACAGTTAAAGTGATGACTATATATAAGTTTAGTCTAAATCAGTCACAGTTTTCGAGCATACCGCGGGCACCACCCCATTACACTTCCGCACCACAAAACATTTAATCGACGCCATAATATATGTTTCCCCACTGGAAATCAGCTGACAAACTTGCCCAGATACACGAATGCGGATATCTTCACTGTGCGCGGATCACGAATCCACGCCTGCTGAGATTAGAACCAGCTTCGCCAGCACCTATATAATTATGGACATAAACAGTGCCACTTAAAAATTCCCTTCGCCACCTTAATATGGAAGGCGAAATTTTCGAAGTCCAGCGTCGTGGCGAAATTTTCTAAGTCCAGCACTATCTCAGAAAAAGTGAAAACAATCACCTTTGACCCAAAATTTGGGTAGGAGAGTACCGGTACGAATTAAATCACAACAAAGAATTTAACTTGAGGCAAAAAAATAAGTGGTTGAATCTCCACCGAATTTCGATCCAGACCGAAATTCGCCCAGATTGAAATTCAGATTGAAATTCAAACCTATAGATCGAGTAATTTCTCGAAGCTGAGCGTTAGTTTGCCGGATTCTCTTATGGAAAGTATAAAAAATACCAAGTTTCAGCTCGATCTAGCCATAAACAGTGCCACTTCCATTCGGCACATTAATATTGAAGGCGAAATTTTCTAAGTCCAGCATGCACTGTCTCAGAAAAAGTGAAACAATCATGCACTTTTGACCCAAAATTCGAGCAGGGGAGCATGAATTGGAACACAACAATAAACTTGAGGCAACAAAAACGGGGTTGAACTTTACGCGAATCTCCACCGAATTTCGAACTTCGATCCAACTTCACTCGAATCTCCACCGAATTTCGAAGTTCGATCCAACTTCACAAACCCAAATAATTCTCATAATGTAATTATTATATTTTCACGTATATGTTAGAGCTAGAATAAAATATTGTTTATACCAAATAATTTCCGATTCAGGCCAAGAATTGATTGACACTGATCGCTATAGTTTGTAATTTAAAGTTCCACATTCACTAGAATTAACAAAAAGATGATGAATGTTTAGTTATTTTCTTTTGAAATTGGAAGTCAGAAACTTTATCGATGAACAAATATCACCAGTAAATAGCCATTAAAGTACCACGTGTATCAATCATTGTTCCCAGATGTGAAGGGTTGCAAATAATATTTTTTTTAATGAGAATTTGAGATATATAACATAGTTTGAGTTTGGGGTGGAAAAAAGGAAGAAAATCGTCTGAGATAGTGGCGAAATATTTGCCATCATGTTGGTACTGGGTTGCCTGCGCCGACCGATACCGACTGACTGCTGGTAAACTTCACGGCATGCCGACTCGACACCGCGCGGCACCGGCCTGAATAGGCTACCTCACCTTATTACATTTTATAAAATGAATAAGTATAAACTTGTTATGACTTTTGAATGATTTTATGACAGAATATTTCAAATCGCGTTGTATTGTGGTGATTTAATCGGAAATAATACGAGGTGGATTTTTTTTGTTTGATTGCCGGCTTTTTGCCTATACATATGGCCGGTATCGACCACCTGCACGAACCCTTTGCCATCATGTTGGTACTGCATGGGTTTCCTGTGCCGGACGGTACCGACTGACTGCCGGCAACCATCGCGGCATGCCGACTCGGCACCGGCACCGGCCTGAATAGGCTACCATCACCGTATTACATTCTATAAACTGAACAAGTATAAACTTTCCATGACTTTTGAATTATATAATATCAGAACGTGTCAAATAACCTTGTATTGTGAATTTGTGATGATTTAATCGGAAATAATACGAGGTGGATTTTTGTTGCCTACATATGGCCGGTACCGACTACCTGCACGAAATATTTGCCATCATGTTGGTACTGGTTTGCCTGTGCCGGACGGTACCGACTGACTGTCGGCAACCATCGCGGCATGCCGACTCGGCACCGGCACCGGCCTGAATAGGCTGCCATCACCGAATTACATTCTATAAACTGAACAAGCATAAACTTTTCATGACTTTTGAATTATATAATATCAGAACGTGTCAAATAACCTTGTATTGTGAATTTGTGATGATTTAATCGGAAATAATACGAGGTGGATTTTGCGTCGGATTGCCGGCTTGTTGCCTACATATGGCCGGTACCGACTACCTGCACGAAATATTTGCCATCATGTTGGTACTGGTTTGCCTGTGCCGGACGGTACCGACTGACTGTCGGCAACCATCGCGGCATGCCGACTCGGCACCGGCACCGGCCTGAATAGGTTGCCATCACCGAATTACATTCTATAAACTGAACAAGCATAAACTTTTCATAACTTTTGAATTATATAATATCAGAACGTGTCAAATAACCTTGTATTGTGAATTTGTGATGATTTAATTGGAAATAATACGAGGTGGATTTTGCGTCGGATTGCCGGCTTGTTGCCTACATATGGCCGGTACCGACTACCTGCACGAAATATTTGCCATCATGTTGGTACTGGTTTGCCTGTACCGGCCGGTGCCGACTGACTGTCGGCAACCATCGCGGCATGCCGACTCGGCACCGGCACCGGCCTGAATAGGCTGCCATCACCGAATTACATTCTATAAACTGAACAAGCATAAACTTTTCATAACTTTTGAATTATATAATATCAGAACGTGTCAAATAACCTTGTATTGTGAATTTGTGATGATTTAATCGGAAATAATACGAGGTGGATTTTGCGTCGGATTGCCGACTTGTTGCCTGCATATGGCCGGTACCGTCTACCTGCACGGAATATTTGCCATCATGTTGGTACTGGGTCGCCTGTACCGGCCGGTGTCGGTAGACTGTCGGCAACCATCGCGGCATGCCGACTCGGCACCGGCACCGGCCTGAATAGGCTGCCATCACCGAATTACATTCTATAAACTGAACAAGCATAAACTTTTCATAACTTTTGAATTATATAATATCAGAACGTGTCAAATAACCTTGTATTGTGAATTTGTGATGATTTAATCGGAAATAATACGAGGTGGATTTTGCGTCGGATTGCCGGCTTGTTGCCTACATATGGCCGGTACCGTCTACCTGCACGGAATATTTGCCATCATGTTGGTACTGGGTCGCCTGTACCGGCCGGTGTCGGTAGACTGTCGGCAACCATCGCGGCATGCCGACTCGGCACCGGCACCGGCCTGAATAGGCTGCCATCACCGAATTACATTCTATAAACTGAACAAGCATAAACTTTTCATGACTTTTGAATTATATAATATCAGAACGTGTCAAATAACCTTGTATTGTGAATTTGTGATGATTTAATCGGAAATAATACGAGGTGGATTTTGCGTCGGATTGCCGGCTTGTTGCCTACATATGGCCGGTACCGTCTACCTGCACGGAATATTTGCCATCATGTTGGTACTGGGTCGCCTGTACCGGCCGGTGCCGGTAGACTGTTGGCATGCCGGTGCCAGCACTGCCGGTATGAACCAGAATGTGGCCGGTACCGGCCGGCACCGGCATGTTTACTGGGTGTGTATATCCCATTTGAAATTAACTTGTAATTCGACGCCTAAATGTTGGTGTGTTTGGGCAAAGCTCACCGGTGTCCCAGCAAAATCAAGGTAAGGGTGTTGATTGTTTGCTCGGCTGAATAGGAGGGCGTTTGTTTTATCCGGATTGAAATTCACTAGCCACTTAGCGGCCCAGTCATGAAGGGAGTTTAAATCACAATTGAGATTTGTTTCAATATATTCAGTAATAAGTGCGGTTTGCATTATACACGTGTCATCGGCGAACAGGCGCGTGACCGAAGTAAAGTAATGTTATCGGCTATATGTCATTGATGTATATCAAAAATAGAGTAGGGCCGATAACTGACCCTTGAGGGACACCAGCACCAATTGTTGTGTATGACGACAAGTCATTGTTAACCCTAACTCTCTGCATATGGATATGGAGATAACTACCGAACCACTTTAATAAGCTGCCAGAAATGCCATAGCGTTCAAGTTTCAGGAGTAGGCCGCGATGCCAAACTTTGTCAAACGCCTTTGAGACATCACAAAAAACGTCACAGGTTGTCAGACCATCATCCGCCGCTTGCGATAATTTGTGATATATTTCTAATAGCTGTAATTCGGTACTATGTCCAGGTCAGGCCCGTTCCAAACGACGGATTTTTGTCGACTCGAATCTAATACCAGACCCACAATTGTATTAAATGCGTCTAAAATGCGACGTTTGAAACAATTAGATCCGTGTCAGACGCACCACAGACGAATCTCCGTCCAATTCAGACGAATCTTCGTCGGCGATGCGTCTGAAATCCGTCTTGGTTTCAAACGACGGATTTTTGTCGACTCGAATCTAATACATGTGACGAGAAGAGCCGAAAGTTGCCGAATAACGAATGCAAATGATATGATAATGATATGATAATGGTATAATAATGAGGGAGTTCCTCTTATCTGCGGAAATACCCACATGACGTCATTTGTCGCACGCTCTCTTCGAATAAGGAGTTCGTCGCAACAGCGCACCAAGGCGAATCGGTAATGACCTTTGCTTTTATATTAGTTGTGACTACGGCTGCTTTGAATATTGTTTGTTTTACATTAAAGTTTTTTTTCCAAGTAGGCCTATAAGTACTAATAATCATCTATTTTAAGGTTTTTATATTAGAAACGCATCGAATTTTTTACCAGAACTTGAGAGAAGAGATGGCTGGGCGTCCCCCCCCCCCCGTAAAATATTCCTTTATCCCCAACTAAATCATCGCATTTCATAGTTTCACTGATCTGTCTAATTCGTTAATTTTATTTTCATGGTATGGTCACTATGGACGCTTTTAGGAAATGGCGTCATGATGTGTGGCGACCGTTGGTGCCAATCGCAACTTCTCTGATTATCGTTCTTGGGAAAATAATTCATTTTCGTACGGAAATCACCGAGGTTTGCCGATTGCGTTGGTGCATGTCGCCCAATTTCTTAAAGTATCACTGCGCGTTGTGATGCGAGAAACGACATTTCCCTCGGCTGATAGAAATTGTCGCTACCAAGCGTATCTATAAGGGCATTGACCAATCAACTTAAATGCACGTATTTAAGCGAAAGCGATAGTAGTTATAATTATAATATGGAAACCACATCATACATGTACAAACGACCTAACATAATGGTGTAAGCACTTTATATATTAGAGGGAGACTTCATATATAAAGACAAAACGACCTCACATCGTGGCGACTATATATCACGAGGAGACTACCTCAAATAATGGCGAAACGACTTTATATTACGACAAGACGAGCTCACATAATGGCGAAACGACTTTATGTACTTACGATCCGACTTTATATAATGACTAGCAGGTTAGCCCGCCACTGGCGGCATTCGTCTCATGGCTTTGTTTCAGAAACATGACATTTTTTTAATTTAACCAAATTTCAAGTCGATAGCTCCACCCGTTTCCGAGATCTGGTCTGCGCATGCGCGAAGCTTGCGTCGCACGGGCTCGGCGACCAGATAAAATTCGTACCCGGGGCAAGATACATTCACATACCAAATTTCAAGTCGATAGCTCCACCGTTTTCCGAGATCTCGTCTGCGCATGCGCGAAGCTGGCGTCGCACGGACTCGGCGGGTAAGCGTGAGAAGGAACCCCAACCGGGAAGGTCCGATTTACGCATGCGCACAAATCTAACAGGATGGTCTTTCGTCGCAGGCTATCCAGCATTGCCATTAACGGTGCGCGGATATCAACAAAGTTTTGAAGATGCCGATTTGAACTTGAAAAGCTGAATACTGAAATAACTGAATGTTCAATAACATTAACAATCGGTTATAAATCACGATCTATTCAGAGCATATGTATTCGACCAACCATGATTAAATAAAATAAAAGTTAGATACTTACATTAATTTGACACATTGTTAATGTTATGGCCAATTTCAGTCGACGAGTGAGTCAGTGACAGTAACATTGGTGAGGATTTTTAATTTAAGACTTCTCATCACTTAACGGTCTTTGAAAAGTGAAGTGGGGTGGGTGTGTGACACTGTTAAATGACTGTCTAATCTCCAACTTTGGTAAACAATGTCAACAATTGGAAATTTGTACCTGACACCTTTGGAAATTTCAGACCAAAAACAGATTCAGATACTGAAAGTAGTTGAAACTGTTCTGAATCTAAAACTGATAGCTTGAATTTCCAAACAGTATTTAATTTAGTGTAAAATTTGTTGTTTTAAAGATGCATAATCCGAATTAATGCTCCCAGATGACTATTTCTTTGGGGATTTATTGAGTTGAGAAACCCACCCATCAAAGCTCAGGTTGATCAGATATCGATTTTTGAAATTTGTTATTTCTCGAAATGTGTAATTATTTGTGGCCCAGAAAATATTCGTCAAACCAACGGTCTTGGACAAAATTGCGGATGAATCAGTGGATGAAGATGGATAACTCTAAAATCAAGTGGTAATATGGCCAAATTTTGTTGAACAACATGTTGATAAATAACACATTTTGAGAAATTTTATACCATAGTTGACAGCCGTTAGCATTATTATGTTGTAATTGATCGATTCTGATAACAAAAGCGTATTTTGAAGAAATGTTGTTCAGTTGTAACTTGTTGATATGGGGACTCGGATTGAGTACCTTTAAGATTAAGACAAAAACTATGAAAATGTTTAAGTACCATCTGTAAAATGTCTACCAAATAGTAATGATTCCGGTAACGCACCGCTACTAATTTAGACCTCTGCCCCAATTTAATTGCCCCCCCCCCCCCGGCCAATGTACTAATCACCAAGCTCAAATTTCTTGTCACAGTCTTTTATCTCTCGTTTAAATTACGTACCAGCTTGATCAACATTATAAAATTTCTTTATCTTAGTTACATCTTTAATTCTTCATACATTCTGATAGACCTCATATTGGCTATTTTTGTTGAGCTGGGACTGGTTTGTATTTTTTTTTTGTGGACCGTTTTATATTTTTGCTTAACCAAGCTTTGGCTAATTGAGTGTAAATTGATACACAGAAAAGTACCTAGGATATATGGTAACTTGAGACCAATCATATACAAAATATAACTATGTACAATCTCACCTCTGGTTAGTGGTTAAGTAGTCCTACATATTTTCAGTGACCATGGTCCAATCATTTTAGGGATATGATTAACTATTTAATTAAAATTGTTTATTATTTCCCCTGTAAGTCGTCTGATACCAGCAGACTTAAACCTATGTAACAATTTTCAGCTCCATGGGTCCAACTGTTTTAGGTACATGTATGTAATTAATTTATAATATTTAATTAAATTTAATCATGAATACTTAGTGCCCTTTTAAGACATCTGATCATTATCTGATTATGATGTCAATGGCAAATATTCTGATTTAATTGACAAACAAAGAAACAGAATTGGTTGGTATTAGTATAGATACCAGTACTTTTTAACAGCATCGGTTTGCCCTACCACTAGGCTACCAGCATCATATCAATTCATCAGGATCCACCAGCAGCATAGCAAATTAGCAGTACCACTTAACCAGGGGTGAATACTCCATCTATTGAGGAACATACCCAGCGTGTGCTTATCCCAGACATCAGCAGTGTCTGGGCCATACAGGGATATAAGGAAAGAAACAAATGGATTACACAATAATTTGTATTCATTTAGGCTTCATTTATAATTTCCAATACCTAGAATAATATGCTTTAATGTATGTGTTTGGTTGATGTTCTAGGCTTATTTTCAGGTGCATGTGCCATCCCAGGCAACCCCAATTCATTTGAAGGGGAATAACAATGGGCATTAGCTGAATCTTGCCTACAAATCTATGAACATTTTTAATCTAATGTTATGGAATGTATTCTTATTTATAGCCACACATACTCACATAGTGTGGGAACTTTTAAGTTTTTACATACCGGTACTGCATTATAACCCCCAAAACTTGAAAACTACTACATGTATCTTCTTTATTTGCTTTGCAATCAAGTTACGCTGAATAGGTCACTCTCACCGGTTTTCTGTGATAAAGTTACCCAGGTTCCTGAAATTGTGATAAAGTTAGTTAAGTTACCCAGGTTGGAGAAGAATGAGATAAAGTTACCAAGGTTAATAATAGTTCATGTTTAGCAACAAATTATTGATTTTTGTGATCAAAATGACGAACTACAATACTAATATGTCTTAATTTATGCTTGATAAGGGCTATTACTTGCCAAAACTGAACAATATTTCCCTCTGTCACTTTTAAATCGAGTTGATATTGTGAGATTTGCTTAACCTGGGTTACTTTATCACAATTCTCACCAACCTGGGTAACTTTATCACAAAATTAGGAACCTGGGTAACTTTATCACAGAAAACCGGTGAGAGTGACCTATTCAGCTCAAGTTACCCCATAGCCAAGGAGGTTTTTTAATATCAGTACCAATTGCACATTAAATACAAAAATAAAAGGGTTCTTAAACTATCAGGGTGTATACAGATGTACTAGTAATTCAAGAGAAAGAAATCTGCAAATTTTGAAATGATTTGGCACCTAATTTAACAGAGATAAAAATAATGCGATAAGAAATTAGAGCTGAGCTGAGTACAATTTAAAATATTTTTTAGCGGGGTGGGGGGGGGGGGGAATACAATTAGTAGGGGTGGATATCTGAATATAAATAGGGGCTGGTGGGTTACAGTAAACAAAGGCCTTATTATTATATATTTTTTTTTTAAACAACATGATTAAAAAAAGAAAATAATCAAAGAAAATGACAAAATTTTATATTATTAGATTATTTTATCTTAGCATTTGGATCTTAATTAGCATTTCTGATTTAAATGATTGTGCCAATTCACTTAATCACCGCGACTGACAATTCAATGTTCCAGGATGCGTTCACTGTGGACTGGGGTATACTATAAACTAAACCTATAACTTATCATTTATTCATTATTTTGAATTTACCTTTTTTAGTATTTATCCGTTTTATCATATCACCCCCCCCCCAATCAATCCGCCACCTCAGCATTGCTCCAACACCACTATTTATTCCATGCCATTGTTTGAGATCGTATGCATAAAACGCCATCAATTTGGATAGACTGCCATAGGCCTAAATAATTCCGATAATTTAGCTGCCATAGTATGATAGTTTTTAACATTGTAATGAGTGCTAAAAATAGACTCAACGAAACAATCACAAATTTCGCTGCAAAATGTTCATTTAATCTAAATCTACGGCGACTTACGGTAGCATATATAATCCATGTAACGACATATTCACTGGTCCATGTTGCATCTAGATCCTATTATATAATTATTTTATTATATAGACTAATTCGTATGTTTTAATCGCTCATTTTCGTCATGTTTTGAACTTGAAATGACAGCGCACTCAATCACATTGAATGTGACGTCACAAATTATTCGGTCAAGGTCATAAATCCAGACCTTCCCGGTTGGGGTTCCTTCTCACGCTCACCGACTCGGCGACCCGATAAAATTTGTATCCGGGGCAAGATACATTCACATAGCAAAATTCAAGTCGATAGCTCCACCCGTTTGCGAGATAACGCATTCTTTGTTTTTCAATGAGTTAATATATGGTACCCGTCCTCCCCGTCCTAAACTTCAGAGCGGACAGTCAATTAATCCCGTCGTAAAATCCCCCTGCATAATATTTCGAGCTCTCAGATCAATTCTGACTTTTTAGTTGCATTTCGTCCGCATCCGTATTTCAGACGCATGGGGTCAGTCGTTTAGCCACGTCCATTGGAATCCGCATCGGACGCATGGGGTATCGTTTAGCCACGTCCATTGCAATAAAGAGCGCTAATTGTTAAAACCTCCGTATAAGGTATAGATAAAGAGCGTTATTGTCTTAACCCCCCGAAGTGCCTTTGCGGTGATTTGGGAGTGGATAAAGGGTGCTCAGAGCTTTTCGAAAACACGACTACGGCGGTGTCGGTGAGATTTTACACTTACATACGAAATTTGATCTCAATCTGTACACGCGTTTTGGATTCTATGAAGTACACACACACACACACACACATATATATACGAAGTCTCAAAATATATAGTACTAGCAGGTTAGCCCGCCACCGGCGTCTTGTCCGAAACATGACATTTGTATATATATTTTTTTAATTTTTAGCTCCACGCGTTTCAATAAGAAAACTTTGTACCCGGTAGCTCCACCAGTTTCCGAGATCTGGTCTGCGCATGAAAATTTGTACCCGGCGCAAGATACATTCACATGCCAAATTTCAAGTCGATAGCTTCACCCGTTTCCGAGATCTCGTCTGCGCATGCGCTGCACGGGCGTCGCACGGGCTCGGCGACCCAATAAAATTTGTACCCGGCGCAAGATACATTCACATAGCAAATTTCAAGTCGATAGCTCCACCCGTTTCCGAGATCTCGTCTGCGCATGCGCTGCACGGGCGTCGCACGGGTTCGGCGACCCGATAAAATTTGTACCCGGCGCAAGATACATTCACATAGCAAATTTCAAGTCGATAGCTCCACCCGTTTCCGAGATCTCGTCTGCGCATGCGCTGCACGGGCATCGCACGGGGTCGCCAATACGACAACGACCACCGCCTGGTCAAACTACACACACGTACCAAGTTTCGTCCCGATCGGTCGAGAATCGTAGATTTGTATGAAGTACAACACACACACAAACATAAATATATAAGAGAGATATGTAAATTAGATAGATTGTATCAAAATATATAGGAGAGATATGTAAATGATCTACACACCATTACTGGTGTTTGTCAAAGTTTAGTGGGGTATATCAATACTCATTCACGATCATATCATTGAGGTCCGGAGGGTGTGGGCTATCTCTCGAATACAAGGAGTTCTCAAAATATATAGAAGAGAAGAGACTAGCAGGTTAGCCCGCCACTGGCGGCATTCGTCCCATGGCTTTGTTTCAGAAACATGACATTTTTGAATATGAATTTAATGTTTTTTAAATTTAATATATTTTGTTTCTGAATTGTTTCTTTATTGTTAATTATTTTTAATTTTTAAATTGTTTTAATTAAATTGTAAATTGTTTTAATTAATGTTTTTGTTTCTGGCGGAAAAATTAACCCGTAGAAATCCCCCCTTCCTAGGAACGACAGACAACGCATTCTTTGTTTCGTGAAATCTCTCTACGATAACATTGCATTGAATTTAAAACAAACGCTTCCCGTCGGGAAATCTGTCTGCATAATATTTTGAGTCTGCCGTACCCGTCGTAATGTCGTGAAATCTCTCTGCATAATAGATAACATTGCATTGAATCTGTTGTTGGCATTCAGGGCTTCGGGTCGTTGTTGTTGGCATCACGGCTCCCCGAAAACTCTCACATTGCCGAAAACGTGTATTTAGTAATATCGTTGTTGTTGATATTTACGGCTTGGGGGCTATTTTCTTATTTAGCAAGTTTGAGCTCAATCGGTTCGAGTCTATAAAGGACACACTCATATATATGACACTTCCCGTGGGTAGCAAGTTTGAGCTCAATCGGCATTCCCTGGAATTTCCCGTAGATTGGCAGATTCCAGTAGCTTTATAATGGTATATCTGGGGAGAAATCTGATGCTATATTCGTGATTATCTGGGATGATTTCGGTATATAACTATATACTGTAAAAACAAAGCGCGCCATCCGTGCTCGCATGGTTGATCAGAAACAAATGTTTTTTAAATTTAATGTATGTTCCGTATATCTCTCTGCAGATGCAAATAACGTTGAATGGCAAACAGACGCTCTTTATAGAGATGCGTAAAAAACAAACGCTCATTAAATAATGACTTGATTAACC
This sequence comes from Siphonodentalium dalli, assembly GCA_032622095.1. Taxonomy (NCBI): domain Eukaryota; kingdom Metazoa; phylum Mollusca; class Scaphopoda; order Gadilida; family Siphonodentaliidae; genus Siphonodentalium; species Siphonodentalium dalli. Next base: position 70,620,074 of record CP136068.1, read on the forward strand.
CACGCCGTGCCTTTGCGGTGATTTGAGATTGGAGAACGGGTGCTCTGAGCTTTTCTAAACCGCGACCACGGTCGTGTCGGTGGGATTTGACACTTACATAGGAAGTTTGAGATCAATCTGTACACGTGTTTTGGATTCTATGAAGTACACACACACACACACACACACACACACACACACACACACACACACACACACACATATACGAAGTCTCAAAATATATAGTATAGACTAGCAGGTTAGCCCGCCACCGGCGGCTTGTCCGAAACATGACATTTTTTTTATATATTTTTTTAATTTTTAGCTCCACGCGTTTCAATAAGAAAAATTTGTACCCGGTAGCTCCACCCGTTTCCGAGATCTGGTCTGCGCATGCGCGAAGCTGACGTCGCACGGGCTCGGCGACCCGATAAAATTCGTACCCGGGCCAAGATACATTCACATACCAAATTTCAAGTCGATAGCTCCACCGGTTTCCGAGATCTCGTCTGCGCATGCGCGAAGCTGGCGTCGCACGGACTCGGCGACCCGATAAAATTTGTATCCGGGGCAAGATACATTCACATAGCAAATTTCAAGTCGATAGCTCCACCCGTTTGCGAGATAACGCATTCTTTGTTTTTCAATGAGTTAATTCATGGTACCCGTCCTCCCCGTCCTCCCCGTCCTAAACTTCAGAGCGGACAGTCAATTAATCCCGTCGTGAAATCCCTCTGCATAATATTTCGAGCTCTTAGATCAATTCTGCCTTTTTAGTTGCATTTCGTCCGCATCCGTATTTCGGACGCATGGGGTCAGTCGTTTAGCCACGTCCATTGGAATCCGCATCGGACGCATGGGGTATCGTTTAGCCACGTCCATTGCAATAAAGAGCGTTAATTGTTAAAACCTCCGTATAAGGTATAGATAAAGAGCGTTATTGCCTTAACCCCCCGAAGTGCCTTTGCGGTAATTTGGGAGTGGATAAAGGGTGCTCAGAGCTTTTCGAAAACACGACTACGGCGGTGTCGGTGAGATTTTACACTTACATACGAAATTTGATCTCAATCTGTACACGCGTTTTGGATTCTATGAAGTACACACACACACACACATATACGAAGTCTCAAAATATATAGTATAGTATAGAAGATAGCAGGTTAGCCCGCCGCTGGCGGCATTCGTCCCATGGCTTTGTTTCAGAAACATGACATTTTTGAATATGAATTTAATGTTTTTTAAATTTAATATATTTTGTTTCTGAATTGTTTTTTTATTGTTAATTTTTTTTAATTTTAAATTGTTTTAATTAAATTGTGAATTGTTTTAATAAATTTTTTTGTTTCTGGCGGAAAAATTTACCCGTAGAAATCCCCCCTTCCTAGGAACGACAGACAACGCATTCTTTGTTTCGTGAAATCTCTCTACGATAGCATTGCATTGAATTTAAAACAAACGCTTTCCGTCGGGAAATCTGTCTGCATAATATTTTGAGTCTGCCGTACCCGTCATAATGTCGTGAAATATCTCTGCATAATAGATAACATTGCATCGAATCTGTTGTTGGCATTCAGGGCTTCGGGTCGTTGTTGTTGGCATCACGGCTCCCCGAAAACTCTCACATTGCCGAAAACGTGTATTTAGTAATATCGTTGTTGTTGATATTTACGGCTTGGGGGCTATTTTCTTATTTAGCAAGTTTGAGCTCAATCGGTTCGAGTCTATAAAGGACACACTCATATATATGACACTTCCCGTGGGTAGCAGGTTTGAGCTCAATCGGCATTCCCTGGAATTTCCCGTAGATTGGCAGATTCCAGTAGCTTTATAAGGGTATATCTGGGGAGAAATCTGATGCTATATTCGTGATTATCTGGGATGATTTCGGTATATAACTATATACTGTAAAAACAAAGCGCGCCATCCGTGCTCGCAGGGTTGGTCAGAAACAAATGTTTTTTAAATTTAATGTATGTTCCGTATATCTCTCTGCAGATGCAAATAACGTTGAATGGCAAACAGACGCTCTTTATAGAGATGCGTCAAAAACAAACGCTCATTAAATAATGACTTGATTAACCCACGCCGTGCCTTTGCGGTGATTTGAGATTGGAGAACGGGTGCTCTGAGCTTTTCTAAACCGCGACCACGGTCGTGTCGGTGGGATTTGACACTTACATAGGAAGTTTGAGCTCAATCTGTACACGCGTTTTGGATTCTATGAAGTACACACACACACACACACACATATATACGAAGTCTCAAAATATATAGTACTAGCAGGGTAGCCCGCCACCGGCGGCTTGTCCGAAACATGACATTTTTTGTTTTTCAATGAGTTAATTGTGACATTTGTTTATATTTTTTTTTAATTTTTAGCTCCACGCGTTTCAATAAGAAAAAATTGTACCCGGTAGCTCCACCCGTTTCCGAGATCTGGTCTGCGCATGCGCGAAGCTGGCGTCGCACGGGCTCGGCGACCCGATCAAATTTGTACCCGGTCCAAGATACATTCACATAGCAAATTTCAAGTCGATAGCTCCACCCGTTTCCGAGATCTCGTCTGCGCATGCGCTGCACGGGCGTCGCATGGGCTCGACGACCCGATAAAATTTGTACCCGGTGCAAGATACATTCACATAGCAAATTTCAGGTCGATAGCTCCACCCGTTTCCGAGATCTGCCTTTCTGCATAATATTTCGAGCGATAACATTGCATTGAAATGTCAGACTCCCATCGTGAACCTCAACACGAAGTAAACACGTGTTTCGAGCGATAACATTGCATTGAAATGACTCCCATCGTGAACCTCAAGACGACGTAAAACACGTGTTGCGTTCTAGGAAATGCACTCAATGCAGATGCTAATAACGTTGACTTCGTATATATATATATAATGACGTTATTAACCCCGGCCGTGCCGTTTGAGCTGATTTTTATGACTGGGAGTGGAGTACGGGTGCTCGGAGCTTCTGGAAAACGCGTGGACGACATCGTACGTGTTATTTTACCTTTAGATAGGAAGTTTGAGCTCAATCTGTCCAGCCGTTCCCGTCCTAATGTACTATTTCGAGCGATAACAATTGTCAGACTCCCATCGTGAACCTCAACACGAAGTAAACACGTGTTTCGAGCGATAACATTGCATTGAAGTCAGACTCCCATCGTGGACCCCCAAGACGACGTAAACACGTGTTTGTTCCGGTATAACTTTGGAGACTCTGACTTCATATATATATATAATGACGTTATTAACCCCGGCCGTGCCGTTTGAGCTGATTTCGATGACTGGGAGTGGATAAAGGGTGCTCAGAGCTTCTCGAAAACACGATTACGGCGGTGTCGGTGGGATTTTACACTTACATACGAAATTTGATCTCAATCTGTACACGCGTTTTGGATTCTATGAAGTACACACATACACATATACGAAGTCTCAAAATATATAGTATAGATAGATAGATAGATGAAACGACTTCATATAATGGCAAAACGACTTTATATAACGACGAGACGACCTAATATAATATGGAAACCACTTCATACGAAACGACCTCACATAATGGTGTAACCACTTTATATATTGGAGAGGAGACTTCACATAAAGACAAAGCTAACTCTCATAATGGTGAAACGACTTTATATCATGACGAGACGACCTCACATAATGGTGAAACCACTTTATATAATGACGAGACGACCTCACATAATGGCGAAACACCACATAATTAAGGCAGCTGAGGCGTTCCATAGATTACTTGATGAGACTTTAACATTACATGATGAGACTTTAACATTACATGATGAGACTTTATCATTATGATGATGAGACTTTATCATTATGATGATGATACTTTATTATTTTGATGGTGAAACTTTATCATTATGGTGATGAGACTTCACCATTACGCGGTGATAATTTATCATTATGATGATGGTACTTTAGTTAACCAACCAGGAGCGGTCGTCTTCCCACTGCTATAGATATATACCCACCGCTATAGATATGTCCACCGCTATATACATTTCCGGATGCAGGGGGTGGAATGCTATATGAGTACTCAATCCTCTACTTCGCGAATTGTTGAGTTGACCACAAAATTCGCCAATTGTGCATTCTGCAATAGTGTCACTGTGACCACTCTATTTACAATAGCCCATGGACGTTAAGACGACATCCGGGTGTTGTAATCAATATCTCCGCAAGTTAAATCCGGCATGTGCTGTTTATAAACTAAATTCACGAGAGTATCATTCAGTCCAATATAGCTGAACTACAATACGACATCCTGATAACTTTATATCGAATATTTTCATGACTGCAATCACACTTTCTCTATGTTGCATTCGAAAGCGACAGATGGCAATTACGTTGACGACGACCGCTATAATTTTCGTAGTTTTGTGCTTGTTGCAACTGGATTGTGCGCATGCGTACGCATTGCAAAAAAGGTAAGGCTCCTTTCACACAGCTAGTCAAATTGCCTGGAATTTTTTCATGAAATTATTAATAGCAGCTGCCTTCTATTTCACCCTTCTGAAACTGTCTGAAATGTAATTTTTTTAATTACAGAATATGTCTCTCCGATTGTGTTATTGCTTAAAGTGACCCAAGGCACTCACAGTGATGGGTAAATATGCAAAAAATCAAAAAAATCTGTAAAACAAATATCACCATTAAGAAGAACACGAAGAAAAGATAAACTTGTCGAAATTCCCTCATATTCACATCATTGGGCATTATTGTCTAGACAATGGCACCCATGCTTACAGTTGAGTTGGAAATACTGAGGTGAAGTAATTACCTTACATCTCATGCAATAAATGGTTTTCCAAATCGAAGATGGCGGCCAAAATGGCGACCGAAAATTTAAAACAAGCCTACATTCCTTTACTTTCTTACGATGGGCGTTATTGTTTCGCGATTTCTACCCACCATTACATGTTGATATGGAATATTTATATGAAGTATTCATTAGGGTTTGACAATTGATACTCACAGTCAAGATCGCGGCTAAATTGGCGGCCAGAAATAGAAAAGAAATCGATATATTCACATACTAATTTCAACTTTTTGTCATAATATCGGTATGTATGGACGAAACTGTACATAAACCATGTACTAGTTCAACTTAAACGTATCAAAACGCATAACATAGCTCGAATCCTTCTGGAAAGATGAAAACCCACAATTAATATCACGATGTGGCATTTCGAAATCCATTCTCCACTTAGCGCCGAATAGTCATATAAGAACAATTACCCGATAACAGATTCTGATTTGCCACGTCACGTCCATAATTATCTGGACCATCTTCCATTTCTTTGTCTGATAAATCTAGGTCGCTCATACCGACAAAGTATTTACCACTTCCTGGGAGAAGGGTCCCTCTAATCATAACGTTTCAAACAATTCATTTTCCGGTGTCTAGATTACGATTTTAAATATTTGCTAAATATGGAATTTGTGCGTCACCTTGAACTAGGAAGGCATATGGTCGATGAGTATACAAGCTTACAGAATGTCATATCTATGTATGTACCCCATGGGGATAACGACATGTACTCCTGGCGAACCAGTTAGCTAGTCACTTCTCAATAGATGGTTCGTCAACTCACAAACTCAGCGAACGCATTGGCATACGTGGACAAATTCGACAGTGTTTCGATGGTGCTAGCTGTCTCATTCTCTTGGACAGATGCTAAGGAGAAGGCCATAGTGTACCGACTACCCACACTTCTTGACCATGAACCGAAGCAAACTGTGTGACGTCCCGCAGTTGTCTCGTCGAATATCTCCTAGCAGAGAAGAACAATACTCGCGGTGCTAGTTTGTGGACATGCGCCATGATAGTGGGAATTAAATGGGCCATGGTTTACACCACCCATACACCTGGTGCATGTTTAAGATATAGAATGCCATGCGTGTCGTGTTTTTTTTTTGGTGTGGTAAGATTGTATTTCCACACCCATTTCGAAGCCGTTCTGATTCAACTTGACCAGACGTACAATTTTGTCTTGATAATACTACGCTAGCCTCCCTCAAAGCAGTCGGATGGACTAAAGGATAATGTCTTTATGGCATGAATGTATGCGTTTTTGTTATCCTCTTTCAGGGTTAGTGTCAGTATGTGGGCGGTAGTGCATTTATTTCACTATGTATTTAAAGAACAATTTATAGTCTCGATGGCAATGTCTGTGGACGTTGGGGAACGCGACCTTTATGATCATATAGCTTTAGATATATAACATTAGAATATAGTAGTTAATGTCTCATGCAGGAAAATGGATGATGTTACCAAGAAATCACTTGGTGTACCAAAGTATGTTGAACTGAATGCAAGAGCTCATCAACGTAACATTCCTCTGGATGTTCTTCGCGTTCAACATTTCACCCTTTTGCTGATGGCATTTGTACTTTCTTGAACCATGCCGACCACCACCCAGCGTGTGTATGACATATCAACCAACTGTCAAAGGTATCGCCTTTAAGACTACACCCCAGTCTTGGTGGGGCTGATACAGAAGTAGCCAATGACACACGCCTGGTCCAGTTGATTAAGAACGGCTTCCAAACGGATGGGAGCACACAGTCTTACCATACAAGTAAAGCAAAGCCACACATGAGATCCCGTCATAATCTAAAACATACCAAAATAAGGGGCGGTGCAGTCATGGTCCAATTTCATTTCCACTATCATGACACATTCCCTTAGCAAAAGACAACATGGGTTAAAGTTTCTGGCTCTCTTTCGGAATATGGCTACATTACGGCTTGTGTGCCCCAGGGGTCAGTTATCGGCTCGACGCTTGTTTTACTCTAGCCGTACACTGATCACAACTAACGCTAAAAGATTTGTTGACAACTGGGAGAAATTAATCCGTTTTGAAAATTTTGCAGCTGGCATTTTTGCAGTTTGCAGTGTAATATTGCCAGCGTATGAACGTACCCTTAGTAGTGAATAGTTGTTCCCGGTTATCCCCCTTAGATCAAATCGGGATACTCATTGTGTAGTATAATCCTAACATTTCGTGGTACCTGTTACCCAGATTGAATGCCAAGCGCTATATAATCGTAAACTATTTCACCCATCTTGTACTAAATAAACCTCCCCATCGTTAGAATGTTTGAACCAGAGTTGTTTCTCGTGTGTTGTCTCCCGTTACGCTTCGAGTTACATCGGGAATGAAGCGTTATATAAATGCTAAATATTATGACTCATTAACTCTTTCGCTGCCAAACGCGCATAAATGCGAACTTCGAAGACGCTGCCAATCGCGCATTTTTGCGAATTTGGTATGTAGTCTAATGTATGGGATATAACTCTATTCTTTCCGGCATGTTTGACAGTGTACAATGAATTTATCTGTAATACTGTTGCGCGCGAACAATTTAAAGCGACAATGTCCTCAAGGTCGTGCTATTTCTGACGTTATGTGAGTACAGTGTGAGCCGGAATATTGTATACCTATTATTTATGTGGGCAGTAGCGCATAAGATACTATGGGTGGCGGGATGGGATGGTGGGTGGGTAACTAACCCCTATACTTTAATGATCGAGGGGCGCCTGCTGCGCATAAGATAGTTATACCTATTATTTATGTGGGCAGTAGCCTCTATGGGGGCGCCTGCGGCGCATAAGATACTATGGGTGGCGGGATGGTGTGGTGGGTGGGTAACTAACCTCTATACTCTAATGGTCGAGCTCCAACCGTTTCCGAGATATCGTCTGCGCATACGCGAAGCTGGCGTCGCACGGGCTCGGCGACCCGATAAAATTCGTATTCGGGGCAAGATACATTCACATACCAACTTTCAAGTCGATAGCTCCACCCGTTTCCGAGATATCGTCTGCGCATGCGCTGCACGGGCGTCGCACGGGCTCGCCAATACGACAACGACCACCGCCTGGTCAAACTACACACACGTACCAAGTTTCGTCCCGATCTGTCGAGAATCGTAGATTTGTATTAATGACAGACAGATAGACAAACAAACAGACAGACAGACAGACATAGGTATTCAAAATATATATGAGATAGACTAGCAGGTTAGCCCGCCACTGGCGGCAATCGTCAGAAACATGTTGAGTTAATGATGAGCCCGACTTTGTCCGGGCTATTCAAAAACCAAATTTCAAGTCGATAGCTCCACCCGTTTCCGAGATCTGGTCTGCGCATCGGCGACCCGATAAAATTCGTATCCGGGGCAAGATACATTCACATACCAAATTTCAAGTCAATAGCTCCACCCGTTTCCGAGATCTGGTCTGCGCATGCGCGAGGCTGGCGTCGCACGGAATCGGCGACCCGATAAAATTCGTATCCGGGGCAAGATACATTCACATACCAAATTTTAAGTCGATAGCTCGACCCGTTTCCGAGATCTCGTCTGCCGGGATTTCTGAGAAGCATCATGCCTATATCCACAATAACTACCACCCTAAGCCCTGACCTAATACTATAACAATGATGCTGAACACTCTATTGCAGAAATGTTGTAAGAGTACTATGGCATCCAATAAATCTCCCCGCATAGGAAACCACTCAGAATCCCGTATATCTCTCTGCAGATACTAATAACGTTGAATGGTAAACAAACGCTCTTTATAGCGATGCATCAAAAGCAAACGCTCATTAAATATCAACGCTATTAACCCCGAAGTGCCGGTTGCGGTGATTTCGATGATTGGGAAGGGAGAAACGGTGCTCTGAGCTTCTCCAAAACGCGACCACGGCGGTGTCCGTGGGTTTTTACACTTACATACGAAATTTGAGCTCGATGGGTGCAGTCGTTTTCGATTCTATAAAGTACACACACACATATATATACGGAAGTCTCAAAATATATAGTACTAGCAGGTTAGCCCGCCACCGGCGGCTTGTCCGAAACATGACATTTTTTTATATATTTTTTTAATTTTTAGCCCCACGCGTTTCAATAAGAAATATTTGTACCCGGTAGCTCCACCAGTTTCGAGATCTGGTCTGCGTATGCGCGAAGCTGTCGTCGCACGGACCCCACGACCCGATAAAATTTGTACCCGGCGCAAGATACATTCACATGCCAAATTTCAAGTCGATAGCTCCACCCGTTTCCGAGATCTCGTCTGCGCATGCGCTGCACGGGCGTCGCACGGGCTCGGCGACCAGATAAAATGTTTACCCGGCGCAAGATACATTCACATAGTAAATTTCAAGTCGATAGCTCCACCCGTTTCCGAGATCTCGTCTGCGCATGCGCTGCACGGGCGTCGCACGGGCTCGGCGACCCGATAAAATTTGTACCCGGCGCAAGATACATTAATATAGCAAATTTCAAGTCGATAGCTCCACCCGTTTCCGAGACCTCGTCTGCGCATGCGCTGCACGGGCGTCGCACGGGCTCGGCGACCCGATAAAATTTGTACCCGGCGCAAGATAAAAATTGTACCCGGTAGCTCCACCAGTTTCCGAGATCTGGTCTGCGCATGAAAATTTGTACCCGGCGCAAGATACATTCACATGCCAAATTTCAAGTCGATAGCTCCACCCGTTTCCGAGATCTCGTCTGCGCATGCGCTGCACGGGCGTCGCACGGGCTCGGCGATCCGATAAAATTTGTACCCGGCGCAAGATACATTCACATAGCAAATTTCAAGTCGATAGCTCCACCCGTTTCCGAGATCTCGTCTGCGCATGCGCTGCACGGGCGTCGCACGGACTCGCCAATACGTCAACGACCACCGCCTGGTCAAACTACACACACGTACCAAGTTTCGTCCCGATCGGTCGAGAATCGTAGATTTGTATGAAGTACAACACACACACAAACATAAATATATAAGAGAGATATGTAAATTAGATAGATTGTATTAAAATATATAGGAGAGATATGTAAATGATCTACACACCATTACTGGTGTTTGTCAAAGTTTAGTGGGGTATATCAATACTCATTCACGATCATATCATTGAGGTCCGGAGGGTGTGGGCCATCTCTCGAATACAAGGAGTTCTCAAAATATATAGAAGAGACTAGCAGGTTAGCCCGCCACTGGCGGCATTCGTCCCATGGTTTTGTTCGAAAAAGCAATTGCAACAGGTTCCGATACACTTGTGCTGCATTTGCAATCGTCAGAAACATGACAATTTTAAATTTTTAAATTAATTTTTAAAATTAATTTATGACAATTTTTCAATTTGTTAATTAATTTTTTAATTTAAATTTTTTGTTTTTCAATGAGTTAATTGTGCCTTTTTAATTAAATTTTTTGTTTTTCAATTTTACCCGATTTGACCTTGAATTGATCATTTTCAAGGTCAAGGTCAGGTCGGGGTCACAATTTAACCCGTCCATGACACTTCCCGTAGATACCAAGTTTTTAACCCGTCCATGACACTTCCCGTAGACACCAAGTTTGAGCTCAATCTGTCCGAGTCTATAAATAACACACACATATATATCACTTGTGGGTACCCGTTTCAATGTGAAGAGCTTGTGCGAATTTTGTATACATTTTGGGTTCAAAGTGACTTAGTCGGACAGGTGCGTAACATACTGTGCCATCAGAAGTAGGCCAGCCATGCAGCCAATTCTATTTTAAAGAGCGCGGATTTGGGATAACTGCATTGTGTGAGAACGCAACATGATTCGCGTACATCTATATGCATTTCAGTAGGTTGCTTTCCCGAGTAATGGTACCTTTTTCTGTGCATATAAATAGCACCAAAGTGAACATAAACTTTCTCACCAGCAAAATGATAAATAGCAAGATGTGTTGGAACGGAAGTATCAGCAAGATGTGTTGGAACGGTAGTGTACCATATACACAAACATGGCATGTCGAGCTTGTAAAATATATATTATTTTGAGTATACGGATATGAAAGCACGTATTTGACCATTTAATATGTTATTGGAAGTCTTCACCATCGTTATTCACACACAAACATAATTAAATATGTCGTTTAATTATGCTACATATAACGATCATCCATTTCGCAATAGCGAAATAGCGTATGATGACATTAAACTCTCTTTGCTCGCTTGCCTATATCGCGATTCCCCCAACAGTTGACGGTGTTTTATATTAACTAATAGAATGTCATGATATGGTAGGATTCTGGGAATTATATACACATGGCAGCTTATACATACACATTCCATATACAATTCGCTTAATTTTGGTGTGATTCATATTCTTGAATACACGCAGGTGGTGAATTATTTGGCGCTTTAAGGCATATTTGTGCTATAAAAATATACATATACAGATGTAGAGTTACTCTTCTTGGATTAACCCCTTCCGTGTTTACGGATCAATAAAATGATTGGGAGTGGAGAAATAGTGCTCTGAGCGTCTCCAAAATGCTACGCGGACGACCCCCGTGGATTTTTACCCTTATATACGAAGTTTGAGCTCGATCGGACCAGTCGTTTTGGATTCTATGAAGTACACACACACACACACATATACGAAGTCTCAAAATATATAGTATAGATAGACTAGCAGGTTAGCCCGCCACTGGCGGCGTTCGTCAGAAACATACAATTAAAAAAAAAAAAAAAAAAATTTTAATTTAATTTTTTTTAAATTAATTTTTTAATTTAAATTTTTTTTTTACCCGATTTGACCTTTACTTGATCATTTTCAAGGTCAAGATCAGGTCGGGGTCACAATTTAACCCGTCCACGACACTTCCCGTAGGTAGCAAGTTTGAGCTCAATCAGTTCGAGTCTATAAAGGACACACACATATATATCATTTGTGGGTACCCGTTTCAAGATGAAGATCACCTAGGGCGGAAAAAACTGACCCGATCCGCGTTCCTAGGAAGCCCTAAGTACGAAAGAATCACACAACACGATTTGACCTTGAATTGATCATTTTCAAGGTCAAGGTCAGGTCGGGGTCACAATTTAACTGGTACACGACACTTCCCGTAGGTAGAAAGTTTGAGCTCAATCAGTTCGAGTCTATAAAGGACACACACATATATGGTACCCGTTTCACGGTGAAGATGACCTAGGGCGGAAAAACTGACCCGATCCGCATTCCTAGGAAGCCCTAAGTACGTAAGAATCACACAACACGGTCATGTCTGTATACTAACGCACACGCCCAGACCCAGAAGTAAGAATCACATTACGCACACACGCTCTTTATCAACTACACTGCTGATAGGAACGCTCTTTAACTATCAACGCTATTAACCCCCGCCGTGTTTGCTGTGATTTTATTGATCGGGAGTGGAGAATGAGTGCTCAGAGCTCGTCCATGTTGCGACGTGGACGATCCCCGTGGGTTTTTACCCTTATATACGAAGTTTGAGCTCGATCCGACCAGTCGTTTTCGATTATATAAAGTACACACACACATATGTATATATATACGGAAGTCTCAACATATATAGTAGACTAGCAGGTTAGCCCGCCACTGGCGGCATTCGTCCCATGGCTTTGCTCGAAAAAGCAATTGCAACAGGTTCCGAGACACTTGTGCTGCATTTGCAGCAAATTTCGGCAATAGTCAGAAACATGACAATTTTAATTGAATTTTTAGTTTTTCAATGAGTTAATTATTTTGTTTTTCAATGAGTTAATTGTGCTTTTTTAATTTTTTAATTGAATTTTTTGTTTTTAAATTTTACCCGATTTTTTTTGGGTTTTTCAAGGAGTTAATTGTGCCTTTTTAATTTTGTTTTTCAATTTGACCCGATTTGTTTTTGTTTTTCAATGAACCCGTCCATGACACTTCCCGTATTTAGCAAGTTTGAGCTCAATCGGTTCGAGTCTATAAAGGACACACACATATATATGACACTTCCCGTAGGTAGCAAGTTTGAGCTCAATCGGCATTGCCTGGAATTTCCCAGTAAATATTTAGCAAGTTTGAGCTCAATCGGTTCGAGTCTATAAAGGACACACTCATATATATTTGCCGACATTGCCATGGGGATGCCCGTTCCTACACGCGTTTTCGATTCTATGAAGTACCCACATATATACACACATATTAATAGTAGATTGGCAGATTCCAGTAGCTTTATAACGGTATATCTGGGGAGAAATCTGATGCTATATTCGTGATTATCTGGGATGATTTCGGTATATACCTTCGGTATATACTGTAAAAACAAAGCGCGCCATCCGTGCTCGCAGGGAATAAATTTCGAGCGATAACGTTTGCGTTCCCGTATAACTCTGCAGATGCCAATAACGTTGAATGGGAAACAGACGCTCTTTATAGAGATGCGTCAAAAACAAACGCTCATTAAATAATCACTTGATTAACCCACGCCGTGCCTTTGCGGTGATTTGAGATTGGAGAACGGGTGCTCTGAGCTTTTCTAAACCGCGACCACGGTCGTGTCGGTGGGATTTGACACTTACATAGGAAGTTTGAGCTCAATATGTACACACGTTTTGGATTCTATGAAGTACACACACACATATATACGAAGTCTCAAAATATATAGTACTAGCCGATGAGCCCGACGTTGTCCGGGCTATTAAAAAACCCGATAAAATTCGTATCCGGGGCAAGATACATTCACATACCAAATTTCAAGTCGATAGCTCCACCCGTTTCCGATATCTGGTCTGCGCATGCGCGAAGCTGGCGTCGCACGGGCTCGGCGACCCGATAAAATTCGTATCCGGGGCAAGATACATTCACATACCAAATTTCAAGTCGACAGCTCCACCCGTTTCCGAGATCTCGTCTGCGCATGCGCGATGCTGGCGTCGCACGGGCTCGGCGACCCGATAAAATTCGTATCCGGGGCAAGATACATTCACATAGCAAATTTCAAGTCGATAGCTCCACCCGTTTCCGAGATCTCATCTGCGCATGCGCGAAGCGGGCGCCGCACGGGCTCGCCAATACGACAACGTCGACCGCCTGGTCAAACTACACACACGTACCAAGTTTCGTCCCGATCGGTCGAGAATCGTAGATTTGTATCAATGACAGACAGACAGACAGACAAACAAACAAACAAACAGAGGTCTTCAAAATATATATGAGACTAGCCGATGAGCCCGACGTTGTCCGGGCTGTTCAAAAACCAAATTTCAAGTCGATAGCTCCACCCGTTTCCGAGATCTGGTCTGCGCTTGCGCGAAGCTGGCGTCGCACGGGCTCCGCGACCCGATAAAATTCGTATCCGGGGCAAGATACATTCACATAGCAAATTTCAAGTCGATAGCTCCACCCGTTTCCGAGATCTCGTCTGCGCATGCGCGAAGCTGGTGTCGCACGGGCTCGGCGACCCGATAAAATTCATATCCGGGGCAAGATACATTCACATAGCAAATTTCAAGTCGATATCTCCACCCGTTTCCGAGATCTCGTCTGCGCATGCGCGAAGCGGGCGCCGCACGGGCTCGCCAATACGACAACGTTCACCGCCTGGTCAAACTACACACACGTACCAAGTTTCGTCCCGATCGGTCGAGAATCGTAGATTTGTATTAATGACAGACAGACAGACAGACAGACAGACAAACATACAGACAGAGGTCTTCAAAATATATATGAGATTGGCAGATTCCTGTAGCTTTATAATGGTATATCTGGGGAGAAATCAGATGCTATATTCGTGATTATCTGGGATGATTTCGGTATATACAAACGCTTCCCGTCGTGAAATCATCTCTCTGCATAATATTTCGAGGGATAAAATTGCATTGAATTGAAAACAAACGCCGGCTTCCCGTCGTGAAAATCTCTCTGCATAATATTTCGAGCGACAGGCTACAATCTCTCTGCAGATGCTAATAACGTTGAATGGTAAACAAAACGCTCTTTATAGCGATGCGTCAAAAACAAACGCTCATTAAATTATGACTTGATTAACCACCGCGGTGCCGATTGCGATAGACGCTCAGTACGATAACATTGTATTGAACTGAAAACAAACGCTTCCCGTCGTGAAATCATCTCTCTGCATAATATTTCGAGGGATAAAATTGCATTGAATTGAAAACAAACGCCGGCTTCCCGTCGTAAAAATATCTCTGCATAATATTTCGAGTGACAGGCTACAATATCTCTGCAGATGCTAATAACGTTGAATGGTAAACAAAACGCTCTTTATAGCGATGCGTCAAAAACAAACGCTCATTAAATTATGACTTGATTAACCCCCGCCGTGCATTTGCGGTGATTTGGGAGTGGATAAAGGGTGCTCTGAGCTGTGTCGGTGGGATTTTACACTTACATACGAAATTTGAGCTCAATCTGTACACGCGTTTTGGATTCTATGGAGTACCCACCCACACATATATATACGGAGTTCTCAAAATATATAGTATAGACTAGCTGATGTGCCCGACGTTGTCCGGGCTATTCAAAAAACAAATTTCAGGTCGATAGCTCTACCCGTTTCCGAGATCTGGTGTGCGCATGCGCGAAGCTGGCGTCGCACGGGCTCGACGACCCGATAAAATTCGTATCCGGGGCAAGATACATTCACATACCAAATTTCAAGTCGATAGCTCCACCCGTTTCAGAGATCTCGTCTGCGCATGCGCGAAGCTGGCGTCGCACGGGCTCGGCGACCCGATAAAATTCGTATCCGGGGAAAGATACATTTACATACCAAATTTCAAGTCGATAGCTCCACCCGTTTCCGAGATCTCGTCTGCGCATGTACGAAGCTGGCGTCGCACGGGCTCGGCGACCCGATAAAATTCGTATCCGGGACAAGATACATTCACATAGCAAATTTCAAGTCGATAGCTGCACCCGTTTCCGAGATCTCGTATGCGCATGCGCGAAGCGGGCGCCGCACGGGCTCACCAATACGACGTTGACGACCGCCTGGTCAAACTACACACACATACCAAGTTTCGTCCCGATCGGTCGAGAATCGTAGAGTTGTATAAATGACATACATACAGACAGACAGACAGACATACAGAGGTCTTCAAAATATATATGAGATATGGTATAATTAACGAGTTAAAGGGGTACTCTTGGGCTCCAAATAAACATGCATGCACGTTTATTATTTTCTTGGGAAATTTCCCCCCTGCACGTTGCTTATTTGGGTCTGCACGTTTATTAATTTTGAGGCTATGAAAAAAGAAATCATCACAAACTCAAGCTTTCTACATGATTCTGATATCAAAATGATGAGCTTATAACTTTATGCATGTACATATTCAAAGTATATGGCATATATGTGAACATTTAAATATTGAACAAAACACCACATGCCACATACTATAATGTTGATTCCTATAACTGACCTACTATACAAATAATTGTTTACCACAGTTATGTTGATGTTTTGCTCAGAGTTCCCCCTGTACTATTATTTGGGTCTGCACTTTCATTAACTTTAAATGGAATTTCCTCCCTGCACTATTATTTGGGCCTGCACTTTTATTTGGAGCACGAGAGTATCGCACGGGCTCGGCGACCCGATAAACTTCGTATCCGATGCAAGATACATTCACATAGCAAATTTCAAGTCGATAGCTCCACCTGTTTCCGAGATCTCGTCTGCGCATGCGCGAAGCTGGTGTCGCACGGGCTCGCCGACCCGATAAAATTCGTATCCGGGGCAAGATACTTTCACATAGCAAATTTCAAGTCGATAGCTCCACCCGTTCCGAGATCTCGTCTGCGCATGCGCGAAGCGGGCGCCGCACGGGCTCGCCAATACGACAACGTCCACCGCCTGGTCAAACTACACACACGTACCAAGTTTCGTCCGATCGAGCATCGTAGATTTGTATAAATGACAAACATACAAACATACAAACATACAAACAAACAGAGGTCTTCAAAATATATATGAGATAGCCGATGAGCCCGACGTTGTCCGGGCAATTCAAAAACCAAATTTCAAGTCGATAGCTCTACCCAGCGCTATTCAAAAACCAAATTTCAAGTCGATAGCTCTACCCGTTTCCGAGATATCGTCTGCGCATGCGCGAAGCTGGCGTCGCACGGGCTCGGCGACCCGATACAATTTGTATCCGGGGCAAGTTACATTCACATACCAAATTTCAAGTCGATAGCTCCACCCGTTTCCGAGATCTCGTCTGCGCATGCGCGAAGCTGGCGTCGCACGGGCTCGGCGACCCGATAAAATTCGTATCCGGGGCAAGATACATTCACATACCAAATTTCAAGTCGATAGCTCCACCCGTTTCCGAGATCTCGTCTGCGCATGCGCTGCACGGGCGTCGCACGGGCTCGCCAATTCGACAACGACCACCGCCTGGTCAAACTACACACACGTACCAAGTTTCGTCCCGATCGGTCGAGAATCGTAGATTTGTATTAATGACAGACAGACAGAAAGACAAACAAACAGACAGACAGACAGAGGTCTTCAAAATATATATGAGACTAGCAGGTTAGCCCGCCACTGGCGGCGTTGGTCCGAAACATGACATTTTTTTTCGCTTTTCAATGAGTTAATCGTGCCTTTTTAAGAGAAATTATTGTACCCTCCCTAAAAGAGGTATGATTTAAGGTACATCGGGCGGAAAAAACTGACCCGATGATGTCGTTGTTGTTGGCATTCAGGGCTTCGGGTCGTTGTTGTTGGCATCACGGCTCGGGGTTACCCGAAAAATCTCACATTGCCGTATAGGGAAAATAGGATTGCGTGTATTTAGTAATTTTAACTAATTATTTTTTCGCCAACAATGTCGTTGTTGTTGATATTTACGGCTTGGGGGCTCGCCAATACGACAACGACGACGACCTGGTCAAACTACACTCACGTACCGCGTTTCTTCCCGATCGGTCGAGGTGTTGGTATCTGATGCAAAAGACGAAATTGTAAGAGAAATTATTGTACCCTCCCTAAAAGAGGTATGATTTAAGGTACATCGGGCGGAAAAATACTGACCCGATGATGTCGTTGTTGTTGGCATTCAGGGCTTCGGGTCGTTGTTGTTGGCATCACGGCTCGGGGCTACCCGAAAAATCTCACACTGCCGTATAGGGAAAATAGGATTGCGTGTATTTAGTAATTTTAACTAATTATTTTCTCGCCAACAATGTCGTTGTTGTTGATATTTACGGCTTGGGGGCTCGCCAATACGACAACGACGACCACCTGGTCAAACTACACTCACGTACCAAGTTTCGTCCCGATCGGTGGAGGTGTTGGTATCTGATGCAAAAGACGAAATTGTGAGTGTTGGTTTGTAACCGGGATTTCTGAGAAGCATTATGCCTATATCCACACTAACTACCCCCCTAAGCCCTGACCTAAGTGTGATACATACTATAACAATGATGTTGTAAGAGTACTATGGCATCCAATAAATCTCCCCGCATAGGAAACCACTCAAAAGTATTGTTCCCGTATATCTCTCTGCAGATGCTAATAACGTTGAATGGTAAACATACGCTCTTTATAGCGATGCGTCAAAAAACAAACGCTCATTAAATTAATTCTTGATTAGCCACCGCAGTGTCGTTTTTGTGACTGAGATTGGAGAACGGGTGCTCTGAGCTTCTCCAAAACGCGACAACTACGGTGTCCGTGGGATTTTACCCTTATATACGAAATTTGAGCTCGATCCGACCAGCCTTTTTCGATTCTATGAAGTACACATATACACACATACATATATATACGGAAGTCTCAAATTATATAGGAGACTAGCAGGTTAGCCCGCCACTGGCGTGGTTGGTCAGAAACATGACATTTTTAAAATTATTTTGTTTTTATTGATTTTGTTTTGTTTTATTTTTTAATATAAATGTAATGTTTTTTTTAAATTTAATTAATTTTTTTAAATTTTTTTTAATTTTAAATTGTTTTAATTAAATTTTTAAATGAATTTTTTGTTTCTGGCTGAAAAATTGACCCGATGAAATCCCCCCTTCCCAGGAACGACAGACAACGCATTGTTTGTTTTTCAATGAGATAATTCATGGTACCCGTCCTAAACATCCCTGTTCCTAGATTAGTCCCCGAATTGACCCGATGAAATTCATGGTACCCGTCTCCCCGAAAAGAGCGGACAGTCAATTAATCCCGTCGTGAAATCTCTCTGCATAATATTTCGAGCGATAGCGTTGCGTTGAATTGTAAACAAACGCTGCTTAGATCAATTCTGCCTTTTTAATCGAGATAATTGCATTTCGTTGCGCATTCGTATTTCGGACGCATGGGGTCAGTCGTTTAGCCACATCCATTGCAATAAAGAGCGTTAATCCTTAACAACTCCGTATATGGTCAATATAAAGATCGTTAATGCCTTAACCCCCGAAGTGGCGTTTGCGGTGATTTTGATGATTGGGAGTGGAGAATCGGTGCTCAGAGCTTGTCCAAAACGCGACGTGGGCGATCCCCGTGGGTTTTTACACTTATATACGAAATTTGAGCTCAATGTGTCCACGCGTTTTCGATTCTATGAAGTACCCCCACACACACACACACACATATATACGGAAGTCTCAAATTATATAGTAGATAGAATAGACTAGCAGGTTAGCCCGCCACTGGCGGCAATCGTCAGAAACATGACAATTTGTTTGTTTGTTTTTTTTTTTCAATTTTACCCGATTTTTTGTGTTTTTCAGAAACATGACAATTTAATTTTTTGTTTTTCAATGAGTTTTTGTGCAATGAGTTAATTTTTAATTAATTTTTTTTTTCTCAATTTGACCCGATTTGACCTTGAATTGATAATTTTTAAGGTCAAGAGAAATGATGGTACCCGTCCATAGGGCGGAAAAACTGACCCGATGAAATTCTCCCCCGTTCCTAAGAACGACAGACATAAGAATCACACAACACGCATTTTTTGTTTATCAATGAGTTAATTCTTCCTTTTTAATCAAGAGAAATTATGGTACCCGTCCCTCAAAGAGGTATGATCAAAATCTCCCCCGTTCCTAGGAACGACAGACATAAGAATCACACAACACGCATTTGTTGTTTTCCAATGAGTTAATTCTGCCTTTTTAATCAAGATAAATGCATTCTGCCGTTCCGGTGCGTTTTGCATCCGTAGTTTCGTACGCATTGGTACGCATAGGTAACCGTTTAGCAACGCCGATGGCAATAAAGAGCATTACTCGGTTAACAACGCCAAATTTGGTCAATATAAAGAGCGTGATTGCCTTAACCCCCCCCCCCGCAGTGACTAGGACGGTGATTTTGATGATTGGGAGTGGAGAATGAGTGCTCGGAGCTTCTCCAAAACGCCACGACGACGATTCCCGTGGATTTTTACCCTTAGGTGGGAAGTTTGAGCTCAATCGAGCCAGCCGTTTTAGAGTCTATAGAGGACAAATATACACACACATATATATATTTATATACGTAGTTCTCAAAATATATAGTAGATCCGATAATTTCGACACTTATTCATGGAGTTAATCTCGTTATCGGGCAGTTCCAATTCTCTTAGTGACGCCTGGATGTAATCGATCGAGGGATGAGTGTATGTTCCACTCTCAGACTTTTGGAGTAAATAATTATACAGCAGTTTATTATTTTTCTGTTTGTCTGGCATAACCACATTAGCCCGTGCAGTATGTTAACATTCTACATTTTATGTCAATAATTAAAGGATATACCCCTGTTTATCCGTATACCATCATACTTGGTGTACTTGCATGGTTTTAACCCTAAAACATATTTTAGAAATTTTAATTGGAACTTTTCTAAATCGTGCTGATAACCCCAGACTTCACATCCATATAATAATATTGGTTTTACAGTCTTAGAAAAAAGGTCACATTGAATGTCTGTCGAAAAAAATTGTTCTTTCGCCTTATGCAGTAGTCCACACATGGCCCGATTCCCTATTGCTATATTTTGCTTCAAGGCTTTTGAGAAAGAACCATTCCTAGTAAAAGTAATACCCAGATATGTGAATTGAGGGACAATTTGTAAGCTTTCGCCATTGACAAATATTCGTGATTTTGGAATTCTTTTACATCCAAATACCATTAATTTTGTTTTGTTAACATTGACGGTGAGCTTCCAAAGCTCACAGTATTCGGAGAATTCTTTCAGGGCTATACGCACATCCTTGGCTGTCTCCGCGAAAATTACTGTGTCATCTGCGTACAATAGTACTAACAACTTGATATACATTCCAACTTCTGTCATTGTGTGTCTCTCAATTAATTTCAAAGTTGGAACTCTGTTGGACAATAAGGTAGAGTGAGAATAAGAAAGAAGATAATTTCCTCCTTGCAACACACCAGAATAGCTTTGATAACTATTTGAGAGACATTCACCAATTTTAACCTTAGACTTTACTTCGTTACATGTTTTTAATAAGTTTAAAGCACTTTCCATTAATACATGCGGTAATCATTGTTCGGCACAAACCGTTCCTCCAAACGGTGTCAAACGCCTGTTTGAAATCAACAAATGTGCAAAACAGCTTTACATTGGCTTGCCTATATATACTGATTATGAAGTGCAATGTTAATATATGATCCATAGTGGAGAAGCCTTTTCTAAAACCTGCTTGATTGATGTCGATAAGATCAATAGACTCTGAATATTCAGTTAATCGTGCATTAATTATTTTGGTAAATAATTTTCCTAGACAGCTAAGGGTTGTAATGGGTCTATGATTTTTCTGGTAACGTATTGTCACCTTTATTTTTTATAAATCGGTATAACTATTCCTGTCAACCACTCATCTGGAATTATGCTGTGTTAAAAATCAAATTAAACCATTCGGTATACAATGGTAACATAATTTCTATGGTACTCCTGATGTGCTCATTACGAATGTTGTCAATTCCGCTGCTACGACCGTTGGGCTATTTAATGGTCATATCAAGAATATCATTATCCTCTTGGAAAACATAACGTGAAAATGGGTCGTTATCGTCCTTTTTTTTATTGCTTTTCATGAAATTATACATATCATCAATATCAATCGCATGTGTCTATGAACTAAAAAGTGCCTATTCTACATTATGAATATTCACTCATGTGCATCATCATACAGAAATTTGTGGAACAATCACAAAATTTAAATCACCAAATGATCACGTGACTAACATGGAGATACGACCATATAGCACACATTTGAGAATTTACAAACACAAAACAGAAGTCACGTGGACAACCCGAAGCATCCGATTGGCTGATGTTGGACATACGACCTTAAATAGCACAAATAATTGTGAAGATCGCTGGAGATACGACATTTGTGTCACTGGTTTGTGAGAATATTTGCCATCCAATGCAAAAACAGTTTGGCCCATCGCATTGGATTTTTTCACACGATTCGAATGATATCAAATACTCATTTCCCGCCAAAATGGAGTTACGACCTTATAGCACCGATGCGACGCTGTATATATATCCTAGGACAACAGCTTTCAGTCAGGTTCGGATTTTAAAAATGTTCCAAAAATAAAACAAACAAACAAATCGAGGCCAGAATTTTCTTGGAGTTAGACTTTTATAGATGCTAGGATTTTGCAGTGTTTGCAGTGTTCGGGCTCATATTTCAAATTGTTTCAAGATTCCTCCCCACAAATGGTACGGTTAGGAAATTTCAAGCCACTGGGTGGGATGCAAATGAAATTACGCGACATTGCGAGTTCGGCCTGGTTAAAAGGGGCGGGATGCAGCTGGAAAATCAACGGAGCCCTCCCGTCACGTCGCTGATGACTAATAAACTATATATTGAACGATATGTATAGGCACTATTTACGCGATTGTATGGTGTTTCGAAGAAAAATAACACAGGTTGTACATTTATGCACTGACCATTTATTAACTTTTGGGGGTGATACTTAAAGGTATATGTAAGGTCATCGTGGTGGGGGGGGGGGGGGGGGGGTTGGGAAAAATACACGATGAGACTGATGACACATTTGCCAATCACGGGAGATGGCGCATGTCAGGTTAGAATTGTTCAATAACGGGAAATATTAGGATACCATTCAGTTTGAAACATCTAACCTGAAGGGGATGGCTGTGAGAAATTAAATTGTCATACTGATCTGAGCAACGTCTAGCCACGTCCCTGTGTATAAACTATAAGTCAAAGGATGGTACTTATATAATTCAAGCTATATTAAGTGTTTTTCAGATAATAATTGGAAATTCAAGAAACCCCACACGATTAGACACTATAACACTTCTATTCTTATGTATTCTACACCAGACATCAATGAGACAGAATCAGTAAATCTATTTATGTAAGCTTCTTGTTTGCTTTCGACTTCTGAATAATGAGGTAGTTTTATAAGGTTTCGTGTTGTTCCACGCAAGAATATTCGGACATTCTCATTTTAGCGTTTTTACTTCATCACCAACCAACGATGAAACTTGGAGAGCATTGTCGGAAATAATCTACTTATGCTCATTCTGATCACATTATTTAGGATGTTTGGTGTGGTGCTACATGTATTGGTGAGGCATATGTATAACGACCATCGTCGATTGCCATTATGCTTCATGTTTTATTTGCCTGATAAATGTCTTATGGAATTTTTACTTAATTGATGTCGAATTGGATGGGGCATCTTTAAATAAATAAAGAAAAAATAAACACATAAAATTGGATAGAAATATATAGCTCACACTAGCCGAATACACAGCGCAGCGGCAAAGTTCGGAGGCAACGTCCCTCAACTGGCGAGTCCGGATTCGAATTAAATACTAATTGAAACATGTTACTTTTCGCCGTGGACAACATTAACTGTCCGTTCTGAACTGTGGGCGTATACATCCTCAGGTAATCAAAACTGAGCTGTAGGCCAGACCAATTGGAGTGTTGGCCCCAACGATTGGTGGGTTTTAAGTTAGATAATATTATCAGCATCAGGTATTCGGTCATGAACCGACTCGGCGCAAGCGCCTCGTCTATTCTTTTACCGAATACCATCTGCTTCGAATATTATCCATTACATAATAAATGGATAGATTAAAATAGCTACTATTGACAAATTGTGATTTTACAAGTTCAAAATCAAATTTAATGTATATTTCCAATCTCCCACAGTGCACCACGATATTCCAATGTGCAGCATGTGTGGTTGCTCCAATACGTGTCACGTGCGATCATATTATAATTATACCAGTTTTCATAAGTTATAACATCTGTAACATTGATTTTTTTTATGTATGGCGGCATGTACACGATCGATCTCCCTACAATAAGATTAGTTTAATCGTTACTATAGCAACAGTTGCACACACGACGAAAAAGAAAGTTAAAATCCCAAACTAATGTTTGAAAGTTTTAACAAAGGCCATATATTATGGGGTGTATATAGGGGTGTGGCACCCCCAATACTCCAGGTAGCGTCTTTGCATTGGGGTTATTGGACAATTACATTGTAATTTTAATCATATGAAGTTTGTTGCTATTAATGCCTACATTACCAACGAATAATGCCGATAGTTGTAAAAGTTTTACAAACCTGGTGTAAATGTTTACAAATCGAAGGTGTCAAAGACATAAAATAGTCTACAGAAAATTAGACCAGCGCATTATAATATAGTAAATTGGCTCAATCTGTGTTGTATTGCCCTATCAGTTTAACATAAGAGATTTTAGATGTAACTGTTAAAATGTCACCCATTAACCTCCAGCGGGGCCAGTACCGGGAACTATCTTATATATAAATGACCGACAATAGTTTGGATTACTGATGGAGAACCCTTGAATTTCTTATCAAAACGATACTGCTTCGTTAAACTCGTTGTATCGACAGGTTTTCCTGGTTAACAGAACGAGACCTGAGCAAGGCCATTATTGCAGCCATCAGATAGTACAATTTTTCGTCACGAAAGTGGCGCACCAGCCTAACATGGAACGCCGAATACAATCTAAGATGGGGTATTGATCCTGAATACTGACTATGAGTGGGGTATAAATCTTGCGCGTACTGCGTGGGAATAACGTGAGTCTCCCGTACCGGCATTTTCTCTTTACACTTCTGGTTTCAGCATCCAGATTATAGCCCTTTTCTATATCTTTGAACCTAACTTAAGTCACTTATAATAACTTTTAAGCCGTATATGGGAACTGGCCTGCATTATAATCTGACGAAATTTGTGCCATTGTAGCGTTCCACGCACGTAGCCTACTCTGGTTGCTTACCATGCAAGCTATATGCTACATCGCAGACGAGAAATAGGAAAAATATAAGTGTATAGGCACTTGTGTCCCAATTGTTATATGTACATATATATGGCAATAACATATGTTTCAACAATCATCGCAGACACCTATCAACTTACCAATGGTTACCTGCATGTATATTATAATTTTACCCAGTGTTATTCACTTGAATGTTTTTTATTTATCTCCCTTCCGAAGCAATCTATATATCCTACAAAACTTCGGAAGTGACAACAGCTGTTGACTTTGATGACAGGAAAATTAATATTTGTCTCATAAGTCAAGTAAATGATGTAATCTCAAGCTGGGACCTTCGCGTACCAATGAATACATTATTAAGCAACAGGCATATTAACAAAGAAATACATTCCCCAAGTTTTTTTTGTTTACTTTATAAGATTCCCTGTCTAATCTTCAAAAAGTTCGCGGGTGTTGTACTCGTGGAATATGATATCTACGGGCGTTAGCCAGAGTAGATATTCTTGGCATGATCTACATCCATACAAATGTTTAGTATTGCCCACTCTCTAAACTGAGCGTCGGGGGCATATGCCCCGCTTGGTGTTTCATTCGTGATTAGCAGTGAAATATTAATTTCAATATCAAAATTTATATTTACACTGCTATTCACTGGTGAAATAATTATGGTATTCACTCAAAAACATAGGTATCATCTCTGTATGCTCATGAAAAGAGCTCCCACGTGGACTTATATCAGAGAAAATGTTCCCTTCTTGCATCCGTCCACGTTAACAAACCTCTGTATAGTACTTATGAACCCAACGTAATACATTTCCTAGTCAGTAGAAGGGTCCTGCTAATTTGCATATCAGGGGGTATATATCACGAAGCATTCGAGACTCCACTGATATAGTTACTGCATATTCTGATGGAGACAACAATGAGATTGAGTCAAAAATATCATAAAATGCATATGTGCCTTTTTTCTCCAGTAAACATCTCATTTATCGAGATTGCAGTTATCGGAATGTTTCATCTGTATAAATGTAATTTCTCCTTGCATATTATGAAACTGTGTTTTAAGTCGGTTGAGGATATATAGGATAATTTTTATTTGCAATATACACACATGGAAAGTACAATTACAAATAAATATAATATTAATAGACTATACATGCACATTGCTAGGGGTGATATAGTCATGACTGACTGTCTTCCTATCACCCATGAATGTGGTGACAGATTATATGATGTAGAGGGCCGAATTAATTGGATTGTTTTGGGGGGTTACGTTCATCGTGTGCAGACTGGGTTTTTATAGGTTTTGTTGGTGCGATGGTACGAACAGTGGTCCGTATGTATAGGCACCTACTTGGTCGATATAATGAATGAATACTATGAATATACATGTGTGAGTGGAACCCAATATGAATAATGTGAGTGAGGATTTGAGAATTTACTAATTAACACGTTACTTTGAGTGAATGCATGGCCAATATGAATACAAGAGGTGTATGGTGGGGGAATTTAGTTTTTATTTTGTACTTTTGTTTGTTTTACATTTGTTAGCAGCAAATTATATATCGTTTATACAATCAGGGCATCTTCGGTTTTTGCATCAAACGCTCGCTGAATAGGTATTAATGATATCCATTTCATACGTTTTCGAAAGACATGTCTTGATTGCTTATAGGTATATTTACTTTCTAGGAAATTCCATATAAAGGGGAATGAATGGTATGGGAGAACTTTAGAAAAAGAGATGGTCCTGAATTTGTTTTGTACTATGGGATTATCTTGTCGTCTATTTGGTTCTGCTCTTTTTTCATACATACCAGAAAACCAGAAAAAGACACCGGTAAGCGATCGTAATACCAGTCATGCATGAAAATGGATGCATGTAATTTATGTAAATCATCTATTTAACAAATGTTGTCTGCCCGAGACTAAGTACAAACACAACACATTTGTAGCAAATAGCCGCTGGCTTTATTGGTGACAATTGGGTGCAAACAGACATTCCAACAACGGCTTCAGACACATTTCGTGGCAGAATACTTTTCATGTTCGTGCCAATAGTATGGCTATTAACCTCATACTCTCTTATGTGGTAATACAGTATACTCTTGCAGTTGGTAAATATCATATGAATTGAAGATTTTCAAACAACTTGATTGAACTGACAGCCGTTTACAGAACGCATTCAGGCAATAAAACATAGATAAAACCACTATGTGGATAAAACAACTCTGAAAGCTTTGAATGCTCGTGCCTGCATACACGTAGAACACCAAACATACTCTATTCATCAACGTTACATTACATAAACATGATCACTATGCATCCTACGCGATTAGTTTCATTCGTAATAATTTGATTCCAGCAATGGACTGAATTCCAAAATGAAGAACAATATACTACATAATAAAATATATCAGACTAAGTACAAACACAACACATTTGTAGCAGGTAGCCGCTGGCTGCTAAACGGTTAGTCCCAACGTATGATTGAAATAGATGCATGTCTTTAACTAACCTAACCATCACATTGACTAACAGATGTTGAATACAATTTGTTTTGAAGCCTCCACTACCTCCCACGACACCGCAGCAGTCCGGGTCAGATGAACGAAGACGTTCGTGAATGGGGTATCCGTCATAGAAACGTCTCCGTAAAATTAACTTCAGCAAACAGAGTATCTTGGTGCCATGCTACCATCTTTGGATTTCTAAAGAAATGCCCGTCCTTACATAGTCTATAATGTGTCCATAAGTCCAGCGCGCCTTCTGTTTGGTGTATCGGATCTACAACATAAAACATGTTATCAGAAAAATACCCGCATATCTACAATAACATTGCGGGGTATATTCGGAATCACAGTATTGCATGAGGTCCACGCGCCTTGCGTTTCCATTGGGAGTATATTTCTTCGTTGACCCTTTCCGTTTAATACATTCCTATATGTCGACATTCGGAAACAGAAACAAGCCAATTGCTCTCCCAGCAAAGTATACTTCATAACACCCATGACCGACTACCAAGGGCACCACAAATTAACTTCCTGTGGGTAGCTGCAATTGCTTATTTAAGTAAATAAATATCCTATGTTTATCCAGGAAGTCGAGTCCCAGGAGCATGGTGTCGGCCAATGGTGCTACGTATATCGGTTGTGTCCATTGATACCCCCCCCCCATCCTAAGAGATACTGGTCCGACTACATGTGCTGGCATCCACAGTTCCCTGCCTGCAGTATTGCTTTCGATGGTCTTAATGACCGGTACCTGAATCCCCAGTGCACCCATCAGTTTATCGAAGATGACCGCTACTTCCGATGTTGTGTCAATGGCTGCCGAATTTTCCTGCTTTCCAGTTTCACTTGCACCCGTAGCATTGCATCTATGGGTAAAGATGCCTCCTCCCATGTTGTTAATGACTCGGTCCTCGATGAAGGCCTATCTACATCTGTTAATTTAAGTGTAACATCACAAGTCGGCTTTTTGTTGCTGGTGATTTAGTGCCCTTCAGGTGAAGAGACCCTAGAGTGTTCAGGTAGTTCCTCCTCCCCAGAAGGCGTGAACCATTCCTCTCGGCTAAAGTCCCTACTGTGGTGTACTGGCGAGGGCGTACTGTTAAGTGGATTCCTCCCAACTGGCTCCCGCGCTAGTATGTCATCTGACCATGGAGTGGCTTGGCATATAAGCTGCTCCAATTTTATAAAATGAAGTTCATCCGTTTTTTCCGGTTGTTCTGTATTGCCGAAACTTGTGTCTATCGACCCTTCATTTCCTTGGACCAATTGCTCTATTACTTCTCGTGTTGAGTTCTCTGCCATGCTGCCCAACAACTGATCATGCCTCAACTCCAGATCCCTTAATCTTCGTCTCTTCTCATATGTCGGTTCCCATGTCGTACTGTCAATCGTTGGTGTGTCTCGTTCATCCTTGTCTATGGGTTGTATGTCTGTGATTACCTCCCTTGTGAAAGATGGCAAATGGCCATCCATAGATGGCGGTTGGTAGACTTCGTGGACATCATTAGATATCACCGTGTCTGCATCCGGTAGAGGGGGCTTGGGCTGAGAATGTTCAAACCCGTCGCTCAATGTAGTATATGAATAGCCATCGGTCGATGGCGATATGACGATTTTGCGGACATTCTTAGATGTCTCTGTTTTAGCCTTGGTCAGGAGTGGTTCCGACTGAGATGTTCACACTCCACCCAAGGTAAACTATGGGAAGGGCCCTCGGTAGGTGGCGATTGGAAATTTTTGTGGACACCATTAGATGTCTCGGTTGCCGAAGGCGGCTGATAGATTTTATTGACATCGTTAGATGTCTCGGTATCCTTATCTGATAGAGAGGCCTCGGGCTGAAAATTTTCAAACCCGTCTCTCGATGTAATGTATGAATAGCCATCGGTCAATGGCGACTGGTATATTTTGCGGACATCCCTAGATGTCTCTGTTTTCGTATCTACTGACGGTTGTGCATGTCCCCTTTTAATCTCCCCCTTAGAGGCCTCCCTGTAATGGCTTTGCTTTGGTGCCCTGGCCTTTCTGTAAGACCATACCCCCGTTCCTTTACTGGAAAGAAACCATTAGGCCTTAGGTCCACGTCTCTGACAGACTTGGAGTCCCTTTCCCCACTTCCGCAGTCAGACCTCCCGTTTTCAAACTCAGTTGATAGATTTGGTGTTGGAGCTCTTTCTGATCTCACTTTAGCCATCAGTTTCTCGAACTTCATTTCCAAGGAAGGGCTAAAATCGATGAGATAGTCTGCAATCTCCTTTGAATGCCGGCCTTGCTCGTGGTGAGTCGCCCCTAGGCCTTTGTGCGCGACCCGCGTTCGTTTAAATCTGCGAATTTCACATTTCTTTCTGCTCTTCTAGGTGAGACCCCTCGGTTTCGTTCGCGACTGTCGTAGGAGTCATGTCACCGAGGACAGACTCGAGCAAAGTGTGACGGATCTCCGCACGTGAAACAACCTTAAGGTGATGCCGACCATGACCTATTATTGGGGTTCCTCGGGGATTGATCCCTATCGGTTTGGTCCCTTGGCACTTGAAAAAATTATGTAATGATTATGTTGTTTGGCTTGGAAGCCGACTGTTGCATCTCCACCAGTGGTTGGTTCTCCCCTCTGGAATCGCCCCTCGTTAGGCATCTGTCCATCATAGCATCGAGGCGTTCCTTGAAGTCGGTCTGAGCTTGGTTGGAGGCAGCCAGTGTTTCTTCAAAGTTTCTTAATCGCGAGTCGACTGTCAGTTCAAATTTCCTTAGTCGCGAGTCCACTGTCAGTTTGACCAGGTCCTCGAGTTTTTCCAGGTTTCCTATTTGCTGGGATAATGAATCTATCGCCTCTTCCATTATGTCCATTCGCTGTTGCCCGTGGAGCTTCTCTGTTGGCGTGGGAGAGGCGGTCTTCTTCCCTACACCCGGGATGTCCAGCAATGCCTTGTACGAGCATTGATTAATTTTTACTTTCGTCGGATACATTGTTGTATGTTGAGATGTACCGGAATGTATAACTGTGAATTACTCGCTCACAGAAGACGCAATAATTAGAGTGAAAATGTGTCAGTTTACCTTCGTTGAAGGCGATGTGTGGCCGGTTCAGTTCCCAGAAGTGAATGCTATTTCCTTCACTGAATGAAATTTAATCACAGCTAATTCCTTTGTTAAAGCAGTTTAAGGACCGAACACTGATCACTTCTTTGAAGTGATCGGGATTCTCCTTCACTGAAGGAACGGGGAAAATGTGTCTGAATTTCTTCGCTGAAAAAAATCTAGGTCAAGAGCTGGTGTCGCTTTAATAAAAGTGTTGAGTGGGGAGTGTCCCTTTAATTAATTGACGATGACTGTAATTTCCTTCGCTGAAGGATCATTAATGCTAAAAGTAGGTGAAATGTAGAAGGCCGCTTTAATATTTGAATAGGTGCAGATTATCTTCGCAGAAGACAATCAATGAATTTAATTTAATGGCCGTGAAATGTATTTTGAAATGAAATATGAAAAATGAAATGACTTGTGTGAACGTGAAATATAACTTTAATGAAATATGAATAAATGAAGTGTGAACGTGAAGTGTCACTTTAATAATATATGAATGGAATGCTGTGTGTGAACGTGAAATATGACAATAATGAAATATGAATAATATGACGTGTATGAAGGTGAAGTGTCACTTTAATGAAATATGAATAAAATGAAGTGTGAACGTGAAGTGTCACTTTAATACAATATGAATGTAATGCTGTGTGTGAACGTGAAATATGACAATTAATGAGATATGAATAATATGACGTGTATGAAAATGAAATGTCACTTTAATGAAATATGAATGAACTGACGTGTGTGAATGTGAAATATGACTTTAATGAAATATGAATAATATGTTATGAAAGTAAAGTGTTGCTTTAAAGATATATGAATATGATGTGTATGAAAGTGAAATCTCGCTTTAATGAAATATGAATGAACTGACATGTGTGAATGTGTAATATGACTTTAATGAAATATGAATAATATGTGTATGAAAGTGAAGTGTCGCTTTAATGAAATATGAATAATATGTGTATGAAAGTAAAATGTTGCTTTAAGGAAATTAATGAACTGACGTGTGTGAATGTGAAATATGACTTTAATAAAATATGAATTATATGTGTATGAAAGTGAAGTGTCGCTTTAATGAAATATAAATGAACTGACGTCTGTGAATGTGAAATATGACTTTAATGACATATGAATTAAATGACGTGTGTGAACGTGAAATATGACATTAATGAAATATGAATAATATGTCTATGAGAGTGAAGTGTCGCTTTAATGAAATATGAATGAACTGACATGTGTGAATGTGAAATGTGACTTTAATGAAATATGAATTAAATGACGTGCGTGAACGTGAAATATGACTTTAATGAAATATGAATAATATGTGTATGAAAGTGTCGCTTTAATTAAATATTAATAAACATGTGTGTGTGTGTGTGAATGTGAGATACTACTTTAATGAAATATGAATTAAATGACGTGTATGAGAGTGAAGTGTCACTTGTCACTTTAATGAATTGACAATGAATATTTCCTTTAACGAGGAAGACGACAATGAAATCAAGGCGTCACTTTAATTCCGAATAAAAAAAACACCGCAAATTATCTTCACCGAAGACAACTATTACAGCCTAGCTCTGAACAGATCCCTGTTCAAACCAAAACCTGCAATACAAATTTGGAACCCTCAATGAAGGCTAGATGCTTGCTAAATATTGGAAGGATGCTATCTCCCTTAATATTTGGCCTGTCGCACTTCCTGCTGGCTGAACGGCCCTGTCTTAATGTTGATCTATTTTTAGAACTGGTGCAATAGATGTTTTGATCAACAAATAATGCTAATTTTAGAGCAATTGTTGGTTTCTTTGCTCGAGAAATATTGCTTTTCTACCATCCAGTGATAGTATATCTCTGTTTGATCGACAATGCTATGAGCTCAATTCAATATTATATTTTTTATAAATTCCACACTTGTAATAATATTACCAGACGAGACAATGTCTCTGTGGAATCTACACAAATTTACAAGTTTAAAAAATAATTTGGTGTGCCACCTGGTGATGTTGAAATAATATGTGGATAATGATGGTCCGCCTTTATTTGGAATATTTTGACTAATAGCCAAATAATCACTTGTGAAAATTAATCACTTGTGAAAATTTACAAGTCGAAAATATGTTTCGTTTTACTTTATCGATGTATACGGTATGTTTAGAAAGATGTCTTTATTCGAGTTACTGGATATGAATTTGGGAATTTTAGTATCCAAAATCGTCACGGGTTGAGTGTCCCATATAATTATATTGCTCCACGTTTTAGAACAAAATTCTCGAGAATTGTTTACAGTGAAAGTTTTGCTGAATGAAACTTAAATTTGCCCCGAAATTCCGAAGGCGCTCGACTAATATTGTGTTTTTCTCGGGAACTGATATAATAATATCCTCTAAATTCCTGTCACATTATAAATATGCATTGCCTATCATATACGTATAGCATTGGTTGGTATAACTACTAAATTGACCACTTTTAACTAATTATATAGGCCTGGTATGGAAAATTCTAACTGTTATATAGCCCGATGTGCGGTTTACTGACGCCCGCACCGGGGTTTACTGCCCGCAGCGGGGATTATAGGATGACCACCGTGCTCAACGTATCACTAAAATTTCTAACTTCTCTCCCAACTCCGGTCTGTTGGTAGTGAACTAGAGCTTGATGTGTTGATATTTCTGGAAGATCGGTGAATTTTATGAACAGCTGGTCAGCACTTCCGGTTTTTCCCGGTGACCGTCCGAACTCTTCTGCGCCCGGCATGTGGAAATGGTCACCTCGAAGTGGTTGCCGACTTTTGAAATGTTCCAAATTACTCAGAAATTAGATGAATATTACTGTGTGTCGTAATTCGGGTTCTCGACGAACCTCTTCTCGTCTCAGATGTAGATATAAACGGATTTTGCTCAGTAAACGGATGTTGCAGCCTCGCGCTAAAAATAGCCCTGGTCACAAAAGTCGGTTCGTTGCCGGAGAAAAGTCCTCCAAAAGTCAGTTTTGCGACGGCGCCAATATTGTAAACTTACATCAATATAAGATGTAGACGTCCCCGCAAGTCGTGGTCGAGAATACACGTCGGTTTAATCACAGGCCGGCTGATGCAGATGGATTATCATGTATGACATTCATCAGGTGTGGTATTTTCTCTCTCTCGCCTCCCCGCGCATGCGCACTTCAGCCGGGCTGCTAATGCGGTATCCAAATTTACCACAATTTGTAATTCAGGTAACATGTACTTCATGAATGAAAATAGCTCGTATTTATTGGGGAACACCATCCATACCAAGCACACACGCTAAAACTAAACAAAGATACCGCTGTCCCCTCTCCCAGGGATAACTATCAGGTATATCCAAACTCCCAAACACCGAGTCTGAACAACTCACCACTGAAAATATGTTTTCTTTATTTCGGGGCGAATCTATTGCCGAAAAGCAAATGTTAATATTTCTGACAACGGCGGTTGATTCTTAGAAATATATATAAACAATAATATGAGTGCTGTCACTTTGAATATACATTTCATGAAAAGAAAAACACATCGCATTCGGCTTCAACAGTCAATGGTGCGTTCAACGCGACTTTAACACCGATATGTTTTGTTCACAGTATACCCGATTAACACACAAGTGACTTTCCTCGCGCTGATATAATTATGTTGATATGCAGCTTCGAGTTCAAAATCAATCGCGAAATCCTAGATTTCAAAAATCGCCGTTTTCAGGTGGGCCAGCTAGCTATTGAATTAATGTGCTTCCAAGTCAGCACCCATTGTTCTGCTGTCACATTCAATATATTGCCACTTTGAACGCATTCTCGATTTTCAGGGATTCAAAACACTATGTATTGAGACTGGTGCTACCCTTTTGCAAATCTTATCTGTTGAAAAATAACACAGTTATCTACACGTATGACCGGCATCTGCAAACATTCCCACTGTTCGCCCACATATATAAGTAAACAAAGTACTTAAATATCTTTATCATGTCTTATGCGTCATATCATCTGTAATTGGTGAACACATGACATGTTCTTGTTGTCTGACAATGTAGCAACGGTTATGGCTGACGCCTGCCTCTTGGGCGCGTTGAAATCTTGTAATGTATGAAATTCCCGCCCTGCGTGGTTTCGAAGAATCGACTGACATCCTGTCGATTACGTAACAATCGAATGAATAATTCATCTGTTCCTGTAACTGTTTTAGATTGTGATTTTACTCGAAGAGCATCAACGAAATCCTCTCCGCCGACAGATAATTGTAACATAAAACATGTCGTTCCACAGCTGATCTTTAATTGTGACTGAATTGTGTATATGAGATTCGATTGCGTAGTTTGTAGGTAATGCGAGATTAAAATTTGATTCGTGCACCTTGCGAGACCAGACATGCTAAAGTAACCCAGAACAGTATCTCACTCAGTAAGCCCGACCACGGCTTACACTATAATAATTGCTTTATTCTCTGATCCAATTAAATAATATGAGTGGATATTGAGAAAACGAAATTATATACAAAAGATGGACAGAATAACGAAAAGTATTTATGTAAAAAATATACAGTGACCTCCCAAACGTCTTCATCGTCATCATCATCGCAGTACTCGACATCGTTTTAGTCGTCGTTGTTGTTGTCATCATCATCATCAGCATCGTCATCAGCATCGTCGTTGTCATTATCATTGAAACATCATCATTATCGACATAATCACCATTAGCGTTACATCACCATCGTCATCATCATAAGCTTCATCATCATAATCATAATCATAATCATCATCATCATCATCATCATCATCGTCGTCGTACTAAGCACCTGCATTTAGATGTGATCGACAATGAACAACGGCTCAGTTGTAGTCATACGTTACGCTTCAGACAAAGGTTTTGTAACTTTTTTACTATACTGCGAAACACCCAAAACTAATATTCTTGTTTGAAAAGAGGATCGGTGTGACTTCTATATTTTTTGTTACATATAATTCCGATAGTTCGTTTTTGTAATAAAATAGTTTCTTCACTGATGGTACATTGAATTTGGATGCCATAAACTAAGTGGCTTTGAATTAGGCCAAACTATAATGATTTGAGAGCTTGCTCTGGAGGAAATGATTAACTTTATTAATGCAATAAATTGTTTGTGCCATTTTTCAATGGAAACGTGTTTGTTAAAGGTCAGGTTTTCACCTATATGGATACCTACACATTTGACAGACGATTCGTTCGGCGTGTTCGCTGTCCGTCGAAGTTCGGCTCCATTAAGATATATTTTAATGGTATTCCATTTTTATCATTGTTGTGTGGATGCAAAAACATATAATTGCTCTTGTTAGCATTGGTGGCCAGTTTGTTGCAGCAACACCAGTCAGATAGATTTCTTAATTCGTTATTTACATAACTTTGGATTAACGTGTCATTTTTCCACTGGCCATAATAATATAAAGGTTATATCGTCGGCATATGATAACAGTTCCATAGTAGTTGCATTTGACAGATCGTTCACGTAGAGGAGAACAAATATTTACCCGAGAGAGGATCCCTGGGGAACACCGCATAAAGTTTTAAGGAGATGTGACTTGCTTCCATTGAATTCTACGTATTGGACGTCGTCTCTGATTGAGATAGATTCGAAACCATTTGTTTGCCATGCCTCTAATTCCACAATGTTTCGTTTTTGTAAGTAAGATGTCGTGGTTCATTGTGTCAAAAGCTTTCACAGCATGATCCAGTAGATGAATGATGGGGTGAAAAGTTAAATGGTTAGGGCGAAATCCGTACTGATGTTTAAATAAGATGTCCGATTCATTAAGAAAATTAACTAAACGTTTTTGCATTAGTCTTTCAAGTAGTTTAGAAAATGCAAATGCCTATTGGACGATAATTGTTTTTAGTATATGCTATGCTATCAAATAGTAGTATTTTTGCGTCAGATAAAAACCGTTATCCGTCTAGTGAGATATCGATATTTCGCCCGTATCCATCCCAGCTAAAATTAAAAGCGATGAGGTGCTGGATGAGTTAACATCGCTTCGCCACATTGAACAAGAGTTACGTCCCGCTCACTACTCTTTTGTTTGTTTCATTATCGTTTGTTTGTTAAACATACTACGATGTTAGTCCCTTTATCTCTCAACCAATCTGCCTGAAAAATATAACTATTTATATATACACAAGCTCATTACCATGGCTGAATGTGGGTATCTTACAAATCCTGAAATTATCTCGAAGTTGTTGAGGATATCTCGCTTTTGTGCTATATATTTCTCTAAGCGGTATCTCTCATCAAGTTCATGTAGAAAGGATTTCAAGGATATGGTATCGGGGTTCAATTTGGTTTAGTATATGTAATATTTAAGCAATATCAGAAATAAATATATTGATATGATTGATAGAGATGTCCAGCTTATGTTTATCCAGCTTTTGTGTGTGTCATTTATGCATAGTGTCACGGCAGAACATGCATAGCGTATGTGGGCAATGTTCTCAGGTAATTAACATCGGTTACAGTAATCGTCTACAGAAAGCTTCATAAGAAAAGCAACAATGCATTTGGTTCCCAAAATATGTGTATTTGTTCGACACTGAAGCCACTGTAATTTAGAATCTCGCAGATAATTGAATGGCGATGATAATATATAAGACCATGAACTTGTGGTTATATTAGATCCCAGATATCAGTGTCTGTGATAAGAAGGTTGTAAAAATACTTACATCCATATTTACTTTGTTTAGCAGGTGATTATTGTTTGGAATGAGGGGGTCTCAGTTTTAGAGAGATCTTTCTTCGTCTGTTTTGATAAAATGCGGAGCTGCGTATTGATACTGTACGTAATGTCAAGAAAGTGGTGGGTATGTCGAATTTGGCGGTGAAACTTTCGAGTGTGTGCAGTTTATTTCCTTCTGTGATAAGATCGTTTCTAAATAAGATGCCTTTTCCCTTCCACTCGCTACTATTTATTGCGTCTTTATTCATTTGGAATTCATCATGGTTCCGCATAGTCTGAGTCACTAGGGGTGAATCATCTTTTTGGCATATTTTTCAGCCTCTTCCATGCGATAGGAACGTCGCACCAGAAAGGTACCCAGTCTTTGACAGAACAGTGTTGATATATTTTGAACC
The DNA here is from genome assembly GCA_032622095.1 of Siphonodentalium dalli. Classification (NCBI taxonomy): domain Eukaryota; kingdom Metazoa; phylum Mollusca; class Scaphopoda; order Gadilida; family Siphonodentaliidae; genus Siphonodentalium; species Siphonodentalium dalli. The sequence continues at coordinate 70,657,815 of CP136068.1, forward strand.
ATAAGTCGTTAGCAAGGGAGGTTGGATAAATTTTGATAGATCGGGCCTGTTTCTATACATGATCTCTTATGTAAATACCAACCACACCCCTACCATAATCATGGTCAAGCCTTAATTGATTTAAATTCCATGCGATGATAACAGGAGAGTTTACAGGCCGATGCTTGATGTATTTTAAATGTTTCGGTTAGCTCTATTATATCAATATTGTTGTCATTTGTTTTCATGTCACATAAAAGTTTTGTAATTTTTCAAAATTTTCGTTGATTGTTCTGCAGTTAAGACCAAACATTGACAGTTTTTTCTTCTTGTTGACAATATCTTTCGATTGTAAAATTGAGAAGTAATGGCAACTGTTTTGGTAAAAAACGGAGAGTTGGTTCTTCATTTTCCTCAGTGTTACGTTATTTGTGGCCATAATGCGATTTAATGATATTTGTTATACCATGTGTGCCCTTGTTTAGATCAGTTAGCATATACCAGTGGTTTAAGTACGGTCTGCACACGATGTTGACATGTTTTAGACATTGTAATAATGCATGGGAACATTTTGCTTTTGTGGGTATATTAATTTTAATAATTTCACACTGTGAACTCTCACACCGTGAACTCAGTCTGTAAATAGACTTGCTACTGAACATTCGTGAACTAAATGGCCATGGCCTACGGCCTCGACCACAGTTTACGAATATCCAATAGCTAGTCCATTAACCTGACATAATTTTGAGGTCCGAAAGAGCCATGTCAGTTTAAGTTTTCTAAAACAAAATTGCAATTACTATCAATGGGAGATTAGCCAAATCTGCGCCACCTTAATAACTGGGTTAACTGATCCCGATAATTTTGCTAATGTTTGTAGGAAAGAGATATCGGATGTTCAAAAATACACCAGACGGACAGAAGCTGTTTTGAATCGACTTAAAAGGAGAAGATTAACAAACTTATTCACTAGAAGGTGAGCATGTACAGGCATGTATGACCTAATACATATCTTTATTGTCTCATATGTGGAGAGATTATATATACATTACATTACACAAAATAAAGATAAAGGAGAAATAAACACCGCCGGGTAAATTTGAGAATATACAATCTGCAATCTACAATTTTCGGGTGTATGATTATAGTTCTGATGCGGATTCATTCGAACGCACGTGTATCGCGTCAGTAATTCCGTAGTCCCTTCACAATGTAGCAGACATGCATAAGAAAGACTGCAGAATCGATGATAAGGTCTCCGACATTAAGCAAAGTGTGTGTTCTTTCGAGAATGTTTCGTTTCCTAGAAAAGTGATGAAATAAACTCCTCCGAGAGAGAGAGAGAGAGAGAGAGAGAGAGAGAGCTAAAAATTCGTGCTGCTCTATACCGTGCATATCAATCACATTTCCCAGAATATATAACGGAGGCGAATCAACACTGCTGTGCTGCACAGAACTCAAACGTTACATGTATATTTCCATTATTGTATGTCGAACCACATGTGGTTTTGTTTAGGGAAAGTGCAAGATTACGTAATTATCTTGAGCGATGGCGGTTCCGAGAAAAAATATACCAGACGTCCCATAGATTAAGAGGGTCAGAATGACATTGCGAGAAGAAAGACAGATCTGAATTGCTAGCAATAGATTCCGACCAGTCTGCACTGTAGCAGTTTTCAGTTTATTGTTTTGGCGAGGTTCTTTCATTCTTGTTTCCCTGGGGAAATCCCAGCGTCAAGGAAGTCTAGAAGAAACACCAGAATGGTCATGTTTTTCAAGGAGTAAAGGTCAGCAGCACGTTTTGCCAAAATGTCCTGATATTTCAATGGATTTTCTCAAAATCTGTCTGGAATTTCTTTTTTAAATTTGGTAAAAGGGATTAATGTAATTTATATATTTAACAGTCGTAAACTAGTAGGAAATTATAACTCAATTTACTAATTCTTTATGGAATGAAGACTATTTAAATTTACGCCTTTTTTCTGGTACCAAGACCTGAAAGATAGATCCCTTTTTGGACTTCGTCCGGGCATTGACCTTGAATTGACCATTTTGAAGGACAAGGTCAGGTGGGGTCAAACACCAACACCCCAAAAATGGTGGAAATCGGCCCAGCGGATACCGGGAAATCGGCCCAGCGGATACCGAGATACCCTATGCATCAAATTTCGTCCGTAAAAATCCGCCAGTTTAACCCGATTTGATTTCCACTCAAGTATATAAACGCGCCTCATATACACACGCTCATTAATTATCAAGTTTCAACGCAAAGATAAATTACCATCGGTGCCCGAGATATCGCCAAGACGTCTGAAACAGTCAAATGCATCGGCCGGTTAAGCGTTAACGTGATCTACAGTTATGACATCTAACGACGTCATAGAAGTTACGCATTGTTTTTATCCTGATGGAAGATAGTACCACTTCTTCTTGATAATTGAGGCAGATAACTAAACGGATACATACGCATTATATATCGTTGGAAAGAGGAAACACGAAATATTCTCACCGTGTCATTATTATGACTGGCATTTTATTATTCGCGCTGTTTCGAATCGATTTGTAAACACCGAACTCAAATGAAAGTCCCGTAACACAGCGTAAAAACAGATTTGACCTCGGCACGTGAAAAGTTGACATCGGATCTGAAAATCAATAGGCCTATGTCACCCCCCGGCCGAAAATACCCCCACATACTAAGTTTCATCGAAATCGGGTTGGCCGTTTTCGAGTTCATCGATTACACACACATGCACACACACAAACACACACAAACAAACAGATCTTCCAAAATATATAATAGACTAGAAGGTGACCCGACTTCGTCCGGGCTATTCAAAAACCAAATTTCAAGTCGATAGCTCCACCCGTTTCCGAGATCTGGTCTGCGCATGCGCGAAGCTGGCGTCGCACGGGCTCGGCGACCCGATAAAATTCGTATCCGGAGCAAGATACATTCACATACCAAATTTCAAGTCGATAGCTCCACCCTTTTCCGAGATATATATATTGCCCAATGTCATTTGCGGATACATCGGCCGGTGGTGAGTTAACGCGACATCCGTCGGTTAAGAATTAAACGCGATCACGTCACGATCTGTAATATATTTACGGAATGTTTTTCGATGAGCGAAGCATGGTCCTGCGTTCTTCCCGATAATTAAAGTAGAAACTTTAAACGTACACAGGCGTGTGATACATCATTGGAAAGAGGAAGCGCCACAGATTCTAACCGTGCAAATTATATGACTGGCAATTTATTATTCGCGCTATATCGAATCGATTTGTGAGCACCGAACTGAAATATATTAGCGCAAAACGGCGTAAAAACAGATTTGACCTCGGCACGTGAAAAGTTGACCTCGGATCTGAAAATTAATATGCCTATGCCACTTCCCGACCGATAGTAACCTCACATACGAAGTTTCACCGAAATCGGATCGGCCGTTTTCGAGTTCATCGCGAACACACACACAGACAGATACACACACAGACAGATCTTCCAAAATATATAATTGTCCATTTTGACGGTCAAGGTCAAGTGGGGTCCAAAACACTGCCCGGACAAAAGTACCCGACAAACGTGCCCGTCGAAATTCATCCGGTTTTACCCGATTTGACCTTGAATTTATTATTTTGAAGGGTCAGGTCGGGGTCACGATTTGACCCGTCCAAAACACTCAGTTGACAAAAGTACCCCCATGTATCAAATTTCGTCGAAATCCCATCAAAATTGGCGATTTGACCTTGAATTGACCCGATTTCAAGGTCAAGGTCACGTCGCACGGGCAAATGAATATGCTTATGCGACTCCCCATACGAAAGTACACCCACAAACCAAGTTTCATCGAAATCCCGTGATATTCGGGCGTTTGACCTTGAAATTACCCGATTTCAAGGTCAAGGTCACGTCACACGGACAAATTAATAGGCCCATGCCGCCCGGTCGAAAATACCCCCACATACCAAGTTTCATCGAAATCCCGTGATATTTGGGCTTTTGACCTTGAAATTACTCGATTTCAAGGTCAAGGTCACGTCGCACGGACAAATTAATATGCCTATGTTCGTCCCCGCCCGAAAATACCCCCACATACCAAGTTTCATTGAAATCGGGTGGGCCGTTTTCGAGTTCATCGCGAACACACAGACAGACACACAGACAGACACACAGATCTTCCAAAAATATATAATAGACTAGAAGGTGACCCGACTTCGTCCGGGCTTTGACCTTGAATTGTCGATTTTGAAGGTCAAGTGGGGTCACGATTTGACCAGTCCAAAAACACTGCCCGGACAAAAGCACCCGACAAACGTGCCCGTCGAAATCCATCCGGTTTTACCCGATTTGACCTTGAATTGATCATTTTGAAGGTCAAGGTCTGGTCGGGGTCACGATTGGACCCGTCCAAAACAATCAGTGGACAAAAGTAACCCCACGTATCAAATTTCGTCGAAATCCCATCAAAATTGGCGATTTGACCTTGAAGTTACCCGATTTCAAGGTCAAGGTCGCGACGCACGGGCAAATGAATATGCTTATGAGACTCGCCATAAGAAAGTACCCCCACATACCAAGTTTCATCGAAATCGGCTGGGCCATTTTCGAGTCCATCGATTACACACACACAGACAGATACACACACACACACAGATCTTTCAAAATATATAATAGACTAGAAGGTGACCCGACTTCGTCCGGGCTTTGACCTTGAATTGTCCATTTTGAAGGCCAAGGTCAGGTGGGGTCACGATTTGACCCGTCCAAAACACTGCCCGAACAAAAGTACCCGACAAAAGTACCCGTCGAAATCCATGCGGTTTTACCCGATTTGACCTTGAATTGATCATTTTGAAGGTCAAGGTCAGTTCGGGGTCACGATTTGACCCGTCCAAAACACTCAGTGGACAAAAGTAACCCTATGTATCCAATTTCGTGGAAATCCTATCAAAATTCGCGATTTGACCTTGAATTGACCCGATTTCAAGGTCAAGGTCTCGTCGCACGGGCAAATCAATAGGCTTATGAGACTCCCCATACGAAAGTGTCCGTAGACACTAATTTTCATCAAAATCCCGTGATATTCTTGCGTTTGACCTTGAAATGACCCGATTTTAAAGTCAAGGTCACGTCTCACGGGCAAATTAATAGGCCTATGCCACTCCCCGACCGAAGGTACCCCCACATACCAAGTTTCATCGAAATCCCGTGATATTCGGGCGTTTGACCTTGAAATTACCCGATTTCAAGGTCAAGGTTATGTCGCACGGGCAAATTAATAGGCCTATATCACTCCCCGGCCGAAAATATCCCCACGTACAAAGTTTCATCGAAATCGGTTCGGCCGTTTTCGAGTCCATCGATTACAGACAGACAGACACACACACAGATCTTCCAAAATATATAATAGACTAGAAGGTGACCCGACTTCGTCCGGGCTATTCAAAAACCAAATTTCAAGTCGATTGCTCCACCCGTTTTCGAGATCTGGTCTGCGCATGCGCGAAGCTGGCGTCGCACGGACTCGGCGACCCGATAAAATTCGTATCCGGGGCAAGATACATTCACATACCAAATTTCAAGTCGATAGCTCCACCCGTTTCCGAGATATATAGCCCAATGTCATTTGCGGATACCTCGGCCGGTGATGAGTTAACGCGACATCGGCCGGTTAAGAGTTAACGCGATCACGTCACGATATGTTGATGGCGTAATATATTTACGCAATGATTTTCGATGAGCGAAGCATGGTCCTGCGTTCTTCCCGATAATTAAGGTAGAAAATTTAAACGTACACAGGCGTGTGATACATTATTGGAAAGATGAAGCGCCACAGATTCTAACCGTGCAAATTATATGACTGGCAATTTATTATTTGCGCTATATCGAATCTATTTGTGAGCACCGAACTGAAATATATTAGCGCAAAACGGCGTAAAAACAGATTTGACCTCGGCACGTGAAAAGTTGACCTCGGATCTGAAAATCAATAGGCCTATGTTACTCCTGACCCGAAAATACCCCCACATACCAAGTTTCATCGAAATTGGATCGGTCGTTTTTGTGTTCATCGATTACACACACACAGACAGATACACACACACACACACACACACAGATCTTTCAAGATATATAATAGACTAGAAGGTGACCCGACTTCGTCCGGGCTATTCAAAAACCACATTTCAAGTCGATTGCTCCACCCGTTTCCGAGATCTGGTCTGCGCATGCGCGAAGCTGGCGTCGCACGGGCTCGGCGACCCGATAAAATTCGTATCCGGGGCAAGATACATTCACATACCAAATTTCAAGTCGATAGCTCCACCCGTTTCCGAGATATATAGCCCAATGTCATTTGCGGATACCTCGGCCGGTGATGAGTTAACGCGACATCGGCCGGATAAGAGTTAACCTCTTCGCTGCTATGACGTCCGTATCTATTACGGACGTAAAAGTGCACGCCGTGTGCTATATGGTCCGTAGGTACTACGGACCTACTTCAGCACACTAGAAGTAGGCCATCATACATAACTGGAACTGAGAGATTAGTGCATCGGAATAACTGTATCTCGACGTTTCAAACAGTGTATGATGTTCCACGATTGTGAACAATAAAAGCCTTTCAGCTGAGTCACTTTTATGGTTCATTTGACATTCCCGCTATATTTTTCCCATTGGAAAATGCCAATAACGTCAGCAGCCCAGCACACGACGTCATAACGTCATTTAGCAGCGAAGAGGTTAACGCGATCACGTCACGATATGTTGATGGCGTAATATATTTACGCAATGATTTTCGATGAGCGAAGAATGGTCCTGCGTTCTTCCCGATAATTCAGGTAGAAACTTTAAACGTACACAGGCGTGTGATGCATCATTGGAAAGATGAAGCGCCACAGCTTCTAACCGTGCAAATTATATGACTGGCAATTTATTATTCGCGCTATATCGAATCGATTTGTGAGCACCGAACTGAAATATATTAGCGCAAAACGGCGTAAAAACAGATTTGACCTCGGCACGTGAAAAGTTGACCTCGGATCTGAAAATCAATAGGCCTATGTTACTCCTGACCCGAAAATACCCCCACATACCAAGTTTCATCGAAATCGGCTGGGCCATTTTCGAGTCCATCGATTACACACAGACACACACACACACACACACACACACACAGATCTTTCAAAAATATATAATAGATAAAGATGATGATATGTGAAATTCAAGAAATTCAGAGAAATGCTTTGTTGCAAATGTCTTGCTATGTTTGCCCGGATTTCTGCAAAACGAGCATCAAGCCGCATTGTGGTTTTATTTCAGTGAATAAAACCGATATATTACTTTCCAAACACTATCTCCACTGGAAGAATGTCACAATCAACTAAGATTGTCGAAAAATCAATCAACTAAGATTGTCGAAAAATTCTAACCACGTCGATTATACCTTTTCAGAGAAGAGAACATTTGAACTATATATGCACAAATGTAAATATTTATTAATGAATAATCAAAAAGATCTCAATTTCAAACTATCAAAATGAAGAGGGAAATCATTATCATCTATAACCAATGTATGCAATAGTTTTATAACAACACATGTTTACCCTCAACATATGAGAGATATGACTAATTATTGATAAAAAAAAAGGTGGTTTTAAAATAATTAAACTGCTTTTTTTTAGGTAGGTCCATATAGAGTTTGATAGGTAATATATGTAATAAAACAAAACAAAATACTGCATTATCGAGCGCTTAGTCTACCATCTGAAATCATACTCTCTGCGAAAATATTATTCAAAGATATCTCCTTGCATATTTTAGTTTTCGGTGTCCATTTGCAGAACTATTTTTAGAGGGTGAAGGTCCAAAACAACATAAATCAACATAAATATTATTCAACCATGCACGTTTGCAATAATCTGGCAGACCTAAACTCTAAATACTGATTCATCTTTTCAGATCTTATGTTGTTTTATGGTAATTTGTCCAGGGGGGGGGGGGGGGGGTCATTAACTTTTTTCATACAGTAGGCCGGAGTGGGTGGGTGGTTCAGCCGCGAAAAAAGTAACTTTTTTCCAAGTGGTCACAATTTTTTCCACTTACAACATTTCTGCAATATTATTGCCTCAATGTGTTCAGCATCATTGTTAATGTGTGTATGACACTTAGGGCAGTGCTTAGGGGGTAGTTAGTGTGGATATAGGCATGATGCTTCTCAGAAATCCAGATTACGAAACAACTCTCAGGAATTCGGCTTTTACATCCGATCACATTGCCATGTACCAATGCTACTGGTTCCAGATGAAAATGAACAGTTATGTGATTGTGGTCGAGGTCTGCATAGGGCGAATTTGGCGATACTACCCGGCATAGCATCAACAAATTCAACCTCTGACGACCTCATTCTATTTTGGTCTCGACCAACCATAGAGAAATAGCTACAGAATGAGGGTCACATATTGATGAATTTGGTAATGCTATAGCCCACTATGCTGGGTAGTATCACTAAACTCACCCTCATTAGAGCTTATTCTGCAGACTGAATATGACCGTCTTATTTTCAAGTTTATATTTACACGTACATGTATGTGTCTGAATGCTTGACCTGGGTCTGGCCTTAGCACAGTACCTAGCCCAAGAACTCAGCTCAAGGAAATGAAAATTAGTTTTGTGATACATGGTGGATTTCAGCTGAATACCTGTATTGTCGGAGAGTTAATTGCCAGGTGGTGTTGCCCAAATATTTTTTCAAAAATCATAATTGATATAAATTCATGTGATACTATGGGACATATCTAAATTACACTTGCTGTGATGAAAAGAAGGTACACTAATGCTATTATACTTGTTTACATGTATGAGCTACCTCAGACAATATTTGGGGACGAAACAATTAACAATTGACTGATCAGCACATGTATTACTTGTGTTATTTTGGGGTTTTCCAGGGTTTTATTTTATCACTTCCTGTTTCGTGTTATTACAAAAGTTGGAATTACTTAGAATAACCAGAAACGGAAATAGGGTAACTGTAATACTGACCATCAAGCTTAAATGGTGTGAGAATACATATTTGGAGGTAAACAGTGGTGGGTACCCCGCATGAAATTGGAAAAAATATGTTTTCCTTCAAATAGGAGGTGGTGGGTACCCAAGAGCCGAAAAATAGTTTTTTCAGCCAACTGTCATGTCACCGTTTTCCCGACCCCCCCCCCTGATTTGTCCTCCTCTGAAAATGGCTTCCAAAAAAACTAAATATGCAATAAAAATGCTTTATTTATTTTCATAAATTAGCAAACATTGGTTATAAATGATGTTTTTTCCCCTTCAACCTTCAAATTGATAGTTTCAAATTGAGATTTTTTGAAATTCAATAATTTTGTATTGCAGGATGCGTGGTTTCACACTGTGCAATGTTATCGTCATTGGCAACGACTGTATTACAAGTGACAACTTACAAGCTTTGGGAATTGAGGATATCGTGGATGAACACGGAAGGTGAACATATATTCAAACCAGATAATGAGACAGGCGTGGTAGAATATATGTCTTCAGAGATCCGCCGCACACCAGGAACCAGTCTATTAAACAAGATACACTGCACATGCCCCAATAAACAGACATGCGCATCACAACGATAACGACAGACAACATATTAGATAGCAATGTTCATTAATTATAAACGGTCGTATCCACTTTGAGATAAAAGTTCATTATTCGAATGAGCTGTCATTTCCACGAAGTACACACTAAAACTGTAATTGTCGCATTTCGCTCATTAGACTGGTCCTTGTTCCACATCGAACCAGCCGCCAGATTAATAGATTTCGAGCATGTGACAGGTCTGTGTTCCATATCGAACCAGCCCCTCGATTGTAGATTTCGCGCATTAGGCTGGTCCTTGTTCCATTTGTAACTAGCCTCCGATCGTAGATTTCGCGCATTAGACTGGTCCTTGTTCCATATCGAACTAGCTGCCGATTCGTAGATTTCAAACATTAGACAGCTCTTGTTCTAATCGAACCAGCCGCCCGATTCACAGATTTCGCGCATTAGACTGGTCCATGTTCCATGTTGAACCATCCGTAACTTGAACAATAGAGAGCATGTTATTGTCATTGAGTCGAAACAGACGACCCATCTTTATGTATAATACTATGACGTCATGTCTAATGGGCGAGATTTTGGAGATCATGGGTGCCATAAACAACAGAACAACACACACACAAATATCTATTATATATTTTGGAAGATCTGTTTGTTTGTTTGTTTGTGTGTGTGTAATCGATGAACTCGAAAACGGCCGATCCGATTTCGATGAAATTTGGTATGTGGGTGTATTTTCCGGTCAGGAGTAACATAGGACTATTGATTTTCAGATCCGAGGTCAACTTTTCACGTGCCGAGGTCAAATCTGTTTTTACGCTGTGTTACGGGACTTTCATTTGAGTTCGGTGCTTACAAATCGATTCGAAACAGCGCGAATAATAAAATGCCAGTCATAATAATGACACTGTGAGAATCTTTCGTGTTTCCTCTTTCCAACGATATATAATGCGTATGTATCCGTTTTAGTTATCTGCCTCAATTATCAAGAAGAAGTGGTACTATCTTCCATCAGGATAAAAGCAATGCGTAACTTCTATGACGTCGTTAGAGGTCATACCGTTAGATCACGTTAACGCTTAACCGGCCGATGCATTTGACTGTTTCAGACGTCTTGGCGATATCTCGGGCACCGATGGTAACTTATCTTTACGTTGAAACTTGATAATTAATGAGCGTGTGTTTTATGAGGCGCGTTTATATACTTGAGTGGAAATAAAATCGGGTTAAACTGGCGGATTTTTACGGACGAAATTTGATGCATAGGGTATCTCGGTATCCGCTGGGCCGATTTCCCGGTATCCGCTGGGCCGATTTCCACCATTTTTGGGGTGTTGGTGTTTGACCCCACCTGACCTTCAAAATGGTCAATTCAAGGTCAAATCGGGTAAAACCAGATGGATTTCGACGGGTACTTTTGTCGGGTACTTTTGTTCGGGTACTGTGTTTTGGACGGGTCAAATCGTGACCCCACTTGACCTTGGCCTTCAAAATAGACAATTCAAGGTCAAACCCGGACGAAGTCGGGTCACCTTCTAGTATATATATATACTAGAAGGTGACCCGACTTCGTCCGGGCTATTCAAAAAACAAATTTCAAGTCGATAGCGCCACCCGTTTTCGAGATCTGGTCTGCGCATGCGTGAAGCTGGCGTCGCACGGGCTCGGCGACCCGATAAAATTCGTATCCGGGGCAAGATACATTCACATACCAAATTTCAAGTCGATAGCTCCACCCGTTACCGGGATATATAGCCCAATGTCATTTGCGGATACCTCGGCCGGTGATGAGTTAACGCGACATCGGCCGGTTAAGAGTTAACGCGATCATGTCACGATCTGTTGATGGCGTAATATATTTACGCAATGTTTTTCGATGAGCGAAACATGGTCCTGCGTTCTTCCCGATAATTAAGGTAGAAACTTTAAACGTACACAGGCGTGTGATACATCATTGGAAACATGAAGCGCCACAGATTCTAACCGTGCAAATTATATGACTGGCAATTCATTATTCGCGCTATATCGAATCGATTTGTGAGCACCGAACTGAAATATATTAGCGCAAAACGGCGTAAAAACAGATTTGACCTCGGCACGTGAAAATTGAGCTCGGATCTGAAAATTAATAGGCCTATGCCACTTCCCGACAGAAAATACCCCCCACATACCATGTTTCATCGAAATCGGGTCGGCCGTTATCGAGTCCATCGCGAACACACAGACAGACACACACACACACACACACAGATCTTCCAAAATATATAATAGATATATATATAATCTATTATATATTTTGGAAGATCTGTCTGTGTGTCTGTGTGTCTGTCTGTGTGTCTGTGTGTTCGCGATGGACTCGAAAACGGCCGAACCGATTTCGATGAAACTTGGTATGTGGGGGTATTTTCGGCCGACAACTGGCATAGGCCTATTAATTTGTCCGTGCGACGTGACCTTGACCTTGAAATCGGGTAATTTCAAGGTCAAACGCCCGAATATCACGGGATTTCGATGAAACTTGGTATGTGGGGGTAATTTCTTATGGCGAGTCTCTTAAGCATATTCATTTGCCCGTGCGATGTGACCTTGACCTTGAAATCGGGTAACTTCAAGGTCAAATCGCCAATTTTGATGGGATTTCGACGAAATTTGATACGTGGGGTTGCTTTTGTCCACTGATTGTTTTGGACGGGTCCAATCGTGACCCCGACCAGACCTTGACCTTCAAAATGATCAATTCAAGGTAAAATCGGGTAAAACCGGATGGATTTCGACGGGCACGTTTGTCGGGTACTTTTTCCGGGCAGTGTTTTTGGACGGGTCAAATCGTGACCCCACTTGACCTTGACCTTCAAAATGGCCAATTCAAGGTCAAAGCCCGGACGAAGTCTTGTCACCTTCTAGTCTATTATATATTTTGGAAGATCTGTCTGTGTATCTGTGTGTTGTCTGTGTGTGTGTTCGCGATGAACTCGAAAACGGCCGACCCGATTTCGATGAAACTTCGTATGTGAGGTTACTATCGGTCGGGAAGTGGCATAGGCATATTAAGTTTCAGATCCGAGGTCAACTTTTCACGTGCCGAGGTCAAATCTGTTTTTACGCTGTGTTACGGGACTTTCATTTGAGTTCGGTGCTTACAAATCGATTCGAAACAGCGCGAATAATAAAATGCCAGTGATAATAATGACACTGTGAGAATCTTTCGTGGTTCCTCTTTCCAACGATATATAATGCGTATGTATCCGTTTTAGTTATCTGCCTCAATTATCAAGAAGAAGTGGTACTATCTTCCATCAGGATAAAAACAATGCGTAACTTCTATGGCGTCGTTAGAGGTCATAACGTTAGATCACGTTAACGCTTAACCGGCCGATGCATTTGACTGTTTCAGACGTCTTGGCGATATCTCGGGCACCGATGGTAATTTATCTTTACGTTGAAACTTGATAATTAATGAGCGTGTGTATATGAGGCGCGTTTATATACTTGAGTGGAAATCAAATCGGGTTAAACTGGCGGATTTTCACGGACGAAATTTGATGCATAGGGTATCTCGGTATCCGCTGGGCCGATTTCCCGGTATCCGCTGGGCTGATTTCCACCATTTTTGTGGTGTTGGTGTTTGACCCCACCTGACCTTGACCTTCAAAATGGTCAATTCAATGTCAAAGCCCGGACGAAGTCGGTCACCTTCTAGTCTATTATATATTTTGGAAGATCTGTTTGTTTGTTTGTGTGTAATCGATGAACTCGAAAACGACCGACCCGATTTCGATGAAACTTGGTATGTGGGGGTATTTTCGGGCCAGGAATAACATAGGCCTATTGATTTTCAGATCCGAGGTCAACTTTTCACGTGCCGGGGTCAAATCTGTTTTTACGCTGTGTTACGGGACTTTGATTTGAGTTCGGTGCTTACAAATCGATTCGAAACAGCGCGAATAATAAAATGCCAGTCATAATAATGACACTGTGAGAATCTTTCGTGTTTCCTCTTTCCAACGATATATAATGCGTATGTATCCGTTTTAGTTATCTGCCTCAATTATCAAGAAGAAGTGGTACTATCTTCCATCAGGATAAAAACAATTCGTAACTTCTATGACATCGTTAGAGGTCATAACGTTATATCACGTTAACGCTTAACCGGCCGATGCATTTGACTGTTTCAGACGTCTTGGCGATATCTCGGGCACCGATGGTAACTTATCTTTACGTTGAAACTTGATAATTAATGAGCGTGTGTATATGAGGCGCGTTTATATACTTGAGTGGAAATCAAATCGGGTTAAACTGGCGGATTTTTACGGACGAAATTTGATGCATAGGGTATCTCGGTATCCGCTGGGCCGATTTCCCGGTATCCGCTGGGCCGATTTCCACCATTTTTGGGGTGTTGGTGTTTGACCCCACCTGACCTTGTCCTTCAAAATGGTCAATTCAAGGTCAAAGCCCTGACCTTGACCTTCAAAATGGTCAATTCAATGTCAAATCGGGTAAAACCGGATGGATTTCGACGGGTACTTTTGTCGGGTACTTTTGTTCGGGCACTGTGTTTTGGACGGGTCAAATCGTGACCCCACTTGACCTTGGCCTTCAAAATAGACAATTCAAGGTCAAAGCCCGGACGAAGTCGGGTCACCTTCTAGTTATATATATATATATGTGTGTGTGTGTGTGTTGTTCGGTTGTTTATGGCACCCATGATCTCCAAAATCTCGCATATTAGACATGACGTCATAGTATTATACATAAAGATGCGTCGTCTATATATATGTGTGTGTGTGTGTGATTAAAAACACAAACACATCATTTGGCTTTAAAACTAGGCCTTTCACGGCTTCAGGGCCGATCTTCATGCAGGTTCCGCCATTTTTATTTTGTATTGTGACATGGCAGTTCCTGTTTTAAGCTCCATCAGAAGATTAACACCATTCACTTTCGGCTAAATCGTAATTATGCTGCTCGGCTTTTCTGTTTCGACAGATGCGATAACTTCTTTGTACAGTCTTCTTGAAGTTCGCACAAACCTTTTGGGGGTGACCGAACGACGAACATTGAAAACACGGCTTCTCTTTAAAGGTACGGTTGGCCTTGGCGGTGGGTATCCAGTGAAAATATTTCCACCCGTCAAAAACCGTCACAAACAGAAAGAAGAACAAAATGTAGACAGACTTTGTCCGTATACAAATAAGAAATATCGCATAAACAGTATGTTATTGTCATATATTTGACCATTGTTATGTAAACAAAAGCATAAAAAAGTTACTTTTCTGGTGTTTGTTTATATTATGATGGAAAACATAAAGAGCGTTCTTTGTTGGTGAATTCCTGATATGGAACGAATAAAGAGCGTTTATGCCATTTGTGTGTGATTAGCCAGCAGCATTGTGCTATCTTCTGTAACACAATCAGGCTCTTGCTTAGGTAAAATATAGTAAATCTTTATGATAACATGCTGTTTACGCGATGGTCATGGTATATATGAACGAAACTGTATGCGTTTTAATGTTTTTCTGGTTACGGTGATTGGAACAAATATGAATATTTTCGACAATTAAGGCCGCACGTGCCTTTAAATGAGCAGTCTCCCGGTCCATGTTGATAACCGAGATATTGAAAACACGGTTCACGTTGAGACAGTTTTCCGTATTTCGCTTTATTCTGTGGGTTTCTCCAACGGCGAGTGTCAAAAGTGTCAAGAGTGTCAACGACATCATTCAATGCATGAGTTCACCATCGGCGCGTGTGATCGAAGCTCAGGTGTATCGTTTGCGGCAGATTCCATCGCTTTTGAAATTTCGACTGCTCGGACATATGTCAAATCAGTTTCACTTGAATAAACCGCATACTATTCTCGTAATGAATCATCCAAATATTCACAGTTTTCAAATAATGCACGAAGGATCACAATTAAATAACAAATTGAGTCCCCCGGTTTTGGTCATGTTTGTGAACACGCGATGATTTGATTTAAACATATTTTATTATCCCTCAATCAATAAACAAAATACAAATAAAGAAATTACAGTTGGTGAATAAGGATGAGAGGCGATAAAGGGATCGGAGCACAAGTTACAGAACTTAAAGAAGCTCCTATCCCTTATATGAACGGAGAATACTGATTCATTACATTTTGGTCTCAAGATGAGTTGTGTAGACATAATGGTCAAAAAGCTGAAGAAATTTCATTATCATTACCACAGGGGCCTGTAACGCGCTCCGCTGTCCGCCCCCCTTTTGCGCTGCCCATGTACGCCGCTGCTATATACGCGCCTGCTTCACGCTAATGGTATAATAATAACACAAGGGTAACTGTAGAAATTCACCTTTTTACCATCACTCGCCGATCGATCAAATATAGCTCATTCACACCAGTAATGCCACAGATATAACCACGGATGTATCGGCGAAGAATTCATCTTTCAATCAATACCACAAACTCCCATAAAAACCATTCATATACATAGCATTTGATAATTTTTAAACCACCGAATATTGTCTCCGAAGACCGTAAATTTTCATTTTGATCCGGCTCAGAACAAAATGTCGGAAATCTTCTTATAACTTCACCCCCGCGCGGCTTTCTTTAATTAAAAATCGGCCAAACGATCATCTAAACGTTTAGCGCTCAGTGATTTCTTGTCGGCTAATAATTTATTTACTCATACAAAGCAACAGATCGCCAGTAAACAATTTCTATAGAGGAGAAATCTGTCGATAATTCCAACTTTAAAAAAAAAATTTGTCAAGTCACAAGTAGAAACAGCCAATCACCGCTCAGTGTTAGAATCGAGGTCAGGTCATAATGAATATTAAAATGAGGACCTCGATTCTAACACTGAGCGGTGATTGGCTGTTTCTACTATGTCAGTCATGAATATTAAAATTAGGAACTTTGTGACTTGACAAATTTTTGTTTTAAAGTTGGAATTATCGACAGATTTCTCCTCTATAGAAATTGTTTACTGACGATCTGTTGATTTGTATGAGTAAATAAATTATTAGCCGACAAGAAATCACCGAGCGCTAAACGTTTAGTTGATCGTTTGGCCGATTTTTAATTATAGTAAGCCGCGCGGGGGTGAAGTTATAAGAAGATTTCCGACATTTTGTTCTGAGCCGGATCAAAATGAAAATTTACGGTCTTCGGAGACAATATTCGGTGGTTTAAAAATTATCAAATGCTATGTATATGAATGGTTTTGATGGGAGTTTGTGGTATTGATTGAAAGATGAATTCTTCGCCGTTACATCCGTGGTTATATCTGTGGTATTACTGGTGTGAATGAGCTATATTTGATCGATCGGCGAGTGATGGCAAAAAGGTGAATTTCTACAGTTACCCTTGTGTTATTATTATACCATTAGCGTGAAGCAGGCGCGTATATAGCAGCGGCGTATATGGGCAGCGCAAAATGGGGGGCGGACAGCGGAGCGCGTTACAGGCCCCTGTGTCATTACTATGCTTTTTTTGTTTTATATGTATGTAGTATCAATAAAATGATTCCAAAGGTAGGGGGATGTAATTCTTAAATGTAATTCTTAAATGGAGCTCTTAGTCGGTTAAATTTAATTTAGTTTGGTGTGGTTCACTGCCTATATTCTTCACTAGAAATAAAACAAGAATTGGCTTTAGTTGAGTTACCAAGTTGGTAATAGGACAAGTAAAATGGCTATCTAAACAAAGGATAAAAAGGATAAGAATGGAAGAAAAACATAGACAAAACAAAAACAAATTAATCACGCGATAACGTTCAGCTATGACGACTGGCTTGGGGTTAAAATTGTTCAGCAATAGCTTCACCAGATCTTTATGGGGCTTTTCCACAGGTTTATTTGGTGCTATCAAACCCCTCGGGAGATTGTATGTCTCTCCCCTACCAAGATCAAGGTGCTGGGAATTTCTTTTATCCGCAGCAACGTCATGACATTCAAAATACAGATCTAGTTTCTCTGAATATGAATTCCTTGACTCAACATTCGAATCTAAATTGTCAATTCGGGCCAATCTTTGCCATTTCTGTGATAGGATTTCACTTGCTGCGTTGAACTTTAATAAACAGTGAAAATATAGCACAACGTTCTGTCTGGGCTTCAGTGCAAAACTGACCAAATCTCGAACAGATTATATTTTATTGCATGCATAAGTTCATATCTTCGTCGCCAATGGTGTGTATTTCGTTTGTGTTGAATACACACATTATGACAATATATGTTTTAATAATCTTGATAATGATAGTTATGCAAATGTCTCCATTTCTTACAAATGGGTGTTTTTCCATGGCAACGGAAGTGTAAAGCTTACCTCAATTTTACAGACCAGTACCATATGTCAATACATATATAACAACTCTTATATATATCATTGGCGAACCCACCCCTCAAAGCTCAGAGCTATTTGATTTAAATTTTTGAAATATATCTATTTCTACACGTAGAATTCCATATAAGGTTATGCCTGGTTCGATCTGGATTTCCACAGCACGTTTCATCAACATGTAAACAAACATCGTATTCCCGGTATTTTCATGTGTAAAACATGATTACTGCATCTGCAATGAGTATACCCATGTCAACTATCACAAATACTGTACATTCCGATATTTTTCGTCTTCTTTTTATTCGGCGTCCGCGCATGTCCGTACATATTTCTGGTGTTTTACTATGTCGACAACCGTGAGAATTGGAGGTGTAGAAAATAAATAGATTTAAAAAAGTCGATATCTAATAGCTCTGAGCTTCGAAGGGTTCCTCACTTCAAACTATTTATTGCATATATACATGTATATGTACTACACATAACTGACGTATTATTTTAAATGTATATGCTAGTACAACACAATCTGCACGCATGCGCACATAATTTATCGTATTTATGTATTATGTATTCTCTGTATATCTATATGATGTTGAGCAAATAAATTGAAACTAAATATTATTCACACCGAATTAGAAGAAATATAAATTTAGTGGTGTTAAATCGGACAGTGTATCTTTAATAATCGAGTAATGATCGATGCACCCATATTGCGCATGCATTCCACACTTAATTGGTTTCAATGCGCTTTACGTGATTATTATCCCGGTAAATATAATAGGGTAACAAGTGTGGTCGAACTGGAACTATCGTCTTATTCTCATAATTATATTTCGGCAGTGCAATGTTAGAAATAAACATATGATATACTCAATCAGAATATAAAAGTACTATATGATAGAACACAAACTCGTTTATTGAAATATTATGGTAAACTGGAAAGCACGGAATGGTAGAAACAAGAAAACGGAAATTCCTTCATTATTAATGATAATATCTGATAATCGGACATCGCATGTACGAGTATTTTATTTTACTGTTTTATGTACTGTTTTTTTTCTTCTGTTTCACTCATTACTCTTGTTAATTTTTGACGAATAAAATTAATTAAAAAGAAAACCCCGGTCACATATGGGCCTAGTGCATTTATTATTATTCCTGATTTATTCCTGACTAAGCGCATACGCGGATTAGCATACTGACAGTATACACCGACTAAGCGCATACGCGGATTAGCATACTGACAGTATACACCGACTAAGCGGATCCGGATTAGCACACTGGCAGTATACATCGACTAAGCGTATCCGGATTAGCACACTGGCAGTATACACCGACTAAGCGGATCCGGATTAGCACACTGGCAGTATACATCGACTAAGCGCATACGCGGATTAGCATACTGACAGTATACACCGACTAAGCGGATCCGGATTAGCGCACTGGCAGTATACATCGACTAAGCGGATCCGGATTAGCACACTGGCAGTATACACCGACTAAGCGGATCCGGATTAGCACACTGGCAGTATACATCGACTAAGCGTATCCGGATTAGCACACTGGCAGTATACATCGGCTAAGCGCATACGCGGATTAGCATACTGACAGTATACACCGACTAAGCGGATCCGGATTAGCACACTGGCAGTATACATCGACTAAGCGCATCCTGATTAGCACACTGGCAGTATACACCGACTAACCGGATCCGGATTAGCACACTTGCAGTATACATCGACTAAGGCTGAAATGGTCACTGTCACCCCCTTTCGTTCAGATGGGTACCCAGCTTTTTTTATTTTCAGTTGGGTACCCAGCTTTTGTAAAATTTACATTTGGGTACCCATCTTTATGAAATCTCACAAAGAGCGTGATTTAATTAGTGTTTGCCCTCAGTTGATTGCGAAATGAACCTGGTAAATTTGTGAATTCTTGTTTACATATTTATTATGATGTCTATTCGTCACGATGCTTGAAAATAATAGCGGAGAAGAATTGTATGCATAGGACATAGGTACTGCATATTGACTGCTCATAAAGCTGGGTACCCAACTGTAAATTTTATAAAAGCTGGGTACCCAACTGAAAGTTTTAAAAACTGGGTACCCAACTGAACGAAAGGGGGTGACAATGACCATTTCAGCCCAACTAAGCGTATCCGGATTAGCACACTGGCAGTATACATCGACTAAGTGCATCCGGTTTAGCATACTGACAGTATACACCGACTAAGCGGATCCGGATTAGCACACTGGCAGTATCCATCGACTAAGCGCATCCGGATTAGCATACTGACAGTATACATCGACTAAGTGCATCCGGTTTAGCATACTGACAGTATACACCGACTAAGCGGATCCGGATTAGCACACTGGCAGTATACATCGACTAAGCGCATCCGGATTAGCATACTGACAGTATACATCGACTAAGCGCACCCGGATTAGCATACTGACAGTATACATCGACTAAGCGCATCCGGATTAGCACACTGGCAGTATACATCGACTAAGCGCATCCGGATTAGCACACTGGCAGTATACATCGATTAAGCGCACCAGGATTAGCATACTGACAGTATACATCGACTAACAGACGAATTCCTCGCGAGAAATCTGGAATATATTAGATCGCCCGTGGAAGGCAACCAACGTTTGATGTTCAGTGACAGAGAGCAGTATTTAAAGGTTGTATATGGACATTTCTTCCAACATATTCATGCTGGGAGGTAGTCACATATAGCATGTTGTATAAAATCATACTACCAGTATAGCATTTCTGCAACAGGATATTTACTGCATGGTTATCAGAAGCCACAATAAGCTATCGTGTAAACACCAGGTGGAATTAGACACATTTCGCATAAAGAACGACAACATATAAATATTATGAATAGGGTACTACGTCACTATAAGTTGTGTTCTTTCTATTCGTTGTCGTATTTCCCTATCCATTGTTACTATTAAGGTTTTGGATTTTCAACAAAACTCACAAATACTAGTACTAGGAACAGTTATGTGTCTGACTATTACAGGCGGTTGTAGTTAATTAGTTAACCTCAATGAAAGGAGAAGGGAATCATAGTATTCCATAATATAACATAAGGTACACCATAGGCGAATATATGTACAATGTCGCACATTGATTAAGCTGCCTAAGATCTAACTTACGGCATGAGAAATGAGTGTGTTATATAACGTTCGCTTGATTCACATTCTTGTGCGGTACTGTATTAAGTACACATCCACAACAATTTGATTGACTGAAATACATACAATTTGCAATAATGGGTATGTATGTGTGTGCAATAATATAAAATTTGTATACAATGTTGTGTAGAGTATGTGTTTTTCTTGTACGAGTCCAGGTTGTGGTGAATAGTCACATTGGACGAGACATGCAGTGTCGAGTCCAATATGACTTTTCAGCACAACCTTGACGAGTACAAGAAAAACTCATACTCTACACTACGTTGTATAATGACATTTTTTATTATCCATATGTATGTTTATCCAAATTTTGGGAATACAACTTTTGTGGTTATTTTTGGTATTTCTCGACACTTTATTCTCTATACAAGCCTCTATTTTGATCATCAGAAAGCACGAGTTGGAAAGTAAACACGGAAGTGAAAAAAAAAGACTCAATGCGGAAGTGAAACGTCACCTAAATACTCCAGTGTTTCGCGCGCCACAAAATTCCACCGATTCATTTCTCAATAGAGTTAATTCGTGACGTCACAGAGTCCCGATAAAAAAAAAGTCATATTGCACACTTGGGAATCCAATATAACCTTCGGGATTATCACGTGGCGGCTTCTGTCCAATCAGAAAAAGTGTTAGTTAAGGGATGGATAATAAAATTAATTTCAAGCCATTTCTGTAAGTAAGTGATAAATTTCCGGACATTTCACATTTGCAACATTTGTTCAAATTTAATTAGTGTTCAACAGAATTCAACAAGGGATTTACCAAAAATGTACATGTAATAAATGCTTCACTATCATATGGACGATGCTATATGATAGCAAGAAGAGAAAGTTTCATCAATATTATACAAGTTAATAACTCAAGCCAAACCTATAATAAAGAGAATAATATATCATTAAGTCTGATTAAGTGATGAACTGTTGCTTCTTGTTAATCAGCTTGCTCCAATGTCAGCTTAAGTGTTTATCTTCTATCTATTCTCTATTCTACTATATATTTTGAGACTTCCGTATATATATGTGTGTGGGGACTTTATAGAATCGAAAACGACTGGTCGGATCGAGCTCAAACTTCGTATATAAGGGTATAAACCCACGGGGATCGTCTACGTCGCATTTTGGACGAGCTCTGAGCACTCATTCTCCACTCCCGATCAATAAAATCACCGCAAACACGGCGGGGGTTAATAGCGTTGATAGTTAAAGAGCGTTCCTATCCGCAGTGTAGTTGATAAAGAGCGTGTGTGCGTAATGTGATTCTTACGTCTGGGTCTGGGCGTGTGCGTTAGGATACAGGCATGAGCGTGTTGTGTGATTCTTACGCACTTAGGGCTTCCTAGGAATGCGGATCGGGTCAGTTTTTCCGCCCTAGATGATCTTCACCGTGAAACGGGTACCATATATGTGTGTGTCCTTTATAGACTCGAACTGATTGAGCTCAAACTTGCTACCTACGGGAAGTGTCGTGGACCGGTTAAATTGTGACCCCGACCTGACCTTGACCTTGACAATGATCAATTCAAGGTCAAATCGTGTTGTGTGATTCTTTCGTACTTAGGGCTTCCTAGGAACGCGGATCGGGTCAGTTTTTCCGCCCTAGGTGATCTTCACCTTGAAACGGGTACCCACAAATAATATATATGGGTGTGTCCTTTATAGAATCGAACCGATTGAGCTCAAACTTGCTACCTACGGGATGTGTCATGGACGGTTTAAATTGTGACCCCGACCTGACCTTGACATTGAAAATGATCAATTCAAGGTCAAATCGGGTCAAATATGGAAAAAGCAAAACTAATTCAAAATATAAACAAAAAATTAAATTAAAAAATTAATACAATTAACTCATTGAAAAATAAAAAAATAAAAAATTGTCATGTTTCTGACGAACGCCGCCAGTGGCGGGCTAACCTGCTAGTCTCCTATATATTTTGAGAACTACGTATATAAATATATAAATATATAAATATATGTGTCCTTTATAGACTCGAAAACGGCCGGACCGGACTCAAACTTCCCATCTAAGGGTAAAAACCCACGGGAATGGTCATCGTGGCGTTTTGGAGAAGCTAAGAGCACCCGTTCTCCACTCTCAATCATAAAACGCACCGTCCTCGGCACTGCAGGGGTTAATGCAGTCACGCTCTTTATATTGACCAAATTTGGCGTTGTTAACCGAGTAACGCTCTTTATTGCCATCGGCGTTGCTAAACGGTAACATATGCGTACGAAACTACGGATGCAAAACGCACCGGAACGGCGGAATGGATTTATCTTGATTAAAAAGGAAGAATTAACTCATTGGAAAACAACAAATGCGTGTCATGTGATTCTTATGTCTGTCGTTCCTAGGAACGGGGGAGATTTTCATCGAATCATACCTCTTCTAGGGACGGGTACCATAATTTCTCTTGATTAAAAAGGCAGAATTAATCAATGACATGCATGTTGTGTGATTCTTATGTCTGTCGTTCTTAGGAAGGGAGGAGAATTTCATCGGGTCACCTTAAATCATACCTCTTTTAGGGACGGTTACCATAATTTCTCTTGATTAAAAAGGCAAATTAACTCAATGAAAAACAAAAAATGCGTGTTGTGTGATTCTTATGGCTGTCGTTCCTAGGAAGGGGGGAGATTTTCATCGGGTCAGTTTTTCCACCCGATGTACCGTACATCATACCTCTTTTAGGGATGGGTACCATAATTTCTCTTGATTAAAAAGGCAGAATTAACTCATTGAAAGTCATAATTTAACAAATGTCATGTTTCTGACCAACCACGCCAGTGGCGGGCTAACCTGCTAGTCTCCTATATATTTTGAGACTTCCGTAAATATATATATATATTTGTCCTCTATACACTCGAAAACGGCTGGACCGATTGGGCTCAATCTTACCATCTAAGGGTAAAAACCCTCGGGAATCGTCGTCGCGGCGTTTTGGAGAAGCTCAGAGCACCTGTTTTCCACTCTCAGTCACAAAAAAACGGCACTGCGGGTGGTTAATCACGTGATAATTTAATGAGCGTTTGTATATGACGCATCGCTATAAAAGAGCGTTTGTTTACAATTCAACGCAACGTTATCGCTCGAAGTTTAGCATCGAAAAAAATTAATTTCTTTCATCAAAAACATAATTACGTGTTGGACTCTGTCATTTTAAGAATATGTAAGTATTACACACATACACATCAAGTCTCAGCTTAAAATTTTGAAAAATAAGAGTTTTATCGACATAAATCGATTTTAATGGGAAATCCTATGTTAAAATTTTGCATCGAATAAATTTAATTTCTTCCATCTAAAACATAATTACGTGTTGGACTGTGTCATTTTAAGAACATATAAGTATTACACGCAGACACACGAAGTCTCAGCTTAAATTTTTGAAAAATAACAGTTTTATCGACATAAATCGATTTGAATGCGATATCGGTGTTAAAATTTAAATATTACGCCACTGGCGGCATTCGACCCATGAAAATTATATGGAAGCAAAATGGTCAACTCTGGACGGGTCAACCGATTGAGCCCAAACTTGCTACCTATGGGTACTTTTGTCCCGAAAGTGTCACGGACAGGTCAAATCGTGACCCCGACGTGACATTGACCTTCAAACTGGTCAATTCAAGGTCAATTTGGGGTAAAACTGGCGGATTTCTGTACTTTTGTCCGGGGAGTGTTTTGGACGGGTCAAATCATGACCACGACCTGACCTTGACCTACAAAATTGTCAATTCAATGTCAAATCGGGTAAAACTTGCTGATTTTGACGAAATTTGGTGCAAATGCAGCACAAGTGTCTCGGAACCTGCTGCAATTGCTTTTCCGAACAAAGTCATGGGACGAATGCCACCAGTGGCGGGCTAACCTGCTACTCTACTATGTATTTTGAGAACTACGTAAATATATCTCATATATATTTTGAAGACCTCTGTCTGTATGTTTGTCTGTCTGTCTGTCTGTCATTAATACAAATCTACGATTCTCGACCGATCGGGACGAAACTTGGTACGTGTGTGTAGTTTGACCAGGCGGTGGTCGTTGTCGTATTGGCGAGCCCGTGCGACGCCCGTGCAGCGCATGCGCAGACGAGATCTCGGAAACGGGTGGAGCTATCGACTTGAAATTTGCTATGTGAATGTATCTTGCGCCGGGTACAAATTGTATCGGGTCGCCGAGCCCGTGCGACGCCAGCTTCGCGCATGCGCAGACCAGATCTCGGAAACGGGTGGAGCTATCGACTTGAAATTTGGTATGTGAATGTATCTTACCCCGGATACGAATTTTATCGGGTCGCCGAGCCCGTGCGACACCAGCGTCGCGCATGCGCAGACGAGATCTCGGAAACGGGTGGAGCTATCGACTTGAAATTTGGTATGTGAATGTATCTTGCCCCGGATACGAATTTTATCGGGTCGCCGAGCCCGTGCGACGCCAGCTTCGCGCATGCGCAGACCAGATCTCGGAAACGGGTGGAGCTATCGACTTGAAATTTGGTTTTTGAATAGCCCGGACAACGTCGGACGATTCTCGACCGATCGGGACGAAACTTGGTACGTGTGTGTAGTTTGACCAGGCGGTGGTCGTTGTCGTATTGCCGAGCCCGTGCGACGCCAGCTTCGCGCATGCGCAGACGAGATCTCGGAAACGGGTGGAGCTATCGACTTGAAATTTGGTATGTGAATGTATCTTGGCCCGGATACAAATTTTATCGGGTCGCCGAGCCCGTGCGACGCCAGCTTCGCGCATGCGCAGACGAGATCTCGGAAATGGGTGGAGCTATCGACTTGAAATTTGCTATGTGAATGTATCTTGCCCCGGATACGAATTTTATCGGGTCGCCGAGTCCGTGCGACGCCAGCTTCGCGCATGCGCAGACCAGATCTCGGAAACGGGTGGAGCTATCGACTGTGTGTGTGTGTGATCGCGATGAACTTGAAAACGGCCTACCCGATTTCGATGAAACTTGGTATGTGGGGATACTTTCGGCTTGGAACTGGCATAGGCATATTAATGTACCCGTGCGACGTGACCTTGACCTTGAAATCGGGTCATTTCAATGTCAAACGCCCGAGTATTACGGGATTTCGATGAAACTTGGTATGTGGGGTTACTTTCGGCCGGGGAGTGGCATAGGCCTTTTAATTTGCCCGTGCGACGTGACATTGACCTTGAAATCGGGTCATTCAAGGTCAAACACCGGGATTTCGATGAAACTTGGTATGTGGGGGTACTTTCGGCAGGGGAGCAGCATAGGCCTATTAATTTGCCCGTACGACGTGACCTTGACCTTGAAATCGGGTCAATTTAATATATATGGTTACTTTTGTCCACTGAGTGTTTTGGACGGGTCAAATCGTGACCCCGACCTGACCTTAACCTTAGAAATGATCAATTCAAGGTCAAATCGGGTAAAACCGGATGGATATC
This sequence comes from Siphonodentalium dalli, assembly GCA_032622095.1. NCBI lineage: Eukaryota > Metazoa > Mollusca > Scaphopoda > Gadilida > Siphonodentaliidae > Siphonodentalium > Siphonodentalium dalli. Next base: position 70,684,366 of record CP136068.1, read on the forward strand.
GACGGGTACTTTTGTCGGGTACTTTTGTCCGGGCAGTGTTTTGGACGGGTCAAATCGTGACCCACCTGATATTGACCTTCAAAATGGACAATTCAATGTCAAATCGCGCAATTCTCCAAAAAGCAGAGGGGAAACAGCCCGAACGAAGTCGGGTCCACAATTTTGATGGGATTTCGACGAAATTTTATACATATGGTTACCTTTGTCCACTGCGTGTTTTGGACGGGTCAAATCGTGACCCCGACCTGACCTTGACCTTCAAAATGATCCATTCGAGGTCAAATCGGGTAAAACCGGATGGATTTCGACGGGTACTTTTGTCCGTGCAGTGTTTTGGACGGGTCAAATCGTGACCCCACCTAACCTTGACCTTCAAAATGACCAATTCACGGTCAAATCGCGCAATTCGCCGAAAAGCCCGGACGAAGTCGGGTCCACCTGCTAGTCTATACTATATATTTTGAGACTTCGTATATATATATGTGTGTATGTATGTACTTCATAGAATCGAAAACGGTTCGCTCGATTGAGTTCAAACTTCCCATCTAAATGTAAAATCCCACCAACACGACCGTGGTCGCGGTTTAGAGAAGCTCAGAGCACCCGTTCTCCAATCTCAAATCACCGCAAAGGCACGGCGTGGGTTAATCAAGTGATTATTTAATGAGCATTTGTTTTTGACGCTTCTCTATAAAGAGCGTCTGTTTGCCATTCAACGTTATTTGCATCTGCAGAGAGATATACGGAACATACATTAAATTTAAAAAACATTTGTTTCTGACCAACCCTGCGAGCACGGATGGCGCGCTTTGTTTTTACAGTATATAGCTATATACCGAAATCATCCCAGATAATCACGAATATAGCATCAGATTTCTCCCCAGATATACCGTTATAAAGCTACTGGAATCTGCCAATCTACGGGAAATTCCAGGGAATGCCGATTGAGCTCAAACTTGCTACCCACGGGAAGTGTCATATATATGAGTGTGTCCTTTATAGACTCGAACCGATTGAGCTCAAACTTGCTAAATAAGAAAATAGCCACCAAGCCGTAAATATCAACAACAACGATATTACTAAATACACGTTTTCGGCAATGTGAGAGTTTTCGGGGAGCCGTGATGCCAACAACAACGACCCGAAGCCCTGAATGCCAACAACAGATTCAATGCAATGTTATATCTATTATGCAGAGAGATTTCACGACATTACGACGGGTACGGCAGACTCAAAATATTATGCAGACAGATTTCCCGACGGGAAGCGTTTGTTTTAAATTCAATGCAATGTTATCCTAGAGAGATTTCACGAAACAAAGAATGCGTTGTCTGTCGTTCCTAGGAAGGGGGGATTTCTACGGGTAAATTTTTCCGCCAGAAACAAAAAAATTCATTAAAACAATTTACAATTTAATTAAAACAATTTAAAATTAAAAAAAATTAACAATAAAAAAACAATTCAGAAACAAAATATATTAAATTTAAAAAACATTAAATTCATATTCAAAAATAAAAAACAAAAATAAATAAAAACAAAGCCATGGGACGAATGCCGCCAGTGGCGGGCTAACCTGCTAGTCTCATATATATTTTGAAGACCTCTGTCTGTATGTATGTTTGTCTGTCTGTCTGTCTGTCATTTATACAAATCTACGATTCTCGACCGATCGGGACAAAACTTGGTACGTGTGTGTAGTTTGACCAGGCGGTGAACGTTGTCGTATTGGCGAGCCCGTGCGGCGCCCGCTTCGCGCATGCGCAGACGAGATCTCGGAAACGGGTGGAGCTATCGACTTGAAATTTGCTATGTGAATGTATCTTGCCCCGGATGCGAATTTTATCGGGTCGCTGAGCCCGTGCGACACCAGCTTCGCGCATGCGCAGACGAGATCTCGGAAACGGGTGGAGCTATCGACTTGAAATTTGCTATGTGAATGTATCTTGCCCCGGATACGAATTTTATCGGGTCGCCGAGCCCGTGCGACGCCAGCTTCGCGCATGCGCAGACCAGACCTCGGAAACGGGTAGAGCTATCGACTTGAAATTTTGTTTTTGAATAGCCCGGACAACGTCGGGCTCATCGGCTAGTCTCATATATATTTTGAAAACCTCTGTATGTTTCTATGTTTGTATGTCTGTCTGTCTGTCATTGATACAAATCTACGATTCTCGACCGATCGGGACGAAACTTGGTACGTGTGTGTAGTTTGACCAGGCGGTCGTCGTTGTCGTATTGTCGAGCCCGTGCGACGCCCGCCTCGCGCATGCGCAGACGAGATCTCGGAAACGGGTTGAGCTATCGACTTGAAATTTGCTATGTGAATGTATCTTACCCCGGATACGAATTTTATCGGGTCGCCGAGTCCGTGCGACGCCAGCTACGCACATGCGCAGACGAGATTTCGGAAACGGTGGAGCTACCGACTTGAAATTTGCTATGTGAATGTATCTTGCCCCGGATACGAATTTTATCGGGTCGCCGAGCCTGTGCGACGCCAGCTTCGTGCATGCGCAGACCAGATATAGGAAACGGTTGGAGCTATCGACTTGAAATTTGTTTTTTGAATAGCCAGGACAACGTCGGGCTCATCGGCCAGTGTGTAAATATATGTGTAAATATATGTGTTTGTCCTCTATAGACTCGAAAACGGCTGGACCGATTTACCTCAAACTTCCTATCTAAGGGTAAAAAGCCACGGGAATGGTCGTCGGATCATTCGCCAGCCCGTGCGAGGACTCCTTCACCCTTTATCCACTCCCCGGTCATCGTCATTGGCCGGGAGTGCTTAACTCAATAACGCTAAACGCTCCTTATATCTTCCATATTTGGGTTCGTTAACCGTTTAACGCTCTTTATTCCATTCGGCTTTCGCATACGGCTTTTGTTTACGTTATCGCTCGAAATGGAACTCGCTTCTGTGTGTGATTCTTACGTACTTAGGGCTTCCTAGGAACGGGTGACATTTTCATCGGGTCAGTTTTTCCTCTCGTGGTGATCTTCACCTTGAAACGGGTACCCACAAATGATATATATGTGTGTGTCCTTTATAGACTCGAACCGATTGAGCTCAAACTTGCTACCTACGGGAAGTGTCATGGACGGGTTAAATTGTGACCCCGACCTGACCTTGACCTTGAAAATGATCAATTCAAGGTTAAATCGGGTCAACAACAAAATTTATTGAAAAAGCCAGTAAATTAAAAAGGCACAATTAACTCTTTGAAAAACAAAAAATTAAATTAAAAAAATTAATTAAAAAAGCCAGTAAATAAAAAAGGCACATTTAACTCATTGAAAAACAAAAAATTTAATTAAAATATTAATTACAAAAATTTATTTTAAAAATTTATTTAAAAAATTAAAAATTGTCATGTTTCTGACGATTGCCGCCTGTGGCGGGGGCTAACATGCTAGTCTACTATATATTTTGAGAACCACGTATATATATAAATATATATATTTGTACTTTATAGAATCGAAAACGGCTGCACCGATCGAGACCAAACTTCCCATCTAAGGGTAAAAACCCACGGGAATGGTCGTCTCGGCGTTTTGGTGAAGCTCCGAGCACCCGTTCTCCACTCTCAGTCACAAAAACGGCACTGTGGTGTTAATCGTGTTGATAGTTAAAGAGCGTTCGTATCCGCAGTGTCGTTGATAAAGAGCGTATGCGTGTAATGTGATTCTTACGTCTGGGTCCGGGCGTGAGCGTGATTGTATCCAGACATGAGCGTGTTGTGTGATTCTTACGTACTTAGGGCTTCATAGGAACGGGGGAGATTTTCATCGGGTCATTTTTTCCGCCGAGGTGATCTTCACCTTGAAACGGGTACCCACAAATGATATACAGACTCTAACCGATTGATCTCAAACTTGCTACCTACGGGAAGTGTCATGGACGGGTTAAATTGTGACCCCGACTTGAACTTGAACATAATCAATTCACGGTCAAATCGGGTAAAAAAAAAACAAAAAAAAAACACGGGAATGGTCGTCGCGCCATTTTGGAGAAGCTCCAAGCACCCGTTCTCCACTCTCAGTCACAAAATTGGCACTGTGGGGTTTATCGCGTTGATAGTTAAAGAGCGTTCGTATCCACAGTACCCACAAATGTGTGTGTCCTTTATAGACTCGAACCGATTGAGCTCAAACTTGCTACTTAGGGGTACTTTTGTGCGGGAAGTGTCACGGACGGGTTAAATTGTGACCCCGACCTGACCTTGACCTTGAAAATGATCAAATCAAGGTCAAATCGGGTAAAACTGGCGGATTTCGACGAAATTTTACACCTATGTGCAGCATACGTGTCTCGGAAGCTGTTGCTATTGCTTTTTTCCAACAAAGCCATGAGACGAACCACGCCAGTGGCGGGCTAACCTGCTAGTCTCATATATATTTTGAAGACCTCTGTCTGTCTGTTTGTCTGTCTGTTTGTCATTTATACAAAAATCTACGATTCTCGACCGATCGGGACGAAACTTGGTACGTGTGTGTAGTTTGACCAGGCGGTGGTCGTTGTCGTATTGGTGAGCCCGTGCGACGCCCGTGCAGCGCATGCGCAGACGAGATCTCGGAAACGGGTGGAGCTATCGACTTGAAATTTGCTATGTGAATGTATCTTGCCCCGGATACGAATTTTATCGGGTCGCCGAGCCCGTGCGACGCCAGCTTCGCGCATGCGCAGACCAGATCTCGGAAACGGGTAGAGCTATCGACTTGAAATTTGGTTTTCAGACCAGATCTCGGAAACGGGTGGAGCTTTCGACTTGAAATTTGTTTTTTGAATAGCCCGGACAACGTCGGGCTCATCGGCTAGTCTAATATATATTTTGGGACTTCTGTTTGTCTGTTAGCTATGGCCGGGAAAACTGCCTGACGGATTTCGACCAAACTTCCTATCTAAGGGTAAACACCCAGATGAAGTGTCGTCGCATTGCTTTTGAGAAGCTCCGAGCACTCATTCTCCATTCCCACTGCCGCCGTCTTGAATTGTGTGGCTAATCGCGTGATAGTTAAAGAGCGTTCGTATCCGCAGTGTCGTTGATAAAGAGCGTGTATGTGTCCAGACATTAGCGTGTTGTGTCTGTGTCCAGACATGAGCGTGGTGTGTGATCCTTATGTCTGTGCTCGTACTTAGGGGTTCCTAGGAATGGGGGAGATTTTCATCGGGTCAGTTTTTCCGCCCGAGGTGACCTTCACATTGAAACGGGTACCCACAAATGATATATATGTATGTGTGTGTCCGATATAGACTCGAAAACGGCCCTGCCGATTGAGTGCAAACTTGCTACCTAGGGAAGTCTCATGGACCAGTCAAATTGTGACCCCGACCTGACCTTGACCTTCAAAATGGTCAATTCAAGGTCAAATCGGGTAAAACTGACGGATTTCGACGAAATTTGATACCTAGGGGTACTTTTGTCCGGGGAGTGTTTTGGACGGGTCAAATCGTGACTACGACCTGACCTTGACCTTCAAAATGGTCAATTCAAGGTCAATGCCCGGACGAAGTCGGGTCACCTGCTAGTATTCATATAAATTGTCAGTTTGATACGTACAAAGCATCTCACCGTTTAATGGGAAGTCACACATGGCATATAATTGTCTCGTATTTAGTTACCATAGTTGTTAATTAATCAAGGATAGGCAACTACATTTTTGCTTGTGACTAATTCTAACAGGTTTTTTTCTAAATCTAGCAGAATCTAGCTATTTATAGTTGATTTTGCAATCTTACATTTTGCGAGTATGAGCTAGGTAGACCTTTCTGCTATTGTCTACCGAAAGAATTCACGGTCTAAATCATAAATATTATAAGTATTAAGTATTAAAACTTTCAACTGGACTGATTGTGATGACAAAATGCACTAAAGAAAAGCAATTACTGTTAGAGACCAATTCAGCAATTCAGATATCATTATAGTATGCAATGAAATACATTCATTGTTTATTTTCTCTTGTAAATCCTTGTTTTCGTGCTACTGGGGGGGGGGGTAAAAAATGGATGGAAAAAAATTGCAAAAACAGCTGGCAAAAACGGAAAACAATTATTAGGGGTGGGTCCCAAAAATGGTCAAAAGCTAAATTATTATCATACGTGCCTGAACATTTTTTCCGACAACCCCTGGATATACCGCTGAAAATACGTGTTTTGATAATGATAGATTTCGATAAATTTGAGATCTTTTCCTTAAGTGGTGCCGGTTCAATTGTTATAGTCAGCGGTCGAATAAAATTGCAACTGTAAAAGACCATGGGAGGAAAACCTAGAGCTGTCGTTATTCTGAATCGTTTATGTTACTCTATAATATTGAGGATTCAAATGAAGAGAAAGCATAATATTATCCGGACATTCCGTTTCCGAGTCCAGAATTCCGATGAATACAAATGACACCGTTTATGTCACCCGATACGGACCTACATTATACTGTGGTAAAGGAATGTTTTCAAGAGATACTAGCCTTCTAACTTCAGGCTACAAACGCTCTATACAAACACTTCTTTAAAAAACCCTTCTTAAAATATTACCCGGGGACATGCATCAGAAAAGGTGGGCGTTAATCCAGTCAACTAACGCAACATGCGGTAAACCCTTCCCTTAGTTTTACAAATGTTGATCGATGTTGCCCATAGTGTGAACTGTGCAAATATCCCGGAGAGGTGTACACTGTGACACAATGATTGTGTATGCCATAAAATATAAATTGCCAATGACTGCCTGCGGCAAAGACTCGTGAACATGTGTTGCAATAAGATTTAACAAAGTTACCATTTTTGTCCCACGCGTACTAATATGATGTTGTACATGCACTACTGCACGTATGCACATAACGACAAGAGGTGTGTGTGGGGGTGTGAGGGTGAGGGTGTGTGTGTGGGAGTTGACAATCGCCTACAATGGGGCTTACATTCCAGACTTTAAACCTTCTAATCGGGCTCGAGCCCGTTTGTCCCGCGAGCCCGATTGTAAACAGCGTTCAAACGGGTTCGCGAGAGCTCAAATTATAGGTAGAAAACGAAAAGTCCAGTTGAGCCCGTTTGGATAACTCGTCTGGTTTTTAACATTTTTGGTGTGTGATCCTATCAACTATTGTGTATCCGAGATCCTAATTGTGCCAATAGAAACAAAACTTTCATATGTGGAATATGGTAGGTTTCGGCGTGCGTTGTATAGTTCACCGGGTCAGGTATGTATAACACGGACAGAACACATTGTATTCAATAATCAGCTCCGTTAACATGCGCATCTCCAAATCGCGATTTTACCCACAATTTCACTCAACTCCTATGTTATTCTCTATGGAGGTCTATAAGTTTATATCGTAGTCCCATGTGTCTGTTCGTCAGATACAGACTAAAGTATGTAGGAGCCTCCTTGATACCGGTATATTTATCAATGACAGCTATACGAGGACTCTGGATATTGACATAAGCGCGTACATCGCAACACATATCTAGCAAAATAGCCCCTTAAGTGAGAAGTCTTTCAACAAAGGTCAAGGTTATTTTAGGGTCAAGGTCATGTAAACCCCCACATCAACTTGACAACAAATTTGGTTGAGGTCGGATCTTGATTTCTCCCGCCATGTCGACCCATGTTAAGATGGACATATAATCGAATTACCTCGCTGACGCCAACGGTGACAAAACATTTCAATAAAAACCCTGCGATCCTATGTTGAAACAGATTAGCCAGCAGCGGGCCAATTGCGTTCGCGCGATGCAAAACATGGAAGCTCGTCGCCTTATTAGGGTAGATTGTTTTAATCAGTTATCTCGAGCGAAGTGACATGCCGCTGAAATTTCGCGCGTCCAATTCTTTGCGAGACGGGAATCTATTGAATCTGCGTCAGCCTGTTAGGTGCATATTCGTTAAGCAATTTGTCTGGAGGGAAATTAAATGCAGCTAAAAGGCAGGCTCGTTATTACAAAATGCCATAACTAAAGACCGGCATAACGCACGCTATCGTGCTATGCATCGTTGGAAAGGGCACACCCTGTGCTATTTAACTGGGTTAATTTGATTGTGAAGTAGGCACGTTTGCGTTGTGTTATTTTCGCATATATCTTTTGCGAAAACGGTTATCATTATTTATATGTATGATAATTCACAATTCCTACATACCATGCACGCAGACTCATTTTGACTACTGAACTAATTACGAACGATTGCACTCAAGTGCAATCGCGCTTTGCTCAAGTCAAATTGCGCTAAAATTAAGCAAAATTGCGCTGTGCATACGCGATCCAGCGAGATCACTGTAACCAACGAACGAGTACCAGCGTAGTTTCGGCGGTCAAATGCACACGCTTGGACTATTGCGCTGAGGGACAAAATTGCTCAGTGGTCACGATTGCGCTGCATTGCACTGAGGTGCGACGACATTGCGCTGCACTGAAGCGCAATTTCGATGTGGTGCGGTGCAATTGCGCTGCACTCAAGCGCAATTGCAATGTGGTTCGGCTACATTGCACCACGCTCACGCGCAATTGCACTGCGGTGCGCTGCACTGAAGCGCAATTGCGCTGTGGTGCAGCGAAATTGCGCTGCACTCAAGCGCAATTGCACTGCGGTGCGGCGAAATTGCGCTGCACTCAATCGCACTGTGGTTCGGCGAAATTGCACCACGCTCAAGCGCAATTACACTGTGGTTCGGCTACATTGCACCACGCGCAAGCGCAATGCACTGCACTGAAGCGCAATTGCGCTGTGGTGCGGCGAAATTGCGCTGCACTCAAGCGCAATTGAACTGCGGTGCGGCGAAATTGCGCTGCACTCAATCGCAATTGCACTGTGGTTCGGCTACGTTGCACCACGCCCAAGCGCAATTGCACTGTGGTTCGGCTACATTGCACCACGCTCAAGAGCAATTGCACTGCGGTGAGGCGACTTTGCGCTGAACTAAAGCGCAATTGAACTGCGGTGCACATAAGCGCGATGCCATTTATTTACATATGACTTTCCCATTTGTCATACACATGTGTCACACCTGAACCCAGTTATGATTATAAAAACACAAAGTTAAATGACTGACTTACTGGTTTTATTTTTGCCTGAAAACGCTTCAGTTGTCCTTCGGTGTCTACTTCTGAATTTTCTAGGTGGTAGGTACAGCAGAAAGGGTAGAACCCGGTTGTAGGTTTGACGCAAAAGACCCCAATTGACACACGGCGTTAGACTCTGTGTGTTTGTGAGGGAGGGTGTGTATGTGTGAGGGTGCGTGGGTGTGGGTGTGTGTGGGAGAGGTGTGTGTGTGAGGGTGTGTGTGTGTGAGCGTGTGTGTGAGGGTGTGTGTGTGTGTGTGAGGGAGAGGGTGTGTGTGTGGGTGTGTGTGCATGTATGAGGGAGGGTGTGTGTGTGTGGGGTTCTCATCCCCAATGAGAACCATACTTTTCAATAGTTAGTAATTTCATGACTCAAATTCCAATAGTTGGAAATTAAAAGTAAACATGCAACTCGAATGATCTAAGTGTTTCAATCTTTTTCAACTCCGAATTTGTGCCGGTTGTTTATTTTCCGACTCGGAATTCCAATTCTAAATACTCGTTACCGATTTTCCAATTCCAGAATTGTACAAATTGTTCCAGAGCCGAATAAAGTGACAGTTACAACGCAAAAGAATATAAGCTAAACACTTCAATAAAATCAAATAAATAATGACTAAGATGCAAAATATGTCGAATTACGCTGTACACTTGATTATCAGTGATAGGTAAGTAATGATTATATGTTGATAACTTGCCATGTAATTTTGAGGAATATAATTAATTTTACAGGTTTGAACAAATTGCGAAATGTGTTTTGTACTACCTCGAATAACAGGGGAGATCGTTTACTCGTACGAATCTACGTCAAATTTACCAAATAATCCAAATTTCCTGCATTTCAATAAAGGAACCGTTCAATTCTGAGTAATTGAGTGCTATGTACGAGCTAATATTTTTGAAAATAATGAATGATTTAGGGAAAGTTTTTTTTAAAAAGTTTTTACAATTTTAACCCTTTTACTACTGCAGTACCGGGCCATCGTGGGGATTCATGTCCATGTGACAGTGGCAAACTGGCATAAAGGTATTTTATCACTTGTAATTGTAGGTTGTACAGAAATTTCCTGTTGATGTTAATATACAGTCATTTGAGTAAATAAATTTCAGTTAAGCTCATTACTTGAACACATATGAAATTGAAAGCAAAGCATTTCCTTCAAGTTCAGACTGGTATGTTTTACCAACCATAGATTCATGGTCATTAATCTATTAGTAATGTCAAACCTACATATCTTTCAGAGGACAGCTTTAACAATATAACAATCATTCACCATGCATACTTAATTGTTTCCATTGTGCGAGTTATAACTTGTGACTCCTTGGAATACATGTAACTAATATTCGTTCCTCAACCATATTCTGATTAATATCATGTATAATGTACTACATGCACAGTGTATTAAATACATAACAAATGGATCAATGCTATGTCATTCTTGTTACTAGTGTCTTTATTTACACAGTCCATATAGAAACCCAAATTATTAACCCATTAAGCCAATATTGGAATTTTGCTTTACTCAAAACCAAATCCTATATAGTTGGACATTTTATTAGACCAAATCCTATATAGTTGGATATTTTATGGTGTCACCCCCAGTTGGAACCCCCCATAGGAACGTCCCTGGTTGCACTTATACCTCATACCCTTGCATATACCTATCTCTCTGTCTCAATATCATATTAAATGGTCAATATGTTTCTAGTTCCGTCGTGTTTAATTTGCAAAATTGTTACAACAGCACTATTTATTACATTCTTATGTGTGATTCACCTTGATTTCTCGAGTGATTATTAAACGATAATTTCACAAGTGAATGATGTCACTTTAAATAACGCGTTTTGTAATCATACGCACTATCAAAATGTATGCATCATGGGTATAATGGCAATATGATTCGGATTTATACACTCTAAATTCCGCTCTAGTCATTTTTCCCCAAGCAACGCCTGGACCCCAGCTAGTTTAGTATAATTTAGGCAATTCCAACCTTGGAATAATTATTTTTGTCCATCGAAAGTCAAGTCAAGTTAAGTTTAAGCTATATTGCCATGGGTTGGTCGTCTGTGTTAGTGCCCCTCCCCTCTCCATTCCTCCGGGACCAAAAGTGACGTCTTTAACCCACATGATTTGATTCCTCGTATCGTTGGAGAAAAACGTGCATGCATTTGATGTTAATAATATTGATGCTTGGTTCAATTCAATTATATATGAGCATAGTTTTTGTGCACCAATTCAAGCCACAAATGTCCACATTCTTGAGCATGAAGAGACGGGAAATATCCATCAACCCAATTATATCTTCAACACTCATTCCGCAGAAAGATTCATTCAGTCTGAGTTTCTATATTTGCAGAATTGAACTGGTGACTGTTCGCGAATTAGTTGTGAGTCGTGATTGTCTATTGATAAATGGCAATTCTGATAGGTTGGGTCAATTATATCTACGATAATGTGAGTCGTAAACGCTGGAGAAGGCACACTGGGTGTTCAGCCGCTACCAAATAAACTACCCGGTTTATCAAATAAATCCAGTTGGTGAATATGAGACCTGATACTCGAGTCCTAGCAAGAAATTGATATTCATGTTATCACTTTATGACACATGCTTACGTTAGACATTTCTGACAAGACTCATTAAAGACATATTATGGACTTGTTCGGGTGCTTGAAACTGATACGTTAGTATTCAGGCACTAAGGCAAATGGGGGAATGTAGCATTCTACTAATATCGCCGAATATTTCCAACAAATCGACCGTACCACTCCATAGAAAACATCATGTGAACTACGCTCAATTGTAAGTATTTACATCTCGATTCGGGACGCAACAATCGGCGATAAACAAACGCAAATGATTTCGCCATCGAGAGTCACTGCATTTAATTAATATATAAGAATGGCGGTGTGTGTTGTCAATTTGGACATTAATATTTGTAAAAATAACTACTTTGAGCAAGATTATTTTCCATTTATATTTGGTCACTCTACCAGAGTGTTTCATATAAGGATTAACTGTCATGTCGACTGTTTTTATGGAGATGTAACCGTGAGGTAAGTGGACATAACTTGTGTAAAACCCGAAGGGTTTTACATACAAGTTATGACCACTTACCTCACGGTTACATCTCCATAAAAATAGTCCACATGACAGTTAATCCTTATATTTATATACATTTCGCGAAAAAGCCACTTTTGTAAATGTATTTAAATCGAAAAGTATTTCGTGACAAAAACAGCCCAAAATACCCTTGGCAAAAGTTAATAGGAACAATTTCTCTTCATATTAAAACCCAATGATGTATTAAGTCAATCCTGCGCGAGTTCAAATGCGCCCAAAACATTACGCGTTCGTCTTTCCAAACCCAATGACGTATCGATGGTGTTATGAGCTTATGAACTGCAACTAGCCACGTGGGCGCCGACCAATCAGAATGCTGGATTTAGTGATGACAACACTTAGTATGTAAATATATCACTTTAATAAACAGGAAGTATTCACCCCGCTAACCGGAATGGGTGATAGCGGAGGACTGGGTGATAACATATGGTCATTATACGCGATCCCATCGAATATGACATGCAGTTGCTATCGCCCGATCCCAGATTGAGAAAGTAATATCTCTTAATATCATGGAACTCAGATGAGACTGAGACTGAGACTGAGACTGAGACTGAGACCCGAAGACTTGCCACTGAAATGCATCATACATGCATGTGTATAATGCACTGAAGCTGGAAATATTACAATGGACTGTCCGTGTACTGAGGGAAACAAAATGTTGGATGTCTGGGCTATGCCTTTCTCCATTATTTATGTCGCTTGCCAATGCAGTGTGTGTGAAAACACACATATTTTTATTCCTCTGCTATCACTCACTCACTCACTCACTCATCAAGTCCGGTTTCCGGGGTCTTATTACGGTATGTCATCCATATTTAATGCAAATGGTCCGTAATTGACATTGAAATCGAGCAATTCCAGTTTATTCTGAACAAATTAAAAGTCGACCGGTGTTTATTGATGCGGGGGGATACATCGGGTATCAATGAATGGGCCATTTGGGAGGTCAATATCTCTGGAATTAATTCAAAACAAAGGCGTGATTGTGCGATAATATTACTGACTCAAATCGGATAGCACGTTTTGTCACAAAAGACGGATGACTGAGGAGTCAGAGTTGGCATAATAGGACCCAATGCAATATCAATTATCTATGACAGATAAGTTCTTCTTCCGTGGAAATTTGAAAAAAAAATGAATCCACGAATTGTAATAAGATGCACACCAAGCCTATAGGAATCACTGAACTAAATAGTTTAGCATAGGCGACAGTGTTAACGTTTCGTCCAAATTCACTGAATTGAAGCCTGCAGGCCATATCAGTCATGTTTAACCAGCTAGATTGACAACAGTTGATCACGAAAATGCAAGAAAAATCATAGGTCATGTGTTTACTTTTAAAAATAAATCCCCAAGTCTACGACAGGGCTATCTCACAGCCAAATTTGATCTGGAAAAACCCAGAACTACAGCAGTTAGTTAAATAAATTACCCGTTCACAAAAATCCATTCCCCCATTAATTCACCAGTTTAAATTATTTAGATATTATGTACAAATCAAATAAACGCGATGTCATCCTTTAATATCGTTAAATTAAATGATTAGCGTTAATGGTTCTTTCTAAATGGACAATCCCAAGCTCGCGTGCCACGCGTGGTCGGATTGACCATTAATTAATGAAAATTTAGGTACGGATTTTCCATTTATAAATGGCCAATCCTAAAAGAATTGCCTGCTATATAGGTAACCTAGAACCAGAATGAAGTCCCCCAGTTGAAGTTTGTGATGTTCGCCCATATATAGTCACCTCGTTTATGTATTTTATCTTCTGCAAACTAGAGGATATAGAAACTGAAGGGAACACGTAACTAAACAATATTAATATGAGACTATTATAGATACTTCCCAGAAGATGAGGCCTAAGATGACTGCACGAGGCCCGCAGATGGTGAACTTGGTGAAGCTATAGAACGTTGTGCGGGGTAACTAAATCCACCCTCTGGGGACCAAATTCTGCAAATAGACACATTATTTCAAGGCTTATATGCATGGGAACAAACATTAAACTATTCAATTTCACACTATGTCCAGGCTTAATGCACATCAATGTGGATGTTTCCATGTCCACCGGCATGAACAACTCAATAAGCTATATATGGTTCAGATGTATAATGCATGCATGGGGAAAAATAATCTTATATATGATTGTGCGTGCATGGTAGATTTTGTCATAGCTAATGGGGGAGTGCCAGGACATTCAGGAATACATCGATTATGACCAGAGTGCTAATGGTATTATCAGGGACGTGGCTAGCAGTGTTCGCGCTGGACCGAAAAAAACTTTAGCCAAAAGTTTAGCCAAATGAAAATTTTATTAGCCAAATGAAAAAAACTTTAGCCAAATGTTTTTTAGCCAAATTAAAAAAAACTATGGCCAAATTAAATAATCGTTTTCTGGTCGGTTCACAATTAATGACTAAAACGTCAAATCTAACAGACACAGGTAAAATACACAATAATTTAACTAATTTTTATGAACTAGAAATAATTTTATATATATCATTTATTAAAAAAATATTAATCTTTATGGGGGGTGGGGGGGGGGGGGGGGGGGTAACCAGGGATTGTCCTTCTTAATGTCATTAAATTTTTGTTTTATATCAATATCTTTTTTTAAATCATTAAATATTAATTATTCTTGCGAAAATATTTAAGTGACATCTGGAAACTAATAACTTAATATTGTTACGACATTATCAAATTGCAATCTGTCATAAAAGCATGCATATTATTTTGAATGTATCGGTATTGACGACAAATATCTGTCGTGATTCACATTTGGCTGATTAAGCTATTGTCTTACACTTGGTGCTCATAAACCTTGGCCGTCATAAATACAATGTCATCATACACATGCATTGTGCAGGAGTCCCGTGAGTGACCAGACAGACAATGCGGGATTAGCGGATTAAATGTAAAATAATGATTTTTTGCTGTTTCGTGCAGAGTGACGGGTTTCCCTTTGTACTGTCCGCGATCGGGTTTCCCTTTATACAGTCGGCGATATATTCCCACTTACGATGTTTTCGGACTAGATCGTTCACATCACAGAATTGAAAACACACTTGCCAAAAATTCATGCTTTCAGTCTCCATTTGGGGTCAAAAAAAGTTTAGCCAAAAGTTTAGCCAAATGAAATTTTTATTAGCCAAATTCGAAAAAGATTAGCCATTGGCTAATTTGGCTACCGACAGCGCGAACACTGGTGGCTAGAGGATCTGCGTTGGGGGCCGGGGTGTAAAATTATACACCCCCTTGAATCGGAGCCACATTCCAGAGATCGGGAATTATATTTGCACCCCACCCCTTGGTTGGAATTTTTTTTATAAATGGTATTTCAAGCTCACCCACTGTTGGAAATGGTCCAACCTAACACCTTAATGGTTTAAAGTTTCCAACTGATGGCAATTGCAGTACAAAACATGACCTAAATTAGAAATATATTCGACTTTTGTTCCAAATATCAAGAATATAAAGCTCTCAGAACAAACTTCAACCTACATGGAAAACAATTCCAGGATAAACCAAAGGTTCAGCATCCACACCATGTATAGACAAGAAACCCATAGTCAGAAATGGCAACGCCCTCAATGTTATATTATTAGGCATATATAAAATATATTGGAGCTTTAATGTAGTGATTGTGAAAAATGTGTATATAAGTACGACCACTAACTCGCGGTGAATCCGCCATTTGGTCTCCGGAGGTCAAAGTTAAGAAGTAGCATCTATTTCTAGCATATGCATGGCTCCAGTCTGGGAATTCCCAAAATAAAATGGCAACAGTTCGTTACCGAATCGCAGGTGCGACAACTTCATAAAACTAATTAAACAATCACCCTGGATACATACAATGCGTAGGTTTCGCACAGTAGATGGATTGAGTGTATCACGTATATGTTTTTGCGTTATTTTTTTTATCGCGCTATTTATCAGTAAATTATGAGAAGTTCGTTGACAACAGGGGGCGTCCATCGCTTAAAGGTAATCAATCCGATAAAACTCCTCTCAATTACTATTTCAATGGCTTCGGGGGTCAAAAATATTTGATTCGAGTCGAGGAAGTCACCCATCAAAGCTCAGATTTGTTAGATATCGATTTTAGAAATCTATTATTTTTCATTATCGGGAATACTATCTGGCCCAGAACTCAGTCAAAATTGCGTTAAAATTACCACCTGATTTTAGAGTTATCCATCCTTGTCTGTTTGAATAGATTTGGAGTACACATCCAGAGCAGATTACGGCAGTTATTAGTACTCATCTCGAGAACATAACAAATTTCAAAAATCAATATCTAATAACTCTGAGCTTTGTTTGATGGGTTCCTCGACTCGAATCAAATATTTTTTACCCCCAAAGCCAAAGAAATAGTAATATAGGACCCTCTGATCGGATTGTTGTTGTTGGAATCTGTTGAGATGGGGACCCTCTTTACGGATTGAGTACCTTTAAACGTCTGAATGTCCGCATCGTCACCAGGTCCTAACTCTGTAGATGATATGGCCACAACACAATTCTTAAACCCGTAGTTGCACTCAGAATAACTGAAATTATGCCATCAAATGCTGATAAAAAATTCTCGCACTGTCGAATGTTTACAAATGGATGCTACTTCTTAACGTTGACCTTTTACCGGTGGGTTGGGTAAAATACTAGGAGTCGGACCATATGGAACCATCGGTCATCTTGAAAATCGCGAATCAGTGACAAGGCTTATAGGTAACGGCTATATAGTTTGCTATATGTGATAGATTTGTATGTGTGTATACTGTGTACTTGGTGAAAAGGATGTGAAAACATTTTTAAATCGGACGTGCCAAACTAAATTTTAATTTGATATATTTACACACCATACCCCATATGATATGAGATCACAAAGGGCGCATACGTTCCAATTGATTGAAATGTTCATCGTCAAACGTACAACGGCCACTGCTTGATACACCAATAATCACACAGCCATTGCCAACAAAGGTGACGAACGCCTTGTCGATTGACATGTTATTATGTTGACGCTCTGACAGCTCGCGCCAAATAAACTATTTTATTAAAGGATTACATTGGTGTAGTTTTTCTCAGTCATTATCGATGCCCGCTAATCAACCGAGGACCAACGCATGTATATATGTTCTCTAATGCTGTATATAATAGTTTGAGAATAAAATATTATCTATAGATATGGTGCATATAATGGCAGTGCGGGTTTGGGGTTGGGGGCAATTAATGGAGCGCATTACAAGCCTATGTGGCAGAAGCAATATTCCAGAAATAAAATGTTATCATCTCAAAGATTAATACTTGTTTTGTAATAATCACCATGTTATGTTCAATTACTCAGGCTTTCATTGTATCGGTAGGTCCCAGTAATCTAAGGTACCATCTATCCAATGATGAACATCATACAATAATCACACGTCCTCTATATTTACAGAGTACAGGGCCTGGAACCTACGTCACCGGAAGGGTAACCCTACATCAAAATAACTGTAAATAAAGTTCGACTCGCTACTTCGACATCGTTTTTTAAATAAATACAATCGATTTCGATGTAGTATTATAAGCAAAGGAGCTATGCGACCTGCAAATCTCAACAAATACAGAAACCGAAAATCGGAAAGAATTGCTTATAATGAGAATTTCGCGTTCGCAATTCAAAATCGCGTCCGATTTCCTATTTTCGTGCAGGTGTTAACGCCAACATTTCATGTTCTCCGCGCCCTAAACTCATTTAAAAACCGTATACATTGAGTTTCGGGATATTATAAATGCTAAAATTTGAATCAATAACAAAAAAATAACTTTTCCGTGGTTTGTTTGTAAATTTCTTAAGACACAAAGAATTTTTATGAATTTGTCTATTAATGGTAACGCCCACATCGCGTTGACGCTCACATATTGGCCTGTTTGCACTAACAATTGAGTCACCATCCGTATAATCCGGTAGATGAATCCGGTGTTCACATATACACACTCTGTTAAATGCGTTACAATACACAAATGGCTGTTATAGAGATGCCAATATACTATTTGATAATACTATATATAAAGACGAACATAAATTAATGGCATAATCATTGTTTTTATGTTCTCGTTGTATATTCGGTAGTTTAATTAAGTGTATGTCATGTCATTCGTTCTCTTATTCCATATTCATTGTAGTATTACTTTGTTATTCCAGTCTATTTCCGTTGGTTGAATCCATGTTAATTTGTTCATATTTCCAGTTTCGTCTGATAGTTGTCGTTAAAAAATTATCATGCAATAAATATTTCTTTAATTATATTCTATTACTAACATTCATTGTTTACCCATGTTTATTGATAATGAATTGAATGTGTTATTCGGTCCAGGAACCTTCGTTGTCAAACAATTAATCTGGTCACGCATCAATTATATTCGCAATCCAAAACCAAAACATCGGGATATATGTAACGGATAAATACACCCTGTCCCATCATCAGTCAATAATTATAAAGTATGGTTAGGTACTCAAGTCCCAAAAACTAATTGGTCACATATATATTAACTATAGCAGGTTATATAGTGAATTGTGAACATAATATGGTTCCTGTGGCTGGATATTCATTTAGTTTAGTTATGTTTAACATTATATATTACAAAATTTTATATAAACTGGATATTCCGTTTATTGAATACTTTTGCGGACAAAAATGATATATACAAGGAAAAAAAACAACTTAATGTTGAATAGAAGAAAAAAATACAACAAAAAGAGGCTTGTTGTGTCGTCTAAGAGGGTGGGGGGGGGGGGGGGTCTACAAACAAAATTCCGTATGTAGGGCCGGGGTGGGTGGGTGGTCCAGAGGCGGAAAAAATCGTGCTTGTAATTGTTTTCTATATAGCAGCTATAGTGACCTCTTTAGCCTCAAATTTAGCAACATTCTGGATTTCACAGGATCCCGGACCACTTCACAGTGGACCACCGTAATAGCGTTCAGGAAACTTATTATCAGCGGAAGAAATATTTAGTAACACAATTAATATATTACCCAGTTGTATTACTTGAATAAAAGTAATAAAACATAAAAACTGTATCACAAATTGGATACTACATGGTGAATACTCAATGATGACTATATATCATTAACATGATTGTTGCATAACATGAAATTGAAAAGGGTATCTCATAAATTTCTAATGTCTGAAATACTGTCTTGTCCTGGCATGTAATCAAATTCATTCCTCCTGGTTATTTCTCATCTTGAATGATTGCAAGTAATGTTAATTTGCAACAATTATCAAAATAAAACTGAATTGGTCATGATGAATGACCGTTAACTGTTTACTGCTCAGACAATCCCAACTGAAGGTGACGATATTCTCATTGAATTTCCGAACTTCATCTTGGAGCTTTACTGCTCAACAAGACTAAACTAAAATACTAATTGTATACTGTTATCACTTACAAATAGATGAACTGAAATAAAGTGATGCATTAAGAAATGACATTCAATTCTTCATTCTGGTCTATCACCATACCAAACCACATCAAAATTCGACAACCGACACTTAACTTATATTGCAAAAGCTTTGTACGGACTGAATTTCATGAAGTCGAACACGGCCCATAACTCTGGTAGGGATTAATAGTCACAACCCGTGATATTATGCATATTCGTTCCCCATTTCTGGTCCGTCACCATGCCATAGGGCATAAAAATATGACAACCGACTCTTAAGTTATAATGTAAAATGATTGTACGGACGGACGGCTCGAGACGTCAACTATATACCCGCCGACTAATATTGGGCGGTATAATAACCATATATCTGTGTATACCTAACCAAAAACAATTCCCCTCCCCACCCCACCCCGATGGAGAAGACTTAAAAGAGTTCTTTGGTCATCTACAAATAATTGTGGAACCCCTGACCTGTTTACCACTATTTACACTGGTCGGTGTTCTCTGCCAGACACAACACACTCGATTTATTAAGGCTATGATGGGGTCTAGGGCGATTTGTGACATATAGTGTACCTACACAATGCTTTATTATTGTTGTTAGATACTGAAAACACACGGAATCGTCTGGTAATACAGATTATTTTTCGTTTTTTTCTGATCTGTTTTTACCAATTAGTAAGACAGTTAACACAGTTATTGAAGAACGGCTAAAAAAAACTCAGAAATTTTGATAAAAATATGAGAAAGAGGGGGTGGGTCCCCAAAATTTTGGAGGAAAACAATATTTTTTGGGGTGGTGGGTCCCTCTGGTCAGAAAAAAAACTTTTTGGTGTGCAATTTTTTTCCAGACCCCCCCCCCCACCACTGGCTGGCTCAATCAATTTTCGTGGCTGGTTATCTGGCTAAGCCGGCTTAGTCACGACGTTCGTGGCTGACGAAATATGGCGGCTCAGTCGGCTGAGACGTTATCATTCAGAGTATTTCGTTTCCGAAATTTTCCTAATACCCGGTTATAGACACCCGCTGGTTTTAGCGTTTGTTGTGAACCCGTAGATTTCCAGACCACGCGTGTTTTTTTGGTGTTGGGCTTTTCCGTTATGGCGAGAATACACGAAGGCCTCGGAAAATGACTGGCAGGGATGTACTATGTAGTTTCCCATCTATACAATCGGTATAAGTTACATTGCGACTTCTGTCGACTTCAGACGGCTATCATCACTGGCATCTTGCGATATATGCATGCATCATTGAATGCTGAATCCGATAGTATTGATATATAATATGTCAAACTATTTTATATTACCTTAAATTCTACATGTTATGTGCATATATTGACAACGATATGAGCGATATGTCAGCGATATGAGACTGAGTCGTGTCGAAATAAACGATTTCGCCATCGGCAGTCACTGCATTTAATTAGTATATAAGAATGACTGTGGGTGTTGTCAATTTAGATATAACATTTGTAAAAATAACTACTTTGAACATGATTATTCTCCACTTCTATTCGATCACCTTACCGGAGTGTTTCACATCACTTTAAAAGTTTTTTTTTATTAATTTCAGAAACATTTGAATTTGAAATAAAAAATGAATAATACAACTTAAAGCTTCTTCCTGCTTCAACTCAAGCAGTGGCGATATTGCGATTTATTCATTTATCAAAGTTTGGTTTATTTTAGCCTATAATTATACATGTACATGATGCATCAACCAGAATGACCATTTTGCTTATTCCCTATAATAATATTGATATATAAAGGTCATATAATTACTTATTATTTTATTCATTTATGTCTTGTGATAGTTATTCCGTGAAAAACGTATTAATTAGCCTGCCACAAGTGAAGTAGTCTACTTTTGAGCCGATATATACCGATTCGCCTCGGCAATATTCGGGGATCTTATAGCGAGGGAAGAATTATACTCTTGCGCTGCCATAAGTTCCATTAACTGTGAAGGCATACACTACTCACTAGTCCTAAAACTAATTGTGATATTCGGCAAGTGAAAGAAAAAATTCAGCCAAATTGCCAATTTTGGAATCAAATGTTGACTATATGTAGGCGTTACCATTTATGTCACAATTCCAGTTTTAAAAGTCAATGTAGGCGTTACCATTTCAAAACTCTGAAACATGCCTCGAAAATTGGTGACGGAAACCACCTGAACGCGATAATCTTTACATCCGTTACATATATATCTCGGTATAGATGACTGTGAGCTAGCAAACAATGTTTTACAGCTCATAAGCAATGATTTTTTTTAGTGGTTTATGAACATAGTTTGCAAAAACGATAAATACTTACTTCGAGTCGCACCGAGCAGCCGCCATTTTTCGGTGAAAAACTTTGTTTTATGACGTAGGTTCCAGGCCCTGGAGTAATTGATTAATTTAACAAAGTTTGTGTGATTTCTTTCCGGATTCACACACTTTGTTTAATTACTCACTTCCTTGCAATTATCAAACGGCAAGGAAAACGAAAATATATTTGAGAAAAATAACGCTACTTTTTCTTTAAATCGGTTTGTCCCACCAAACATCATAGCAAATCAGCAGGACCCACCTGTACCATAGCAAATTAGCAGGACTTTATAAAATGATACTTGTATAAAAAATAAAATCCAGTATTTTATAAAAATGATATTTGTATAAAAATTAAATTAATATATATATATATATATACATCATCATACATGTAAATGTACACGTAAAGTTCACTTCCACTTCAAATTCTGCGACTGTTCTCAAATCTTTAACACCACGTCCCTGAGTCACGAGAATACAATCCTTTTCGATCAGTCATGTACCATGGCGATTGCACATAACACAGAAAATCGAACAAACAGTACAAGAAAGACAACTCTGTGAATAGTTTGATAACTCAATTCAAATTCAGAGTTACTCATCCTGCACCTCAGTTTTTACCATCCGTTCTTTTTCACCATCCGACTGCCACAACGAAGTCCAGTTTGGAACATGTGTACAAGGCATACCATATTTGATGTCCTTCCACAACATTAGTAATGGTAAGTAATTTAATGTGATTACGCCTCCTTTGAACTCATGTATAGTTTACGCCTCCAGCGTCGTGTCAGTGTGGAACTAATCATTTACCGGTCTTTCAAGTTGGTGGAACAACTCAAGCTGTTTTCGCTTCTTTATCTCTCAAACCTCAAGTGTAGTCAGCTCCGCAAATGTGGGTCTCTCCTCCTTCCAGTGTATACATTCCATTCGCAAATGTAGGAAACCTTATCTGCACACGTTATCCACAAACTCTACACTACCTCTTGAATATGGTTTCATCTTCCGGGAAAGTTAGGGTTGTTCACGTACTCAATAGTGTTCGCTACATCGATGGATTCTCTTGCCCCACAGTCTTGACCACGGGCAAATGAACAGTCCGAGGAATTCAGCAGTCTGTAATATAAAATAATAACATTTTCATAAAACACTTAAGTTCTATCAAAACAGAATTTTTCATCATGGATTGTTCTCAAACATATAAATTATAGCTGTTGCTATTTGTCCTGCCGGCCAGACAAATATATTATATATCAGTATCCACAGTGCAGCTATTCGTCTGGCTGGTTGGCATCTGCACAGCTCTGAATGGACACCCCAATGTGATATGTGTCCTGCCGACTGGATGAATAACACAATGAAGAAGCCACTTGTTGCTATTTGTCCGACCAGCTGGATGAATAAACCAGGGGCTACTAGTGTATCTAGGAAACAGCACTGTATCATGTTGTATGAAATCACAAGCGGGTGAAAGATAGAACCGTATTTGGTTGATTTGTTCAGAGTTACTGTCAAAGGAGTTACCAATAGACTTCCAGTACCAAATTTTGCCAGGACTGAGAGATGACACCATCAATTCTGATATGCATGGAGTCAAGCCTTGAAATAGTGCGTCTGTCATTCGCAGAATGAGGTTCACAGAGGGTGAATTTAGTGATGCTAGCCCGCTATATGGGGACCTCATTCTGCAAATGACAGGCACACTATTTCAAGGCTTGAGTGGACTTTGACCAGTCTGGCGATAACAAAATAAACATACCTTCTCAACAGCAGTTCCTGTTTCATTCGTTCAAGTCGATCCCTAATAGCTTCCATTGATCTGGTGGTGGATTCTGGTACATCAGTCCGTGCGTTCCTGCAATTATTAAACATATATTAGTGTTCTGTATCCTTTGCTGCCAACCATTGAGCCCGTTTGAAGATACTTTTGCGTTATTGTCCCCAAACATCACATGCAAAATATCTTAAATGTTATGCATATTTCACTTAAAACTGTTTTTAAGATATATTTTTGATAATGTTTTTTAATTACTTTCTTAAATATTAACGTTTTCCTTCCCAATTCGTGGAAAAAAGTTAGTGAAAAAAGTATTTACTATTGTGATAGAAACTCCTGTTGACTACAGTCTCTTTGATTCAGAAGTAATATTTTATTCATATATATGAACGAACACATAAAGTTAAAGGCCCACTTAATGTTCAATTCCCCAGATCACATTATATTCAAAATATTCTATAGTATAAACTATTTGAAAGAGGACCGTCCAAACATTGTATATTCTCAACTTATCCGGTCAAATAAACTGTGACCACGTTGCTTTTGTCGCGGTAGCGATATGCGTTCTGATTTTGCATGGTTCTGCGATTAAAATTTTGGTCTGGACTGTATTGGCAGTCTGTTATTCTCGATGTTGGGGGATTAATTCTATATCTAAATTTTGAATTTTGATGTATTTTGGGTAAATAGGGGGGAGTCATGTGGGTGAATCTCCTATAAGTGGACACTCTGTGGGTGGACACTCCTATAGATCATAGCTCTCGGTTTGCAGTGTGAATGCCCCAATCTTTACTTTACACTTTGGGCGCATAAACTTTTTTCTCTTTAAAGCAATTTTAATTTTAAACCATTTGGACGTCGCATCGATTCAAGAGAGAATGTCTGACAATTATCCGCATTTAGTCACCACAAGTTTTATACCCTGACTAATCTACCCGCGATCATCTCTGTCGTCGTCGAAAGTTGGATGCATACATGCTTTACCGGCTCTCGGAACTCTGTCATAAGAGAAGTTTAATTGTCTACCTATAGTTGCTAAGTCTCTGAACCAAGCAAATGTACATCTTCCGTTTATCATTTTTATAATAATGCATTAGACTACGGCACATTTCGCCATATTTTGTAACATTCGTCTATTGTTGGTCTCCTTGCCACGTGGGCTGTCCGACTCTCGACCAACGTTCCACCTAGGACGAGGGTTTTACTTCATGTTGAGTAGGTCCATGTGCCCTTGATTCCAACAGTAACTGTTTGTGTAACCTATTTTTAATTATAGCGGACCCATGATGTCATTAGTAACATGTTTTGTGACCAGATATCGACTTTCAAAGAGGAAGGTTTAACACGATTTGAATCCTGGCAAAAAATACAAAGATCGTCGATGCATTCGCACCCAACAACGGTAGGTAATAAAGAGCGTTCTCGTACTGGATGGTTTTGTGTATTTTCAAGATACCTGTGGCATATGAATGCCAGTTATTGAAAATATGTTTCATTTGCTTGGTGAACTGACATTTGTTTTATGATTTTTTTTACTAATTTGATATTAAAGGTACTCAATCCGATTAAGCACCCCTAAATTACCATTTCTTTGGCTTCAGGGGTAAAAAACATATCTGATTCGAGTCGGGGAACCCACCCATCAAAGCTCAGAGTGATCAGATATTGATTTTTGAAGTATGTAATTCTCGAGATGTGTACTAATAATTGCCCCCATCTGAGCGTTGATGGGTAGGTTCATCGACTCGAATCAAATATTTTTTTTACCCCCGAAGCCAAAGAAATGGTAATTTATGGGGGTCTGATCGAATTGAGTACCTTTAAATCGGCCCGAGAATCATTACGCCGTTAAGAATGGGCCATCATCCTACATTCTTTCTGGGGCGTGGCCGCGTGGGTTAATTTGAACCACGCAAACATATCGCCCCTTCCCTAGAAACTTATCATCAGGGTATAGCTGCAGTGGATTTTGACGTCAATAAGTTTGTGTTTAATTTCACCATACTGCACTATATGCACTATGCACTGCACAGCTGTAAACCGTTACCAAGTCTTTGAATATGCAACATTCATATCTGACAGCGAAGGTCACATACCAAAACTCAAAGTAGTTCCCCAAATCATTAACCCCTTCTGCAGCTGCTTTCTGTACTAAATACTCATTGATGATTAGTTCCATCGGGACATGTTCAGATAACACATGTAATTTCAGGTCGTATGGTGAACTTATTGTCTGAACGCAACGAATATAAATCCTTCACCACTTTTATCGTTTTATCTTACTGTTAATCAATACTAAACACCCCTCCAAATGAATAGTATACCATTCCAATGTATACTTATATAACTGAATGAGAGAGTCCATTAGTATAGAAAGTGTTAAATAGCCTTTGAACCATGTACATTTTGCCCGCATGTGTACACATACATATCATCAGTTTTAATGTCCCATTAGTTTTCTTCTCAGTCGCCTTCAATTGTGGAAACACAATTTCTAGAAAGTTTTAAATTAAATTTTGCGGAATTCATAACGAATAATCATAATTGCGCACCAAGGTGATTGCATCTCATTTGCATATCTAGTAAGTTTAACCCTAAAATTGTCGAAAACATATTTCAGCAAAGGGTATCTATTCATGTATCGCCAGTGGCCGACTTACCTTCTATGCAAAGTGTACGCATGTGCACGGTCCATTCGCCATAAGCATAAAACGACGAACAGTATAGACATAGCCATCTTCATCAACTTCATTTCGATGTTTAATATCGCTTTCGGAAGGAAAAAAATTAAAGTGTGTAAATGCAGACGGGAAATTATTAAATGATTTAGATGTTGCGAAGCCGCCGTTTATAGCAATGTACTAAAGTGTTTGAATGGATGTGTACGGCCATGAATCTGGTTTATAAGCATCGTATGCCGGATTCACAGTTTTGGATAAAGATAGCTTAGGTACCCACATCCGGCAATCGTCATCAGCAGCGAGTGTGCTCTCATGAGTATATATTATTTCGCGCGATAATGATTGGTGAAAGTTGAAACAAATACTAAGGAATTCGGTATCACGTCAATGAAACGACATATCAATCAAGGAGTTCTTTTACGTCATGGTCTCTTGATTCGCCTTTATTGCTTGTAGGGATTTGTCTAGGTTATTTTTTATTTCTTTTCTCAAAGATCAATCGACACTGCGCCACGCCGATCGGGAGTGGAGGACATACATACGATTGGTAGAATATGTCCTAACGTCAATCTGACAAAATTCACGTCTCGAATTTCGAAATTAAAGCATACAATTGCGTCACTAATTGTATCGAAACATTTTGGCCATGTGCAACATTTTAGTCGGAAGTTGATTCATTTCAAACCAATGCCGTTGTTTCCTTCTGAGAATTCTAAATTTAAAATAGGAGGATTTATAAAATCTGAGGAAGGTGCTCACATGTGTCTGCGTGCCAGAATGTGTCATGTCTGTATTCCGGGTGCTGCTATAAATATTTTAACGTTTAATCAGAACCAATTTTAGTAATTATGATAACACTGCATGAATTTTGGACGGGGGGGGGGAT
Organism: Siphonodentalium dalli; assembly: GCA_032622095.1. Classification (NCBI taxonomy): domain Eukaryota; kingdom Metazoa; phylum Mollusca; class Scaphopoda; order Gadilida; family Siphonodentaliidae; genus Siphonodentalium; species Siphonodentalium dalli. Next base: position 70,711,625 of record CP136068.1, read on the forward strand.
TGTGAGATTTACTTAAAGTGGCACTGTACTCAAAAGTTGTTGTTGGTTTATTGATAGAACAAGGGACGTAACTTTGTCTTGCAGCTTGGCAGTTTAATTGCATATTACAAAAGAGAATTCTTTTCCCTGCCATGCAGGGAATGTAATATTTTATATCTCTGGATTAGTATGGTCGTCAGAGGGTCAGGCTCAGAAGAAATGGCCTCAACTAGCAAAGGACGCGATTGTGGTGGCATTAGACGCGGTTGATCCCTATAGTAGTCTATGCACCACTGGAGGCGAGGTGTCCCACCGTCACCGAATATATGGGACCACAATTTTCGTGAGGCTGAACTATTCCCATTTGAGAAACCGGATGTTCCCGGCCCCTAACAGGACGCAAAATGCAATTATTTTGAATTTTCCAATGGTACCCACCCGACAATTTTGCACTTATAGATGACACACCACACCCTTACCAATTGAATGTAGAAAGCATGATATGTTAACGCAAAAAGGCAAACGTTGTGTTCTTCCATTTGGCCGATGGTCACTCTATCATACTAACATTCAGTTGTCGTCAGATTCGGTCAATTCATGACGTAACGACGGCAAGCATTGAGAGGCGTCATGAAATTATTCATCGATTCAGTAAATTGGTCTTTCAACACCCACATAATTATTTTGTACGCGAAGTGGCCACACGTTTGGTATCATAGAGAAATTACAGCCAACATTCCATCAAATGATTCAACAAGGAACAGGATATGTAACATAGTACTCGAACGGTGTCCGAAAATTTAACCTCCCCCAATTTAACTATTTTGACCGGAACATTTGTTGAGCATATAACGACCGCACGATTAAGACAAATCTCCTGAATAGAGAACCTTCTATCAGCCACGGACATAAAATAATACAATGGCGGCCTTGAAATGGTCAGAATGGCTGCACCTCCAAGTAATGCCACACCGAAAGCAACATATTGGATTAATACGCCGAAGTGAAAAAACGTATTGGTAATATGCAAGTCTGTTGTTAAATATCTTTAAAGGTACACATATTATTAACACAGATCCGTCTGGAGGATTTATCGGTCACTGCAACGCAAGTCAAACCTATAATGGCTGGTGTCTTTAATGTTCGGGTTTTCTGTTTAGAATACATTCAACAGTCGGGCTAAACTAATAATTTCGGGCATGAACCGCACCCAGTATAATGTTTCGCCACACAATGCGTGGTAGTTTAATCGGGAATAACGATTAATTACTGAATGTAACCCGGAAACTGAAGTACATACCCTGGAGGTATAAATATTCGTGAGCCTGCTCTGAGTATACACATATTGCTGCTTCTAGAAATTGTCACAGAATCAATACATACATTTCCGGAATTTAAGCACTCTCCGTGATAATAAACCATAAATGTATGTCGCAATGCGTATTATACTGTAAAGAAACACCCATCTCTTCAATACATTAGGACCCCATCTCACCAGATCAAAGAGACAGCACATCGCACATTTTATGGAAGACCAATTTTCACGCCAACCGGTTTCTAAGTAGATAATTTTATTCAAATTACTTCAGTAAAAGTACTTTACAATTGGAATAAGTCACTACGCAATGCACAATGCTAGTTTTCAGTATCTTATTGTTTGAAAATATCTCACCTGTATACCACCCACGCGATGTGCTAAATATTACGCGTTCAGCGGTAACGCGGTTATTTCAGCATTTATAATTCACTTTGTTGCTATATATATATATGGTCTTGTATGTCTAATATATATTTTCGGACTTCTGTCTGTCTGTTAGCTATGGCCGGGAAAACTGACGGACGGATTGAGCCCAAACTTCCTATCTAAGGGTAAAATCTCAGATGAAGTGTCATCGCACCGCTTCTGAGAACGTCAGACCAATCCTTCTCCATTCCCCCGCACCGCAATGGAAATTCATGGGTTAATCGCGTGATAGTTAAAGAGCGTTCGTATCCGCAGTGTCGTTGATAAAGAGCGTGTCTGTCCAGACATGAGCGTGTTGTGTCTGTGTCCAGACATGAGCGTGTTGTGTGATTCTTATGTCTGTTCGTACTTAAGGGTTCCTAGGAATGGGGGAGATTTTCATCGGGTCAGTTTTTCCGCCCGAGGTGACCTTCACCTTGAAACGGTTACCCACACATAATCTAATATATATTTTGGGACTTCTGTCTATTTGTTTGTCTGTTAGCTATGGCCGGGAAAACTGCTGGACTGATTTCGACGAAATTTGATACCTACGGGTAATTTTGTCCGGGGAGTGTTTTGGGCGGGTCAAATCGTTACCCCGACCTTACCATGACCTTCAAAATGGTCAATTAAATATCAAATCTGGTAAAACTGACGGATTTCGACGAAATTTGATCCCTTGTGGTACTTTGTCCGGGGAGTGTTTTGGACGGGTCAAATAGTGACTCCGACCTGACCTTGACCTTCAAAATGGTTAATTCAAGGTCAAAGCCCGGACGAAGTCGGGTCACCTGCTAGTAGCATATATGTGTAACATTAGGGAGAAGGGGCACATGTGATGATGCTGTTGCAGAAAAAGTAGTACGTTTCGCATATATGTGACCTTGGTGAATATAACACAATATAATGTCCAGGTATATATAACACAGTCTCTGCGCTACATGTATGCAGGCAATTGTTTTTAGGTTTAGGATTTATTGAAGATAGTTTATGGTACTCTTTTGTGTTGTGATAAATTGCGACCATAGTATAACCACCAATCATTATAGAAATATTCGTGTTTCACCAATTGATCGGAGGAAACTATAATGACTACTATCTCGAGAAACGGACAACAATATCTACACATTTGGCCCAGTATACTCTATGAATAGCTACCATACTGTTCAATAGCAGTCCATTTTGAATGGTTTGATGTTGTAGATACCAAAATAAATACAGTTCCCCTTGTCTCTATAATACTACCATTAACGTGAAGCAGGCGCGTATATAGAAGCGGCGTATATGGGCAGCGCAAAGGGGGGGGGGGGCGGACAGCGGAGCGCGTTACAGGCCCCTGTGGCTGCGGCTCTTTTGAACGAATATATTTGAGTTTTCTTCACGCAAATGACATGTGTACATAATTTTCTGATGTTTTCAGTTATTTTTATAGGTGCACTTAGTGGAATTGAATAAAAAGATATACACATTTAGTAGATATATCTTAATCGTGCGGTCGCTATATTCTCAAGCAATATTCCTTTAAAAATAGCTACATTTGGGAGGGTTAAGTTTTTGGACGCCGTTCGAGTACTATGGTCTATATCCTCTTCATTAGTGAATCGTTTGATAGGATATTGGCTGTAGTTTCTAACGACACCATACATGTGGCCATATCGTGTGCAAATTTAATTATGTGGATGTTGAAAGGAGACCATTTAACTAAATCGATGAATAATTCCATGACACGTCTCAATGTTCGCCGTCGTGACGTCATGAATTTATCCAATCTGGAGACAAATGAATATTGTTATGAAAGAGTGACCATCGGCCAAACGGATGAACACAACATTTGCATTTTTGTGTTAACGTATTGTTTTCTACATTGAATAGGAAATGGCGTGGTGACATCTAAAAATGCTAAATTGTCTGGTGGGTACCATTGGAAAAGTCAAAATAATTGTATTTTGCGACCTGCTAGGGGTCATCAACATCCGGATTCTCAAATGGCAATAGTTCAGCTTCAAGAAAATTGTGGTCCCGTAAATTCGGCGATGTTGTGGCACCTCGCCTCCGGTGTTGCTTAGACTACGGAGCAACATATTCAAACTCCACTAAAATCCACTTTGGGGGGGGGGGGAATCCAACAATACAAGATGGCGTCCAACATGGCATCCCAAACAAATGGAAATAAAAATATAGGATAGTTACTCACAAATTCCCACTAGCCAAACTACTGTCTCGATATATATGGATATCTGGTTTCAACCATTGTTTTGGAATGTGTGTTACTGGGCACTTGTCGACGTTTCAATGTGACAACTAAAAGTGGCCGCAAAACTGCCGCGACGTAAACATGGCTATTTTTAGTAATGGATTTTCCCAAAATGGCTGCTGTCACCCGTGTCGCTTCAAACCATGACCATGTTTTTCGTTTAAATTAAGTTGTTTCAAGCCTGACACATAAGTAGAATATTTATTACACATTGGAGTTGCTAATAGGGGTTAAGCGGATAGACATACCAGGCTGGTTTCAGAAACGTATTTTTATTTATATTCATGGCTAACAACGTATATACTGGCTCATGGGCATGGTTTCTATAACGTTCATGATTTCCCCACGGGAGCCCATCGGACATAAGCGACTCTACTAGTATATATAGCAATTGTTGGGCGGACTTTCTCGACTAATTTTATAAATGCATATTAGATGAGCGGTCTTGCCCCCAACGGGGCTTATTTTTCGAGTTTTATTTTTTTCTTTACACACGGAAAAATTATACATTATATGAAAGTAGAAGATGTAGGCTTCATGTTCCGCCCTGCTGTAAAATGTGAAAGTGGTGCCGTTGCCATGGAAACAGAATGTAAACAAGGAAGACACAGTTTGATATTAAACCATTTCCGCAAATGGTAGAAACTAATTTAAGCCCATTCTAGGACAGGAACAGACGTTGAAGATCATTTATTGATGATTTGTCCACTATAAATATGTTCCAACGATTCCAGTATTAAATAGGATGCACATATAGGTCATACGGGTCTTTATTTCCATTTTGGGGTGAAAAATGGTGATTTTTGCAAAAAATGCGATAATTTTGGAATTGGAACATTTATTGAATACTACATTGGTTACAGTAATAATTTATGCATTAGTATGATGGCATCATACGTGTACTTAAAATTAATTTGGATAAAACTGCCGAAAAGGCCCAATACCAAGAGAAATACCTGTTACCATGGAAACGATATTTAAAAATACAAAAAATGCCGTTATTGGAAAGAAATGAAGACCTATAACCCTTGCGACACAATATAACTTTTTGAAATTTGTTTTTTATGACATGCACTTTTAATCCGGACTTCTGTGTTGGGTTATTGATGCGGTTTATTCAGCTGTTGTCATGGAAACGGACCAAATGTCGCCAAATAATGATGTTTTTTTCCCCATAGAGCTGACATTTAAAGCATGTAATTTTATGAAGCAAAGCGTATTATGACAACCCGTTATAGATGTCTCAAAACCTTTTTCAAAGATTACTATTTCCCAATTATCCCAATAGTAGCTAGGATGCACATATAGGATATGAAGGTTTTATTGCCATTTTGGGGTAAAAACTGTTAATTTTTGCAAAAAATGCGATAATTTTGGAATTGAAACATTTATTTGATACTACATTGGTTACAGTAATAATTTATACATATTATGATGACTTCTTACGTGTGCTTCAATATAGTTTTGATAAAACTGCAGAAAAAGCCCAATACCCTGAGAAATACCTATCACCATGGAAACGATATTAAAAAATACACAAAATTTCATTATTGAAAAGAAATGAAGTTCTATAACCATTGCGACACAAATTAACTTTTTGAATAATGAATAATGATGTTTTCCCCTATAAACCGGACATTTAAATTGTGAATTTTATAAAGCAAAACATATTGTAACAACCTGTTATAGGTATCTCAAAATCTTCAACTCACATATATAATACAATAGGGGATAAGAGCACCCCTAAGACGACTTTCCTGCAGGTTTGCCAGACAAATTTACCATTATGTGAACGCACCCTGACATGGTAATCATCAGACTCAGAGTCCACGTGTTTTGATCATTTTATTCCCAATATATCAATAGGCAATATATCCGGTTAACATATCAATATATGTGGTTAGTTAGTCAATAGACGCAGCCTCTTTGCAATTATATTTGGCTACTTTTGTCAATATTGGAGGTTAGTTAGTCAATATATGCAGATAATTTGTCAATATATGTGGTTAGTTAAGTCAATATAATTATGCAGCTACTTTGCAAATATATGCAGCTATGTTTCCAATATATGTGGTTAGTTGGTCAATACTTTGGCCATTAATTTGGTTAGTTAGTCAATATATATAGCAAATTAGTCAATATATGCGGTTAGTTTAATAGTCAATATATGTGGTTAGTTAGTCATTATATGCAGTTACTTAGTCAATATATGTGTCAGTTATTCATTATATGCAGCTACTTAGTCAATATATGTGGTCAGTTAGTCATTATATGCAGCTACTTAGACAATATATGCAGTTAGTTAGTCATTATATGCAGCTACTTAGTCAATACATGCAGTTAGTTAGTCATTATATGCAGCTACTTAGTCAATAAATGTGGTTAGTTAGTCATTATGTGTAGATAATTAGTCAATATATGTGGCTAGTTAGTCATTATATGCAGTTTCTTTGTCAATAAATGTGGTCAGTTAGTCAATATATACATCTACTTTGTCAAAATGTGCAATTGCATTGACAATATATGCAGCTAATTTATCAATATATATGGTTAGTTGGTCATTATATGCAGCTACTTAGTCAATAGGTGTGGTTAGTTAGTCATTACGTGTAGATACTTAGTCAATAAATGCGGTTAGTTAGTCAATATATGCATCTACTTTGTCTAAGTAGCTGCATATAATGACAAACTGACCACATATATTGACAAAGTAGCTGCATATAATGACTATCCAACCGCATATATTGACTAAGTAGCAAAATATAATGACTAACTGATCACATATATTGACTAAGTAGCTGCATATAATGACTGACTAACACATATATTGACAAAGGAACTGCATATAATGACTAACTAACCGCATATATTGACTAAGTAGCTGCATATAATGACTAACTAACTGCTTACATTGACTAAGTAACTGCATATAATGACTAACTAACTGCATATATTGACTAAGTAGATGCATATAATGACTAACTGATCGCATATATTGACTAAATAGCTGCATATAATGACTAACTGACCGCATATATTGACTAAGTAGCTGCATATAATGACTAATTACCGCATATATTGACAATGTAGATGCATATAATGACTAACTAACCGCATATATTAACTAAGTAGCTGCATATAATGACTAACTGATCGCATATATTGACTAATTAGCTGCATATAATGACTAACTGACCATATATATTGACTAAGTAGCTGCATATAATGACTAACTAACCGCATAGATTGACTAAGTGGTTACATATAATGACTAACTGACCGCATATATTGACTAAGTGGTTACATGTAATGACTAACTAACCGCATATATTGACTAAGTAGCTGCATATAATGACTAACTGATCGCATATATTGACTAAGTAGCTGCATATAATGACTAACTGACCGCATATATTGACTAAGTAGCTGCATATAATGACTAATTACCGCATATATTGATAATGTAGATGCATATAATGACTAACTAACCGCATATATTGACTAAGTGGTTACATATAATGACTAACTGACCGCATATATTGACTAAGTAGTTACATGTAATGACTAACTAACCGCATATATTGACTAAGTAGCTGCATATAATGACTAACTGATCGCATATATTGACTAAGTAGCTGCATATAATGACTAACTGACCGCATATATTGACTAAGTAGCTGCATATAATGACTAATTACCGCATATATTGACAATGTAGATGCATATAATGACTAACTAACCGCATATATTGACTAAGTAGCTGCATATAACGACTAACTGATCGCATATATTGACTAATTAGCTGCATCTAATGACTAACTGACCATATATATTGACTAAGTAGCTGCATATAATGACTAACTAACCGCATATATTGACTAAGTGGTTACATATAATGACTAACTGACCGCATATATTGACTAAGTAGTTACATGTAATGACTAACTAACCGCATATATTGACTAAGTAGCTGCATATAATAACTAACTGACCACACATATTGACTAAGTAGTTGCATATAATGACTAACTGACCATATATATTGACTAAGTAGCTGCATATAATGACTAACTAACCGCATGTATTGACTACGTAGTTGCATATAATGACTAACTAACCACATATATTGACTAAGCAGCTGCAAACAATGACTAACTAATCATATATATATATATATTGATAAAGTAGCTGGATATATTGTCAATGCAATTGCACATTTTGGCAAAATAGATGTATATATTGACTAACTTACCACATTTATTGACAAAGAAACTGCATATAATGACTAACTAACCGAATATAGTGACTAATTTGCTACATATATTGACTAACTAACTAACCAAATTAATGGACAATGTATTGACCAACTAACCACATATATTGGAAACGTAGCTGCATATATTTGCAAAGTAGCTGCATATATTGACTTAACTAACCACATATATTGACAAATTAGCTGCATATATTGACTAACTAACCTCCAATATTGACAAAGTAGCCAAATATAATTGCAAAGAGGCTGCGTCTATTGACTAACTAACCACATATATTGATATATTAACCCGATATATTGCCTGAGCTTGACATAATGCAGCTATGGCGTACCATATCACCGCATTTGCATAGCAATCATCACTATTATCACACTACATGACCCATTTTAATCATGCAGGTCTACATTTGACCCAAAGGGGTTCGGATGTGATATATTCCAGGAACTTGTTATGCCGTTATTCTGAGTAAGTACAGGTAATTACTATTTAGGGATGTAGCTTATAATCATCAACTATTTGCTTTCAAATCAGTTTCATAATTCCCAGACAGCGAATCTTTTAAAATCCTATCATGGCATTTTCCAGATACGTGGTGTTGGTTTTTAAACATACCCGTAATTTTTCACACAATTTCCAATAATAAAAAGAATTGTGCAAAACACATCACTATTTAGACAATTTTCGTCTAGATCCACAGAAACAGCTGAGAAATTGGGAATAAAATGATCAAAACACGTGGACTCTGAGTCTGATGAGTACCATGTCAGGGTGCGTTCACATAATGGTAAATTTGTCTGGCAAACCTGCAGGAAAGTCGTCTTAGGGGTGCTCTTATCCCCTATTGTGTTATATATATGAGTTGAAGATTTTGAGATACCTATAACAGGTTGTTACAATATGTTTTGCTTTATAAAATTCACAATTTAAATGTCCAGTTTATAGGGGAAAAAGTCATTATTCATTACTCAAAATGTTAATTTGTGTCGCAATGGTTATAGAACTTCATTTCTTTCCAATAACGAAATTTTGTGTATTTTTTAATATCGTTTCCATGGTGATAGGTATTTCTCAGGGTATTGGGCTTTTTCTGCAGTTTTATCAAAACTAGATTGAAGCACACGTAAGAAGCCATCATAATATGTATAAATTATTACTGTAACCAATGTAGTATCAAATAAATGTTTCAATTCCAAAATTATCGCATTTTTTGCAAAAATTTACAGTTTTTACCCCAAATTGGCAATAAAACCTTCATATCCTATATGTGCACCCTAGCTACTACTGGGATAATTGGGAAATAGTAATCTTTGAAAAAGGTTTTGAGACATCTATAACGGGTTGTCATAATACGCTTTGCTTCATAAAATTACATGCTTTAAATGTCAGCTCTATGGGAAAAAACATCAATATTTGGCGAAATTTGGTCCGTTTCCATGACAACAGCTGAATAAACCGCATCAATAACCCAACACAGAAGTCCGGATTAAAAGTGCATGTCATAAAAAACAAATTTCAAAAAGTTATATTGTGTCGCAAGGGTTATAGGTCTTCATTTCTTTTCAATAACGGCATTTTTTGTATTTTTAAATATCGTTTCCATGGTAACAGGTATTTCTCTTGGTATTGGGCCTTTTCGGCAGTTTTATCCAAATTAATTTTAAGTACACGTATGATGCCATCATACTAATGCATAAATTATTACTGTAACCAATGTAGTATTCAATAAATGTTCCAATTCCAAAATTATCGCATTTTTTGCAAAAATCACCATTTTTCACCCCAAAATGGCAATAAAGACCTGTATGACCTATATGTGCATCCTATTTAATACTGGAATCGTTGGAACATATTTATAGTGGACAAATCATCAATAAATGATCTTCAACGTCTGTTCCTGTCCTAGAATGGGCTTAAATTAGTTTCTACCATTTGCGGAAATGGTTTAATATCAAACTGTGTCTACATTGTTTACATTCTGTTTCCATGGCAACGGCACCACTTTCACATTTTACAGCAGGGCGGAACATGAAGCCTACATCTTCTACTTTCATATGATATATAATTTTTCCGTGTGTAAAAGAAAAAATTATAAAAAAATAATTCTGGTCAAGACGATCCTCTACATATGGAGAATGTAGTTTCTCGATCACAGAATAAATCGGAATTGTTATTCCACACCCGTTGACGTGGTGCACACGTATTCAACGTATACCACACATTGAACACTATACAAACCGGAACCACTTCGTGTCAATGTTGACGCCTAGTGCGACATTACGATGCGCTTCCGGTAATGACAACCACCAATATTTCCTGTTTGTCGTTAGACTAAATCAAATTATTGTAGTTAATATATACCAATGGAGGCCATGCACGGTCGATAATTGAACAAACCTAATACAAGAGTGTGGAATAAATTTAGAAGAAAACTTACATTATATTCTCGAGTCTTTTATCGAACGGATAACTATATATAGCTGCATTTTACTCTAGCTCCGCTATTTCCTTGCGCCACAGGAAACTCATTCGTTAAAGGCCCACTTGATTTTCGAACCCTCAGATCACATTATATATAACACTAGCAGGTTAGCCCGCAACTGGCGTGGTTGGTCAGAAACATGACATTTAAATTTTTTGTTTTTCAATGAGTTACTTCTGCCTTTTTAATCAAGAGAAATGATGGTACCCGTCCTTAAAAGAGGTCTGATTTACGGTACATCGGGCGGAAAAACTGACCGGATGAAAATCTCCCCTTTCTAGGAACGACAGACATAATAATCACACAACACGCATTTTTTTTGTTAATTAAATTTTTTTTTCCAATGAGTTAATTCTGCCTTTTAAATCAAGAGAAATGATGGTACCCGTCCATAGGGCGGAAAAACTGACCCGATGAAAATCTCCCCCGTCCCTAAAAGAGGTATGATTCGATGAAAATCTCCCCCGTTCATAGGAACGACAGACATAAGAATCACAGACACGCATTTGTTGTTTTCCAATGAGTTAATTCTGCCTTTTTAATCAAGATAAATGCATTTTGCATCCGTAGTTTCGTACGTATAGGTGACCGTTTAGCAACGCCGATGGCAATAAAGAGCGTTACTCGGTTAACAACGCCAAATTTTGTCGATATAAAGAGCGTGACTGCCTTAACCCCCGCAGTGCCGAGGACGGCGATTTTGATGATTGGGAGTGGAGAATGAGTATTCAGAGCTTCTCCAAAACGCCGCGACGACGATTCCCGTGGATTTTTACACTTAGATGGGAAGTTTGAGCCCAATCGAACCAGCCGTTTTCGAGTCTATAAAGGACAAATATATATACACACATATATTTACGTAGTTCTCAAAATATATAGTAGACTAGCAGGTTAGCCCGCCACTGGTGGCGTTCGTCAGAACATGACAATTTTTTATTTTTTTTATTACTTTTTTAACTAAATCTTTTGTTTTTCAATTAGTTAATTGTATTAATTTGACCTTGAATTGATCATTTTCAAGGTCAAGGTCAGGTCGGGGTCACAATTTAACCCGTCCATGACACTTCCCGTAGGTAGCAAGTCTGAGCTCAATCGGTTCGAGTCTATAAACGACACGCACATATATATCATTTGTGGGTACCCGTTTCAAGGTGAAGATCACCTAGGGCGGAAAAAACTGACCCGATCCGCGTTCCCAGGAAGCCCTAAGTACGTAAGAATCACACAACACGCCCATGTCTGTATAATGACGCACACGCCCAGACCCAGACGTAAGAATCACATTACGCACATACGCTCTTTATCAACCACACTGCAAATAGGAACGCTCTAACCACGAAGTGCCGCTTGCGGTGATTTTGATGATTGGGAGTGGAGAATGAGTGCTCAGAGCTTGTCCAAAATGCGACGTCGACGATCCCCTTATATACGAAATTTGAGCTCGATCCGACCAGCCGTTTTCGATTCTATGAAGTACCCACAAACACATATATATATACACACACATATATATTTATACGTAGTTCTCAAAATATATAGTAGATATTCTATATAGTTTCAATTTTTTTTTGCATTTTGGGTGAATAAAGGGTGGAGTCTTGGGGTTAAACTGAGAATCTATATTTTAATTTCATGCTAACAATAGTGAATAAAACTGACTCTATATGGAAATAATCGGTGACTCAAACATTAAGTGGAACTTGAAGAGATTATGGATTCCGCTGCTCGTCGTATTCTGCATATCTCTATGAAGAAGATACAAATGTAAGAAAATGTTACATAACCAGATGTTCAGACCAGCGTAGCGAGGGCAAATTAGCCATTAAAATGGTTTACGTTTAGATAGCGATTGGTATTCAATCTGAGTAACATGTGTCACGTGATGTTAGGATTGTATTTCAAAATGAGTATCCAGATTTACTCGAAGTTCGAGTCAGGGACGCGTGGGAGGGGAGAGGGGCACCAAAATTGACTAAATAATGGAGATATTCAGAAACTAAATACCAATTAGAATACATTTTTAAAGAGTGTTTCATTTTTAAAGAGCATTTTTTAAAGAGTGTTCCAAAACCTCAATAGGTTAATTTGACTTACGTACGACCAAAGTTGATCACATGTGGTGTTGTAAACTGTTTCAGACAAATGTTATTTAGTCGAAAGCACGTTCTATATGTGGTTATGCTCCCAGGAAATAATCTCAGACTTTTCGCTCGTTTTACTTCTATCTTCTATTTATGGTGGTCTTCATACGAATTCAAGTTACCGATTACGTTTATAAGAAACTAGCAGGTTAGCCCGCCACTGGCGGCATTCGTCCCATGGCTTTGTTCGAAAAAGCAATTGCAACAGGTTCCGAGACACTTGTGCTGCATTTGCACCAAATTTCGGCAATAGTCAGAAACATGACAATTTTAATTTAATTTTTTGTTTTTCAATGAGTTAATTTTTTGGTTTTTCAATGAGTTAATTGTGCCTTTTTAATTTTTTAATTGAATTTTTTGTTTTTCAATTTTACCCGATTTTTTGTGGTTTTTCAAGGAGTTAATTGTGCCTTTTTTATTTTGTTTTTCAATTTTACCCGATTTTTTGTGGTTTTTCAATGAACCCGTCCATGACACTTCCCGTATTTAGCAAGTTTGAGCTCAATCGGTTCGAGTCTATAAAGGACACACACATATATATGAGACTTCCCGTAGGTAGCAAGTTTGAGCTCAATCGGCATTCCCTGGAATTTCCCAGTCAATATTTAGCAAGTTTGAGCTCAATCGGTTCGAGTCTATAAAGGACACACTCATATATATGACACTTCCCGTAGGTAGCAAGTTTGAGCTCAATCGGTATTCCCTGGAATTTCCCAGTCACCAACGCGGCGTAATTTTGGTACATATATAGAGACCAATTGTCCATCGGCTGTCATGTGTAGTAAAGATGTTGTATAAGCCGACATTGCCGTGGGGATGCCCATTCCTACACGCGTTTTCGATTCTATATATATACGGAAGTCTCAAATTATATAGTAGATTGGCAGATTCCAGTAGCTTTATAACGGTATATAGAGACCAATTGTCCTATAGTCTCAAATTATATAGTAGATTGGCAGATTCCAGTAGCTTTATAACGGTATATCAGGGGAGAACTCTGATGGTATATTCGTGATTATCTGGGATGATTTCGGTATATACTGTAAAAACAAAGCGCGCCACACTCACGTACCAAGTTTCGTCCCGATCGGTCGGGGTGTTGGTATCTGATGCAAAAGACGAAATTGTGAGTGTTGGTCAATAGTCCCCGTGGTGAACCCCAACGCGACGTAAACATGTGTTGCGTTCTAAAAATAGGAAAGCACTTTCTCTCTGCATAATAAATTTCGGGCGATAACGTTTGCGTAAATACGAAATTGTGAGTATTGGTTTGTAACCGGGATTTCTGAGAAGCATTATGCCTATAACTACCCCCCCTAAGCCCTGACCTAACTGTCATACATACTATAACAATGATGTTGTAAGAGTACTACATCCAATAAATCTCCCCGCATAGGAAATGCAGTCAATGTTCCCGTATAACTCTGCAGATGCTAATAACGTTGAATGGGAAACAGACGCTCTGTATAGAGATGCGTCAAAAACAAACGCTCATTAAATAATCACTTGATTAACCCCCGCCGTGCATTTGCGGTGATTTGGGAGTGGATAAAGGGTGCTCTGAGCTTCTCCAAAACGCGACCACGACGATTCCCGTGGGATTTTACCTTTAGATAGGAAGTTTGGTCCCGATCGGTCAACCTGTTTTCGATTCTATGAAGTACACACATATATATATACGAAGTCTAAAAATATATAGTACTAGCAGGTTAGCCCGCCACCGGCGGCTTGTCCGAAACATGACATTTTTTGTTTTTCAATGAGTTAATTGTGACATTTGTTTATATTTTTTTTTAATTTTTAGCTCCACGCGTTTCAATAAGAAAAAATTGTACCCGGTAGCTCCACCCGTTTCCGAGATCTGGTCTGCGCATGCGCGAAGCTGGCGTCGCACGGGCTCGGCGACCCGATCAAATTTGTACCCGGCCCAAGTTACATTCACATAGCAAATTTCAAGTCGATAGCTCCACCCGTTTCCGAGATCTCGTCTGCGCATGCGCTGCACGGGCGTCGCATGGGCTCGGCGACCCGATAAAATTTGTACCCGGTGCAAGATACATTCACATAGCAAATTTCAGGTCGATAGCTCCACCCGTTTCCGAGATCTGCCTTTCTGCATAATATTTCGAGCGATAACATTGCATTGAAATGTCAGACTCCCATCGTGAACCTCAACACGAAGTAAACACGTGTTTCGAGCGATAACATTGCATTGAAATGACTCCCATCGTGAACCTCAAGACGACGTAAAACACGTGTTGCGTTCTAGGAAATGCACTCAATGCAGATGCTAATAACATTGACTTCGTATATATATATATAATGACGTTATTAACCCCGGCCGTGCCGTTTGAGCTGATTTTTATGACTGGGAGTGGAGTACGGGTGCTCGGAGCTTCTGGTATTTTACCTTTAGATAGGAAGTTTGAGCTCAATCTGTCCAGCCGTTCCCGTCCTAATGTACTATTTCGAGCGATAACAATTGTCAGACTCCCATCGTGAACCTCAACACGAAGTAAACACGTGTTTCGAGCGATAACATTGCATTGAAGTCAGACTCCCATCGTGGACCCCCAAGACGACGTAAACACGTGTTTGTTCCGGTATAACTTTGGAGACTCTGACTTCATATATATATATAATGACGTTATTAACCCCGGCCGTGCCGTTTGAGCTGATTTCGATGACTGGGAGTGGATAAAGGGTGCTCAGAGCTTCTCGAAAACACGATTACGGCGGTGTCGGTGGTATTTTACACTTACATACGAAATTTGATCTCAATCTGCACACGCGTTTTGGATTCTATGAAGTACATACATACATATATATATACGAAGTCTCAAAATATATAGTATAGACTAGCAGGTTAGCCCACCACTGGCGGCATTCGTCCCATGGCTTTGTTCGAAAAAGCAATTGCAACAGGTTCCGAGACACTTGTGCTGCATTTGCAGCAAATTTCGGCAATAGTCAGAAACATGAGTTAATTATTTTGTTTTTCAATGAGTTAATTGTGCCTTTTTAATTTTTTAATTGAATTTTTTGTTTTTAAATTTTACCCGATTTGTTTTGGTTTTTCAAGGAGTTAATTGTGCCTTTTTAATTTTGTTTAGCAGGTTAGCCCGCCACCGGCGGCGTTTGTCCGAAACATGACATTTTAATATTATTTTAATGTTTTTTAAATGTAATTTTTTTTTCTTCTTATTTTTTTCCGAAACTTAACAGAAACATGACATTTTTTTAATTTTTTTTTTTTTATTTATATATTTTTTTAATTTTAACATGACATTTTAATATTATTTTAATGTTTTTTAAATGTAATTTTTTTTTCTTCTTATTTTTTTCCGAAACTTAACAGAAACATGACATTTTTTAAATTTTTTTTTTTTTATTTATATATTTTTTTAATTTTAACATGACATTTTAATATTATTTTAATGTTTTTTAAATGTAATATATTTGTTGTCTGAATTTTTTCCGAAACATAACAGAAAGATGACATTTTTTAAATTATTTTGTTTTTATTTATATATTTTTTATATTTTAATATTAATTTAATGTTTTTTAAATTTAATTTATGTATTTTTTCTATTTTTTAATATTTAATTCTTTTTTATAATTTAATTGTTTTTTTTATTGTTAATTTTTTTTTGTTTCTGGCGGAAAAATCCGATGAATCCCCCTTCCTAGGAACGACTTTCAATGAGTTAATTCATCGTACCCGTCCTAAACATTTCGAGCGATAACGTTTTGTTGAATCCCGTCGTGAAATCTCTCTGCATAATATTTCGAGCTATTTCGAGCGGGTCAATGAAATCCCCCTTCCTATGAACGACTTTCAATGAGTTAATTCATGGTACCCGTCCTAAACATTTCGAGAGATAACGTTTTGTTGAATCCCGTAACGTTTTGTTGAATTGTAAACATGTCCCCCGTTCCTAAGAACGACAGGCAATCTCTCTGCATAATATTTCGAGCTATTTCGAGCGATAACGTCCACGCTTGATGTCGAATCCGGTATTGCATTGAAAACAAACGCTTCTCTCTCTGCATGATATTTCGAGCGATAACATTGCATTGAATTGCCCGTCATACAGATAAGTAGATAGCGAAAACGACGCTCTTTATATAGACACTGCGGAAACTAACGCTCTGTATATATCAACGCTATTAACCCCGAAGTGCCGATTGCGATACGAAATTGTGAGTGTTGGTTTGTAACCGGGATTTCTGAGAAGCATTATGCCTATAACTACCCCCCAACAATGATGTAAGAGTATGGCATCCAATAAATCTCCCCGCATAGGAAATGCACTCAATTTCCCCGTATAACTCTGCAGATGCTAATAACGTTGAATGGGAAACAGACGCTCTTTATAGCGATGCGTCAAAAACAAACGCTCATTAAATAATCACTTGATTAACCCCCGCCGTGCCTTTGCGGTGATTTGGGAGTGGATAAATGGTGCTCTGAGCTTCTCCAAAACGCGACCACGCCGGTGTCGGTGGGATTTTACACTTACATACGAAATTTGAGCTCAATCTGTACACGCGTTTTGGATTCCATGAAGTACCCACACACACACACACACATATATATACGGAAGTCTCAAAATATATAGTATAGACTAGCAGGTTAGCCCGCCACTGGCGGCATTCGTCCCATGGCTTTGTTCGAAAAAGCAATTGCAACAGGTTCCGAGACACTTGTGCTGCATTTGGAGCAAATTTCGGCAATAGTCAGAAACATGAGTTAATTATTTTGTTTTTCAATGAGTTAATTGTGCCTTTTTAATTTTTTAATTGAATTTTTTGTTTTTAAATTTTACCCGATTTTTTTTGGTTTTTCAAGGAGTTAATTGTGCCTTTTTAATTTTGTTTTTCAATTTTACCCGATTTTTTTTTTTCAATGAACCCGTCCATGACCCTTCCCGTATTTAGCAAGTTTGAGCTCAATCGGTTCGAGTCTATAAAGGACACACACATATATATGACACTTCCCGTAGGTAGCAAGTTTGAGCTCAATCGGCATTCCCTGGAATTCTATGAAGTACCCACATATATACACACATACACACATATATCCGATCGGTCGAGGTGTTGGTATCTGATGCAAAAGACGAAATTGTGAGTGTTGGTCAATAGTCCCCGTGGTGAACCCCAACGCGACGTAAACATGTGTTGCGTTCTAAAAATAGGAAAGCACTTTCTCTCTGCTTTCGAGCGATAACGTTTGCGTAAATACGAAATTGTGAGTGTTGGTTTGTAACCGGGATTTCTGATAAGCATTATGCCTATAACTACCCCCCAAGCCCTGACCTAAGTGTCATACATACTATAACAATGATGTTGTAAGAGTACTACATCCAATAAATCTCCCCGCATAGGAAATGCAGTCAATGTTACCGTATAACTCTGCAGATGCGAATAACGTTGAATGGGAAACAGACGCTCTTTATAGAGATGCGTAAAAAACAAACGCTCATTAAATAATCACTTGATTAACCCCCGCCGTGCCTTTGGGGTGATTTGAGATTGGAGAACGGGTGCTCTGAGCTTCTCTAAACCGCGACCACGGTCGTGTCGGTGGAATTTGACACTTACATAGGAAGTTTGAGCTCAATCTTTACACGCGTTTTGGATTCTATGAAGTACACACATATATATATACGAAGTCTCAAAATATATAGTACTAGCAGGTTAGCCCGCCACCGGCGGCTTGTCCGAAACATGACATTTTTTTAATATTTGTTTTTAATTTTTAGCTCCACGCGTTTCAATAAGAAAAATTTGTACCCGGTAGCTCCACCCGTTTCCGAGATCTGGTCTGCGCATGCGCGAAGCTGGCGTCGCACGGACTCGGCGACCCGATAAAATTTGTACCCGGCGCAAGATACATTCACATAGCAAATTTCAAGTCGATAGCTCCACCCGTTTCCGAGATCTCGTCTGCGCATGCGCTGCACGGGCGTCGCATGGACTCGGCGACCCGATAAAATTTGTACCCGGTGCAAGATACATTCACATAGCAAATTTCAGGTCGATAGCTCCACCCGTTTCCGAGATCTGCCTTTCTGCATAATATTTCGAGCGATAACATTGCATTGAAATGTCAGACTCCCATCGTGAACCTCAACACGAAGTAAACACGTGTTTCGAGCGATAACATTGCATTGAAATGACTCCCATCGTCAACCTCAAGACGACGTAAAACACGTGTTGCGTTCTAGGAAATGCACTCAATGCAGATGCTAATAACGTTGACTTCGTATATATATATATAATGACGTTATTAACCCCGGCCGTGCCGTTTGAGCTGATTTTTATGACTGGGAGTGGAGTACGGGTGCTCGGAGCTTCTGGAAAACGCGTGGACGACATCGTACGTGGTATTTTACCTTTAGATAGGAAGTTTGAGCTCAATCTGTCCAGCCGTTCCCGTCCTAATGTACTATTTCGAGCGATAACAATTGTCAGACTCCCATCGTGAACCTCAACACGAAGTAAACACGTGTTTTGAGCGATAACATTGCATTGAAGTCAGACTCCCATCGTGGACCCCCAAGACGACGTAAACACGTGTTTGTTCCGGTATAACTTTGGAGACTCTGACTTCATATATATATATAATGACGTTATTAACCCCGGCCGTGCCGTTTGAGCTGATTTCGATGACTGGGAGTGGATAAAGGGTGCTCAGAGCTTCTCGAAAACACATCTACGGCGGTGTCGGTGGGATTTTACACTTACATACGAAATTTGATCTCAATCTGTACACGCGTTTTGGATTCTATGAAGTACACACATATATACACACACATATATATACGAAGTCTCAAAATATATAGTATAGACTAGCCGATGAGCCCGACGTTGTCCGGGCTATTCAAAAACCAAATTTCAAGTCGATAGCTCCATCCGTTTCCGAGATCTCGTCTGCGCATGCGCGAAGCTGGCGTCGCACGGGCTCGGCAACCCGATAAAATTCGTATTCGGGGCAAGATACATTCACATAGCAAATTTCAAGTCGATAGCTCCACCCGTTTCCGAGATCTCGTCTGCGCATGCGCTGCACGGGCGTCGCACGGGCTCGCCAATACGACAACGACCACCGCCTGGTCAAACTACACACACGTACCAAGTTTCGTCCCGATCGGTCGAGAATCGTAGATTTGTATTAATGACAGACAAACAGACAGACAGACATACAGAGGTCTTCAAAATATATATGAGACTAGCCGATGAGCACGACGTTGTCCGGGCTATTCAAAAACCAAATTTCAAGTCGATAGCTACACCCGTTTCATAGATCTGGTCTGCGCATGCGCGAAGCTGGTGTCGCACGGGCTCGGCGACCCGATAAAATTCGTATCCGGGGGCAAGATACATTCACATAGCAAATTTCAAGTCGATAGCTCCACCCGTTTCCGAGATCTCGTCTGCGCATGCGCGAAGCTGGCGTCGCACGGGCTCGGGCTCGCCAATATAACAACGACCACCGCCTGGTCAAACTACACACACAAACCAAGTTTCGTCCCGATCGGTCGAGAATCGTAGATTTGTATTAATGACAGACAAACAGACAGACAAACAGACAGACAGACAGAGGTCTTCAAAATATATATAAGATAGATTGGCAGATTCCAGTAGCTTTATAACGGTATATCTGGGGAGAAATCTGATGCTATATTCGTGATTATCTGGGATGATTTCGGTATATACCGAAGGTATATACTGAAAAAACAAAGCGCGCCATCCGTGCTCGCAGGGAATAAATTTCGAGCGATAACGTTTGCGTAAATACGAACTTGTGAGTGTTGGTTTGTAACCGGGATTTCTGAGAAGCATTATGCCTATAACTACCCCCCCCCCTAAGCCCTGACCTAAGTGTCATACATACTATAACAATGATGCTGTAAGAGCTCCAATAAATCTCCCCGCATAGGCTAGCACTCAATGTTCCCGTATAACTATGCAGATGCTAATAACGTTGAGTGGGAAACAGACGCTCTTTATAGAGATGCGTCAAAAACAAACGCTCATTAAATAATCACTTGATTAACCCCCGCCGTGCCTTTGTGGTGATTTTGAGAGTGGAGAACGCGTGCTCTGGGCTTCTCCAAAACGCCGCGACGACGATTCCCGTGGGTTTTTACATTTAGATGGGAAGTTTGAACTCAATCGGACGAACCGTTTTCAATTCTATGAAGTACACATATATATATATATATATATACGAAGTCTCAAAATATATAGTACTAGCAGGTTAGCCCGCCACCGGCGGCTTGTCCGAAACATGACATTTTTTGTTTTTCAATGAGTTAATTGTGACATTTGTTTATATTTTTTTTTAATTTTTAGCTCCACGCGTTTCAATAAGAAAAAATTGTACCCGGTAGCTCCACCCGTTTCCGAGATCTGGTCTGCGCATGCGCGAAGCTGGCGTCGCACGGGCTCGGCGACCCGATCAAATTTGTACCCGGCCCAAGTTACATTCACATAGCAAATTTCAAGTCGATAGCTCCACCCGTTTCCGAGATCTCGTCTGCGCATGCGCTGCACGGGCGTCGCATGGGCTCGGCGACCCGATAAAATTTGTACCCGGTGCAAGATACATTCACATAGCAAATTTCAGGTCGATAGCTCCACCCGTTTCCGAGATCTGCCTTTCTGCATAATATTTCGAGCGATAACATTGCATTGAAATGTCAGACTCCCATCGTGAACCTCAACACGAAGTAAACACGTGTTTCGAGCGATAACATTGCATTGAAATGACTCCCATCGTGAACCTCAAGACGACGTAAAACACGTGTTGCGTTCTAGGAAATGCACTCAATGCAGATGCTAATAACATTGACTTCGTATATATATATATAATGACGTTATTAACCCCGGCCGTGCCGTTTGAGCTGATTTTTATGACTGGGAGTGGAGTACGGGTGCTCGGAGCTTCTGGTATTTTACCTTTAGATAGGAAGTTTGAGCTCAATCTGTCCAGCCGTTCCCGTCCTAATGTACTATTTCGAGCGATAACAATTGTCAGACTCCCATCGTGAACCTCAACACGAAGTAAACACGTGTTTCGAGCGATAACATTGCATTGAAGTCAGACTCCCATCGTGGACCCCCAAGACGACGTAAACACGTGTTTGTTCCGGTATAACTTTGGAGACTCTGACTTCATATATATATATAATGACGTTATTAACCCCGGCCGTGCCGTTTGAGCTGATTTCGATGACTGGGAGTGGATAAAGGGTGCTCAGAGCTTCTCGAAAACACGATTACGGCGGTGTCGGTGGGATTTTACACTTACATACGAAATTTGATCTCAATCTGCACACGCGTTTTGGATTCTATGAAGTACATACATACATATATATATACGAAGTCTCAAAATATATAGTATAGACTAGCCGATGAGCCCGACGTTGTCCGGGCTATTCAAAAACCAAATTTCAAGTCGATAGCTCTACCCAGCCCGACGTTGTCCGGGCTATTCAAAAACCAAATTTCAAGTCGATAGCTCCACCCG
The DNA here is from genome assembly GCA_032622095.1 of Siphonodentalium dalli. Lineage (NCBI taxonomy): Eukaryota > Metazoa > Mollusca > Scaphopoda > Gadilida > Siphonodentaliidae > Siphonodentalium > Siphonodentalium dalli. Next base: position 70,734,016 of record CP136068.1, read on the forward strand.
TTTCCGAGATCTGGTCTGCGCATTGGCAAAGCTGACGTCGAACGGGCTCGGCGACCCGATAAAATTCGTATCCGGGGCAAGATACATTCACATAGCAAATTTTAAGTCGATAGCTCCACCCGTTTCCGAGATCTCGTCTGCGCATGCGCGAAGCTGGCGTCGCACGGTCTCGGCGACCCGATAAACTTCGTATCCGGGGCAAGATACATTCACATACCAAATTTCAAGTCGATAGCTCCACCTGTTTCCGAGATATCGTCTGCGCATGCGCGAAGCTGGCGTCGCACGGGCTCGGCGACCCGATAAAATTCGTATCCGGGGCAAGATACATTCACATAGCAAATTTCAAGTCGATAGCTCCACCCGTTTCCGAGATCTCGTCTGCGCATGAGCGAAGCGGGCGCCACACGGGCTCGCCAATACGACAACGTCCACCGCCTGGTCAAACTACACACACGTACCAAGTTTCGTCCCGATCGGTCGAGAATCGTAGATTTGTATTAATGACAGACAAACAGACAGACAGACAAACAGAGGTCTTCAAAATATATATGAGATAGACTAGCAGGTTAGCCCGCCACTGGCGGCATTCGTCCCATGGCTTTGTTTCAGAAACATGACATTTTTGTAATTATTTTGTTTTTATTTAAAATTTAATATATTTTGTTTCTGAATTGTTTTTTTATTGTTAATTTTTTTTAATTTTAAATTGTTTCAATTAAATTTTAAATTGTTTTAATTAATTTTTTTGTTTCTGGCGGAAAAATTTACCCGTAGAAATCCCCCCTTCCTAGGAACGACAGACAACGCATTCTTTGTTTCGTGAAATCTCTCTACGATAACATTGCATTGAATTGAAATTAAATTTGAAATTGTTTTAAATAAAAATTTTGTTTCTGGCGGAAAAATTTACCCGTAGAAATCCCCCCTTCCTAGGAACGACAGACAACGCATTCTTTGTTTCGTGAAATCTCTCTACGATAACATTGCATTGAATTTAAAACAAACGCTTCCCGTCGGGAAATCTGTCTGCATAATATTTCGAGTCTGCCGTACCCGTCGTAATGTCGTGAAATCTCTCTGCATAATAGATAACATTGCATTGAATCTGTTGTTGGCATTCAGGGCTTCGGGTCGTTGTTGTTGGCATCACGGCTCGCCGAAAACTCTCACATTGCCGAAAACGTGTATTTAGTAATATCGTTGTTGTTGATATTTACGGCTTGGGGGTTATTTTCTCGCCAACAATGTCGTTGGCGTTCACGGTTTGGGGCAGTGTGTATAGCTGCGTGAGTTAGCAGGAATCGAGGGGTGTAAGTTTAGAGCTTGTTTATATGAATGTTTCAGTATTTCGAGCGATAACATTGCATTGAATCTGTTGTTGGCATTCAGGGCTTCGGGTCGTTGTTGTTGGCATCACGGCTCCCAGAAAACTCTCACATTGCCGAAAACGTGTATTTAGTAATATCGTTGTTGTTGATATTTACGGCTTGGGGGCTATTTTCTCGCCAACAATGTCGTTGGCGTTCACGGTTTGGGGCAGTGTGTATAGCTGCGTGAGTTAGCAGGAATCGAGGGGTGTAAGTTTAGAGCTTGTTTATATGAATGTTTCGGAAATAGACTAAGATTTTCAGCCGTAACAAAAAATGTATACATCAGAAAATGTAAATTCTATATTTTGCGAGGTATTAGCAAGTTTTGGCTCAACGGGTTTAGCAGTTTGAAGTGAATATGGATATAAAAATATACATATACAGATATACAAAAAAATGTAGAGTTACTCCTCTTGGATCGCGAGCGAATATCAATTAACTCCGAGGTGCCGATTGCGGTGAATTTGATGATTGGGAAGGGAGAGACGGTGCTCTGAGCTTCTCAAAAAGCGGACAAAATGATTCAAAGTATTATGAATGCAGAATAATGTTTGCATTCTGATAATGGTCAGAATGCAAAAATACAATATAATTATTTTGGCAGTCTGTTTTCACAATACACAAAGCAAGAAATGCACAATAATGTAGGCAGTCTGATTTGTATGGTCAGAATGCCAAAAAAATGTAGGCAGTCTGATTCGTATGGTCAGAATGCAATGCAACGGCGCTCGGTAAACAAAACCTGGCGTAGGAAAAGAATGCTATCGAGCGTCGGCAAACAAAACCAAGCAACTGATAACAATGCAGTTTGCTAACAATGGTCAGATGAATGCAATGCTATCGAATGAATGATAACAATGCCGTCTGATAAGATGAATGACAGTAAAGCACTGATCGAATTAATGGTCTGCTATCGAATGAATGCGACAAACGCACTGAACTAATGCATGACCGTCGGTGCTCGGTAAACAAACTGCCGATTGCAATAAAGAGCGTTCGTCGTTAACAACTCCGTATATGGTATAGATAAAGAGCGTTGATGCATTAACCCCCGAAGTGCCTTTGCGGTGATTTGGGAGTGGATAAAGGGTGCTCTGAGCTTCTCGAAAACGCTACCACGGCCGTATCGGTGGGATTTTACACTTACATACGAAATTTGAGCTCAATATGTACACGCGTTTTGGATTCTATGAAGTACCCACACACATATATACATATATATATACGAAGTCTCAAAATATATAGTATAGATAGATAGATAACTCTTGTTTCTATTAAGGTTATAACTGATAGGTTTGAAGACAAATTTACTATAACCCGATAACACGTTATAGAATTTGTCTTCAAACTTTTGCACAACCTAAGTTATTTCCTATGTGTATACATCATGCTAGTTCATTATTAAGTTAAACCCGATGTCCACCCACTGTGGAAGCTATTGGCAATAATTGATTGTGTCGCGCAATCTATATCTATATTTGTCCTGTCTGTCTGTCTGTGTTCTATAGAAATTCACAGGGGACCATCTATATGGCACTAAAGGGGTCTACTAGGGGTAACTTTTCACGTGCGGGTTAGAATTTTCTAAAGTTACGCGGTTGTTGTCAGGGGGCAAAAAATGGGGAGGGGCAGGGAAACAAATGTCGCCGATTGCCACGAAACTTATATATAATCATCCTCATGATATAAGGAATATGATGGTATGGTTTAAATATGTCAAAAGTGGCGCCGTTCGAGTCAGGGACGCGTGGAAGGGAAGAGGGGCACCAAAATTGATAAACTAAGTTTAGCACCGATGGACCATCTAGATGGCACCAAACGGGTCTACTTGGGGTAACGTTTTCCGAGAAAGATAATGGTGCGGCTTAGAATTTTCTAAAGTGACGCCGTTGTCAGGGGCAGAACAGGGGAGGGGCAGACAAAATGTTTGCCGCCGATTGCCACGAAACTTTTATATAATCATTGCCATTATATGAGGAAGCTAACGGTGCTGTTTAAATATGTCAAACGTGGCGTCATTCGCGTCAGGGATGCACGGAAGGGGGAGGGCCACCAATATTGATAAAACTAATTTTAGCGCCGATTTCCACCAAATTGATGTATATTCTTTTTCATGATAAAAGGAATCTAATTGTGCGATTTAAAGACTCCAAATTGCTGTCATTTGGATGAAAGTTTGTGGAAGGGGCACTCAATTTGAATGGGTTTAGTCGCCACCACATTTATACTTAGCATCCCCATGGTATGGTGTGGCTTAAATCCGTCAAAAGTGGCGTCATTCGAGTCAGGGAAAGGCAGAGGGACACCAAGATTGATACGCAATAAGTTTAGCGACAATTTCCACCCAAGTGATACGCACTCTTATCCATAATACGAGGAGTCTGATCGTGTGATTTAAAGACGCCATGTTGGTGCTGTATGGGTGACAGTTGGGGGTTAGTGAGCACTAAATTTGATCAACACTGGTTTAGTCGCCGATTAGTACCAAACTTATCAATAATCAACTCCATGATATGAGGAGTCTAAGTGGGTGGTTTAATGATGTCGCAAACTGTCACACATGGGCCATTCGAGTCAGGATGCATAGAGGGTGAGAGGAACACAATAAAGATGAACAATATTTTTAGCGCCGATTTCCACCAGATTGATATATATTCTCCGTAATACGAGAAATCTAATCGTTTGGTTTAGATACGCTAAATTAGTGCCGTTTTGGTTGAGAGATATGGGGGCCCTAAATTGTTTACGGATTTGTATACTCGCAATTTTATACAAAAACTTTTACAAAATAATCCACAAATGATTTTAGCGCCGATTTCCACCAAATTGATACACATTCTTCTCCATGAAACAAGGAATCTAATTGTGTGATTTAAAGACGCCAAATTGGTGTTGTTTGGATGTGAGAATGGGGGGGGGGCACTAACATTGTTAAGAATTGTTTTAGTCACCCATTGCTACCAAACTTTTTTTAAATCCTCCACATGGTATGATGAGTCTAATGGTGTGGCTTAAAACTGTTAAAAGTGGCGTAATTCGAGTCAGGGTGCACTGAAAATGAGAGGGGCACCAGAATTCATACATAATAATTTTAGCGCCAATTTTCACCAAATTGATAAACATTCTTATCCATCATATGAAAAATCAAATCATGTGATTTAAAGACGATATATTGGTGCTGTTTGTGTGAGAGATGGTGTGGGTGGGCACTAATTTTTATAAAACATATTGTTTAGTCGCCGATCAGCACTAAACTTATAAATAATCATCTCCATGGTATCAGGAGTCTAATTGTGTAGTTTAAAGATGTCAAAAGTGGTGCCATTCGAGACAGGGTGAGAGAGACACAACAATTGATAAACAATAAATTATGTTTAGTGCCGATTTCCACCAGACTGATACAAATTCTTCTCCGTGATTCGAGGAATCTAATCGTGTGGTTTAAATACGCCAAATTTGTGTCATTTCGGTGAGAGATGTGGGGGCCCTAAATTGATACGAATTTGTATACTCGCCAATGTTAATTTTTTTTTAATATATATTCATCTCTATAATGAGTCGTAAGTTTGGGGTTTAATTATGTCAAATGTGGTGCCACTTGAGTCCTAAATAGGGACGGACGGATTACCAAAACTCATAGAATTATGTTTAGTGCAAATGAACATCAAATTCATACACGTTATTCTCAAATGATACGAGGAATCAAATCGTGCGTGTTAAAACGTCACATTTGATGCCTAAATATATATGTAAATATATGTCTGTCTGAATGTGTTTTATATATAACTTCACGGGATACAATCGAGATGGCACCAAGGCATTCTAAAAGTGGAAGAGAATGGTACATGTTAAAATATTAGTTACATGTTAATATTATAACACAATTGAGTCTGCCCATTCAATATAGTTTCCATACAAAAGTTACAAGAGATATAGAAGGCCTGTTCAACAATATTGATCACAGTGTGCCGTCAAATATAATTTCTTCTGAGATAAAAGAAAACGGAGTCAGTGGAACATAACTTTTCAGGATCCTCCAATACTGACATCTGACAAGGTTATATCTGCCCAATATATACAGAAGATATATTCATGTTTTAGAACAGACTCATCGCCTAACATAAACAACTCAAAATCTCGCTCTGAGTCGGGCACATGCAGCTGATATAGTTGCATAGGAACATTTCTTTAAAACTGAGAATAATTAGCCAGTATATAGCACCATGAACAGAGGAGCACCTGGATATTTCTTTAAAATATCTGTATCGTTTTATGAAAATATGATAACCAGGTGTCCTCAAAATCTTAGTCAAACCCACTCGATTGATCGATACATCCCTATATGCAACCCAATTGTCGTCTTTTATTTTTGCGAACAAATGTGTTTATGATGTTCATGTTATAACGTCTGAAGTATACGCAGTTGTAAATAAATAAATAGTTCTTTATTGGTGGGACGGATTAATCGCGATAAACAACATGACAATCGCTCTGATCCGACAAGGTGAGCTACTACTTATATTTCGTGTGTAAGAATCATGTTTTGTGATGCTATTTGGATATATAATTTATAAATATGGGGAACGCTTTGAACAAGAGTATCCTCTATTCCCGCCATATATACACAGTATATATGCATAGGTTTTCACATCACTTTAACCTGGGCAACGCCGGGTAACCCTTCTAGTTCTTCGATATACGCACTATTTTTCTTTGGTGTGCATTCGAGTAATAACTCCTTGCACGTGTAATTCCAAAAAAACAAATGAACATTGATTGAGGTTATTTAATGAACATTGATTGAGGTTATTTTTCTTAATGATATAGGACCTAAAACACGGCGCTATTGTACGCACCAAAATCTAAGGAATTGTCGATATCAACCAGACTACTTACCAATCTGTTTTATGACGTGCTTATTTCATTACTTCTATTTTGTGTTTCTGGAAACCACTAAATTCGCCTGAGATATTTATAACATAATACAATTGATTCAAGGAGGCTCATTTAAAGTGACATTCAGTACTTGATTACGAAGTCATCACGACCAAAGTTTGTATCAGCGTCTGACCGGACGGCAACGAAAAGTAACGCTCAAAACACAGCTAACCAATTGTGTCAGTGCAGAACATTTCCCCCGAGAAAACTTTGATCAAAACTGACAATAATACACGTGACACACTTCTAAGAGAATTTCAGCATAACTTTGATTGATGATGTTCTCGAAGTTGTGGCAGCGCTTAAGGCTGAGCAAGCCACATTACAACTAGTTTTGATAGAGTAGTCAACGACAGATGCGCATCCAATTCAGAAACGTTGCATTAAAATCCACACGAGCTACAAAACTATATACTGTCTATATAAGACTAAGTCGTTAGACAAGACTAAGTCATTAGACATGAGGCTATCGCAAATAGCCACCAAGTGTGAAAATTCCACGAAACGAGAAAATAACTATATATATAGATAAACCTGCTAAAAACATGACACAAGCATTGAGTTGTATATGCTCAGTGCACATCAGTTAAATAAAATGACCTGCGCGTTTTCTTCAAAGAAACTTTAAATCTCGAGGATCTGTCTCTGAACCAAGAAGTGCAGTCTCCTTCTATGTCCATCAAGCGACAAAACATTACTTTGACTGTGACAACTAGCCCGCCCGTTCAAAATCCGAACTGCCTTTTCAGAATATAACCGCACATTATAAACTCTCAACGCGAAGTTGTGTCCCATCTACTACATCGGTGCGCCATGACACGAATATATGTATATCTATAGTGAGCGTGAACATAATGCCTCCAGTAAGAAATGGCGTCGTTGATTGGTCAGAAATCCGCGCAACATATCCCATATGTTTACTAGTATAGCCGTCAACATAATGTGAACCATGCTGATCATTCTTCGCATAAATGTCAAATTACGATGGATGACCAGGACTCTCGGCAAAACAGATAAATCATTGCGGTAACATGAATGTTGCAGTCGATCCACCACAATAACTTATAATGTTTCGTGTGAAACAAAAAAGCAACTCTGCAACTGCAGACGAATTGGACACATTACCTACGCATTCTACACCAAAGGGGACATTATCCAGTTAACGAGACTGTCAAGTGCAGACACAACCAGCATATCGCACACCTGTTCGAATGATTATATTAGGGGCGCCGTGCAACTCTCAGCAGCTTGCACATTGAATCGTGCGAATTCTGCACATTCTTCTATTGGAGTGATGCTTACTGTCTGTGGATTTACAGAGCTTCTGATATACACCGAAAAACGTTACCGTGTCAAACGACACGAAACATTGTCCACAGAAATCGCGTCAAATGACACTAAATACACAAAATACACAAATGCGACCTAGCTATAGTCAGGTTCCTCTATCTAGCTTCAACCAAAGGCAATATACACGCATCAATAATTCTGACAATATTATAATATGCAACGGACATTGAGTAATAAGACAGCATGCAAATGCTGAGCCGATCCAGGTTTATATATACAAATGCACATTATCATGTGCCCATGCCAGCCGGAGTACAGCACCTGTCAATGTACGGAACGAGCTAGTCCTACCCTCATTCCTAATACAAACAACCCATGCAGACTGCAAACCATATAAACTGCCACGCGAATGAAACACCCATTTGAGCCGAATTCTTCTGGAAGTGATATTAAACATGGGTCAAATCAACAGACCAATACAATGGTGCATCACACGAGACCAATTGAAACAGTGATCAGAAACAACCGATGTGGTGCAACTCGTTCTCAATCTGCTAACTACTCCATAATACACCCGATTCTGGGTCTAATGTGTCCCACTTCTCTGCGTTCTACGTGGGCAGCAACGTACCGAGTACATCACATGGTGCAGTTTGTGTATACTTGGAAGAGCGCGGAGTAAATCCAACATATTTAAATGTAATGCAAAGTGTCAGTAGAGTACCTCATGTGAAAAACTTTCAGTTACCAAAGACACCAGCTACCCATTAGTAGACAATGGATTCTGTCCAGATGGTGTTTACTGTCACCCCTGGGGCCTATACTATAGAATACAATTTTTGTAATATCAGCGTTAATTTGTGATTTACAAATTTTGTAATACATATTTTGTGTTCTATAGTATTCGACTGTATTTCTATCAGTGTATTTCTTTCATTGTAGATTGAAACTCAACATATGCCCAAAACTCTTTATATGCAAAATACATTGACATGCAATGACTTATATGATCTTTTTTGGCGAACCATCTATATACCGGGATTCACTTGACCGGAAAATCTTTACATTTGGTGGAGAAAAAGGGGGCCTGAAAGTTTCATCTGTTCATGTTTTCATAGTACTCGAACGCTACGGCTTTGTAATATGTAAAAAGTCGCAATACGGAATGATAAAGTACGGGCTAAGCGGGTTCTATAGTACAGCGATAATACTATTTTTGTAAAAATTCCGTATTAGATTACAACGGCATAGGCTACATAATTGATTTTTCACGCCGTGACCACGACGATGATCCGTGCGGATAATTGTGAGTGCGATTAGCTGGGTACATGTTCTTTGTAATGCAGTCACGGAATCTCAATTGTTAACCCATTGAGGTGGTTTGCGCTCAATGCAGTTGAAAGGAGATTTTAATTATGAACGGAATTAAAGAGTTAAAGTTGTGGGGCTTGGGCTCAAAACGTATAAACAATCTTTGTGCAAAGGTACACGGATACGCGGTGAATCGGGGGTGGTGAGTGGTACGGGGGGCTCGTTGACGTCAAATCTAAAAATAGATTTTTTGGCGGGTAAAATTGTTTGTACTAACATTTTCAAATGTTTTTTTTCAAAACATAATTTTGTTTTCCAAAATTTTCAAAAAAAAGTTGTAAAAAATCTCAAAATTTATAACGAGTTTTCGGTCTCTTACTGAAAATAATATCGGCCGACTATTAAATGTCGAATGTTTTTAAATTATTTGCGTGTAATATCAGATATTTTGTTATTGGCCAACTATTTGTTCAAACAAATTTTAAATATTTTTCATGAAACTCTGTTAATTTTATTAATCGATGTTTAAAAATAGCTTTATACCAATTATATGTGTATGGACTGGTCCGAGTCGCTGTAATCTTGGCCATTGACACTATAGGTATGAATGCATACATTCCAGTGTTTATCATCCGACGCAGTCTCGTCTATTACATCATATACTTGTCTCCACAATACCTGAAATAATTTGACGCCATTACTCTTACATAAATAATAAAGAGCGTTTATTCTTTACTTCTCTATCACGATGAAGTTATTGAGTATATGACACGTGTGCATTATCGCGAATTATTGGAAGAATTATTGAGAGGTTGTACTATTTTGAAAGCAGTCACGATCGGACGAAGAGCGTGATGCAGAAAATAAGTTGACACACGCACGTAAAGCGTCCAAAAAAACCAATAAGAGAGTGTTAGCTAGCGGTTTGGCTAATAATACTAAGAAAGTGAAAACTATATTCGATTAGCCAAAATCATGAATGAATACAACACGCGGGATGCCGCTCTTTATAGTAATGAAGAAATTCCCACCGATATGACGTCTCATGAATACATCGGATTCCCCGGTACGATAACTGACCACTTCTTGATGTATATCTGATAGGTAAGATTTCAACTCTTTGAATCTCCTTAGATTTAATGTTATTCCAGATTTTGTCGGAAATTTTTGGCCTGCATAACCTTCATCGCACTCTCTTATGTGGATATACAAGTTTCCCAGGAATCGACCGTCAAATAGGAAAATGTCATTTCCTAACGGGACTAAGCATTGTGATGGAACGCTCTCTCGTTGGTTTCATTCCGTTGGTTTCCTTCAACATCGGCTTGATCAGTCATTTTTTATTTGAACCTGGAAAACAAACATTACTTATCAGTTACACATCGAGAGTACAAAGTCCGAAAGGAGTCCGACCGCCCTGGGGGTCCGCCCCGCCCCGCCCTGGGGGTCCGCACTGGGGGTCCGCACTGGGGGGTCCGCCCGCCCGCCCTGGGGGTCCGACCCGCCCCGCCCTGGTGTCCGCCCGCCCGCCCGCCCTGGTGGGTCCGCCCGCCCGCACTGGGGGTCCGCCCGCCCGCCCGCCAGGGGGCCCGCCCTCCCTCGCATACTCAATAAGAATAAGAAAATTGAGTCATTGAGTCAGTTCATTATGGAGAGAATACTACCAGCAGAAATACTGGAGAAAATATACAATCAGCTAATTGACATGTCAACTATAAATCCAGAAATAAAAAAACAACTACTACACAATTGGTTTATAAGAGAAATTAAAATAATACTGAAGAATATAGATGAAGGGTATTTTCCTGTACAGCGATTGAAATCTTTGATTGCGAGGTCTGAATTTGAAACTGATTTCTTACAGGATATATTGAATCAAATGTTTTCGAATCGTTGGGTATTTAGAGGTGTTCCTAAAAACAAAATACATGACATTCGTGAACTTATTGGAGATAACTTTGTGAGATTTGCAGAATACCGAGGCTGGGTTTTCAATCAGAGAAGTTTTGAAGAAGTGACAATAATTCACGGATATATCATTCTCCGTGAACCGTGTACACTGTTCACGATTGAACAATTACTTAACAGAGGCGTGATTTTGGATTACATTTCTACAAGTAAATCGAAATATATTTCAGAATTAGAGAATGAATTAATATGGTCATTCGGAATAATCTGGAATTATGGTGACTCTTCGTTGAGAAAATAAAAAAACATATTTGTTTTTGGTTTAAAGGGGTACTGTACGCCATTTTCATTAAATTTCCGGTGACAACAACGATCTAATATCGATAATATATAGAAACATAAGTAATTTGAGTCGAAGACGTATTCTGTAAACGCTCAGGTTAATAGGCTATCTTAAAATTTAATAATTTAAAAGTTAATAATTTGATATAAATTGAATTTATGACTGGAGCCATAAAATGGCGTCAATTAAATTACGAATTTCCGTAATCAAAAACAGTAATTGAGGGATACTGGATTGTTAAACCGATCGCACACACGATCGCTTAAAATATTATGATGATACGGGGAGAACACTCAAGCCACTCACTGACTAGCGACGATACAATAACTTAAATGATTATATGGGACTAGTATGCATATAATATAACTTTTATTTGATTCATTTGGTTGAAAACTTTACAAAAATTACTCGACAACGACAATTTGTATTTTTGCATTCCGGTAAATTTGTCATCTGTAACATGACTTCGTACTCAACAGACTTTCAAATAATGGAAAAATTGTTACCTTATTCTCCGACTCGGAGACTATAAAAACCAACAACAACATTTGGCGTACAGTACCCCTTTAAGACCGATATATTATTATAAGTATAAAGAGCGTTAAGACTGTACTGGAGGTAAATTCAATGATAGAAAAACAACTAATTCATAACTAACCTGTATAGAATGTTTCACACACAGTATAGGACTAACGAATTTGTAAATGTGAACTGGATTGGGTAGCATTTTATAGATCGAAAAAATGGACACCGTGAATAAATTGACCAATGACTGCCATCGGATTATAGTAATACGTGTTCAGGCACGCTCGATGTTATCTAACATTGAACGTGTCTGAACACGCATTACTATAATCCGATAGCTGCCATCGATCGAATGTTTACACTCTCATTACAACCTTGATCAAATATAGACGATTAAATTATATAATATATATTACGTACCTCGTTCAATATCCATATGGCAGAGTATCCATGTTATCCAGGCGTCTGCGTTTTGTATACACAACTCGGTACTGCTTCTCCTCAGATCTGTTATATAATTTTCTTTTTCCTTTGGACCTGCATATTTTTCGAGGATTGGTTGTGGTGATGGGCACTGTACTTCTGGATTCTAACAGATCTTTAATCGCGTTGAAATTGATGAACTGTGAATTTTCAAAGTTCAAAGAGAAACCCCGAACTTTACACGTCTCTTTAGCTTTATTGGTTCTATAAGCGTAATTCTTGGGTCCTCCAGAAACAAATTCCTCGATGTATTCATCCGGGTCTAACTCACTAGTCAACTGTCCCAAATAGTCACCCAGTGGGGGATTAATTTGATCATCGGTGCTGCTGAATACACAACTATCCGTGTCGTAATATAACACTCTTCTGTCCAAAGAATGAATAACTTCATATAACATTAATCTCGCGTGACACGTCGTGAACGTGGCCAAATATATGTTATTTGATGATCCGCACGGCGCACAGTCATTTCTATAAGTCCACTCCATCTGAAGAATGTCATCGGTTATGACATGAAAATTTTCCATTTGTTTCATTGGATTTGAAATGAGTTGGAATAGATTGTCTTGTTCCGATTCATGGAAATATTCGGTCTGTTTGAAATTCTGGTTTTGACCCCATTTTCCCCAAAATGAATTCAGCATCAGCTTTGATATTTGGCGTAATCCTGGATTTCTTTCGATGCTTTCTCTGTCCAGCAATATACCTTCGTTGTCTTTATACTCTCTGATGTATTTGTCCATGTCTTCGGTAGATTTTATCCAATCCGGAGGACCGCTAGCCTGCTGCTTGAACTTTAAGAATGTGTTTATATATTCAGTGTATAATCCATTTTGTTGTTGTCCATAGTCTGACGTTTCGGTCCAATGGTATATTTCATATATTTTGAGAATCTTGTATCCTACTTTGAGAGCTGTCTCCAGTTCAGGAATACACCAAACACCAGTCATAGCTCTCTGTTGGCACGTACACGTGCAAGGTCATTGATTTTCATTATCAGCACAAGTCCTGCACAGTGGAAACTTCAGTTTACCGTTGGATCGATGCGGTAATACGGGATGATAGAGTCCATTAGGTGGTAAAATCTTGACTTGAGCTATTCCGAAGTAATCCTTAAGTTCTGTAATGTCATCGCCCAAAATGATTTTCGGGTGTCCAACCGGGTATCGAGCGTATTTGAGCACATTTGGATAGAGCGACGTGAAAATCAAAATAGTGTATTTTCTCACCAACGTCAGCTTTGTAGTGTAATTTAGTGGCATTTGTTCTGCCGCCGAAGAAACTGTCTCTAGGCTCTAGTCGTTCAACAATGTCCAAACTAGTAATGAAATCACGAAGCTCCGGATTATTCTTTTGGGCAGCGACGAACTCGTGTTCCCAAATGCACACATATTTCAGGCCTCGACTTTCTATATACTTCCTCTTTTTCTGTGTCAGTCCGTATAATTCATTAGGTGTCTGGTTGGTTATCGGATTCTTGACTACGTCTCTATCGTGACTCAGACAAAGTTCACATCCATGGAATTGACATCCGTGAAATTCGAAAGCCGTGTTTAACTCTTCACAATATCCATCCAATCTGTACTTTGCACCATCGAGTTTCTTTTCCCGTCCGTTCAAAGCGTGAGTTATGTGGATTTTATCTTTGAACATCATCCATTCCAGCCATTGAATCGAACTTTTGCTGTATTGATCTTTATATGATGTCTTGGGGACGCGAGCTATCTGTGATTTGAGAAATTCTTTCTCTCGAATTTGTACGTCGTGTTCATCTTCAAGTTTTGTTTGTTGAACCCATTCACCTTTGTATAAAATCGACAAAGTTCCATCTTTACATTTAACTGGAAGCCACGTTTCCCGTCGGTACTTAGGCGCACTCTCCATTCCTCGTCGACGAACTTCGTTCTGAATATCCCCATACATACCGATGCGATGGTAACGTATTGGAATGGATCAACGGCACCAACCAGTTTGAACTGCATATCGCCAGAAACCTCGTCAATTACGGGTTGTATATTTCCAGTCGCGTCCATGATGTGGGTTCTGAATTTTATGCAAGCTTGTCTCAAAATATTGACATCACTGCGACAATAATCCAATAATTCTTTCTTGAAAATGAAAACTGCATTTGTTTGAGACGCGTGCCATTTCGTGAAGTCTTTTCGTTCAGCCACACCCATATAGTCAGCACCGTAATATTTGGCATCCGGATAGGGTCCTTCATAATTCTGGTTGGCTGGTTTATTGAAAAAGTGTGGGAACCATCCTTTTTTCTCGCCATCAAGACCGAATGTTTTTGGTAACAGTGCCAACTTCATTGGTAGAAAGCTGAGACTGTCCAGTACTTTGATATGAAGATCTTTTTCCACGTATAGGTACATCAATTTGGATCCATTATATATAACTTTGGGTCTCAATGATTGATCAATGAGATATTCCATGAGAAAATATCCATCGTAACCCTTGAAGTTGTGAGCCAGTGCTATGAATCCCTTATGTTGTTCAGAGAATAACCATTTTCCAAACTTTTCACCGGTATCAGGACCGCTAAATATAACTCACGGAGTCTGCATGTATCCAGACAAAAATTTCGGTCATTCTTCTTCTTCTTCGCATCACCGTTGTTACAAGCATCACATAGAGGACCGCAATTTCTACAGGTCGGTTTCGTTTCCAGCAATTCATTCATGCATTCGTAGCAAGCTGTTTGGGCGACGAGGAAGTTGGGTGTATGATGAACTTTTCCGCACCATGTTTTTAAACAGTTCTGAAAAGTAATAATTGAACGTTTTAACCTCTAGCTTTATTGATAATAAAAAAAACAAAATAAACGTCTACACTTTGTTCAG
Source organism: Siphonodentalium dalli (assembly GCA_032622095.1). Classification (NCBI taxonomy): domain Eukaryota; kingdom Metazoa; phylum Mollusca; class Scaphopoda; order Gadilida; family Siphonodentaliidae; genus Siphonodentalium; species Siphonodentalium dalli. The sequence goes on from CP136068.1 coordinate 70,749,036, forward strand.
ATAATTATTTAAAAAAAAAAATGTTTTGGTATAGGTTCAACGTTAATAAAGAGCGTTGACGTATTACTATTGTTTGTGGGTTGACCCTAAAATTACTCGTTCCAATCTACGTGTCAATATTAAAAATGTATGATGATCAGACCATCGACATATAGCCTGTATCGTTGACGATTCAAGCACGCGAATACCAAGTTCAATAAAGTTAAAAATTATATATTATGTTAGTTTACCATATAACAATTACAAAGCTCTTTTCACAAAAAACTCAGTTTAGTTGAATTTTAATATTGAGACCCTTAAATTTGGTCGAATTCAAGTATGTAATTGGTATAGGGTAACCTCACACGTATTAATATTGTTTTGTTGGTTGACCCTAAAAATACTCGTTCCAATTTACGTGTCAATATTAAAATGTATGATGATCAGACCATCGACATATAGCCTGTATCGTTGACGATTCACGAACTCAGATATCAAGTTCAATAAAGTCAAAAATTATATATTATGTTAGTTTACCATATAACAATTACAAAGCTCTTTTCACATAAAATATGTTACACATTTTTCAATGTGTCAAGAATTAAAAGTTAATTACTCCGTTTTAACATCTGTGACTCAGTTTAGTTGAATTTTAATATTGAGACCCTTAACTTTGGTCGAATTCAAGTATGTACTTGTTATATGGTAATCTCACACGCAGATAAAGTAACAGCTAAAGAGCGTTCCTCGATAATCTAATATAATTAAAACAAAAAAAAGAGCGTCTCTACTTATACGTGCCGATAATAAAGAGCGTTACGTTATCGTGATTTCGACTGTAATGTGTTACATATATATATTACAATTAGGTTAAGACTCACCTGACACCTAGCACATTTCTTGCATGTATGATCCTCTTTACAGTCCTGGCAATCCTTTGTATGTAAAGGTGAATATCCGTCTGAACATTCCAGTATATCTTGTTGAAAGGTTTCAAAGTCAAAGAAACAGAATTTAGCTCTTTCATTGTCAGTAACAGGAGGTATGGCCCTTACATAACATTCGTGTCCTGCCATTGTGTATTTGTCACACAAATGTTTCTCCGCACACGTGTTGATTCGGACGTCTTTTCCGTCTCTCCATGACTTTTGTACAGTCCAAACATTTCCACCATTTCTCGCAAGGAGCTGTCGTTTCTTTCGAAGCTTGATTAATAGGTTTTTCTTTATGACGCACGAAACATTGATGAGACATACACGTCATGTTACAATCTGAACAATGTTCTTTGATTTCACTTTGTTCGCATTTATCACTTTTACACACGAAACAGGTGCGTTCACAATAATGCTTTCCTTTGGTTGAATAATGTTTTAAGCAATGCGCACAGAAATATGCTGCACTAAAGAATCCTGTTATGGATTGGATAGCGTGAAAATGTTCATTACCAGTCAGATATAAATATATCACGGGTCTTTCTGGACCGTCTGTAGGCGCGCTGGTAATGAATTTATTCCCTAGTCTAGCACTAACGACTAATATTGTCAAATTCAGAGTGTTATCGAATGCTTTTAGGTCTGCTAAACTGGCTGGTCTGTCTGTTGGTACACCGGCGATGTCACTGATTACTTTGGCTAATTTTCCTTGCTCAGTACGTTTTTTGGCCATCATATTTCTGTAATAATAGTGCGGTACTTTTCTGTAGTCCATGATGAGCTGTAAATTATTTCTGGTTCCTCTATTCTGGGTTATTTCTAGCCATTCATCAGGACTGCAAATATTTAATTTACACCAACAAGTGGCGATAGCCCGAGCCATACACATATTGTCTGTATTTTCAATCGTAACGATCGATGTTTTATTTCTTAGAATATTACTTTCATCATGTAAAGCCGTTATCCTCCGGCGTGCTCCACCTTTAGGTAACTCAATGGTGCCTATATCTATTCTGAAACTTTGATTAACAGCCAGTGTTTGGTTACTGTTCAAAACGAGTTCGATTCTGTCAATCACCGTGTTAGCATTTAACGTTTGCAACGTTTGTAACGGAACTATTATGGGGTTGTCCAAACTCTCATGGTGAATGATAACTCTGCCAAGATCATTGTCAGCCAAATTTCCACGAGCTCGTTGAATAGTGTCCTCGAACATTGAATGTAGATTCCTGTATATGTCGATTAACTTTTTATCTTTGTAAATTTCATCTAGTTTGATTTCATATGTTCTCTGTGTAGCCAAATTGTTTCCGAAGGTCCGTTCACTTCTTTTGTGAATGCTATATCCGGTTATTTGGTTATCAGAACTGCTGGCTGTTTGACTGTCTGATTTTACGGCTCCTTCGTCTTGATCAGGTGTATGTTCGTCGTCTCGGTTTTGTAAGCCTGATGGTCCAGCTGTATCGGGTTGTGAGTTGGTAACATCATTTTTAGGTGCCTCATCTTCTCCGTATCCGATTTGGTTCGGCCATGGGTCATCTCCTGAACAAAGTGTAGATGCTTCAACAATATCTTCATCAAGCTGATAAGCTTCTATAGCCCTGTCGTATTCTTCGATATATTGTAGAATACATTCTATTTCGTAAATTTCCTCATCTGTTAGAGGTGTCATTATTTCTTCAGCCATTTTCCAGAATAAGTCATGAGAAGTGATTACAACGGTGTCTATTCACTATATGTGATGAAGCTTCGTCATAGATATTTATATACCATAACTCCCGAACATAGTTAGCACAGATGAGGTAACATTATATAAGATTATATATGAGCGTAAGTATGAATAGGTCGATAAGTGGTTATTACGTAATGTTGTTATAACAGTAACATCAAAGTAACTTCTATTATTGAGCGTATTAGCACCTGTGCGTATTATGTATACATATTTTTGATAACTAATTATCGCGTTAATGCTAACAATGACACAGCTTATCACCTTACGTGATCATATCCCGTTAAACAACTAATGATGTTCAGACACGCTATCGATAGCTTAATTGAAAGCTGTGGCTGAACATGCATAGCTGTCAAAGGAAGCTTCGTCATAGATATTTGTATACCATAACTCCCTAACATAGTTAGCATCGATGAGGCAACATTATATAAGATTATATATGAGCGTAAGTATGAATAGGTCGATAAGTGGTTATTACGTAATGTTGTTATAACAATAACACCGAAGTAACTTCTATTATTGAGTGTCTTATCACATGTACGTATTATGTATGCATATTTTTGATAACTAATTATCGCGTTAATGCTAACAATGACACAGCTTATCAACCGTACGTGATCATATCCCGTTAAACAGGTAATGATGTTCAGACACGCGAGCGAGAGCTAACATCAAACGAGTCGGAACACGCATAGCTGTCAACAGATATAATAGCAGTCATTTGGTAAATTTATCCAAGGTGTCACTCTTTTCGACCTATACAGTGTTACATTATTGACGCGTGTGAATATGTGTGTGTACATAATTGAAAATTTGTTCCATAGAATATGTCAGTTCATTCGGGTTGTAATTTCGCATCACGCTCTTCGTCCGATCGTGACTGCTTTCAAAATAGTACAACCTCTCAATAATTCTTCCAATAATTCGCGATAATCCACACGTGTCATATACTCAATAACTTCATCGTGATAGAGAAGTAAAGAATAAACGCTCTTTATTATTTATGTAAGAGTAATGGCGTCAAATTATTTCAGGTATTGTGGAGACAATTATATGATGTAATAGACGAGACTGCGTCTGATGATAAACACTGGAATGTATGCATTCTTACCTATAGTGTCAATGGCCAAGATTACAGCGACTCGGACCAGTCCATACACATATAATTGGTATAAAGCTGTTTCTAAACATCGATTAATAAAATTAACAGAGTTTCATGAAAAATATTTAAAATTTGTTTGAACAAATAGTTGGCCAATAACAAAAGATATTACACGCAAATAATTTTAAAACATTCGACATTTAATAGTCGGCCGATATTATTTTCAGTAAGAGACCGAAAACTCGTTATAAATTTTTGAGATTTTTAAAAACTTGTTTTTGAAAATTTTGGAGAAAAAAAATTATGTTTTGAAAAAAAAAAATTGAAAATTTTAGTACAAACAATTTTACCCGCCAAAAAATCTATTTTTAGATTTGACGTCAACGAGCCCCCCGTATTACTGTGGTGGCATTTCGTGTTGAAACAGTTACTGATAATTTCAGGCTAAGTTGCGTTAAGAATCAGTGGACCCCAAATATTTACCATGACACTATGAAACATATTTGAACCGCATGGCATTTGTGTGCTCAAGAAGTTTGCATTCACCTTGTGGTCTAAACAATTTAATTTGGCCAATAGTGCCGCACAGAATGTTCCATGAGTGAATTCTTAGAAAAAATCGGGGTCTCATTATCCTTAACTTACCAATGTAGTAGTGCGTGTTGGTTATAAACCAAATGTCATATGTTGACCTAAATTCAGCCGCTTAGTTGGGTATAAATGGAATGTACCATTAATTAGGTATAGTTTAAGTAGATGGTGCTATATATATGTTTTAAAATCGAGGTTGGATGTCCCCGGAGACCCTGGACGAGGGAGTGTTCGTCCACATTGGAATTTCCAAATGAACACCCATCCTTGACACAGGTCGAAAAAACCAAGTCAGAGAACAGCCATCGCACCCCATCATGGGTTTGAATTTTCCCAGATGCATTGTACCTCAACCTTTTCAACTATTAAGGTTTAGATGTTCCCACTTCTAATATTTCAGCCGCTGTCCCAGCCCTAAGCTAGCTAGACAAATCAAGTTCCATCCTTGGTAATATTGCTATATAAAGTTGATGTGGCCATTTGAAGGGCAACCGATATGTGTGCTTGCCGACCCTTTTCGAAAAACCGTTAATTTCAAATGTTTCATGTTTATGTAACATAAACCATCTGAAAATGGTAAATATTCCATTCGATACCGAAGGAATTACTTTTCATCGTGCGCAATTGTGGTCAAAATAACCCAAGTATCGGAAACTAGTCACACATTATGTACCTTTATTCATCAACTAAATCACTCACCAACTGACACAAATAGGCATTGCCATATCATTCGCATATATCATTAGAGTAATTTCCCTTGATAAAATCACAAATGTTTAGATGTGCGTTTGACGAACGGTGGTCGATAGTACTCGATTTGCCGTCTTTTTGTGATTTACAAGAAATCGTGTTAGCTGCTAGATTACAGTGGTCCATAGTACTCGACACCTTCTGTACGGCTCAAATAAGCCTGCTATTACAAAAAATGTATTCTATAGTATAGGCCCAGGTGGCACGAAACGTCACGAAATTACAATCATGGCAGATATCAATGATCTTAAATTATTTTCTTGGAATGCTATTGGCCTCACGAGCAGTGCACCATACCTATTTCCGTTATGCATAATGAAATATATCACGTTGTATATAGATGCGCTTATTTGATAAGCGCTACAAGTACTACAATCTGATTCCTCTTGAGGCTTAATCACTTAAACCATTCAAAATCCATACCCATTGACCGAACACGTAACAAATAACGCCGAACTCAATAACAATAACCCCATATATCTATCAGATAAATATAAATATAATTATATACAGATCAAGACACTATTGCTATACACAAATATATTATATCCAAATGTGCATCCATGCAAAAAATATATATATACTTGCATCGATATCTGCAATAATTATGTTTCTGTTATATCTATTTTGATGATCAGAATACCAATAAATTTAATTTAATTTGTGTCTATGAGCATTGGTTGAACTACGACAGACTGCCACTTCTAGACTCATTATGTGACAAATGTGTATATATGTATCGCCAAACATGGCAGAACGATACGCACAGAATGTAGCGGTAACTTAACGACAAAAGATGTGGCCATCTGTGTGCACAACTCACTGTTATCCAGTTGTATTTACATAGCCCGTCTGTGTTGCGCTAAATCCTGCTCGGTGATTGGTCAACTACCAATTTGGGTCACCCGTTTCAAACCCCAATAACACTCAGACTGTAACACGAACATGGCGTCACACATTGTTGACATATTCTGACCTAATCACTGAAATCTGTCAGCCGAATTATTGAGCGTGCTTTTCAAAGTTCAGCCGAATTGCATCTGAGCCAGTTATTAGAACAATATAAAACCATTCACCTGGGCTTAATACAATATAAAATAATTCACCTGGGCTTAATACAAGATACATTTGCAGACGACTGTGCACTTGCTTTACTGGTTTCATAATCTTCTTTTCTATGGTCAGGTGGTCAAACACCAAGCATCTCTCACCGACGTCACTGCATGTGTACAATTGTTGGGACAGTTACAACTGGTGTTCTCCCGAAAGCAATGCATGGAGGGGAACTCATGTTACGCAAAACTCACGTGTTATGTATGTTATGGACAAAGCACAACGAACATGTGTGAAATACTCAGTATCTACCCAAGAGAGCTAACACCCAATTATATATCGGTCTTCTCTGTATTATACGGATAAAGTATATATGAGTACAAAGAATATGACATTGAGTTTCCTTGGCAACCTTATTCATTTGCCTATCCACCATCGGATTCCTCTGAAAATCCTCTTGATCAAATATCACCAATACAAATTATTCAAAAGAGAATGTTCCGCTTCACCGGTGACATATATTCGATATTCTTTAGCAATATTTGACCTCACATCTCAGCCGTTTGCTATTTTGTGTTTGTGTTACCGGTGCTATATGTTTGTCCCCCATTCAGTCCACACCTCAACCAGCTTCCTCTTTCCGCACTTGCTTCGAACGATACTACATCCAAGACCTCTTTATACTCTGCAACTGATATAACTTAAGATGTCAGGTATATTGTATCGTCCAGAATACTTTGGCCATTGCATGGATACTTCAACCATCGCAGGTGTAAGAGAAGAATCTTCTCAAATAATAAAAGTCAGCGGCTATATTTTTCTTCCTTTCGGTGCCGAAATCTAGATGCTTTAATGTTTATCATATCATTAAGTCTCATCAAATTATCAAACGACATTGAAATTCAAACCGGACCGCCTGAAAAAGAAGTTATTTCAATCTTTCATTACAATATGAGAAGTCTGGGGAATAAAATTTCCAAATACTGACCATGCAGATGATTACGATAGTGTAAGTTTTAACGAAACCCATCTTAACCATAATGCACCAAATGATGAAATGTATTTACCAAACTTCCAGATCGAAATGAATATGATGATGGACTATAGCAATCTACTTTAATAACCAAATAATTATTTGATACCTTCTAGATGTTGGTTTTGATGACGAAACTATATGGTTTGAAATTGGAACAGTGAGAATTTTCTCCTTTGCGTCACATATCGATCCGACAGAGAATGTAGCGATTCTTATTGGGAAGACCTTGACCTTTCAATGGAAAAGGCTATATTCCATCAACCAATCTATAGTACAAGTGGGCGATCTAAACTGTGCTCTAATAAAAACATCAGGAAAACTTCAATTTATTATATTAAAATGGGCTTTACAAAACGTCGTTAAAGACCGACGCGGTGTACTCAACCACACAGATATTAATCGATCCTATTATTATAAGTGACGAAACAGATTGTTTTTCATCAGCGAATGCATTGAAAATATACAGATCGATTTGTAACGGTAACGGTTGAAAATTAATAATTGTGCCATCATATGAGGTGTTATCATACCCGCTATTATAATAAAGTGTTGCAGGTATACCTAGGACCAGGAACAGAAAATATGCGGAAAATGTATACTGGTCTTCGTCGATCCCCCCCCCCGCTTTTCACAATTAATGACCTACCATCATGACTACGTGGGGGATATGATGGCATTATGCTCTTTTTCTACAACTTTCACTCACGATGCAAGTGGTCTGAACTTGATTGGGATCGGGCGTATTGCTTGAGCATAGTTTGAATGTTCAATTTGAGCAAAATCGCAGATAATCGTCAATTGAAAACCCGTTACACACATATTTTCGATGAAAGCTGGTCACATTGAACTGGGATTGGGTGCCATTGTATGAACAAGATATACACGCATTCAGAAAAGTGTCTACAGCGTACGTTTTCTGGATGGTTATCACACACTTGCCAGATTTGTACGATAAAACGATTTTTTATTTGCACATTGGTCACATTACCCAATAAATAGAACAGTCATTCATATTCAAATTCCAAGCTAATCGGTGTACAAATAAACAAACTATCGCCCTCTCACACGGCGTTAATACCACCCCCACTCGCTTGTCTGACTGAAATTTACAGCCAACCGGGGGCGATGATGACAGCTGTTTTCCCGCTGGTGAGCCGCTATACACACGACCACCGCAACGCACAGTGACCAGCAAATTCCCCGAATTGTGCGTTATACAATATCATTGTCAACCACGCCATTTACAATAACCTCTATATACGTGAAGACGACTTCCGAGTGTTTGAATCAATATTCCCGCAAGATAAATCCGGCATGTGCCGCTTATAAACTAAATACACGACATGCATCATCATTCACTTATATCATTTCACTACAACAATTATAATATAGCTGAACTACTATATATATACACACAACATCCTCATAACTTTATAGCGAATATTTACTGTCTACCTTCACACTTTCTAGTTTGCATTCGAAAGCGACTTTCAAGATGGCAATTAAGTTGACGACGACCGCCATAATTTTCGTAGTCTTGTGCTTATTGCGACTGGATTGTGCGCATGCGTACACGTTGCACAAAAGGTAAGACTATACGTTCATACAGCTAGACAAATTGCATGACAATTTTTCATGAAATTCTTAATAGCTGGATATTTCATACTTCGGAATTGTAAATTTTGGAATTACAGAATATGTCTCTCCGATTGTTTCATTGCTTAAAGGGCACTCACAGTGGGTAAATGTGCAAAAATAGAAAAGTCTAAAACTAGCGAGTTTGCGATTTCAAACGGGTACGGGTACCGGTACGGGTACTGGTAGCTACCCGTACCGGTACACGTTTTGAAATCGCAAACTGTTTTACGGGTAGAATTAAGCATATCGACGGGTAGTGTATGGTGAGCCAATTGCAGCACAATAGATATGATATAGAGAAATTGTTATCCGCATTCGCTTTCTTGGCCGACGTTATACTTGCTGTTATGGTTATATGATGGACATCTGCATTAACCAGGGAGGGACATCTGCATTAACCAGAGAGGAGGCGAAAGTGGAAGGGGGTGGCGTCTTTCTTTGACTCATTTTGGTAACATTTTCAATAATTGGCTTTCATAAGTAATTTCCCAGACCGTTCGAGTGTCGTCTAGAACAGATGGAATTTTCTGACTGATAAAATATGTTATGATAGCACAAATATACAATTACGCTAATTTAATAATCAAACCATTATTCGGTGTAAAATGTGTCGGTTTAGACCCAGGGTCCAAGAATGTCCTACATGCATGCACTTTTAGTCAGATATAAGACCGAAATTGCCCCTTATATTAGTTGGGGAATATTTAGTCATATAACTGGTAATGGGTTGGAATCTTTCGAAGGGTCGGGCAAGGGAATATTTATCCCAAGAACTTGGATATTTGTCTGGGTCTAAACCCTATGGAAGCGTATTGGTGCCACATAAAAATAAAAATTTGGGTCCCAGTATGTACTAATTAGGAGATAGTAAGTCCTAATTAGGAGATACTAAGTCCTAATTAGGAGATAATATCTCCTAATTAGGACTTAGTATCTCCTAATTAGGAGATATTATCTCCTAATTAGGATATATTATCTCCTAATTAGGAGATACTATCTCCTAATTAGGAGATACTAAGTCCTAATTAGGAGATACTAAGTCCTAATTAGGAGATACTGGGACCCAAATTTTTATTTTTATGTGGCACCAATACGCTTCCATAAAACCCGAATGTAGGTAGAAAAATTAAACTTGTTAAATATAAAGGGTGTTTAATGGTACACTATTCATTATATGGTTCGAATAAAGAGCGTTTGCTTCACTTCTATGCGAAACAAAGAAAACAGCTAAAAGTCGCCCTGACGACGGTAAGATTGTGCCGAGTATGAGGTGTGTATATCAGTATTTGGTGTCACTATCGGCCACTACAATATACAACAGTCTTGGGGTTCAAATGCGCCATGTCCGTTCAAAAGTCAAATATCTATATTAAAATGAGAAATCAGTCACCACCACATAAGGTACAATAACTGAACGGTTGTATTCAATCGTGTAACACATTCACGGTGTACTTATGCCCATGCACACAGGGTCGATAGGGGACGTGGCGAGAGGGTGTGGTGTCTCACCCCAACTTTTGTCAACCGTTGGATATTGCATATACCTAACACACCAAAACATACGTTGAAATTATTCTCTCATTCAGTTTGATTTTCCAAAAATGTATTAGTGGGGATTTTTTTTTTTATAGGTTTAGACCAACATTTGCAAATATTCCTACTTTTGGTAGAAAAACATTCGGGCTATATGGCCAACAGTAGGTTGGAAATATCCAACAAATGTAAAGCTTGAGGAAAGTCTATAATTTATAAATTTTCATGTTCAGATTTCAAAACGTTCTCACACCAGACCGAACCATTGTCGACCCGGTATGCCCTGGTCTAACCACATTCAGTGGCTCGTCAATACTGATAATAAATTTGTGAAAAACAAACCAGGGCGTGAATTTGCCTGGTGTTAGACCACTAGATGTTATGATTTTGCAATTTCCAGGTTCATATCTACAAAACTGTTCTCGTGCTGCATGGTCGGCAAGGTGGACCCCCGCCCCCATCACAGGACTTCTGCAACAAGACTACTGATCCATTTAGAACAGTCCACAATAATATTCAGGACATTGAAGGATCAGTTGGGGGAATCAGAGCCCAACGGGGCGCACAATATGAATTACGCACCAAACCTCTGTTTGGTGTGGTTTAAGGGGGTGTATAGTTGGGAATTTGAAGGTGGACACACCTTCTCAACGCGGAGACCCCCTATAATTACGTCCCTGTGTCGAGAATGCGTATAGCACCGTCAACCCACTCTCTTAATCATAACATGTCATTACTTGAGTGAAGACAGTTGTCAGTAAACAAATCGGCGTTCCATAGTTATCTTAGTGTTAGAAGCCGCCTCGATACTTTGAACATAAAACATGGCTTAAATGACAAATGTATCAATGAGATTTGGCAATGAAATCGTGCAATAAATAGATTAATGCATAGCTGACTGTTATTTCGTAGAACTAATGTACTTTTGAGTGAGAAAACTTTAGTGAAAGACTACCAGTCAATGGGATACATCTACCCGTTCCAAATCCCTATCGCTTTATGTGCTGCATTCAAAGTACGCAAATGACCGTGACGATTTTCACCGATCTACCTGGATCTACCGGTACCCGTACCCGTCCGACGGGTATCGCAAACTCGCTAATATCACCACTAAGAAGAACATGTAGAAAGAGATAAATCTTGTTCTTATATCTGTTTTTGATAGCTCTCCGTAATAAAGAAATTCCGAGTGTTTAAACCATTGTTATGTAAACACAACCGTTACTAATTGTGTAGTAAAGTCAAATATGTTTGTCTGAATATGATTTTCAGAATATTATTCAATGTTTACCGTCAAGTTTTGATTAAACTTTGGTATCTTATTTGACAAATTTAACTTGTATATATAATTCACTGCAACAGTAATGTTTACATAACAATGGTTTTGACATGCAATATCTCATTATTGGAGAATAAGACCATCGCATCGCGTTAGATATAAAAACATATCTAATACGACCCCGATTAAAAATTATTTGATTGATTGTTTATTGCAAAGTCGTCAATTAAGGCGAAACATGCTATAACATATCTATATCTATATTTGCGAATGTCTGTCTGTCTGTCTGTCTGTCTGTGTTCTATAGAAATTCACAGGGGACCATCTAGATGATGCCAAAGGGGTCTACTAGGGGTAGCTTTTTACGAGAAAGATAATGGTCGGGGTTAGAATTTTCTAAAGTGACGCCGTTATTGTCAGGGGCAGTAAAGGGGGAGGGGCAGAAAAAAAAATTGTCGCCGATTGCCACCAAACTTATATATAATTATTCCCATAATATGAGGAATCTAATGGCGTGGTTTAAATATGGTAAAAGTCGCGCCGTTCGCGTCAGGGGTGCCCGGAAGGGGGGTAGGCAGATTTTTTTACTGTAGCCGATTGCCACGAAACTTACATATAATCATCCCCTTGATATGAAGAATCCAACGTTGTGGTTTAAATATGTCAAAAGTTGCGTCATTTGAGTCAGGGATGAACGGAAGGGGAGAGGGGCACCAAAATTGATAAAACTAATTTTAGCGCCGATTTCTACCAAATTGATATATATTCTTCTTCATGATACAATGAATCTAATTGTGCGATTTAACAACGCCAAATTGTTGTTTTTGGATGAGATATTGGGAGGGGTGGGCACTAAATTTGATAATAAGTCGCCGATTGCCACCACACTTATACAAAATCCTCCCCATGGTATGAGGAGTCTAATTGTATGGCTTTTATCTGTAAAATGTGGCCTCATTCGAGTCAGGGTTGCATTGAAAGGGACAGGGGCACCAAAATTGATGCAAAAATATTTTTAGCGCCAATTTCCACCAAATTGATACACGTTCTTATCCTTCTTATCCATGATACGATGAATCTAATCGTGATTTAACGACGCCATAGTGGTGCTGTTTGTGTGAGAGATGGAGAGGGGATGGATTGTCACCAAATTTTATAAAAAAAATTGTTTAGTTGCCGATTATCACTAAACTTATAAACAATCATCTCCATGATATCAGGAGTGTAATCGTGTGGTTTAAGGATGTCACAAGTTGGGCCATTCGAGTCAGTGGTATATAGAGATGAGAGGGACACAACAAATTATATTTATAAGTTTAGTGCCGATTTCCACCAGATTGACACATCTTCTTCTCCGTGATACGAGGAATCTTATCGTGTGACTTAGATACACCAAATTGGTGCCCTATGGGTGAGAGATATGGGGACCTTAAATTTGATACGAATTTGTATACTCGCCAATTTTCACCAATTTCATATATATGCATCTCTAATCGCTAATGAGTCTTAGTGTGTGTAGCTTGAGTCCGAAATAGGGACGGGAGGGTCACCAAAACTGATACAAAATATTTTTAGTACCAATTACCATCAAATTCAGACACGTTCTTCTCAAATGATACAAGAAATAAAATCGTGCTGTCTGTCTGTCTTTTTGTCTGTCTGTGTGCGTTCTATATATAACTTCACGCGGACGGTACAATCGAGATGGCACCAAGGCGTTCTAAGAGGGGTAACTTTTTACAAGGAAGATAATGGTGCGGGTTGAAATTTTTCTGAAATGAAGCTGTTGGTGGGAGGGGAAATTTTAAAAATATGGTGAAATAGTTTTGTCGCTGATTTCCACCAAACGAATACATAATCACTTTCGCAATATGGCGTTAAATCACATTTGGTGTCGTTTGCGTCACGGATGGCGAGCGGATATGCACTATCATTGGTAAGATTGCTATTCGCCGATATCCACATATAAGTTATATGCAGTCACTAGGCCATCTCCATATCATTTTAAGTAGTTGGTCGTTCACATTTCACAATTCCGACATATGGTGACCCACATAAGTCACTTGAACAATTATATCTTCTTAACGGTCATATTTATATGGGAATGGCAATCAAGGCATTCACACAATGAGCTAGCAAAAGAGATAACTAGAAGAAGCATTAAACGTATATTTATCATTCTATTGAAGAGATACATATATTCGTGCAAACTGAGAGACCTCAAACCGTCAGAGGATTGCATATATATAATAACAAAATTGAGTCTGTTCCATTCAATACAGTTTCCACAAAAAGTTACAATTTGTCAAGAGATATGGAGGACTGTTCAAAAATAGTGGTAACAGTGTTCATGCAGTCAAATATAGTTTCTTCTGATATACAAGAAAATGCAGTTAGTAACACAAGACTTTTCAGGATCCTACCAATACTGACATCTGACAAGGGTTTTAGAACAGACTCGTCGACTGACATAAACAACTCAAAATCTCGCTCTGTGCCTGGCACATGTAGCTGATATATGTGCGCAGCAACATTTCGTTTAAACTAAGAATATGTAGTCAATATATAGCACCTGGAAATTTCATTGAAACATCTGTATCTTCATGGAGATATGATAGCCAGGTGTCCTTGAGATCTTAGTCCAACCCACTAGATTGATTGATACATCTCAATATGTAAAACCAAATTATCATCTTTTATCGAATTAATGGGTTTATGATGTTCATGTATCATATTATAACGTCTAATGTATACGCAGTTGTAAATAAATAAATACTTCATTATTGGTGGAACGGATTAATCGCGATAAACACAATGACAATTGACAAGGTGAGCCACTACTTATATTCCATGACTGTAATAACCATATTTTGTTATTCTATTTGAATATACAATTTATGAGAAAACGTATAACACTTTAAGCAAGAGCATTCTCTATTCCCAACAAATATCCACAGCATACATTAACCTGGGCAACGCCGGGTAACCCTGCTAGTATACAATATTTACAATAGGTCACACAAAAAACAATTGTCACACAATCATACATATATTAATTTATCATATGACTCAATCATTATTTACGTTGGAAAGTATGTCATAAATCAATTTCATATGAACTACTAGTTCATATCACCTTCCGATAATTTGATTGGTTTGTTGACAAAAGTGTGTTCTGATTGGCTGAATGGCAGCCTGGACCGAGCCGCATCTCTAACTAAATGCGGGTCAAATTCGTGCGCGTCAATCAACGCGATGCCGAAATTCTCGCAATTATAATCTTGAAATATATAGTTTTGGACATTGTTATACGATAAATAGAATATTAATTCGTATTTATCTAATAAACATACGATATAATGTCACAAACTGAGAACAGAATAGCGCACTATATCTTCGCGTGCATATTATTTCTGCTAGTTCACCAGGTGTAATTGGGCTTCCGGTGCAATGAAGTGACTTCACATTAACCTTTTGCTGCCGATGTCATATAGCTATTTAGTGATTTGTGTGCGTTTTGGACATCATAATCAATTTATAGGTGTCATATGATAAATAGAATATGTAATTCGTGTTTCTCTCATATGATATTTATGAAACTCGTCACGAATTTTCAGTTTTCTCTCGCCGGAGGCTCGAGAAAACTGAAAATTCTTAGACTCGTTTCATAAATATCATATGAGAGAAACAATCATTTCATATCCTCTATATATTATATGATAAATGTATAGATATATCATAATATGTATTATAATATCTTATATATATATAATTATATTATAATTTAAATTTTTATAATATCATTTTCATCATATTTTGACTGCAATAATTATTCGCTAATATAAATAATGTACCTAATCACAAAGTTTTTAAATTTGGAATAATCGGCTCAGTCATATTTTAATTTTCTTGATGCCAATTTGATAAAAATACCAACTTTTTTTAGTAATAGTTGATTTTCCAAAGATAACAGTCCTTCGAATTTTTCTTTCGTCGGATTCTCCCAGTAATATTTCGGGATAAAGTCTGATCGAATTGCCTGTAGTTCTTTGCAAATAATAATAAAGTGGTATTCATCACCCGTGTCATCACCGCAAATATCACAGGTTTTGTCACCATTATCCGCAGATTTAGATTTCCATCTTGTATATTCAACAGGCAGTTTTAGATTTGCGGTTTTAAATCTTAGCAAAATTTATATACTAATCGGACACCAGGACACGTGTGTGCGATTATATATAAAATCTACGCTAATCCGGAAGGGTGATAACTCTATATAAGAACTTACTTTGATTAAATAACGGAGATGTGTATGAAAGAATTTACAACACCTCAAGCGATTAACTTTGGTCGTACATAAGCCAGATTTTCCTATTGGGTATGTGGGCTTTAGCGAGGTTAGGGAAACGTTTTCAAAATATCTCTTATTTAGTTAATATTATAATCCTCGATTAATCCTAAGGTCAACAAGGCTAATCAAAAGTAATCGGATATGCATGCATGGGTTGGCTGTTATGGCAACAGTTCTGTTCCGTGTATACTGTCTACTTGCTGCTGATTTTATCATCAGAAATTCGGCTCATCAACACGGACAGGGGTTCCCTCGGAGTGTCGAGAGTGCTGTATACAGCACCGATCACACAGTGTTGGCATATGATAAAAACCATGACACACGTAAACGGCTTCTTGTGAGATGATATTCGACAATGCGTCATGTCATACAAGAAAACCAATGTCAGAAATGGTAACACGCTCAAGATCATATATTATATACCCATGATTGTAATTATAGAATATAAAATATATTGGTTTTGTGAATGACCAACTCAGAATTCCGTTAAAATAACAATAACAACCAGCACCTAATTAACGAACCGGCGACCGACTAGGCCGTCTCCGACCACAACCCCCAGTGGGCTGTAGAACGAAAAATGTCTATAACAATTGAAACATAAGACTTACAAATTACCTTTTAATTTCTATTATTTGTAATTGGCATATAGCTTATCACAAACCAAAAATCAACATTATTGACATAATAATGTAAAGGACAATGAAAGAAATTGAAACTCCCAACTACACCTTTTACCGGACTCGGCCTCCTGGTCGCGCAGTTCGACTTTTAAATCCGTCCCAAAAATTCGCAAAATTGATAAATAACCCCCCCCCCCCCCCAGCGTAAACTCCAGCGCCCAGCCGAAACAAGAATTTGGACACCAGTATATACACGGCGCGCGTAATAATACAGAAGAAATCCTGTCCGGGTGAAAATCTTATTTCGAGTATCAAGTATAAGACAGTTGTGAATTTTCTTCCAATGGTCTACATGTGCGAATTTTACGTTACCGCACAAACGAAACGATCTCAAATTTATCTAAAAATATAAGAAATAAACACGTTTTTTTTCAGCGCTGTATCTATATATGGACGAATTTGTTCTGAAATCTTCCGCGTATACATGTATGATTGCGATACCTCTTATATCATATTATGTATACATAAATTTGGGATTCGAACGGGCAATGTCAGTTTAAGTTTTCGGAAAAATTGCATTGACTATCAATTGGAGATCAGCCAAATATCCGCCACCTTAATTTATTGTGTTAAATTATCAGCGATGTTTTTGCTAATTTTGCAGGAATGAATTATCGGACGTGCAAATTTCCACCAGAGGGATAGATGCTGTTTTGAATCGACCTAAAACAAAAAGATTTGCAGAACTAACCAGAAGACTAATAAGGTGAGCATAAGAAGATGAGCATGTGCCACTTAAAAAAATATAAATAAAAAATATAAATAAAAAATATAAATTAAAAATGAGCACGCCACTTTAACAACAGCATCGCTATATATATTGATATATAATATATTTACGTTACAAGGGAGTTCACTGTTTCGAATACATCATCACTTCAATTGGCCACAATTCACAAACGCCTCAATCGATTCCTAACATTTCAACGACAATCGATCGAGTAAAAGCTATATTATTTACAACTCTGATACACAATTCTATAATAAACTTTACGACAACTTACGAAGCAGATGATGAACAAAAATATCACGGAATTCACGGATTCGATGTCCACGTCAAACTCAATACATATTAATGAAAAAACTACCTTTTGTACACAACTTCTACAGATCTAATGTTAATCTGCCCAAATCAATCGCATATTTGAATCCAAGTCTCCACTTATCTCAACTATTTAAGCAATAATTCAAATTATTTTGGCATTGAAAATGAACTCATTGACCTGCATGGCGACCACGCACTGAGTATACTGATCGTTGATTGACCGGCATCACGTGTATATTTTGTCTGCTTCGTAATTATTTTTAAATAGTTAAAAACAATTACTCGGCTTTAAAGACACGATTCTGTGTTATGAACAGGCATGTGTCTGACATAAACAAGTACAGTTCCAATGATATAAGAGTCGGCAACTCGTTATGCCAAAATTTCCTGAAATTTTCAAAATGGATTTTCTCAAAATCTGTCTGAAATTTCTTTTTGGGACAAGCGATTATTCTGACACAATATTTAAGAATCGTTGCAATGGTAGACCATGGATTCATGGAAAGAAAAACTAGAGCTGTCGTCGCTCGGAAACTTGTATGGTACAACATAATGGTGACGACTAACACGAATAGAAGGCAGTATACGCGATTTTTGTTTATAATTTCTTGTTATAAGATGACGAAATATACCTTAACCTGACACTCCGTTTCCGATTCCAGAAATCCGATGAATACAAATAGCGACCTGATTTCCAGGTTGTCCAAAGTCGATTTTTTAAGTTTTTGAGATAATCGATAAGGTCAACTATTAAGACTATGAATATACTTCTAACACTGTCCGATTGGAAAATCATTCCTTTAATATAATAAATAAGCACCAAAATTAATAACTTAAATGTATAATCCTGTTTTTATGAATAATACTGCAGGCAGGGTGCATATTTTGGTACTTAGGACACACTGGAACTTAATTGCATAGTTCACATGACACCATTGCACTGAAATTCGATAGAATGGCCACCTTGTTCTATGTGGCTGATAATATTAGGATAATTGTCACTTAGAACAAACATGATAATATCACAGGTCTGAATCTTAAAAGGACATGTTGGAATTCCGAGAGCAATGACATATAAGTGTTCTATGTACTCTGAGTCTCTAACCCAGATGATATTCTACGATGCATTTTTTCCATTTCAACTAAGGTATTTTTCTAACTTTGGTAAGCAAGTCGGAAATTGGTCAACTAGATCGTTGACATGACAACATGTCACCCCCTATAAACCTGAAACCGACTAAATTGATAATCTCTCCGAAACGGAGGCCACTATATATTATAGTATATAGTTTAGACTCGATTTTGAAGTGAACAAATAGGTTATAGGCTGTTTTTTTTTATGTAAAAAGTGCTTTGGGGAACATTTTCTACAGCTCTTTGAAATAGGGTCCTCGTTATGGCTTTTATGTCCATTTTGTTGTTTTTGAATGTGACAATGCCAATACAATAACATATCCATAATCCCCATGAATCCAAGATGAGATAATCTTCATTTTTGGGTCAAAAGACAAGAATATGTAAACAAAATATTTATGAAATTGGAATCTTGTTATCAACAAATCTGCCGAGTACAAACGCTGAGTCGAGTTTCCTGACCGCTAAATATAACCACACAATAACATATCCTAAATTTTGATGCGTTTCATGGATGGAAAGCCGTTACATTTAGGTGAACATATTGCAAACAAAAAATATTATGAAAATTGGAATTTTAGTCCGGCAGAATTTAACTGCAAAAATTCAAAATGGCGGGGAAAATGGCAAACGGAAGTATAGTAACAGATATTTTCCATTTGTATGAAAACAATAGTCGTTAATGGCTATATAGTTGTGCCACCATACATGATGTCCAATCCTAATCCTATAATATTAAGTCATAGCCCGACGATTTTAAATTCGGAGTTTTTAAATGTTTCAAAATGACGGCGAAATTTGCGATCGGAAGTCAACAATTGAAGTGTGTTTGTTGATTTTTCACTAAATCTTCACATATCGAATAAATTGATAGCCAATAAGTACATGTAGTGATATATGCCATAATACAAGTTTCCAAAGCCACTAACTGGTCTCATAATACATCAAATGAGTGTCCCAAACCACATATCGAGTGTATCAAACCATATACAGAGTTACAAACCACCCACCTAGTATGCAAAACCATCATATGAGTATCCAAATCGATACGACGGGAGCCCCAAATCCAAATATTGTCCCAAACTTTCGAAAGAGTGTCCCATGCAATCTACCCAAAGATTTCTTAACCAGCCAGGTATAGTGCCTACATATGCAAATATGTAGTATCCAACCCACACATAGAGTACCCCAAACCATGCATCCCAAACACCCAGTGATGTCTCAATCCACCCGATTAGTACCCCAACAAATTCAAGGAATGGTCCAAACCACACTGGTAGTGCCACAAACTATACAACTGGTGTTCCAAACCACACAGGTTGTGTCCCAAACCACCCAACAGGTATCTCAAACTACCCAATGAGTGTCCCTAACTATCCAACGAGTGCACCAAACAATACAACGTGCGCACAACGAGTGTGTTAAACCATTCAATAAACGCACAATGACACACACAGAGTGTCCCAAACCATACGTTGGGTCTGGGTGTCAGAAACCACATTAAGAGTGCCAAATAGGCGTCCATTAGGTACCTTATGCCACACAGCTAGTGTCACAAGCCATCTGGGTAGTGTCCTGTCTTACAACAGGTGTCCAAAACCACTCTCGTCTCAATCAATTCAACTAGTGTCCCAAAATGACCCAATCAGTGACAAAATCAGTGTCCCAAATCCAACCAATTGGTGTCCCAAACTATCCAACGGGTGTCACAAACCACCCACCTGGTGACCCAAACCATAAAACTAGTATCACAAACCATCAAATGAGTTCCCAACCCATCCAACATAAGTCCCAAACATCTACTAACAGTTTACTGTCATATCAAAACTTTCAAATAGTGTACACACCCTCCATCGAGTATTCCAGACCATCTAATGAGTGTTCCAAACAATGCAATGAGTTTACCAGACCATGAGACATTCGCTGGGTGGTTTGAAATATTCGATGGGTGGTTTTCTACACTAGTCTGTGACACTCAGTATATGGATTGGGACATTCAGGGGGTGGTTTGAGACACTAGTCTGTGACACTCATTATATGGTGTGGGACATTCAGGGGGTGGTTTGAGACACTTGTTGAATATTTTTAGACACTCATGTTTGTTAGAGGCAATCGTCGTGTGGCTTGGGACACTTACTTGGTGGTTATGGACACCACTTGGGTGGTTTGGGGACAGATTGGGGTACTCAATTGATGGTTGGTTTAAGACACTGATTGGGTGGTTTGGGACACCACGTGCATGCATATCTGTGACACTATGTGGGTGGCATACATCTATATATGACAATCGGATGGTTTGGAACACACATTTGGCGGGTTTGGACACGATTTGGATTGTTTGGGACCCCAGTTGGGTGGATATGGATACCTATATATTAGGTGGTTTGCGATACAATTTGGCTGATTTGGAACGCCAGTTCTATGGACTGGGACACTCGTCGGTTGGTTTGGTATACTACCAAGAAGCCGGTTTTAGACACCCGTTAGCATGATTAGTCGAAACTTGGTCATGCTATGATCTCTACTCTGGTCAAATTCCTTAGAGATCATATTCCCGGGCACCAGTAAAAAACCCTGGCACTTTTTGATGTTGTGACAGGGAAGTGTATAGCATTGAAAAACACATGGGTACACATATACTGTACTCAAATATTGTTGTTGGTTTCTATATTCTGTATAAATGTGTTGGTATAGGTAATATATTTTTTAGTTATTGCCTGTTCCTTAATAATGTATTTCACTGTAGGTGAAGGTTCTTACTCCAATTTGCACGTTTTAAATGACTTTGTGACCGATTTTGCTTTCCATCGCATAAAATTACGGAACTTCTCCCCGATTATTATTTGCAATGTTTATTATATTGGCACACAAAAGTCACAAAATGCATGCAATCTACAGCTGGGACCACTCCCTTATGTGATTATTGAGGAACAAGTATTGATAAAGAAATATATTTCCTGTCATGTTTGTTCAATGTTATAAAGTTCCCCGTCAGAACAGGTTTTGTACCGGTGGAATTTGATATCGACGGGCGTTAGCCATAGTATAGATTCATTTTACTAGTCCCAGGTATCTACAAAGGGAAATTTATCCCGGGTATTTTTTTTTAGTCCCAGGTATGCACGACTCGACATGTCTCGGAGACAAGTATATATAACATGCTACTGTCCCCTACATATACCGAATATCGATATCCATATAATTTCAATACTTATGAAAAATGGGGGCCTGTAATGGGTAAACATTTGGGATGCTATGGCAGTAATGGTGGTGCAATCGGAGTTTCTTACGTTGGAAGTTTGGAACCCCTCACAATTCAGGACACACGAATTTCAAACTTGCAAAATGTCTTGGGAGGGCTATAGTCATCCCAGCTCTTGGCCTGTACGGATAATTATAATTATGTCAATCATACTACATGTATGCTGATATTATATAAATATATACGTTAGTAATAACAACCCAATTCAATTCCATGTTGTCCTATAATTATGTAACAATGTGCCTAGCCATCACATGCAATTGTGACAATTCTATTTTGTTCCAAGCATATCTTCAATTCTACAATGTCCTATATGTCGCTAGAACAGTATTAACTTAATTCCAGTTCAAAGTGGAAATAAGGCTATAATGCTTAAAATGAGATGTGACAACCTGGAAGTTAAATATATATCTTTAATTATCCTCCATTACTGAAGATTGTATATATGAACACAATAGTATATAAATAACATAATACAAACGGTCATACATGTATCAACAAATCAAAGTATTTACATATATATACATTCTCGAGTTGGGTCTGCGTTCTTACCTGAATGGCACCGCCCAAACCAAAACAGTTCAGCATGACTATATGCGTTGGAATGCTTCAAATGCAATTGCCAGTAGCATACGCACACATAAGGGCGCAACCACAACCGCCTTCGTTGGTGTATTCGCGTACGTACGTGCATCTGGACGCGCAACTCACACCATATATGTTTTGATATATATATTAAATGCCTTTATATGGCATGTGTGATTACTATAAATAATATAAATCATGTGGTTGTCAGAATTGGAGACATAAAGAGAATGTCAGGTTTCTCTTTCATATATATAGATGAACGTCACGACAAGGTTCCACATATAAAAAGTGACGTATAGTGAGATATATAATTATACACGAAATATATTACTTCGATTACAGTAGTTTAGTGTATATCTATCTATAAATAAAACTGAAGGGTACTGGTCAATATATAGTGTATGAATAACGAGAATGTCGAGCGTGCACTATATTATAAGTAACACCGGTCATACCAGCATACATATAACAATAAGCCTGCCACATTTTGACAACATGTTTGAAAATTTGAATGGGAATGTCATCATCAGTAAACAATTGATCGCCCTCAATTTCTGATAAATTCCCAAGGAGCACACTTAATTTGGCTTCTCTTGATAGCGTTTCGTATTTCATGTAGGCGTTAATCCCAAGTGCATCCATAATAGGACAACCTGGAAATCAGGTCGCGAAATTTTAATGGCACCGTTTATGTACGGGGCACGTACACTGTGTTAGAAGTTGTATTTTTATGACTCCAGTGTGTCATTCCAGGACACATAATGCTCGTAGAAGGTGTAGTTCATGTATTTATCGACATACATGTATTTCGATACCGGGGGAAATTAAAAAGCGAATATTATTAGGTGTATTTTGGCTAACTCATTACAACTACATATTGGTAGAACCTAATGCGCATCTTAATCACGATCTTTTATCGAATGAGTTGCGGACGGTGCATTGTTATTTTTCATGACAACTCCGGTCTTCTGAAATGTTACTATATGCGCCAGTGTGCCGCCCCCCCCCCCGGTCCGTCGTTCCCGAGTCATGAGACATGTAGATGTCCAGTCCGATTTAACACCCACAAATTACTATTTCTTCGGCTACGGGGGTGAAAAATATCTGATTTCTGTCGAGGAACCCACCCTTCAAAGCTCAGATCTATTAGATTTCGATTTTTGAAGACTATTTATTTTCTACGCCTCGAATTCCATATATCGTGTTGCCTGCATGCATGGTTCGAACTGGAACTATACCCCGCGCGTGTCATCACAAATGTAACGCAAAGATATTCATTCACGTGCATGTGATCGGCATAACTTGCGCTTGTCTATATAATTATGTCTATATCTATAATTATAATTTTCGTGGTCTTTTATTCACAGAATAATTTCCAATCACCACTAAAAGTGACCGCCAACTCTCGAGACGGAGTCGGCGCATATGTCGGTATATATTTCCGGTGGATTTTTTGTTACTATAGGCTACAAGTCGAGTTGTGCGTGCAGAACAATAATTAGATTTCAAATCTCGAAATCTAATATAGCTTTGAATGTTGGGTTCCTCGACACAAATAAAAAAATCTCCGAAGTGGAAGATATATATAGAATTCTAATGCACTTAGGCCAATATACCCCCGGAAACACCACATATTTGCGGGGGGTTATTCATTCAATAAACGGTCGCAATGTATAGTCCGGTTCACCACTTCAATGTTAGATATTCCTACGCGGCAATATTGCCGTTAGCTGAATTCCTAATCTCGGCCATGCCCAATCCACACTGTTGCCCAATCCAGCCCCGCTCACTGTTCCGTTTCACTCCATGACGTCATCCTTACGCAGTACATGCCGGCGACGTTACAGAGTAGATTATAGAGTTGGCACCCTTGCTATTGACTTCCGCTACTAGCTCGTTGCTATATAAACAAACCAGCGACGCCGCTTTTGTCGAAAATTGACAGTCAGTACATTCGTCATTCGCCCTGTATACATGTACTTTCAGAAAATACAAAACACCACACCGTTATATCCCACCAATGTCAGTGTCTCGATATCATTTTGACCAAATGTCTTGACATGAAACCGTGACAGACACGGCGTGAAATGCATTGAATTGAATAAACAATTTTTCATTGTTTCAATTCAACTTCAAGTTCAAGTTCGCGGTAAAATCAAAACTGCAATTTGAAAGTGGTAAACATCTGAAAACGACATCAGGTACATGCATAAACTAATTGTTGAGCATATTTATATCTATTTGAAGTGGCAATTTTTCATGTTTATCAGCATTTTTAACGATAAGAGCGATGGTAATTGAGGGACTATATTTTATCTAGCGAATTAAATTTAAAATAAAAAGTCGTGAATTGGCTGAGTGTTTTCTATGGCCGCACATTTCGTTGATAATTACGAGGCATTTGATTGTCTAAATAACGTTTTAAAGTTCGAAGAGCATTATAATTGGGATAACAGTGTGGTGTTTTGTGATTTCGGAAAAGTACATGGCGAATATACTGTGGCAAATACCCGTTAATGGGCTCCGGCTCCGCCGTCGCCCATTAACTAAATTTGCCACAGTATATTCCCCATGTACCTTTCCGAAATCACAAAACACCACACTGTTATCCCCTAAAACACATGTGCACGTATTGTGTTTCTGAATTCCAAATTTAAACCACGTGTGGGATTGATGATTTGGAACTATATTTTGCCACCGGGAGTCCCCACTGATATATTACTTTTCCGCTCAAAATACATGGGAAACATCATACCCATAGCGTGCCTTTATACCCACAGTGGCGATTAATAACTTTTTATTCACAGTGACCGTTAATAAAATATAGTACTTCGTGATCATGGTATAACGTAAGTTTAGAGCGTTAATCGTTTTCAGGGTATCCTAAAACTGTTCAGTGTACTATCAATGCAAATCAGTGGCATCAGATGCTGGAATTTCCAGCTGCCAGAAGCTCATATTTATGTACGTGTTGAAAATGGTCACATCAGTACCATCGTATATAATCCTATAGCCAATGCTGCATAGCGTCTTCACACACTGGTAAGTTTACCGGGAAATTTTACATTCAATTCGTCGTAGAGGTCTGTAGTGTACCAAGGTGTGATCGACAACTTATACAATGCACATACCTCACTGCTTATACACATACCCATATGAAGGTCTATACTGATTATTAGACAACTGGTATACATATTTGCCCGAAATTAGCAGTAAATATGTTGCAACAATCAATCGTGCAAAAACTCGTGGCATTTCACCGCCCCAATGAGCAATATCAAAAATCGAATATACATAATATGTCATTCCATAATTGATCAATCGAAAGTGTGCAATATATTATAGCAAGATACATGTATCTATTAAAGGGGTACTGTACCCCAATTTCAATAAATTCCCGGTGACAATAGCGATCTAATATGAATATTATATTATAAAATAACTAATTTGAGTCGACGATGTCTACTGAAAATGTTCCGGTTAACAGGCTATCGTAAAAGTAAAATTGAATTATTTAATATAAATTCATTTATGGCTGGAGTCATAAAATGGAGAATTATGCCATTACGAGTTACCGTTCTTGAAATCGCATATGTTGCGTGTCTTTTATCGACGGCCGTTCGCGAACATTATTGAGTTGCAAACAAAACATGTTACCTGCAAAAGAAGGCCCGTTATAACCGATTCGGAAAAAAAGGAGAAAGAAACAAGAGTCATAAAGCGTCAAGTATTTTATAGGGAGTGAGATTGTTCGATGGAAGATATTGAATGCATCAATCGAAGCTGTGAGCAATGAACTTCCGGTTCTTCATGCGACCTGCGTCTTCTCCGGTGAAGGTCAAAAAATGGCGCGTAGTTTGAAATCGTAATATTTTTGTTTCCAAGATCAATATTATCTTCGCTAAATTAGGTTTATACGAAACTCATATAACACGAACACAATCTAACTTGAAAGTTATTTCAATGGGAGTAAATAAAAAAAATCTCCTATCTTTGTGTACAGTACCCCTTTAAGCAATTTCATAAAATTTAACTATACCTGGCAATTTTGCCAGCTGTGTGAACGTACACTATGCACGTTGTTTGTATTGCAGGATGCGCTGGACATGTAGAACTATCCTCCTTGGCAACGACTGTAACACAAGTGACATCATACATGCTATGACAATTGAGGATAACCTGAATAGACAGGGAAGATAGATGAACATACATTTCAACCCGGATAATGTGATAGGCATGGTGAATGTGGGCCTACTACGTTTTGAGAGATCCGCGGTGGACCAGGAACGCAGTCTATCAACCCAGAGACATTGCGCGAGCAAGCGCGCGTCAATAACCAGGCGAGAGAATAACAACAGGAATGGCAGACGACCGCTTAGAAAGAAATGTTCATTCATAAAGCATTCGTATCCATTTTGAGATGAAATTCCATTATTCCAAATGAAATGACAATCACAAGAAGTACACAACAAAACTGTTATTGTTGAATTTCGCGCATTATATAGACTGGTCGTTGTTCCATATCGAAACATTCAGCCCGAATCGTAGATTTGGCGCATTATAGACTCGTCCTTGTTCCATATCGAACCATGCATGCAGCCGCCCGAATCGTAGATTTCGCGCATTAGACTGGTACGTGTTCCATGTCGAACCATCCGTACGATTCATAGTAACTCGAATATGTCAGCAGGGCTGAGCGCATGCGCCACATGGGCGTTTTATAAAGGGTATATGCGAACAGCATAACCACCTACAACGTCAGAGAGCATTCTATTTGTTATTGTTATCGGATCGAAACATACGACGTATATTCATGGATATGACGTCACGTTTAATTTTGGAGAACTAGGGTTCCATTTAATCAAGATTATGGGTTCCATTTTATAAACAACGTTTCAGAGACCCTATACCAGGGTTATTACAATTACTATTGATTGACATGGTTACGATTACGATTACTGGTTACGTTTTTTTTCAAATGTAATCGATTACGATTACAATTACTTTAGTAAATATAATCGATTACTGTTCGATTACATCTGATTAGTGATTACAATTGTTAGTTTCCAGCATTTTAGTGCCATAGAAATAAATAATGAAATAAATCAAATAAAAAGATAAAAACATCACTATATATAACATGTAAACAAGGATCGACTGAAAATAGAAACAGGCAAGCAATAAACACACAAGCTATTTACATTCACAGTCATTGGTGAGGTTTCATCGTGCAGTTGTGAACCAATATATTGAGGAATATACCACAGGCCCCTGGGGAAAATACCAGATATACACATATATACCATAACAGAGAGAAGGTTCACAAGTCCAATTTTGGGAAAAAACACCATCTATCATATTCCTCATAGATTCTCAAAATATTTATTCTCAGTCACAATATATTTCATTGTGTCTTATTGGCCATGAAATTTCCTTTCTTTCGGTGTATAATTCGGTAGTATCAAAAGAAGGGAAGTAGAGATATCGTATCGAAAACTAACAAAACCTACCGACGAAAAGCGGTCGTCAGTTTCCCTGTCCGGTAAGTAGTGATTATACACGGATACCAATTCAGTTATTACGATCGCAATTGCCGAACCTGCGAATTCCCCGCATGATAATTATGTCGACTGCGCTTAAATAGACTTCGTCAAATTATATATCAAACGAAAGAAAATTTTAAGCCCTATAACATACACTGGGTCATATTTTGGCTGCGTTGACAATTGTTTAGAATTATTGAAGATCTTAGGCGGACAGGGAGACTGGCGACCCGTTTTACTCCCAAATTTCCAGCAGATATTGCCAGTTTTCGGTAAGATGTCTCAACTTCCCTTCGTTTGAAATTATGGAATTATACATAAAAAGAAAGGAAATTTCATGGCCAATAAGGCACATTGAAATATATTGTGACTGATATGAACTATTTTGAGAATATATGAGCAATATGATAGATGGTGTGTTTTTGCCCAAAATGGGCCTTGTGGACCTTGTCACTGGTATAGTATAGTTTGGTATATCTGCTATTTTCCCAATGGGCCTGTGGTATATTCCTCAATATTTTGGTTCACAACTGCACGATGAAACCTGACCAATTCATGTAAATGTAAATAGCTTCTGTGTTTATTGCTTGCTTGTTTCTATTTTCAGTCGTTCCTTGTTCACTGGTATAGTATATATTGGTATATCTGCTATTTTTCCCCAAGGGCCTGTGGAATATACCATGTTTTCTGTGTATTTATTTCAGTAAATATATTTTTTTATTTTCTTACATGTATTGCAACCACCGCATAATATTTATGAAGATATCATTAGAAACAGTTATAAATTATTTGCATGTTCCTTGTTCTGTTAGATTCAATACCCAACACATTGTAAATAACTATAATGTTTTATTTGACGGTCACCCATTGTGTACCATAATATCGATATATTAGTTGCTGTCGGGACTGCTTCATTGTTATTTCATTCCAGTTCAAAGTTCATGTTCAAAACCTTTATTTATAAAGTCAGGCATTTTAAATTACAAACATGAGCAATGAGCTCTTAACTGACTTGTAAAATAATGAATATGTACATAAACAGTAACGTGAATAAAACACAACCTATCTGAAAAATAAATTACATGTATATTAGCTAAAACATTGTAAAAGACGAATAAAATCTCTGAGGACAGGTAGCCCTGACTGGATCAAAAGCGTAAGACACAAATCTGTATATTATTCATATACAGCACAGTAATGTGCACAACAAGTCCATATTTCATTCCTGGATGACACGTTTTGTTCCATTCAGAGATACCAGACCAGAAAGAGATGATTAAACTACAAACATATACATATAATTAGGATATCCTACAGGCACTGCATTTACATTTAAAACCATTCCAGGTTTCTAACATACATTCAAAGTCTTTCATCGTCTCTGCGGTTCTGCATGACTCTGGAAGAGAATTCCACACTTTAGGTGCCATGAATCTAAACGAGCTTAAACCGAAAGTAGTAGTATCAGGTGATGGCAGTTCCAGAGTCTCAGAATTTCTAAAAGAGTATGAACTATGTTTAAGTTTCATCAGGCAGTCCAAATAGGAAGGAATGCTAATGTCCTTCTTTAGTATTTTGAAAACTGTGAGTGCCATAAGTCTTTGGAGATGTATAGTCGTTATAGATAAAACGAAAGGCTCTCTCCTGAATTTTCTCCAGCCTGTCGGTAGAAGACACACTGCAGAAATGCCAGGTAAGAGGGCAGTAATTAAAAGTTGAGAGGATGACAGATTTGAAGATAATTGTTTTGCCTGAGAGGGTCAGCATATGTCCAAGTCTCTTTAAGACATTTAGCTGCCTTGATGCCTTTGAACATAGCGAATCAACGTGAGTTTTAAACGTCAATTGACAGTCCAGAGTTATACCGAGTAATTTCACTTCCTCGATACATGGGATAAGATGTGAAGCATTTATGCCAGTTATAGATTTACTTTTGGGACCCAATGATATTGCTTGGAACTTCTCTGGATTTGCCTCCATGCCATTCAGTGCGAACCACTCAATGAGATGAAGGCTATCAGATTCCAGAGTGCTCCGAACAACATCAGGGTCCTTGTGAGAGAAGGAAATTTGTGTTATAGTCTGCATAATTATAAAGGGAGCAGTCCTTCACAAAGCAGAAAATGTCATTCAGAAAGATGTTAAACATGGTTGAGCCCAGTATGTATCCCTGTGGTACACACTTGGTGATGCACCTCCAGGAAGTTATTTCCCTTAGGAATTGTTCCGATAATAAATTCACAGGTTGTTTGTCATTATTATCTGAACAGTTCCTACCAATCAAGAGGAACCCTTCTGTACTCGTGTTATCTTTTTTCGGTTATCTGCTCATTTTCTTGATCACCCCTCCAAATGAATAGAATACCATTCCAATATATAGTAATGATTTAATCATAAGCTGTCAACCCCATAATACTGTAAAACCATTGGTTGTCACACATTTAGCTATTAAAGTTATTTCGCTATGACCTCTTGATTACTTTCCCCGCCACAGGAATGACAGCAGCGTCGAGTGACCACGCCTATACCGCGTGCCTAAAAACTGTACCTGGAAACTGTTCGATACGTCCTTCAATTTAACATGAAATTTCGGTGCTGCATTGACAATAACCGTACAAGATTAAACATTGCAAAGAAGTGAACACTGATATTAAAAACAACACGGGTTTGTGTCACCGCGGTCGAATATATCAATCCCACGTGCAAGTATACAGCTGCACGGCGCGTGATTATAGGAATCATGGAGCTAAATGTGTTCTAGAATCGGGGAGCGAGTGCACCGTGGAATGCTAAAGGTGAAGGTAACTGAAGAATGACCTTCACCTGATACATGCGACACGTTATTAAAGGATGACATCGCGTTTATTTGATTTGTACATAATATCTAAATAATTTAAACTGGTGAATGAATGGGGGAATGGATTTTTGTGAGCGGGAAATTTATTTAACTAGCTGCTGTAGTTCTGGGTTTTTCTAGATCAAATTTGGCTGTGAGATAGCCCTGTCGTAAACTTGGGGATTTATTTTAAAAAGTAAACACATGACCTATGATTTTTCTTATATTTTCGTGATCAACTGGTGTCAATCTAGCTGGGTAAACATCACTGGTATGGCCTGCAGGCTTCAATTCAGTGAATTTGGCCGAAACGTTAACACTGTCGCCTATGGGAAACCATTTAGTTCAGTGATTCCATAAGGCGAATAGCCAATCGAAAACGTTAATAGACGACGCGATTTCATCACTCGATGAGCACCAGTTTTAAGTGACAGGTGTCTCTTTCAACCTAACGTGTCTTTTTTGTCGGAAATAGTCTCAATGTTATACGCTCGTCATACTTCCAACAGTTACTTCTAATTTTTGGTGGTTCTCCTGTGAAGTGACGGATTAAATTATAAGAAATAACTCTTGTTTCGATTAAGGTTATGAGTTATAACCGAAAAGTTTGAAGATAAATTTTCTATAACTGCGCTACGCGCGTTATAGAATTTATCTTCAAACTTTTCGGTTACAACTCCATAACCTTAATCGAAACAAGAGTTATTTCTTAATTATAACTGAGTTGGGGAATCCATGCAGTCAGTATATAGAAAGGGTTAAGATGATACAGTCTGTAGATGCACATCAATTGCACAGTTCTGTTTGACCCCTTAGGCCCTACTGTGTGTTTAAAACAATTAAATTAGTTTTTAAAAGTGAAATAATCATTATTTATTGCAACAACGGCCGCAGGTTGGTTGTGTATACTTTAAGGACATGTGAATGACGTCATATGTGTTTCTTTATATGTGGTCAAGCAAACTGGGAGAGCGGCGGGTGTTTTTTTTATTTTATTTTACCACGTAACTTCCGGTTAGCAATTGTGTGGAGATTGCTAAAGCGCGGAATAGGCAATGGACCATGCAACGAGATGAAAATAAAATTGGCTACTACACAACTTCCGAAGAATTCCCATGTGATTTAGGCCTATTGGTTTCATTTAGATAAATTTCGCCAGACGTTATACGGGACTGCTCATGACGTATTTTACATGCTTTCACTTTGTGGGCCAGATTCCAGAGAAGATTTCACCTGTCATGCCGTCTCCGCTATATAGCATTCTTAGCGTTATGTCGCCGATAAAATTGAGCAAATTTGAGGCAGGAATAACAACGATGACTATCCATGCATGCGCCACATATGTGATCGCCGGGATGCAAGTTGCGCGAATCGCCCGGGATGGTCGAAAAGATCGAGTGATCTTCTCCTTCACCCTTCGATGAACCCACCCTTCAAAGCCCAGATATATTAGATATCGCTTTTTTAAATATATTTAATTTCTACAAGTCGAATTCTATATATGGTGATGCCCTCGGTTCGAACTGGAATTCACCAGCAGGTGTTATCACAAAATGTTAACGAGCATCGTGTGATCGCTATGGTAGTATACCTTGTATATATGTTCATACAGAACACATGATTACATAATCGGGGAATAACTATACTGATGCCAGCTATCACAAGATTCTGTCAATTTTGTTTCTGGTGATAATTTTCGTCGTCTTTTATTCCAGTAAGCGCGACCTCCAACTATCGTTTCGGCGTCCGCACATAATGGCGCACATGTCTAAGCCTTGAAATAGAGTGTCTGTCATTTGCAGAATGAGATCCCCAGAGGGTGAATTTAGTTATGCTACCCCGCACAGCGGGCTAGCATCACCAAATTCACCCTCTGGGAACCTCATTCTGCTGAGGTGTTATCAGAATGACAGACACGCTATTTCAAGGCTTGCACATGTCCGTATATATTTCCGGGGGATTTTTTTCCGAAACTGACAACAATTCGAGGTTTAGAAAACAAATAGATTTAAAAAATATATAGCTCTGAGCTTTGAATGGTTCCCCGACTCAAATAAAATATTGTTCACACCGAATCAGAAGAAACAGTAATTTAAGGGTGTTAAATCGGACATGGTATCTTTAATAGTCGAATAATCATTGATGCATTTATATAGCGCAGACATTCCACGGTAAATTAGTTTCAATGCGCTTTATGTGATTATTATCCCGGTCATATAATAGCAATGTGAACAGTTATGTGTATAGTAATATTCAATCAAATTGTAATTCATTTATTTAATTCAATTCATTTATTTTCTCACTCCCTTAATAAAGGTATGGAGATAATTATATGTGTACAATATTTACATATATACACGTGGTCAACAAGGTTTATCTAGAACATAACAGTGTTATATAAAAGACATATGATCAGATATACATGTAACATCGCTGTAATATACAAATTTATGATATCATTGAACCAATGGGTAATACACCTTCCTAATCTAATTAATATATTCCTTTATAATGTGTCGTTTTAATATACATAGCCGGCGATATAAATGTTTGTCTTTTGTATTTAGTAATTCGCTCATGACTATAACATTTGGTCTTTCAGTGAATTCTTTCGGCAGTAGGCGGTTTCTAAGCATCTCGAATACACAACTTATATAGTGGTTTTTAATTATAAAGTTTTAAGCGTCATCCGTATATATACCTTTATATATTCAAAGAAATTCCTACATCAATGTTGACATATTACGTGTTGTACTTATTATTGATTTGTACAAGGGGTAAGTCTGCACAAACAATCCAGACATAGGGAAGGGGTGGTGGGATGTTCGAAGTCGGGAAAAATGAGTGATGCAATTTGTTTTCCAATGAACATTTATCAAAGATTAATTAGGAAACATTAAAATATTGGAATTATATAACTTAGTTTTGTGTTGTGCTCACCTGTTGCATCATTTCTGAGTATGATATGCCCATATTTATAACTATAGAGAACACTGCATTGTTACGCCAGGTTTTGATAACTGACGACTTTTGATGCAACTAACGAGTTTTGATGTAAAATTGCCAGCTTTTGATGTAACTAACGAGTTTAGTTTTGGTGTAAAAACGCCAGCTTTTGATGTAAAATAAGGTCACCACTTTTTAAATACAATCGCCAGCGTTTGATATAGAAAAAACAGGCAATGAGTTTTGAAGTAAAACTACCAGTCGATTTTGGACACCTTTGACGTGTGTCAGAAGGAAATCAGTCATAATTATGTGGAGACAAGAGGACCCATGCTGTGTGCACACACTTATCTAAATATGGTGTGCAATATGCATAGTATTTTATTACGTCTTACTTGACACAGTACGTGTTGCTTCCGGGTTTGGAAGATAACGAAAACAGTATACGGGGCGTATAAACAAACATGCAACATTGATACAAACGACAACGATAATAACATTAAGATTAGCGGCCGAATATTAGATTATATTAGTTTAAACATATTTTATTGTATCGTTTATGTACAATTGGGATTGGGGCACAAGTTATACAACTTAGATAGCCCATCTCCCCTTATAATTACACACGTTATTATGATAACAAGATGGTATATATATGTTTAAATAGTTTTTTTTTGTGTTACCAGATCCGGGTTCGATATGTGAGTTCATTTAGTTTGATTACTGGTTGTTGACATAGAGAAGAGAAGATGTGGTTATCGGTTCAGTATTAGCTTTTAGCTTTGGGGTACTAAAAAGATGGCGTTCTCGCGTGACGTTGACCCGGAGGTGGTGAATGTGTTAATTGGTAAAGCGGTTAGTAGCGACTATATATTTTTGAACTTCTGCAAATATTAATTTGTTTTTGTTATTACTAATGTTTGTTATACCTTTAAGGAGGTCGGCGATATTGTATACTGTGATACCCTTTGTTCTAAGTCTGTTAAAAAGCCGTACGCGTTGTGTCTGGTATAGGGGACATAAGAAAAAGTAATGGTGGGCGTCTTCGATTTCGTTTCCACAATCACAGAATGGGCTAAGAGCTATGCGGTTTTCGAATTTGTCATGATTTAAGTAGCTGCATTTGTTTCTCAATTTGGTATGTATTATATTGTTTTTTTCTGGAACCGGTATAATAGTAGTTTGGGGGTTTGTGTATGTAGTATATAATTTAAAGGAATATCTTGAAGTCATGTAGGCTTTCAGCTTTGGTTACAATGTCGGGGAGTTTGTTCCAAGTTAGGCACATTTTTGGCATGAACGATTTTCTGAAATGTTCAGTTTCGCAATAATATGTGTAGAAGTCGCCAGGTCTTCTGAAGGAATAACCCGATACATCGCCAGCCCGTGGTGGTAGGAGTATGGTTAGATAACTAGGTGCGTCAGCATTTATTATTTTGTAAAGCGTTTGTAATTTGTGAAATTCGCGTCTTATTTGCAGTGTGCATGGGCCAGCCAACTTCAAGCATTAAATCTTTAATGGGGGCAGAGCGCGTTAATCCACTGACAATTCTTGCTGCATCTTTATGAAGGCGATCGAGTCTTTCAGTCTGTTGCTGTGGCACACAGTCCCAGACAATATCAACGTAGTCCATTAGGGGGAGTATATAAGTTAGATAAATACATTCAAGTGTCTTTCGGTCAAGCTTATATTTTAGCTTTCTGAGTTGGGATAATCTTGCAGAAACCTTTTTCGCTACATTATATATCCAGATAATTGTTCCATTTGAGATTATTTTGGAGTTCCAGACCAAGATGCGTGTGCGAATCTACAAAGGAAACGTCGTTTCCCTGGAATTGTAAGTTGAGATGGGAATTTCCGGATACTAGGGAGTAAGATAGCGCTACAGTTTTTAGTGGATTGAAGGACACTAGCCATTTTTGAGCCCTTCGTCAATTTTATTCAAGTCGTTATTTAAATCACGTGTAAGAATATCCATATCGTAATGAGAGGCAGTCAAGCATGTATCGTCTGCGAACATTTGCGTATCGGATTGGGTGACGTCAGGTAGGTCGTTTATATAGACCAGAAATAGGAAGGGGCCCAATATGGATCCTTGGGGCACCCCTGCTGGGATACGTTTCAAGTCAGAATATGTATTATTTACAAGGACTCTTTGCTTTCTGTTATGTAGATAATCCTCCAGCCAGGCCAGAAGTCGTCCCCTAATTCCATAGTGACTCAACTTATACACCAGCCCCCGGTGCCAGACTCTCTCAAATGCCTTTGAAATATCACAAAATACAGAACAGGTATATAAGCCTTTGTCGAGAGTCTGGCACAGGTTGTGGTATAAATCGATGAGTTGGTATGAGGTACTGCGTCCTGGTAGAAAACCAATTGGTGGTGGTATACAAGAGTTTGTTATCAAAAAAGAAAGTGTTGAGATCGTTTAAAACTAAATTTTCAAATATTTTAGATTAGATTATATGCGCATAAAGGCCATTAAATACTATCCACCTCCCGTGATATCACCAAGCCGGAAGGTATCACCAAACCAGACAATACGGTTTTGATAAATGAACATATCCTCCCTCAGATTAATCTATATTTCCCAGTTGAATGAAGATATCCACTATTCAACACATAATTTCGTAAAGTGGAATGTTCCCTCAATGGAATAGCTTGATTAATTTGATGGAAATTCTGGCTCATTTCCGATTTTTGTCATAAATAGACACTTTTTGACGTTGGTAGTTCGTTTGATACATACGTATCGACCACTGAAAGTGGATACTGCGTGTATATGTTTAATTAACCATAAAATTGTCTACCCTACAGTGCGGTTCGAAAAAAATACTTTCCGCGTCTAAGTGTGGGTACCATCATACTTTCGGGTGTCAAATTCGCGGATCGATCCTGTGATGAGATGTCACCAAATCGGATTTGGGATGTCAAAGATGCGGATGATATACTTCGCATATTGACAGTTTCTGTTTGAAAATATCCCAATTATCTTTCGGACAGGCCGGCACATGGACCATCTTCATGGCGAGGGCGCATGTGCAAGGGCGCAAACGTGTATGGTTTTTTTTGGTGTGGTTTATGTTATCATGTCCTTTAATTATATAATAGTATAGGCTATTCTGGGCTATTCGATATTATAGGCCGAAAATGTACAAGAATGGAAACATTAAATCGGTGTAAATCATGAGTGAGCAGGGAGTGGACAGACGATCCCTGTTGGGGGTGTTCACCTTAAAGTTTCATAATGCACCCCCTTTCGGGAACTTCTATTTGCATCCCCTGTTAGGTTAGAGTCTTTATCGAGTTTACACCGGGATCTTCCAGTTCTTGGATATTACAACCCCTAAAATTGTTCAACTGGTGACCATTTTAGTTCACAACTTTGACGGACATTAGTTAATTTGTCTAAATATGCGGCATTTTGTCTGAAAACAACAATTTTCACACTAAATCCTAAAAGATGTGAACTAAATAGTAAGAAATTTCTAACTGAGATTGTGTCGCGCAAGACTTTTCCAAATGTTGAAAAGTTGACCAACGTATAGGGATATGTTACACTAACAGACCACTACCGCAACTGTTTGTGAATTAATGGAAGAATTACCCGACTAGGAGAACAGAACATGTGAGCTTCTGATATAGCCCAGCACGCATAATTATTTATCTTTTTTCTTGCGATCAGAATTATCATTGCAAATGGTTCGCTTTGTTGAGACCACGTCCTGTCTTTGGTGAAC
Organism: Siphonodentalium dalli; assembly: GCA_032622095.1. Lineage (NCBI taxonomy): Eukaryota > Metazoa > Mollusca > Scaphopoda > Gadilida > Siphonodentaliidae > Siphonodentalium > Siphonodentalium dalli. The sequence goes on from CP136068.1 coordinate 70,786,793, forward strand.
CATTTGACATAGGTAGAGAGAGAATTGAAATTTAAAACCAACAACTCGTTGGTAAATAAATAAAACAGGATAAGGCGGACCAATTGAAAGGTCCACTGGCCCATAAAAGGCGACGACTTTATGACGCCATTTAATCAATCGATAATTAGATGTGTTTGAGTGACAGTGTGTCACAACTATATTTTTGTCTTAGTTCGTTTTAATTATACTGTCTACTTATGGTGGCTCTCGTGTGAAATGATCGATTAAATTATAAGAAATAACTTGTTCGATTAAGCTTATGCAGTTATGAGACAAATTGACTGTATAACACACTATGCGTTATATAATTTGCATGTCTTCAAACTTTTCGGTTATAACTGCATAACCTTAATCGAAACAAGAATAATTTTTTCTTAATTAAATGTTGACTGACCTTCGTAAACTAAGAAGGATAACGTTAAAACATTGAATCTGCCAAAAAATCAACACGTCTAATATGTCTGAGCAGTATTATTTTTTCAAATTAGGCGAAGAAGAATAATACTAGTACCAACCCGGCGAACAACACAAGTTTGCACTCATTGGAAGGCCTTTATGATCGAACATACATACCAACTTTCTTTGAGATCCGATAACGCGTGTCTGAACTAGTTGCAATGAAGGACGCTCTACTTTACAATTAGCCTGTACACAATCTGCGGACAACACGATTTGAAAGCCACCGTGACGCCGAACATCCATAACAATTTTGGTTAGTATTATATACCAAACTGCATACCAAATGCATACCCTGGCGGATTCCGGTGATACGGTAAGATAAGATTCATTCGGTTATACATACATAACAATTGAGTGAACGTATTCATTGTGACCCAAATTATTACAACATAATATCAAATTAACATATATATATATAGAGAGAGATTGGATGAGTGTGCAATTGGGTTTGTGACACCAGTTATATACCTTAGAATAGTTCCTCTCCCTGTTCACTGAATATTACACACAAAGTTTCTGAAATGTGTGATATTTTATTGAATATACTGAAAATCTTATTCAGAATATAGTCAGTAATAATAATGTGGCACACGTCGCTGTGGTCCCTATTGCTGTTAACGGGAAAAGCACGATTTGTATATTCGGTCATGGGAATTTGAAATGTAAGCCTGGACTATTTCAAACAGGCGTGTGTTTAAGTCGTTGCTATAACAGGCCATGCCAAAACGAAGGTCCTTCACGGAAGTAATATATATGTTCAGGTTATTAATTTGATAAATCATGTTAGTTCGGGATTCGTTGTAAAGAGTGCAATACAAAAAGAAATGGTTAGCATCCTCACATGTGTGTCCACATGCAGATGCTTGCGTTATGGCAATATCATTCTTAAGTTTGTCAAAGTTTAAGCAGCTGCAGTTATTTCTCAGCCTTCAGTGTAAAATATTCAATCTTCTCTGACCTGCATTATAAAAGGGTGGTGGATTTGGTGGAGGGGTTGAGAAGGGGGTTGTCGATACATATAAGTAAGACTGTCGTCAGTAGCCGGTTGGTCCGAATTGCTGTTGGACGATATATCTGTGGTCGCCTTACGTGCATCGTTTCATTTGTTAATCATTGATGGTATAACTGATTATTTCATATGTTTAGGTGTTGAGAAAGAGCAGTTCAAATCGGTGTTTGTTCCTAAGCGGATAATCAGACTAGTCTGACTTTTGTTTTAAGGTCTGGGGAAGAACGTCTGTATTATGTTATTCCACGACGTCTTTCACGAAGAGGTCATCAACCCAGTTCAATTAGTGTTCTCTCTTAACTGATGTCGAGCGTGTCAATTACATAACAATTATAGTATATAAAACCTATAGATAACATAGTAAAGTCTTATGTAAAACTTATGCCCACTGTGGTCCTAGAGCTAAATAAGTAACATTATAAACTACTGTATTTTAAATATGTACATAAAACTCATGACAGGATAAACGTGTATCACATTGAAGTGTATATGAAGTATGTTGTATATAAATAGTATGCATATTCCCACAGGATCAACCAATAACCAAAGGACGATTTTGGGCTTCTATAACTATTAATTGATTTGAACCATTACTTGTACTGGTGTATTGGCGAGCGCAGTGTGTATACGTTACACCACTCGTATCCGAATGTCAGCCGCTCCACCCCACCAACACCCCACACAACCAACGCGAAATTACGAACGAATACCCAATTATGACGCACCAACCAACACTCGCGTGCGTCCATACAGCCCAATAAGCGAGAGAAAAGCTACATGCACACACCCTACCCCACAACACAAATCCACTCCCATGCACGTGTACACGATTTCTGATCTATATTGTTTTCATATGCCACGATTATAAATGTATGTATGTATTGTGTATAAATAGCTATACTGTATCATTACAAACACGCCCGGCGATGGGAAAATAAATTCTGATTCTGAGTCTGATTCTGTTTATACGTGGTGGTGTAGCATGGTAAGCCCATGCTGAACACATGTGTTATGTAGAAACAGTAAAGAGGTGACAGGCCTATCCACATCCAGATGAGGAGACATATAATTATATTGTGATAATATAATTATGTATGGCCGTTTAGGGTTAACATAGAATCGTTACAATATGATCTGATGCCTCTTCAAAAAGCCAGACATTGTATAATTTGTAGCTATACGATATCTCTACGTATATTCGATAAGACGATTCGGTTTCATTGTCGTGTAAAGGTCTACTCGAGCGGTAACAAGCCATAAAGTCTGTCAAAACATCATAATTATAACAATTTTGTTATGCTTCGTATCGTTTCGTCATGGGTTGTCTATATACAAACCCCAACTATGTTAACACCAAACGAATATCTGGTTAGCTGCATGCACATGCGAATGACAGCATTCACGGGCGTGTGATCAAGTATTTACATTATCATTCATCCACCTTCTTGAAATCGCAAATTTGAATGCTGAGATGGGTGTTCACTTAATTTCAATTAAAATCCATAACATATTATGGATTCATATTCAGATGACAGTCGCAGTCCAACTGATCAGCCTCAGATACACACAACTCATGCGAATACTCATCATAATTTCTTAAGTGCTGTGCATATTTACTGCACAGATTATCCGGTTTTAGTGACATCTTGGTCCGCGACCTTGACATCTATCTGGATATGAGAATGACATTGATTTTTTCAATTCTGTTCATTCCCATGCTTCATTGACATATTCAGCGATATACCGGCATTTTTGTTGGCAGCGTGGACGGACAGGAGCTATACTAGTGGATAGTTGTTCTCGAAATTTGAGTGCGCAAAAGCAAAAAACAGTATTGAAATAATTCGCTAAAAATTATTAAATGGTTTGATCTGGGAGAACTGACCGACATCGGGTGGGTTAATACTCCTGCTTCGTGTGGTGATATGGGAGAACTGACTGACATCGGGTGGGTTAATACTCCTGCTTCGCGTGGTGATATGGGAGAACTGACTGACATCGGGTGGGTTAATACTCCTGCTTCGCGTGGTGATAAGGGAGAACTGACTGACATCGGGTGGGTTAATACTCCTGCTTCGTGTGGTGATATGGGAGAACTGACTGACATCGGGTGGGTTAATACTCCTGCTCCGTGTGGTGATATGGGAGAACTGACTGACATCGGGTGGGTTAATACTCCTTCGCGTGGTGATATGGGAGAACTGACTGACATCGGGTGGGTTAATACTCCTTCGCGTGGTGATATGGGAGAACTGACTGACATCGGGTGGGTTAATACTCCTGCTTCGCGTGGTGATATGGGAGAACTGACTGACATCGGGTGGGTTAATACTCCTGCTTCGTGTGGTGATATGGGAGAACTGACTGACATCGGGTGGGTTAATACTCCTGCTTCGCGTGGTGATATGGGAGAACTGACTGACATCGGGTGGGTTAATACTCCTGCTTCGCGTGGTGACATGGGAGAACTGACTGACATCGGGTGGGTTAATACTCCTGCTTCGCGTGGTGATATGGGAGAACTGACTGACATCGGGTGGGTTAATACTCCTGCTTCGCGTGGTGATATGGGAGAACTGACTGACATCGGGTGGGTTAATACTCCTGCTTCGTGTGGTGATATGGGAGAACTGACTGACATCGGGTGGGTTAATACTCCTGCTTCGTGTGGTGATATGGGAGAACTGACTGACATCGGGTGGGTTAATACTCCTGCTTCGCGTGGTGATATGGGAGAACTGACTGACATCGGGTGGGTTAATACTCCTGCTTCGCGTGGTGATATGGGAGAACTGACTGACATCGGGTGGGTTAATACTCCTGCTTCGCGTGGACGTACACACATGCTGCTCGTTGTCTGTTTTATGAGGAGAAACAAACATATTCCCATATCATATATACGTGAAAATGAATTTTCCCATTCAGTCTGGTTTGGTGATACCACGTACATGGAGTGTTATCGATCGATATACTAAAATAATATACTAATATCTTTTCAGGAATATATTCCTTTAAAGATAGTTTATCTCTTCCTTTCAACTTTTATATAGATTCTGGCGTATAAAATAACTAGTCCATTACGAGATTCTCATTTTTTTTATTCTGGTTGGCTGCTATGAAAAAACGACATTTTGAGTTATTGACCCATAAATTGCACAAGATCGAAAAACTTGCAAATGAAAATTGATAATATTTTTTGAAGGGGAATATCCACATAGAAAGAGACTCATTCTGCTTACTAAACAATCGATTTTCAGATGAATTTGGAGAACGTCGAAAAACGACAAAGACCAACAAGTACCAATATCTTGTGCGCATATTAAAATATCCACATGCATGGTCCCAAATATGGAACTGCCTGAGATATCTGTGAACCAGAAAATATATGAAATTGGCATGCTTAACCATTATATAAGCACTTACTATTCCGAAACTTACCCCCCCCCCCCCCCCTCAAACGCTCGCAAACCTGTGAAACTGTCGAATTGAGCTAGCGCTACTTGATGACGTCACATAATCAGTCGTTTCACTTTGTTATCAGCAGCTGGCAAGTGATTATGTTGATATATATATATGTGACTAACAAACATTACAGGATACACGGTACAGTTCCGTTTTCCCGCTGAATATCACCACAAATCGAACAAAAACTTTTTTTCGTCGTTTATTATTCGACCGCACACTTAGTGTCGGAGGTACAATGAACTGAGTAGCCCTCCAGAATTTAATTTACCCCACTCAGTTGTTCATTGTGACATACATACCTTTGGAAAATGTTATCTTGAACAAACGGTGGCTTAGTAGACACCAGAAAGATGGCGTCCTACATGCCCCGTGTTATATTAAATAGGCTCCATTGGAGTTTGATCTGAATTCTAGTAACAATATCTCTAGAATGTACGAAAAGGGGCGTTTACATATGTGTGGCGTAATAACAATATGCAAAGATTTGGAAGGAATTTGATACTCTCTGCCTAAGATGGCAGCCAAAATGGCGACCGAAAATGGAAAAAATAACTAACTTTCACACATTTATCCTACATATTAAGTTGTTGTCATTTTGATTGAGAGATAGATTGTGGCTTACATTCTCATAGTGACAACTAGCAACTTAATCTGTAATCTTTTTATTTGAACTTTCAGAATATTACTAAATTTATATTGAAGAAAAATTGCTCTTTGTGATTACAACAATTATTTTCAACAAATCCACAAAACGTGACGAGATAATTCATTTTGATGACTATGTGTGAACGTTCATTCTCAGTATAAACAGAAACTGTCAGTATTGTCCATATTGGCGGCAAATAATTAAAATGTTCAGATGTTGTCCCAAATTGTCTGCTATTACATGTTTTGGTGGGTGAATGTAATGCATATAGCTGCCCAATTACATAAAACAATCCCCTCTCATGTTTGACGAGACCTTGTGAGAGTCTGTCACCCCCGCCCAATATTCCCGTGAATACACAACTTAAGCGGGCATGGCTCGCTTATTTGAAGCTGGTGTATGCGTATCATGAGAGGAGGTAGGATATAGTAAAATATCTACGAGAACTATTTCCGACCGATTTTGTCTCATGATTTGCCGTGCAGTCTTCGTGTAAAATACTGACTGCTAATTGCAAGGCATCTATCGCGCGGAGCCGCAATTGAATTTGTCAACGGTGAGAATTGCCCGTTACAACATGAGGTACCAAACTACCATGGGATTGTATTTGAAGACATCAGATTCGTCTCAATAATATCCAACAATGCATGCCAGGAATTGACAACAGTTCCCAGTGCATTGTCGTCACTATGGTTACAAATTCGTCTCTGCCACTGGAAATCAATGTAATATGGCATGTGATATATTTCACCAAAAATATCGAATCTAATAAGACATGCAGGCGGGTCTCAAACAAACGAATATTGTTGTAACTTATATAAGATGGAAGTATTCGTTCTAGTTTATCGGGTAAGCAGGCGACAACAAGCTTGAATATACAAGGCTATTTTGGTGTATAATAGACATCACTAGTTTCAAGTCGACAATTACTCGACATATAGGCAAGGCAGTATATTATCCCACTCCTATATCCGATGCTCGTTTTTATATATTGTTGGCATTGACATCGACGAGGCGAGTAGAAATCTGTCTCGCGGTCCAAGCATATGTTATTTAGAGTGTTCTTTTCTCCACTAGAAACAGGATATATTTATGGTATTGACGTTTCAGCAATGAGAATTGACAAACTGTAGATATATTCCATTTACAGTACTCCAAAGTATAAGTTATAATGCAGCTACCGCGAGAATCATTGTTGCATTCCAACCATGTCTCCAAAATCTCCCGATTGGCCACTGAATAGAACATTCTATACAAGTATAGTTTAGGGTGTTATGGTAGTGCATGTTATTTGTCAGTGTACACCAAGTGTGCAGGAAATGGAGTTATGTTTGGATTCTGAATTTAATGCCGAGTTGAGGACTAGATACCTTGTCGCGACACAGATTCATATCACATTATTCAAAATCAATTTGAGTAAGATTTACAGAATTAAATAAACAATGTAAACAGAAGTAAAACATATACATGTACAAGTATGCCAACATATATATCTACATCGGTGTGTTACCTGACATTGCTAACACACGACATTGTGCAATTTACCCCATGTGTTATCTCTATTCGGCTCAAATCGATCAAGACTGACCATAACTTATGAACATTGTTATAATATTTTCCCAAGATTTCTGAAACAAAGTAGCTGCCCATTCAACAAATCAGTGCACCAACTCTATATAGGATTACATGTGACAAGAGCAGACTGGTCTCATTCGCCTACAATGAAAGTGAACAGAGCAGATTAAAGTTTAGAGTATACTGCGTCGGTATATATTTGATTAACCGTGGTGAGAGAGGAGCGGATTAGAAATAGGTAATATTAACTGCTTTCACACATTTCTGCTCGTTTCATGGTTAGAATCACAGAATAAGTTCGCGGCAAAGATTCATATACAGCATTATTCAAAATCAATTTATGTAAGATTGTACCGGTGGGCATCGGTGGCTCAGTCGGAAAGGGGCTCTGCTCCATGCAGCCCTGGCGATATGGGTGATCATCGCTGACTTTGTATCCCATATCGGAGAGTTGCCAGTTACTCGCCGATGGTCGGTGGTTTCGCCGTGCACAATGGAAATCCAATGAAATCACTGCTAGATTTACATTAATGCACGGACTTTCCCTCCACCAACAAAACTGGCAACGTCGTGATATAGCTTTGGTTGCTGGAAGCGACGTTAAACACCAATAAATAAATAAATAACTAAATAGATAAGACTGTACCGAAATGTAATAGCACAATGGCACATATACTTGATTGATCAGCTAACAAGAAAAATACTAAGCGAAATGTTATCACCAGCCGAATGACACAAAAGACTTGATCAAGAATATATGATTAAGAATATTCCATTATTAAATATCCGGTAGCCATTGTGGTGGCCATCTCGGGTACGGATCGCCAACGTGGGGTAGTATACTACAACATCATCATAAATATGTATAAATTTATACATACATGTACGTTATTAAATATATTTTCTCTAAAATGCAGATATAATTGACCTACGTACTATATATAGAGAGCATTGATTAGAACATTCTAGTTTGATTACGGTGCGTAAACGTATATGCAGTCGACAAACCCGGCTGGGAATCCTTCTTGTGAGGCACCCAATAAACCCGCTGATCTAAGGTTCCCTGGTTATATAAGAAATCTGTCCAGAAATCAACTGGGATAAAAAAAATGCCATCTCATCATGGCTGAAAATGGCTGGAATTAACCATCAAATGTCGGTATTGAACAGGCGTCATGCCCAACATTGCCAACAGAGAGAAGTGCTTTTTGAATTTCAAAGGATTCAGTGGAAGATTTCAGACGGAAAATTAAATATGCAACCTTGGAATTTGCTGGTGTGATCAATAAAGTGGAGTTCAGGGTCGAATGATTTTTTTTTCGAAAACTCGTATTGACATAAACAAAATTTAATGAATCGATGACGACACCAGTCTGTCAGTCCAGAAAAGCTTCTATCAATTAATATCAATTTTATTTAGAATTTCCGCAGAAAATAAAAGAGCCATTTTTAGAACAGATATCTCGCGAAAAAGTTCGGAGTGTACCACGACGGGGACATCTACCTTGTTAGCACCCTCAATCAAGGCAAATTTCATTTTAACTCAGAGATATCACCGCAAATTATAGATACGCTCGGCTGAATCAGAAATAATCGACTTTATTCTAACTTTATAGACAAATAATCGGTATTTTATTCCCCCAAAAAAGCTATTTGTAGTCTTGAAATCTGGTTTCATAAAAATATGTTCATTCTTATCCACGTTTCATCGAATTGATTCTAACCTATATATGACTGCTTATATAATTATGCCATGCAGGTCGATGCATACACAATACAGACGCGAAGTTACATGAGCGCTTTTAAAACTGTTTTCCAATCACTTTTCAGTTAAATATACCGAAGAGTTATTTTCAATATATAGCTCCTGCCGGGGAATTCCCATAATAAATATAGCAACAATCCGGTGCCGAATCGGACTCGATAGTTCTGAGGTTCCCCGGAATAGGCCATCTTGTTGTCACCGCCGAGTGATTTCGCCTATTTGCATCGAAAATATGAAATAGTTTCATCTCTGTTAGCAGAGGCAAACACACAAATATCATGTAAATTTCCAAGCGTGAAGCGACTCACAACAATTTTCTAAAAAATACTGCCACTGAGTAATTGTATCGTGGATCTTGAGCGGTGTTTGCGGCTTGACTTGCCCTCCGAGTAATAATTGAAATAAGCCAACACCACCACTGAAAAATAGTATACATCTATCTACATATATTGACTGCCCTCTGGTAGGATAGCGAGAACTATTTCCGGAGGTTGTGTCTTTTGAACAGCAAGCAGGACCATTGACCGAGGCCGCAGGCCGAGATCAATGGTCCTGCTTGATGTTCAGAATAGACCATATCGAAGGAAAATAGCGCACGCTATTCCAACCTAAGGCAGTCAATATGTGTTTATTATATATACTAGCCGCGGCATTGCTAGTAAAGAATGAGTAAATTCTTAGTTGCCCCTTCAAGCAATTTAAAGTAATTATTAGTCACCTGAGGTAAAGATCGTGCACCTATTGCATGACACTCGCCGGATAAAGTTACCTCTAAGTTCTAACGTTTAAGCTGATAATAAACGCTGTTTAATTCTAATCATTAGTGCTTCTTTAAGTAATCTGAGGCCCATATCCCACATATCTTCTGGTCTGATAATAACGCTCTTCGTTGATCATCTGTGTTAATATAATTTACCCCCCCCCCTAAGTCATATATGGACAAAGGCGCATATCCCCTGATACTCGCCCGGTCAGGTGACCAGTGTGTACCAATATTACCACATATCGTCTAAGCTGATAAGGAACGCACTTTATTGTTCATATATGAAAGTATAATGTTTACGTTCTCATTTAGGGCCAACGGCAATCCGATGATACTTCCCGGGTCAATTTACCCATGTATACCAATTTCCAACGACCAGGGTCCAACCATTTTGGGTATATGATTAATTATTTAATTAATTAAAATTGTTTATTAGTGCCCCTTTAAGTTGTCTGAGGTCAACGACACCTATCCCGTAACACTCATCTGGTCAATTTACCCATGTGAATTAATTTTCTACGATTAGATTCCAATCATGCATTTTATGTATATAATGAATTAAATTAATTAATGGTTAAATTAATTAATAGTGTCCTTTTAGAACATCTGACGTCAACGGCACCTATCGAATTGACCCCTTTGTAAAAAACAAATTCAGCTCCGATAGTCGTTTGGTCGCCAATAGCCGGAGAGTTTAATTATTTAGTTAAATTAAATAATAGTGCCATTTTAAGACATCTGAGGTCAACTGGAACTCTCTTATAAGATTCCCCAGGTCAAATAACCCGAGTGATCATGATAGTTTGTGACAATTCTCGCCTTGCGTCAGACTGTGACGTCAGAAGGCAGGAAATTAATAGTTCGCATACTTTTGCCTGGGAGACAGTAACTGTTGGCTCACATGTCAATTGTCAAAACCTCTCTCTGACATGTGATGGCGTTTCGTCCAACCAAAAGGCAGTATGACCCTCTATTAAATCAAGATATGTAACAATTCTCGCTATTCCACACCAAGGCAGTCTGGTATTTATCCATGTGAAACTTTGACAAAATATTAGCGCATGGTCGGCTTCGAAACAGGATGTTGATAGTTTCTGGGAAATAGTCTGAACTTTTGTTTGCGATTTTATACGCCCGTTTAAAGAATTTGGGTTCCGCCAGTCAATTTTTACCAGAGTTACGGCCATTTGTTGGAATTACCACGGGCGTATTTTGCCACGCCCAGCGATGCTCTTGTTGGTTTCTCCAATTAATTCCAAATGATATTCCACATGTCTGGCCTAAGATTTCTGCGAAAACCCTGTGCCAATACATTCTCTTATATAAGCGAATGCATTGGTCTAAAAATATTTACCTTGACCTTGTAAGCCAGTGAATTCTCGTATATATACAAGGCTCCTCGTGGGAGACTCTCATATATGTATAAGATAATGCACTGGCATAGTATCTTTAATGTTTTACAAGCGCAGCTCCCACCATGAAAGGGTTAACCACTAGACTGGGCAAGCAAGAGTAACTTTGTACAGTATCCGCGCGATGGGTGCAAGATATCCTCACTGTTGTTAAATCTAAATGTACTCAACCCGATAAAACTCCTCTCAATTACTATTTCAATGGCTTCGGGGGTCAAAAATATTTGATTCGAGTCGAGGAAGTCACCCATCAAAGCTCAGATTTGTTAGATATCGATTTTAGAAATCTATTATTTTTCATTATCGGGAATTCTTTCTGGCCCAGTACGTAGTCAATTATTACCACTTGATTATAGAGTTATCCATCCTTGTCTGTTTGAATAGAATTTTGGCGTAAAATCTCGAGCATGTTCCCAAATTGACGGCAGTTATAAGTACTCATCTCGAGAACATAAGAATTTTCAAAAATCAATATCTAATAACTCTGAGCTTTGTTTGATGGGTTCCTCGACTCGAATCAAATATTTTTTACCCCCAAAGCCAAAGAAATAGTAATATAGGACCCTCTGATCGGATTGTTGTTGTTGGAATCTGTTGAGATGGGGACCCTCTTTACGGGTTGAGTACCTTTAACCCAATCGCCAAAAAATTAGACGGAATTCATTGTTCCATGAACACAATTGTTCTGCGGACCAATGCAATTTCTCATATATCATCGCCGTTAACTGCATGAACTGGGTCTGCCGCGATACCGACCACGCATTCTTAGCTTGTTCGCGACCACTTTTTCGCCGATCTCCGATATATAGTTTCAAGATATTTCACACTGGCGCCAGAAACTATTGTAATTGATTGATCCATATTTTAAAATGAAAGGAATTAATCGAGATATTGCATGGATTCTTATCATATATTCTATTTTTCTTGTATTACTGCACATATCCCTGAAACAAAGCTAGTAATAATACTAAAAGTATACCTATAAATACGACACAAAATAAATCATAACACCAAACTTATAAATGCAAGCGCATTGAAGCAATAAACACCATACTGAGTCCGTACTTGCGTGGTGTGTGCTCCTGAAAAAAACAAGGAAGTTTCTGAGGACTGAAATCTATTGGATATTGGATGAATATATAGAAATTAAATGAATTGTGGTTTTAGTTTATATTACTATATTTGATGTTTAAGTAATTGCACAATTCACTCTGATTCACACAGCAACAAGACTAAAACACTCGACGAGCTAGGAGGTTCAGCTACAACAGATACAAGACTAAAACACTCGACGAGCTAGGAGGTTCATTTAGTTCAACAACTTCCGACTGTCTCGCCGGTAGTGGTACAATAATGACTGCCTCTTCATTCATAAAATGATTCGATGACTAGCCAGGGACGCGATTAGATAGTCTCTGTGGAAGGGGGTAGTGGGGGGGGGGGGACTTTATCACATTGAATGAACAACGTATATATAGGGAATGTATACATTTCATTGTTAATGCTTATTACTTAATAATCTATTTCACATTAGAGGTGGTCCCAGCTCGAGATTTCATGAATTTTGTTTTCTTTATAAATATTGAATTGATTATCCAGGAGAAACTCCACGATTGTATATACAGTGACGCAAAGCAAAACGGCTCACTAAAACACACAAATCATGCAATCTCGCGTTGGGACCTTCACCTACTGTGAAATACATTGTTATGGAACAACTAAGAAATATATTACCTTCATTGTTTTCTAATGTTATAAATTGTCATGTCAGCTACAACAGATACAAGACTAAAACACTCGACGAGCTATATAGGAGGTTCATCTTAGTTCAATAACTTCCGACTGTCTGACCGGTAGTGGTACAATAATAGCTGCGTCTTCATTCATAAGATGATCAGATGACTAGCTAGGAACGCGATCGAATAAAGGGTGTTGTATGGTGGCCCCCAAGCCAACTAAATATCCACCCCACACACCCCATCCCGATCCAAAATGGCCCGCATCCAGATGGTTTCATATAGGCACACAACCATATATCGGACCCTTGATCGATTTAGGTCAAACAAAGGGTGTTATATGATGGTCTCCAAGCCAATCTAAATATTCACCCACCCAACACACCGCAATCCAAAATGGCCGCCGTCCAGAGAGGTTCAAATAGGGCATCCATGACATACCTCGGCCCCTTGACCGATTTAGGTCAAACAAAGAGTGCTGTAGGGTGGCCCACTATACACTCTTTCAACAAACCACACCAGATCAACATGGCCGCCGTCAAGAGGGGTTCAAATAGGGAACCCGTGCCATTACTCGACCCCTTGCCCGATTAAGTCAAACAAAGGGTGCTGTAAGATCAAAAATGTCCGCCGTCGTTAAGGGGTTCAACAACGCCCATTTTGGATCGGGTGGGGTGTTTGGGTAAATATTTAGATTGGCTTGGGGGTCATCCTACATCACCCTTTGTGTGACCTAAATCGGCCAAGGGGTCGAAAAATGGCATGGGTGCCCCATATGAACCCCTCTAACGGGTGGCGATTTTGGATCTGGTGTGGTGTGTGCGAAAGGATTGTCTTATGGGTCACCCTACAACAGCCTTTCTTTGACGTAAATCGTCCAAAAGGCAAAGAAGTGGCAAGGGTGCCACATTTGAATCCCTCTGGACGGCGGCAATTTTGGATTGGGTGGGGTGTGTGGGGTGACTATTTAGATTGGATTGGGGCGACACTACAACACCATCTGTTTGACCTAAATCGGTCAAGGGTTCGAGAAATGGCATGGGTGTCCTGTATGAAACCCTCTGGACGCCGGCCACTTTGGTGCGGGTGAGGTATGTGGGGAGTGTCGAAAGAGTGTCTTTGGGGCCACGCTACAACACTCTTTGTTTTGCCTATATCGGTCAAGGGGCCGTGAAATGGCATGGGTGCCCTATTTGAACCTTCTGGGCGGCGGCCATTTTAGATCGAGGTGGGTGAATATTTCTTCAACACCCTTTGTTTGACCTAAATCTCTCGAGGAGCCGAGAAATGGCATGGTGCCATATTTGAACACGCCTGAACGGCGGCCGTGTTGGATCGGGGTGGGATCATACTGGGATGTGTGTGGTGAATATTTAGATCGGCTTGGAGCCATCCTACAACACCCTGTTTTTGTTTTACCTAATCGGTCAACTGGCCGATAAATGGCATGAGCGTCCTATTTGAACCCCTCTGGAAGGCGGCCTTTTTTGGGTCGGTGTGGTGTGTGTGTGAAAGGAGTGTATTGTGTTCCACCATACAACACCCTTTATTTGACATAAATCGGTCTAGGGGCCGATAAATGGTTTGAGTGGCCTATTTAAACCCCTCTGGACGGCGGCCATTTTGGATATGGGTGGGGTGTGTGGGTGAATATTTAGATCGGCTTGGGGACCACTCTACAACAGCCTTTATTTGACCTACATCGGTGAAGGGCCGAGAAATGCCATGGTGCCCTATTTGAACCCCTCTGGACGTCGGCCATTTTGGATCGGGTGGTGTGTGGAAATACTATCTTTGTTTGACCCTTTGTTTGACCAAAATATAACTGTTTTCGAATAAGGAATATGGAACTCACCTTCCTATTTCAAAGAAGATGCTCGTGATGTACTGTGTACAACAGGCAGCCATGACTCTAATTTAAGCGGTGTGAGTTGCAGTGTTGTCGGTAAGGCCAGCTAACAGTTTATTAAAGTTTCAGCAGTGTGATTGGAATGATTCAGTTGTATGATTAACTTCTGCAGTGTGGTACCGGGTACGTGACAGTGGTTGTTGAACAATAAACAGATTAATTTGCTAAAGTTTTTGCAGTGTGGTTGCATGGTCACAATAACAGTTCCATTTCCATGTGAAGTACATGGATGCATGTAAATTTAGTGTATACTGCGAGATTGTACTGGAGGGTATGATGGTATGTACAACAGAGACCTTTCAGAACTTGATGTTAACTACTATACCGGTGTCATTTTACCCACAGTTGGTGGACTTCAGGTTGTTGTCCTTATAAAGCAAACAACAAAATCGAACACAATTTGTTTAATTCCGTGCCTTATAGTCCCACTATATAACCAAAGAAAATATATAGTGAAACGGTGTGATTTGGTTCTTCCATTATTTTATTAACATGCACAATAACCAAAATCTGGACGACAATACGCATGGCAAGTCAAACACAAGAGTTCTATTTCGCTACAATTTTGGTGAGTAGCACGGGGTAAATCGTCAACAAAACTACCGCTCTAATGCTCCATTCTGTCAGTAAGTGTTTAGCACTGGAATTGTTCTCAGTGTACATAGGAAATTTGACTTTGGGCGATTGGTTTCGCCACTTTGTCTGGAAAAACCGGCGCTAAATATTGAAAACCAGACTATAGTACCTGGTCGGTGTAGTGTTGTCGTGGTATTACAATATGGGCGCCCACCGGTGAAAATTTGTAGAGAAAGCATTTTTGGTGTCATTCTATGAAGGAAAGGGAACCTAAAGATCACTAAAACATATTCATCTGAAGGCAACCCAATGCATGATTTACCTCTTTAAATTTCAGATTTTCTGCTTAGAATACATGCAACAGTCGGGCCAAACAGGATAATTGCCAGGCATGCAACATCCGAAGTAGTGTTTCTCAACAGAGTTCATGGTAGTTTCATTCGGCATAATGATTAATTATTGAATGTAATGCAGAGACTGAAGTGTACCCCATTGCGGTATAAATACTAGTTATATTTCCGGAATTTTCAACACTCTCCATGATAATAAACCATACAGGTAAGTCGCAATACTTATTATACTGTAATGAAACACTTATCTCCTTAATATATTAGCACCCAATCTCACCAGATCAAGGAGATGGTACAACGTGCATTTTATGTAAAACTAATGTTCATATGCTGTTTCAGGTGGTTTCTAATTAATATAGACCATTTTGTACAAATTACGTCTGTCGGCACTTAACAACTGGAATAATACATGCTACCACACAATGCACCATGTTCATTTTTAGTATCTTGTTGTTGAAAATATCTTACCAATATATATACCACCCACGTACTTATGCTAAATTAGCCTAAATAGCAGGTGATCAGCGTTTAAAGATGATATTTCAGCGTTGCCCATTTACCCAAATGTTGCTATTTATTACGCCCCCCCCCCCTCCTAATGGTGTATACTGCAAGGCTGATCTGGTGATGTCATATGAACTATGGAGGAAATATGATTAAATACGTACTCGCTATGTGCATACGGTTAGACATTTTGCAGGATATATGTATTCGTAAATGTCTCAGTGTTGCAGTATGTAACTTTTATGACCGCGTTAATTGCTTTCGATATTTATAGGTATGAACAATGGCTGGGCCGCACTTGGAAATTTTATTGCGGGAATACAATGCATTAATATAAGAGGTAACATTAATCCGATTAGTACATTTTTGGTCCGCATTTAGAGGCCTTTCTGGTGTGGGGAATGAGAAACCTTCAATGATAAGCAGCAGCTGTTGTAATAATTTGAAGGATTATAGTTGTTTAAGGGAATTCTGAGGTGGTGCATTCATGAAACCTTGAAGGAATTATGAATAATTAGTCTCCAATAATCGAAAGCAATGGATTCTCTCAATCATTTAGTTGGTTTAATAATAGGTGGTGAATGAAACCTTGTCGGAAATTATTGATAACGAGTTTCGAGATTGTTTGTAAACCATTCAGTGTTCAGCCGCCGTAGATTGGCTTCTGTCAGTAAATATGTATTTTAATATATTCATCGGGGACCAGTATCTTTTTGTTATTATTGACTATGTGATTAGAAAAGTACTCGGCATTTCAGTACTTGAACCATGTAACGAAGATCGACAATTTTGGCCTGATTATTATTCTGCATGCTAGTTATTCGATGCACTATTCAGACCTCTTGTGATAATCAATTACGTGTTGGGAACAATCACGTATCCAGCTGAAGAGTAACTTGATTTCATTATTTGATTGGTCAGGTCAATTGAATCCAACAATACTGTCACAGTGGACTAACAAGCGTGCAATTGCAGCCCGCGCATGAATCGCAACTTCCCGGCTTATCGTAATTGGCAGTTAACCACATTAACTTGACAACCACTACTGAGACACCCATGAATATAGTACGTTGGTGGGAAATTGATTTAAGCTATCGGTTGCCACTGCGAATAGTTCATAAAATGAGTATTTGCAACGAACCTGTAACCGTTCATTGTTATCTAAATCCTCAGAGTTGAGAAGTACTAAACAGATACGAATTAGAACTGCTTATGCAAACACCCATTTCCGTGCGTGGTGGCACCTGAGGAAATGTAGAGAAAACAATTTTAGTTTGGTCTAAATAGCTGGTGATTATTGTCCGTTATTACATTGGAACATCACTTCTTTGAACGTAGAAACCAACTACCATGGTAAGCAATTGACAACATTAGCGGGGTAATGTGAACAAAGTTGCCTAAGCTTTTCGTATAAACAACATATCCGTAATTATCGGGAATAGAGATAGGTCCGTTATCTCCAGACGGTTTATGATTGCGGATCTAATGTGCTACTAGCATGGAACAACTCCTTTAGTTATTGATAATTGAATATATAACTATTAGTGCATAGGTACGTTTTATTCGGCGTTGTGGCTTCCATTATTGCTATACTAATGTGGTTGTTTGCAGTTTTAGCATCGTGTATCAGAACACTGACATATATACCACCAAATGATTGGATGTCAGGTTGAAATTCGGTCCTATTTAGGCAATTTGACATTGTATGATGTCGTTATTTGGAGAAATTAAGTTACTATCTTTCTTCAGATACGGATCACATTGGCTACAATGACATACATGTACGAACAAATAAGCTACAACAGTCATACCATACAATTTTCTTGCAATTCAGAAGTTGGTTGTTTTATCGGAACAGTTCTGTTTATTTTGGTCTCCATCATCGGTTTTACATAGCCAGTTGCCTTATACGTATTAAGATACAGACTCCATCCAAGAAAATGCCATATTATATAAAGCACTCGTAATGATCTAGTCCGGTTGGCATACATCTGGTGTATAGTGTCAATATAAAAATTGGCGGCCAACTTGGACGCCATCTTGGATTTGATTACCTTCCTAATCTAGGATTTGAACGATGTTTTACATTATCAGTGTTCCCGTACGATTCTACACCATACGACAAGGTAAACTGTGCATTGTCAATTTATTTGGTGGACACAAACTGCATGGACGCAATGCAATGTGGTTATTTGTGAAATTGGGGGAGGGTTAATAGTCGGGGAGCCAATAAGGTCCACGTGCACCCCCCCCCCCCGATGATTACAAATAACCTTATTTTTATTGTTCCCTATGGTATCCAGATAAAGAATCCGGATTTCACCGAAAAATAAAGGTGGCCCTACTAGGTGCTAGAGCCATTTGAATCCAAGATGGCCGCCATTTCCTCTAATTCCGACCAGCTGTATTTAATCGTTGTAATAGATCGGTTGTTAGCAAAAGACACAGACAAAATGTATGCCATTTTTGTTGGTATGATGTCCTTCTTCAAAATGACGGCAAATAATTTCGAAAAATATTCAAAATGGCCGCCGAAAAATGACGTCATATGCACGAAAATAGGAAATTTTATTATTATTTCACCATATCTTCCATTTTTCTTCCCATTAATCATTAGTAAATGGCAATGTTTTTGAAACAGTCACCAAGCGTGATATTAAAGCGTCATTTTAAGACATTTGCCATTGACGAGGGTTCAGTAATAGATACAGAAAGAGGATTTGAAAAAGAGGGGTGAAATTTTCGATTTTTTTTGCAAGACGATTTTACTGTATTTAATCGTTGTAATAGATCTCGGTTGTTAGCAAAAGACACAGACAAAATGTATGCCATTTTGTTGGTATTGTGTCCTTCTTCAAAATGACGGCAAATAATTTCGAGAAAAAAATCAAAATGGCCGCCGAAAAATGACGTCATATGCACGAAAATAGGAAATTTAATTAATATTTCACCATATCTTCCATTTTTCTTCACATTAATCATTAGTAAATGGCAATAGTTTTGCGACAGTCATTAAGCGTGATATTATAGCGTCATTTTATGACATTTGCCATTGACGATGGTTCAGTAATAGATACAGAAAGGGGATTTTAAAAAGAGGGGTGAAATTTATACATAAACACCACAACAATGACCATAGAGTCACCCCGGGTATACATATCCACCTCACCAATGGTCATATAGCCACTCGCGTCATACACATACCCTCATCCATGGCAAAATAACTTTTTACAAATTTGGTTGCCATTTTGGAAGCCATCTTGAGCAATTTGGTCTATAAACACCGTAGTGTGACACATTTAAGATAGACCAAAACAATAAATACCTTTGATACCAATGATAGTTGCATTTTACTTAAAACAATTGTCCAAACCTGAAAAGTTAATTTTTGCCGATATTTATGTCAAGTTTGTGAGAGAAAAATCCAATATTTATGGTGATGTCAGTGGTGACAATAGAAACAATGATCCATGGTGCATCAGACATGTTAGTATTCAATGTATACAAGAAAACCATAGTCAGAAATGGTAACGCCACCAAGATCGTATTATTAGCCATAAATATAAATAATAATACAATTATTCTATAAACTAGCTTTCAAATTTTATGCGGGAAATTTGCGTACTTCCATATTTCAAGTTTTCCCGTTTCTCGTGGCATACATTACTTTCATCAAACTGTCTTCTTTATTACACAAGCTGATAGGCCCGACTTCACCCGGGCTGTTTCCCATCTGCTTTCCGGTGAAAGGTGCGATTTGACCTTCAATTGACTATTTCGAAAGTCAAGGTCAGGTCAGGGTCATGATTTGTCCTGTCCAAAACACCCCCACCCGTAGAAAACTACCCATAGGTATCAAATTTCGTCGAAATCCGTCCGTTTTACCCAACTTGACCTTTAATTAACAATTTTGAAGGTCAAGGTAAGGTCAGAGTCATGATTTGACCCGTCCAAAACACCCCCCCCCCCCGACAAAAGTACCCATAGGTATCAAATTTCGTCGAAATCTATCCGTTTTATCCGAGTTGACCTTTGATTGGCCATATTGAAGGTCAAGGTCAGGCCGAGGTCACGATTTGACCCGTTCAAAACTCTCCTCGGACCAAAGTATCACTAGGTATCAAATTTCGCCGAAATTTGTCCGTTTTACCCAAATTGACCTTGCATTGACAGTTTTAATGGTCAAGGTCAGGTCGGGGTCACGATTTGACCCGTTCAAAACACTTCCCGGACACAAATACCCATAAGTATCAAATTACGTTGAATTCTATGGAAAGCCGAGGAGGACATGTTGGTTGCTAATTGCTAGATATACGACGCGGTATTTTGAAGGTGTTTCAAACTAGGAGATAGAAGTATTCTGCCTTTCAAATGGTGATGAATTATAGTAGTTTATTCAAATTTTATGGCATAAATTGTTATTAAAACCGTATATACTATAAAAAATTAATGACTCGAAAATTAAGTGGGCCTTTAAACAAAGTCACAATTGCATTTAGGCTCATCTCATACTCGTCCATTCAGCGATATTCTACTGCGCAGTTTGTTATAGCCTCCAGTATTTATTGAGCGTTATACCCCCAACTGTTATAATTCGCCTTTAGCAGGCGTACTCTTGCCTCAGATTATTGAGATATTAGGTCACACATAATCACATTAAATCGCATCGTAACATAGCAATTGTGTGGGCTCCTTGGCGTGAATATGTAATGAGAAATAGGTCATACGTAATGACATTAAACTCAAGAAAACCCTCGAAAACAAAACAAAATCACATTTAATGTTTTACGTTATTTCCTTCATAAAAAGAATCTTCGTGATAATGAACCCTCTCGTTACTTTAGAATATAGAATTAACCTTAAAATAAAAAAAATCTTTGGAACACAGAACCTTCGGAATAACGAACCTTCGGATTGGTGAACCTTCGGAATAGCGAACATTCAGAGAAATTTCGGAATAGTGGACCTTCGGGATAGTGAACCTTCGGAATAGAGACATGCCCCCCAATATTCATATTATATGCCCAGAGTTCAAAGGTATGGACCCATAAAATTCTAAACTTTGGACCCATAAAATTCTAAACTTGGCCCTTAAAATATTGAACTCCAAATTGGAGCACACACAGAACACCACTTAAGTCAACTGAACCTATGTCATGTCCCAATGCGGGAGGGTCCATATATACCACAACATTCATAGTATATGCCAAGAATTCAAAGGTATGGGCCCACGTAATGACATAAAATCTCAAGAAAACCAGCGAAAACAAAACAAAATCACATTTAATGTTCTAAGTTAAGTTATTTCCTCCTGTATCTGTATCGGTGTGCGCGCATGATCAGTTCGGATGTGAGCGCACACTCCATATAAAGAATCTTTGTGAAAATGAACCCTCTCAAATTAGTCTCAATACTTTAAAATATAGAATTAACCTAAAAATAACAAAAACCTTCGGAATAGAGAACCTTCGGAATAGCGGACCTTCGGGATAGCAAACCTTCATAATAGAAGCATGTCCCCACAATTACACCGGTGACGTAAACACATGTGCCAATCTTAGTTGTACTCTCGTAATTATCGGTACGATGAAACGGTGACGGAATCTGACGAGGTTTGCCGAATGTACAATCACCCAGTGAATTATCGATCGACCATGCGATATCAAAAAACCAAAAGCTAGAAACACCACACTACGGTGGCGTAATAATACAGATTAGCCAATTTTATATATCAACCACAACTTGTAAGCCATTGCAGGACACCCTGGGGCAATATTTATCATTTTTCATATTTTCGGCGGCCATTTTGCAAATTTTCTACACCAATTTCATTCCCATTGAAGTAAAACATCCGTCCAATAAAATAAAGCACATAGTTGTTGACATTCTATTAACAGCCTGTGTGGTTTGTCGATAAAATGACTATCAAGACCGTCTTAAAAAAAAAATCGAAAATTTCACCCCTCTTTTTCAAATCCTCTTTCTGTATCTATTACTGAACCATCGTCAATGGCAAATGTCTTAAAATGACGCTATAATATCACGCTTGATGACTATCGCAAAAACATTGCCATTTACTAATGATTAATGTGAAGAAAAATGGAAGATATGGTGAAATATTAATTAAATTTCCTATTTTCGTGCATATGACGTCATTTTTCGGCGGCCATTTTGATTTTTTTTCGAAATTATTTGTAGTCATTTTGAAGAAGGACATCATACCAACAAAATGGCATACATTTTGTCTGTGTCTTTTGCTAACAACCGATCTATTACAACGATTAAATACAGTAAAATCGTCTTGCAAAAAAAATCGAAAATTTCACCCCTATTTTTCAAATCCTCTTTCTGTATCTATTACTGAACCATCGTCAATGGCAAATGTCTTAAAATGACGCTATAATATCACGCTTGATGACTGTTTCAAAAACATTGCCATTTACTAATGATTAATGTGAGGAACAATGGAATATATGGTGAAATAATAATTATATTTCCTATTTTCGTGCATATGACGTCATTTTTCGGCGGCCATTTTGAATTTTTTTCGAAATTATTTGCGGTCATTTTGAAGAAGGACATCATACCAACATTTTGTCTGTGTCTTTTGCTAACAACCGATCTATTACAACGATTACAGATGGTCGGAATTAGAGGAAATGGCGGCCATCTTGGATTCAAATGGCTCTAGCACCTAGTAGGGCCACCTTTATTTTTCGGTGAAATCCGGATTCTTTATCTGGATACCATAGGGAACAATACAAATAAGGTAATCATCGGGGGGGGGGGGGGGGGGTGCACGTGGACCTTATTGGCTCCCCGACTATTAAGTTTTTGTCTATTATGTCAATACCTGGAGAGATATAATGTAAGTAGGAACATCTTTATATAGGGAATACCCTACCATTTCCAAAAGTATATAACTTTGAAGTATTTGGCAGATATATTATGTTTGTACAGAGTTGACACACAACACTTTGTCTGAATCGCCATGCATTTGTGACGCGCCTCGTTACATTCTTTACCATGAAGTCAACAAATCAGAACGAAGCAGGAAAATGATGCTGAATCTGATTAAGTGTCTACATTCGTTCCACAATTTGCAAATATGTTTACAATCTTTCCGATTTTGATGCCCGGTTAACCAGTTGGCTAATGCCTGTTAACCCTTTACCCAACAGAACGGCCCTGTGCCAATGCATTATCTTATATATGCGAGTCGACCATAGGTCGCCTCGCATATATAAGAGAATGCATTGGCTTAACACATATTAAAAATGATAAAATTGTCAAAGAATATTTAAAAAATATTATAAAAAATGTTAAAAAATGTAAGAAAAAATTATAAAATTGTTAAAGAATGTAAGAAAAAATGGTAAAAAGTGTTAAAAAAGATTTTTTTTTAGGCCAATGCATTCTCTTATATATGCGAGGAGACATATGGTCGACTCGCATATATAAGAGAATGCATTGGCACAGGGCATAACTGTAACCATCACAATGTGGTCAATGAACCGGATCCAATGATATCCATATTTGTATGGTGTTATTGAGACAGACCGAAGATATTTTATTATTTTAGGCTGTTGAAGCTTTATTTTGGCCGGTTTGTTGGGTAAAGGGTTAACCTCTGAAAATATGTCATTTTTTAGGTAGGGTGTCCCAGAGGCGGACTGGCCGATCGGGAGACCGGGAAATTTCCCGATGGGCCGGAGGCCGAAAAAATTCGGATTCCACGTGATTTTCTATCAAGCGAGAATCCGAGGGTTTTTTTTAAGGTTTGGGGGGGGGGGGGGTGGTGTATATGCGGTTGGGCCGCCCAACCACAACTTGGGCCGCAAATGAAACAGAATTGGGCCGCCACATGTGTTGTTTAACCAGCCGTGTATCCAATAAGATGGCACTCTTCTCACATAAATTCATGAAGTGAATTCCATTTTACGACGGCGTCTGAGATTGTCCCGATTGTAACCATATTTGGAACCGTCACTAAACAAGAATATATCAGATAATGTGTACTGCCAATATATATATATAAATATATATCACCCGAGAAGCGGAAAACCGGCGAGGAAAGTTATAAGTTACCTAAATTGGGAAGTTTGCAGGTTCCCCATGTGAGTATAATGTGACGTTTGGGGGGGGGGGGGGGGGGAGGCGGAGTGGCCGATCGGGAGACCGGGAAAATTCAGGTTGTGGGCCGCCTAATGTGTTGTTTAACCAGCCGAATTGGCTAATCGTAATGTTGTCATTAAATTAACTTGTCAGCATCATATAACACCATGTAAAGAGCCTGTTAATCTCGAGATTTTGATGGTAACTCCCATCTGTAGATCCCAAAAAAAAAATTCTCACGCACCCCTCCCCCAATTGAAATGTACAACAAAATAGGAACGCTTCAGTTGATGCCAGTCTAGATGCTAGGATTCGCGATTTTCTTGTATAATTTTCAATATTTTCTCACCCCGGGGCCGAACAACCATGAACAGCCCGGTGTGTCCTGGTCGCTTGTCCGTAGCCGTGTGCATTTGTCTGGAGTTAGACCGCTATATGTTATGCAATTTCCCAGGCAAAAATATCTTAATGGTCTCACACCGGGAATATTTATTTGGTCTGATTCTGATTCAAGTATTATATTAATTTCCCGATTTTTTGGCCCAGTCCGCCTCTGGGGTGCCCTATGAAACATTATGAAAAGTTATATTTTGCCACCTATCTCGGCTCGGCGCCTTCTGAATTCGAAAACTAGAGTAATTTTCCCATAAGAAAATGATGGTCGCATAAATTCCCCTGATGTGCGACGGTCACCCCCCAGCACAGCCTAGACTATAAACAAAGTCTGAAAATATCCGACCGGATCTGGGTTGCGAACTTGTTGTAGATACTGGTCATGTGAACTCATATACCAAAAATCGGTAAAATCTGTTGACATTTGTGGAAATTAGCCATGTGACGTCGTCCATTTAAACAAAGTCTGAAAATATTAGGCCGGATCTGGATTGCGAACTCGTTCTAAATACTGGTTATGTGAACTCATATACCAAAAATCTGTAAAATCTGTTGACATTTGTGGAAATTAGCCATGTGAGGTCATCCATTTGCACCAAAAATAATAAACAAAGTCCAATAACTCTGCTGAAATATCCGGCCGGACCTGGTCTGCAAACTCGTTCTAGATACTGGTCATGTGAACTCATATCCCAAAAATCTTTGAAATCCATCAACATTTGTGGAAATGAGCCCTGTGACGTCGTCTATTTGCTATAAGGTAAATTCGACAAAAATAATAAACAAAGTCCAATAACTCCGGTAAAACTATCCGGCCGGACCTGGCTTGCGAACTCATTCTAGGTAATGGTCATCTGAACTCATATACCATAAATCTTTGAAATCCGTTGACATTTGTTCAAGTTATGACTCTTTACAAATTCGGGATGGACGGATGGACAGATGGACAGAACCCATTCCTATATCCCCCTCAAATTTCATTTGGCGGGGGATAATAACATGTTGACAGTTTATTACAACGAATAAGTTGAATATACAATGTTTTGGAGCTTCCTCTTTCAAATGGTATATAATATGGCATATATTTTAGAAGTGATGTGGGGGTTCGAAAATTAAGTGGGCCTTTATATTAAAGATTATTTGCCAGTGCATTATCTTATATATGTTAGTCTCCTATAGGGAGCCTCACATATATAAGAGAATGTACTGGCTAACAAGGTAAATATTGTTAGGCCAATGTATTATCTTATATGCGCAAATATATATGTGCATATATTCATAAAATTTCAGGAAGCTCCACTCATGGAAGGGTTAACAAATATTCACCAGTATAGTGTCACCCAGTTTAATGTACTGATATGAATGTATTCTTTCTGGCTCTGGATAAGGATATAGCATACAAGGATGTTATGTAACCTGTCACATCAAAGGACCCTTCTATTATGTTACATTAGGTGCAATTGTGGCTTTTCCTAGAATTTGACCGAATTGAGAGTTGTAATATAAAACTTCCTGTTGTTACATGCTGTGCAATTGTGGTTTTCCCTAGAATTCAACAGAATTGAGAGTTGTAATATAACACATCCTATTGTGAACCTATTGTGAACTATCTACTTGAGATCAACAGAAACTCAGATTTCAAGGAGCCAGAGGTGTTCACAGAATTTTGAAAAGATTACCCATAATTCTGCTGTGGTTAGGGAGTCGATTACTTAGGGCATTACTGTATTTTGATCCATCCAGTTTATGTGTACTGATTTTTCATTGGTATTTACTCCAACGAACAAAAACAACTACAAACAAAATATGAATGAGTAACATTCATGGGTGACACTATACTGGTGAATATTTGTTAACCCTTCCATGAGTGGAGCTTCCTGAAATTTTATGAATATATGCACATATATATTTGCGCATATAAGATAGTACATTGGCCTAACAATATTTACCTTGTTAGCCAGTACATTCTCTTATATATGTGAGGCTCCCTATAGGAGAATGAGTAACATTCACTGCTACAGCGCAGTCACAATTATGTTTTTGCAACAAAAGATAATACTGAAGGTGAAATTTTTTTTACTCAAACCAGGTTTGTGCTGTAATAAAAAATAAATTCCACGTATTCCTCTTCAAAAAACTTTCATTGCCATGGAAACTCGAATTTTGAGCTAATCGCACCACTTCCATTCCATAGCAGAACCTATCATACGTCCAATGATGTGGGCTTTCCGAAAACATGTGATATATCCAATCTGAATGGTGGGTACATTAAACTCCTTAAATAAGGCATTGTTTGAGCTATTGTCATGGGTTGGTATCCATCATCTGTGTGCGAATGTGTGTGTGTCAACATTTTCCATTAGCACGGGCTATAGGACGTACCTTTGGTTGGATCATTTTGAAATTTGGCTGTTAACATTGACATGTAGATGGGAACGAGTCATTTTGGGGTCATTCAGTATTTAAAAAACATGGCCGCCAGTGACTATCTTGGATTTCACAAATCAATCCATTAGCACGGGCTACAGGCCGTGCCATTTGTCTGATGATAATGAAATTTGATATTGACATATAGATGGGAATGAGTCATTTTGGGGTCATTTGGCCAAATAACATGGTCAGTTGGCCATCTTGTATTACAGTAATAAACACTGCAAATCCATTAGCATCGGCTACAGGCCATACTGCTGGCCGCCTAATGATTATGAAATTTGTCAGGGCTGTTTATGTTGACATGTAGATGGGCATGAGTCATTTTGGGGTCATTCAGAAAATAAACATGGCTGTCAGCGGCCATCTTGGTTTAAAAAATTCAATCCATTAGCACAAGCTACAGGCCATACTGTTCGTCTGATCATCGTGAAATTTCCATGGATGTTGACATTGACATGTAGATGGGAACAAGTTAGTTTGGGGTCATTTGGCAAAACAATATGGCCGCCAGTGGCCATCTTGTCTTTAACTCTTTGCATGACTAAATCCTTTGGCACACCCTACGGGTCACATCTCTCATCCGATCATCAGCAAATTCATATGGATGTTCGGGGTGACCTCTAGATTGGGAGCCTGACTTTTTTCAAAATTAGTTAAAAAAACAAGGCCGCCAACAGTCATTTTAAATTTGAACCCATCGACACACCCTGCAGCCTGCATTTATTGGAGAATTGTTCTGAAAATTTAAAGGCTTGTTTAGGATTACCTTTAGATGGGAGCTATCAAACTGAACTATTTTTTATGAAAAACATGACTGCCGGCAGACATCTTGGATTTGATTCTTTGCATGACTAAATCCTTTGGCACACACTACAGAGACATCTCTTATCCGATCATGACCAAACTTAATATGGAGCTTCAGGTGAACACCAAATGGGAGCTATCAATTTTGTTTTTAATTTCATTGGAAAACATGGCCATCTTATTCTTTGCATGACTAAAGTTTTGGCACATCCAACACTACAGGTCACATTCGATCGTCACCAAACTTCATATGGATCTTTGAGGAGTCTGCCATTTTTACCAAAATTTATTAAAAAACATGGCAGCCATCATGGATTTCAAATTTCGATCCATCGGCACACTCTGTAGCCTGCATGTATTGAAGAATTGTTCTGAAAATTTACAGGCATGTTCAGGATCACATCTAAATGGGAGCTATCAAATTTGAATGATTTCCGATGAAAAACAAGGCCATCAGCAGCCATTTAGGATTTTACTCTTTGCATGACTAATTCCTTTGGCACACTCTACAGTTCGCATCTCTCATGCTGAATCCCAACCTTCATGTTGACATTTAGTATTACTTTGACATTTCAACTTTCCACATTCCTAATCGTCTAACACATGAAATTATCCCCTCTCAAAGTTGAGCTACAGTGTCATTGACACTTTCATTCTATTAGCTGCCGCTTGGCTAGAACTCTAAAGTACTGATTGGTACATTGATTATGATCAGAAACGGAGCACTAAAAATTGCCTCATTAAATTTATTTGTAGAAGCAGTGGCTGCACTCAGGTCGCTCTACATTATTTTCTTGGAACTGAAGAAAACGAAAGAAAACATTAGATATGGTATTGCTATGGATATACAGTTGGCAAGAAAAGTCATTTGATTTTATGGCACCATTTCTACACGTTTTGAGATATCGGCCCAACTTGTAGCAGATCGTGTAAACAATAATCCGGTGGTATAGAAAAGCTGTCTTCAGTGCAACCGCCTCTTACATGCTTTACTGGCTTCTTTCCACAAGATACATTGCCTGCAAAACATTGATCGCTAATTGGTTACTTACAGTAATGCTCTAATTAATCGACACCTTAAACACAGTAGAATTATGGGTAACTTTTCAGGATTTAGTCGGAAATATGGCTTGTTGCCATTCATCGGAAAGCTCTCCCCGAGAGCTTTCCGATGAATGGCAACAAGCCATATTTCCGACTAAATCCTGAAAAGTTACCCATAATTCTACTGTGTTTAAGGAGTCGATTAATTAGAGCATTACTGTATAAGATTGAATTATCCCTCTTTGCTAAAAGTTTAGTAATGCTAGACTTTCGACACAAAACATCTGAATGGTTTGACCTTGTTTATGTAGGTGGAATGGTCACATGAGTCAGGTGACTGTTGTTGGCAAAGGCAATACACATTATAAGTACATGTAGCTGAACCTGGCTACTATCTCCACTGCAAGAATGTAGCAATCAACTTAAATTCCAACCATATCGTCTGTACCATTTCAGAGAACACACAACTTTCAAACATTTGTAAATAATTTCTACTTTATTTGAGACGAATTATTGGGCATAAACATTATGGGCTGTTTTCTGCCTAATTTGATATCAAATTTTTTGGCAGGATTCTTTGTTATTCCATTTTGAAAACTTCAGCAGAGTATTTCACATTACTTTAAGTTTGTATTCACCTAGTGAATACCTTGCGGGCCTTTGAACGTTTGAATGTCAGAGGGAACATAAGTCACCATGGTAACTAGTTAACATACCAAATTTGATTGAGATCTGATTACCCTATATCACACCATGAATCTCTAATCTAGCTATGCCCGTAGAGATCATACTCAACCAGTTCAGAACCTAGAAAGAGCATTATCTTCCGAAAGAACCCCATGAGATTTTCGACATATGCATTTCACCCATGTGGTTCAATTTTAAGAGAAAGGTGCATTTTTCCATTACCATACATTATCAGGCCTGAAGCCATATTCTAAAATTCAACAACTTTATTTTGTGTGTGCAATGATTCCACATAATTTTAAAATCAGACAATAAATTGCACCAAGGGTGCCTGATAGGGAGCCAAGGGGGCTTGCCTCAATGGACAGTGGGCATATGTCAAATTGCAACAAAAATTATCCATTACTGATAGAAAATCATTGTTTTAGATAAGATAAAGAAAGCAATACTAGTAACTATATAACAGAAAATATGATAGTCATCTTTTGACAGTGTTCCTGATGGCAAATTTCCAAATCAATTATCATTGAGATCGACAGACAGATGGACAAAGTCAATCCAGTATATATGCACCATCTTTCATTGAACAGTGGGGGCATATATATCACAGCTTTCAAAATGTTGATAACAGTAGCAATTTTGTTTGTAGAATTTATTGCAGAAAGCTCTTGTTACTGGAACTTCATAATCCCGCCTGTGAGTAAAGATCTAAGACTCGTCAAGTCAGCTGGCAGTCCTCCCCTTGATGGAGAATGACCTGAAATCAAATGACGACAATTAAATATGCATAAAAGGTTGCATACCCTATGTCCCCCAAAACCAGGTAGCAGTCGAAAAAGGGGCATAACTCCATCAAAAATCATCTGATCATGACCAAAATTGAACTAGGCCTGCATCTTCTGAATTAAGAACCATGTACCCAAATATTAAGAAATTCTGTTGAATATTGCTCAGGTTATCATCCGGACAACCCAAAAACTGCAATTTCTATGTAATAAAGGGGCATAACTCCATCAAAAATCATCGGACCATGACCAAATTTAAACTAGGCCTGTGTCTTCTAAAGTAAGAACCATGTACCCCAATATAAAGAAATTCTGTAGAATATTGATCAGGTTAGCATCCGGACAACCCAAAAGCTGTGATTTCTAAGTAAAACGAGAGGCCGATCATAATCGGCAGATGTTTAACCCATACCTTCAACCATACTAACTCAAAATTAGCAATCTAGAACACATAATGTGGAGATGATTGGGATGATCTATCAGGTGCCTGGTGGCTCATAAGAAGTGGTTTCAAGAATTACTATTGAGGAAAGAGTTGTGTCCCTGGTCTCACAGCTATTTCACCTGGTGGCCCTATCTGAATAAATATGAATCTCAGTCACAAAAGGAACCTCCATACTAAGGCCAAATAAAAAAATATGTTTTTTTCAAAGTGATGAGGGAGGGCGGTATTTATTTTTAGTATTTATTACAACTTTAAGCCATGAGGGAGGCAGATTTTTATATTTATTTTTTTATTATACATTTTAACCATGCGGGAGGCAGGTTTTTTTGGTTTAAATTATTTCCTAAAAATGTTTGTTAAAATACAGGAAGGGCATGGTATTTAACAGTTTTATACATCTCTGTGGCAGGGATGTGAAACATAGAACAAGACAAATTATTATTTAATACATGTTTTATTATAGAACATCTGTCATCAGAAAACATGTACTGAACATCCCCTGTTCAATACTTAATAAAAGGTCAGCAGACCACAGTGACCCCGAAAATGTGGCAAGTCGATGCCGCTTTGTTGAAGAAATTAAAAAAAAATGTTGAAATTTTCTAAGTTGAAAAGGGTTAATAACTCCGTCAAAACATAATTTTTCCGTCATCTATATACATGTTGCACATCTCAAATATGTGGGTAACAATATTCTGAAGTTTCAAATATCTACGATCAAAACTGTAGGAGGAATTGATTACACCATGAAGGTACCCTCATACAGAAAATTATAAAAAATGTTGAAATTTTCTAAGTCAAAAAGGGTTAATAACTCCGTCAAAAAATAATTTTTCCGTCATCTATATACATGTTGCACATCTCAAATATGTGGGTAACAATATTCTGAAGTTTCAAATATCTACGATCAAAACTGTAGGAGGAATTGATTACACCATGAAGGTACCCTCATACAGAAAATTATAAAAAATGTTGAAATTTTCTAAGTCGAAAAGGGTTAATAACTCCGTCAAAAAATATTTTTCCGTCATCTATATACATGTTGCACATCTTCAATATATGGGCAACAATATTCTGAAGTTTCAAATCTCTGGGATGAAATTTGTAGGAGGAGATGATTACACCATGAAGGTACTCAAAAGTGTGACGAACGGACGGACGGACGGACGGATGGACGAACGGACCCCGTTTCTATAGTCCCCCAAAAATAAAAATAATAACACATACATATTAAAAGATCTAACATCAAACGCATCAGAATACTCAGAAAACGGAGAACATGTACTGGACATCCCCTAAAAACCTAAAAAAGCGACCAAACAGTTTGAACGTTCAGTTCACATGAAATATTATCAGCTGTTTTAGATTTCCCAACATTCATTGTTATGGCTACATTTCTTTCTGTCGATACTACGAAAGGGTTAAATTCCATTGGTATATCGTGGGTATCAATGAGTTGGGGACACATGTCACCAACTGTCGCAGTTGGCCCAACCGACGTGATCGTCCATGGTACACGTGTAAACAGTGTTTTATACACATACCAACTTCTGTTCAGATCAAATAATCCAAACTGGAGTTATCGGTCCAAAACCAAAAATGTTAACGGACAGATAGTCGGATTACATAACATGATATTAATATAAAAGTTATTAGGCTTTCAACACTGTGCAAATATTTTGGACTTCACGTTTATTTGGCACACTACAGTAAATGAATAAAATGCCACTGGAACACTCATCTTCTGAAAATTCTGGGATCGGAAAGTCATTTATGTGATCAGCAACCCAAAAAAAATCCTAAGACCAAAATACCAAAATTAGCCGGTGCAACTATTCTTTTATTCCACACTTGTTAGCAGGAAAAAATGCATTTTGTTTCGGAATCTCCACCACACATTGATGCTGTCGCTAAGAGCGGTGATATAATGTATATTAACTATCTGATTTCATTGATGCTTCACTTGTTGATGGTTTTTTGTCAGACATGAATTGTATCACGTCAGTCAAGTATTGGAATTACCTCGTATAAGGGTGTGGCATATATACACAACTCAAATATTTTACTGGTGAATTAAAAGCTGCCGCTCTCGACCAATCAGAATGAGTGTTTTAACAACAAATAGTCCACTTGAATTAGAATTTGTGTGAAATCACTCTACCTTGAAGTATATTTTCTGTTAAAGCGCTGTAGCTGACAGTTGGGTCCAGAGATGAAACCTCAACGTATGATTCCAGCGTATCCAGCTTGCTGATTTCAAACTTGACCCATTTGTAGTTTGAACATTTCTTTGCACCTGGGCAGCTCTGTACGAGATGCTGTGTGACTGGATGTGTGAGTCCAAAGAATTCTGATCCACTGCCCTTTATATCCACCAACTCCATTCCCCTGTAAGGTATACATATTACCACACTGAAGAGAATTGGGTCCTTATATCACATGTTTAGCAGGAGACATATTCTTATATTTAATCCTTTCTATACTAAGGCCATTAAACCTTTCATGATGGGAGCTGCACTGGTGCAACATTAACGATTCTGTGCCAGTGCATTCTCTTTTATATGCGAGTCTCCCATAGGGAGCCTAGTATATATACAAGAATGCACTGACTGAGAAGGTCAAGGTAAATATTGTTAGGCCAATACATTCTCTTTTTATGTGAGGCTCCTATGGGAAACTCGCATATATAAGAGAATGCATTGGCACACGGTTTTCGCAAAATTTCAGGAAGCTCCAATCATGGAAGGGTTAAAATAATATATCTGTGTTCTCAAGCAATTAGATCTCAATTTTGAGATGATGGAGGCAGGCAATTTTTTTTTCTCAAAATCTGTAAAGCATACTCCAGAAACTATAAGAAAATCTTTTTCATTATTGCACTTGTTTGTCGCACATTGAGGTAAAACTTTAACTCGTTTTACCATTGCATCACAAGAAGCTAGTGCAATAACGTTAACCAGTTCACACACCTGTGTCATTATATCTATTTCTCCCACTGTCCCTGATTTGTTCCTGTCCCCAGAAAGACTACATGAACAATACATAAACTTAGACTGAACTATAGAACTTAACCCTTTCTTTACTGAATGGATTCTCACCAGGTCAGGATTAATATATAAAAGTTTATACCGATAACCCAAGTTGTTGTGAAACGAGAAGATTTGGTCCAGTACATGGCACGTTGATCAATGCTAAGTGCTCAATGTAGTCAGAAATGTTCAAAATGTAACGCATTAATCATGCAAGAATCATGAGATAACTGGGTCATCAGGTGTTCCAAGTTCCATTACTGTGAAATTGACATTCAGGACTTACAGTTTCAACGGAACTGTGGTTGAAGAACCCTGGTTTATCGAAATAACGTGATTAAATACTTCCAGTTGAGTAGAATGTGAAAAAGCTGATACTCCTCAATTTTGTTTATACCTGTTGTGTTGAGGGAAAAAGATTATGGGTATAGCTGCATGTATACAATTGTTGGCTGCAGCTACTGACTGGTCGACTTCGACTCCACTTTTGGGGTTTGACTAGTCGACTCCAGATACTCAGAGTCTTTCAACACTAATCATTTACTTTGTGTGACGACAATGGAATGAGTATGCCACATGTGAGTCATATGGATTTGCAAACATGACACAGAAGGAACACTATAATTCTAGGAACAAGAGTGTAATAAAAAGCAACTCACCTGGATATATTAATTCCCCTGAGTAGATGACTGTGACAGTCTGTGGGTGAGATGGAGCTGCGGAATATCTGCCCGGAACTATCCTCAGGTGATATCTCAAACTGTAACGAAGCACATGACATATATGATGCCTGGGGCTGCATGACTACAAGAGAATATATACAACCATATTCTTTGCTCCTAATAAACCCAGTTTCTATATCCCCTAGTTTGCAGAAGATAAATAGCATAACTAGGTGAATAATGGGTGAACATCACCATCTTCAACTGGGGAACTTCAATCTGATCCAGGGACCAGCCGAGAGGGCGACGTGGGCGACTTCTTCGCCCTAGCACCGTCCGCTTCGCCTTATTTTTGCAGTCGGGCAAAGTTCAAGTCGCCCTGAAAATTCCAAAGTTGACTGACGAAAATCGGCAAAATGCCCCAAATAATTTATGATAATTTACAACTGTCAACTGTGATTGCACACAATACTCCACTATCAGGGTGTATCAGGGTGTTATAAAACAATTAACACCTGTATTGCTCCAATCTGGAAGCATGTTGACAACCGAGTCTGATTACTGGCAGCTGTGAAAACATCGTCGGGCCTCAACTTGGCTCAAGTGTTAATCTGGTTGTTGTTATTTTTAGATTACCACACCTTACAATTAAGATTACAACTCACACCTCTCACAATGTGTCAATTCATCACTCCCTCTATGGAGTTTAGTTAAAGAAATTTTTAAACAAATTCATTTGTGAAGCATATTAAAATTTCAAACGGGATTACTAACAGAGCGCAGTAAAAGTGTTCATGATTTCGTTTCGTTTCGGTTTGATAAATATTGTTGGCATTTTTAAAAACCCGAAAAATATGAAATAAAATCCTGTCATTCTCCCAAAATTACGATATAAAATGCTGCTATCCTCTCACAATTATGTTTGGGTATTATTAATAGTTATTAGGGTCATGAAGTGAACATAATGACTCCATATTTCAACCATTGTTTCATAAGTTTAATTGTCATATTTCATCTCTCCTATTTTCGTTCTATAGCGACTCCTGTCAGTACTGATCAATTTAAATTTTGTAGACTCACTTCGCCCTATAGAACGGCCACTTCGCCTTATTCTTATAGTAGGGCGAAGTCATTTCGCCCTGAAAATCTGGTCTAGGCTGGTCCCTGATCTGATCCTTGGTTTCCCATAGCAGTTGAGAATTAAGCAAAATACAATTCCAAGAGGGTGAATTTGGTGATGCTAGCCCACTATGCGGGATAGCGACACTATATTCACCCTCTGGGGACCTCATTATGCAATGACAGACACACTATTTCAAGGCTTGTTGATAACACTCTCTGGAGTTAGTGTTTAGAACATGAAATGGACAGCTGGAAAATAGTCTAGGAGGTATAACTCCTGAATTAAAATTCAGGCAAGACTGATTGTTGAATCATCCAAGGTATTTATAATTCATGATTAGATGCCATACACGTAGACCAAACTTGGTCATAATCAGAGAAGGTTTCTTGGAGTATCACACTGTAAATATTGTCAAATGAACACCAGGAAAGGTGTCTAGGATGCATGACTGAAATAAAATTTGGCGGGGCAAGTTATTAGCAGTCAGAAGACATGTAGCAATTTGTTAAAAAAATTGTTGAAGTTGTCATGCTTACATGTGATACGTGTGGAAAGACAGAATGACATAACTCGACAATCAATAATGTAAAAGTGACCACCACCAACTATTTTTGGACCCATCATTTTATTTTGGGTAATACTTACAATTGGTCCTAGTCCGGCGTCAGATATCTTGCATGTGTACAGACATTTCTCTGTGAGATTGCTCAAACTTGCATAGATTCTAGTGCTGCAGAACCCAACAGGATAAATCGTCTCTCCGCAGTGAAAAGCTGGCCTGTCAGCCACCACCTGTGAAAGAGGAACAGTTTTATAATGCAAGCAATTTCGGGAGTTTAAGGAATAACTTGGCCCATGAATCCCAGGAATATGAATATATAATGTCCTCAGATTTACAGTAAAAATATTCCAAATTAGATAAGTAATATTTATTATTATACGCTCAGTGATGATTTATCAAAATAATCATGGTTAAATAAATTTTGATGTCGCCCAGAAGGGGATATAGAACTTTTACTTTCACACTAACGCGTGCATGCGACAAATTCACTTGAGTGTATCATAACTCCGGCAAAAATAGGCATACAGAATCCAAATTTGAACTTGACCTGTATTTTTGGCTAATCCACGTACAAAATTTGAAAACAATCAGATAATTAAAACTAAAGTTATCACCTGGAAACCAAAATAATCAGCAAATTCTAAGTCGAAAAGGACCATAACTAAAGGCAAAAATGGGCAGACTGAACCCATATTTGAACTTGACTTGACCTATATTTTCATGTGGGTAATCCACATTCAAAATTTTAAAACAATCAGATAATGAAAACTAAAGTTATCATCTGGGGCGGACGGATTCCCTCCCCCACTCCAACACTTGTGATAATTAAATGTTGCTGCTGGTATTAGTACATGTGAAATATCGGACTGAAGCAGAAAAGTATCAGACAGTTAAGTCTGCATCCCTGCTGCCTTTTGATATTTCAGAAGTAATCAGGTCATTATCCAACATTGTAGTGCATCTAAAATGCTAAACGATGTCATCACTAATCTCAGTTGTCAATTATCGGCATCAAATTTTCAACCTTTAAACTTCCAAGTATGACAACTGAATAAGGGTTTCCGCCAGGAGAAAATAACGAGGCTGTATGGAAAAGTAGCCATTTCTTTGCACATGAGATAATCGCAAAGCAATCAAAAGCTACGTATATAATGCAAGTTAATCCTGAACATATCCCCCTTTCCATCATTTCCGTATTATTATTTTTTTCATGGTACCCAGAGCATAAATCATGAAATTACGCATGTGAGACCAAAGTTATAGGACATTTACGCTGTAGAATGTCATGCTTTGATGGCACACCAAATATTACGTTGCATTTTGGGCAGTAGAATTGTAACAGTGTCAGTTTTAACACCGAGGTTTCGGTGTTGAGACAACACCGAGAAACCGGACTGAGCAAAATACAAATGAAAGTGTCAATGACACTGTAGCTCAACTTGGAAAGGGAATAATTTAATGTGTTACTGTCAATGGAGTCATTGGAGTGATTAGGAATGTGGAAAGTTGAATGTCTAATACTAGTTTATCAACATGAAAAGATATATATATACATACACATGTATATAAAATTAAAATCTAAGATGGTTGCTGGCGGCTATGTTTTCCAACAATTCAAAAACATTTGATAGCTTTAGTCATGCAAAGAGTAGAATCCAAATGGCCGCTGGCAGCCATGTTTTAATGCCGAATAACCCCAAAATGACTCGTTCCCATCTACATGTCAATTTCAACAGCCATGACAAATTTTATGATGATCAGACTAAAGGTACGACCTGTAGCCCGTGCTAAAGGATTTAGTCATACAAAGAGTAAAATCTAAGATGGCTGCCAGCGGCCATGTTTTTTGACCGAATGCCCCCAAAATGACTCGTTCCTATTTAGATGTCATTGTTAACATCCATGACAAATTTCATGATGATCTGACCAAAGGTACGACCTGTAGCCCGTGCTAAAGGATTTAGTCATGCAAAGAGTAAAATCTAAGATGGCTGCTGGCGGCCATGTTTTTTGGCCGAATGACCCCAAAATTACTCGTTCCCATCTACATGTCAATATTAACATCCATGACAAATTTCATGATGATCAGGCGAAGAGTACGACATGTGGCCCGTGCTAATGGATTAAATTTTGAAGTCAAAGATGGCCGCTGGCGGCCATGTTTTTTGTCCTAATGACCCCAAAATGACTCGTTCCCATCTACATTCCAATTTCAACAGCCATGACAAATTTCATGATGATCAGACTAAAGGTACGACCTGTAGCCCGTGCTAAAGGATTTAGTCATACAAAGAGTAAAATCCAAGATGGCAGCTGGCGGTCATGTTTTTTGGCCGAATGACCCAAAAATGACTCGTTCCCATCTACATGTCATTGTTAACATCCATGACAAATTTTATGATGATCCGACCAAAGGTACGACCTGTAGCCCGTGTCAAAGGATTTAGTCATGCAAAGAGTAAAATCTAAGATGGCTGTCGGCGGCCATGTTTTTTGGCCGAATGACCCCAAAATTGCTCGTTCCCATCTACATGTCAATATTAACATCCATCAAAAATTTAATGACAATAAGACGAACAGTACGGCCTGTAGCCCGTGCTAATGGATTGAATTTTGAAATCCAAGATGGCCACTGGCGGCCATGTTTTTCTTCCGAATGACCCCAAAATGACTCGTTCCCATCTACATGTCAATGTCAACATCTATGACAAATTTCATAATAATCGGACCAAAGGTACGAACTGTAGCCCGTGCTAAAGGAAATTGTTGACGAATCACGCACACACACACACACACGCACGACGGATACCAAGCCATGGCAATAGCTCAAACTTTACAAAGTAAAGTTGAGCTAAAAAACGCAATCTCGGTGCTCGGTAAAGTCCGTTCCACGATCCGTATTTTGCATCTGATGGGCAAACACAAGTCTAGAATTTTACAGTGAATGTGTTTCGTTGCCAAACAAAACTGAAATGAGGAAGCATGTCGTTGCATAAATGGGAATGCGAACCAAAAAGAAATGTTATACGACATGGGAAATGGTCCGGAAGCTTTTTGTTCTGGAACCTACGGATTGATGAGTGGCTATACAGTCAACACGAACTACATGCAGTAGCTCGTTGAATTTTGTCACATTTATTGTCAACTGTCTTAGAATAAGTGTGCATTTTATTTGAATTGATATGGGTTGAAAGTGCATGACGAAACATTTCGTCCTGTGCGGAAATAAAGTCGGTAGTTTGAACTGCAATTTATGAAACTTCATTCTCCCGACTAATTGGTCAATAAAATTGAACTTTTATCTATAACTTTCAACGAAATGTTACGAATTTGAGCTGGTCAATTGCTGTGTAAATGGACGTGCACGCACTTATTTTGTGTCTTCTTGATCGCGGCAGTTATTTTTGTGCATATCAGTATCTCTCACCCACAAACTGAGCGGGAACATCAAATGCGTAATTACATCAGCATTGTCCAGGAATTGGGCACTTGCTACATCGTAACTGATTGATTACTGCAGCCTTGTCTTTAAACTTTTCAAAATGCAATATTGATTGTAAATGATATTGGTATCACTATCAGTCACACGGGACTTCATCTTGTATGTACGAAATGTCGCTGTATTGCGTTTCACTTTTATTTTTTGATTTTGGTATGGGGAAAATATTTGTGTATAGTTGGAAAAAAGTTTAAGGTCGGCATCAAGAAATATGGTCGGTCGGGCAACCAGAAACACAACTATTTTGTGTGTGCCTAAACTTGATAGTTCTATATGACTATTATCTCACATTCTCACTATTGTTCATGAGTTAGCAACGCCGCAAGCTGTTCCCCAACCCTCTGTAACTGGTAGTGCCTGTTTTGTCCAGTTAAAAAACGAAACCGAACCGTAAATTCCACAACCTGCCAACACTATTGGGCAGTTTTATTTGAAAGGGTTACATTGTGACATAACATGCTCAGTTGATATGCTAGTTCATCAGCCATGTTTAACCCCTGTTGCACAGGGATTTTATTAGGGTAGATTGCAACTGACTTTAGGTAAACAGAACTTCATCGGTGAGGGAATTGAGGTCGCTCTACAGACAGTAATCCCTACTAGCAGAAAGCCTGACTGAATCTATAGACAACAACATTAGGGTGTGCTTTTTTTCACCCATAGGCGGGCAAGGCTAGTGAACAAAAAACTAAGGTAAGCGGTTCTTGACTAATCAGAATGCACATTTTAGGGACAATCATTCAACTTAAATTACAAGGTTTCATATTTCATTAGCGACAAGTGCATGTATCAAATAGTATGTCTTACCTCCCCAAGACTGTGAATTGTCAGATCTCCCATAGCAACAGGTAGAATTGGCCGACCCATAGGATCGAGTGGTATGGGTGGCACAGTTCTCTTCCCACCAGACTGTTTGCTTTTCCTTGGCTTATGCTGCGTGGGATCTAGAAATGTTCAAATAAAGCCAGAATAAAGCCTTGGATAAGGTTTGCACTCCAAAATACACCTAAAAATATTCGCTATTCAATTTTCCAGGTATGTTGATAAATACTTAAACTACCTTTCTACGAGCATTATATGTCCCAGAAAGGTGCATTGAATTCATTAAAAATAAAACTTTCAACACACTGTATGGGCCTGTACAAAAGCGATGGCATTTGTATTCATTGGAATTCTGGAATCAGAATGTCTACAAAAGGTATATTACATTATCTTAAAATGAAACTACTGAAATGATCTCAACTCGCTGAAAAAGATAAAAAATAAAACACATATTTTAGTGTTATATCAACAAATTTGTTAGAAATTTGTTAGAATGTATACATAATTTTGGGATTAGAATGAGCCATGTCTCTTTAAGTAGATACCATTCAAAGCATGGTCAGAATAAGGTTTTGTTATTTAGTTTTAATTCTAAAAAAAATTCCCTCAACTTATAGATTAACATCCCTATAAATAAATGAATGGGAGTTCATAATGTGCTTGTCATTCACGGGTGTGGGGTCATGGGCATTAACCCTTTCATGATGGAAGCTGAACTGTGCAACGTTAAAGATCCTGTGAAAGTGCATTACCTTATATATATGAGTCTCCCACAGGGAGCCTAGCATATATAAGAGAATGAACTGGCTTTCAAGGTCAAGTTAATATTGTTAGGCCAATGTATTCTCTTATGTATTTGAGGCTCCCTATGGGAGACTCGCATATATAAGAGAATACATTGGCACAGGGTTATCGCAAAATTTCAGGAAGCTCCAGTCATGGAAGGGTTAAGAGAATACACACCTAATGCATCTTTGGGATTCCTCTTCTTTTCGCCAGTAGCTGGCGCTTTTCTCTTTGGTTTTGGCTTAGAACATTCTGTAATTATAGAAGTGCTTGATGGCAAGGAATGAAGGGTAGGTAGCTGTTTGATAGCACTTATACTGATTGAGGGTACTTTTGTGGATGTTCCTGGGCTCTCAGTTTTCACCGTCTGATGCTGCATGACTTTACGAAGTAGAAACCTAAAATTAGAAAAAGTTTACATGGTAATAAAAGTTTGCATGGTCACATGAAAAAAGTGGCCTTTTATGGACGACAGCTATTTAGAAATGAAAACATTTAATTTTAACAACAATTATTGGATCAAATTTCGAGTCCAACTATCTGTGTTGTTAACACGCCTAGTTTTATTTGATTGAACACCAGAATAATCAGTATATTGTGAGTCTAAAATGGCCATATCTCTATTAGAAATGATTGGAATGAACTAATAATCAACCTCTATTTTCGTTTTTGATTAATCAACATACATAATTTAAAAGCAACTAAAGTTATAATCTGAACACCAAAAATAATCAACAAATTCTGAGTCAAAAAGGGGCAAAAAACGTTTATGATGGATGGAAAGACAGATGGAAAGACAGATGGACACTGCTCAAATCCATAGTCTCTTCATTATTCTGTTATGGAAAAAGAAAAGAAAATATTTGTGGTTGTTAGCCATTTGATGACGGGAGCTGTGCTGGCGCAACATTAAAGACCCTGTGCCAACTCTTATGAAAGCGAATCGACCATAAGGTAGGTCTAACAATTGGCCTAAATTTTCATTTTTTTTCACATTCTTTAACAATCTTTATCATTTTTTTAATAATTTATTCATACAATCTATATAACAATTTTTTCTTATATTCGTTAACAATTTTATCATTTTTTATAATTTTTTCTTACTTACATTCTTTAATTATTTTATTATTTTTTTTCTTACATTCTTTTTTATCATTTTTTTATCATTATTTCTTACATTCATTAACAATATATATATATTTTTTTGTCTTTTTCATTTTTTCTTACAATTTTTAACAACTATAAAAAATAATATAAAATTTGTTAGGCAAATGCATTCTCTTATATATGCGAGGCGACCTAAGGGTTGCTCATTGTCTGAGAATTGGTTGATTTCTAATTCATGATTGATTTGGGTTTATTACAAAGACTGAGGACAAACAAAATTAATCTTAGCTCATTCTTCTAGATGAGATAGAAAATATGAAAATCAATAAGAATATGTCAATATGAAAAAATAAATTAACACTTTGGCGAGTAGAACGACATATATGTCGTCTATCGGTTGAGGAGTAGAACGACATATATGTCGTTTCAGAAAGTGTTATTTTATGTAGACATAACTTCAATAAATCATCTGATTTATAAATGATTTGTATAGGAGTTATTTTAATTAATATAATGTCCCAAATGTATAAGTGCAATCGATTATGATAACA
Source organism: Siphonodentalium dalli (assembly GCA_032622095.1). Lineage (NCBI taxonomy): Eukaryota > Metazoa > Mollusca > Scaphopoda > Gadilida > Siphonodentaliidae > Siphonodentalium > Siphonodentalium dalli. The sequence goes on from CP136068.1 coordinate 70,829,830, forward strand.
CACGTTAAAAAAAAAATGCACATAAATTAAAACGAATTATTGGACCCTTTTGACCCGAAATTGTTAATAATTATTGCTATGACGTTGACGTTAAATTTACTCATGACGTCATGTATATGACGTTATAGATACTCTCCAAAGAGTTAAACAAAAATATTGAGCTTACCAACCAACCCAATTTTTTTGATTTTTTGAACTTGCAGTCCCAATTTAATTAAATTATTTAAGTCTAAATTTAACTTTATAGAATATTTTTCAATGCTTTGGTCATTTCCAATGATTACTGTTTCGTTTTGATTGAAAAAAGACTTTGAAAGGTAATGTAGTTGCAACAGTAATATTTAAATATCAATTTTTAGGCCTTATAAAGAACCAATAATAACATAATATCACTTTAACCCTTTCTATACTAAATGGATTTTCCCACTCAGTTATAAAAGTATGGATTGGAATGGTCCTTTATTCATTTGGCGGGGCTTTCAAAAAAAAAATAAGCAGATAACATATAATACAAATTTTTAGGCAACGTATGAGAATCGTCCACTAAGTTAACTGTTAAAAGAGCATACCACATACACGAATTTATCGTGAAAACAAATGAGCACCCCCCCACCACCCAACCAATCCCTTCTTTATATTTCTGATTGATATTATCATGTTAACACATGTGTCAATATAGTTTATGAATGCATGACTATATGTTTTATATCTTCAAGTTAATATGTAAATAAAGTTATTTAAAAAAAAGAATTGGATGGAAATGGTCAGATAATAAGTTCAACAAAGGAGTATTCAGTATAGAAAGCGTTAAGTACTCTGGATGACTGAACTATGAGTATCATCAGTACCGTCTCTCTTCTTTGGCTTTGTGAACTTTCTCATCTATTCTCACAACCTCATCACATATAGCAGCATTAATCTGAAACAAAGAGATGGTTGATTTTAATTCTCAGCTGTCCTACCATGCAGAGACCAGCCTAGAGGGCGACATCTCCCTAAAATGTGCCACTTCTCCCTATTTATTGTCCCATGGAGAAGTGATTGCTCTATTATAAACCAGTATGTATATTCAAAACAGCATATTTGAAGTGTATTTACTGATTATAGCGGCATACTAACTCATTATAATAGTAGTATAAATTAGTTTGAGTATTACATAATACTTATTGGATCACAGAACGGTGAGGATGAAGAGTAAAATAAACTTCAGCCTTTAGGACTTCTCCCTAACAGTCCATTTCTCCCTAATAATCTAATAAGGAGAAGAGACTTCTCCCAATTTGAATTCTCTAAGTTGGTCCCTGTAATCCCGCAGGTCAGAAAGAAAGAAGTACAGGGAATTTGATGCCATCTCAACAAACATCAAGGTTTATTCAAGGCCCTCAATTCTAAAATTCAAGGCCATTTTGCAGCATTTCTAATATAATTGCTTGAGTGTGGCAAAATATGCCCGTGGTAATTCTGGTGAAAATTGGCGGGCGGACCCAATTTGAAACTTGACTGTATTTTGGGCTAGTAAACTCCACATACCAAATTTAATTCCATTCTGTTCGGGCTTAATAAAGTTATAACGAAAAAAGCAAACGGATGGATGGACAGACAGACGGATGCCCTGATGGACAGAGTGGCGGAACAATAACATAATGTATCCCGTTTTTAAAAATGGGCTTATAAAATATGTAATCAGAATCAATTTCAGGTTTGGCGAGCGATTCTAATATCACTGGAATTTAATGCTATTCAAACCGCCACTTCATGTATATTCAAGCACTTTCCAGCTATTCAGTGGTCATTTGACAAATACAAGGCTATCTTCTGACATTTTTCTTGAGCTATCAGCCATGATAATTATTTTCCACTTGTCACCTCAGAATTTTGTCTTCCGGTGGTAAAAGGTGAATAACTCTTTTATCTGGGTGCGATGTGAGCATTACAGAAAGAAATTAATTTGCATTTATAAGCCATTAGTTGATGTGCCCGATTTCATCTGGGCTATATTTCTTTGTGACCGCCTCTGTCTGGGGAGAATATACAGCATCTGGACAAACTATTGTTCGATCGGTCCAGAAACATGCCTGTATGAGCGAGGTCAAGGTTAAGGTCAAGGACATGGTCGCATGTGAAATCAAAGTAGGCCTACATACCAAATTTGAGTCAGATTGGTTGAGGTCCAGAAACATGCCTATATGAGCGTATATGAGCGAGGTGAATGTCAAGGTCAAGAACACGGTCGCACATGAAATTCGACCCGCCCATCAAAGTAGGCCTACCTACCAAATTTGAGTGGGATCAGTTTATAACACACATATATTCATACACACACACAGAGAGAAGTTCCAAAATATATAATAGATAATCTTCATCCCAAAAACGTACTTAACAGTCCTTGGCCAAATATATATTATGCATGTCATTTGAGTTTTGAAAGTAGACATTCAGGCCCATCCTTGTGGGCAAGTCTGGAAATAGTATCTGTGACATTTGCAGAATGAGGTCCACAGAGGGTGAATTTAGTGATGCTGCCCCACACAGTGGGCTAGCATCACCAAATTCACCCTCTGGGGACCTCATTCTGATCAGGCCTCATCTTCTTGGAAGTATCTTTAGTCTCAAATTAACATAGCATTTAGTTACAATTCCGTTCTGTTTATATTCCCTAATTTTCAGAAGATACAATGCATAATCGAGCTGACTAATGGATGAACATCACCAACTTCAAATGGGGAACTTCAGGAACTAGGTCTCCCATAGCATTTGAGGCCTAAGCAGGAGACGGTTCCCAACGAGGGTGAATTTGGTGACACTAGGCCACTGTGCGGGCTAGTGCCATTAAATTCATCCTTGGGGGACCTCATTCTGCAGATGTTATTAACACTATTTCCAGACTTGCTTGTGGGGACAACACAACTGTTATCTTTAGCAACATGGAGATTTGGGGACAGAAAACTGACTACATAGGATTGAATAGCACTACCATGTTAACCCCTTCTTTACTAAATGGATTCTTCCACCCAGTTATAAAAGTGTACATCGGATTGGTCAATTATTAATTTGGAGGGATGTTGGATAAATAAGCAGATGACAGACAGAAGTACAAATAATACAAGAGCAGAAGGATTCATATTCATTGGTGGGAAATGCTCAGATGATAAGTTGAACTGTGTTTGTTGAACATTATTATCTGAACATTTCCTGAGGGAACTAACTACTCGTCAATGAGTATTTAGTATAGGAAGGATTAAGGGATACATACAAACACCAGATTCTTCATGGTTTTCTTCAATCGCTTCCACTTTTTGTAATAGAGTTGTTGTTGCTGATCAGAGACCATTCCACCGTTGATTGCACTGTGAGCATACTTTGATCTGTGAAATAAATGTAACAGGTACATGTATAACCCCAACTGATTACTCACCTATTCATTTGTAAGGATGTTCGTTGAATGCATAATATAATGAAAGTGTCAATGACACTGTAGCTCAACTTAGGTAGGGGAATAATTTAATGGTTGACAGTAAATGGAGGGATGTGGTCTGTAGGGTGTGCCAAAGGATTTAGTGATGCAAAGAGTAAATTCAAAAATGGCCACCGACGGCCATGTTTTTTTGCCGAATGACCCCAAAATGACTCGTTCCCATCTACATGTGAATGTCAACATCCCATGACAAATTTCATGAAGATCAAACAAACAGATCAGTCTATAACCCATGCTAATAGATTTTGTAGAAATATTTAGTCATACAAAGAGTAAAATCCAAAATGGCCATTGGTGGCCATATTTTTTTGCCGAATGACCCCAATATGAATCGTTCCCATCAAGAGGTCACCCCGATGATCCATATGAAGTTTGGTGATGATCAGATGATGGATGTGGTATGTAGGGTGTGTCAAAGGATTTAGTGATGCAAAAAGTAAAATCCAGTGGCCATGTTTTTTGGTCGATTGATCCTAAAATGACTCGTTCCCATCTACATGTAAATGTCAACATTCATGACAAATTTTATGATGATCAGACAAATAATATGTCCTGTAGCCTGCGCCAATGGATTCAATTTTGAAATCCAAGATGGCCACCAGCGGCAATGTTTTTTGGCCGAATTACCCCAAAATGATTCGTACCCAACTAGGGGCCACCCCAATGATGAATATGAAGTTTGGTGATGATCGGATCAGGGTTGTGCTATGTAAGGTGTGTGAAAGTATTTAGTGATGCAAAGAGTAAAATACAAGATGGCTGACGGCGGCCATGTTTTTTGGCCAAATGACCCCAAAATGACTCGTTCCCATCTAGAGGTCACCCCGATGATCCATATGAAGTTTGGTCATGATCGGATCAGAGATGTGGTGAGTAGGATGTGTCAAAGGATTTAGTGATGCAAAGAGTAAAATCCAAGATGGCTACCAGCAGCCATGTTTTTGGCCGAATGATCCTAAAATGACTCGTTCCCATCTACATGTAAATGTCAACATTCATGACAAATTTTAAGATGATCAGACAAACAGTACGGCCTGTAGCCCGTGCCAATGGATTCAAATTTGAAATCAAAGATGGCCACCAGCGGCCATGTTTTTTGGCCGAATGACCCCAAAATGACTCGTTCCCATCTACATGTCAATGTCCACATTCATGACAAATTTCATAAAGATACGACCTGTAGCCCGCGCGAAAGTATTTAGTGATGCAAAGAGTAAAATCCAAGATGGCTGACGGTGGCCATGTATTTTGGCCAAATGACCCCAAAATGACTCGTTCTCATCTAGAGTTCGCACCGATGATCCATATGAAGTTTGGTGATGATCGGATCAAAGATGTGGTCTGTAGGATGTGTCAAAGGAATTAGTGATGCAAAGAGTAAAATCCAAGATGGCCACCAGCGGCCATGTTTTTTGGCGGAATGATCCTAAAATGACTCGTTCCCATCTACATGTAAAAGGTCAACATTCATGACAAATTTTATGATGATAACTCAAATAGTACGGCCTGTAGCCCGCGCCAATGGATTTAATTTTGAAATCCAAGATGGCCACCATCGGCCATGTTTTTTGGCCGAATGAGCCCAAAATGACTCGTTCCCATCTACATGTCAATGTCAACATTCATGATAAATTTCATAAAGATCAGACCAAAGATACGACCTGTAGCCCGCGCCAAAGGAAATTGTTGACGGACGCACGCACACACGGATGACGGACGCCAACCCATGGCAATAGCTCAAACTTACAAAGTAAGTTGTGCTAATAAAATGCATGGCCCGATATTATGTTAAGGGAAAGAACCTTATGAAGGAACATGTTGTCGCGGCCTAACACTATCATGGTAAAGTTATGCTCTAATTAATCAATCCCTTTACCAAGGTTGTAGGCCCGGCAATAAAGTGGTCATACAGCCAGTCAACCTGGTCAAGTGGTATCAATGTGCATTCCAGAAGTTGACATGTGGCATCTGCTGGTAATTTTTTAAAACCATGGTAGTCAAGTATATTACAGCCGCAATATTATTTTTGCAACAGCCGTACACGGTATTAATTTTTCTCATGACCGCCATTCACCAAGATATTTTTTCATCGGCACTGTGCACAGCATTAATTCTTTTCCCCCTAACACAGCCAACGGCAATCCAAGTATCCGACTCTGTCTAAAAGTATCTAAGAAACCTGGGCTGCATAAAGTTACTGAGCAGAAATGCTGTCACAAAACAGAGAGATGTTATTTACAATTTCGAGGGAATATAATTTATCATATCCCACCATATTGATTGTTATTTATATAGGAAAATGTTAATTCTATAATCGATTTTATTGCGCTGCATGTAAATGTGCATTATAAATCATATTTTCCCCTTCCTATAAAGGTCACAGATAAGCGAGATCTGAGTCACTTCTCCATATTTGATCATCAGAGAGAAGTGGACTGTTTGTCATGGAGAAGTCATGATTTGTGAAGTTCAACATGCACCCCAACATCAGCCTTCTATGATCTAATAAGATTATGCCATACAAGAGCCCATTTATAAACATATTAAAGGTACTCAATCCGTAAAGAGGGTCCCCATCTCAACAGATTCCAACAACAACAATCCGATCAGAGGGTCCTATATTACTATTACTTTGGCTTTGGGGGTAAAAAATATTTGATTCGAGTCGAGGAACCCATCAAACAAAGCTCAGAGTTATTAGATATTGATTTTTGAAATTTGTTAATTTCTCGAGATGAGTACTAATAATTGCCGTCAATTTTGAAACCTGCTCGAGATGATTAGACCAAAACTCTATTCAAACAGACAAGGATGGATAACTCTAAAATCAAGTGGTAATAATCACGCAATTTTGACTACGTACTGGGCCAGAAAGAATTCCTGATAATGAAAAATAATAGATTTCTAAAATCGATATCTAACAAATCTGAGCTTTGATGGGTGACTTCCTTGACTCGAATCAAATATTTTTGACCCCCGAAGCCATTGAAATAGTAATTGAGATGAGTTTTATCGGATTGAGTACATTTAAAATAACTAAGTACACCACTACATTCACTCCCTGTGGAGAAGTGGCACAATTTAGGGAGAAGATATTTCCCAAGTCGCCCTCTAGAATGTTCCCTTATCTGACCTCATTTATTTATATTTGGATTACTCTGTGTGCATAAATTGTGCTTTGTGTTACGGTTTCACCCTAATAAAAACATATTTAAACCTAGATTGTTCCGCTATTATGAAATGCAACAAATTTATTAATTGTAAATAAGGCCGTAAAAAATAAATACATAGATTATCATCACCCATTTTCTCTAATATTACAACCGTGCCCTAGATTTATTTATTTTTGTTATGTACTTATGATCCTCCCATGACGATAGTCAAACATAGTTCTACCCTTGCTTAAACTAACTCAGCAAATGTCAGTGATGTCTGTTATAAAGTGTTTCAATAATAAAGTGTTTTAAACCACCACACAAATTACAAATACCGATATTGGGAATATACACTCAATAATAACAATATTAATACATGTATTGTATACATTTGAATGAATCGGTTTAATCTGTGTGACTTGTGTAATGTGTGTGTAACTTTCTTCATGTTAGACATATAGACAACCATAACACAATAGAAATATGATTTAGTTATGGCCTTATTACTGTAATTTTATAGCAAACATTATTCTCACCTATGAGATGTAGCTTGCCCTGATCGACTTTGATTGGTCGAAACAGCTCGAACAACATTGGTTTGTGGACTTGACAAGCTGGCAATATGTCGCTGTATTCCTGTTAGTTGCTGTAAAAGATAAGTGAGATTTCCAGACAAGGAGTCAATCCAAGTGTCCTCTTCAGGCCTCAAAATATGGTGCTGGTCATTTGCAGAATGAGGTCACCAGCGTGTGAATATAGCGACCCTACCCTGCATAGTGGGCTGTCATCACCAAATTGATCCTCTGGGACCTCATTCTGCATGGCTTCATCTGCTATGGGAGACCAAGAGAGACACAGATTTAAGTTCCCAGATGGTGATGTGCACCCAATGGGCACCTCAATTATACATCTGCATAGCCATCTGCCAATTTGTGGAGATAGAGAACCTAAAAAAACTTGTTAATTAGATAATAAAGATACTTGACAGAATGAGGTCCCCAGAAGGTGAATTTGGTAATACTAGCCTGCTGTGTTGTTATATTGTTGTGAAAGGTCCACATATCAATATGAATGTAATCGTTTTTTTTGTTTAAACATATTTTATTTGTTCATAAATTAAATTAGTTTATGACAAAAGGGATTGGAGATTACAGAATCTATCTATCTATGTAATCGTTTGACATTTGTTCAAGTTTTTGCGCTAACATTCATAACATTGCTAAAAAAAAAAGACAAACTAAGGGCCGTAACTCACGTAAAATAAAATTGGACAAACCTGGTTTTGGAACTTGATCGAGCTATTGTTGTGAAAGAACCATACACCCAATATGAATGGAATCGGTTAAAGTTTGTTTGAGTTAACGGTAATAAAATTGCTAAAAATAGACAAACTAAGAACCATAACTCAGGTAAAATAAATTTATCAAACCTGGTTTTCAAAACTATGGGCAGTAACTTGGGTAAAAAGGATCAAACAAATCTGGTTTTTGAAAATGTTCGAGATATTGTTGCAAATGATCCATATACAAAATATGAATGAAATTTTTTAACGTTTGTTCAAGTTATCGTACTACCGCACATAAATTTTTCTAATATTGCTTAAATTAGACAAAGTAAGGGCCGTAACTCAGGTAAACAAAATCGAACAAACCTGGTTTTCCAACTCGATCAAGATACAGTAGTAAAAGGTCGATGTACCAAATGTGAATGCAATTGGTTGACGCTTGAAATAAGTGGCATAACTGGTTAGAAAGTCGGGGGCGGGCCCGATTTTCAGTATGCAGCTGTCGCACGTGACAAAAATCATCAGAATCTATCAATAAATAAATAATAAGTTAACTTCTCCTCTCGTGAGATGCATGGATTATTTTCACTCGGCTGGTGCCTCATAAAATTAATCCTCCGCATCTCATTAAGGTAAAAAACTGTACGCTACTCAGAACCGTTGACTGTTGTGTTTATTATATTTTATACCAGTTTGTCATGACCCAGACCCCAATGAAACACCTAATATGTTCTTAAAGCTACAACATCACCAGCCATTTCTGTTGAAATAATGAAAGAGGATAGCGAATGATGCAAATATTTACGTCACGATGCAGTGCTGAGAGTAGGATAACATCTTGAGAGTGGGAATACACGTTCGGTCTTCTGGGAGTGTGGATATGATTTATATTTTGACGTAAAAAGTTGATGAAAATATAAGGCTATGTTATACAGGTTTGGGGCCAACTCACCAGGACGCAAGCCAACAGTCCCTCGCCAAGCCATAAATCGAGTTTTGATAAAAAAAAAAAAACTGAACTAAAAATTGGACACCTCTGGTTTTCAAACTCGTTCAAAATATAGTGAAAGATCCATATACCAAATATGAATGCAATTGGTTGATGTTTGATTAAATTATTGCGCTATTGGACATAATTATCCTAAAATTGCTAAAAATAGACAAACTAAGGGCCATAACTCAGGTAAAAAAAATCAGACAAACCTGGTTTTCGAACTCGATCAAGATATTGTTGTGAAAGATTAATATGCCATATGTGATAGAAATTGGTTGATGATTGTTCAAGTTATCGCGCTAATGGACATAAACTTGTTAAAAACAGAAACAAGTGGCATAACTCTGGTTGGAAAGTAGAGGCGGGCCAAATTTTCTGTGTGCAGCTGTCGCATGTGACAAAAAACTCACATACCAAAATTTGTCAGAATCCACCAATAAACGGCTATGTTATGTAGGTTTGGGGCCGCTGCCTAACCAAAACATACATGTAGGTCGAGTTTTGATTAAAAAAATACTAAACTAAAAAAATTCTTCACTTCTGATGACATGGCTCGGCTTCAAGTAACCTCACAAATTATTTTGTTTTGCTGAAATGAATTTTTGTTAAGGTTTCACATTTATACTCAAATACATGATGAAAGCATGCCGTTGCCTGTACTAAATTTGGCACATCTCCATATTTTGAGCAAACCATTACCTGGATTGAGTTTGGGGAAATTTAAAGGCCTGAATTTATAAGTTTATGATGATACCTGATGACTAAAGCTGGGCTGCGTTTGTTGGACCACCTGATGTTGTTCAGCTTGCTCTGATGCTGATGCAGCTGCCACTAAAGCGGAGTTCAAAACGTCAGTCTCATACTGCCCAAACAAGGAAGAAGGGGAAAATATATTGGTGGACTGTAAGTTGTTCAGATCCATCTCTTATGTTCTGAAAGAAAAATAGGGACAACAGGTATTAAAAGGAATATAAGCAAACATGCCAGGCTTCAAAATATGGTGCTGAACATTTGCAAACTGAGGTACCAGAGGAGGAATTTAGTGACATCATTCTACACAGCCTCATCTGTTATGGGAGACCGAGACACAGATTTAAATTCCCAGATGGTGATGTGTACCCATTGGGCACCTTGATTATGCATTGTGTTGTCAACCAATTTTGGGATATAGAGATATTAACTAAAAATGAAAAAGAAACTTTCTAAAGATTTTTCTATTGAAACTTGAACTCTTTTTAATTTGATAGTAAAGATACTTTCCAGAGAAGTTGGAGTCTGAGCAGAATGAGCTCCCCAGTGGGTGAATTTAGTGATGCTAGCCCACTGTGTGCATCATATTTTGAGAACTGAAAAAACATGCTTATCATAACCTAAGTTTCATCCAAAGATAAGCGCATATTATTGTACTAACTAGTGTAACAAGAGCATCGGTAGGGTGTGGCAAAATACGCCCGTGGTAATTTTTTTAAATCCTGATCAAATTGGGTGGTGGATCTACTTAATCATAGGGTGCCTATCGCCAGCATTGACTCGAAAACTCTACAGATACAGAAATTCAACTATTCTATTGTACTTTTGACTTTATAGCTGAATTTTCTATGTCAGATCTACCAAAAAAGGCAAGAAGGTGATTTGATGCTACTATAACTACTCGGTCATCCGGAATTTCTCTATATAAACGCGAGCACAAGACCTCGTCCCACTTATTCAGATAAAAAATATCGATTGCTGATCGTGACAAACACCTGAAGAGCTTAACCCAAGCGAAATCAGTAAACCTACTAAACTATAAACATAGTGAAGTATACCAAATACTTATTACCAAAGTTATCATACTTAACAAGCAATTAACTTACGAGACTCAACTCTACAAACGCTATACTAAGAAGTTAGGCTTCCCTTGCTAAACTTTAATCTTGTTACTATAACTACTCGTTATACTCAGACGGCATCCACCCTGACAAATTACTAGCAAAAGCCTGGCTTCGACGCTTTAACAGACCAAAGCGAAAGAGACTGCTGGGCTCTTAATACCAGGTAACACTAAACTCTACTACTACTTCTCCACAGTGATAGACTACTACTCAGGCAGCATGGACTTGTCACCAAGCTATATTGAGTAGAAATCTATCATCAGCCACAAAAAGAGAAGCACATACGACGAGAAAACCAACATGCCACCATGTTCATTCGGAAAGCATGGACTTGCCCCCAAGCTACACCGAATTAACCTGAACCCAACAAATCAGGACCTGTGTTACAGACTGCTACTACAGTCAATCGTCTTACTATCTCTGACCACGTACCTTCAAACCTCTGATAACCAAAAGTCATGGTACCACCAACAGGCAACAGCTATCAGAAAACCTACTCAACCATCGACTATCGTCAACACGCAGAGGACCCATCACATGGCCAATAGCGAAGAACACATCGAATTGATCTTATGGCGACGTCATTGTATATTTATACTTGAAATGGGGCACTATGTCTTTGAAATGTGCCAACTGTCACCGTGTTCAATGAACTGAATGCACTCGCCCTTGAATCTGATTGGAGCAATGGGGAGTTGATTGACATTCTCTGGAAGCCAGGGAACCTACTGTATTTTAATCAGCGATGTTCTCCACGGTGTCTTTTGCGAGTATACTTTGTTTGCATAAGTATACTTAGATGTTACTGATACAGGCTATCGCGTAACATGCGGTGAATGCTGAATGAAACTCGATATTATCAAATACTTAACTTGTTATGAGTCCTGCAATTTGCGGGTAGGGGGAAACCTTTGTGATTGTTATCCACGCTCTGGAAGATTGATGAAACTTAGTTTCCTTGTTTTAGGAACCGCCGGCCATCCATCATGCATTCCTACTTTTATATTGTTTGTATGTTTGGCTATTCATAACACTGAAATTAATCGCTACGTTCGTTCTAATGAACTAACAAATATTATAGCATCGCCGGGAACTGTGCTGGTATTGAATTCATTGTTCATTAACAGTGGTTTTTTCATGCACTTTATTAACGTAAAAATTAAACCAGCCGATGCCTCAAACAACCAGCGACAGTGCAGTTAACAAGCACCCAACCAATAGGCCATATTATGGAATACTTCCACTGAATAATAGGCCAAATAAAAAAGTACCTTCGTTTCCGGTAACGGAGGGAAAAAAATTAGTTTTTAAATTCCCATAACGCACAAGGTAATAACAGCCCTTCCTTAATGTATTATAGATATACTATGTAATAATGTATATATAGTCTATCTAGATATAATATTGTAATGAACTTGCAAGGCACTTTATTTTATATCCTTTTATTTAAGTTTTTATTTATCATATGGCCTGGCAATAACAGGAGTCAGACTGCTTTGTACAAATCTCGCATAAAGGAGTGGCTGTCTTGAATCTTTTGTCTTAGGGAAGCTTTCACCACACCACTACCTTCCCCACATTGGACACAAAAATACTAAGTCAATACCTCTATAAAACTGATATGGACTTTATTCTAGTTAGTTGAAATTATTATTTAAAATTATAGTCAGGACTATTAGGCCAAAAAAAAAAAAGGGTTTTGATTCTCGGGCAATTGTTTTTGAGAATCGATGAGGGAGCGAGGGTTTTATTTTTATTTTTGTTATGGGGATAATGCCCATAGTTAGCATGGGTTATTATACCTACCCAGGTTAAGAAAATCTAAGGAGAACATTGTTTTGATATAAACTAATGTATTCCACTTAAAGAATGACCAATTATCACATTATACTACCCGTACATCAAATCTGAAATAAAGAATGACATAAATATATGACATTGTACTATCCGTACATCATGTAGGGATTTACCAGAATGATATATATATACTAGTACAATGTATATTTCAATTTACTGAACCATTGTTGATATATTTGATATATGTATGTATTTTATAGTATATATCTATTTATATCAGACCTGTTTACTTTCATAATTGGAAATAGGGAGATTAAGTGAAAAATAGGGAGATTTTTTTCAATGTCAGTAAGGCCAACAAAAAAAACATGTCTGTTTCCGATAACATGGGGGAAATTTTCCAGGTAGGCAGGCAGGTTTGTTGTTTTTTTTGACACTGTTTTTTTTTTAACCCGCCATTGGAAAGTGATAAAATAGTGTAGTACACCCTTATAGCATGTATTATAAAATTGGCATGCTTTTATACATGCTAACTGGTAATATATTATGCAGCTTGCTGGACTATTATGTCATGTATTAGGTGTTAAAGATATTTTCTAGCTCTAGTATGTGCTCCAGTGTGAAAATTCAATGTATTAGGCCAAAAACAAAAATTTTGGTTCTCGGGAATTTTTTTTTAAAAATCAATGAGGGAGGGAGGGTTTTATTTTTATTTTTTATTTTTTTCTGCGCATAGTAAGCATGGACAAAGTTACCTTCCTCTGTCTAGTAATAACCAGAAATGTAGAGGGAACTGTTATGCATATAAACTCATTTAATCTTATATAAAAATGACATTGTACTACATGTACCAGTGTATGACTGGGATTACCTAACATTATATAATGCCCCTGACATTAACTACTGTTATTGTTGTCTAAAAACTGATACCTCCCCATTCTAATATGTGATCCTGAATTCAGTTCTGTGCCTTTCAATTGTATAAAGTTACAATTAGTGTAAGTTAGTTCACAATGACTAATTGTAAGAAGAGCATGAGGGTCAGCTTATCATTTTCTTAATTGTAGTCATCTACTTCATGTTGTAAGCCTGCAAGTCACTTTTTAACACATTACATGTTAGAGCTCAATGCACACTATTATTCAACACATATCTGCTACGGATATGTTTATAAAATAAAAAAAAATAAAAAAATAAAAATTTTCGTAAGTTTTTTTGTCATAACATCAGGCATTGCAATAAAAAGGCCTAATGTGGCCCTTTTTTTTCAATGTGGCGGGGCCTGAGAACAATTTTTTGGCCTTATATATGATTGATTCTTGGTATAATTTAGTACATGCATATAGAATTAAGAAATTATTCCATAATAACATGTTGCGTTAAAGCATGAGTTCCCAGTATGTGAACAATATTGACCTGCTAAAACAATTCCCACCTCCCTGCACCTTCCCACAAATCATCATGTTTCATCCAATTTTCATACTGGGGTTACATGCATCAGTGCCTAACTATCAAAAATTTAACAACAGATTGTTGAGAATTTGTATGAAACAATCAATTGTCATATATGTCCAAACCCATTTAATTTCTATTAATCAAAAACCCCAAACATTTCAAATTGAGTTAATAAACATATTCCATACCCATCAGTCTAAAAAACTTTGGGTTAAAGTTGCCTATTTTCGAGGAAACATGTTTTTGGATGTTTGTTAGCCCACTATCCGTGGTTTGGTGAGTGCGATTTTGCAAGTTAATTAGGCTAATGACTCATTGAATTGAAACCAGCAACTTAAACTAATAGAAACTGGAAGAATAAAGTCAAGTTGGGAGAATGAGATTGGTAATTTTCAGACTGTAAATTGGGAACTTTGGATTTCTTTTTATCTTTTAAGTTTACGTGGGGCTGTCTGGCGAGCGGGGGGGGGGGGGGGTTTAGGATTATAGTCGATTATTGACGACCGTTTATCGATCATCAAAATCAATAATCGTGGCACCTCTACATCAGATATTACTGGCACTAGACAATACAAAGTACCTGAGGAATCTGAGAATAATGACAGTGAATTGTCGCAGCATACGTGACGGAATACATCAAACCAGACATAGTGATCGGCACTAACATTTACAACTACCCAAGCAGTGCCTCTGACATGCAAAAACACCTGCAATGGCCTTCTCTAGAACAGCGATGATTATATTCATCACTTGTCATGTTCTACAAAATCAAAAACAACATTGTTAATATACGAGACAGAGTAATAAATTTTTACTGTTTTTCACTGGACCCAAATACATCCGCACCTCATTCTACCCTCGTACTATTCTTGCATGGAATTCTCTTGACCCTGCTATTGCTACCCTCACAGACCTGGAAAAGTTCAAATCTGCTCTCTATAGCGACCACTTCAAACTCCCATATTAACCAACCTGTACATACCTAATCTGAGTTTTTATCATGTTTTTAAATAAAATCCAAAATTCACAAAAAAATATTGCACATAAAAATTGCATAGCTACACAATCATTTAAAACTTCAACATGATGAAGGTTAGGAGAAACCTATAGATAGAGTCATGGCTAAGGCTAGTCCAAAATTGACTATACATATCTTTAGTATCCCATAGATTTTCGACTAGGCTAAGGCCTAAACAACAAGACAGTCAAAGACTGTGGGGTCGCTCACCATACTGCAAAGACTGATAAGACTGGGACTCTTGAGACCATAACAGTCAGAACTTTTCATAATCACTTTAAAAGAAGTGGATCTAAACAGAATATGTGGCTAGAGAGGCTTCATGTTGGTCAGTGAATATCTACCTTTAAATTACCAATGGAACACTACAGATCACCCCTATTCATATTGGTGAATATGAGATCCATTCATCTAGTAATATCAATTCACCCTCTGGGGACCTCATTTCCTAAAAATGACCCCATGAACAAATCTGAACCCCAGTCACCCAAGGCCCCTCCATACCAAATACAAGAGATGGACTGTCGTCCGGTACATACCCCCTAGTGGCATACCGCCTGGTGTGGGCATATCTATAACTTATGACTGCTATACTAAGACAGATAGACCAAAAAATCAGCATTTTCATATAAACGAAGATGAATAACTATAGCACAAAAAAAACCAAAAAACAGTTGAATACGCCATTAAATGTCCTCATATTGATGAACATCCATACCAAATTTCATTGAGATCCCAGCACAACTGTTGAAGTTACGACATGAACAGACACCAGACAGACCAAAAAGCCAACAATTCCAGATAAACAAAGATGTACAACTCTAGAATGGAAATACCGAACAAAGCGATGGAACCCTCTTTTTAATGTCTTCATAGTAGTGAACATCCATACCAAATTTCATTGAGATCCCAGCACAATTGTTGAAGTTACGACATGAACAGACACCAGACAGACCAAAAAGCCAACATTTCCAGATAAACAAAGATGAATAACTCTAGAATGGAAAATCCGAACTAAACAATGGAACCCTCCATTGAATGCCCTCATAGTTGTGAACATCCATACCAAATTTCATTGATATCCCAGCACAACTGTTGAAGTTACGACATGAACAGACACCAGACAGCCCAAAAAGCCAACATTTCCAGATAAACAAAGATGAATAACTTTAGAATGGAAAATCCGAACAAAACGATGGAACCCTCTATTGAATGCCCTCATAGTAGTGAACATCCATACCAAATTTCATTGAGATTCGAGCACTACTGTTCATGTTATGACATGAACAGACACCAGATGGACCAAAAATTCAACATTTCCAGATAAACAAAGATGAATAACTCTAGAATGGAAAATCCGAACAAGTTATGACATGAACAGACATCGGACGGACGTACGGCTAGACGGACGGACGGACATACTGACGCACAGACAGACAGGTGCAAAACAGTATAACCCCCTTTAAAAAAAAAAAGGGGGTATAATAAGCTATATATGCCTAATGGTTCTTGGGGAAAAAACTGTTTTAAGACTTACTATGGAGGGAAAGAGTTATGGCCCTGGCTTCGCACCTACCGTACTGACCCGGCTCAAGGCCCATGCCCGTGTTTAAGCCCACCCATATCTTTGGGCCAAATTCCATGCACAGGGGTATATTCGAGTTTAGGCCCACCCCAAATTTTGTTCAATTTCAGCGGTGGTAAGTAAGTATTTTCTATCAGCTTGTAGACAGCAAAAAAGATTGACGAACTTGACAAATATAATATTTATATTAAAAACGGAAAAATTATACTTTGTAGGCAAGTGAGAATAATCAATAAAATAAAGTGAATCTTAAAATCTCATTTGTTTATTCAATTATACTTCCCAGGGAAACCAATCGTTAACAGACATCATATCTGAAAACGCGATAAACATGAGTGCTTCAAAAGCCAAGCGCGTGCAAAACTAACCTGTCCAACAACGGTACTGTAAAAACATATTTTTCGTGTTCAGTGACAACGTCGGTATGTTCCTACATGTGGTCAAACACAAAGAACTGGCTTCCTGGTTATGTAAACACAGTGTTAACACCATGGGTATAATAATGGGGCAGAAGGGGAACTTGTCATTCAACAACCATGCCTTCCAAACTATGTCAATGCGTTATACACTCGAAACCAAAATAAAGGTTATCGACATTAACATTTTTAAACTGCATTTTGTTCACGTTTTACAGTATAAACAGTTTAGGAGCAATAACTCTAAATATTCAAACACATGCTTTTAGCAGAAATACACCGTCCTGTCTTTTGTCAATACTGTTAATTAATTACACTCACTGGCTTTTGTTAAACATGCAATTAGTCGCTATTGTAACATCCTCTATGCAGACAACGGATCACGAATAAAGCGCCGGGTTTATTATTCTAATCGGATTAAGTCTCAACATTGATATATTATTATTTCGGCCAATTTGGCCGGTTACTTCATGTGACTTTTTCATCTGACGTGTGTGTCGGATAATTGATCTGGAGGATTTATGTAAATGTTAGCCCAAACTACATTTCCAAGTAACGATGGTTTTGTTGTTTATTTTGAGGAATAATACCGCGTCAGATGAATTCAGCCCAAATATGTTAACAGTTGTCGTGTCAAACATTCGGCAGTAGGTTAGCGTTATTTAGTATTTGTGGATGTCCTTTAACATGGGGAAAATAGACTAACTGCGCTTGAACGAGCATGTGAATTTGTCGTTTTTAATGTACAGCAACTTGATAATCAATAACAGAGGCATTCTCTGTCAAATAAGGTCGCTCTATTTACGGTATTAATTGCGGAACTTTCTAAAGTAAACTACGCGTAAACGGATACATACGGTAAATTCTAGAATGTGCCGGGATCGGCCTAATCGCCCCAGGGCAAACTCGCCCACTCCACGTGTGTCAATTCGGTACCTACTATAACATGTACCCGAGTCCGATACGGAATAAAAGATGTATACGGGTGTTATATAGCGTTTGGTCCGTTGTTTCTCAATGAATATTATTGAAATTTGGTGTATATGTCCGGGCTGGGACATGGAATACAACAACGTTTGAATTGTTTTTAAATTTACAAATTTGTTGATTTTATTCAATTTGTTTTCGTTCTGAAAACACACTATAAAGTGTATATAATATAATAACGAACACGAGACATACATAATTTATAAACTGTTAACAAAAGATATCAAACTCAATACATGACAAAGATGACTCAGTGAAGTTTATAATGTGAACATAAAAATATTAAGGTAAGAATCTTTTTAAGCATTACTAAACCGTTTAGCACAGACCACAGTCCACTTCACTCATCCGATCATCACCAAACTTCATATTTATCTTGATATTGATCTATCAGATGAGAGCTATCAAATATTTTTTTAATTTCATAGGAAAAAATGGTCGCCAGCGGCCATATTGCATTTACGTTATATTTTATCGCGTCATGTCGATATCTAGTATTACTTAGAAATTTCACCTTTCCAGATTCATAATTGCTCCATTGACTGTAACAGATGAAATTATTCCCCTCTTCGGATAGAGTGTCACTGAAACTTTATTTTGTCAGACTGTCTGTATAATCACTGATTATATATGGCAATAATCTGTAATAAGATGTAGCACTATTTTATTTTATATTTACATGCAGTGCTGTTTTTATACATCAATTCTAATCCCCCTAGATCATCATGTGATCGATCATACATCGCGCGAGGACCTGGTTGAATTAAGGGGGTTTTATGGATCACTTCTGTCCTCAAGCTAGATTATACTTATGACATTTAATGGCACGTTTCTAACGTGGAGGGTTACATATGCTTGAGAAACCACCACTCTTTAATTCACACCAAGTTCTCAGCTGTCATGTTCGGATATTAGAACCCATAGCCATGATATATGGTTTATTTTGTGTATACTAGTAATATAGTTATTTTCAGTACCTTTATATACCAGTACTGTGTATAACAATGCATATAAATTAATCCATGTATACATGTATATTGATTCAACGGATTCAGTGGTTTTGTCCATCAGTCTATCAAATTTGCGGGGAAAACATGGCCACAAGCAGTACACCCTGCTAAATTTCGAATTTGAATCAATTGGCGCACCCTGCAGCCAGCTTTTATTGGAGAACTTTTTCTTATGTGGATATTTTGGGTCACCGCTAGATGTGAGCCATATTTTGTTCTCAAACTGTCCTTGTGAAGACATCACTGCCAGCGGTGATCTTCAATTTTACTATTTTTATGGCTAAATAATTTGGTTGATCCTACAGACGAGACCCCTTGTCCGATCGTCATCAGATTCCACAATTATCTTCTGGATAACCAGGGTGAGAGTAATCTAATTTTCCCGAATTTCGTTAAAAAACATTACCACAGGCAGCAATTTGGTATCTTACTCTTTGATCCTCTTTTGCATGACTGAATTGTTTAGCAACTGTACAGACATATCCCTCATCTGGTTTTTATATACATGTATATCTCTTCATGCGGATAGCCAGTATTACGTAGGTACTTCAACTTTCTGCATTCCTGTCATCATTTGAAATATAAAAATTTACCTGATACATGCACCCTTCAAAATTTGTTTCGTCGTATCTATTTTAATGACCCGTATGGTAATATTGATACAGATATATTTGTCAAACATTTCTTTGTACAATATACAGGTATTTAGTTTGTAACTAAATCTAGAAATATATAATAGTAGCTCGTGGACCCACTTCGTCCGGGATGTTCCCCTCTGATTTTCGGAGAAATGCGCGATTTAACCTTGAATTGACTATTTTAAAGGTGAAGGACAAAAGTCACGACAAAAGTACCCGTCGAAATCCGCCCGGCTTTATACCCGATTTGACCTTGAATTGACAATTTTGAATGTCAAGATCAGGTCAGGGTCATGATTTGACCCACCCGAAACACTCCTGGGACAAAAGTAACAGTAGGTATCAAATTTCGTTGAAATACTTCCGTTTTACCAGATTTGACCTTGAATTGATCTTTTTGAATGTCAAAGTCAGGTTGGGATCAAGATTTGACCCGTCCAAAATACTCCCTGGAAATAATTTCCCCTAGGTATCAAATTTCGTCAAATCTGTCCGGCAGTTTTCCCGGCCATAGCTAACAGACAAACAGACAGACAAATGTCCAAAATATATATTAAACTAGCTGATGTACTCGACTTCGTTCGGGCTAGTTAGGGATTTTTTTTTGTGATCGCCTCCATCTGGACAGTACCCAGTATATACAGCGTCTGGCCAAACTATTGTTCAATTGGTCCAGAAACATGCCTATATCAGCACGTTCGAGAACATGGTCCCACGTGAAATTGGACCCGTCCATATTGCTCCCGGGATCGAAGTAGTCCTACACAAAAAAATTTAGTCGGATCGGTCAAGGTCCAGAAACATGCCTATGAGCGAGGTCAAGTTGACACGTTAAATACCAAATTCGAGCAGTGTTAGAGTCTATAACACATACACACATGCATTCACGCATACACACATACATACATACAGACAGGTGTTTCAAAATGTATAATCGATAGCTACAACAATTCTATGGTAGATAGTTCACGGCCGACCTGATGCATGCATCTTAGTTTTCTTGTATAGTATAGACTATAGATACGGGATTTACCGATAACCCACACTGTTAACAAATGAAAGTGTCAATGACACTGTAGCTCAACTTGGAAAGGGAATAATTTAATGTGTTACAGTCAATGGAGCGATTAGGAATGTGGAAAGTTGAATGTCTAATACTAGTTTATAGACATGAAGAGAAAAGTAAAATCCAAGATGGCTGCTGACGGCCATGTCTTCGGCCGAATGACCCCAAAATGATTGTATCCCATCTACATGTCATCGTTAACATCCATAACAAATTTGATGACGATCAGACTAAAGGTATGACCTGTAGCCCATGCTAAAGAATTTAGTCATACAAAGAGTAAAATCTAAGATGGCTGCTGGCAGCCATGTTTTTTGGACAAATGACCCCAAAATGACTCGTTCCCATCTACATGTCATTGTTAACATCCATGACAAATTTTATGATGATCAGACTAAAAGTACGACCTGTAGCCCGTGCTAAATGATTTAGTCATACAAAGAGTAAAATCCAAGATGGCTGCTGCGGTCATGTTTTTTGGCCGAATGACCCCAAAATTAATCGTTCCCATCTACATGTCAAATTTTATGATGATCAGACGAACAGTACGACCTGTAGCCTGTGCTAATGGATTGAATTTTGAAATCAAAGATGGCCACTGGCGGCCATGTTTTTCATCCGAATGACCCCAAAATGACTCGTTCCCATCTACATTCCAATTTCAACAGCCATGAAAAATTTCATGATGATCAGACTCGAGGTACGACCTGTAGTCCGTGCTAAAGGATTTAGTCATACAAAGAGTAAAATCGAAGATGGCTTCTGGTGGCCATGTTTTTTGGCCGAATGACCCCAAAATGACTCGTTCTCATCTACATGTCATTATTAACATTCATGACAAATTTTATGATGATCAGACTAAAAGTACGACCTGTAGCCCGTGCTAAATGATTTAGTCATACAAAGAGTAAAATCCAAGATGGCTGCTGGCGGCCATGTTTTTTGGCCGAATGACCTCTAAATGACTTGTTACCATCTACATGTCATTGTTAACATCCATGACAAATTTTAGGATGATCAGACTAAAGGTACATGTACGACCTGTAGCCTGTGCTAAAGGATCTAGTCATACAAAGAGTAAAATCCAATATGGTTGCTGGCGGCCATGTTTTTCGGCCGAATGACCCCAAAATGACTCGTTCCCATCTACATGTCATTGTTAACATCCACATGACAAATTTTATGATGATCAGACTAAAGGTACGACCTGCAGCCCGTTCTAAAGGATTTAGTCATACAAAGAGTAAAATCCAAGATGGCTGCTGTGGTCATGTTTTTTGGCCGAATGACCCCAAAATTACTCGTTCCCATTTACATCTCAATATTAACATCCATGACTAATTTCATGATGATCAGACGAACAGTACGACCTGTAACCCGTGCTAATGGATTGAATTTTGAAATCAAAGATGGCCACTGGCGGCCATGTTTTTCATCCGATTGACCCCAAAATGACTCGTTCCCATCTACATTACAATTTCAACAGCCATACAAAATTTCATGATGATCAGACTCAAGATACGACCTGTAGTCCGTGCTAAAAGATTTAGTCATACAAAGAGTAAAATCCAAGATGGCTGCTGGCGGCCATGTTTTTTGGCCGAATGACCCCAAAATTAATCGTTCCCATCTACATCTCAATATTAACATCCATGACTAATTTCATGATGATCAGACGAACAATACGACATGTAACCCGTGCTAATGGATTGAATTTTGAAATCAAAGATGGCCACTGGCGGCCATGTTTTTCATCCGAATGACCCCAAAATGACTCGTTCCCATCTACATTACAATTTCAACAGCCAGACAAAATTTCATGATGATCAGACTCAAGATACGACCTGTAGTCCGTGCTAAAGGATTTAGTCATACAATGTACAAAGAGTAAAATCCAAGATGGCTGCTGGCGGCCATGTTTTTTGGCCGAATGACCCCAAAATGAATCGTTCCCATCTACATCTCAATATTAACATCCATGACAAATTTCATGATGATCAGACGAACAGTACGACCTGTAACCCGTGCTAATGGATTGAATTTTGAAATCAAAGATGGCCACTGGCGGCCATGTTTTTCATCCGAATGACCCCAAAATGACTCGTTCCCATCTACATTACAATTTCAACAGCCATAAATTTTGTTATGATGATCAGACTAAAGGTACGACCTGTAGCCCGTGCTAAATTATTTAGTCATACAAAGAGTAAAATCCAAGATGGCTTCTGGTGGCCATGTTTTTTGGCCGAATGACCCCAAAATGACTCGTTCCCATCTACATGTCATTATTAACATTCATGACAAATTTTATGATGATCAGACTAAAAGTACGACCTGTAGCCCGTGCTAAATGATTTAGTCATACAAAGAGTAAAATCCAAGATGGTGGCTGGCAGCCATGTTTTTCGGCCGAATAACCCCACAATGACTCGTTCCCATCTACATATCATTGTTAACATCCATGACAAATTTTATGATGATCAGACTAAAGGTACGACATGTAGCCTGTGCTAAAGAATTTAGTCATACAAAGAGTAAAATCCAAGATGGCTGCTGGCGGCCATGTTTTTTGGCCGAATGACCCCAAAATTAATCGTTCCCATCTACATGTCAATATTAACATCCATGACAAATTTAATGATGATCAGACGAACAGTACGACCTGTGGCCTGTGCTAATGGATTAAATTTTGAAATCAAAGATGGCTGCTGGTGGCCATGTTTTTTGTCCGAATGACCCCAAAATGACTCGTTCCCATCTACATTCTAATTTCAACAGCCATTACAAATTTCATGATGATCAGACTAAAGGTACGACCTGTAGCCCGTGCTAAAGGATTTAGTCATACAAAGAGTAAAATCCAAGATGGCTGCTGGCGGCCATGTTTTTTGCCTGAATGACCCAAAAAAGACTCGTTCCCATCTACATGTCATTGATAACATCCATGACAAATTTTATGATGATCTGACCAAAGGTACGACCTGTAGCCCGTCTCAAAGGATTTAGTCATGCAAAGAGTAAAATCTAAGATGGCTGCCAGCGGCCATGTTTTTTGGCCAAATGACCCCAAAATTACTCGTTCCCATCTGCATGTCAATATTAACATCCATTACAAATTTCATGACAATAAGACGAACAGTATGGCCTGTAGCCCGTGCTAATGGATTGAATTTTGAAATCCAAGATGGCCACTGGCGGCCATGTTTTATTTTCGAATGACCCCAAAATGACTCGTTCCCATCTACATGCCAATGTCAACATCCATGACAAATTTCATAATAATTGGACCAAAGGTACGAACTGTAGCCCGTGCTAAAGGAAATTGTTGACGCATCACGCACACACACACGCACGACGGATACCAAGCCATGGCAATAGCTCAAACTTTACAAAGTAAAGTTGAGCTAATTAGTCAAATGGTGTCATTTATCTGGAAGCCGGGTATATTTCCCGATAATCGGCGTTAGATCGGCTTTCATTTATTTCATCAGTTTTACTGTCTCGATTTCTTGGGATTTTTGGTTTGCAAAGGGCCATATCCGAGTTTAAGCCCACTTGTGTTTTTGAGCTCAAATAAAACAAAGGCCCCCTGGGCCTAAACCCGGGTCAGTACGGTACATGTACTTGATGTGATGAACTTAATTGAACAAATCTGATTGTGAGACACCTAGGGAACATGCACACTGACTATATAAACACATTCCATCTTTAATATGGAGAAGAAATCAATTGTTGATAGATGGATGGATAGACATCTCAACAGGCAGAAGGATGGAAGCCTGACAGATAGAAGATAAATTAATCCAATATATACCCCCCCCCCCCCATTTTTCTTTGATTATTAGTCGTATGATTTCATCTGGATAAGTGGTGATTAAAATGAAAGTGTCAATGACACTGTAGCTCAACTTGGAAAGGGAATAATTTAATGTATTACAGTCAATGGAGCGATTAGGAAAGTAGAAAGTTGAATGTCTAATACTAGTTTATAGACATGAAGAGAAAGGTAAAATCCAAGATGGCTGCTGACGGCCATGTCTTCGGCCGAATGACCCCAAAATGATTATATCCCATCCACATGTCATCGTTAACATTCATGACAAATTTTATGACGATCAGACTAAAGGTACGACCTGTAGCCCATGCTAATGGATTGAATTTAGTCATACAAAGAGTAAAATCCAAGATGGCTGCTGGCGGCCATGTTTTTTGGCCGAATGACCTCAAAATGACTCGTTCCAATCTACATGTCATTGCTAACATCCATGACAAATTTTATGATGATCAGACTAAAGGTACGACCTGTAGCCTGTGCTAATGGATTGAATTTTGAAATCTACATGTCATTGCTAACATCCATGACAAATTTTATGATGATCAGACTAAAGGTACGACCTGTAGCCTGTGCTAATGGATTGAATTTTGAAATCAAAGATGGCCACTGGCGGCCATGTTTTTTGGACGAATGACCCCAAAATGACTCTTTCCCATCTACATGTCATTGTTAACATCCAGGACAAATTTTATGATGATCAGACTAAAAGTACGACCTGTAGCCCGTGCTAAATGATTTAGTCATACAAAAAGTAAAATCCAAGATGGCTGCTGGTGGCCATGTTTTTTGTCCGAATGACCTCAAAATGACTCGTTCCAATCTACATGTCATTGCTAACATCCATGACAAATTTTATGATGATCAGACTAAAGGTACGACCTGTAGCCCGTGCTAAAGGATTTATTCATACAAAGAGTAAAATCCAAGATGGCTGCTGCGGTCATGTTTTTTGGCCGAATGACCCCAAAATTAATCGTTCCCATCTACATGTCAATATTAACATCCATGATCAATTTTATGATGATCAGACTCAAGGTACGACCTGTAGTCCGTGCTAAAGGATTTAGTCATACAAAGAGTCAAATCCAAGATGGCTGCTGGTGGCCATGTTTTTTGGCCGAATTACCCCAAAATGACTCGTTCCCATCTACATGTCATTATTAACATTCATGACAAATTTTATGATGATCAGACTAAAAGTACGACCTGTAGCCCCTGCTAAATGATTTAGTCATACAAAGAGTAAAATCCAAGATGGCTGCTGGCGGCCATGTTTTTTGGCCGAATGACCTCAAAATGACTTGTTTCCATCTACATGTCATTGTTAACATCCATGACAAATTTTATGATGATCAGACTAAAGGTACGACCTGCAGCCTGTGCTAATGGATTGAATTTTGAAATCAAAGATGGCCACTGGCGGCCATGTTTTTCATCCGAATGACCCCAAAATGACTCGTTCCCATCTACATTACAATTTCAAAAGCCATAAAAAATTTCATGATGATCAGACTCAAGGTACGACCTGTAGTCCGTGCTAAAGGATTTAGTCATACAAAGAGTAAAATCCAAGATGGCTGCTGGCGCCATGTTTTTAGGCCGAATGACCCCAAAATTAATCGTTCCCATCTACATTACAATTTCAACAGCCATAAAAACATTTATGATGATCAGACTAAAAGTACGACCTGTAGCCCGTGCTAAATGATTTAGTCATACAAAGAGTAAAATCCAAGATGGCTTCTGGTGGCCATGTTTTTTGGCCGAATGACCCCAAAATGACTCGTACCCATCTACATGTCATTTATATTAACATTCATGACAAATTTTATGATGATCAGACTAAAAGTACGACCTGTAGCCCGTGCTAAATGATTTAGTCATACAAAGAGTAAAATCCAAGATGGCTGCTGGCGGCCATGTTTTTCGGCCGAATGACCCCAAAATGACTTGTTCCCATCTACATGTCATTGTTAATATCCATGACAAATTTTATGATGATCAGACTAAAGGTACGACCTGTAGCCTGTGCTAAAGAATTTAGTCATACAAAGAGTAAAATCCAAGATGGCTGCTGGCGGCCATGTTTTTTGGCCGAATGACCCCAAAATTACTCGTTCCCATCTACATGTCAATATTAACATCCATGACAAATTTCATGATGATCAGACGAACAGTACGACCTGTGGCCTGTGCTAATGGATTAAATTTTGAAATCAAAGATGGCTGCTGGTGGCCATGTTTTTTGTCCGAATGACCCCAAAATGACTCGTTCCCATCTACATTCTAATTTCAACAGCCATTACAAATTTCATGATGATCAGACTAAAGGTACGACCTGTAGCCCGTGCTAAAGGATTTAGTCATACAAAGAGTAAAATCCAAGATGGCTGCTGGCGGCCATGTTTTTTGCCCGAATGACCCAAAAAAGACTCGTTCCCATCTACATGTCATTGTTAACATCCATGACAAATTTTATGATGATCTGACCAAAGGTACGACCTGTAGCCCGTGTCAAAGGATTTAGTCATGCAAAGAGTAAAATTTAAGATGGCTGCCGGCGGCCATGTTTTTTTGCCAAATGACCCCAAAATTACTCGTTCCCATCTACATGTCAATATTAACATCCATAACAAATTTCATGACAATAAGACAAACGGTACGGCCTGTAGCCCGTGCTAATGGATTGAATTTTGAAATCCAAGATGGCCACTGGCGGCCATGTTTTTTTTCCGAATGACCCCAAAATGACTCGTTCCCATCTACATGTCAATGTCAACATCCATGACAAATTTCATAATAATCGGACCAGAGGTACGAACTGTAGCCCGTGCTAAAGGAAATTGTTGACGCATCACGCACACACACGGACGACGGATACCAAGCCATGGCAATAGCTCAAACTTTACAAAGTAAAGTTGAGCTAAAAACGAGAGGCTGATCACGATCGGCAGATGTTTAACCCATACCTTGGCGATAGCGATTAGCTATTTTTATAAATTTTATAAATCCTTACATCAACCTTTTCATGATTGCTAAAGTTTCAACAATTCACACTTAATATAGTGATCATGTGAAAAATATTTAGTTATCACATTGTGTCAACAGGATTGGCGGAGGATGTTAATATTTTTAAGCAAATAAACCAAATGACCCTCACTATGCAGGTTAGGGGTGTGTTCTTGTTAACTATGCCAAGAACTACATGTATAAACATAATCAATGGAAATATTTGAGTTATCACATCGGATAGAATAGGGTTAATCTTACCCAAACTAATGAACTGATAAACACAAAATAGTCTATACAAAGCATGCCATTGGATTTAGAAACCCATACAATAAGTCAGTCTCAAGAATACCAGCACCATTAATATTACCCTGGAGCCCAAATGCAATTGAGGGAATTTCAAAATAAGACATTTCCTCTAATGATGAATATATAATTGGTGATTTATTGAAACCCTTACTGAACCTGGATCGAAGTGAAATGGATAATATTATATCTGTCTATCGCATAATATGTGTCTATGGAATGGTTTAATTTTAATCCCAAATCCATGCAAATCAAAAGTGGATCACCATCAACCTGGACATAATATTGGAGAATGATCAAATGAAAAGCATCAAAACCATATGATGTGTGGAGAGGGTTAATCATTTGCAATGACATCATATCATGGAACTGAGGAATGTGTGGATTAATTTTTGTCTAAGATAAGACAACAGTGTATGTAGACAACAATGTCTGTAAAACATCCCTACAAAGTAACAATGGACTATTCCAATTTAATATTTTAGAATAGGTGTCCTATAGTGTTTACATAAACTTTAGTAATGAACCTGTTTCAGCAAAGGGGTTAACTTAATATTGCACAGAAAACAGAACTCCACCAGATAGCCATCAATCAATTTGACATTAATATGATAACAAATCCTTCCAGCCAGCAGTACCACTATCAGGCTTTATAGCATGTCCATGGATAGTGATAATTAACTCATTTCGATAACACACATGGTCTGCGAGATATTCCCAGCAGTAATTACTTGAATTATAAAGGGTCATAACTCTGTTAAAATATATCGGATCAAACCCATATTCGAACTTGATCTGTATTTAGGGGTGATAAATTCAGTTACCAATTTGGTAATGATCAGATGAAAAATGTTTTGAGTCATAGCAGCTTGGTTGAATTCTAAGTAAACATAAGAGTGAAAAGGGTTAATTAAACAATACTAAAAACCATACAGACGACGAACGTGCTAAGAAAAACCTAGGTAAGAAATATGAGGCAGATCAGAAGAAATATGTTCAACTTATTGCATTGGATAGCATGTGTGTAAAGGGTTAATTATTTTCTAAACCGATCAACCAATCAATACCAAAAACTATACAGATGAGGGCCATGTCATCATAAACCTACATATCAAATATGAACACAATCGGACAAAATATACTTCGGTTTTAGCATCGGATTTTTGTTTTTTTTATTTTATTTTCGAAAAAAGGGTCATAACTCCTTTAAAATAAATTGGATCAAACCCATAATCGAACTCGATCTGTATTTTGGGCTCTGAAACTCACATACCAAATTTGGTTCCGATCAGATAAAAATTGTTTGAGTTATGACAGCATGCGTGAATTCGAGGTCGAAAAAGGGCCATAACTCTGTAAAAAAAAATCGGATCAAACCCATATTTGAACTCGATCTGTATTTTGGTCTGAGAAACTCATATACAAAATTTTGTTCCGATCGGATAGAATTTTTTTGAGTTATCGTGCCATGCGTAAAGTGTCTATGGACAGACAGACAGACGGACACACGACGAGTGGTCAATCCGGACGTCGACATTATGTTTACCATACTATGGTATGGGTAAACATAATAATATGAAATGGCCAAGCCGAATTTTAGTATGTCTGACATTTGAAGAATTAGGTCCCAAACATGTGGATTTAATGACGATATTCTGTAAGGCAGGCTAGCATCACCAAATTCATCCTCAATCTGATTAGGCATCAATGGCCAATAAAACCTAGGAACAAATTGAAGTCCTACAGTTGAAGTTGGTGATACACACCCATTGAGCACCTCAATTATGCATTTTATCTTCTGCAAATTAGGGGGACATTGAAACTGAACAGGTGGAAAAAAGTGATTAAATCAAACTGTCAATTTGATACTTAGGATACTTCCCAGAAGATGAAGACTAAGCAGAATTTGGTCCCTGGTGGGTGTATTTGGTGATGCTAGCAGGCTGTATGGGGTAGCAACACTAAATTCACCATCTGGGGACCACACTATGTAAATGTCAGACACACTATTTCCAGACTTGAAGAAATCTAACTTTTCTAAGCCATTCACATTATCATTGAATGTCAGTCATCACCTAACCATTGGCACACCAGTTTGTTGTTAAATTGCTACATATATGTTTAGATTAGAATAATACATGTCATCTGGCTAGTTTATATAATTAATGGCCTGTACCTTTACAGATATATATGCCTCTGTGCTGAGAAGAGGTATACAGGCTTCATTGTTCTCTTAAAAATTAAATAGTGCATAGCAAAGAGGTGTGAATTATAAAGGGCCATAACTCTGTTAAAATATATCGGATCAAACCCATATTTTAACTTGATCTGTATATAAGTGTCAAAAATTCATATACCAAATTTGATGTTGATCAGATGAAAAATGTTTGAGAAATCCTGTCTTGGATGAATTCTATATCAAAACAAGAGTGGAAGGGGTTAAATAAACATTACCAAAATCCATACAGATGAAGAACATGCTAAGAAAAATCTAGGTAAGAAATATGAGGCTGTGATGTGTCCTAAACAAAAATTAAAGGTCAATATGCAAAAAAATTATTTTTTGTTTTTCAAGTTATGTCCCTGGCTCTGCCCCTATTTGAACCAGTGACCCCATTTGAACAAATCTGAAGCCCAGTCAACCAAGGTCCCTCCATACCAAATATAAGCTTAATCAGCACAATATTCATTGAGAAGAATTCATTTTAAGAATTACTATAAGTTATGGCCCTGGTTTCTCAACTAATCAACCTGGTGACCTCATTTGAACAAATCTGAATGGGAGTCACTTAGGGAACATCCACACCAAATATGAACCCATTAGGCCTTATAGTTCTGGAAAAAGAATTTGTTCTAAGAATTACTATGAACGATTAGAGTTGTGGCCCTGCTTTTTCAACTAATTGACCTGATGACCTCATTTGAACAAATCTGAATGAGATTCACCTAGGGAACATTGACACCAAATATGAACCTGTTCCGTCTTATGGTTCTGGAGAAGAAGATGATTGTTGACGGACGGACGGACAGACGACGGACGAGGAGTGATGACTATAGCTCCACCGGAGACTTCGTCTCAGGTGAGCTAAAAAGAAGACATTTGCAACAAGACATTTGTGCCTTCGAACTGATCCTGTCAAACACGGATCAATTTGGAAACTCCTGCAGTGACTGAGTGATTGACTGGAACCATCTGGACGATACCACAGTCAACGCTGCCTATCTAATCAATCAATCTATATATAATATAGGTATCTCCTAACCAGTAACCTTCATCATGTTGAACTTTTAAAGGAGGCGCTTTATTAGACCCGATGGCACTAGAAATGTATTTCATCATTTCTAGTGCCGCACGGCCTGCCATACCCTGTGTAGAACTATCTATTTCACAACATTTTTCATCTAAACATTGAATGCTAGCCTTATTACCTCACCATATATTTTCAGTCGGTACTCCCCGCCACAAGTTGACGCCAAAAGTTCCCACAATCGGCGCACCTAAATGCTGGTATCAGACATTTGTCATTTGTCAAAATAAAAAAAAGCATGGACATCCATCTTGTTGTCATCGAGGTCGGCAGTGGTGTTTATTAAAGAGACATTCTATTTCATTTCTGCAAATAAAGCATATCTCACAATATCTCAGCTATTTTTCTCCGTCTTCCACCACAGCTCAGCGGTGTTGCTCATTTGTTTTCACCATTTGTAACTAACTGCATACTATTGTCTGACACTTCTAATTATGTCGGTAGGGGTACGCTATTGGTATGTATACACGGGTATTTTGTATGAACAATAATATTATTTGGTGAATATTTCTGTTGTTGTTTAGTTGACATAAAATTACGTGACCTCAACCATGAAACCGGAACTATAAAATAGAAGCAACATAACATATGACAAAACATGTGCCTAAATAAAAGTCCTAATGTCGTAGTTTTAATGCACGGAATATAGGCCGCGAAGGGTGTAATAACCACAGAACGACACAGCATCTTCTTCTATCCTTCCGCCACAGCAGTTGCAAGAGTCGTTTCGACAAACCCATTTGCACATACTTTCGTTATGTGTACATGTACAAATGTTAAATTCGCCTCCCATATAGGTTGATAATGGGATAGGAGAAATTAATATCCCAAAATGTCATGGCGTACGTCGTCAGTGCGGTAGGCCATCAACAATATTTATTATTCAATCCCTCTGTCCATGCATAGGCCTACCAATCAATTTGACAACATATTTGGGGATATTGCCTCACCGTATGACAATTGGCCAAGCCGAGTAATAATATTGTCATTTACCTAGAACTTCGGGAAATGAGCAACTTTGTGTACGGACAATTGTAATGAATCATATATGCAGAATTGCACTGTGATGTGCCAACAAGGGATCAAAGTGTGAAATGTTCACTGAGAAATTGCAAGAGCTGCACATCATATCAGTTGCAGTAGAACTTATTGACATTGAAATCAGCAGTAATCATGATGACATTTTTTCACAGAGTAGGCTATTTCGATCGTGGTTACTATCTAGATTATTTCGTAATATCTTACAACGTATGCAAAATATAAGTTTCAAGACTTAATAACAGGATATATTCACCGCTGGAAGCAAGATTCACTGTAAATGTAACATTGTGTATACATTAACATAATTACATTATCAGCGGTCGGGATTGTTCTATTCTCAACCTATCATCTGTTCAGCGAGATCACACTTCGGCTATAAATGAGTAATGATTGTATCAGGTTATCCAGTAGTTTGACCTTGTTTTGTTCAGACTTCCCGCATCGTCACATGATCGTGTGAAGGTCATCAAATCAACAACATGGCAGATGGAAGTCGTTTTCTGTGATGTTGACAAATGACAAATGTCTGATACAAGCATTTAGGTGCGCCGATTGTGGGAACTTTTGGCGTCAACTTGTGGCGGGGAGAACCGACTGAAAATATATGGTGAGGTAATAAGGCTAGCATTCATTGTTTAGATTAAAAATGTTGTGAAATAGATAGTTCTACACACGGTATGGGCGACCACCAGCCGCCCTACATTCAAGTTGGCCCTGGGAGAACATCACTAGCGCTCCTCCCACCGTCCTGCAAAACCCACATTTGGTCACTAAGGACGTACCATATTATGGCATATACAGATAGGCCTACAGATTTTCACATTTCCCAGACCTGATATTATTGACGTATTGTGAATGTGAATTGTGTCAATTTGTGATAGGCCTAATAAATTAAATCGAAAATAGGCGACAATGGTATTTCATTGCTTCGACTACCACTGTACCCAGTATATTATTAGGAAATCAAATAGACGACAGTGTCATGTAAAATGTTCTCAAGATGCGTGTTGAACTCATCAATTATATAGCAACTTACATACAAAAACACGAGCAAATTCCACCCGTGAATATTCGACCGGAAGTAACAATTTGATTTCGTACGCACTCAATAACGTACCGATATCTCACAAAGCCACAGTTTAAAAGCACACAGCACTTTATTCCCTTTGTTACTTTATAGAAAAAGTTGAGTCTCACTATCTACAACAGCATTACGGGAGGCCGATGGTGGGATACATCTCGGCCCACAGTCCGTATCTAACAAACAAAATACAGATCAGGGCAGGTGATGAGGTATATATAATCGAAGGTCGAACTAGGCCTATATATAATAATTGTAATAATAATATGTATACACCCTTATAAAAAACACTCTGGTAAGCCATGATGAAAATAATCTGGTATCCTACTCGGAACCATGCAGGACGTTTCAGGTTACATGGTACGAAACGACAAAACAATCTGTTACAAAACGATAAAAAAAATCTAGTATGAAACGACCAGATGGTACCACAGGCCCCTGGGGAAAATACCAGATATACACATATATACCATAACAGACAGAAGGTTCACAAGTCCCATATTGGGAAAACACACTACCTATCATATTCCTCACATATATCGTATCGAAAACTAGCAAAACCTACCGACGAAAAACGGTCATATTTTGGCTGAGTTGACAATTGTTTAGAATTATTGAAGATATTAGGCGGACAGGGAGACTGGCGACCCGTTTTACTCCCAAATTTCCATTAGATATTGCAAGTTTTCGGTACGATGTCTCAACTTCCCTTCGTTTGATATTATGGAATTATACATAAAAAGAAAGGAAATTCCATGGCCAATAAGGCACATTGAAATATATTGTGACTGATATTAACTATTTGGAGAATCTACGAGCAATATGATAGATGGTGTGTTTTTGCCCAAAATCGGACTTGTGGACCTTGTCACTGGTACCGGGTATCTAATATATATTTTGGGACTTCTGTTTGTTTGTTTGTTGTTTGTCTGTTAGCAATGGCCGGGAAAACTGTCGGACGGGTTGAGCCCAAACTTCCTATCTAAGGATAAAATATCAGATGGAATTTCATCGCACCGCTTATGAGAACGTCAGAGCACTTATTCTCCAATCCCCCGCCATCGCAATTGGTAGTTCATGGGTTAATCGCGTGATAGTTAAAGAGCGTTCGTATCCGCAGTGTCGTTGATAAAGAGCGTTTAGACACTGTTAAACCGTTACATAGGAAATATGCATGCATTTCCATTGTATAGAACTCGCTTCTACGAATCTTCCCAATGCTGGCAAAATTGTTAATAAATGCGTTTTAAATGTCTCTTCGATAATTGCCTAATACAATTCAAGCGTGGAGTCTGTCCATTTTCCCATGAAAAATCGAATTCTACGACCACCGGGTTCGAGATATGTTATTATTTCCGACATCGTCATTTTTGTCACTCGAAATCATTTCGGCGTCAATTCATCCCTTGCGAGGCCTTCTAAAATTATGTCTTCACTTCCCAGTTATGCTCCAGGGTGTGCACTATGAGGAGAGATTTATTGCAAGTCATAAGATATTTTTTATTGCCCGGGAACAATACTTATTAGTTGATTCCATCGATCGTCTTATGTTTCCGTTTTCGACGCATCGCGTAAATAATGTACTTGCACTAAATCGTACCTCTTGACTCATCGCCGAGAGGCTTTATCTGTATGACATCATAAGGGTGCTGCTTTGTTTTGGACGGGTCAAATCGTTACCCCGACCTGACCTTGACCTTCAAAATGGTAAATTCAAGGTCAAATCGGTTAAAACCGGACGGATTTCGACGGGTACTTTTGTCCAGGGAGTGTTTTGGACGGGTCAAATCGTGACCCCGACCTGACCTTGACCTTCGTAATGGTCAATTCAAGGTCAAATCGCAGAAAAGCAGAGGGGAAACAGCCCGGACGAAGTCGGATCTACCAGCTAGTCTAATATATATTTTGGGACTTCTGTCTGTGTGTTAGCTATGGCCGGGAAAACTGCCAGACGGATTTTGACGAAATTTGATACCTAGGGGTAATTTTGTCCAGGGAGTGTTTTGGACGGGTCAAATCGTGACCCCGACCGACCTTGCCCTTCAAAAAGATCAATTCAAGGTCAAATCGGGTAAAACGGAACGGATTTCGACGAAATTTGATACCTAGAGGTACCTTTTCCCGGGGAGTCTTTTGGACGGGTCAAATTGTTACCCCGACCTTACATTGACCTTCAAAAAGGTCAATTCAAGGTCAATTCGGGTAAAACGGACGGATTTCGACGAACTTTGATACCTAGGGGTAAATTTGTCCGGGGAGTGTTTTGGACGGGTCAAATCGTGACACCGACCTGACCTTGGCCTTCAAAATTGTCAATTCAAGGTCAAATCGCGAATTTTGACGGGATTTCGACGAAATTTGATACCTATGGTTACTTTTGTCCTAGGAGTGTTTTGGACGGGTCAAATCGTGACCCCAACCTGACCTTGACCTTCAAAATTGTCAATTCAATGTCAAATCGCGCCTTTCGACGGATTTCGATGTTAGATCCACTGAGGTTTTCAAAACCAGCTATTTTAAAATTGGTATCTGAAGTCCGGATGAAAGCAAAGGGGGAAACAGCACGGACGAAGTTGGGTCACCCTGCTAGTAGTATATATTGGTATATCTGCTATTTTCTCCAGGGGCTTGTGGGTGGTACCGGTACGAAAAGTCCAGCTGTATAGCATATAGGTGATAGACAGTCGTAAGCACATATGAGTCACACTGATGATACACCTTTTAATTGGAGCTTCCGACCCCTTTTTAGTGTGTTTCAGAGCGAAATAACGAAAACGTTGAATAAAATCTACAAATTCGTGAATTTAAAAACATTTCAAATGTGAATTGAACTGAACTGAAGTGATTTTTATTGATAAACCAAAGTATGCATATTATACACAGTCGCAACGGGCTCTGTAGAGGGCATGGCTTATGGACCAGAGCCATATCATAGCATGGTAAATACAATAATGAATATAAACTGAGTGCAGGTATGTGCAAGGATTAGGGAGAGTTGGGGCTGGGATGGGGATGCAAGATTATATGGTGTGAATAATATGTTGGGCGATGCTCACAAAGTATATACATTAAGTTAAATCCAAGAACAATTTAATATGTTTGATGTGAATGTCTAAGGATGTGGTTGTACAATCAGTGGACCTCATTTAGGTTGAGATATGTGAGAGTTTAGATTATGCTTTCAGATTTAAATTATTATTATTGGAATATGCCATTGATATGGCTGAATTATTGTACTCGTTTTCTTATAAAGTAATCCTTTAAATATTTAAGGTATTCTGGGCTACTAATTTTAATTCGTAATGTGCAGTCTGCGGGGAGGCTATTCCATAATTCTCGGGCTTTGTTTGAGATTGCACTTTTTGAGTTTTTAGTCCTTTTAATTTTTTCTAACAAAATTGACTATATAAATCATGCATCTTGGGCATTATTATTCTTCTCTATATGTATAGCAATGATGCACCGGCCGCAGTAACGTGTAGGCTGCTATTGTACGCAGATGACTCTGCTTTGCTTGTATTCATCTGGGAAATGTGTTCGGATCAAGTATAGAGCAGTCTTTGATTGCGCGGCTTTCCTCTCTTAGTGAATGGCTCATAGACGATAGGCTTTCGGGCCGCTTTCCCTACATTTAGCTAAGACCGAATCTATTCTGTTTGGGTACCAACCAATAATTTGATGCTGCAATCAGCTTAACATCAAATGTAATCAGACTAGTATATATCAGCCCGTTACTGATCAATCTCGGAGTAGTTTTGGACCAACAACTAAGGGGAGAAGCCTCCGTTCAAACAGTTCTATCTAATTGAGCATGCTCAAGACTTAAGTTCCTTTATAGAAAAAGCTGACTTTTTAACAAGCTTCACAAAAATATTACTAGTTCTCGCTTTGATTCGGTGCTATTTTGATTATGCTTGTTGCTCTTGGTATAGTGCACTATCTTTAACAACCAAAGGGAAATTACAGAAATCTCAGAATGGTCTGATTAGATTTTGTCTTGGCTACACAATCGAGCAACTGTAGGGTACAAGGAACATCTAAGAATGAACATGTTAACTGTTGGACAGTGGGTTAATCAAACAAAGCTGTTGCTGGTGAAGAAGATTGTTGACTCAAATGCTCCCATGCACATATCTCTCCGAACACTTCACCAGAGTTAGCTCTTACTGTAGCTACGAATTAAGATCACAATCACAATCACAATCCCTCATGTACTACTATACTGGGCGGGTCCTTTTGGCTCGTAGAGTTTCTTATACAGGAATAGTACTCTGGAATGAATTTTCTAACAAAATTGACCCCAAAGGTAACAACACATGCAGTTTGGACCCGCAAGGCTATTCACTCAGAGTATTTTAATAGGTTTAAAACTATCTATAAGTACTATTAGCAATGTGCTTGATTGTATAGTTTCATGATACACTTTGTCATGAGAGTTTGCTTTATAAATAATTTTTATTTTATGACGGGTTGAGGGTAGCCTTTGACTGTGATGTCGTAATACTTGATGGCATAGTGTAATCCATGTCGAAGGGAATAACATCATCTTACTGTCCATGGTTCACTGCGATAAATTTGGAACTAGCCTTATTATCACCCAACAGTAGTCAAAGACACCCCCTCTCTCCTATTTTATTCAGATATATCTCGAGTGTTTTTTAACTTCTAGTGGAATACTTGCTGTCTAGCTCACCTATATCGTTATTCCAATTTCAACCGACTGATAGCATTTAATTTTCGAGTCACCTATTATTGTTTGTATAGTCCCTTGATATATACGGTTTTAATAACAATCTATGCCATAAAATATGATTAAAATACTATAATTCATCACCCTTTGAAACGTCTGTGTCTCAGAAGATGCCCATAGAGAAATAGAAAACAATCTGAAATCATAGAAAGACCCCCCTTATGGCTCCCAGAAGTTAAACAATCTTGTCGGTTTTGACCGCCCTAACCCCATGCATCCCGAGTCACGGATCGCCCATTTATGCAAAACTTGAACCAACCACTTCTTTGTGAATAGTTTTCCCTCAGATTCAAATTTAAAGCCCCTTTAATTTCAATAGCGATTTGACAGAAAAACATATACCGGTACATTAGAATTTGGGTTTGTTGCGTCAAATGTGTTCCGTAAACAGGAAATCCCTATAATAACGGATTGTCATAGAAGTAGGGAACATAAAACGGGACAGGAATGATTTTCGGGGAACAGATGAGCAATGTTCAGTGTAAAAGTATAAATAGGTTATTTGTGCTTAAGCGTAATTATTATGCTTAAGCAGAAATAATTGCGCTTTAGCGGAATTATTAAAAGTGAATTTGGCCTCCCATATAGAACACCTATGGTGTTTTGAGTGAATCCCATATTATTTCATTGTTGTCTAGCAGTGGAAATATCAGTTTTCAACTCGCGAGTCGCGACCTCATATATTATGTGAGGCCGTTTTCACATTTTAAATGGCACAGGCCTAAACATATCACTCAAGTCTATATAGGCCCACCATACGAGGGAAGCAATCCCACAGTAACCCGGACATATTTGGAATTTCATTCATATATCCATTGAGAAACAAATAAGTCCGCTTACATCTTATATTTAGAGCCGGCCTCTAA
The DNA here is from genome assembly GCA_032622095.1 of Siphonodentalium dalli. Taxonomy (NCBI): domain Eukaryota; kingdom Metazoa; phylum Mollusca; class Scaphopoda; order Gadilida; family Siphonodentaliidae; genus Siphonodentalium; species Siphonodentalium dalli. The sequence goes on from CP136068.1 coordinate 70,868,781, forward strand.
CACGTTGTAGTGTGCTCTAGACCAAAAAAGTTGAATAAAATCAACAAATTTGTGAATTAAAAAAACATTTAAACTTAAATGTATTCCATTATCACAACCCGGACACCCCGCGTGCACCTTTTATTTGGAGACGAAGTCGGTCTCGGCTTACACTGTTTAGTGTGTTCTAGAATCGTCTAAATAGATTAATGAGATGCGCTTGCCTCCCTTGGTGTTTACAAATGATTTATGGGAAATTGTTTTCGCCATCTTAGGGAAGAGGGTGTGCTAAAATCCCTTCAAAATGTCAAATATTCACGAGATAAACTGAATTGTTGAAACTTGATTTGTTCTATCGCGTATTCTTGTTCTTTTAAAACTAAGTGCAATAGTCAGTAAAGATGTCAAGTACAAGTAAACGTAAACAACGGAAGGTGAAATATCGCCCACAGAAAGTGAAGCTTTTCCGATCGAAGGATCCGCTGCTGAGTGTTTTCATGTGGGGAGTGAATCATACGGTTAGTATTCACACTTATAAACAGAAATAGAGTGTTTTAATTTATTTTGACAGAATGGAACGGGCGGTATACACATATTCTCAAAATAGGTGTCCCTCTCGTCTCGACCATGTTGGAACCGCGTTAGGACCACGTTGAGAATTTACCGGCATCAACGCGGTTCTCGTGTTAACGTAACGTGATCGTAACGTTACTCCAACGTGGTCAAGGTCAATGCAACAAACCCGGTCGAGGAAACCGTCAACGGAACAAACGCGGTCAAGATAACCGTCAACGAAATGGAACATTGCCAACATAATACAATGTTTTTTGGCATGGTGGGAGGCATGGGTAATGCATGATTGGTGTTAAATGTTTTACATATACAGTAATGCCCTAAATAATCGACTCCTTAACCACAGCTTAATTATGGGTAATTTTTCAGGATTTTATATAATAGTCGGAAATATGGCTTGTTGCCATTCCTCGGAAAGCTGTCACTGAGAGCTTTCTGATGAATGGCAACAAGCCAAATTTCCAACTAAATCCTGAAAAATTACCAATAATTCTGCTGTGGTTCAGGGATGGGGTAATTGTAATTTGTAATTGTAATTGACTGTAATTAATTACATTTTTTCAAGTAATTGCATGTAATTGGTAATTGAGCCTATTCTCAATTACATGTAATTGCAATTGTAATTGGTTATGATGTAATTGTAATTGTAATTAGGGTCTAATTTCAATTACTTCAAAATCACAGGTACTTGTTCTTCTCAAAGTTCTCTTTCATGATTCATCCAATTATTTCATCCAAACTTCAAAGTATAAGACTGGTGACTGGCTATCACTATGTTGTCACAACACACGAGTTTCTATCCACTGTGTTTCAATTGTGAATTCTGTTGACACCTACTGTTTGTTTGCTTAAGCATTGGTTAACCTTTGATGCTTGTTTTGATAAATACAATGAGAAACCAACTTCAAATAATTGACAATAGATTACTAATAGATCACTCTTGTGATCGTGTTTTTATTACCTCCATCTGATTTGGTATATAAGTAATGGTAATTGGGAGAAATTCATACCAACCATTGCTAATGTTATCAACATGTCTACAAAAAACCGGCAGCATTTTGAACTGTCGAAAGACACATTGGGTCCTATGATAGCAAAGTGCAAACTTTGCCCAACTACAATCTCCTGTTCCAAAAAAGTTCCCAATTTTGTTACACATCTGAAGGTAAGTTTCCATTTCTATGTACTAGTATTGTTTATTAACATTGACATATTAATTTAGTCATATGGCGGTATTGGTGTATGAATTCTTTGATGTCCCTTCTAATTTGCAAATGAATGACAAAGTGGTGACAAATATCTGCTTCAGTAATCCCCCAATTAGCAGTGTCTAGTGGATGCATTGTGTCACCAGTAAGCTGGTCGCCACAAAGGCTAATTATGTTAATGACTCTAACTAACAATCAAGAGTGTTGATAATCTCATTGTCCTTTACAATGGCCAGGCTGTGTGACTTGACTTACTGAGACAGTCTTATTTACTTAATAATGAAATGATGGATATATGTATAAGTTACTAAAATACTCTGTTATTTTCGTTTTATAGCGAAAGCATCGAGATATTTACACAGTCACACACACAAGTGATCAATAGCCTAGAATCTTTCAGTATGTAAAAAACATCAGCCAAGAACCAAAGCATTGAAGATAGTTAGCAAAGTTCTCAAATCTCTGATATCATCTGAATTTCTAGAAGATCAACCCCGGCTACTAGCTGCCAATACAGCATGCTGGAATTGTTAGCTCAGTTCTACGAACACCAGTCCTATCCTGAACTCAGTACATTGGCTGCTCTTTGCAAAGTGTGCGTCATTAGTGTGCTACTTCGTGTATTTTATCTTGCTTGTGTTAAATTTATGTTTTGTTATCAAATAAAGTATTTATCATATAGATAAATAGTGTTCCTATTTCAATTCTGTATTGGAATGTAATTGTAATTGTAATTGAATTACATTTCAAAGTAATTGTAATTGTAATTAATTACATTGTGAAATAGATGTAATGGGAATTGTAATTGTAATTGAAAAATGTTGAAGTAATTGTAATTGTAATTAATTACATTCACAAGTAATTGCCCCAAGCCTGCTGTGGTTAAGGAGTCGATTATTTAGGGCATTACTGTACATATAGAATTTTTCCTGAAAAAAAAACTAATAAATAAATGTTGATCACAATGATCATGCTGTACAAATTAATAGGTGCAATTGAGATTTCTTACAAACAAAAACACTTTTGAGTTCACTTCGCAATGTACATGTATTCTTTGAATATTTAATATTCAGCGTCACATCCGATTAAAGGTCGATTACCTGTAGTCCAACTGTCATTTGATATCTTCATGAGGATATGATAGCACATACATGTCTAATCGACACATGCAGTGATGTAAATAATTTAAAATTATTAATTATCCATGTGTTGTTAAACACCAGCAAAACAAGCAGCGCTCTGACATGGTAACTAATTATTTGTCACTTTTACTGACCGACCGCGGATCAAAAGCCTAAAATACAATATGGGGCGTGTCTTCGGTGAATCCCAATGCTTCCAAACGGAATGAATGTTCAACAGGAAAGAATTAAATCAACTTGGATGGAAAGGCTAAATCATGAAATCATCCTGAGATGATGGCATGTAGCCGAATATGTGTACATATGGGGTGGTGGGGGTAGAATACGCAATCCGATGAACAAAGTTGCACGTGTCTCAGATTAGTGTTTTTGCGGTTTGAAACACATAAGGCCAAAGCAAAAAATAGGTGTGTTTCCACTCCCATCCATAAAAAAAACAGGGGCGGGGGGGTGGCTTTTCACTTTTTTTTTTTTTTTCACTCTATTTTTTCGCGGGGAAATTCAAATATCATATTTGTGCTATCTTTCTAATAATTATGTCATTTATGAACTTATTGTGAAGGCTGATTGTAGTGTTTTGGGCATCAAGGCCTTTGGGGTGATTCTTTTCATAGACTTGAAAAAAGGTGTTGCAGTGGGGAACCTTTGTCATTTTGTTTCTGCCTTGCGCCATGTGTATGCATTTAAAAAACTTAAGTGCCAACACGCTGCTGGCACTTGTTTGGGACGACATGTTGACACTATTTCCCGGATGTTGGCAAAATTGTTTTAGATCTTCCGGTAAATATACACTCAGGCTTCCGTTCGGTAAATTACCGTAGGCCTATATCATCCGGTTGTTACAGTCCGTTCTTTTCAGACACCGTTGGAAGTTTTGGGACAGATGTATTCTTTGCGATTGCGTTCGCGTAAATATTGTGTAGCATTATTTTGCCGGTATATTTGGGCATGTCGTTAGTTGACGTACATTAATAATGCGGTCATAAACTCATCACCCTAATGCCGCCATGGAGCTTCATTTTACAGTGTGTCTGAAAACCACGTGCGATATCGGTCACAACACGGAATTTTATTGTCAGTGGGTCGATTTAATAACCAAATAAGGAGACAATTTTAGTATGCTTGTTTATGTGAGAGGTCTATATATAACAATATAAATAGTGTAGTATTAATTCACATGGAAATAGTAAATACATCGTATTTTATTTTTCGGGATTTGGAAAATAAATAAAGTGAGTTTCGTCGGGGGGTTTTGAGGTGGGGCGGGCGGGGGAGTGGAAACATGCCTATTTTTCGCTTTGGCCTAAATGTACATGCATATAAATATCTTGGAAGTTTTGCATGTTCGGTCATGTAGGTACAAATTGAGTAATTGTCTCCCCCCTATCTTGTCAGTTCCTCTGTCATCCGAAACTGTTTTCTATAGCATGTAACAATAAAGAGCGTTCATATACTTTACGAACAAACGCCATGAAAAAAACCCCCAGAAATTTTCCAGTCATTTTTAATTTTTCACGCGCTCGTTATTCATACCACCATACCATATATTAAAAAATAATTATAAAATAAACAGGATTTGTGGTTTATGCTGAAGAATACCAGGACTTAATTAGCCTTTCGTCGGCATAATTGTATACATGCATAAAGTTCGTAAAATATTATCGGTGCCCTATTGACTTTGCATTAAAAACCATAACTTCCCCCATCGTGAACCTCTAATTGACCACACACTCGCGTTAGGACATTGTCTTGTCTTTTGAAGTTTTTATTAAATTTAGATCAAAGGCCGTTCTGCATCCGCAGCTTTCTGGGGCAAGATATTATATTACCGTGTAGCAATTTTGTGAAAATGACTCCTCAGACCAGCTTGTCTTCTGTTATCAACGCCACGACCATGTTGCTTTGACATTACGATCGCTTTGTTAATGGCTGAGGACGTCTTTTAAAAGGGACACTTATTTTGAGAATGTGTGTAGTAGCAGTTATAATTATATTCGCTCAATAACTTGATGTTGTTGTTTTCTTTAATCACTGTTTCGTTGATTCAAGGTCCCTGGTGCTGTAATAATTTGCTTGACCCTTGGTACGTTAAACACTAGATGCTCTCCTCTGTGCTTCAATACCTCGACATTTGCTGGGTTGAATTTGATACAGTTATGTATATTTGATCAAAGCATTGGGGTAGAAATAGGTTGTGGAATCAGCCCGGGGTCCCACCTTTCAAACAGATTTTTTCACAAATGTATCAGAAAATCAAAAATTAGCAACAAGATTGAATATTTCCTTGTTGATTTTTTCGGACTCCTATAGTCAAATTTTTCTGTATTAACCACCTTGCTCTGAAATGAATATTCATCCTTACACCCATTTCCATAAATCGAGTCGAATTCGGAACTGGGTATATCAAAACATATACTACAATGCTTCTTTTTGACCAACAACCAACCATCTGTGTTGAAGAATTCCCTTCTAATTATAAGTAAAGTAATATCGCGTACATGTGTGTCCGAATTGATGTCTAAAGGGCAACTATTTCGTTTCCGGAACGAGATGTACTCAAATCCATCTCGTGCTGAAATGGCACATTCAACAAACCATATTATTCAAATCAGCTGATATACAAGTCCCATAATAATGTTATTTAATTTTGTAGCATAATATATACTTGATAAGGAGCTGTTTGTCCCGTACCGATGGGGGTCGCATGCATGGTTGTAGAAACGTTTTGCTATCATTGAACAGATTTTCTCAGTCAAATTTATTTTCTGGAAAGAATTTGTCATTTTAACGAATAACATAACTACATTTATGTCCACTGATGGATTTCGCTCCCCAGACACTACCAGTAATTTTGTGTTTCTGTTATTTGTGTTGGATTTACCTATGATTTAGGTTACATTATGCACATGCCTACTGCTGTATGCATTACAAATAACATAACTATAATACATGTATATGCTACGGTATATATATTAATTTGGGTTGTCTCTTTTGGCTGAGGTTAATCACTTTAGACTCCCTTAAATGGGTTTCACCACACATTGTCATAGCAACAAGCAGGCCCGTTTCACGACACATCACATTGCACGGGTTAAAGCGATTCCAGGACTTCAACAAATATGAATGTGACATAGTGAATAGTTGGGTTTTCTAGACAGTCTTGTGCTATGTGATGTCATTAGCATTGAATTTTTTTCATCAGTTACGAAATGACTCAATTTATGGAATTTGTCGAAAGGTTAAATATTGACGAGAAAATACTTAACTCTTTAGTTCCCATGCTAGCTGTGTAAGCCACCCCATCATCTCCCTGTGGCTATATCATAACCACGATGGCGTGTACAGGTCTGGCCATATATCAAGTGCCAGACCATATTTCCCCAGGAGTTTTTTTGGGTTGTCATGATACATGTAGTACCCCGTTCAGTCCCTCCCAGGAGGAAAACACAACAAGAGCACTTATTTGCTCCCGCAATTCATAAGACGGGGGTAATTGCACCCTGTAATATAATCACAAGTTCGGTGTTATTCAAACATGTAGTCTACATGTAGTCATACGTTCACATGCCCTTAATTGAATTGAAACAGAAAAGGATGAAAATAAACCTTCAAATAGGTCAATATTGAATCAATAATTACAGTCATCATAATCATTTTGACAAGAGGGACGAGTGCACATTTTAGCACTTTTGAAGTTATTATTAATATTAGGTCAAAGGCCATTCTGCATCCATACTAGTAGTTTTATGGGCCAAATATCATATTACAATGTAGCAATTTGATGAAGATGGCTCCTGCTACCAGCTTGTCTTCTATTTTAATTATGGTCCATTTTGAGTGTGGGGTTGAAATGTTCAATCTCGGTTGCGTACCATGCACATGTGGGCATCACTCGAGTAGATTGACATTCCAAATTTCTTCCTAACAACACGCAGGTGTGTCTTCCTTTGATAGTGTGTCAGACATTTAATCAGGCGGGTGATGCCAGTATGTTGTTGGTTCTCGGTCATTTGTGGGCATTCCAATGCTTCCTAATTAATATTTATGTGATCAACCGAGGCACTTGTCCATAATATCACACACTGTGTCACATCAAGAAAAATAATGTTTTTCTAATCAGGATGGATTACTAGTATGTGACACCTTGGTTTAATGACAGTATGATGTTAACTACTAGTACTTATCAGATTACCACAACTTGTCACCAGACGGATTAAGATCTAAAACACAATACATGTAGATTGTCTGCCTTATTTCCTTATTAAAGGCCTGAATCAAATTTCATTTATCGTGTCATCTTTTATATTTCTCCATCATTGTTTTGAACCGCAACTACACTGCGTCCAAACGGAGACTAGGAGTGGGAAAATAACACATAATTATTCAGATGTGAACGTAAATAAAACAAAATTAAAAGATATACATGTACTACAAAATAGGCTAACACAATTCAGTGCTGACATTACAGGACCGTGTTAGACTCCCAAGGCAGCTTGTTGAACTTTAATACGGTGCGTTAAACTTCAACGTGGCCCATAAACGTCAACGCATTCACAACGTACATGTACCTTCAACACATTATAAATGCAACAACTGCATTGTGTTGACATTCTGACCATGTTGTAAATTCCTGAGGAACGTGTTAAAATCCGACTTTAAAAAAAAAAAACTTGGTTGACAGGTGCTGTCTTGATTTCACATTTGAATCCATCAACATAACCTGCAGCCCATATTAGGCTAATGTAATTGGAGTAATGTTTTCCAAATTTATAGACATGTTTAGCATCATCTCTAGATGGAAGCTATTGAACAATTGTGTGGATTTTCACTATGCTTGTACATTACAAATGATGTTAATTTAAAGTATTTTCATTTTTCTTCTGCATAAGCTGAAAATTGGCTTAGGAAAATTTGGTGTCAATTCTGTAGTGCATCTTTAAATTAACATAAAATTTCAATGCAGGTGAACAGGCCAACCCTCGGCTTAAAATATGGATATATTTGTAAGCATCAACATCACCAAATTCAAATGGGGAATCTGATCCAAGGTCTCCTATAGCACTTGAGGCCTCAGTAAAATGAGGTTCCCAGAGGCTGAATTTAATTTGGTGGTGCTAGCCTGCCATGTGGGATAGCGTCACTAAATTCACCATCTGGGGACTTCATTCTGCAAATGACAGAGACGCTATTTCAGGTATTGGCTACGCACCCACTCTTCTCTCTGAAAAAACATTGATTTTCTTGTAAACTCAAGTGTTTAGCTGCTGTTAACTAGGAGTTGAATTGTATCTGGCCTCTTATTACTTTATCTTGGCTGAGGCAAGAATGAGTATTGGAAGAAGCTGGTAATAAATTGAGATGCCTCATTCATGGTTTTGTTGTTTGTTCATTGGCACTTACAATCTGGGGTAATCACGTCCATAAATATTGATCTTTTGTGAAGATCCACACAAACAAGTTCAGATTGCCTCATATGGCCCGGAAGCTTGCCTTTTGTCAATCTTATTCATGTCTTGGTGATTCTTAGATTTATTGCATGGCTTATTCAACCATATGCTATAAAATTCAGAAGGTTGTTGGATACTAGTAGGATTTAAATGTAGGCACACAGTCTGCCCCATATATAAATTTTGTTACCGGAAAAACCTCTGATGACATTGATACTCATTTATAAACAATGTTAGCTGATAAGATCAGTAACCAGTATTGTGACCAGATGCTTGTAGCCCATTTATATATACCCATGGGTATATGCAAGATGCAACTGTACTGTACCAAAAAAAGGCATGCTTTGACTGTCTATTTAGCCATGGTGTGTGTGTGTGCCTGTAGTTGGTGGTGTTAGATTGTTAATACAATGTACATGGGATTAGCTGTTTTTAAGCTCACCTGAGATGAAGTCTCCGGTGGAGCTATAGTCATCACTCCTCGTCCATCTGTCCATCTGTCTGTCCATCCGTTCGTCAAATCTTTAAACATCTTCTCCAGAACCATAAGACCGAATGTGTTCATATTTGGTGTGGATGTTAAAATGAGGTCACAAAGTCAAATAGTTGTGAAGCCATGGCCATAACTCTTTCCCTCCATAGTAATCCTTAAAACAACTTCTTTTCAAGAACCGTTGATCGTATTTAGCTTATTTTTGGTATGGAGGGTCCTTGGGTTAATGGGGTTCAGATTTGTTAAAATGGAGTCACTAGGGAAAACATGGGTGGAGCCAGGGTCATATCTTTAAAACAAACAAAAAAAGTTTTTTTTGTTAGATATTACTCCTTGCTCAATTGTTTTTCTTATGAAAATTTAATTTTATAATTAAATTTTGAAAAACTAACCACGTTATAACATCCGCATGCTACACTGACTCACCACACCAAATTTAGTTGAAATCGGTCCAGATGTCTGGGAGAAAACAGTCAGATCATTACCCTTGCCAATTGAAGGGTCAAGTAAGCACATGTACCTGTACACCTGTTACAAATGTTCTTTCACATTCCTAATGCCACAATATTATTTGCGAAGTCATCTCCTCCACTGACACCAATATAAAGCTTGCCTGCCATTCTCTCTAATATCTCTTGTGTATGGAATGAGATCTTATCTTATCTGACAGTATCTGATAAACAAATAACAGAAATGTCTGGATTATGTTTATTTGTGTCATTCATTTCAATTTAAATGTAGATTACATCCTATGTGCTGTGTTCTATACATTCATACAGGCAGGTGTTTAATACAATATTATGTTTATATAGGCTATTAACTCATTTTCATCTGTGACAGTGATGTGTCTTATTTATTATCCTGATAATTTCAAGGAACTATTATCAGAGGTGCCATGTTGATAACCCTTCCCTAAATTTTGTAACTTATCTTAAGGAAAATGAAATCACTTCAACTTCTGTAATATACCCTTTGAAATTACTAGATCACTGGATCTGATAGATTGGGATTTACAATTGTTTCAAATAGGGGCAGAGAACTTAGGAGATTTATCAGTAAGGTTTCGAGATCTTGGAGATCTTGAAGTACCAGATGTAATTTAGTTTGGTCCAGTTGGGAGGTAATGGGCAATGAACTATTGGGGGAGGGGGTGTGCAGTTAGAAATTCCAAGAGGGACACCCCCATATCCCCTCCCTCCGTTGAACGAAGACCCTCTACCTGTGTCCCTGTTTAGAACTACTTGTTTTAAAGTGATTTGACAAGTACTTACTATTGTAGTCTTCAGAGTCACAGTCTTCTGTGTCTTTACAGTCTTGTGAGCGACCCCACAGAAATTGACTGCCTTGTTATGTCTTGTTGGGTCAGATTCTATGTTTGAACTGAATTAGACACACATTTTATACTAGAATTTGTGCAACACAATTGTGAGGAAATCACACGTCGTGGGTTTATGGGTTCTTAGAGACCGAACTGATCCATTGGAAAATTTCGATGAAGATGATTTCCTTCAGCGATATTGATTGTCGAAGGAAGAAACACTTGTGTTACTGGGACTTTTAGCCCCTGATATCAAGAGGCCGACAGAAAGAAACCATATATATACATGTATATACACTATATGAGACTGCATCCTGTTTGGGTTGATTGGGATGTATTTCATGCAGTTGTGTGGTTATCAGAGCCCATGCCTTGTTATTGGCACACCTGATTTTGCTGTCTGTGGTCCTCTTCTCTAAAATAATACTGAACCTATGCAGCATGTCAATACCAAGATATCCCGACGTCCGCTATTTTAATTTACTCAAAGTTGCAGTCTTTGCAAACTACTAGTACTAGTATAAATGTAAAAACACACATGCAGCAATGTGAACACCACTCACACTAGCCCTCAAGTTGGCCACAACTTAACCGCAACTGAACTCAAAGATTTGGTCGGAGTTGGGACAAAAAACGTGAGCAAATGCAGCTTCTTTGAATAATTGATTAATCTAATTCCCGATTTAACCATGCCTACGCAATTACTTCCTAGTTACTGTCGCTAACTCTTGCATAACTCTTGCAAGCGCTGACGGCTGTAGTGGGTCATGATCTAGAGTCAGTGAATGGTGCTATCTAATTTCCAGAATCGTTTGGGCATAAAATAGAAAACTAAAATAATACTATTACAAAGGAGGCAAACAATGTAATGTTTTGATACGATTTCTGACTGACTCATACGTCTGCACACAATACAAATTAATAATGATCCAGAAAAAATTTATGCGAAATAATTTCGTCCTAACTCCTAAGTGATTTCTTTTTGTTTGGTGTGAGTGAAATTCGCACGGTAACGTTCGTTGTGTGCTAGCAATGATTATGAAGTGAGAAAAAGTATCTGTAGAGGATAACATGTAAGAGCCAATGTATACACATAGTGAAAGTAGCCCTCCCTGTCAATCTTAATTTCCACACATGTGCCGGCATTTTAGCAAGTAACTGGCCCAACCAGCCAGACATGTCAGTTTCTCAAAATCAATCATAAATGACTGATCACTCATAAATGACGTCAGAAAGCAGTGCACGTGCTAATAAGAGTTTTCTATAAAGTGACAACCATTCAATTGAGTTAAGCGTCGGCTCGTTTCTTTGACGTCACACAAAGGAAGCAAAACAAACTGTTCTTAAAGTATATGGTGTATGGTTTTGAGTGTAATATTAAGCCGATGGCCATTTTGAATCGCCGGGACAAGCACCCGTGTTATTCAAGCTGATATGTTGGTCTCAAAGAAGTTATAAACTAATGGATGTCACAACCTATAATGGATGTGTCGGATTAACACACAGGAAACGAGGCTGCATTTCATTTGATTTTTTCACACGTTTGATCCGCGAAGGCATTGGTAATCGACACTAGAGAAATAATAGAGTTTAGTTGTTGCATAATATAACAAAATGAGCTTTAATAACACGGAAGTGATAAACTTATATGCCTTTGGGAAGAAATAGATATTGTTTAAACTGTTAGTACTTCCAACCAACTATCTGCATCCATGCATCGACTAATAACAATATATTTTGCTCTAATTTCAATTATGCATTTTTAGTCACTATTAAGTTTGACTTTGTACATACGTACAACGATGCCGGTTTATGTAGTCGAATCTCGGTAGTGTCTATAATACACATGTCAGACAGAACTGCTCCTTCAAATCTAACTTCCCCATGTCTGATTTCTTGACACCTTGTACATAATTATGGTAAAGGATGAGCAGAATCATTTGAATCAAGAAACTTGTATACCGCATCGAAACGATGTTTACTGAATCCGGTATTATATTGTAGAAGGTAGGATTTCTTTGAAATGTTGTCTACCGAAAAAGAACGGTGGTGATTTGTTTGTATCATTGTTCTGTTTTCTTGTCCCTCTTGGAAATGAAAGTTATTTTAACAAACTACACATAAAAATCCGAAATATATATAAGCTATATTAACCTATCTTTGTTTGAACAAACATATGTATTCCTTGTAATCCTGTCGATATTGAAGTTTTCGTGACTTTTGTCGCACAGTCTGATCCAACGTAAACATCGTTCATTGTTAGTATTCGGCTTCGGAAATGAGCAAAATATCACCGTTGATTTACCGTTAGAATCCGACTCCAATTTTTTTTATATAACGACAGTCACTATTACAAGATGCATACGCACACCTAGGCATCTTTAAAATCTCGGAAAGAAGTTATATTATCGTGTTAAACAACGTTTTAAAATGAGTGTAAATGCATCATCGAGAGGTTCTTTTGTTTGGGAAGGCGACGTCCTTGAACTTCGTTCGCTGCAACGCGATTGGTCAGTTACCACTGTCAGTCAATAATCTGAGATTCGTCAATTTGGCCAAAGTTCATTCATCTCTAATATCTCCCTAATGGTGCCCTATTTCAGTTTTTTTGTAGTCTACTCAGATGCTCTTGTGTAGTGCACTGTTCAAAGACGTATTCATGATAGAGAGCACAAATTGACATGGCATCAAATGCTCACACATGATGAAAGGACTTGAATGCTGACAGCATGTTCTCATTATTGACATCTGGGTACTGTGACTTTCTGGAACTCTTATGTACCTTTTTCCAGGAATTTAGCTATTTGTTGATTGGCATTCATCCTTAGTGACCTGATCTACTTAAAGATGCATAATCCAAAATAACCCTCCCGAATTACTATTTGGCTTCGGGGTAAAAATGTTTGATTTGAGTCGAGTCAAAGCTCAGAGTGATCAGATATCAATTTTTGAAATTTGTTATTTCTCGAAATGTGTAATTATTTGTGGCCCAGAAAAGAGCCGTCAAATCAACGGTCTTAGACAAAATTGCAGATGAAGATGGATAACTCAAAAATCAAGCGGTAATATCAGGGTTGTCAAAGTACCGACGGTACCACAACTTTCGGTACCGGTTCCGTACTGATGTTCAGTACCGCAAACCGGGTCGGTATCGGTTCTCATTGAGTGGACTTTTATACGGCAAATAACTTTTGTTTCGTGGGGTTCCATCATCAATTATTTGTTAAGTTCGAGGTTTAGTCAAACAACGAAAATAAAAAACGCAACAACATTTACGATTAAGTTGTTGTCTGCAGCGGTTTTCGGCAAGTCGCAAAGGGAGGATTTTTTAAAAGACTGAATACAGAATGGAACGAATGTAGACATGTACATGTATGTTTGACTACTGGGTCGGCTAACATTGTAGATTTATATGGATACATGGTACACCATTTTATTTGTGTGGTAATTAATTAGAGAACTCACTAATCGGCCATATTACTCGCATGTTGTAATTTCATAAATGATGTCACCCAATTAAACCAAAGTCGTTTCCAGTAAGCCTAGTTGTAGTTGGCTAGTTCGAAAATTTGAAATAGATTTAGAGAGAAAATAGTCAAATACACTCTGTGTCTGTGACATTAGCTTTATATCACAATAAAAGTTAAAACAAGGGAAAATAAAACTCAATAGATGTCACTCATGTGATCATAAAAATCATTACGTCATAATGCTCTGGTAACTCTGCCCTGGTTCCCCATGCCTCCATGTCACGACTCACAACTCATAAATATCCTGTCATTCGAGTTCTACAGTGTCAACATCCATGTCATATATATCCGTCGATGGTAATTTGGGTCTTTGGCACTTTTGCGCCTTGTGACCTTGTCGGTGCCCAACAAACTCCTCTCAAATGATGCATGTGTCATAAATTGATACCGCGAAACGGCACGTGCATAATTGCATCCGTCGAGCCGCATCCAAGAAATACATTTATCACAAGCACCTACACAATGCATGCTTTTGTCAATTTTGTGACAAGTTGTCATAGTGCGGCATACTGTGCCTTTGATGTTTGAATGTGCTAATGATATCACGATGACCAATCGCAGTTTTGTTTGGCGCGATGTTGAGCTGCTTAATTAACCCTTTATATTTGTTAAGATGTATATTAATAGAAATCAACAATCAGTACTGAGAACCGTTGGTACTCGACATCAGAACCGGTACCGGTTTAATTCCTGATTACCGCCGGTTCCGGTACCGGTACCAGTACCTATTGATAACCCTGGGTAATATGGCCAAATTTCTTGATACTCAAATGATAATGCAGCCATATTTCGTTGAACAACATGTTGATAAATAACACATTTTTTTTAATTTTATACCATAGTTGACAGCGGTTAGCATTATTTTGTTGTAATTAATAGATTCTGATAACAAAAGGGTATTTTGAAGAAATGTTGTTGTAACTTGATGATATGGGGACCATCTGATCAGATTGAGTACCTTTAAAGTTAAAGTGATGTGAAACACTCCGGTAGGGTGATCAAATAGAATAATCTTGCTCAAAGTAGTTATTTGTTACGAATATTAATCCAAATTGATGATACATACCTTCATTCTTATATATTAATTAAATACAATGACTCTCGATGGCAAAATCATTTGTGTTAGATTATCGCTGATAGTTCCGTCCCGAATCGAGATGTAAATATTTACAATTGGGCATAGTTCAGATGATGTTTTCTATGGACTGGTATGGTCGATTTCTTTGAAATATTTGGGGATGTTAGAATGCTACATTCCCCAGGTTGGCATAGCGTCCGAGTACTAACTTATCAATTTCACGCACCCAAAAAAGTCCATAATATGTCTTTAAAGCTAGCGGTATCAATGCCCGAGAAGCAGATGTCTGGATCGAACATTAGTTTGACAAGTTCATATTTTTTTGAATAAATGAATGCTGCATTAATTAATATTAATCATTCAATATCCTCTGTTAGGAAAATAAGAATTGAGAAATAGGGACTATTTAGAACAATAGCAATCATTTGCAAGTTGCATTGCAATTCTATATACACACTGACTATATCATTGATCGAATCCCAGTTTCTGAAAAAGCTTGATGGGCCCCATAAAATACCAAAACCGATACCGAAACATAAATTTCAATACCGCCCACCTCTTGTTCCAAGTATCCCAGACTCAACCTGGGGTGTCGCTCACAACTTTATTCTATCTTTCAAAACATTTGTTTTTCTGAATATGTTGCACCGGTGGCAGCTATACAGTATACATGTATGTGGACCATACACTAAATGAAAACACTTCCGTAAAATACATTTTAAAAATGAAAACACTTCCGTGGCAATCACATGGTAATGTCGCACAGCCCAATAAGGCGATAATTGTGTTGTCAAAATGATATGGAGGACAGATCATCATAAAATGCAACACCAAAATACACAGGGCAAGGCTTGTCAATAAAAACTTATAATGGATTTTGTTTTCCTTGTGTATATTTTGCATATACCCATGGGTATATATAAACGGGCTTCCAACATTTAGCCATAGGTTGTTCATTGTTCCCCCAAATCTGTTTCCGGGGACTATAGATATCACCGGTGTCCATGACTACATCCATTCGTCCCAAATGGTTTCCGGCTGATAACTTTAGGTATACATGTACATGTAGTTATCCAATTGTTTGCAAATTTGGTGTATGGATTGCTTACATGATAATACAGGTCAAGTTCGAATATGGGTGCCCGTCCACCCATTTTTACCAGAATTTTTATGCTTGTCAACATGTACCGGTATTGGCAGCTTTTGAAATATATCCAAACTGAAAATGACAGACTGAAATTCTTTTGGCCTTAAACCTTCCATGACTGGAGCTTCCTGAAATTTTGCGGATACCATGTCCCAATGCATTCTCTTATAAATATGTATGCATGTCTCCCATAGGGAGCCTCACATAATATAAGAGAATACATTGGCCTAACAATATTTACATTGTTCGTGTAAGCCAGTGCATTCTTTTATATATGCGAGGCTCCCTATGGGAGACTCGTATACATAAGAGAATGCACTGGCACATGATCTTTAATGATACACCTGCACAGCCACCATCGCAAAAGGGTTAAATTGTATCCCACATCGTCTAGCTGTGGGGATGGGAGATACGGTTTGTGTCTCAATACGATACATATCTTGATACAAGGTTCGTGATACGAGTATGTATCTAGATATGGTCAATGACTCTATGTTCCAGATCATATGCTGAAATTCTTACAACCCAATAAGGAAATTATTTTGAAATTGAAATATGGAAATGAATTATGTGAGATCTGTATGTTTTTGAAGCATCCAGATTGTCGATTGTTACATTAGATTTTGATATTTTTCGTAATGCTGTACAGTTATCGAAACTGCCAATGTCAATTGCAATTTGTGGGAAGCAACCATTGATTGATCACCAATTTGTCATGAATGTCAACTTGAAAAGTCTCTGGACTGAAACCCAATACTATTGACTTGAAGGGACATTACACAACACAGGGAACGTCTAGAAGCTGCAATTACTCACAGTTAAAGATGAATGATCTCTTCCTAAATACATTTTATATACTAGTAGTTTCCGGGGTATAAAATAATAATTATTAGTCGATGATACATGTCCGGAAACACTTCTATCCATAAATATTGATTTTATATCAATATTTTTTTTATATAATTCGATAATCAATTGAAACATTTTTTCGTTACTAAATTTAGAACTTGCAGGCAATCTCAGATAGAGATAGAGTTCTCCAGCTATGCTACGAAAGTTTCCGCAATTAACTTAAGCCATAAAATGTTCCAAATTGATTGTATGTATTATAGCAGAAAATTCGAAATAAATTCAATATTAATTGATAGAAGCATTTCCTGATAGGGGTCTTCAATTCATGTTTATTATCATATACCCAGGAAACTATATAAAACTTGTTATTGGAAGAGATAGACCATCTTGTAGATAGAATTCAGGCATATCGTGATACGTGGTATTATATGGCCTGATACAATACATTTTCCTCTGCATTTCGTATCTCGATTCACCGGAGCACTGGTTGTAGATGTATCACCCATCCCTATCTGGCTCAACAACCAAAGAGGATTGTACCGCGGACCACAATTACATGTAGGTTTGGTTAGGAATAGAGTAAGTAGAAGGAATCAGATGATCCCATGACACAACACTTCCCGTCCATATGCCCCACGGAGTTTAACCTAGTTTGTGTTGTCTAATTTCCGATGCCACAGTATTCCGCTGGTACTCTGTTCCTTGTATGCTTACTGACACATTTCCGTTAGACATAAAACATTAGCTCCCGAGAGGTTATCAGCAATTAGTGTGTTTTCTTTAACCCATTATTTACAGAATAGATTTTCTCAGTGCCGATTCCGTTCATTACTACGCTGGGCTGGAATGGGCTAACTACCGTGGGCAGGCCAGGGGAAAAATGAATGGAATGAATTTCGATGACCAGCGTAATCAAGCTTGAGTTTAGTGTGCCTGTCATTTTGCAGAATGAGGTCCCCAGAGGGTGAATTTAGTGATGCTATCCCGCACAGTGGGCTAGCATACCAAATTCACCCTATTGGGACCTCATTCTGCATGGCCTCATCTGCTATGGGAGCCAGAGACTTAGATTGAAGTTCCCAAATGGTGAATACTAGTATTGCGATGCACACCCATTTGGAACTTTGCTTTATAATATGCAATGTGTCGTCTGCCAATTTGGGATATAGAGAAACTAAAACAAAAAAGAAATAGAATCTATGTGAATAAGTTTCTATAGAAATTTGATAATAAAGAAACTTCCTGAAATTTTGCGGATACCATGTCCCAATGCATTCTCTTATATACATGTATGCATGCCTCCCATAGGGAGCTTCGCATATATAAGAGAATACATTGGCCTAACAATATTTACATTGTTCGTGTAAGCCAGTGCATTCTTTTGTATATGCGAGGCTCCCTATGGGAGACTCGTATACATAAGAGAATGCACTGGCACATGATCTTTAATGATACACCAGCACAGCCCCCATCGCAAAAGGGTTAAATTGTATCCCACAGTGTCTAGCTGTGGGGATGGGAGATACGGTTTGTGTTTGTGGCATTTTAGAGTGCAAACAAGTTCGCGAATGACACTGATGAATAGTCGCTGAGTGATTACAAATCATCTATTCACCAAAACAGACACGTGCCGGCATGTTATTAATGGCTACAAAAACAACAAATATTCTAGGTGGTATTAATTACTGTATTCACAGAATTATTGTCTTCTATTCCAGATAAACGGCCAAAGCGTAACGTAATCTGTACACCACACGCGCACATACGACTCCGCATTTTAGTATCGGCTGACTTACGATTACGTCATCGTAGTCTGCATAATAAAATCCGGCTCCGAATCTGTGTTTTTAATTTGCTCCCCACAAGTACGTCACTCGTAGTTTAGTCACGGAAATCTCCGAATACCGGTGGTGGTATTATTTATTTATTTTACGGGTTATTTATTATGCGATCGGAATGGGACTTGGATCATTTTAATCACAACAGGGAGGGCTTTCCGATTGCGTTTTGTAGTTTCTAGACCGAATAAATCCTTTAACAAAAAAAGAAATAGAATCTATGTGAATAAGTTTCTATAGAAATTTGATAATAAAGAAACTTTCCAGAGAAGATGAGGTACCCAAAGGGTGAATTTAGTGATGCTAGCCTGATATGCGGGATAACGTCACTAAATTCACCCTCAGCCCTGGGGACCTCATTCTGCAAATGACAGGCACACTAAACTCAGGCTTTGGTGTAAAACCAAAAATAGCTTACTGCACAAATTTGACCAAACCGAATTTGGGTATATGTATCATCCAAGGGTTGTCAGATCTGAATGAATATGAAATTTGGTATGTAAGCTTGCCATCAGGAATTTCAGTGACATTCACGATTTTATTCTGGAGTTATCTTTTGTTTTTATGGAAATAATTGTTTTCTATCTGTTCATTGTTTATCGGATCTCATATCTGTTCATGGTTTATCAAATCTCATAGCTGTTCATGGTTTATCAGATCTCATAGCTGTTCATGGTTTATCGGCTCTCATAGCTGTTCATGGTTTATCGGCTCTCATAGCTGTTCATGGTTTATCCAGCTGTTCATGGTTTATCTGATCTCATAGCTGTTCATTGTTTATCAAGCTATCTCATATCTGTTCATGGTTTATCAAGCTGTTCATGGTTTATCAGATTTCATAGCTGTTCATGGTTTATCGGATCTCATACATGTAGCTGTTCATGGTTTATCGGATCTCATAGCTGTTCATGGTTTATCGGATTTCATAGCTGTTCATGGTTTATCAAGCTGTTCATGGTTTATCGGATCTCATAGCTGTTCATTGTTTATCTGATCTCATAGCTGTTCATGGTTTATCGAGCTGTTCATGGTTTATCTGATCTCATAGCTGTTCATGGTTTATCGAGCTGTTCATTGTTTATCTGATCTCACAGCTGTTCATGGTTTATCTGATCTCATAGCTGTTCATGGTTTATTGGATCTCATAGCTGTTCATGGTTTATCGAGCTGTTCATTGTTTATCTGATCTCACAGCTGTTGATGGTTTATTGGATTTCATAGCTGTTCATGGTTTATCGAGCTGTTCATTGTTTATCTGATCTCATAGCTGTTCATTGATTATCTGATCTCATAGCTGTTGATGGTTTATTGGATTTCATAGCTGTTCATGGTTTATCGAGCTGTTCATTGTTTATCTGATCTCATAGCTGTTCATGGTTTATCGGATCTCATAGCTGTTCATGGTTTATCGAGCTGTTCATGGTTTATCTGATCTCATAGCTGTTCATGGTTTATCGAGCTGTTCATTGTTTATCTGATCTCACAGCTGTTCATGGTTTATCTGATCTCATAGCTGTTCATTGTTTATCGGATCTCATAGCTGTTCATTGTTTATCTGATCTCACAGCTGTTCATTGTTTATCTGATATCATAGCTGTTCATGGTTTATCGAGCTGTTCATTGTTTATCTGATCTCACAGCTGTTCATGGTTTATCTGATCTCATAGCTGTTCATGGTTTATTGGATCTCATAGCTGTTCATTGTTTATCTGATATCATAGCTGTTCATTGTTTATCGAGCTGTTCATTGATTATCTGATCTCATAGCTGTTCATTGATTATCTGATCTCATAGCTGTTCATGGTTTATCGGATCTCATAGCTGTTCATTGTTTATCTGATATCATAGCTGTTCATGGTTTATCGAGCTGTTCATTGATTATCTGATCTCATAGCTGTTCATTGATTATCGGATCTCATAGCTGTTGATGGTTTATTGGATTTCATAGCTGTTCATGGTTTATCGAGCTGTTCATTGTTTATCTGATCTCATAGCTGTTCATGGTTTATTGGATCTCATAGCTGTTCATTGTTTATCTGATATCATAGCTGTTCATGGTTTATCGAGCTGTTCATCGATTATCTGATCTCATAGCTGTTCATTGATTATCTGATCTCATAGCTGTTCATGGTTTATCGGATCTCATAGCTGTTCAATGTTTATCTGATATCATAGCTGTTCATGGTTTATCGAGCTGTTCATTGATTATCTGATCTCATAGCTGTTCATTGATTATCTGATCTCATAGCTGTTGATGGTTTATTGGATTTCATAGCTGTTCATGGTTTATCGAGCTGTTCATTGTTTATCTGATCTCATAGCTGTTCATTGATTATCTGATCTCATAGCTGTTGATGGTTTATTGGATTTCATAGCTGTTCATGGTTTATCGAGCTGTTCATTGTTTATCTGATCTCACAGCTGTTCATGGTTTATCTGATCTCATAGCTGTTCATTGTTTATCTGATATCATAGCTGTTCATGATTTATCGAGCTGTTCATGGTTTATCTGATCTCATAGCTGTTCATTGTTTATCTGATCTCACAGCTGTTCATGGTTTATCGGATCTCATAGCTGTTCATTGTTTATCTGATCTCACAGCTGTTCATGGTTTATCTGATCTCATAGCTGTTCATTGTTTATCTGATATCATAGCTGTTCATGGTTTATCGGATCTCATAGCTGTTCATGGTTTATCGGATCTCATTAGCTGTTCATTGTTTATCTGATCTCACAGCTGTTCATGGTTTATCGGATCTCATAGCTGTTCATTGTTTATCTGATATCATAGCTGTTCATGGTTTATCGAGCTGTTCATTGTTTATCTGATCTCACAGCTGTTCATTGTTTATCTTATCTCATAGCTGTTCATGGTTTATCTGATCTCACATATTGGAGAAATTTGGTCTGGAGTTCCGACACCAGGACTGCTATCAAAAGAGGGGTAAATAATGTTTGCTACATGTACCCTTTATTTATCTGTAATAATTGTTCTCTGTATGTCCATGCAGATTTCTCAGCCATGGTTTGTTGTACCTCAATATATTGGGTATGGCTGTTTGCCATTAGGAGTGCTTTTTAGCTCACCTGAGACGAAGTCTCCGGTGGAGCTATAGTCATCACTCCTCGTCCGTCCGTCCATCCATCCGTCCATCCATCCGTCCGTCCGTCCGTCAACAATTCTTTGAACATCGTCTCCTCTGAAACTGGAAGACCGAATTGGTTCATATTTGGTGTGGATGTTCCCTAGGTGACTCTCATTCAGATTTGTTCAAATGAGGTCACTGGGTCAAATAGTTGCGAAGCCAGGGCCATAACTCTATTCCTCCATAGTAATTCTTACAACGACTTCTTTTTAAGAACCATTGGGCCGATTTAGCTAATATTTGGTATGGAGGGTCCTTGGGTGACTGGTGTTCAGATTTGTTCAAATGAGGTCACCCGGTCAATTAGTTGAGAAACCAGGGCCATAACTCATAGTAATTCTTACAATGACTTCTTCTAAAACAATATTTGGCCGATTTAGCTTATATTTGGTACAGACAGACCTTGGGTTACTGGGGTTCAGATTTGGTCAAATGGGGTCACTGGGTCAAATAGGGGCAGAGCCAGGGACATAACTCTAAAAAAATAATAACATTTTTGCATTTTGACCTTTGATTTTTTTTTAGACATATCACAGCTACCCAACCCCACCCTCCCCCACCCCACCTCCTGTCCCTGCCACACCACACTGTATCATACCATGTTATCTCTTCCTTGTTCACCCCATTAAAATCCTTGTTTTGATCACAGCTGTAGTAGTATCAAAAAGCTGTGTGTGCAGTTGTTAAAACCTAATAATCTATGTCAATACCTCTCAGACACTGGTAGCTGATGGTTTCATGAATGGAATATAATTCTCAGGATGCACTTGCTCTCAAGGTCATGGGAATTTTGTTAAGCTAATGTAGTCAAATAAATGTTGTATGTCATATTCTCACAGGGATGTCCCCACAGTGTTGGGGGGGGGGGGGGGTGACTGACAGATTTGTTCAATGAAATGTAAATTTGAAGCTCTTATGAGAAGAAGCTATATATAGTCATCACTTCTCATCTGTCACCTGTTCATCTGTCTGTCCGTCCATCCATTTGTCAACAATTCTTTGAACATCTTCTCTAGGTCATAAGACTGAATGGGTTCATATTTGGTGTGGATGTTCCCTAGGTGACTCACATTCAGATTTGTTCAAATGAGGTCACTGTCAAATGGTTGTGAAGCCAGGGCCATAACTCTTGCCCTCCATAGTAATTCTTAAAAACGACTTCTCATGTACCATCAGGTTGAATTGGTTCATATTTGGTATGAAGGGTCCTTTGGTGACTGTAGTTCAGATTTGTTCAAATGGGGTCATCCTGGTCAAATAGGGGCCAAGCAAAGGACAGTTTTCCTCTTAATATGCTTCCTTTACACAGACCGTCAGGTTAATTTTACTGATATTTAGTATGAAGGGTTCTTTGGTGTCTGGGATTCAAATTTATGCAGATGGGGTCACCAGGTTAAATAGGGTGGGACCAGGGACATAACTGTATGTCTCTATAGTAATACTTATAATGTCTTCTCAAGAGAGGTTAGACCATATAGTATGGAGGATCCTTTAGTGACTTAGATTCAGATCTGTTAACATGAGGTCAACCCATTAAGAAATGACGGGACTATGGGGACTTAAGACTTTTGTGTCTAAAAAATCATTAAAATACAAAATTCATTAAAACGTCTACCTTGGAACTACCTGACTGATTAATCTGACATACATATAGTGTTTTTGGGTCCATGGATAATTGGGCTTTAAACATGTCTAAATGGTTTTATATAAAGCGCTATTGAGATTGAAAATTTCCAACAATTGAGAAAGTTTGAGATGTCGGTTGTGAAATTTCAACCTAAGACTTGGGAGTCTGGGCCCCGGGCGAGAGGGGACTTCTTGAGCTGGAGGAGGGGGTGATCAATAGTGTACAGTTGGTAATTTCAAGTTAGATTTGGTAATTTCAAGGTAGATTTTGTAGATTTGGTAATTTGATATTCACTGATCTACATTCATGAAGCCTCTCTAGCCACATATCCTGTTTAGATCTACTTCTTTTAAAGTGATTATGAAAAGTTCTGACTGTTGTGGTCTCGCAAGTCCCAGTCTTATCAGTCTTTACAGTCTGGTGAGCGACCCCACAGTCTTTGACTGTCTTGTTCAAAAGAGGTCCCAATGACATTGTTTGCACTTTCTATTCTCGAGTTATTCTTCTTTGTTTATCTGGAAATAATGGTCTTCTACAGACATCTCAACCACTGGTTGTCGTTTCTTAATGAAATTTGGTATGGATATTACCATAATACAGTAGGGCTTTAAGTGTTATATCGAGCGTTAAATGGTTTTGTTTGTTCGACGGTTATTTTTCTGTTGGGGGGGGGGGGGGTGGGGGTTCTGCTCTTGTTTCAAATTGGCACCATATGGGTATGCCAGGCTTTCTAGCATCCATGGCACAACCTATTTTTTTGTCAGACTAAAAATACCTGTACATACTGATTACTGAATCCAATTCAAGTAATTATTAATCACCATGTTACATATCAGCTATGCAAAATCTCAATCAATGCTAAACAGATTTTTCAATTACCACTGGCTCTATATTGTATGCGGAAGCATGATAAATCAGTCTAGTCCATTCAACATATCATAAGATGCAATTGTGCAAGTGGTAATAGCATATCAATGCAACAGTAAATAGCCATTATGTTGTAGCTACTGGTAGCAGAGTAATTGCTGGAAAATTTCCGATGCCACAGTATTTCTCTGGTACTCTGTTCCTTGTATGCTTAATGACATATTTCCATTAGACATAAAATATTAGCTGCCAAGAGATCATTCGCAATTTGAATGTTACTAGTCTTGAAGAGCTGCTTGTAAATTGTTAACTCTTTCTATACTAATGGATTTCAGTTATAAAAGTATATAACGGTATCAATATCATTGTATTATTCACCTGGAGGTGTGTTCAATAAGTTCAATAAACTTATTATCTGATCATTTCCTAAGGAATAAAGTTCTCGTCTACTCATCAATGAGTATATGGTATAGAAAGTGTTAAACTGATTAAAATGCTACCATATTTTGAGGATTCAATGTGTGTAAGATAATAAGTTTTTTACTTTTAACAAACTACATGTACTTATTTGCAAAGCTTTGATAACACATATATTTGCTTATATGTATATATTATATTTTCCTGTGTATCCAAAATGTAAACAAACAACATTGCATGCTTTATTCATGAAACAAAGTTCATAATTTTCAACGAAATGCCCACCACTGCTGGGGAGTCCAGTTACGGGTGTGTTAAGTGGTATCAAATTTGAGAAAAATCTAATTTAAACTACTTTTTTGCAAAGTTTTACACTACTAATTGATTTATTAAATACCGGTACCTATTACAGTGTCTCGTAACAGTTATCATATATTTGTGAAAATTTATATTACTGGTCTAAAATTATGAATGACTATCACAAACCTATTGGTGCCTGTCATTTTGACAGGTACCAACATATGAGTTATTTGCAGGCTTGGATAAATCAGTCCATACTTAGTAACATTCCGTAAGATACATACCATAACTATTGTGCAAGCATTAAATAGATACAGTATATTAGTGAAATAGTAAATAAGCATTCATGTCATAGATAGCACAGTACAGGTAATTGCTGAAATAATGCTTGAAGATAATTGCTCAATGGGTTCTTAAACAGTCCTGGGAGTGTACTTGAATTTCATTTTGTTAAACCTTTATGATCCCAGGTATGCATTAAAATATGTATCTCATGTTGACCGTATGAGTGCATTTGCAGTAAAGTGCATCAAGGGAAAGTACATCACACTTAAAGTCGGTCAAACCCCTTACTTACTGAATGGTTTCTCCAATTCAATCCATAGTTTGTACCTCGCATGCCAAGACAAGTGTCACCATGGAATATTTGCCGTTTGTCTGCTGTGTCAAAGTATGTAACTGCAGTTGAGCACCATGATCCAACGGTAACAACACTGTGGCCAAATGGCAAGTACACCACTGCCAAATGACATCTAACCGTGTGGTCGAATTACCGATTACATTTTGTTACATGAACATCCCCCAGACGAATAATAGACCATTCCAATCTATACTTTTATAACTGAATGCGAGAATCTATTTAGTATAGAAAGGTTTAAATTCATTTGTGTCATAGTTGGAAATTAGAATTTGGACACTTCAGTTTTGTAGGGGTAGTGCAAGGTGCTAAATAAATTCATCGAAAATCGGAAAGTCGGCAGGTACTGGTATATGAGAGTGCGAGATGAGTGCAAATTAAATTTTCCAGAATTTAGAAACTTGGCAGGTGTATTGGGGCAGAGGTGATTGTAAATTAAATGTCCCAGAATTTGGAGAGTGGGCAAGTCAAAAAATTATGGGGGTTGTTGATGAGTGAAAATTAAATATCCTAGAATTGGGAAAGTAGACAGTCATTGAATTTCCCACATTTTGGATTTTGTTCAGGTTCATTCGGGTCAGAATTTGGACACTTCCGAATGATCGAGGACCCTCTAGCCTCATCACTGCCATCAGTTTGCAGTTCAACTTCATGTTTATTTGCTGTTTATTACAATAATGAGCTGGCAGAACAGGCTCGCCCACTCGCCCGGTAATCGCTGACACCTTAGGAATACAACAGGAAGAGAAACACTCTAGATATTTAGACGTCATGGGCATGTAGGAAACTTTCTGACCATGTAGGTGTTTATTTGAAATTTAATGAGGCGTGCCAGTAAAAATATTTAAATCCAAGAGAAGTGGGAGGACAATTAGTTCTGAAAATGGGCACTATTTATAATAAAATCATACATGTACATGTATAATCATATGTAACAAACACCACAAAGCTGTATGACCTATGACATGCACAACCAAAACCTTATATACACATAGTATATATCAGAACGGATGTCATTCTTACATGTACTAGTACATACATGTAGACACCATATTTAAAAAAAAATAATGAACCTTTTATACTACAATATTTTCTATAGAAACTCAAGCATTTTATATTTCTTTAAAACCTGGTACTCCTAACCAAAGGAGTGAATTCCAGAAACTGAACTGAACTTTGGGGGCAAATTAAGTTTCCCAGTATTGGGGAAAATGGTCAGGTTTAGAAGGGTGAGGTTGATTGCAAATTAAATTTCGCGGCCAGAGTTGGGATTAATTCAGCCCCATAAGGGGTGTAAAACAAAATTAGAATTTGGACACTTCCGAACGATCGAGGACCCTCTGGACTCATCACTGCCATCAGTTTGCTGTTCATGTTTATCTGCTGTTTATCACATCGTTGTAAAATCAATCTGCTGACAGAACAGGCGCGTCTGCGCTCCCGGTAATCATTGCAACTAGCTAATAATCCATCCAGTTGGCAGCAATGATTGAAAAACAAACTGTGTGGTCCTGATTGATGTATTGGCAGAATTCATATTGAACAATGCGTATCTTTTGTATATCTAATGTACAACTGTGTACCAGGATACAATGGAAAGTAGTAATCTTTTTTACATTAGCTCCATCAAACGTATTGTTCAGGCTAAACAAAATTATAGCCACGTTAGCAGCCCTCACATAGTGCCGGACATTTGCAGAATGATGTCCACAGAGGTTGAATTTGGTGACAATACCCTGCACAGTGGGCTCAGTAAGCATTATTAAATTTAACTTCTGGGGAACTGATTCGGCTTTTAGGCCTCATCTTCTCTGAAAAATATCTTGATTATCAATTTTTTTTTTTTTTTTAGTTTCTTTAGAAGAATTTTTTTATTTTTTAGTTTAGTTTCTCTATATCCACAAATTGGCAGACTACATAATGTACAATGAGTGCATATCATGGTATCTTCACCATCTGGGAACTTAAACCTAAGTAGGTCTTACATAGTTAACATTAATTGGAACAGTCAGCTTTTCTGGAACTGTAACTTTGATGCAAGCAGTGACAGTGTCAGTGTCATATCATTTGGTTAAATTTGGTTAGTTATTATACAAAACAGTAATTTGCCAGTAGTAAACACTGAACAGACCTCAAAATATGGTGTTGGACATTGGCAAAATGATGTCCCCAAAGTGTGAATTTAGTGACGCTACCCAACACAGCATGCTAGTGTCACAAATTTCATCCTCTGGGGACTACATTCTGCATGGCGTAAGTATCCATTTGGTCATGTGCACCTCAATTATGCATTGTTTCGTCTGCCAATTTGGGTATATAGAGAACTAAATTAAAAAAGGAAAAGAAACTTTCTAAAGAAACATTAAAAACATTAATTTGCTAATAACTATACTTTCCTGAGAAGATGAGGCCTGAGCAGAATGAAGTTTCCAGAGTGTGTATTTAGTGATGCTAGCCTGTTGTGCAGGGTAGCATCACTAAATTCATCCTCTGGGGACCTCATTCTGCAAATGTCCAGCACCATATATTGAGGCCTGACTATAAATATATCTTCTATTGCTTCTGTGTTCTGGCCTAAGAATGATAAAATAATTAGTATTGGTAAATCTTGGCAGAAAATAGGATTTTGTCATTTAGATGGGTTTTATGTTTGCTGCGTTGTTTAGGCGAGAGTAAAATGTTCTGCCATGGGGCATCCAGGTGGTACGATATTGATCGCAGGGTGTGTGTTGATACTACTAGGAAAACATGTTTTGTTTGACTGGCATGCTGTGTAGTTTAGCCTTTCTTTACTAAATTCTCATTGATGAGTAGTTATTAGTTATCCCTTAGGAAATGTCCAGATAATAAGGTTGTCATAAATCATTTGTTGAACTTATTATCTAAACATTCGCCCCCCTTAAATAGGACTCCTGGCAGTATCAATCAGGGGCACCGGAAGAGGGGGGCAGAGGGGGCAGCTGACCCCCCTGCCCTTGACCAATGGGGGCGAGCGGGGGCAGGACTTGCCCTTTTTCTGGAGACAGAAAATGCTTTTTGTGTGTTTAATCTCATGTTTTTATAGCAAAATATGACTTTTTTTTTCCAAATACCACCAATTTCACAAGGAATATTAATTTGTTGTCAATTTTATCACAAAACGGCCATAAAAACTGACAAATACCATTAAAATAGGGATTTTTGCCACAATGAATTTATGGTTAATTTCCCGAGTTTGCGGAGGAAATGCCCTTTTTTGCAGAAAAGTGCCCTTTTTGTAGGCGCTGCCCCCCTGCCCTTGGATGTTTCCGGCGCCCCTGGTATCAATGCACACCCTATTATCAATATTATAGCCTGGAGTGAGTGGTAGTCCCCACCGCTGACCATTTTACTCTGGCCAAAAATACATGTACACAGCAAACATAAAACCCATCTAAGACAGATCTAAATAACAAATTCATTATCTGTCATCTGCTTATTTTTCCCTGAGCTATGAATTATATACCATTCCAATATATACTTTTATAACTCAATTGGAAAATCCATTCAGTATAGAAAGGCCAGAGTAAAATGGTTCGTTGTGAGGCATCCAGGTGCTAGGATATTGATCATAGGGTGTGCCTTGATACTGCCAGGAAAACACGCATCACCGGCCTTGTGATCCTTGTGTTGATAGATGGGTCTGGAGTTGTTTTACTCCCAAAGAGGTCCATGAACTGTACATTGCTTTGTATTGATGGAGTGTTTAATAGTGTTAGTCTATGTGGTCTTATAGTTTATGCTCTGGCTTCTGAGGCTTCACAGACTGTCAAAAATCAATATCTATTAATTTATGATGTAAATTGCTTCAGCATCGCAATAAAATTCACATAAAAGTATTAGTAGGGCTGCACCAAGGAAGTATGCAAACTTCGTCCCCTGGTGCTTAACCTCAATTCTCAATTAAAATAGCACTCACGCTCTCATGTGGTCTACAGAAGCGGCCAAAATGCTGGGACCTTTATTTGGTGTCTGGGAAGGATGTGGGGAGTGTTGGTCCCACAAGTTGGATTGGCACCAACGTGTTTTATTATCGCCAATAAAAAAATGCCCTCCTAATGAAACTGATTCCTGGTACATTGTACATGAAGTGCATGTTTTAATTGATAAAACTGACTCCTATTCATCTATTTTAATATAGTTAATTTAATTTATCATGTAAATGGCTTCAGCTTCACATTAAAACTGACATAAAAGTATTAGTAGGTCTGCATAACAGAAGTAAGTATTAAACTTCCTCCCAAAGTGCTTCAAGCTCCATTCTCAATAAAAATAGCACTAATGCACTCAAACTCGCATATGGACTGCAGAAGTGTCCAAATTATAATGGTTAAATTGTCCGGACACTTTTTATGTGTACCCATACCATGTATGGTACACATAATGCTGACGTCCGGATCAACCATCCGTCGTTCGTCCGTTCGTCTGTCCGTCTGTCCATCTGTCCGTCCGTCCGTCTGTCCGTAGACACTTGCTATCCGATTCAATTACTTGAATATTTTTTATCGGATCGTGTCAAAATTTTATGTGCATGTTTATGATAACACACTCCTCACCTGTATAGTTTTTGGTATCGATCGGTTGATCGGTTTAGAAATTATTAACACTTTGCATCCGCACATAGTCATGTTCTATCCGATGCCATAACTTAAGTATTTTTTGACCGATTGTGTTCATATTTGATATGTAGGTTTATGATGACACACCCCTCACCTGTATAGTTTTTGGTATCGATTGGTTGATCGGTTTAGAAAATAATTAACCCTGCACACAAATGCTATCTGATGCATCTAAGTCAAACAATTTTCTTCTGATATGCCTCATATTTCTTACCTAGGTTTTTCTTAGCACGTTCTTTATCTGTATGGATTTTGGTATCGTTTAGTTAACCCTTTCTGCTCTTGTTTTTAAATAGAATTCATCCAAGCTGTGTTTACTTAAATATTTTTCATCTGATCAGCACCAAATTTGGTACATCTGGTCCTCACCCCGAAATACAGATCAGGTTCGAATTTGAGTTTGATCCCGTATATTTTAACAGAGTTATGGCCATTTAAAATTAAAGTGACTGATAAGTAAGCCTGCATTGTGAGAAGAGAAGATCTCACATAACACAGAGTGTATTATTGGCAATGTTTAACTGGACACTAGATACCATAGAGATAATAAATAACATTAAGACAAAGTCATTCCCACAGAGCAGTCAGTTATTAGCTATGGATCAGTACAGTGTATTGACATTGTCAGATAGCAGCTGGTGTTTACAGACTCTGTGTCTTATCTTAGAATAAAATTAAATCACCCATTGGGTAGTTCCACCATATGGTATCATTGAAAATGATTAACCCTCTCCACACATCATATGGTTTTGATGCTTTCATTTGATTCTTCTCTGATTGTATGTACAGGTTGATGGTGATCCACTTTTATCTTGCATGGATTTTGGGATTAAAATTAACCCATTCCATAGACACATGATACCCGATTGGCAGATATTAAATTATACCTTTCACTTTGAGCCAGGTTCATTAAGGATTTCTAAAAACAGAGGAAATGTTTTATTTTGAAATTCCCTCTATTGCATTTGGGGTGCAGGATAATAATAATGTTGCTTGTATACTTGAGACTGACTTATTGTATGGGCTTCTAAATCCAATTACATTCATTTATAGACTATTTTGATCAGTTTGCTATCTCATTTGATATCTCAAATATTTGTTATTGATAATATTTATATATCATGTCATTAACAAAATTAACCCACCCATTCCATAGACATACAGTGTGCTATCCAATGTAATGACACTAATATTTTCAATCTGACCATTCTCAAATCCCACCTCTAGTTTTGAAATGCCGCTTCAGTTATCAGAATCGATTAATTGCCCAAAAATAATGCTAACCACAGTCCACTAAAGTATAAAATTGCCCTAAACCTGTTATTTATCAACATTTTGCACAATGAATTTTTGCCGGTTTGTCATATATCTGACACAAAAAACACAAAAAAGCCACTTGATTTTAGAGTTATCCATCTTGATCTGCTATTTGGTCTTCTCATTGACTTTTACTGGGCCACTAAATATTCCAGGTGGTTAAAAATAATAGATTTTAAAAATCAATATCTGCTCACTGAGCTTTGATGAATGGGTTCCTCGATTTGAATAAAATATTTTTTACCCCTGAAGCCATATAAATAGTAACTGAAGGATGCTTAATCGGATTGAGTACCTTTAATAGTAAGGTGTGAATTGTTGAAAAGGTTGGTGTCAGGATTTATGAAAATAGCTAATCGCTATCGCCAAGGTATGGGTTAAACATCTGCCGATCGTGATCGGCCTCTCGTTTATACATGTATGCCCATTTAAAAAAAAAATGACACGTATTTTGTTATTGGGCTGTCCTCCCATTTGTCCATCTGTTTGTTTGATTTTGGTTTCTGGATGATAATTATACCCCCACTCTCGATGAGAATGGGGTGTATACTGGATTGACCTCGTCCGTCCGTCCTTACGTCTGTCCTCAATACCTCTATCCGGGCAGATATCTCCACCACCGGTTGACAAATCTCAATGACATTTGGTATGGATGTTTACTATTATGAGGTTCAATCGTTTTTTTCTGGAATTTTCGTTCTAGAGTTATTCATCTTTGTTTATCTGGAAATGTTTGTTTTTTTTGTCCCTCTGAGCACAAATCTCCACCACTGGTTTACGAATCTCGATGAAATTTGTTATGGATATTCACTACTATGAGGCAATCAATTTGAGTGTTCAATCGTTTTATTGAGTATTCAGTCGTTTTTTTTCAGGTTTTCCGTTCTAGAGTTATTCATCTATGTAGATTTGGAAGTGTTGGTTTTTTGTCCGTATCTCCACCACCGGTTGACAGATGTCAATGAAATTTGGTATGGATGTTCACTATTATGATGGCAATCAACTGAGTTTTCAATCCTTTTGTTCCTGTTTTCCATTCTACAGTTATTTATCTTTGTTTATATGAAAAAAAAATTCCCCGTCCAAGCAGATATCTCACGTATACTTTGTCGGTTCAAATTTGCCAGCACCACCGGTGCAATCTCTTGTTTTAATTTATCATGTAAATAGCATACTCCAACAGCTCAAAACCAGGGAAACTTTTAAACTCTGACAATGACGTTTATAACATTGAAAAAACAAAGCAGGTAATATATTTCTTAGTTAATACCCGTTAATACAGGTCTTAACAATATATTTCACAGTAAGTGAAGATCCCAGCTTGAAATTGTGTTATTTAGGTGACTTTGGTGAGCTATTTTGGTTAATCAAAAATCATGCAATCTTGAGCTGGGACCACCCCCTACTGTGAAATGGATTATTAAGGAACAAGTATTAACAATGAAATATATTCCCTGTATTGTTTGTTCAATACAGAATATATAACTATACTTGTATATATACCTGTACTTTTGTAGGATCAGAACATATTCAGTAAGTTTTTGAGAATGCCTACATGTATCGGTTCTTCTGTAGAAGATATACATGTAGTCATGTGCCTGTGTGGTGTATGACTTTTAGTAGGCACAGATATGGCTTAACAAAGTCTTCTTCACCTTGACCTTGTAATACACCCACTGTGGCTCCAATTAGATAGATTTCTTGAAATATATCTTTGATGATCATGGAAGGCTTGATTTGTTTTCCCAGATCTTGGCTATAGCTGTTGGTGCCTTTTGGTACATACACTAGAGGTCTAGTGCTTTAGAATATTTATGAGGAGCTGTCTGTAGACTCACAGGGTATAGAGAACAGTACCTTCCATGGATAACAGTTTAACCTTTCTATACTACGTGGATTCTCCCAGTCAGCTATAAAAGTAGATAATGGAATGGTCTATTATTCATTTGGAGGGATGTTCAGGAGAAATGAGCAGATGAAAGTATGGCGAAAAGATAATACAAGTGCAGAAGGATTCATATTCTTTCGTGGGGAAATGTTCAGATAATAAGTTATACATTTGTTGAACTTGTTATCTGAACATTTCCTAAGGGAACTACTTGTCAAGGAGTATTTAGTAAAGAAAGGGTTAATTTATAGGATTACAAGGATGTTTAAATATACCTGTGTCTCCTCTAAGAGGGGCTCCTGGTGGCTCATACAGCATGGTATATAGCACATTTATTTAGGCGATGGAAATGCTATTTTTATTCCTGTTAAGCACTGATTTGTGATCCATACAAAATGAGGAATACATGGATATCAGTACAGTGTACAGTATATACAAAACGATAAAATGATATCAATAGTATTCAGGTCTGAAAATATTCTCATAGACATTTGCAGAATGAGGTCCCTTCCGAGGAGCTCATTCTGTTAGGTCTCATCTGCTCTGGAGAGTATCTTTATTATCAAATTAACACATTTAAAAAAAAAATCTTTATAAACTTCTTTATAAAGATTCTTTTTCTTTTTATGTGTACCCATACCATGTATGGTACACATAATGCCGACGTCCAGATCAACCATCCGTCGTTCGTCCGTCCGTCTGTATGTCTGTCCGTAGACACTTGCTATCCGATTCGATTACTCGAATATTTTTTATCGGATCGTGTTCAAATTTTATGTACATGTTTATGATGACACACTCCTCACCTGTATAGTTTTAGGTATCGATCGGTTGATCGGTTTAGAAATTATTAACACTTTACATCCGCACATAGGCATGAGCTATCCGATGCTGTAACCAAAGTATTTTTTGTCCAATTGTTTTCATATTTGATATGTAGGTTTATGATGACACACCCTTCACCTGTATAGTTTTTGGTATCGATTCGTTGATCAGTTTAGAAAATAATTAACCCTTCACACACATGCTATCCAATGCAATTAGTTGAACATATTTCTTCTAATCTGCCTCATATTTCTTACCTAGGTTTTTCTTAGCACGTTCTTTTATATCTGTATGGTTTTTGGTATCGTTTAGTTAACCCTTCTGCTCTTGTTTTTAAATAGAATTCATCCAAGCTGTGTTGACTTAAATATTTTTCATCTGATCAGCACCAAATTTGGTACATATGGTCCTCACACCGAAATACAGATCAGGTTCGAATTTGAGTTTGATCGGGTATATTTTAACAGAGTTATGGCCATTTAAAATTAAAGTGACAGATAATGTAATTTAATAATGCCTGCACTGAGAAGAGAAGAGAAGTTCTCAGATAACACCCAGTGTATTATTGGCAATGTTTAGCTGGACACCAGATAGAGATAAAATAACATGTTCTGTTGATAAAACTGTCAA
Organism: Siphonodentalium dalli; assembly: GCA_032622095.1. Classification (NCBI taxonomy): domain Eukaryota; kingdom Metazoa; phylum Mollusca; class Scaphopoda; order Gadilida; family Siphonodentaliidae; genus Siphonodentalium; species Siphonodentalium dalli. The sequence goes on from CP136068.1 coordinate 70,903,678, forward strand.
AACTGATTGATGACTCTGGCTTGTTCTGATTTTCTGTGCAATACTGAGTTAACCCCTTTGTTGTAATAGGTTCATGACATTAGGGACTGACTTATTGTATCAGTTTTGCTAAATCCAATGACATGCTTTTTATAAACTTTTTTGTGTTTATCAGTTCATTAGTTTGGGTAAGATTAACCCCATTCTATCCGATTTCATAACTCAAATATTTCCATTGATTATGTTTATAGTTCTTGGCATAGTTTATGATGACACACCCCTAACCTGCATAGAGAGGGTCATTTGGTTTATTTGATTAAAAATATTAACATCCTCCACCAATCCTGTTGACACAATGTGATAAATAGATATTTATCACATGATCACTATATAAATAATTGCATCCACGTTAATGATGATACATTCTTCACCTGTATAGATTTTGGTATGAAGATATTAACCATAACTTTAATTATATTTCTGCTGTTCACATACATTATATCTTTCCAATGTTCAGCTTAGAAGAAAATTAACCCACCCCATTCCATGGTCATACAGTATTCTATCCAATGTAATGAATCTAATATTTTCAATCTGACCAATCTCATATCCTACTAGTACCTCTAGCTATCTGAAATTTCAGCATTAAAACATTTTATATCCAATCATTATCAATCATATTTATATTCAGGTCTATACATCCCTCACTTGTATAGTTGTTCAGGTATTGATTGTTTTTTGAATGGGAAATATTAACCCTTTTCTCCAATCTAAATGATCCCATGGATTTTTAATATGCAGCTATTAAACACAAAACATAATATAAAAATAACAATAATAAAAAAAAACATAATATGTTATGTCTCACATTCCAATGTGACAAGCAAATAAATGCTATGATGTTTATCTACTTAATATCTTAACTATTTCGTCTTTAACTGCTATGGTGCTTCTTTCTGACTATGGATTGAGCTTAGTTAGCTTTATCACTCTATAATAATAAGACATATCTGGTTGAAATCGAATGCCGCATCCAATGTTCCTATTGTGCTTATGTGAGCAAGGTGCCCAGTAAGTCTGATTCCACTTGTGACCTTAATAGTAAGGTGTGAATTGTTGAAACTTTTGCATTCATGAAAAGGTTGGTGTAAAGATTTATTAAAATAGCTAATCGGTATCGGCATGGTATGGGTTAAACATCTGCCGATCGTGATCGGCCTCTCGTTTAGTTTAGTTTCTGTATATCCCCAAATTGGCAAACGACACAATGCAAAATTGAGGTGCCCAATGGGTGCACATCACCATCTTCAAAATCTGGGAACTTAAATCTGAGTCTTAGGTCTCCCATAGCAGATGACGATGTTCATAATGAAGTCTCCAGAGGATGGATTTGGTGAAGCTAACCCGCTGTGGGGGTTGCAACACTAAATTCACCCTCTGGGGACCTTGATGATTCTGCAAATGTCCAGCACCATATTTGCAGGCCTGATTGTATTGTGTTCTATATTTTCAGATCAACCAGCTGAGTCACATAAATGTTCCTATAATGCTGATGCCTGAGGACTTCAAGGCGCACACGAAAATCAGGATCAACAACCATATGTTTAACAAGTATGTTCTACACTGAAAATAATATACATGAATCGAAGATCTCTGTCCAGAAATACTTTAATATTGATTTTATTTCTTATTTTCTGGTATCATAATACATTCAATCAATTTGGGACATTTTACTGCTCGGGGAAACATTCGGAGCTTAGCCAGTGGGAGAACACAATTTCTCCCACCCCTACACATTTTATCACAGGCAGTCTGTGTGAGGTAGCTGTGTGAGATTTCCCTGCCTCACACCACATGTGACCAGCTGTCTCACCCTACACACGTGACTACTTCATCTATTTAATTTAAAGCCAAAACTATTTTAACAAGCCATCACCATCTCTTGTGTCAACTAAAACAATGGTGACCAACAGTTATGCTTCACTTTTCAAATCAACAAATACGGACGAATGAGTGGACGCTAATGAAAGTGGAGATGTGCCTCCAACTGGTTAAACACAGAGAACATTCAACATAAACATAAGCTCACCTGCAAATGCAGAGTTGGATAAAATACACAATAAACGAATATATGGAAGGCAAATTTCACTGAGCGAAACGGGCATAACTTGTACATTTCGCAACATGTTCAACCAATACTCACTTTTCTCGGAATTCCTGCAGGTGCAAAGTTGTGACGTAGCCGTCGTTTTCACGAGACAAACAGTCATGTCGATTTCACTCAAACATATTAACCCTGCTCACGCGGGTGACCTGCTTTGTTTTTACAGTATATACCAAAATCATGCACGATAATCACGAATATGGCATCGGATTTCTCCCCAGATGCACCGTTATGAACCTGCTGAAATGTGCCAATGATTTGTATAAAGTAAAACATCAGAATGAGGCTCTTGGTTTGGGAGAAAAATTATCCATCATGACCTGGGATGTGGGTATAGAAAAATCTCATCCTCGTGCGCCAGACACTCGGCAAGCCTGGGAGTTTACTGTTAACATGTTCCCTATTCAACTTTAATCTCGCATTAGTCAGCTTGCCTCCATAATGTGGCCATGGGTTTTACGCTGCTGATAAAAAGGCCCTGCGTTTGCCAGGTCTGTTTGTGGGGCTTGGGCCTGTAGGCCCAGTCAAAATGTAAAGACTGTAATTGCGCTAATCATCCAATAAATCACTTGACATCATCACAATGACCTTACTTTGGAGAATGCGTTTCACGATTTCGCATTCTTTGTGATGAATGAACTTGGATGATTGATCAAATTGTACTTATAAGACACTTCGTTGTAACGTGCTACTGGGAATAATGTTATTTTGAATTGCATTGGGACATCACTAGCAACTGCTAAATGTTGAAAGGGGTCAGGAGCCTCATTCTGATTCAGATTATGGCTGTATGAAATTAGATCAGGATACTCTCATGATCCGGTCCATCAAATATGTATCATGAAGTGTGGTGGTAATTTACATGTATCATGAAGTGTGGTGGTAATTTACATGTATCATGAAGTGTGGTGGTAATTTACATGTATCATGAAGTGTGGTGGTAATTTACATGTATCATGAAGTGTGGTGGTAATTTACATGTATCATGAAGTGTGGTGGTAATTTTCATGTATCATGAAGGGTGGTGGTAATTTAGTGAAAATAAAGATGGTTTTATAATAAACTTCATTATCCTGATTACAAGCCTGGAAAAAGTGTATTTGACATTTGCAGAATTAGTGATGCTACCCTGCACAGTGGGCTAGCATCACCAAATTCACCCTCTGGGGACCTCATTCTGCTTAGTCCTCATTTAGGCCCCTGCGAGTATTCAATATTCGTTTTGTTATTCGATTCAACCTAAAATTTGTTTCGAAAATTTGATTCGACTTTGAAACAACAAATATTAATTTTGAATACACCATTCCAGTGAACGCGAACATAATACATTTATCGGTGATATTTGAACATTCATAGTTACTGCAAAGTATAAAAAGTAGATAAACTCGCAAGTATACCCTGACAATATGTTCTTTTAAGTCAACTTTAACTGTTCTAACCCTCTTGTTTTGCAAATTTAACAGTTAAATTATAATTTATTCCGTGGAAATTAGGTACGTCACATGACTGTGCATACACGCTATTAGATGCATTATCTTTTCATTATTTGATTGTCTTTGCTCTGTTTTGACATTCAGTGGCAGTTTTAATGTCGTTCGCGAAAGTGCAGGTCAAAGCCCTTTAATCAAACCTCAATTTTATAGTTCAGAATGTCGTGATAGCGTAACTCCTATTCCTATTCCGCGTTTAACTCCTATTCCTATTCCGCGTTTTGAATCAATGTGGAATTTCCCACTACTGGCATCGGAATTTTTTATTTACTGCGCACGAAATGGTGTCTTTAATTGTCGATCCACCGTTCACAAAAAAAGATGATATTAAACGTGTTTTATTTAAAATATAATTCTGACATACAGTCGAAAATGGGAAACATCATTATTTTATATTTCTGCGAGTAGATTATGAAATATTTTATTCTATATTCGATTCATTTTCAAATTATTTGTGAGCTATTCGGTTCGAAATTCTATTCGATTAAAAACCCACTATTTCCAGGGGCCTATCCTCATTTTCTTGGAAGTATATATAGTCTCAAATTAACTTTGATTTTAGTTACTTTTTCCCTTCTGTTCAGTTTCTATATCGCCTAATTTGCAGAAGATAAAATGCGTAATCGAGGTGAACATCACCACCAGTAAGCTAGTCAACTGACACATAAAAATTTCACCAATTAAGCTTCTCTTTTTGGTGAAAAATGTTACAATTGATAGCCATATTTGATTGCAAAATGTTATCCCTATATGTTGATGCTGATTCTTGACAATCTGCAAGATAATCAGTTCTCCATTTCCTTTTCCTTTCCAGAGAGAACATGCCTAGCCATTTCAAAGTCAAGGAATATTGCCCACTTGTGTTCAGAAATTTGAGAGAGAGATTCAATGTGGACGATATCGACTACATGGTAATTGGAATACACTAATATAATAATATTATATAACTTAGAGAATGGTAGGTTCTCAGACTATTAATCTTTTCATTTAGAGATGAGCTGATAATAATTAGAATTGGAATCGGCCGACAACAGCCCATTGGCTTAATACTCTTAAGTACTAGTAAGAGTTGAACATCAGCATTTCCCAATGAAACAACATGACTGTCTCTAATTATTCAACCATTTATTGGCACCAATATGTTGATGTTCATGTTATCATGTTACTAAGCTGTTGTTGATTTTATATTATGGTAGAATCATTTGTGTTTGTGTTTTTACATCGATTGTCATTTTTTTCATTTTTGATCTGCCGATATAATAATATCAAACAGAGAAGGCCTAAAGCTGAAAGTCCACCATCATCCTACATACAAGGAAAATTTGCATGTCAAATGCTCCATCAGAAATTTTTTATTACTTTTTGCTTACAAACGAAAAAAATTAAAGTATGCTCAAGATGCCAGATGCGGCATACCTTTCAGGGGGATAAATCTTGTTGTTACTAGTAAGTCTTTATACTAAATGGATTTTCCCATTCAACGACTTACACTAAATGGATTCTACCATTCTGTATTATTCGTTTGGAGGGATGTTCAGGTAATATAAGCAGACAACAGATAACACAAGTGCAGAATGAGTCCTATTTATTGAGGGATATGTTCAGATAATAAGTCAACAAACGACGTTGTTGTACTTATATTCTGAACATTTCCTAAGGGATAACTACAATGAGTGTTTAGTATAGAAATGGTTAATAGTCTATGAACGCTCGATAATGTGGTAATAATATTTAATGTTCTGATGTTTCTGACATTTCAGAACTCCTTAACAAAACAGCCACATGAGATTTCTTCCCCAGGAAAAAGCGGTGCGAGAATGTTCAGATCTCAAGACAACAAGTTCTTCATCAAAACAATTGTTACGGAAGAAGTCGAAGAAATGCACCATATACTCAAACAGTACCACCAGGTATACTCAATGACAGTTTAGGCCAGACAAACAAAATAGTTTGTTTCTCAGGGAATTATTTTCAAAGTGATGAGGGAGGCAGATATTCTTATTTATTATTTATTTCAAATTATTTATGTGAGGAGGAAATATGGCTTGTTGCCATTCATCGGAAAGCTCTCACTGAGAGCTTTCCGATGAATGGTAACAAGCCATATTTCCGACTAAATCCTGAAAAGTTACCCATAATTCTGCTGTGGTTAAGGAGTCGATTATTTAGGGCATTACTGTATTTATATTTAAAATATTTATTCTCGTCCCATATTCACCAGACACTAAACATGGGCAATGTACTGAATAAGGAGTGATGTCCATCATAATTACTCTTAATTTCAAATCCATTTATTTATCATACAAGTTGTGTGGATACAATATTACTCTTAAGTTATGGAAACTTCATCCATTGAATGTAACCTCAGTCTCTATAATGAACATGAGCATCAAACTTTATGCAACAGGGTTGGTGTTTATATGCAACTTGCTGAAACAGGCTCCCTTCAGAGCTATGGTGAACAGAAAATAGCCCCCCCCCCCCCCTCCACATTTTGATTTGCATGAAATAGAGGCGAATACAAAATCAATTCACCCCAAATATTGTGCCATGTTCATCAATCTCTTGGATGAGTTTGAAAACCAGTCTTGCCCGGTATCCATGAGTTCTCCTGGATTGTTTACCAAGCGTCGTTATTTGGCTACATAGGCGCAATAACTCTATTAAACAAATGTAATCCAATTTTAACCAATTTTTGGTCATGGGTTCTATTCAAGCAAAGTTTTCTTATGCCACAACGCTAGCTACCACAACATCTCTGATCATCTTGTTGAGGGATACACAGCGCTGTGGACATTTAATTTGAAAAAGCAGTTCACAGTTCCCAGTGTACCCATTGCCACTGTGCTGTTACTAAATTAGAACACACCCAAACTATATCCAGTTCTCAGAGATGTTCTATCTCGTCTGGGCCATAATTACAGCAACAATATAATTTTTATACATCCTGATTTTAAGACTACAAATAGCTATTTTGTGAATAAAATACATATAAAACTGAAGATGGGGTATATTATTTGTCTATAAAGGCGTAATAAAGTTGTTTATTTCGATCGTAATTAGCAGTAAATCTCTTAGGTGATATGCAGTTTTCCTTGATTGAGGTTGCTAACAAGATAGAGTACTCTCTCTGTTGCTATGCTCCGAAAAAAAATTCATGAATTTCTTTTCTAAAAATAGACCCTAAAACTGTCCCACAAATTTTATAAGAAATTCTAAATAAAATTGATAGTAATTATAGAAGCTTTTCCGGACAGGTATCATCGATTCATATCTATTATTTTATATACTGGAACCTATATAAAAGTTGCTGGGAAGATATAGACCATCTTTAATTATTTTCTTTATGGAGTTATAGCTATCTTTAATAACATATTTAATGTTTCTTTCTGATGGCCCTGAAAGTACCACATCTATTTTGAACACAGGGAAGTGCTTGTCAGTGTGACTATTCTAAGTATGAGGAAACCATTGTCGGTACGACCAGCTAGGAATAAATATATCTTCGATGCTGTCTTTAATGTTTCTTTTTGATGGCCTGCAAGTAGCACATCTCTATTCTAAACACACGGACGCACTTGTTAGTGCGACTGACAGTTGTGCAACTCATTATGTCACCAGAGATTTGGTATTGATTAAATAAGTAGATGATAAGCATGCGTGTTATCAGTGTTACGTCAATCACACTCACCCATTATCCTTTCTTTTATATGGAAAATTAATTTAACAGACTGATTATTCTATTTTGAACTCAAAGAGAGCTCTGTTATTAATTCATACGCAGAGCATATGTATTGCCCGAATAACCTGCATGAGAATGTGAAATGATTACACCAAAAATAGCAGGATTAAATTATTGCACTGAAGGTGGGGGAATTAAATGATTGCACTGGTTGTGGGGGAATTAAATGATTGCACTGAAGATGGGGGGATTAAATGTTTTCTCTGAAAGTGTGGGGATTACATGATCGCACTGAATGTGGGAGATTTAAATGATTGCACTGATGGCTGAGAGCAAATTGTTGCCCAGGTGACAGGTGGATGAAATAATTGCCTTAAAAACAGAGGGTATGTGAAAGTTTTGCTCTGATGACAGATGGAGCATGTAATTATTTCACTGAAGGCAGTATGGGAACAGGAAACAATGGCACTAAAGATAGAGATAAAACATTATGTTTGCTGTGAAAGCTGGGAAGGAACATTAAACGATTGCACTGAAGATAGGGGTGATGAAATGATTGCACTGAAGATAGGGGTGATGAAATGATTGCACTGAAGATAGGGGTGATGAAATGATTGCACTGAAGATAGGGGTGATGAAATGATTGCACTGAAGACAAGGGGAATGTTGATTGATTGCAATGAGTGCATGTTGGATGAAATAATTGCAATGAAAACAAAGAAGGGCTGACAGTTGTGCACCTCATTATTTCATCAGATATTAGGTATTGATTGATGAAGTAGCTGATAAGCATACGAGTAATCAGTCAACCACATGCTTCCATCCCATTATCCTTTCTTTATGGATTAAATGATTGCCCCAAAGATGGGGGATTGAATGATTGCACCGGAAGTTGGGGGAATTACATGATTGGCACTTAAGGTGGGGGGATTACATGATTGCACTGAAGGTGGGGGGGGGGGGGGGTGGGGGTGGGGCAAATATACGATTGAACTGAAGGTGGGGAGATAGAACATTACTGTTTTATATAACAAATCTTCAATTGTCTATTTTAGTATGTTGTTGAGAATTTCTTATCGTTTTATATAACAATATTTCAATTTGCTATTTTAGCATGTGGTTTGAGAGTTTCTTTTTGTTTTAAAAAACAGATTTTCAACTTTATATTTTATGAATTTATCACTATTTTTTATAACAAATCTTCAATTTTCTATTTTAGTATTTGCTTGAGAATTTCTTATAGTTTTATTAGCTCACCTGAGACGAAGTCTCCGGTGGAGCTATAGTCATCACTCCTCGTCCGTCGTCCGTCCGTCCGTCTGTCCGTCTGTCGAGCCGTCCGTCCGTCAACTTTTAAAAAAACATCTTCTCCTCTGAAACCATCATACCGAATTGGTTCATATTTGGTGTGGATGTTCCCTAGGTGACTCTCATTCAGATTTGTTCAAATGAGGTCACTGGGTCAAATAGTTGCGAAACCAGGGCCATAACTCTATTCCTCCATAGTAATTCTTACAACAACTTCTTGTCCATAACCATTGTGCCGATTTAGCTAATATTTGGTATGGAGGGTCCTTGGGTGACTGGTGTTCAGATTTGTTCAAATGAGGTCACCCGGTCAATTAGTTGAGAAACCAGGGCCATAACTCATAGTAATTCTTACAAAGACTTCTTCTAAAAAAATATTGGGCCGATTTAGCTTATATTTGGTACTGAGGGACCTTGGGTGACTGGGAATCAGATTTGTTCAAATCGGGTCACTGGGTCAAATAGTGGCAGACCCAGGGACATAACTCTAAAAACAAAAAAATTACATTTTTGCATTTTGATCATATTTGGTGTGGATGTTCCCTAGGTGACTGTCATTCAGATTTGTTCAAATGAGGTCACTGTGTCAAATAGTTGCGAAACCAGGGCCATAACTATATTCCTCCTTGGTAATTCTTATAACGACTTCTTGTCTAGAACCATTATGCCGATTTAGTTTATATTTGGTATGGGGGGTCATTGAATAACTGGGGTTCAGATTTGTTCAAATGGGGTCACTGGGTCAAATAGGGGTGGAGCCAGGGCATAATTCCAAAAAAAATAATAAAAATTTCAGGAACTCCTTCATCAATTTAACATACAAAAAACAAATATCACCCTCCCCCCACATGACCCAGAACCCCACCCTGCCCCAACCAACAGCATTCCGCCCTATCTCATCTCCTAACTCACAGGATCTCTCCCACCAGCAGATTAGGTCAATTGTATTAGCTACAGACAGAGAGAGAGTTAATATAAATACACACACAGTCATCAATTGAGATGTTTATCAGGCTGACAGGTGTGAACTAATGCTTAGCTAGCTCCCATGCCAGTGTTTGTTATTAAAATAAAATAAAAACAAATTATTGTTCTCTAACCTGAATTTAGTGTGTCTGGTATTTGCAGAATGAGGTCCCCAGAGGGTGAATTTAGTTATGCTACCCTGCACAACAGTCTAGCATCACCAAATACACTAGCCAGGGTCCTCATTCTGCTTAGGCCTCATCTTCTGGGAAGTATATAGACACTTAAATTGACATTTTTACTTACTTTTTCCCTTCTGTTTAGTTTCTATATCCCCTAATTTGTGAATATAAAATGCATAATTGAGGTGCCCAATGGGTACACATCACCAACTTTAACTGGAGAACTTCAATCTAATGCTATGTCTCCCATAGCAGTTGAGGCCTACACAGAATGAGGTTTCCAGAGGGTGAATTTGGTGATGCTAGCCCGCATTGCAGGATTGTGTCATTAAATTCACCCTTTGCATCTTCTGGGAAGTATATAGACACTTAAATTGACATTTTTACTTACTTTTTTCCCTTCTGTTTAGTTTCTATATCCCCTAATTTGTGAATATAAAATGCATAATTGAGGTGCCCAATGGGTGCACATCACCAACTTTAACTGGAGAACTTCAATCTAATGCTATGTCTCCCATAGCAGTTGAGGCCTACACAGAATGAGGTCCCCAGAGGGTGAATTTGGTGATGCTAGCCCGCATTGCAGGATTGTGTCATTAAATTCACCCTTTGGGGACCTCATTCTGCAAATGTCAGACACTATGTTCAGGCTTGTCTGTTTGAATATTATGTTCTTAACCACCAGTATCCAGTTGAACTCATTATACCCTGATTTTGCAAAGAAAACTTGGGGGGTATATTGGATTGAATTTGTCAGTCTCTATGTCAGACTGTTCTCCCATCCATCCATCTGTCATTATGTCTCTATCCGTCCATCAATTGTTTTCTTCTCCAGATACATATTAAAGACCAAATGGGTTTATATATTTAGGTGTGGATGTCCCCCAGGTGACTCACATTCAGATTTGTTCAAATGAGTTCATCAGGCCAAATAGGTGAGAAGTCAGGGCCATAACTCTTTCCTTCCATAGTAATTCTTAAAACAATATCTTCTCAAGAACCATCTGGACTATTTAGCTTATGTTTGGTATGGAGGGTCCTTCGGTGACTGGGGTTTAGATTTTTTCAGATTTGGGGTCATTTTAGGAAAATCAGTTCAGTTCAACTCTTAAAATCTAATGTCTGAAATTACCAAATGAATGAATCTCATAGATGGGGATTCACGTTTGTTCAAATAGGGGCGGAGATAAGAGATTTAATTATCAACCAGCCACCCTACCTGTGCTCCGGCGGAGCTATAGTCATCACTCCTCGGCCGTTCATCGTCTGTCCGTCCATCCGTCCGACAACAATTATTTGAACATCTTCTCCTCTGGAACCATAAGACCAAATGGGTTCATATTTGGTGTGGATGTTCCCTAGGTGATTCTCATTCAGATTTGTTCAAATGCGGTCACTGGGTCAAATAGTTGCGAAGCCAGGCCATAACTCTTTCCCACCTAAGTAATTCTTTTAAACATCTTCTTCAGAACAATAAGACCGAATGGTTTCATATTTGGTGTGGATGTTCCCTAGGTGACTCACATTCAGATTTGTTCAAATGAGTTCACTTGAAATAGTTGCGAAGCCAGGGCCATAACTCTTTCCCTCCATAGTATTCTTAAAGTGACTTCTTCTCAAATACCATCAGGCTATATGGGTTCATATTTGGTATGAAGGATCCTTGGGTGACTGGGGTTCAGATTTGTTCAAATCAGGTCACTGGGTCAAATGTGGGCGGGGCCAGGGACATAACTCCAAATTATTTTTTTTAGATTTAACTCTTTAGATATCTACTTCTTTTAAAGTGATTATGAAAAGTTCTGACTGTTGTGGTCTCCAGAGTCCCAGTCTTATCAGTCTTTGCAGTCTGGTGAGCGACCCCACAGTCATTGACTGTCTTGTATATAACAAATCTTCAACATTCTATTTTATAATTTATCTCTGTTTTATATAACAAATCTTCAATTTTCTATTTTAATAGTATGGTGATGAGAATATCTTATTGTTTTATATAACAAATGTTCAACTTTTTATTTTAGTATGTGGTTGAGAACCATGCTCGGACCTTGCTGCCTCAGTACTTGGGAATGTACCGACTCACAGTTAACGACATAGAGACTTATTTAATTGTCATGAAGAGTGTCTTCAGTCCAAGGTTCAAGATTCATCGGAAATATGATTTGAAGGTGAGAAATATTTCAAGTATTTTGTTTCACAGGCAATTGTTTTTCAAACTGGTGTGTGCGCCTGGTTTTGTTAAAAAAAAATGATCTCTGACCGATGTACCCTCTAATGCTGACAAAGTTGTATTTGTAACTATTGCATTTTAGTGTATTTTCCAAGAAAATTTGTTTACAAATTAATCCATTGTTTTAATCAAGTCCAATTGATCACATCCACAAGCTGAATACATTTTTCTTACAGTATGTGTAGCAATAGAAAACCAGAGCTAGATATGAGCGCTCATTTGTTTCTATACTCAAATTGTACTTTTTTTTTCTTTTCTATTTTTTTATTCTAACTTTATTTACATATTAACTTGAAGATATGAAAACATATAGTCATGCATTCATACTACTGTACTTAATTATACCCCCTTTTAAAAAAAAAGGGGGGTATACTGTTTTGCACCTGTCTGTTCGTGCATCCGTCCGTCCGTCCATACGTCTGTCCGATGTCTGTTCATGTTATAACTTGAACAGTAGTGCTCGGATTTCAATGAAATTATGTATGGGTGTTCACTACTATGAGGACATTAAATAGAGGTTTCCATCGTTTTGTTCGGATTTTCCATTCTAGAGTTATTCAAATTTGTTTATCTGGAAATATTGGCTTTTTGGTCCGTCTGGTGTCTGTTCATGTCGTAACTTCAACAGTTGGGCTGGGATCTCAACCAAATTTGGTGTGGATGTTCACAACTATGAGGATATTAAATAGAGGGTTCCATCGTTTTGTTTGGATTTTCCATTCTAGAGTCATTCATCTTTGTTTATCTTGAATGTTGGATTTTTTGTCCGTCTGGTTTCTGTTCATGTCATAACTTGAACAGTAGTGCTCGTATCGCAATGAAATTTGATAGGGATGTTGACTACTATGAGAGCATTCAATAGAGGGTTCTATCGTTTTGTTTTGATTTTCCATTCTAGAGTTATTCATCTTTGTTTATCTGGAAATGTTGGCTTTTTGGTCTCTCTGGTGTCTGTTCATGTCGTAATTTCAACAATTGTGCTGGGATCTCAATGGAATTTGGTATTGATGTTCACTGCTATGAGGACATCAAAAAGAGGGTTCCATCGTTTTATTTGGATATTCCATTCTTGAGTTATACATCTTTGTTCATCTGGAAATGTTGGCTTTTTGGTCTGCCTGGTGTCTGTTCATGTTGTAACTTCAACAATTGTGCTGGGATTTCAATGGAATTTGGTATGGATGTTCACTGCTATGAGGATATTCAATAGGGGGTTCCTTTGTTTTGCACCGCTGTTCCTTTCTAGAGTTATTCATCTTTGTTCATCTGGAAATGTTGGCTTTTTAGTCCATCTGGTGTCTGTTCATGTTGTAACTTCAACAATTGTGCTGGGATCTCAATGGAATTTGGTATGGATATTCACTGCTATGAGGAAATTCAATGGGGGTTCCATTGTTCCGCTTTTCCATTCTAGAGTTATTCATCTTTGTTTATCTGGAAATGTTGGTTGTTTGGTCCATCCGATGTCTGTTCAGCTCATAACTTGAACAGTAATGCTCGGAACTCAATGAAATTTTGTATGGATGTTCACCACTATGAGGACATTTAATGGCACATTTAAAAGTTTGTTTTGGTTTTTTGTTCTATAGTTATCTTTGTTTATATGAAAATGCTGATTTCTGGGGCCATATGTCTGAGTATAGCCATCATAAGTTATAGATGTGCCCACACTAGGCGGTATGCCACGAGGTGGTATGCGCCGGACGACAGTCCATCTCTTGTTATCTTCATTTTGGGACATAAAGTGGCATTTTGCTAGTAAAATATTGAAAAATGCTTTACAATTTAATATTTCCTATAGAATGTTGCTATCCACAGTATAATGTTAATGAACTGGATCAAGCTCACATACCTTCCAAACCATTTCCAGCCAACCTTGTCAATTCCTTTAGTAGGTACTTATCTAGAAGTTGGGGTGGGTAGAAGACATATTTTGGAACTCAATGAAATAACAACACTCTCTAAGACTTATATTTGCTGTTTTACTGTGTAATTAGCAGGAGTTTTGGAAATCAGTCAGCTTCAAACACTTTGACTTTTAAAGGGAAGCACGTCATAGAAACCACTTCAGGACAGATTCAGTATGATAATGTTTGCTGCTGAAAATGTTAGTTCAGCAATTACTTTTCTAAGGAATAAAATTGCACTTCTAAATGGCTGAGTTTCTATTCAGTGTTTTGATTTTCTTATGCAAAACAAAGAAATTATTTTACTCCCTATCTGATGTGTTGCCAGCTGTTGTGTTGCCAATGTGACATATATACTTAAGTTGACAAACATAAAGGCTTTGTAGTCCATCAGCCCGTCCTCCATTCTGACTTATTACTGTCATGCTGGAGGTGTTATTTTTCACTGACCCTGGTCAGATACCCACTTACCTCTGATGGTTACCTATAAAACAAAAAATTATTTTACACCATGCTTGATGTGTTGCCAATGTGACATCAAATTTTTGATCTGCTAATAATCTGGCACATTACATGTGAACAAAATTTACACTTTGTGGTAAAATGCTTGTGAAATTTCTATTTCCAGGGTTCAACAGTTGACCGGCAAGCTAGTGACAAAGAGAAGGTAATATCAAAATATGTTATAGAAAATTTGTGTGGATCAATAGTTCTTGCGTTCTGCAGACAGTCCATTTTGGTGTTAAAAGCCAGCAATAGTTTTAAATGTTGTAGATGACCATTAAAGACCTGGAAAGTGCAATAAGTTTCCAAGGGGAATTTAATAGCTTCGAATGTTTGCATTGTATTCAGCTCTTGCATTCAGATGCTACTCATGTAGAATATTGTGTCTTGCGATAGTTTTAGTACCTTACGAACAATCTAACTTAGAATGTTTGGCATATTTCTAAAATATAGCTTTTATCCACCCACCCCCCCCCCCCCCCATAGTTTGGTGGAGGCATAGAAATGGGATCCATCTGTTCATATTAAACATCTTTGGAGATCACTATCTCTGCGATAATAGGCCATATCTCCGTCAAAGTTATCTTGCCCACTGAACTATATGGTATATTCCCAAATTAACTAGTAAGGGTTAACAAACCCCTGAATTGAAAACGGTACGAAAATTCTATGGTACATTTTATCATGGTTCATGACGTCCTGTAATATCCGGCCACGTGATCTCCGATCCCATAAATACCAATTGCCCGGTCAATTCATTCTCTCTTTTTCTAGTTGGACTAGCTGGGAACATCTCCTGAAATTCGAAGCTAAGTGTGGACAGTTTTTATGTTTACTCATACCATGTATGGTAAACATAATGTCGTTGTCCGGATTGACCACTCGTCGTTCGTCCGTCCGTCCGTCTGTCTGTCCGTAGACACTTCACGTGTATACGATAACTCAAACATTTTCTATCCAATCAGAACCAAATTTTGTATATGGGTATATCAGCCCAAAATACAGATCGAGTTCGAATTTGGGTTTGATCCGAGTTTTTGTTACAGAGTTATGGCCCTTTTTCGACTTAGAATTCACACATTCTGCCATAACTCAAACATTTTTTATCTGATTGGAACCAAATTTGGTATGTGAGTTTCACAGCCCAAAATACAGATCTAGTTCGAATATGGGTTTGATCCGATTTATTTTAAAGGAGTTATGCTGAGTTATGACCCTTTTTTGAAGAAAAAAAATCGAGAAAATTATTTTTAACTTTTATAATAATAATTAAAAAAATGTCATTGACATTGTCATTTGTTTTCATTTAGATATTGATGATTATGATACAAGTTGATAAAAAGATTTCCAATGTGTCCCTTTTTTTTTTAAAATAATTAAAAACAATTTGTTTTTTAAGTTAAAAAAATTTGAAAAACTAACACCATTATAACTCTGCCAAGGGTACCCCGAATCACCACACCAAATTTGATTAAATCGGTCCAAAATCTTGTGTTATGTACTGGTAAATCTGTTTGGAGCAACATTAAATCCATTTCCCCAATTGCATTTGGACTACTTAGCTATTGATAAATCTATATTATTTTCTGATGTCTCTTATGCCAATGTGCAAATAATCTCATAAGAAGGCTATGGTATCTAATTTAAAATAAAGATTCAACAATAAACATCACATGATATTAACAGTAGAATTGGACATCTGTGCTGCAGAGTTATATCTTCAGATGGTCTGATATCATTATAATTGTTATTGGTTTAATAGAGAGGTCAGTGTTCAACATAAACAATTCCTGTGATTTTTTGACAGCTCTGCTATATAATTGATATTAATGGGTCAGTGGTGAGGTTGCTTATCTGTATACTGGGACGCATTATTATTGTAAACTTAAATTGGACTCTCTTAACCCAAGTATTCCATGTCCAGGTCACACCTACACATTTAACCCACGGGCTTGCTGGCTGTGGCGGTTTAGCATTACAGATCCTGTACCAGGGCATTCTCTTATATAAATGCCAGTGACCCATAAATTCCAATAATTTGTGTTATGTACATTTGTCTATAATAGTACATAACAGTATACTCTATAATTCAACACCAAAACTCTCATTTATCCGATCATATTAAATTTTTATCGCCAAGGGATGGGTTAACATCTGCCGATCGTGATCGGCCTCTCGTTTGTATTATACAAAAGACAGTTTTGTTTTTGTATTGAACAAAAAACATTATTTCCTTTAGTTATTTTTGATTAGTGTGCAATTGACACAAAGACTACGCGAGCGGACTCGCGTTGTTATAGTGTTTTAATATCGTTTTAATATCGGCTTTATCAGTTCGGATGACTCGTTTCGTTTTAAAGAAATTTTGTTTCCATAATTTTAAACAATCGATAATACAAATGGCGTCTCAGAAGAATTGTCGACTAAAAGGCAGAATAATAGATGCACATTTGGATATGACAAAAGACGCTCATCGTTGCTTTATAGCAAGAATATATTGCATACATGTGCGCTTAATTCTATGGTCAGAAGAATGCCACGTTCTAGCGGTATGTACAATAACGATATCACGAAATTAGGTGACTTACTTTCGGCCGTTTAACGGCTGGGTAGCTACAGTATTTATTTAGACTATGACAGTAGTAGTCTGGTGTACAACTGACGGAAGCAGTATTTAACTCTTGTGAAATAGGATTGTAAATCCCGAGTGTAAATTTGCACTTGTTAAAGTTTTTCAACTTGATAACAATAATATTGTGTTAAAAATTGATTTCGTGCAAACCAAGGTTATTGGACAGACACAATCGATACGCTTATTGCCGGTAGTCGCGACAGCCAAGGTGCTTATCAACATAACACGAAACAACAGGTGTATTTTTTACTGTTAGCAATTGTCAAACAGACTTGACTGGTGTTGACAGTGCAATCACACTGCTCTCAGGTGCCTGGTGATAGTGATGGCCTAGATTTAGGCTGAAATTAATAATGTCTCAATTCCAAATAATAGTGATCAGTGGGAATTTTCTCCAAAATTAATAATCGTACTGACACTATTATTTGGCACCTGAGAGTAAATACCTTCTCAGGACAAGGACTGCTACACGATGTAAGACCAGGTACAGAAGAGCTCCTTCCCTGTAGCTCCCCATGAGATGCTTTTCCCCTCGTTTCGAGGGTCCCGCTGCCTCTGAGACCAGGACACTAGAGAATAGTGGTCCCCTCTTTGGCTTAGCAACTCGAGGCGATAGTTATCTCAAACAAGGATCTGGAGGGGCAACCCATTCATCCACCAATAGTGGGCTCCTTGGACTATCGTACAGGACGTCAATCTGCTCCCTCAGGTCGTCCATTGGCGGATTGGCGTGCCCAGGTACGGCCGTGGCTTCTCATCTAACATGTGAACCACGCCGTCCATCGCTACAAGTCACCATCTCGGGGTCAGCACCGCTGGGGGTTAGAACGCCCTGTCCCTATTATAATCCTATATGCCTACGGTCCCTGCTGGGCTTGGGCTGGGGCCGAAATTCCCAAGCATGCTTCCTCCTTGTTGACCAACTCCATGTCCGTGGGCCTGGAATTCCAGTTACCGGCCGCCTTCTGATCAACAGCAGCCAGTACCTTCGGGTTTGAATCCTAATGCACAAGAATTTGTTCCCCGATGCCGTTCGAGTAGGTGGCATGCTTTGGATCCTGCCCTACTAACAACCCATCGCCAGTTCGGACGGATGGAGATCGGGATCGGGACGAGCTGTAGCTCCACCCCGAGGCGAAAAGGCTTTAGACATTCCTTTGGGGTCACCCATACATGCGCTCACGAGGGAGCTCAGATAGTTGTTCGGGGTTCTCGCCGTAGCCGAGTGGTTATGCCATCGGATTGCAAACTTGGCACCATGGGATCGAACCAGCTGAGAAGTATTCAAAAGTTTTATGGTTCTCGGAGTGTGCGGAGTTCAACTCCTTGCTTTATAGGTTGTTGCTTCTTTCAATTTGCCATCCAGCTCCTGCGAGGTCATTGTCATTGCTGGAATAGAGTGTCGCCTGTGTCGATAGTCTTCAGGAATAATCATTGGATTGATGGGTCAGTCATATCACTAAGGGCGGGTAATGATACACTGGGTCACTATATGAATCGCGACCGTTAATAGTATTGATGTTAATACCACCTATGGCTGACCATATATACGGTAGGTATAAAAAATATCTTGTAAATATGGTACATGTGGGTTATATAGTTTACGAGGGTGCATCCGCATATTTTATCTGCAGGTTGCATTCAATTCTAACTAAAATTCAGTTTCGTAGTTCATAATCAATATATGAGTTCATTATACTTACTAGACATATGCTCATCTTCAGAACGCAACTGATTTCCACTCATCCCGATTCACATTACTCAATGCAATGTACATTCTCATGATCAGGAAGTTATCCGTGATCAGCCTGTTGGGACGACTATTGGATTTAATTACATGATTTTGTGACATGGTCTCAGCAGTTGAAGTGAGGTCTATATCAGCCATTCCGCTCGGGCTTAATGGGCGACACAACGCGTCGGACTTCTGTGATATCGGCCTTTGGTTCTAATAGGTAATTCTTCTTATTGGCACTGTTGTCGGTACACAGTGGTTTTGTTTTTTCCTGATAGTGCTTGGTTTGCATAGTGGACTCATTTAATATACAAAGCAAGGTCCTTTGCTGACCTCTGAGATCGCCACTGACAGGATAATGTTGCGTATATGGGGCAACATATTAATAACGTTGTGCACACTTCATACAGATTGAAGAAGATCCTTGCCAGATGCTTTCCCACGTGCGAGATTTTCACAAGCATTGGGTGTAGGATGCCAGATCATATGATCCGTCCACTAGATTAGCGCTTCGGGCGATGGTTATCGCAAGAACAAGGTGCAATCGGAGGGGCATCCCATCCGTCCCAGAAGGGGTACCTTGAACCATCGACCTGTCGGGGGTCAGCCAGAAGAGCACAAAGGGTTGGGGGCACACTGCGCCTGGGTCTCTGTAATTTACTAATCCAACCTTCCATCTGTTTCTGCTGGCTTTGGACTGGTGCCACCATCACGGTGCATGTTTCCTGTGATTTCTCAGTTGGGTTTCACTTTGGAGCTGGCCGGTATTTCAACATTGAATATCGTTATGTGGGGAATGGAAAGCCTTATTGAAACCACGAAACATATCAACGCCAGGCTCCAAATGCATTTAATTTTGTGAGAATCGAATGCTGAATCAAGATAGTCATACAGCACTGAACTTTGAAAAGTTTCGCGAGAATCATTTTGAGAATAGTTTTGGTGATTCTCACTTAATCTCAAGGCTTGCAACCACTTGTTGAATACTTTGGTGGACAGTTGATTAGAAGTAGTCTTTCTCGGTCACTCTGATTTCTTCTCGTCCCATTCTCTTATCTTCTTATCAATGACATGAGACACATTGACAGCGACGGTTGTATTTTGGGGCTTCATTTAGACCAATAAATTGTTGAATGACTGCTCATGGTCCATAATGTTCAATGATTCATCAGGATTCTCTTGTTGGGGTATTCAATGGTTCATTACAAATGTGTGTGTATGCGCGAGCTAATGTCCATGCGTTGGTGTCTCCATTGGTAATCACGACAGTAATCCGGACTCTGTAAGCCTGTAATTCGCTCAATGTTGGGGCAAACTCAGGAAGGCAGGAACTTAATCGATGGGACACATGCCAATGAGGTCATTCCACGAATAGATTATTCCTTTACTTCCTGGTTATACGGTAAATGCAACGTTTTCTATCTCTCATTTAAAATGTGAAATTTGGGAAAACTGCCCCCCTCAAGAATTGACTTTGGGAGTGGTTCTATTGTTTTTATAGGGGTTGCTTCTATAATTGAGGCCTTTGCCTCTGGGTGTTTCTTCATGTCCCTTATAAGGCTGTTTTTAGTCGAGTTTTTCAAAAACTCGACTTATGGTTTGACGAGGGACGGTTGGCGGGCGGGTGAGTGGCGGCGGGCGGACCTAAAGAATGCCTTATAACTTTGACATTTGTGAACGGATTCAATAAAAATTTGGTATTTGAGTTGCTCCTAATGACTATTGACTGCCTGTAGAAAATGGGTTACGTCCGAACTTTTTGACAAGATTTATCCATCTTTGATGACTTTTTTGCAATTTTATCACCTGTTAGCGCAATAACTCCAATCAAATATTAACTGATTACAACCATATTTTATATATGAGTTTCTTGCAACAATATCTCGGACGAGTTCGAAAACCAGGTTTGTCTGAATTTTTTCCCACGGAGTTATGGGCCTTAGTTTGTCTATTTTTAGCATTTTTTCACCGCTAGCGCGATAACTCAATTAAATATTAACTGATTCAAACCATATTTGGTATATAAGTCTCTTGCAACAATATCTTGGACGAGTTCTAAAACCAGGTTTGTCCGAATTTTTTCCCCGGATTTATGGACCTTAGTTTGTCTATTTTTAGCATGTTTTTCACTGTTAGCGCGATAACTCAATTAAATATTAACTGATTCTAACCATATTTGGTATATAAGTCTCTCGCAACAATATCTCGGACGAGTTCGAAAACCAGGTTTGTCCAAATTTTTTCCCCAGAGTTATGTGCCTTAGTTTGTCTATTTTTGGCATTTTGTTCACCGTTAGCGTGATAACTCAATCAAATATTAACTGCCAAGTTATTGGCAGAAGTTTTTTTCGACTGCCAATAAACTCAAAATAGCATCTTAGTTGCGTACCCCTTGTTTTCTTATTGTCTTTGTTTGCGCATGGGTTAGCCCGTTAAATGCATTATTGCGAAATCCCCCTCAGTTTTCATTTTCTATTCCATCAGGAAAAGATATTTCTTCCCTTTCGGGGGGGGGGGGGGGGGGGGGGGGGGGGGGTGGTTACACATTCCTTGTCCTTGTCCAGCAAGTACTGAGCTAATACATTGATAGCTCTAAGCTCCGAAGGAGAGGTCATCTCTGTCTCCATGTCGTTCTGAAACTATATACTTTATTTGCAGGGCCTTCGATCATAGTCACCACTATTTGGTTAGTTTGGGTCCTCTGATAGCTGGCCAACATGTATTAGTCTTATGGTGTAATTACATACATTGGCTTTTGGTGGTATTGTATATATTGTAAGTTATCGGGTTTTTGGTGGTATTGTATATATTGTAGGTTATTGGGTCAATCCACTTCTTTGATTGAGGTGCATAGAGGTGTTTTATTTTTTCCTCGTGGCCTCCACCTGCCAGAAAATTCTATATTATACCATATAGTTCAGTGGGCAAGATAACTTTGACGGAGATACAATATTTTTCAAAATAAGTAAAATATATATCTCCTAGAAGTATCTTGCCCACTGAACTCTGAGCTCCCTCCCAGGGTTTCGCACCCACCCCGCTCACGAGGAATGTCCTAATGGGGAAAAAGAGAGAATGAATTGACCGGGCAATTGGTATTTATGGGATCGGAGATCACGTGGCCGGATATCACAGGACGTCATGAACCATGATAAATGTACCATAGAATTTTCGTACCGTTTTCAATTCAGGGGTTTGTTAACCCTTTCTAGTTAATTTGGGAATATACCATATAGTTCAGTGGGCAAGATATTTCTGGGAGATATATATTTGACTTATTTTGAAAAATATTGTATTTGAATAATCTTTGGTATGCTCATGAACCAACATACATGTAGGTGTAAGGATATCCACATAGAACAGGTTTCATCGATTCATTTTTCGCAGAGTAAAATGATTCACCCCCACCATTGATCTTAATCATATATATGGTAGATATTTGGCACAGCTGCATGTTATATGTACTTGTCTCCGATATATGCCGAGTGTTGCCTTTGTATAACCAAATTTTCACTGTCTCAAATACCCATGCAGCTTTTAAAATCGGCGCCTTGTGTGTTATATAGGCCTAGGCATGTACAAAGGGCAACACTTGGCATGTCTTGGAGTCAAGTATATATAATATGCAGCTGTGCCAAATATCTGCGATACATCTAACACAGACCTTAAAATAGTGTCCTAAGTGCCACATCGGAGTACAGTGGCCATTTGAACTTCTTTTTTGGGTCGCTTCAGTTTCCTTGTGGTATAGACGTTGGACTTTAAGTCGCAAGGCACTCGCCAGGGTTCGAATCCCAACCAATGCCCGAAAACAAAAAAATTTGGTCTGTCTCAAATACCCATGCAGCTTCTTAATTCTATAGTTTTGACACATGCTTTTCAAGTACAACTCAGCAAAAACCAGCGAGTAAGCAAAATTGTTTTGCTCGTTTTGTGACAATCACAGCAAAACGCTGATAAGACCCACATATGGTTGCTATGGTAGCATGTGTAAATAATGCCATAGAGTTATTTATTAATGTTGTGTGCTTGAATTTATTTGTAAATAAATATTTCATCTACTAGACTTTGAACTAGAGTACCCATGTCATCGCTTAACACTTCTACACTAAATGGATTCTCCCACTCAGTTATAAAAGTATACATTGGAACGGTCTTCTTCCATGCTGGGGAAGTCTGGATATAGTGTATCTGACATTTTCAGAATGAGGTCCCCAGAGGATGAATTTGGTGACGCTATCCCGTACAGTGTGCTATCATCACAAAATTTACCATCTGGGAACCTCATTCTGCTTAGGCCTCAACTGGGAGACTTAGGATCAGATAGAAGTTTCCCAGTTGAAGTTGGTGATGTTCACCCATTAGTCACCTTTATTATGCAATTTACCTTCTGTGCATTACCTTGCATTACCTTTATTATGCAATTTACCTTCTGTGCATTACCACTAAATTCACCCACTGGGGACCTCATTCTGCAAATGCCAGACACACTATATCCAGGCTTCCATGCTGTGCCTCTACCCAACCCTCTGTTTTCTAGGCTAGACACCAACCAACTTTCAAAGATAACGACTTCATTGATGATGGGACAACACTCAGAATAGGAGAGGAAGCCAAAGAGAAATTGTTGCAAATTCTGGCCAAAGACACTGAGGTTAGTCTAGTGTTCTAGGGATGAATCCATTCAGAGCTGTTTAGTTTCACTGATTGTCCGTGAGACTCCCGGATTGTCATAGGTAAAACTTCCAAAATACAGAAGAACACCGCATGTGCAGATGTCGTAACATTAAGAGTAAATTTCATATTCATCATCATTCAGTACTATCAGCAGTAAGTCAATTGAGACTAATTAATTTTCACTCTATGTAGCCATGCAAGCTGTTGTTATAGTATAGACAATAGATTTAATAACGCGACTTATGATTACATAAGCGAGCATGTCTGACGTAAATCTTTACGAGTAGTGACAAGTAGTGTTGAAACGATTATTAAATTAGTCTATCCCAAGATCTGATAGTCTGCTAATCGGGAAAAATATTAGAGTAATTATGCTTCAAAAATATATGAAATGAAAGTCGCCACAAGGTAAGCTGATAAAGTCACCTCAGTAATTTAATAGCATGTAATAAACCCTCCCTGACATAAAGCGCCTATTGGGAGAGACAATAGAACACATCCGACATCTCATTAGCGAGACTTACGAATGATGCCTATAATACTTCCTTGTTACTGGCGACAATTTAAAAAAAACATTACATGCATTTCCCCAAACCGTGAGATTATATGGAGGTTGTTGGAGCGCAGGGTTTAAGGTATAACATTGGGAGACTCGCAGACAAAACGGGAGATTATACAGGTCTCCTGTTTTCGGTTTGAACATTCTGAAATGAAAAGTTGGGATACTCAAAACTGCGATGCCACACGGCCCATGTTATGTACAAATTATTTTTGGAACATGAGCATATTTAGGCATAGGCCTACCTCCTGCAAAAATCTCCCGGATTGCCATTTTGAAAACTTAACAGGTCTGATTCCATTCATTGCGCTGGGCTATGGTAGGCACAGTTGCATTGCCCAGGGCAAGTGAATGTGGCGTAATTACCCTCGGCTTCACTTGCTACACCTCTTGGGAGGAGGTGTAACAGCACATGCTTGGATGTCATGTGACAACATCTGGTGCGAAAGCTGGTCAGAGGTGGAGAAAGAACATGGAAAAGATCTATGTTGCGATGAAATTTATTTTCATCAAGATTATTTCAAGTATCATTAAAAAAGGATTCATACAATTGACAAAAAAGTTGAAACTATATATTTAAATATGAAGGTGCTTGTTGTCAATATTGTTCTGAAATTTGTTATTTTTGTTTGTTCCATAAGAATAAAAAATATCCTAGTGTGAATATTCACTCATATGATTTATCTAACTCTTCAGCTGTTTTACACAAGTAGGTTTTGTCAAATTTCATCAATAAAAATTCCTTTTGATTTGCAGTTGTTAGTATGTTATATTTTGATTATATGATCATCACCAAAACTCATTCCATTAATTTTTGCCCAGGGTAATTTGCACATTCCAGCCAAACATAATGAATGGAATCGTCCCCAGGCCTCAAAATATCGTACTGGACATTTGCAAAATGAGGTCGACAGAGCGTGGAATTTAGTTGCGCTACCCTGCACAGTGGGCTAGCATAAATAAATTCCCCCTCTGGGGACCTCATTCTGGATTCAGTGCTATGTAAAATTGATATAAGCACAAATTAACCTTATTTTTGACAAATATTCACAATTCTGGGATACGCAAATATTGAAACATGGGTGGAAATTGATTTTAAATGTTTACCGTTTCCTGACGTGCTGCTAATTAGGATACAAAATTGATGAGAATAACTACCCTGATCAAGATTATCATCTGTTCCCATTAAATGGACGGAATTAGAATCCACTTGTCTGTCTGTCTGCCTGTCGGCAAATTTGTCCGAGCTTGTATTCCTGCCTTTTACTGTCAATTTTTTTAGACTTTGCACAGATATTTAGTACCATGGGAACTTGTGCACCTGCAATTATGAGGTCCATCCAACTTTTGAGTAGAGTTATCCCCCTTATTTTACTTATTAGAAGAAATTTTTCGCAACATGCATAATTTTGTCCTAAATTGTATTCCTTATGGTTTTGATTAGAAAAACAAGTACAGTAATGCCCTAAATAATCGACTTCTTAACCACAGAAGAATTATGGGTAATTTTTCAGGATTTAGTCGGAAATATGGCTTGATGCCATTCATCGCAAATCTCTCAGTGAGAGCTTTCCAATGAATGGCAACAATCCATATTTCCGACTAAATCCTGAAAAATTACCCATAATTCTGCTGTGGTTAAGGAGTCGATTATTTAGGGCATTACTGTATGTTAATATGGCTACACTTAATATATCACAGTTACACTGTGGAGGGTTTACTTAGTCATCCCAGTGGGACAGTCCCACCTTTAGATGATTTTCACACACAAGAACATATATTGTTTTCAACTTCAAATGCAGGGAAATTTTACGAGTTTCGTTCAATGTGAAAGACACTGTTTTAGTCGTTGATCAATTAGCAACATCTGAGTATAAATAGCAAGTTCATTACAAGAATAACTGATATCCAAATTAATGTGAACAATGATGACGTCAGAAGTTTGAATGCAGCAAATGACTGGCTCAGTCACTGATTGGTAGAATATATTATGTAATAATTATTATTTGATTGACAGCTTTGGAATAATTCATTACCCCAGTGATGTGTTCCACATTACATTGAGCCACATAATATAAATAACAGAGGTAGTTATTCTTATGTAGATATCAAAGTGATGTGGAAATCTCCACTAGGATTATTGAATGGAAATGGAGATAAAGTAGCCACACCATGTACTCTGTACAGGGACCAGCCCAGATGGCGACTTGGGAGAAATCTTGTCCCAAAAATTACATGTAATTACGATTATGTTATGTAATTACGATTATGTTATGCACATGTCACGATAATACCTTATTTTCTATCTCTCTCTCTCTCTCTCTCTCTCACTCTCTCTCAGAGATCTCTCTCTCTTTATAAACTTGATATCCAAATTGGCAACACACAAAATCATACTTATTATGATTTATATGCAGCAATTCTCATTTGCAAATCATTGCTGATTGTTCATTGGCGATTAATTTGCCCCGAATTAAGAAGAAAATAATTACAATTGTGTGATTAGACATTGTGTTTTCTGAAATGGTACGATCAATATGACATGATCAGTTTGATTCATTCAAATAAGTCCTCATTAAAATATGTCTTTAAAGATACATAATCTGATTCGATGGTCCCAGCATCATCCAGTTACAACAACGGAATTTCACCAACAGCCAATTAGTTATCCAAATTAGTTTATTACCAATAAATACTTAGTTTTTCATGGTAGATTGGTCGATGAGCGAGTGTGGTTTTCAACTTCTATATATATTGATTCCTAGTTCAAATTCAAATTCCCCCAACACGTGTTATCCTAAATGTAAACACAGTATTTCCCTGTGTAACCAGTGTCATGCCATATAACAAGTCTATTTGCATGAATAAAACATGATTACCAATTCATAAATAAGTATATGTATGTATTCTCTCATCAACTATCACAACATACCGTATTCTTATTGATGGCGATACTTTTCATCGTCTTTTCATTCTGAATTAATTTACGATTGCCACTGATGTGCTGATCGTACACCAGTGACCTTGCGCGACCTCTCATAACGGCATCTGCGCATGTCTGTACTATTTCTGCAAGAAGTCAGCAAAGTTTTTTCCAGGCCGCCAAATATTGTAGGTGGTGAATAATAACAGATTAAAAAAATCATAATCTGATAACTCTGAGCTTTGATGGGTCGGTTCCTTGACTCAATTCTAATATTTATTACCCCCGAAGCTGAGGAAATAGTAATTTAGGGGCTCTAAATCGGATTATGTACCTATAAAAAAATGTCCTGAGTGTTTGCTCTTCAGACCGCTTATAATGTTTGGGTAATTTGCAGTTTCTTGTGAGCCTGCACCTGATGGATTACAGTCTGTTAGTTGGTATCCATGACTGCGACAAAGCGGAGCAGGATGAGGACTCGGAGGAGGAAGAAGATGACGAAGATTACGACGAGAATGGTTACGATGGCGACAGTCCTGCCGAGGCCGATGGAGTGATGAATGTACCAACTCCGCCTGAGAGCCCTCAACCCTGTCACTTACCAAGGCCGACCTTTGAAACTGAACTTCAGCAGGAAACAGAGCGGTTTGCCATTAAAAGTCCCGCAGGTACTTACAAAAACTGTCTCATATTTGACTCAATCTGTGATCATAGTAAAGTTAAAAGATATATTCAGGGTTTCAGACCGCCAATAATAACACACAAATCAAGGATTTTTGCTTTGTTCCACTGAAAATATGGTGTGAACACCAAATATGGTGTGAACACAAAATATGGTGTGAACACAAAATATGGCATATAAACTAGACCTATAAATGCCGAGGAATATTATTTTGTCATTGCAAAAATAAACTTAATGATTTTTGGTGTCCCTTTAAAACATGAGAACTATATGAAATAAATCCATAGAAAATTTAATATAAAAATTAAAAAAATAATCTTTCGCATAGATATTATGTTTCACATAGCTATTATCTTTCGCGTAGCTATTATCTTTCCAAACATGAATGCTAGAATCTAAATATAAAGTTAAATATGTCACAGAAAAATTGACCGGGAGCCCTATATGGAGTGAATGCATCTTTAACTCATACACTAAAGGGACATAAGGCACTTACAGTGGTAAATGTCAAAAAAGTTATTAAAACCATCATCATTAACCCTTTACCCAACAGAAGGGCCATGTGCCAATGCATTCTCTTATATATGCGAGTCGACCATAGGTCGCCTCGCATATATAAGAGAATGCATTGGCTTAACACATTAAAAATTATAAAATTGTTAAAGAATGTAAGAAAAAATGGTAAAAAGTGTTAAAAAAAGATTTTTTTTAGGCCAATGAATTCTCTTATACCTATGGTCGACTCGCATATATAAGATAATGCATTGGCACAGGGCTAACTGTAACTATCACAATGTGGTCAAGGAGCCGGTTCCAATGATATCCATATTTGTATGGTTCTATTGAGACAGACCGAAGATATTTTAGGCTGTTGAAGCTTTATTTTGTTGGGTAAAGGTTAAGAGCATGGAAAATTTGATAGACTTTTTTCTTTATTTTTATTATTAATAACTCTCAAATAACAAAACAAGCATTGAAAAATATTCTGAAAATCATATTCAGACTAAAATATTTAATCTTACTTATGTTTGTCGACTAGTCACTGTAATTGCTTTGTTTACATAACAATGATTTCAACATGCAAAATTTTGTTATTGGAGAACTATCAATAATGACCAAAAGAAAAATTTATCTATTTATCCATGTTCTTCTTAGTGGTGATGTTTTTACAGACTTTTATATGTTTTGCGCGTTTACCCACTGTGAGTGCCTGGGGTCTCTTTAATTAGAAAACAAAACCTATTATGACCAGAGAAATTACTATTTTTGTTGACTTACTTATAAATAATCATAAGCTGTCAATCCAGAGAATACTGTAAAACAATTGGCTGTCAAAGGATTAGTCTAGCCTAACTTTCTTGATTACTTTCGCTACGGAATTGACAGCAGCATCTAGTGATATGACCACGCCTATATATGTGCCATTTCCTAAAACAACGAAGTCTGAACTACTCAAAAATGTAAACAAACGGTCCTTCGTTAGTCCCAAAAAATTCTCTGATAAACAATCGAAAATGATTTCGCCAACCAGAGTCACTTTATTTAATTTATACAAAAGAATGGCATACTGTGCTGGCAAATTTGATGAAAAATTTGTTGAAATACCTGCGTTGAGCAAGATTATGTGAGCTACAACAGAGTTTTAAAATCACTTCAACACTTGATTTTCCCATTGAGGACTTGAGATTGCTGTGATGGCGGAAAGGTTGGTCACCTATTGCACCCTAACAGTGCATGACATTTGGGGCAACCGGAAAAGTTTGGTTGACCTGTCAATGGGTCACCTCAAACTTCGTGGTGATCCAATCCAGAAGTGGCCACCTCAGACTGGGTGTCTGGGGCCCACACAGGTCTTAGAGGCCTACCCATGTCTTAGAGGCCATTTCCTGAATCGGTGGCCTGATGATCATTTCCCAGAACTTCTCTTACAATGTGAGGTTTTTATATCAGGAATTTTTTCTCACTCATGATGGACAGTTGTTTTGAGTCTGAACTCAGTTTAATTTCCGTTCTCTCTATTAGTGCCATAGTGAATGGAAAATAGATTCCCTATATTTCGATTTGCGTGTATGGGAGATGAGCAGAACATCTGATCGCAACCAAATTTTGTGCCCTGCCTTAACTTCATCTTCACTCTCTTTCTGTATATTTGCCGAAAAACAAATATGTTGATCCTCATGTACTTAAAATATCATTTAAGGTCCAAATGGTAATGTTTGAACTATTACTTCACATGATCATGTACCGATGTTAATAGGAATCCATAAACAAACAAATTACAAATTGCTTGATATGATATTAGGGTATAATGACTTAGAGTTACCTCTCTTCCATTCAAGTACTGTATTTTCTGTTCAAAAAAGTCTTTGGGCTGTGGACATTTAGAGTTACATCTCTAAGGAAGGTGGTGAACTATGCAAATTTAGAGTTACCTCTCTTACACTCACTGTCTAATATTCATCCTTCCGGCTAACAGACCGTGATTACAAAGTGGATGCCTGTAGGAAACAGATAATTTGGAAAAATGAGAAATTTGATAACAGTGTTCAATATCGATTGGTCTTTGTGTGGAAAGGGCATACATTTTAATTGGTATATCAATTCTATCAATTCTGATAAAAACATGCTGAGATAGTTGTGAAAAGTTCAATTTTATGGGGAAGAAATTTTCTCATGGTAATGATTAAAATGCTTTTTATGTGTACCCATACCATAGTATGGTACACATAGTGTCAACGTCCGGATTGACCACTCGTCGTTCGTCCGTCCGTCCGTCCGTCTGGCCGTCCGTCTGTCTGTCCGTCCGTAGACACTTTACGTGTAATGCGATAACTCAAACATTTTTTACCTGATCAAAACCAAAATTTGTATATGGGGTTTTCAGCCCAATATACAGATCGAGTTCGAATATGGGTTTGATCCGACTTTTTTTTACAGAGTTGTGGCCCTTTTTTTACTTAGAATTCACACATTCTGCCATAACTCAAACATTTTGTATCTATTTTGGTATGTGAGTTTCTCGGCCCAAAATACAGATTGAGTTCGAATATGGGTTTGATCCGAGTTTTTTTTACGGAGTTATGGCCCTTTTTCGAATTAGAATTCATTAATTCTGCCATAACTCTAAATTTTTTTATCTGATTGGAACCAAATTTGGTGTATGAGTTTCTCAGACCAACATACAGATTGAGTTCGAATATGGGTTTGATCGGATTTTTAATGGAGTTATGGTCCTTTGACATATAATTCACACATACATGTACTTCGATAAATCAACCATTTTTCATCTGATAGGAACCAAATTTGGTATGTGAGTTTCTCAACTCAAAATACAAAACGAGTTTGAATATGGGTTAGATCCAATTTGTTATACCAGAGATATGGCCCTTTTTAAACTAAGAATTATCCAGATTATAACCCAAGTAACTTACAATTAATGAATACCTGCTTCTCTGTGAGCAAGATAAAAGACAATATAGTTTATTGCTTTGAGAGTTATTTATAGCCCTCATATGTTAGCTCTGTATAAGACAGAGATAGGTGATTTAACCCCTTTTACCCATTCCATGTCTTTTAACCTTTTCCATTAAATAAATAATTATATTATTTTGATATCTCACATGGCAATTTGCAACAACATGAATAGAACTGCTTACACTATGATAGTGGTGACAGGCTCTAGAGTTTAGATGTTATATTAACCCTTCTATATTGACTCATACATTCCAATAATTTGTGTTATTACTGGTTATTATGTACATTTGTCATATACTACTTTAGATCATAACAGTATACTCTATAATTCAACATTAAACGATTATGATTCTGATCATAACAATTTATTATCGCCAAGGGATGGGTTAAACATCTGCCAATCGTGATCGGCCTCTCGTTTATATGCCCGTTTAAAAAAAAAGGACGTATTATGTTATTATGTCCATGTATGTATGCTTTTGATTTCCGGATGATTACTTTAGATAGTCTCAACTGAATAGAATGAAATTTGGCATGTGGTTTTACTAGCACAAAATACAGGTCAGGTCCGAATTTGGGTTTTGCTCGCCAATTTTCACCAGAGTTGAATGCAGAGTTGAAATCAGTTCGATATAGGTATTGTTTGAAAAGGAGCCAAAAGAAGTTGGTTATTGAAAAATATATAGTCGCCTGAAACTATTGGAAAATCAGAGTTATGCTGGACATTTTGCAGTATTAGGTCCCCAGAGGTCGAATTTAGTGATGCTACCCCACACAGCTAACATCACTAACTTAACCTTCTGGCGACTTCATTTTGCTTAGGCCTCATCTTCACTGGAAAGTATCTTTATTATCAAATTCAGATTTTGATAAGCCTGTTTTGAAAAAAACGGAAGTTATTATGTTTTGGTCCGTCTGTCTGTCCGTTTGCTTTTTTTTCTTTTCTGGATGATAACTGTAGTTGCTCTCAACTGAATGGAATGAAATATATGTGGGTAGTACAAAATACAGGTTAAGTTCGAATTTGGCATCCGCCTGCCAATTTTCACCAGTTTTTGCCATTTTTTGTTGGAATTTGCACTCAATTTTCATTTCAGAATGATAACTTTAGTAAATCTGAACTGAATGGAATGAAATTTGTATGTGAGTTTACTGGCCCAAAATGCAGGTCAAGTTCAAATTTGGGTTCCGTCCGCCAAGTTTTGCCGGAGTTATGGTCCTTGTCAACTTAGAATTTGCTGGTTATTTTTGTTTCCTGATGATAACTTTAGTTTTAGTTGTCTTGATTTGTTTCCAAATTTGGTATATGGATTACTCATATGAAAATACAGGTCAAGTTCGATTTTATTTTAACCGCAGTTATGGTCCTTGTTGACTTATAATTTTGATGATTATTTTGGTTTACTGGTTATCGCTTTAGTTATAATTATCTGTTTGTTTTAAAATTTGGCAAATGGATTACTCGTCATGGTCTTTTGTTAAATTTACCATGGACGTATTTTGCCACGCCATAGCGCTGCTCTTGTTAGTTTCTTTACAATGCATAATCAAGGTGCCAATGGATGCACATCACATCTTGGAACTTAAAGGTCTCCCATGAGGTCATGCAGAATGAGGTCCCCAGAGGATCAATTTGGTGATGCTAGCCCACTGTGCGAGATAGCGTCACTAAATTCTCTCTGGGGACCTCATTCTGCAAATGTTCGGCATCATATTTTCAGGCCTGATTGCTGTGATTCAGATAATTTCAAATCTCCAAGAAGAAGACTCTTGCCTGGCAAACGAACAATTCCAATTATAAATTTTTCTTTCGCATGGAACTAAAAAGAGCATTCCTTGTTAGTCTATATCGTAAATATAAAGAGCATTTATCTCGCTTCTGTGACTTTGGCGAGTTTATTCCGAGTATAAAAAGTCAGTAGATTGATATTTCATATATTTATCTGCCTATATTATCCACAAGCCTGCAAATAGTATGTCAGTCATTTGGAGAATGAGGTCCCCAGAGGGTGAATTTAGTGATCCCGCACAGTGGGCTAGCATCACCAAATTCAAATAACAGACACACTATTTGCAGGGCCTTGGTTATCCAGGGCTCGAAATGTACACCTGTCCCTGACAGGTCACTTCTTCCAAGACCTGACATCTGCGACTAATGGCACTCACTCCATGAGCTTAATCTACAGGCTTTTTTCGAATATAAATCAATATCTGTCGGATTGAGATATCTCTTAGTCTGAGTTGATAAATTATGATGCAAATTTTCTATTCCATCTGAAATTCCAGGTACGTCAGGTTAATAGGATGAATAGAATGCTCTTTGTAGCATATATATTATATATTGCTATAATTTGCAAATGTCTGCATTATAGAAATGAACAGGGGACCATCCGGAGGGCTTGAAATGGGTCTAATATGAGTATTTTTTTAACGAGGAAGATAATGGTCCAGGTTAAAAATTTATAAAGTGACGCTGTCAGACTCGGGCAGAACAGAGCAAGGGGCAACACAATCAGTGAAATTGTTTTTGTCTCAAATTTCCGAACTTCGTTGTGGCAAACCTAATCGCCATAACTTTTGGACAGCTAAAACAGTTGTAATATGAATTTTATGAAATACTAAACTATTTTTCATACCATTGATTATTTATCGAAATATAAAAAAATAAATTGCAGCACTGCGACGATGGTAGAACATGAGAATACGTCATGGCTGGAAAACCGTCCATTTGGCTATATATATACAATTACATTCTGGCCGAAATACCAACCAGCTGGGTTCAAAGGGTTAAGCCCTGCATAAGACCTTGGCTACATTTCACATTCTAATATCAGTATGCAAAATTGTATTCCTCTCATTCATCGAAAAACTAATATTTTCAAAATATGTCTTATATTTTAGACTCAGAAAAGAAAGAGATTTATTTCATCGCTTTAATCGATGTACTTACGCGTTACGGGATGAAGAAACGGACCGCACAGGCTGCGAAAGCCGTCAAGCACGGGGCAGGTGCACCCATATCTACCGTTAAACCAGAACAATATGCGAAGCGCTTCTTAGAATTCATGTCGAAACACACCGAGTGAAGATGCAAAATGCTCATGTTTTATCCATGTTATTAATGTCTCACAAACACACACCATAACAGGGTTTGAAGGGGGGACAATTCATATATATTGCTGTGATGGCAGAACATCCATGCATACATACATCTTCAGCAGGTATTTTTTTTGGGGATACTCTGGACTTTTCCATTAAATTTGAGAAGAATACAATTAAAATGTAGGGACGTAGTGAGAGTGTCTGACTCTCCCTTGTGAGGGAGGAGGTGCCACTTGGATTGGAATTATTCACCTGACATATATTATGATAAATTATACATCTTGTTGTTCAAAATATTTATTGAAAGTACTAATGCCATCTTCAAAACTTGAGTGTTGTGTGTTTGTTGAGTACTGGTAATCATTTGTTATCGCACAACATCATCCATTGTGAGTACAGACTCAACTCCATACTTCATGTATAATGTGATGATCACATGTACCCTGTACTTCACATGTTCTCTATTTGTGCACTAAGTACACTGTCATCCTCAGCACATTTGGTGTTAACCATATATATCCACATCATCATCTTCTTCATGAACCAGATTTTAGAATTTTAGTTCAATATGTATGAGCTATACAAGATGATGAAACTGAACTAAGAAATTGTCTTGGAAGGTTTTTTCCAGGTTTTTTTTTCATTATCGACTGAATTGTTTTTTTTTATAAATTAGAGATTGTTGCAACCATACACATTGGTATTGCATAAAACATGTTTTATTCACAAGTCTGATTGTCACCTCAAACATAAATATCAAATTCAAAACATCAATGACTAAATTTTAACTTTATTTTTATACTCCCAAATCAGATGTCAAACACAAGGCATATCATTTTATGCTGCCCAAACAAACTTTTATAAGAATCAAATGAGTTGTAGATTTATTAGTCCCTATCATGACTTTGTTATCAATGTTCAATTTCATGAATTACTTGGATTAATTAACCCTTTTAATGGACTCTCCCATTCAGTAATAAATCTATATGTTGGAATGGTCTATTATTCATTTAGAGGGGTGTTCAGGAAATATAAGCAGACTACCGATAACAAAAGTACAGAAGGAGTCCTATTTATTGCCGGGAAATGTTCTGATAATAAGTTCAACAAATGACCTATGGACATTTGTTGAACTTATTACCTGAACATTTCCTACGGGATGACTACTTGTCAATGAGTATATAGTATAGAAAGGGTTAAGATATATATACTGAGAAGATTTTATGTATAGCTTCATGATTCGAGTCCTTGAATAAGTTCAACATTCGAGAATTGATTTGAGGTTGATTTTGGCCCCTCGCCTCGAGATCAACACCGAATCAGTTGACTGCTTTTGATATTCTTATAATTGACATGATTTGGCGCCATGATTTCATTTTGGGTTTGAAAAAATAACACATGACAAAATAATATCCTCAATCACAAAAACATAATCAAAACTTTGCCAACAAAAGATAATCTCAAATGTATTGCTTTCACAAAAGAAGTACGCAACATTACTTACGTCGCAATTGAGACAATGACAATAAGGAATCTATGGCAGCAAGGACTGTATTAACCCTTTCTTTTCTAAATACTCATTGACGAGTAGTTCCCTTAGGAATTGATCAGATAATAAGTTCAACAAATGACCAGAGGACATTTGTTGGAACTTATTGTCTGCACATTTCCCACAAAAGAATATGAATCATTCTGCACTTGTATTAGCTTTTCGTCTGTCTGTTGTCTGCTCTTATTACCTGAACACTCTTCCAGATGAATAATAGATCGTTCCAATGTATACTTTTATAACTGAGTGGGAGAATCAATTCAGTATAGAAATGGATTAGTGGGCAAAACTGAAGAGATAAACATAATTTATAGACACCACTCATTCAGTATGAGTTTTAACCCTTTCTCTACTGATGAACACTCATTGATGAGTAGATCCCTTAGTAAATGTTTAGATAATAAGTTTAACAAATAACAAGAGGTCGCTTGTTGATCTTACTATCTGAACATTTCCCACTGATGAATATGAATACTTCTGCTCTTGAATTATTTGTTTTTGAAATAAACTGTCTGTGGCCTGCTTATATGCATCTTGAACACCCCTCAAAATTAATAATAGACCATTCCAATATACACTGTTATGACTGCATGGGTGAATCCATTTAGTATAGAAAGGGTTAATTTAATTCAAGACAATATCTTTTCGCAGGACACTATTCATGATCAGGTACAGTTTTCTCATCAAATTAATGCATATTTTACTACTATTCAGGATCTGGTGGGTTAATGCTTTCTGTTAATCATTGTCTCTTTTGATGGTAACTTTGTCATCTCAAAACACATCTCATCAAGTACTCCATATAACTTCTGACATGAAATTAATCATTTTCAAAAATGGTTCTCAACCGTGGATTTCTGGATGCGAGACCACAACCTGATAGACGAGATTTCTTTACATGATAATGCTAAATTGACAATCGTTACTTCAGACTTAATTTTTAAAGATGCTGCTTTCGATTTTTACATCATAAAATTACTATATGGACTATTTCCATGCCTGAGTTCGAGATCGAACATGGGAACCTCAACTTGGTAGGATTTACACTGCCCTATTTTGACTTTTCTGAGAGGCAGTTTTAACATTGATTTTTATGACATTGTCATGGAATTCAATCACTTCTCACAAAATTGTTTATACTTTAGTAAATTGATCGAGTTACTGGTTATGACATATAATGCGTTATGAAAATTGTCTGTAAACCATGAAAACAAATTTTGTTGGGGTCAACATAATCCATGAATTAACATGATGAATGTTTTTAACATGATGAATAATAGACTGTTCCAATGTATAACATTACAACTGAGCGGGAGAATCCATTTAGTATTGAAAGGGTAAAGATATCATGTTGGAAGCTATTTGGAATTTTCGCCATCTTGCCATTCTTCATTGCATTGTAAATATCTCCTTGTCTCACTATCCACTTGTAGTTACTCAACAATCAGATAGGGTGAATTCATGAATGTGACCAAGTCTGCAAATAGTGTGTCTGTCATTCTCCTTAGGCCTCAACTGCTATGAGAGACCTACATGTAGGATCAGATTGAAGTTCATCCAGTTGAAGTTGGTGATGTTCACCCATTAGTTTCCTCGATTATGCATATTATCTTCTGCAAATTAGGGGATATAGAAACTGAACTGAAGGGAAAAAGTAACTAAAAACCATGTTAATTTTAGACTCTAGATATTTCCCAGAAGATGAGGCCTAATCAGAATGAAGTCTCCAGAAGGTGAATTTGGTGATGCTGCCCCGCTGTGCGGGATAGCGTCACTAAATTCACCATCGGACCTCATTCTGCAAATGACAGAGACTATTTCCAGACTTGAACGACTCGCAAAGTTTCAACTAATCGTTGAGTAATAGTGGGTTAACAGGAACGGGCACTAGAATGTTACTAACTACACATCCAGTTAAAACTAATCAACAGATATATGTATCCAAACTACAAACTGGTAATCTATAGGTTTTTAGTTGATTTTTTTTTGCAATAGGGACTGTTGGAATGTGATCGGTCCTAACCCTCTATAACTTAGCCATGGATTGTGAAAAATTTTGGTATGTGATTTTATAACATGTTCGACAGTTGCACACTGAAATTCAGGCTCACCCTAACTTTTATACCAAAGTTATGGACCAAGTTTTTGCCAGTGAAACAATAAGGTTAGCGCAAATTGACTAATAGAAAAATTGTCCCGCCTAAAGTATTTCTCAATTTAGGTGGTTAACCAATTCACCTCGGGGGATCTCATTCTGCAAATGTCCAGAACCATATTTTGAAGCCTGATTATTTTCCAGTCAAAATATAACAGTGTCGTAATGTCATTTCCTGGAAGCGTGCAGGTTTCTCACAGAATCACATCGTATTACAGTAATGCCCTAAGTAATCAACTCTTTTAACTACAGCAGAATTATGGGTAACTTTTCAGGATTTAGTCGGAAATATGGCTTGTTGCCATTCATCGGAAAGCTCTCGAGGAGAGCCGATGAATGGCAACAAGCCATATTTCTGACTAAATCCTGAAAAGTTACCCATAATTCTGCTGTAGTTAAAAGAGTCGATTACTTAGGGCATTACTGTACGTTAATTGCTTTTATCTTTGGCTGCTAACAGTGAGTTCTGATTGGCGCTACTGACATAAAATCCTGCATAAATTACGACAAGTAATCAGACCCACTAATTATATGTTGGTCTCTAGTTAACTGTACATTGTTGATTCCGATAATGTCACAGAACTTTCGATTCTGTCAGTTTGATTTGATGTGAAATCCTGCTACTGCTAGCCCTCTCCCAGTTTCGAAGGAACCTAATCCAAATTAATTATACTTTAGGTGTGGCAATAAATTGAATCTATACGATTAATAAATATAACACTTTCTTAGTCAACAACGTTTGAACATTATTGTAAGACTGCATTTTGGATGTGTCTGACATACATTTAGTTGCATTGATGTGTCCGACATACATTTAGTTACATTGATGTGTGCGACATACATTTAGTTACATTGATGTATCCGACATACATTTAGTTACATTGATGTGTCCGACATACATTTAGTTACATTCATTTCGACTTCCAGTGTCTTGTGGCACACATATATAAAACTACGTTAATCATTTTCTGTCATGTGTCAAACTATCACACTTTATAAATCTATAAACTATTGAGTTATATTATTTTGACAATTTTGAATCTTCTGTGGCCCAGTTATGGGTCTAAAAATCTACAACAATGGTCTAAAAATGCTAATTTTGTTGAGTAGTTTTTTCTAGAGCTATATTTTACCCAAATCGTTGCTTTGGGACAAGAGACAAATGCCTGTTTGGTGAAAATATATACAAAAAGTTGTCAAATTCTAGGCATGTGTCCATCGTTTGAATGCAGAATATGCTAACAAGCATAAAAATAAATTCATTTCCATTGAACTCTTAGAGATGTTGCCTAATCAAATTGTCCCTGATAAGCCTTGGACACGTCATTTTGTCCCATTTTCTGTGTTGTTTAGGTTAGGTGTATTGTTGTTGATGGGTTTGGTGAAATTTACCTCAGAAAACAATTTTGGAGCCTATAGCATGTATATGTTGAATTCCATTTCAAAATTTATCACTGATATGGTAAATATTGTTTGACTGTTATTCACGAATACTGTTCTGTTCTTGTGCCGT
This sequence comes from Siphonodentalium dalli, assembly GCA_032622095.1. Taxonomy (NCBI): domain Eukaryota; kingdom Metazoa; phylum Mollusca; class Scaphopoda; order Gadilida; family Siphonodentaliidae; genus Siphonodentalium; species Siphonodentalium dalli. The sequence goes on from CP136068.1 coordinate 70,943,091, forward strand.
TTTTCGTTAATGAATGGTGAACCAAGCGAGGCCAAATTATTATATCCTTTGAGAATGATCAATTTGACAGGTTTCAGTGTGACTTGTTGTTGTAGAGACCAGAGTCTATGAAAAGGGCCATTTTGTCATATATGTTTCTTTGAAGTTTGATCGTTGTTTGTATGTTGAAAAGCATAATAACATTGAAGTTTCTGCATGTGATTTAAAATTATTTTACTGCCAAAAAAATATATTCATATATTAAGACCCAAACTAAAGTAGTCTTATGTTTTCAGACATTTAAAGATGGTCCATCTCTTCCTATAATAAGTTTTATATTGTTTTCTGGGTATAAATAATAAATATGAATTGAAACCCCTGTCCGAAATGCTTCTATCAATTAATATTGACTTTATTTCAATTTTTCTGGTATAATACATAACATCGATTCGGGACATTATTCGGCTCGCAGAAACATTCAGAGTGTTGCTTGCGGGAGAACTCTATCGCTATCTGAGATTTCCTGAATGTTTCATGATGTTCTGTTCTAGTGACGAAAATATGTCCCAATGGATTATCACATTATATAAGAAAATATTGATAGAAAATCAATATAAATTGATAGAAGCATTTCTGGACAGGCGTCGACTCATAATTTTATTGTATAACCCGGAAACTATTTAAAATGTATTTAGGAAGAGATAATCAATCTTTAATGTTTTTCACACATCTGATGTAAAGGCCTCTGACAAAGGGGAACCGATTTGTGTAACTATATCGATTAGCCCAGAAACTGCATCAGATGCAGATCAGAGCAACTCCTTTATGGAGGAATAATTGCCATGTAATAATTTATTTAATATATCCGTATAACCAGATGTGTGCTCTAAAACGGTTTACAAATTAATGTTGGTACAACTCGTGCGATAAAATATGTAGATACAAGCAATCTAAAATAAATAAATAACATAACATGTAAGATCATCTGCATCTAAGTGTTAACAGTTTAAAAAACATATATGGCAAAGGAAACAGTTTGCGGAGGTGAGAACTAGATACAAATCAGTGGGGAAAAAATTGGGAAGAAGTATGAAATAATATGCGTGCGAGTATTAAATTAGTCGGAAATATGGCTTTTTGCCATTCATTGGAAAGCTCTCACTGACTAAAACCTGAAAAATTACCCATAATTCTGCTGTCGATTATTTAGAGCATTACTGTATATGAGAAAGAAGCAAAACTTACTACAATGGTCAAAGATATTCTTGCGTAAGAAATAGTGCTAAAGGAGCAAGTCTGAGAATATGGTACCGGACATTTGCTGAATGAGGTACCCAGATGATGAATTTAGTGATGCTACCCCACTCAGCATGCTAGTATCCATCAAATTCATCCTCTGGGGACTCATTCTGCATGGCCTCATGTGCTATGGGAGACCTAGTCTCAGATTTAAGTTGCCATATGGTGAATATTGTGATGTGCACCCATTGGGCACTTCGATAATGCACTGTGTCGTCTGCTAATTTGGGGATATTGAGAAACTAAACTGAAAAAGAAAAAGGAACTTTGTGAAGAAGTTTATAAAGAAACTAAAAAACTTGTTAATTTGATAATAAATATACTTCATCAGAGAAGATGAGGCCTAAGCATAATAAGATCCCCAGAGGGTGAATTTAGTGATGCTACTAGCACCACTAAATTCACCCTCTGGGGACCTCATTCTGCAAATGACCAGTGCCATATTTTGAAGCCTTAGTGTTTAGATGAATCCATTGCTTTGTTTGTTTGAATGTTGTGTTGAAATTGGAGAACTGACAATACTGCTAAGGTGTTTAGATGGCTGCAATGTGTCTGTTACTTTGTATCCTTTAACACACACAACAGAGAGATTCTATTTTAAATTCATACCTTATATGGCAATTAAGTGTGTGCTTCATTATGTTGCTTGTTCTCAATAGATCAAAGATTGGATTTTACAGGTTTGGCAATAATTTATAATTCATTACTTTAAGCATATTTTATTGTCCCTGGAAAAATATTTACAAATACAAGTGGAATTGAGGCACAAGTTTGTACAACTTACATGGAGCCTACATTTATAACAAATCGAATGATTTGTTTAAATTCCAATAATGAACATATCACACAAAATTGGACGGTCTGCATTATAACTCAATGCACTTGTGTGAATTATTTAACATAGACATCAACGCGGATCATGTCATCACATCAGACTAACGCAATGCAGTCGTCTGAATGCTAGCTACCTCAGTCACAATAAATTTTACCATCGCAGACTGTCACATATGGCCTGTAGGTGTGATTCTGCATACCTAGATACTAAAATGAAATCACATATATACCTGTTGTCTTTATAATATTACAGTGGTGTGTCTATATGTTAAAATGCTCACATTTGTAAGTCTCATAATGCACTGTATTAGGAGGAAATACATTGTATGTTCTTGATCAGTCCTCATAGATGCTATAGAATAAGTAGTATTTTTGGGGTTTCAATTCACCATTTCTATACTGAATGAATTCTCCCATTCAGTTATAAAAGTATACATTGGATTGGTCTATTATTCATTTGAATGGGTGTTCAGGCTAAGTTTGCAGACAAGAGTCAGATGAACAGATAATGTAAGTGCTAAGGGATTCATATTCATTGATGTGGGAAATGTTCAGATAATAAGTTCAACAAATGACCAATGAACTTATTATATGAACACATTTCATAAGGTAACTACTCATCAATGAGTATTTAGTATAGAAAGCATTAAGGGGGTATCTTCATCATTCAGCCTGCCTAATTCTTCACATTTGCAAATTCCATTTGAATCTCCTTCCACTTGTGAAGGAATTTTCTGATCATTTCAGTCCACTATGGAAATTCAAACTTCAAAGCCAAGCTATCATATTTTAAGACCCCACCCCAACGCTGCCAATTTTACTTCAAACCTAAGTGAGAAAATTGTCCCAAAAAACCCTCGCTCATTGGTGTATGTGCATACTCATTGGTGCAAATGCATAAAATATCTGGGAACGTTCTGCAACACCTGAAAGTATTACTATTCAGGGGTAAAAATAATATTCGATTGATGGGGGTAACCCTTCCATGACTGGAGCTTCCTAAAATTTTGTGAACACCCTGTGCCAATGCATTCTCTTATATATGGGAGTGTGCCATAGGGAGCTTGGCCGTGTAACCCAGTGCATATCTTTAATGCTGCACCAGCGCAGCTCACGTCATGAAAGGGTTAACTTGCTAATTTCCATGGGTGATATGAAATGATAAATAAGCAGTGAAAATTATCATGTATGGGATCAAAATCCATCTTATAGCAACACTAGTGTTTAAACGCTTACTCATATATATCAAATTATATGTTATTATAAAAAAGGGGGGTATACTGTTTTGCACCTGTCCGTCCGTCTGTCCGTCTGATGTCTGTTCATGTCATAACTTGAACAGTAGTGCTCGGATCTCAATGAAATTAGGTATGGATGTTCACTACTATGAGGACATTAAATAGAGGTTTCCATCGTTTTGTTAGGATTTTCCATTCTAGAGTTATTCATCTTTGTTTATCGGGAAATAGTGGCTTTTTGGTCCGTCTGGTGTCTGTTCATGTCATAACTTGAACGGTAGTGCTCGTATCGCAATGAAATTTGGTACGGACTTTGACTACTATGAGAGCATTCAATAGAGGGTTCCATCGTTTTGTTTTGATTTTCCATTCTAGAGTTATTCATCTTTGTTTATCTGCAAATGTTGGCTTTTTGGTCTGTCTGGTGTCTGTTCATGTCGTAATTTCAACAATTGTGCTGGGATCTCAATGGAATTTGGTATGGATGTTCACTGCTATGAGGATATCAAAAAGAGGGTTCCATCGTTTTGTTTGGATATTCCATTCTAGAGTTATTCATCTTTGTTCATCTGGAAATGTTGGCTTTTTGGTCTGTCTGGTGTCTGTTCATGTTGTACTTCAACAATTGTGCTGGGATCTCAATGGAATTTGGTATGGATGTTCACTGCTATGAGGATATTCAATAGGGGGTTCCATTGCTTTGCACCACTCTTCCTTTCTAGAGTTATTCATCTTTATTTATCTGGAAATTTTGGCTTTTTAGTCCGTCTGGTGTCTGTTCATGTTGTAACTTCAACAATTGTGCTGGGATCTCAATGGAATTTGGTATGGATATTCACTGCTATGAGGACATTCAATAGGGGGTTCCAATGTTCTGTTCCGCTTTTCCATTCTAGAGTTATTCATCTTTGTTTATCTGGAAATGTTGGTTGTTTGGTCCATCCGATGTCTGAACAGTAATGCTCGGAACTCAATGAAATTTTGTATGGATGTTCACCACTATGAGGACATTTAATGGCACATTTAAAAGTTTGTTTTGGTTTTTTGTTCTATAGTTATCTTTGTTTATATGAAAATGCTGATTTCTGGGGCCATATGTCTGAGTATAGCCATCATAAGTTATAGATGTGCCCACACTAGGCGGTATGCCACGAGGGGGTATGCGCCGGACGACAGTCCATCTCTTGTTTAACAATGGAAACAGGATGCTTTAATATATAAATATATTGAAGGCATCAAGTAAAAAAAATATGTATTTAAACAAAAAGTGCTGTTTTGTTTTTGAAATTTGTTTAGAACTTTAAACTATTAACCCTTTCTATACTGATTGGATTCTTCCACTCATTTATAAAAGTATACATTGGAATGGTCTATTATTCATTTGGAGGGATGTTCAGGTAATAAAAGCAGACGACATACAGACAAAAAGATAATACAAGTGCAGAAGGATTCATGTTAATCAGTGGGAAATGTTAGATATTTAGTTCAACAAATGGCCTATGGTTGTTTGTTGAATTTATTATCTGAACATTTCAACTACTCGTCAATGAGTATTCAGTAAATAAAGGGTTAATTAAACAAAACTGCATCCAGACACATGATTTAAACACTGATGTGCCGTTTCCTAGCTGAACCTATGGTGGACAATTTGAGGCGACAGAAGTGTCATATTTTGTTTTAATATGCATTCCTGATCCTACGTTAAACCCTTTCTATACTAAATGGATTCTCCCATTCAATTACAAAAGTATACATGGGAATGGTTTATTATTCATTTGGAGGGGTGTTCCGTTAATAAAAGCAAATGACGGACAGAAATAGATAATATAGAAGGTGTCCTATTTATTGGAGAGAAATATTTATGGTGATTTGTTGATCTAATTATCTGAACATTTCCTAAGGGATAACTACATGTACATGTCGATGAGTATTTATTAAAGAAAGGGTTAATCTTTGGGATAAACATCTGTTGTTACACATATTTCACTTAAAAGTGTTTGTAAGATAGATTTTCAGTCAAAAATGTTGTAATGTTCTAAAAATAGTAACACTAACATTTTGTCCCAGTTTAAAGGTATTCAATCCGATTCGATGGTCCCCATATAATCCAACAACAACAAAAAATTTTAAATGCCGCTTCAGCTATCAGAATCGATTAATTGCACCCAAAAATAATGTTAACCACAGTCAACTATAGTATAAAATTGCCTGAAACATGTCATTTATCAATATGTTGTTCGACGAAATTTGGCCTTATTATCAACACAAAGCCTCTTGATATTAGAGTTATCCATCTTCATCCGCAATTTGGTCAGAGACCGTCGGCTCGTCAACTTTTTACTGGGCCACTATTAAGTCTCCATGGTAAAAAATAATAGATTTCAAAAATTGATATCTAATAACTCTGAGCTTTGAAAGGTGGGTTTCTCGACTCGAAACAGGAGCTTGAATGAATGAATACGCCATCTTTAAAACTTAAAACACTATGTGCGGCTTTAACCCTTTCTATACTAAATGGATTCTCCCAATCAGTTAAAAAGTGTACATCGGAATGGTACATTATTCATTTGGAAGGATGCTAAGGTGATACAAGATGACAGATAAATAAAAGTGCAGAAGGAGTCTTATTGTATTGAGGGAAATTTTAATGATGCTTTAGTATAGAAAGGGTTATTAGAAAGACAAATGTTTTCATTTGATCTTGGGGCTTTCCAAAGCCAATCCATACCAAAATATACCCAAATACCCAAAGATTTCATGAAAACACAATCAGTGCATCAAAAAGTACCGTTTTAAAATTTCATCATGAATGGAAGAACATGCTATTATGATGACGATCAGGTCAGGAACATTTACAGTAATGCCCTAAATAATCGACTCGACATTATTATAATCAATAAATTTGAAAAATGATCAAGGAAATATGGGTTGATACAAAAATCGGACTTGGCACTGAAAGGGTTAAATATTGTTTTGAAGGAGCAATTTTTTTATCATATTAATGCCATTATGTCGTTATTAAATAAAATAAACAGGCGCAAAAGGTTCCAAACAAATTTAATTTGGCGACTGTTCATTTGCTTCAATATTGTTGTAAGAGTGCGATTTGGCTGTGCACTGGTATGCTGGATCCATAATTTTCCACAAAAACAGGGAATGTGTGGATTTGGCACTGTAAAATTAAACTATAAAGGTTAAATATAGCTAATTAATGATGTGCCTGACCTGATAATCCCAGCTTTTATTCCCGGGGTGTGAATTGAACAGTGCTGTCTGAGTGATATTATTGTATAATGTCTAACTAAATATTTATTTATGCATTACATATTTTCTGTTGTTAATTTTGTTGAATTGTTTACATGGACGCTGTACATTTTATGATAAATCCGTGAACGACGTTATCGATATGAGAGAGAGGATTTATTATGGGCAGATATCGATATATAATAGATGGTCATATGTGCCGCTTATTCTGTGTTCTTAGAAACAAACTGTTTCTAAATGTCTTGAATAAATACATAAATTTTTAAGCATTTCTTGTTCCTGTAGGAAACCCAATTTCTTCCACCCATATCTCCGGTGACAAGTGAGTACCCCAGCACTTTGCCCACGGAAAAACTGCAGCATTAAACTAATATTACTGAAAATTCCAGCCACACTGATCATACCATATGAGAAAACTCCTTTATTCTCTGTTGCCATTCAATCACCTGTCGGAGTGCTCCACATCACTTTAAGTTAGTTTTGCGGTCTTTCAGTTTATGGAGGTGTTTGGGGGGTCTAGAGATATTCTTACTATAGTTTTAGGGATAGTCAGTTCTGGAAAATCTCATTCATATCTATACTAGCTATAACTATGATTTATTACACTCCAATGCGCGATTTCCATTGAAAGCGCCGTTAATTAAAAATGGTAATGTCACTAGTGAATTATATCATTTCTCGTTACGTCATTGATATTACGTCACTTACTGATCTTGACTGAAATTTTGGTGGTTAATCTTTTCATCCATTCTGTGTGTTTATTCATATTTGGCGAACCAAATTGATGCAGAAGTGTAATAAATAGAGTAATCAATTAGTTCTGAGAATTACGTTAAATAATTCACGAGAGAGAGACATAGGTAAGAAACTCATGCACTAAAGCGCATTCGTTTCTTACCGACGTCTCTCTCCTCTCGTGAATTATTTTAACGTTATTCTCGGAACCAATTGATTACTCTCTATGTACCAATCTCTGAATATGACTAATGCAAAGCCAAGCCTTGAAATAGTGTCTGTCATTTGCAGAATGAGGTCCCCAGAGGGTGAATTTAGTGATGCTACCCCGCATAGCAGGCTAGCATCACCAAATTCACCCTCTGGGGACCTCATTCTGCTTACACCTCAGCAGAATGAGGTTCCCAGAGGGTGATGCTAGCCCGCTATGTGGGGTAGCATCACTAAACTCACCCTCTGGGGACCTCATTCTGCAAATGACAAGACACTATTTCAAGGCTTGTGCAAAGCTATTTTGTGCCAACTACAATTGTTGTAGGTTTTGGCTAGAACAGTTGTGAGTTCTTGCTTTGTTACTAAGCCTAAAATATTTGCAGAATGAGCTCCCCAGATGGTAAATGTAGTGATGCTACCCTGCACAGCCGGCTACAAGCATCACCAAATTCAGCATCTGGACCTCATTCTGCTTAGGCCTTATCTTCTGGGACGTATCAATAGTCTGATATTAAAATTGTTTTACTTACTTTTCCACTTTTTTTCAGTTTCATTATTCCCTAATTTGAAGAAGATAAAATGCATACTGGAGGTGATTCATGTGTGAACATTGCCAACTTCAACTGGGGGAACTTTAATCTGATTGCAGTTTTTCCATAGCAGTTGAGGCCGAAGCAGAATGAGGTTCACAAAGGGTGAATTTGGTGATGATAGCCTGCCATGTGGGATAGTGTCAATAATTCACCTTCTGTGAACCTCATTCTGCAAATTTCACACTATATCCAGACTTGTTTGTTACTCCAGAATGAAGTAATTCCAACAGAAATTCCTGCTGCTCACAGCATCTAGGTACTAGTAAGTTAGAAAATTATAGACACGGATATTTAATAATTTTTTTATATATAATATACTTTAAAGATGGTCTATTTCTTCATATAACAAGTGTTATATAGACTCTTCTTGGGTATAAACTAATGAATTTGAATCTGAGACCCCTGTCTGGAAATGCTATCAATACTGAATTTTATTTTGAATATTTTGGTATGAAATACATGTAATCAATTTGGGACAATTTACAGCTCGCGTTCGTTCGCAGTGTATCATGCAGAATAACTCGATCAAACATTTTAAATATAGAAACGAAAGAATGTCCCACTATCAATATATAATCAATATTAATTGATAGAAGCATATCCGGACAGGTGTTTTTCGACTGATATCTATTACTGGGTCGAAAATGGCGGGGTGCATTGGGTTTCATGATTTACTGATACAAGCAGCATAATTCTTATCTTATACATGTATCTCATGCATTTTAGGCAACGGAAATTCCACCATCATGATCCTTGGAAATTTTGCTAAATGTCAGGCCGTCTTTAACCGATCACCCTGAAAATGTATCTGTCATATTCTAAGATATGTCAGATCATATTTTCCAAATTTGGTCTATATTGGACGCATGGTTGAAAAGTTATAAATGCGCCAAAAGCGTGAGTTACACACACACACACACACAGACAGACGATGGGTTATATATATAAAAGAGTAGAATCTGTCTGTCTGTCTGTTCATCTGACCGGATTTTTCTCCTTGATTGATTTCAATGTGACTCAGGGTACCCTGGTGGAGGTTATAACGGTGTTTTAAAAAAAATTATAAATTTTTAGCTCAACTTTACTTTGTAAAGTTTGAGCTATTGTCATGGCTTTGTCGCCCGTCGTCCGTGTGTGCGTAAGGCGTCAACAATGCAGTCTACAGGTCGTACCTTTGGTCGGATCATTATGAAATTTGTCATAGCTGTTGACATCAACATTTAGACCAGAATGATTAATTTTGGGGTCATTCGGTAAAAAAACATGGCCGCCCGTGGCCATCTTGCATTTCAAAATTCAATCCATTAGCACGGGCTACAGGGCGTACTGTTTGTCTGATCGTCATGAAATTTGTCATGGATGTTAATATTGACATGTAGATGGGAACAAGTAATTTTGGGGTCATTTGGCCCAAAAACATGGCCGCCAGCAGCCATCTTGGATTTTACTCTTTGTATGACTAAATTCTTTAGCACGGGCTACAGGTCGTACTTTTAGTTTGATCATCATAAAATTTGTCAAGAATGTTAATAATGACATGTTGATGGGAATGAGTCATTTTGGGGTCATTCGGACAAAAAACATGGCCGCCAGCAGGCATCTTTGATTTCACTCTTTGTATGACTAAATCCTTTAGCACGGGCTACAGGTCGTACCTTTAGTCCGATCATCATAAAATTTGTCATGGCTGTTGAAATTGGAATGTAGATGGGAACGAGTCATTTTGGGGTCATTCGGTTAAAAAACATGGCCACCAGCAGCCATCTTGGATTTTACTCTTTGTATGACTAAATCCTTTAGCACGGGCTACAGGTCGTACCTTTAGTCTGATCATCATAAAATTTGTCATGGCTGTTGAAATCGGCATGTAGATGGGAACGAGTCATTTTGGGGTCTTTCGGACAAAAAACATGGCGGCCAGCGGCAATCTTGGATTTCAAAATTTAATCCATTAGCACGGGCCACAGGTCGTACTGTTAGTCTGATCATCATGAAATTTGTCATGGATGATAATATTGACATGTAGATGGGAACGAGTAATTTTGGGGTCATTCGGCCAAAAAACATGGCGGCCAGCAGCCATCTTGGATTTTACTCTTTGTATGACTAAATTCTTCAGCACGGGCTGCAGGTCGTACCTTTAGTCTGATCATCATAAATTTTTTCATGGATATTAAAAATGTCATGTAGGTGGGAACGAGTAATTTTGGGGTCATTCGGCCAAAAAACATGGTCGCCAGCAGCCATCTTGGATTTTACTCTTTGTATGACTAAATCCTTTAGCACGGGCTACAGGTCCTACTTTTTGTCTGATCATCATAAAATTTGTCAAGAATGTTAATAATGACATGTAGATGGGAACGAGTCATTTTGGGGTCATTCGGCCAAAAAACATGGCCGCCAGCAGCCATCTTGGATTTTACTCTTTGTATGACTAAATTCTTTAGCATGGGCTACAGATCGTACCTTTAGTCTGATTATCATAAAATTTGTCATGGCTGTTGAAATTGGAATGTAGATGGGAACGAGTTATTTTGGGGTCATTCGGACAAAAAACATGGCCGCCAGTGGCCATCTTGGATTTCAAAATTTAATCCATTAGCACGGGCCACAGGTCGTACTGTTCGTCTGATCATCATGAAATTTGTCATGGATGATAATATTGACATGTAGATGGGAACGAGTAATTTTGGGGTCATTCGCCAAAAAACATGGCAGCCATCTTGGATTTTACTCTTTGTATGACTAAATTCTTTAGCACGGGCTGCAGGTCGTACCTTTTGTCTGATCATCATAAAATTTGTCATGGATGTTAACAATGACATCTAGATGGGAATGAGTCATTGTCGGGTCATTCGGCCAAAAAACATGGTCGCCAGCAGCCATCTTGGATTTTACTCTTTGTATGACTAAATTCTTTAGCACGGGCTGCAGGTCGTACCTTTTGTCTGATCATCATAAAATTTGTCATGGATGTTAACAATGACATCTAGATGGGAATGAGTCATTGTCGGGTCATTCGGCCAAAAAACATGGTCGCCAGCAGCCATCTTGGATTTTACTCTTTGTATGACTAAATTCTTTAGCATGGGCTACAGGTCGTACCTTTAGTCTGATCGTCATAAAATTTGTCATGAATGTTAATAATGACATGTAGATGGGAACGAGTCATTTTGGGTTCATTCGGCCAATAAACATGGCTGCCAGCAGCCATCTTGGATTTTACTCTTTGTATGACTAAATTCTTTAGCATGGGCTACAGGTCGTACCTTTAGTCTGATCGTCATAAAATTTGTCATGGATGTTAACGATGACATGTAGATGGGAACGACTCATTTTGGGGTCATTCGGCGGAAAACATGGCCGCCAGCAGCCATCTTGGATTTTACTTTTCTCTTCATGTCTTTTAACTAGTATTAGACATTCAACTTTCCACATTCCTAATCGCTCCATTGACTGTAATACATTAAATTATTCCCTTTCCAAGTTGAGCTACAGTGTCATTGACACTTTAATTTAAAAATTAAATAACAAAAAAAAAAATACGCTCACTATGGGCCTATTACAGCACCAGATGTACACTCTTTATAGATGTGTTTTCACTGCTGCCAGCAGCCATCTTGGATTTTACTCTTTGTATGACTAAATTCTTCAGCACGGGCTGCAGGTCGTACCTTTAGTCTGATCATCATAAAATTTGTCATGGATATTAAAAATGTCATGTAGGTGGGAACGAGCAATTTTGGGGTCATTCGGCCAAAAAACATGGTCGCCAGCAGCCATCTTGGATTTTACTCTTTGTATGACTAAATCCTTTAGCACGGGCTACAGGTCCTACTTTTTGTCTGATCATCATAAAATTTGTCAAGAATGTTAATAATGACATGTAGATGGGAACGAGTCATTTTGGGGTCATTCGGCCAAAAAACATGGCCGCCAGCAGCCATCTTGGATTTTACTCTTTGTATGACTAAATTCTTTAGCACAGGCTACAGGTCGTACCTTTAGTCTGATCATCATAAAATGTGTCATGGCTGTTGAAATTGGAATGTAGATGGGAACGAGTTATTTTGGGGTCATTCGGACAAAAAACATGGCCGCCAGCAGGCCATCTTGGATTTCAAAATTTAATCCATTAGCACGGGCCACAGGTCGTACTGTTTGTCTGATCATCATGAAATTTGTCATGGATGATAATATTGACATGTAGATGGGAACGAGTAATTTTGGGGTCATTCGCCAAAAAACATGGCCGCCAGCAGCCATCTTGGATTTTACTCTTTGTATGACTAAATTCTTTAGCACGGGCTGCAGGTCGTACCTTTTGTCTGATCATCATAAAATTTGTCATGGATGTTAACAATGACATGTAGATGGGAATGAGTCATTGTCGGGTCATTCGGCCAATAAACATGGCTGCCAGCAGCCATCTTGGATTTTACTCTTTGTATGACTAAATTCTTTAGCATGGGCTACAGGTCGTACCTTTAGTCTGATCGTCATAAAATTTGTCATGGATGTTAACGATGACATGTAGATGGGAGCGACTCATTTTGGGGTCATTCGGCGGAAAACATGGCCGCCAGCAGCCATCTTGGATTTTACTTTTCTCTTCATGTCTTTTAACTAGTATTAGACATTCAACTTTCCACATTCCTAATCGCTCCATTGACTGTAATACATTAAATTATTCCCTTTCCAAGTTGAGCTACAGTGTCATTGACACTTTAATTTAAAAATTAAATAACAAAAAAACAAATACGCTCACTATGGGCCTATTACAGCACCAGATGTACACTCTTTATAGATGTGTTTTCACTGCTGCCAGCAGCCATCTTGGATTTTACTCTTTGTATGACTAAATTCTTCAGCACGGGCTGCAGGTCGTACCTTTAGTCTGATCATCATAAAATTTGTCATGGATATTAAAAATGTCATGTAGGTGGGAACGAGCAATTTTGGGGTCATTCGGCCAAAAAACATGGTCGCCAGCAGCCATCTTGGATTTTACTCTTTGTATGACTAAATCCTTTAGCACGGGCTACAGGTCCTACTTTTTGTCTGATCATCATAAAATTTGTCAAGAATGTTAATAATGACATGTAGATGGGAACGAGTCATTTTGGGGTCATTCGGCCAAAAAACATGGCCGCCAGCAGCCATCTTGGATTTTACTCTTTGTATGACTAAATTCTTTAGCACAGGCTACAGGTCGTACCTTTAGTCTGATCATCATAAAATGTGTCATGGCTGTTGAAATTGGAATGTAGATGGGAACGAGTTATTTTGGGGTCATTCGGACAAAAAACATGGCCGCCAGCAGGCCATCTTGGATTTCAAAATTTAATCCATTAGCACGGGCCACAGGTCGTACTGTTTGTCTGATCATCATGAAATTTGTCATGGATGATAATATTGACATGTAGATGGGAACGAGTAATTTTGGGGTCATTCGCCAAAAAACATGGCCGCCAGCAGCCATCTTGGATTTTACTCTTTGTATGACTAAATTCTTTAGCACGGGCTGCAGGTCGTACCTTTTGTCTGATCATCATAAAATTTGTCATGGATGTTAACAATGACATGTAGATGGGAATGAGTCATTGTCGGGTCATTCGGCCAATAAACATGGCTGCCAGCAGCCATCTTGGATTTTACTCTTTGTATGACTAAATTCTTTAGCATGGGCTACAGGTCGTACCTTTAGTCTGATCGTCATAAAATTTGTCATGGATGTTAACGATGACATGTAGATGGGAGCGACTCATTTTGGGGTCATTCGGCGGAAAACATGGCCGCCAGCAGCCATCTTGGATTTTACTTTTCTCTTCATGTCTTTTAACTAGTATTAGACATTCAACTTTCCACATTCCTAATCGCTCCATTGACTGTAATACATTAAATTATTCCCTTTCCAAGTTGAGCTACAGTGTCATTGACACTTTAATTTAAAAATTAAATAACAAAAAAACAAATACGCTCACTATGGGCCTATTACAGCACCAGATGTACACTCTTTATAGATGTGTTTTCACTGCTGCCCATACCATCCAACAGCATAATGTGTATAAGTCCACTATGGGCTTATATCAAAACCAAATAAGTCCAATAAGAACCAATGTCAATATTTAGGTCCAATATGAACCTATTTGACCGAGGATAAATTGAAGTTGCGTAATAATATGATCAATATATATAGAAGAGAAGGATATGTCTGTCTTGCGCACTCGTGCACACAGGTCCCTAATGAACAAAGGGGCCCCTATGATGCTAATAAAGCCCCCCTAGGGGAGCTTGATTCAGCTAGTATATATATATATATATGGCCACTATGTTTGAGCTATTGCCATGGCTTTGTCGTCCGTGTGTGCGTGAATCGTCAACAATACAGGCTACAGGTCGTACCTTTGGTCAGATCATTATGAAATTTGTCATAGCTGTTGACATCAACATTTAGACAGAATAGATTCATTTTGGGGTCATTTGTAAAAAAAAACATGGCAGCCAGCAGCCATCTTGGATTTCAAAATTCAATCCATTAGCACGGGCTACAGGTCGTACTGTTGTCTGATCATCATGAAATTTGTCGCCGATGTTAATATTGTCATGTAGATGGGAACGAGTCATTTTGGAGTCAATCGGCCAAAAAACATGGCCACCGCCAGCCATCTTGGATTTTACTCTTTGCATGACTAAATCATTTGGCACGGGCTACAGGTCGTACCTTTGGTCGGATCATCATAAAATTTGTCGTAGATGTTAACAAACACATGTAGATGGGAACGAGTCATTTTGGGGTCATTCGGACAAAAAACATGGCCGCCAGCAGCCATCTTGAATTTTAATCTTTGCATGACTAAATCATTTGGCACGGGCTACAGGTCGTACCTTTGGCCGGATCATTATGAAATTTGTCATGGATGTTGACATTGACACGTAGATGGGAACGAGTCATTTTGGGGTCATTCGGCAAAAAAACATGGCCACCTGTGGCCATCTTGGATTTCAAAATTCAATCCATTAGCACGGGCTACAGCACCTGATACAGACCAATGTTACTCTGTAGTAATACAAAACTATTAGTTAAAATTCCTCAGTGATAAAGGGTATGTGGCATGCCACGCCAGCCATTGAGGCATGCCAATATCCCATAATATGTCAAATATAGCGAATTATCGAAATATGAAATACCACGAAAAAGCGAAATAGGAAAATACAGCGAAATTGCGGAATAAAAAATGCATCGAAATGACGAAATAGCGCGAATTATGAAATAAGAAATTATTTTTATTAACTAAATAACGGAGATATTTGAAGAAGTGTTTTTGACGAAATAACGGGCATATTTGGAGAAGTTTTTTTTTTTAAATTCTTCAGCACGGGCTGCAGGTCGTACCTTTAGTCTGATCATCATAACATTTTTCATGGATATTAAAAATGTCATGTAGGTGGGAACGAGTAATTTTGGGGTCATTCGGCCAAAAAACATGGTCGCCAGCAGCCATCTTGGATTTTACTCTTTGTATGACTAAATCCTTTAGCACGGGCTACAGGTCCTACTTTTTGTCTGATCATCATAAAATTTGTCAAGAATGTTAATAATGACATGTAGATGGGAACGAGTCATTTTGGGGTCATTCGGCCAAAAAACATGGCCGCCAGCAGCCATCTTGGATTTTACTCTTTGTATGACTAAATTCTTTAGCACGGGCTACAGATCGTACCTTTAGTCTGATCATCATAAAATTTGTCATGGCTGTTGAAATTGGAATGTAGATGGGAACGAGTTATTTTGGGGTCATTCGGACAAAAAACATGGCCGCCAGCGGCCATCTTGGATTTCAAAATTTAATCCATTAGCACGGGCCACAGGTCGTACTGTTCGTCTGATCATCATGAAATTTGTCATGGATGATAATATTGACATGTAGATGGGAACGAGTAATTTTGGGGTCATTCGCCAAAAAACATGGCCGCCAGCAGCCATCTTGGATTTTACTCTTTGTATGACTAAATTCTTTAGCACGGGATGCAGGTCGTACCTTTTGTCTGATCATCATAAAATTTGTCATGGATGTTAACAATGACATGTAGATGGGAATGAGTCATTGTCGGGTCATTCGGCCAAAAAACATGGTCGCCAGCAGCCATCTTGGATTTTACTCTTTGTATGACTAAATTCTTTAGCATGGGCTACAGGTCGTACCTTTAGTCTGATCGTCATAAAATTTGTCATGAATATTAATAATGACATGTAGATGGGAACGAGTAATTTTGTGGTCATTCGGCCAAAAAAACATGGCCGCCAGCAGCCATCTTGGATTTTACTCTTTGTATGACTAAATTCTTTAGCATGGGCTACAGGTCGTACCTTTAGTCTGATCATCATAAAATTTGTCATGGATGTTAACGATGACATGTAGATGGGAACAACTCATTTTGGGGTCATTCGGCCGAAAACATGGCCGCCAGCAGCCATCTTGGATTTTACTTTTCTCTTCATGTCTTTTAACTAGTATTAGACAATCAACTTTCCACATTCCTAATCGCTCCATTGACTGTAATACATTAAATTATTCCCTTTCCAAGTTGAGCTACAGTGTCATTGACACTTTCATTTGTCTGATCGTCATGAAATTTGTCATGGCTGTTAATATTGACATGTAGATGGGAACGAGTCATTTTGGGGTCGTTCGGCCAAAAAACATGGCCGCCAGCAGCCATCTTGGATTTTACTATTTACATGACTAAATCCTTTAGCACGTGCTTCAGGTCGCAGCTTTGGTTCGATCATCATGAAATTTGACATGGATGTTAATATTGACATGTAGATGGGAACGAGTCATTTTGGGGTCAATCGGCCAAAAAACATGGCCGCCAGCAGCCATCTTGGATTTTACTCTTTGCATGACTAAATCATTTGGCACGGGCTACAGGTCGTACCTTTGGTCGGTTCATTATGAAATTTGTCACGGCTGTTGACATTGACATGTATGTAGATGGGAACGAATCATTTTGGGGTCATTTGGCAAAAATACATGGCCGCCAGCAGCCATCTTGGATTTCAAAATTCAATCCATTAGCACGGGCTACAGGTCGAACTGTTCGTCTGATCATCATGAAATTGTCATGATTGTTAATATTGACATGTAGATGGGAACGAGACATTTTGGGGTCGTTCGGCCAAAAAACATGTCCGCCAGCAGCCATCTTGGATTTTACTCTTTGCATGACTAAATCCTTTGGCACGGGCTACAGGTCGTACCTTTGGTCGGATCGTTATGAGATTTGTCATGGCTGTTGACATTAACATGCAGATGGGAACAAGTCATTTTGGGGTCATTCGGCAAAAAAACATGGCCGACAGCAGCCATCTTGGATTTTACTCTTTGCATGACTAAATCCATTTGCACGGGCTACAGGTCGTAGCTTTGGTCGGATCATCATGAAATTTAACAATGACATGTTAATGGGAACGAGTCATTTTGGAGTCATTCGGCCAAAAAATATGGCCGCCAGCAGCCATCTTGGATTTTACTCTTTGCATAACTAGGCCTTTCATCATTCCACATTCCTAATCACTCCATTGACTGTAAAACATGAAATTATTGCCTTTCCAAGTTAAGCTACAGTGTCATTGACACTTTCATAATATAGTGTTATCCAAGAGAAAGGATAGGAATTCTACATCCATCCAAGGGCCAATCTTCAGAGCTAAATGTTTTTTATGCGTTCCCCCCATATGACTCGTCCATGTCTATGGAATTTCTTATGTTGGTCGTCTCAAGTTGTAGAAACATATCTTTGGGGATTTATGGGTAGTGAGATATTTTAGATTTAGTTGTAAAAAAATTGACTTTTTATAAAGGTGCTGCCAGTGTATGGGCGGCCATTTAGCCAATACAATAAATCGAAAAACATCAATATAAGCAACATAAACATTATATTTGTTAGCCTGAGTCAATAGACATTGTTTAAGGGTCAGACGCACGTTTTGCCAAAATTTCAAAATGTATTTTCTCTAAATCTATCAGGAATATCTTTGTGAAATTTTGTACAAGAGATTATTGTGGTACCACACATAAGAACCATTGGACATTTGGTTATTATAATCTCATTTACTTTACTTTTATGGCATGAAAAATCTTTAAAATTTCACTGTGTTCAGGTATCGAGAACTACTGTAAAACAGATTTTTTTCGAAAGTGCATTTCATATATACATGATATCATATCTGAAGATCATGAGAGGAGACTTAATTTTTCTTGATTCATGAAATTAAATGATTATTTTCATTCAGAAAGACAACTACCATAAATAATTTTTTATTATTGAGAATTTTCATGCCATGCTTGTTGGTCATTGAAAAATTGGGCTCAGTTGAGTTCTGGGTCATGGGTTCATAACCAAGTTAAATCTGACCACCATATCTCTTAACACTGTGGCCTAATTTATGTTGATTGCTCACTGCTTGAGTGGACAGCACCACATTTGAACATTTGTTTTCATTGGGCTGGCATATTTGTGACTGCTTTATTCTTCATTATAATACATGGGGTATGATGCTATAATATTCAATTAAAAAGCTAAATCAACATTATGATACAAATGAAGCCTCCTCTCATGGAGTCAAGACAATAAGCTATTTGATGGTTGACATGTTGTTTGAAATTATAAATTTTTCTGGCAGTTCTCGGTACCTAAAGGGACAGAAACGAAACAAATATTGTCAACCTCTCAAATGTATTAAAATCCATTATTGTTATTGTCTCTTTATAATTGCTCTGATTCTATATATAATGAAAATTATTATATGTAAAATTCAAGATTTTTCACCAGATAGATCCAGAGAAATTCTTTGTTGAAAATCACTTGCCATTTCTGGCTGGATTTACTGTGATTTATGCAAAACGTGCGCCTCCCCCTTAAACTTGAACACCGACAGTTGTGTTTTCAAATTTAATAACTGATATTTCACTTTCATTGCATACGAAATCCAAATTAATAGTCCTGTTGAACTTCAGTAGTCAATGGTTGACACACACACACACATCCCCCCCCCCCCCACCCTCACGCACACACCCTCACACACCCCCACACACACAAAAACATTGGTAAACAAATTCAGATGCAATGTACATCGTTTGTGTGCCAACTGCTATAAATCAATTCCAAAGCAGTATTAAAATTAAATCTTTATTCGGATTTTAGTGGTCAATTATTTCGTGAATATCTTCAAAATTATTTATTTCCGAAACTATAAGTGATCTAGAAAATAATATCGGATATTTTCAGTTTCAATATACGCACTTTCTAATAGTCGGTGATGCAGAATAGATGTTCTTCGGTCAACAGATTTATTTATTTTTCGTGGCATTCATTAAATTCGTTATTGTAATGTATTGATAAATAGGGGTGTGACTAATTACCGCCCGGAACCACCCGGTTGGCCCCACGTGCCCGTGGACACAATATCTCGACGTTATAACGTAGCGACATGCCACCTGAGGGCAACATAGAAATATTTACTCGCTCGCTCGTCTCCGGTCGGTCATATTAACCCCACAAATGCCGATATTGGCTAAAAGAGCCTGGGTGATTACTGGTGTCTTCGTGTGTTTTCAGACAGATTATTTTGGTGATTCTCGGTAGTGCAATACAACTGAGTGTTAATTCCATCTATTGACTCGTTGACGCGTCCACGGCCGATGTTATTAACCCCTCAAATTCCGGTAAAATAGTGTATAAACAAAAAGAACCTTGGGACCGCCCGGGGCCGCCCGGGCGGCCCCATGGGCCCGTGGACACTATATCTCGACGTTATAACATAGCGACATGCCCCATGAGGTCAACATAGAACATGTTGCTCGCTCTCTCGACTCCGACCGGTGTTATTAACCCCTCAAAATCCGATAAAATGGTATATAAACAACAAAAAGAACATTGGGACCGCCCGGGACCGCCCGGGAGGCCCCATGGGCACGTGGACACTATATCTCGACGTTATAACGTAGCGACATACCCCACGAGGTCAACATACAAAATGGTACTCCCTCACTCGACTCTGGCCGGTGTTATTAACCCCTCAAAATCCGATAAAATGGTCCCGGGCGGTCCCAATGTTCTTTTTGTTTATATACCATTTATTGGGTTTTGAGGGGTTAATAACACCAGCCGGAGTCGAGCGAGCGAGTAACATTTTCTAGGTTGACTCGTGGGGTATGTCGCTCTGTTATAACGTCGAGATATAGTGTCCACGGGCCCATGGTGCCCCCCCCCCCGGGCGGTCCCGGGCGGTCACAATGTTTTTTTTTTTAATATATAATTTTATCGGGTTTTGAGGGGTTAATAACACCGACCGGAGTCGAGCGAGTAACATTTTCTAGGTTGAACTCGTGGGGCATGTCGCTATGTTATAACGTCGAGATATAGTGTCCACGGGCCCATGGGGCCGCCCGGGCGGTCCCAAGGTTCTTTTTGTTTATACACTATTTTACCGGAATTTGAGGGGTTAATAACATCGGCCGTGGACGCGTCAACGAGTCAATAGATGGAATTAACACTCAGGTGTATTACACTACCGAGAATCACCAAAATAATCTGTCTGAAAACACACGAAGACACCAGTAATCACCCAGGCCCTTTTAGCCAATATCGGCATTTGTGGGGTTAATATGACCGACCGGAGACTAGCGAGCGAATAATTTGTTCTATGTTGCCCTCAGGTGGCATGTCGCTACGTTATAACGTCGAGATATTGTGTCCACGGGCACGTGGGTCCACCCGGGCGGTCCCGGTGGTCCCGGGCGGTCCCAATGTTCTTTTTGTTTATATACCATTTTATCGGATTTTGAGGGGTTAATAACACCGGCCGGAGTCGAGCGAGCGAGCGAGCAACATTTTCTAGGTTGACCTCGTGGGGCATGTCGCTATGTTATATTCACGTCGAGATATAGTGTCCACGGGCTCATGTGGCCGCCCGGGCGGTCCCGGGCGGTCACAAGGTTCTTTTTGTTTAGACACTATTTTACCGGAATTTGAGGGGTTAATAACATCGGCCGTGGACGCGTCAACGAGTCAATAGATGGAATTAACACTCATGTGTATTGCACTACCGAGAATCACCAAAATAATATGTCTGAAAACACACGAAGACACCAGTAATCATCCAGGCTCTTTTAGCCAATATCGGCATTTGTGGGGTTAATATGACCGGCGCCGGAGACGAGCGAGCGAGTAAATATTTCTATGTTGCCCTCAAGTGGCATGTCGCTACGTCATAACGTCGATATATTGTGTCCACGGGCACGTGGGGCCACCCGGGCGGCCCCGGGCGGCCCCGGGCGGTAATTAGTAACACCGATAAAGGGTGTCATAATAGAGTTCTTCCCCATTGATTGATATTGACAGCATTGTATGTTAAAGGCACGTGAGGCCTTAGTTGTCGAAAATATTCATATTTGTTCCAATCACCGTAAACAGAAAAACATTAAAACGCATACAGTTTCGTTCATATATACCATGAACATCGCGTAAACAGCATGTTATCATAAAGATTTACTATATTTGACCCAATCAAGAGCCTGATTGTGTTACAGAAGACAGCACAATGCTGCTGGCTAATCACACACAAATGGCATAAACGCTCTTTATTCGTTCCATATCAGGAATTCACCAACAAAGAACGCTCTTTATGTTTACCATCATAATATAAACAAACACCAGAAAAGTAACTTGTTATGCTTTTATTTACATAACAATGGTCAAAGATATGACAATAACATACTGTTTATGCGATATTTCTTATTTGTATACGGACAAAGTCTGTCTACATTTTGTTGTTCTTTCTGTTTGTGGCGGTTTTTGACGGGTGGAAATATTTCCACAGGATACCCACCGCCAAGGCCAACCGTACCTTTAACTGTTGACACGTCTGTTAATTTGGAAAAGACGTCTATTGATTGGGAATTTATATATATAATTATAAAAATGTGTGTTGACTATTTTCACGATACACTTCTTCCACATTGATTGATTTTGACAGCGGCGTTTGTTAAGTGTTGTCCGAAGAACAATTATTCTGGCATAACATGATACAAACTTACATCAAATACAGTCCACGTTTCCATAGACGTAATAGTGGACTAAATTAGTAAAAGAATTGTTCACTTTGCGACTAAAGCATGAAATTTTGCACATATTCACATACTTATTGATATTAGATATGGAGCCACGCTGGACTTTCACATTAACCCCTCTTGTATGGGGTTTTCCGAATTTAAAGAGCGTTTCATGATTATATAATTTAATAAATGTCACAATTAATCTTACCATGGAATCTGCGCTTTAAAATTAGGCATATACAGCAAGTATGACTCAGCGCGATATAATGGTACATTTTATGGCGAAATTGGAACTCCCCATTCAAGATTATACCGTCAAAATGGCAGCCGTAAGTGGAAAAATTTAATATTTTTCACTAATATCTTCTAGACCAGTTACTTCTGGATGGATCTGGTTCGGAAATGTGACTTTATTTTTTATTGTTCATGTTAACTGGTTACTGGTACAATGAAATATGCCATTCATGGGATCCCAGCCCCCTCCGATCCCTCAATAACTTGATCTTACATGACGCGGTATGAAATTTCACCAAAAATCACCATTGGGATTCTAGTCATATTTCAACAAGAAATGAGCAGAACTGTGCAAAGTAAGGGAAGCTTACCATTACTTATGATTATTTCAACTCAATAGAACCAAAATTGTAACTTTGGCTAAAAATGGCGCCCAAAATGGCGCCCAAAATGTGGAAAATGGTAAATATTGTCCCGTCGTGCCATACAATTGCTTAAAAGTTGTGGATTATGAAGACAATTGGCTGTTCTGTCATATATACATAGAATACTAATATGTATGATGTATCTTAGATAAGTGTACTATTACATTACCAATAATTATTGGAATTTTCTCTCAAAATCGGCACCAAAAAAATAACTTTTCAGAATTGCAAATTTTTTTCAAGTAAAATGGAACTTTTGTGTTTATTGTATTGATCCGTCTTAAATGCGTCACACTGATTTGTTTTTAGAAAAAATATACTTAAGCTGGCTTCCAAAATGTCCACAACATTTGCTAGAAAAGTTTATATTTTCAAATATATTACGGACATTATTCTCTGCTCTTCTGTAAAGGTAGCACTTTGTAATTCACTTGGTTATTAAACATGTTACTTAATCAACTGACAACCATGTGTTCTATTCCGGTTGTCTCAGTACCTTATGCGACACGAAAATTTCATTTTAAATCATGCAGTATGTAATTTTGCCGAAAAATTCTTATTGGATTCATGATTTTGAACGGAAATGAGCAGAACTCTGAAACTGAACTTGGATGGGCATAATTATGTGCCTACTCTGGCCCAATAACATGTGCACTCATCAAAGGTAATTGGGTGTCAGACCAGGTAACACGTCTATTGTGGTAGGCGTCCCCACACCTAGTACACTATAATGACAGAAATAGCCAGCGTAAAGCACGAGAAGAAGGACCAGAATACAATTTAGAAAGTCAGACATGCTTAATAACATCAATTTCTGGGCCCTTGGCATCAAGATTGATTGACTAATGTCAGGAAAATCGTTTCTTCCATTGTGCATATAAAAGGCCACCAAGATGAAGAACTCTCTGACATTTCCTCCCAATCGATTAGCATATACTTCAGTTATTATGGAAGTGATGGCAACCGAAGATCCAACTGCACAACTCACCCATGACCACACAATCATGTTATATATACATGCACACCACACAAATGACCATGTAGCCAAATACACCTCACCCATGACCACACAACCACACTTGGGTTTACCTGTAAACCACACGCATGGCTATACAGCCATGAGTCAACCATTCAGGTACACCAGGTATACTCCTACACTTCACCCATGACCATATAGTCGTACATTCGTGATCATAGTCACCCCTTGTATACCTATTCGCCTCAACATTGGCCATACAATCACTCCCTGTATATATATTTGCCACATGTATGGTCATATATCAACTCAAGATATACATATACACTGCAACAATAACCATAGAGTAACTCCTGGTATACATATACATAAACCCTTGTATATACAAATGCCCAGCAGAAATGGCCATTCACACACTCCAGGCTTGAGTATATGCATCACTCAAGAAAATTCAGCCACTCGCTGTATACCCATACACAACATGTGTGGTCACATAGTTAATCCTTGTTTACCAATTCACCCCACAATTGGCCATACAATCACTCCCTGTATACACATTGGCCACATCCATGGTTATATAGCCAATAAATTTATACAATGTACATACACACCCGACCAATGCCTATTACATAATCACTCCAGGTATACATCGACACCTCACCATTGACCATACAGACCTTCTAGATATAGCAATACAACGCGCAGCACCTCACTATTGGCCATACAGTCACTCCCTGTATACCCTTTCTTCATACATATTACCATACACCCACTCAAGATATACAGGTATACATATACACCTCACCAGTGAATATACCAATACCCTGCACGACCATTCGTACACTCTAGGTTTGCATATACATCTCACCCATGACAATTCAGCCACTCGATGTATACTTACACACCCCATCCATGATCATACAGCTACTCTCTGTATATTATACATCCACCAATGATAATACAACAAGCATGACCATAGTCATTCCATGTACACTTATATACATTTCACAAAGCACACCAATCACCCATATTTATTCATACACCCACAATCCCACACATGATCATACAGCCAACAGATGTATACGTATACACCCATCCATAACAATAGTCACCCAAGGCACGCATGAATATCCCACACATGACCATGCAGTCGCTATATATATATATATATATATATATATATATATTCATAAACAACATACATATGAACATAAGGCTACTATCATTATACCCACACACCACTTCAATAACCATACAAATAATCATTGTATAGCTTTTCACCTCTCATATGACCATAGAGTCACCCCTTGCATACCTATACATCACACCATGGACACACCACCCCATCAATAATATAGGCTACTCCTTCGCACCATACTATGGTTTCACTCAGTTCCGTTTAGACGTTCTACCCATTTCAGTTCAAAAATATGGCCAGAGTCCCAAAAGACATTTTGGCAAAATTCCATACCACAGTACGTCATTTCAAAAGAATTTGTCATGCCTCAGAAGGCACAGGGACAACGAGAATGAAACATGTAGTAGTCAATGGAGTAAGTAACATGGTTAATAGCCAAGTAAGTTACAATTTGCTAACTCTTGGGGAAAAGAGAATACTGCTCGGGATATATGTAAAAAACATTACCAAATGTGGTTGCCATTTTGGAAGTCATCTTGATTAATGTTATCTAAAACACATTAGTGTGAAGCATTTAAGACAGATAAAAAACAATAAACATCTCTGATACCAAAGATAGTTCCATTAATTTGAATACCTGAAAAGTAATTTTTAGCCGATTTTGATGTCAAGTTTGTAATATAAGAATCCAATAACTCTGGTAATGTCAGTGGTTACATTAGTAACACTTAACCAATGTGCATCAGAAATGTTAGAACTTAATGTATATAAGACAGCATAGCCAATTGTATTCGCCAATCACAACTTGTAAGCGATTACATGGCATGATGGCTGTATAATCGATTCTTGGGCGATCGGAAGAGACTGGGATCACACGAATGGCATATTTCATTGCTCCAATGATCACTTAACACGAACAATACAAAATAAAGTCACAATTCCGAGCCAGTTCTATACAGCAGAGCCTGATCTAGAAGATATTAGTGAACAAACGTCAAATTTCCTCTTTCAGTCGCCATTTTGACGGCCATCTTGGACGGGGAGTACCCTAAAAATGTGGGATTATATCTCTCAGAATCATATACTTACTGTATACGCCTAATTTTAAATCGCATATTTCATTGTAAGATTAATTGCGACATTTAATAAATTATTTAATCACGAAACGCTCTTTAAGAGGGGTTAAAGTGGAATTTCAGCGTGGTTCCATGTCTAATATCAATAAGTATGTGAATATGTGAACAATTGCCTTGAAAATTTGACTTAATCTACTCCACTATAAAGCAGCTAGCTCGTGACATCGGTTGGTCAAACTCTCTAACTGTTGGAAATTTCCAACTGATGGCCATTTCAGACCAAAAGTAGAAAGATATGCCACTGTTGTCGTAAAACAACAAAATGTTCCCATTAATTACTTGCTGGAAAATCTAACAATGAGAACAATTTGAACCTATATGTGATGTATAATTTCCAACTAATGTATCATGCATGGAATTTCCAACAGTTTACTGTTGAACTATTTTTACCAAAGTTAAAAGGTAGATCATCTCGGAAGACATTACTAGTATTCTTCATCACAGAATGCTTGGCGACAGAACAAAAAAGCCCAGAACAAAAAAGCCTTGATTTAAACGAGTTATGTGGGAAAACATTTGGGATCACTTTTATGTAAATTTCTCCATTTGAATGTATGTACGATTCGTATACGCTCATCTCTGTGCTGAGTAAAATTGACGCTGTCAGCTAAATGGACCATCGGCCCAAATATGAAGCCCAAATATCCAGTCCAGGATGCAACGAAATAGTATTCTACCCACGAATTTAAGATGTACCCACCGAAAGCGGCTTTCATTCTACTGACCACCAGGGATGGGTCCATTACATTGCAAGGTAATGCATTACCATTTACTTGACATTTTTTGCATTACCATTACATGGACAACTCAATGCAATGCATTACAATTACCATTACTTTGAAAAGTAATGCATTCCCATTACCATTACATTTGATGATGGACTTGTTGAGTAAATAAAACTATTTCTCACCGGTATGTCTGCCTTTGAAACGTTTACACATGATCATCATGGTATGGAGTGTCCAGTTGAGAATGTAATGTCATGGCATGGTGAAATTGTCAATGATTGTTTTTTTGTTTTTTTTTAGGAGAGTTGTTTGGGGGGGGCTAACCCAGGGATCTTCGAAAGGGTCGAGTGACCCTTTCCTTAACCCCTCATTTTTAGCTTTTAATCAAAATCAAGGGAAAAAACAAAAAAAGCATTTTTCTTCACCGTTTCTTGTACTTTTTTTTCTTGTACCTCTTCGCCGGTGGTGGTGCTGACGAAGAGGCATCCGATTGATTGTAAATTCAACTGCTGCTGGGTTCAGGGCGTCGGCTTCTGTATAGATAGTTCTGTAATGGGCTAATTGTTGCTCCGGTTTGTTGAACTTGTAGGTTCTGCCTTGGTTAGATTCCGCCAGGACCCTTTCCTTAAGCTCTTGAATCAGCTGATCGACGTCTGGTGGTATTCTCTCACTGGGGGGTGAAGACTCCGGGCCGTAGTACATCGGCGTCTTCAGGACGGTATGGGTGTCTCCCTCCGTCTGTGGAGCTGGTGGTGTCTCCATCTGTACCGTGAAGTCAGCGGCAGCGGCGTGTGGGATGTCGATCATCAGCGCCCATGTCTCCTCTGCTCTCGGCGGCAGGGACCTCCGGGGTAGGTCCGGTGTCCCTGTTTCCGCTGGTGGTGGTAATCTCTGTGGCGACGACGGTGGGTTGCTGGTGTCGACCCGAGGCGAAGTGGGGGGGGGGGCTGGGGTCTATCAGCTCAGCGTCTCTCAGTTTCCACCTGGCCTTTCTATCGGCGTACCTTTTCCTCCTCGATGGCGTCTTGGGTTTCTTCTTCTTTGTCCTTGATGAAGTCCTCCAGTTGGTCTGGTCAGCCCCAGCCCGGTGGAGTCCGGACGGTCCTTCCAGGCCACGGCCGGTAGAGCGTTCTACCGGAGTGACCTGGATGTGCAAAACAACTTCCAGTCGACTTAATGATTGTGAAGACTGACCAGCAACCATTATATCTTCACTGTGTTTCAACAGCTAATAAAAACAATGTCAGAACAATGTAGTCATCAAAGTCATTCACACATCTCACTGTTTGTACAAGTCTGCATCATCAAAGACCCATCACAAAGGTAGTGATATGACTTAATTAGAGGACAATCAAAACAATCACTGTGGCTTCAGAAGCTCATAGACAGAGTGATTTAATTTGGGAACTTTCTTGGTCTTCCAGAACTGAGGAAGATATATCTTTTTGGAGATTCAACTCAGCCAATTCTTGCTTGCAAATGTCATATATGTGGAAAGCCTGTAAGAAATTTCCATCCAAGAAAGGCAACTTTTACGTAGCGGCAAAACTTTTGTACTCAAAATTATTTGGTGATGAAGAATCTTGTCACATGTGTGGTACACCCTTCATTGACAGAACGGCGCACATTTTAATTCATTGCTCCTTCTTAGAGGCCGATAGACTTTGTTTCTGGTATGACTTGATTGACAAATTCCATGTAAATACTTTTATTTCTATCGACTCTATGTCATTAGAAGATCAATTACTTTTATTTCTGGGTGTTATTCCTGTAGAATCTCTGTCAGAGCATTACTATGACGAGCAGCTTTCGCTTATGAGATTTGTTCTTAAGGCAACACATGATATGTGGTTTAAATGGAGCTCAGCCTCCGGAACGCCGACAAAAGATTGTCTGACTTACATTAACTCTCATTTTCATTGAAAGTAATATTTTCGCTAATTAACAGCAATCTCAATTATGTTCTCTTTTTAAAAACAGAACGTGTAATAACATACGCTAACTAAACAGTTATTAAACGTTCAGTAGTTATATGCACATTCAAGGGTTCTGTTATCGTTAAAACGCAGCGACGCGGTAAGCAGGATGCATACTCTGGACCTCCCGTACCATGAAAATATGTGCTAATTCCATTGAAAATTGTTATATATGTTGATCTTTAAAATTTGAAAAGATATACTGTTTCCACAATTAACTTTCGGTCGATATAAGTGACGAAAGCACTGTCCCGAGCCTGCAGCATGCTTTCTGTTTGCCATGTCGCTGTGGGGAAGGTTTTGTTAGTGAATGTGTAGCTTTATGCTACGGTCGGTTGACATATATCTGTATTTATTGTCAAGTTTGTGTGTGCTTGTTTTTATATATTTAATTATTTATTTATTTATTTATTTATTGTGTGCGTGATTGTTTTGATGACTGCTTGTATTTCATGGTGGCGGGAATTACTATTGATGTCCTTTCTATATTTATAGTAACATGTATTTTGTAAAACATACTCTCCTAGCTGGAGGAAATAAAGATATATATAATTAAACATTTTAAGCATATGTAATGCAAAAAGTAATGCAAATGTAATTGAATTACTTGTCTTTTTTGTGAAGTAATGCATTCTTTTGCATTACATGTAATGCGAAATGGAATGCATTACACATTACTTTGCATTACTAGAGAAAATGTAATGCATTACAATGCATTACCATTACGCATTACCATTACCCCATCCCTGCTGACCACTATTTCAGGACTGACAGATCTCACTTATCACTGAACTAGATATAGTTATTGCAGTTAAATATGACCACTGCATTAACAATTTTGGCAAATTGCGTTTGATGCATACACAAATTCAGACCTTGTGTAATTATAACTAAGGCACTCTTTATGTATACACCGCTACGTTGAATTAGCTAATTAGGATTAGGGTCATATCAGGATTTTTGCTTGACTCTTGCTCACATTCCAAGCGACCCGATATAACACTAGCGTGCAATCTGATAAAGGTCTACCCAAGTGGAAACGAGCGGGAATGCATGTCAAACTAATAAAATTAACAGCATAGTCATGATCAGGTTTAATTTAATGTATTGAGTACGAAAGGTTTGATGTGCCTGAATTGTAGGGACAACCAGGCTGGCGGAACAAACCTAATTCTTAAGTTCCACAGTTACAACATAAAGGGGACAGCCCCCTCCAAAAACCCCAAAAAATTCCTTTAAATGGACTTTCGAGTACAATCATGAAATTTGCTCTGATAGCACGTGGTTACTACTCTGATTATATAAAATAACATAACTTAAGAAGTTGTGTTTTGCAGCATTTTCAGATGAGAAGGGGACTTTTGACAGAACCATCAAAACATAAAAAAAATCTATTGTATTAAAACTTTCGCGTACGTCCTTGATATTTACTGTGGTCAATCTTAGATATTTACTAACCAATGTATTTAATGCGGATTTCTGCAGCATTTTCAGATAAGAAGAAGTATAGTTTTACCTCTCCCTTAAAACTGCGGAAATTCGATATTAGTCCGGGAGTTGATAGCCTATGGTACCACTGCGCTACCAGGACTTAACTTCATCCTACCAATGTTCTTCCTTATACTGTCCTTCAACTTTTAAGCAAAGTTACCATGAAAAAAGTGGCCGCGCTGACACCAGACAAGATGGCGTCATGGCCGCCGTTTTTTTTTCTTTTCAGAAAATCACTTTGATCATAACGATAATGAGAACATATTGTCAAATGTATAGAAAGATATATATTTTGTGAAAATGAGACATAATACCACAGGTATTTGGCACAATAGACCCCACACCGCAAAGACATACACATAATATATATATATATGACAAGGTAACTATCTTCAGATGACCCAATTAATTCCCACCACCTGTCGTTATCAAGCTGTGGTTAAAATATTTATGTTATGTTATTCACACTATAACGCCTGTTTTGAATAATCAACCTGAGTAGAACCAAAGTAATCACTTTGGCTCAAAATAGCCACCAAAATGGCAGCCAAAATATTCAAGTTGAACATCGTAGATATTGCCCAAGTGTGCCACGCATCGCTTACAACTTAAGTTGTGGTTGTGAATAATATTAGCTAATATGCCCACTATACATTTAGTCCTAACACTTGTGATGCACCTTGCTCAATTTTTACTATTGCAATCACTAACATTACCAGAAACATTTGATTTCTTTCTATCGCAAACTTGACGTCAAAGTTGAGAAAACTTCACTTTTCAGGTAACGACCATGTTTTTAAGTAATAATTAAACTAACTTGGTATCGAATGTGTTTCTTGTTTTGAGCTGCCTTAAATGTATTACATTGGGAAATTATGGACCACATTACTCGAGATGGCTTGCAAAATGCCAACCATATTTGGTAAAACACTCGATTATTATTCTCCGATGTTCCGAAAGGTAGCACAGTGTTTGTTAAATATTAAACATGTTAGTTAATTAACTGACAACACTATAATTTGGCAGTCCCAATGTCGTATGAGCCATGACAAATTAATTTAAAGGATGTAATATGGAATTTGTCGAATATTGATTATGGGAGTCGGGTAATTGTTTTGGATGGTGATGGGCAGCACTTTGCATAGGAAATAAGGAGGACCATTACATGTGGTGGCTACTCTTAACATAATAATTGATTAGACGACAGTCAATTAATTCGACTAATCTGCCTCAACTACACGTCAGACCAATGAATTACCTAGTTAGTTTCCAATGATCGGGTGGCAAAATTAGGACCACTGATTGTCGGCGGTTTTCATATAAATGAAACAACATCAACGTAACCTTCAGTATGTCTGTGTGTATCCTCTAATAGTCCTTCCCTGTGCCAAAATATGTTGTAATTGAAGTAAGGGCCATGCCGCTCTTCTCTTGTGATGATTATGCATATATATAGTTAACTGGGAGTGGTATTATACTTAAAGCTCTATACACCGAACCAACACGTAGCACAACTCTGAAGTGAATGGGCCAGTTTTGGGGAATCACTCTGTCGGATTCAGGTAAATAGTATTCAAAACAACCTCACTATTGGTACTTCGAGTCAACTGGATGTTCCTGTCGATATGCGATGACGTCATATACGTTGTTTATAGACAGACGAGAAAGAGAATATTTCATTTATAGTGGTATACTGTCTCCTATATATTAGCAAGAGTAATGTCTAGACCGAAACCTCATTCTATGGTGGTGCGAACAATTATTGTGTCATTTCATGAGTCCCATATGTAGCATATTAGTTAAGAAAATACACACATCACACATTGAATCACACATTGAAAGTACTATCAGAGTAAGAGATAAAAAATATAATGGCAATACATTATTGGTATCTGTCTTCCGTCTTGACATGGTACATGTATGTGAGGAAAAGTATATTCGACTCCAAGAAAATGCTGAAAGGGAAATCGCGTGCATTTATTTGCGAAGACCTCACACCTAAACGCCAGGAGATCATGAAACTTCTTGCTGGCTACAAGTATGACAAGAAAATTGACTCATTCTGGACTGCTGAGGGGAAAATATTCTTCAAACTAACTGCCAATTCCAATAAACCCATGATCAATGTGAAAGAGCTTGCCAAAGATCAGATCGACAGAGCCATTGCCGAACAAGATAGATAAAGTGACAATTAAAGGTCCCAAATTGACCACATTGGTGTGTTTGATACAATCACTGTATATAATATGCATTAACTAGTCAACTAATATATATGTAACCTACAGCCAAAGAAAGCAAAATGCAGTTGGGATTCTCTATCGTCCCTGTTTAGAATATACTGAGCCATAGAGATAAGTTTCTTCTTACCTTGTTCTAAAAAAAATATATAGTTAGAAATTGTGTGGGGGGTGTAATCAAAACAAAACAAAATCAACCCAAAGTCTTAATATGAGGTTATTTCCCAATAAAAAAATAAATAAAAAAAGAGTATAAAGTTGATACGAAAACAACTGAACATAATTAGATTAATTTCTTACTACTATAAAATAAAAAAATAAAAACAATCATAAGGAAAAACAATTACCCCACACACTAACCCAACCTGCATCTAGACACTACGCCGCCCTAATGATCAGCTCAAACTGCCCATTAGGGCGGCTGGTGGTCCCCCCTACCCTGCGTTGAAGTATCTATTTCACAACATTTTTCAACTAAACAATGAATGCTGGCCTTAATATCTCACCATATATTTTCAGTCGGTACTCCCCGCCACAAGTTGACGCCAAAAGTTCCCTGTGTCGGTGTATCTAATCGTCTAATCAATTATTATGTTAAGAGTAGCCACCACATGTAATGGTCCTCCTTATTTCCTATGCAAAGTGCTGCCCATCACCATCCAAAACAATTACCCGACTCCCATAATCAATATTCGACAAATTCCATATTACATCCTTTAAATTAATTTGTCATGGCTCATACGACATTGGGACTGCCAAATTATAGTGTTGTCAGTTAATTAACTAACATGTTTAATATTTAACAAACACTGTGCTACCTTTCGGAACATCGGAGAATAATAATCGAGTGTGTTACCAAATATGGTTGCCATTTTGCAAGCCATCTCGAGTAATGTGGTCCATAATTTCCCAATGTAATACATTTAAGGCAGCTCAAAACAAGAAACACATTCGATACCAAGTTAGTTTAATTATTTCTTAAAAACATGGTCGTGACCTGAAAAGTGAAGTTTTCTCAACTTTGACGTCAAGTTTGCGATAGAAAGAAATCAAATGTTTCTGGTAATGTTAGTGATTGCAATAGTAAAAAATGAGCAAGGTGCATCACAAGTGTTAGGACTAAATGTATAATGGGCATATTAGCTAATATTATTCACAACCACAACTTAAGTTGTAAGCGATGCGTGGCACACTGGGGCAATATCTACGATGTTCAACTTGAATATTTTGGCTGTCATTTTGGTGGCTATTTTGAGCCAACGTGATTACTTTGGTTCTACTCAGGTTGATTATTCAAAACAGGCGTTATAGTGTGAATAACATAACATAAATATTTTAACCACAGCTTGATAACGACAGGTGGTGGGAATTAATTGGGTCATCTGAAGATAGTTACCTTGTCATATATATATTATGTGTATGTCTTTGCGGTGTGGGGTCTATTGTGCCAAATACCTGTGGTATTATGTCTCATTTTCACAAAATATATATCTTTCTGTACATTTGACAATATGTTCTCATTATCGTTAGGATCAAAGTGATTTTCTGAAAAGAAAAAAAAAACGGCGGCCATGACGCCATCTTGTCTGATGTCAGCGCGGCCACTTTTGTCATGGTAACTTTGCTTAAAAGTTGAAGGACAGTATAAGGAAGAACATTGGTAGGATGAAGTTAAGTCCTGGTAGCGCAGTGGTACCATAGGCTATCAACTCCCGGACTAATATCGAATTTCCGCAGTTTTAAGGGAGAGGTAAAACTACTTCTTCTTATCTGAAAATGCTGCAGAAATCCGCATTAAATACATTGGTTAGTAAATATCTAAGATTGACCACAGTAAATATCAAGGACGTACGCGAAAGTTTAAATACAATAGATTTTTTTATGTTTTGATGGTTCTGTCAAAAGTCCCCTTCTCATCTGAAAATGCTGCAAAACACAACTTCTTAAGTTATGTTTTTTTATATAATCAGAGTAGTAACCACGTGCTATCAGAGCAAATTTCATGATTGTACTCGAAAGTTCATTTAAAGGATTTTGTTTGGGTTTTTGGAGGGGGCTGTCCCCTTTATGTTGTAATTGTGGAACTTAAGAATTAGGTTTGTTCCGCCAGCCTGGTTGTCCCTACAGTTCAGGCACATCAAACCTTTCGTACTCAATACTTTATGCTTAGACACCCCACAGTAAGGTACCGCATCAAAGTGTTTTCTGTATATTATCTGCGTACTACCCGTATTGCCCTTTTTTTCTTAAGGGTTGAACTTATTGCGGTACCTCCTTCTTTTTGGTTCCGCTTGGTTTGTTAAACAGATAACCCGTAACACAGTGTATCGTTTCAAATGGACTCTCAGGCATGAGCACTGAGAGCCGTATATTTAATTTATATTAATGTATATAACATTAATAATTAAACCAAAATGGTATAAAATTATAAATGAAATACTTATATTATACGGGTAATATTGAGAAACAAAGGTGAGGGCTATAACAGGCCCAGAAATCAAGGGGGGGTTGGGTGGGAAAAGAAAATTATGTGTTTTCGAAAATAAGGGAAGTCTAACGTGTTGAATAAATGTTAAGTTAAATAATTTTTGTTCCCGTAATATAAACACGACTTCCCTCTTTAGATTCTCTACGCAAAAGATCGAATTAGGAATATTTCATTTAGTCATCCAGTGAAGACTATTTTTGTAACTCCCTTTCTGATTGGCTGAACCCCACTGACCTTTCTCTTCGCCTCAGCGATTGGCCCTCAGCGTACCGGCCTTAATTACGACAGCCTTGACCTTACCCCTACTGTTGTTTACCTCAGAATACGACAAAATATGGTTTGGGAGTCTTTGCATAAAGCTAGCTATGGTACCTTGCCCAAAGCTGTGTATTTATGCTTAGACACCCCACAGTAAGGTACCGCATCAAAGTGTTTTCTGTATATTATCTGCGTACTACCCGTATTGCCCTTTTTTTCTTAAGGGTTGAACTTATTGCGGTACCTCCTTCTTTTTGGTTCCGCTTGGTTTGTTAAACAGATAACCCGTAACACAGTGTATCGTTTCAAATGGACTCTCAGGCATGAGCACTGAGAGCCGTATATTTAATTTATATTAATGTATATAACATTAATAATTAAACCAAAATGGTATAAAATTATAAATGAAATACTTATATTATACGGGTAATATTGAGAAACAAAGGTGAGGGCTATAACAGGCCACAACTGCGACTACTTGAACAATACGCAGTGCCCCACCCGGAGGCCAAAAAAGAAAATGGGGGTTGTAAGTGAGACAGGTAAGGTGCCACAGGCCGAAAAACCGGGCAGTGGAATTCGCCAACCTGATAATGGGGAAGCGAGGTCGGGCCCCTTGGCCCCCGCCTGAGTTTCACAACGATGAAAAAAGGCCCATGTAATCAATCAGATGAGGCGCCTGAAGAATGAAGATGATCACAATGACAAAGTGATGATATGACAAAAATAGCCCTATAGCTATACAACCTAATCACGGTAATAACCAGAGCGACCTGCTCAGACGACCGTAAACATCATACATATCATATCGTATGAGCAATCAACAAATTGGGCTACTTGCCCGCCATCAAACCAATTTGGTGGGTACATAGCGCACCACCGAGGAACTACTTGTTCGCTCGGGAAACCGTATTGCAGCAAAGAGAGGAGCTACTTGCTCGCTCCCAATTGGACCCAAGAGGTCACCGGACCCACAGTGTTGAAAATAAAACCGGGGGTCGTGAAATGAAAAACCACCGTGAAAACCCGCTGTTGGGTGAAAACGGCAGAAAGAACGACTACTTGCCGTTCCTGCCGTGGTCAGAAAATTAAAAATAGCTAGGTGGTGACTGCCGCGAAGGAGGAAACCCAGACCAAGTCGACAGGAGGCCTAACCCGTCAGGAGACATGAGACCTCAGGTACTTCCTGAAAGCCTCTGATTTCCACCGGCCCATTGAACGGATTTGAGAGTCGGTGCATCCGCGGTCAGATGCATCAGAAGCAGCCCCGATACGTAGGCTGTGAGCCGTGTATAAGTGGACTGCGAGCCCGGTGAAACGGAGTGTTTGCTTGAGCATTACGTCAAACTCCTTGCGATGGATAGCCGTACCAGACGCGTTTAAAAATAGAGGGCCGGCAGCGGAACCCCGGACCGAAAGGTAGTCATTAAGGCGAGCCACTGGACAGATCGTAGTCTCGGCGTGCTGGAAGAACCGGATAAAGTGCGGCTGATTGCCCAGGTTGTGCTTGAAAAACCGAAAGGAGACTGTGACAGCCCGGGGTTCGATATTGAGATCGGACAGTTGTAGGGTACGGCCAGCCGCAACTGTTGACGTGGCGCATAATTCCGAAATTCTGGCAAAAGTGAAAAAGGCGAACGTAAGCATGCATTTAAACAGTGCCTGTCTATAATAGCCAATAGTGCAGTGATCCAGAGCCCCGACTAGTTGTGCCAGTATCACTCGGGTGATGGGACGCCGGGTATCAGCTAAAGGAGCCAATCGGGAAAACCCGGCGAGTGCTTTTTTCGCAAGAAAGTGTGTTGCAGGATCCTGTAAACTGCGAGCCTTATGGTAGAAGGCCAATGCGGATACGATGGCCCGTGCCGACTTGGCCCCATATTGGAGTTGAAAGAGGTAAGCTATAAATTGTAGAAGCAGCGGTAACGGGATCGGTAGCAGTGGAATGACCCTAATCGAGGAGCAAAATGTATGAAAAAGGCCCCAAGCCCGTGTGTATGCAGCGGTCGAACTTGGAGCCAGAGAGTTCTGTAGGAGTGTCGCTACTGTGGCATCAAGTATTGCGGGGTTAAATGAAGAGGCACTACTGTGGGCCGCCGGTCGCTCCATGGGGCCAGGCGTTTGAATTTGTCCACCTGAAAACGAGAGAGAGCATCAGCCAGGATGTTATGTGCGGAGGGTATATAGAAAGCCCGTAGTAGTATATTATAATGCAGCGACGTCAAAACGAGCTGACGTAATAGCGCCAGCATCGATCGATCCTTAGTGGACTGTTTGTTGATCACAGCGACCACAGCCTGGTTGTCTACGTATAGGAGTAGGCGTTTATTTTGCATCTCTGCCCCCCACAGAGACAAAGCGAGGACAATTGGATAAAACTCGAGGGTTGCGATGTTGTGAGATTTAGTCGTGTCAAAAGGCCCGTACACCCATTTATTACCAAAAATGGCACCGAAACCCTTGGACCCTGAAGCATCCGTTACGAGCTGGAGGGTATTGCTAGATATCCATTTTTCCTCTAAGAAAAAAGTGCACCCGTTGTAATCGTCTAAAAAGTTGAGCCACAGTGTAAGGTCGGCCTTGGCTTCTTTGGTTATCCGGATCCTATGGTGGGGTTTTGAAATGTTGATGGTCAGATTAATTAGACGGCGTAAGAACGGTCTGCCCGGTAATATTACGGAGCAGCCGAAATTTAAAACGCCAATGATGCTCTGAAGTTCGACTAGCCGGGCCTTTTTGCGTTTGAGCATCTGGTGGATGCGGGTGCGGCAATCGTCCAGTTTTGCTTGTGGGAGGCGCGCCTGCATTATAAATGTGTCTAGCTCGATGCCGAGAAAAACTACAATTCTATTTGGTAAGACCGTTTTTTCGTGAGCCATTGGTAAACCGATCGATTGGCAAAGCTGGAGGAACCGCTCGAGGGACTCTCGACAGGCGAGCTCGGTAGATTCGACAATACAAAAATCGTCAAGCATATGGACCAT
Organism: Siphonodentalium dalli; assembly: GCA_032622095.1. Taxonomy (NCBI): domain Eukaryota; kingdom Metazoa; phylum Mollusca; class Scaphopoda; order Gadilida; family Siphonodentaliidae; genus Siphonodentalium; species Siphonodentalium dalli. The sequence continues at coordinate 70,981,440 of CP136068.1, forward strand.
GTGTATACCCAGCTTATTGCGAGCTACCCACTCCAGTGCGGAGCTAAATTTCTCGAATAATTGAGCGCTACTGGCCGCTCCAAAAGGGAGAACCTTATCGTAATAATAAAAGCCATCCCATTGGAAACCGAGGAGATATTGGTCCTCGGGTCGAATAGGTAAATTCCTGTAGGCCTGAGCTATGTCACAGAGAGCCAAATAAGGGTGAGCCCCTGCCTTTTGAATTAATTTAATTGCATCTTGCACGGTGGCATATCGGACCGAAGAGAGCTGTGCCGGGATGCCGTCGTTGACGGAGAAACCTTCAGGGTGTGATAAATGGTGAATGATCCGATATTCCCCAGCCGTCTTTTTAGGAACCGCCCCAAGAGGAGAAATTTTGAAATGGGGAACAGGTGGGCAGGAGAAAGGCCCTGCTATGCGGCCTAAGAGTAGTTCCTGCCGTATTTTAGCGGTGACTGCTTCGGGGTGTTGATATGCGGACTGCAAGTTTTTCGTAGATGGGAGCAACGGACAGCCATGAAAACCGATTGAAAAACCGTGTGAAAAACCCTCGACCAGAGCCTCCGCCTTGCCTCGATCATAACCGACCAAAATGATCTTTAAATGGCCAACATCGATCGGTGTACAGGTGGAGGTATCCCATACAAAATCAGAAATGCCAGGAAATGGTGGAGAGAGAGTACCGTCACGAGCCGGCTCTCTACTTGAGGGCGGCCGTGACTTAACGTTTAGATGTTCCGTACCCGAATTTACCACGTTTGCCACTCCGAAAATGCTGACGACAGAAATTTGCCGGGTGAGAGCCCATATTGCATTTGTAGCAAACGTGTTTATAAACGCACCCAGTACACACCAAGCCGGTGTGGAACCTTACGCAGAAACCACGAGGAACTGTGGTAGCTTTCTGCTTGGATGGAATGTTATGTTTTGTAGCCTCTGGCTGTTTTTCAGTGGCGTGTTTGTCGAAACGGGCATCCATCCACAGCATCTGGTGGATGTCGCTCCAATTTATGGGATGGCGCTCTTTAAGTTTACGGAACTCTCTATCGTATTGGGCCCAATTACCCCTACCGCGCGCTATCGTGCGTATGTTAGATTGATATTTTAACATCTGCCGGGCCACAAGGTTGGCCGGGTCCCCGTTCTTTTCCAGATATACCGCCATGAAAGTTTCAAAAGCTATTGCCCAATCATCAAAATTGTGTATATCTTTGGTAGGCTTTGGGTGGCAAGCCAACACAGGAGTGTTAGTCTGCAAACCTTCCATGGCTAAGGTGTACCCCGGTGAAGAATTGTTGGATGGCAACAACACCTGGAAGTCAATAAATTCCCCCGCCCAGATTTTTTCTTTAATTTTTTGGGGAACCTGATCTTCGAGTGGAATCGACGGAGAAGTGAGGACCTCGGCGCATGGTTCCAGGGGTGGTGTGTACTGGGAGTTGGGATCACTATGTGCGGCTTTGACATACGTAGCGACCAATTGTTCAGCTAGTGATGACAATAACGGTAGATTTAAATGGCCCGCACCTGGTAACTGAGAGCTGCTATGGCTGTGGGAAGGCTGTCCAAATCCTGCCGAAGAAAAAAGTGGCATTCTGGCTGCCGGGCTGTGTGAGAGGCTAGTAATCGGCCGACTGCCCAATAACTGGTTGGACGACATGCTATAAATGGGCATGCTCCGTCTCGACTGAGGCACAGTGGATAGCGGAAGAGCCTGCCATTGCTGTCCCCTAGCTGTGGATGGTGAAATTGGAGAACCAGGGTCGAGATGGTAAGCCGATAAAAAGTCATGGTCGCCCGTGGCACTGGTAATGGCAGCTACTGTCAAAGGTGGGTCGTAACATACAGTAGTTGGAGGGGCCAACGAAGAGCGTGGTCTCCTGACTGCCCTCGGTCCGGACTCCGGCGAGTACCATGTCTGCCACGGAAAAGTGGGAGGTGGAAGTAAAGCACCACCAGTAGAGGCCTCTGTGCGAGGTCCCGATGACACCGTAGTCACTGTAGCCGCACCGGTAATGCCAGTGGGAGACTGAGTTGAGATCGGACGCTGTCTGGTGCGGGTTGTAACCCGGTCTGTCGCTGATGGCTCGAAAAATGTTGACAGATCATCATGCAAATCCTCTACTCGAGTTCGCCGTTTCTTGCCTGTGGTGAGTGCATGTCGGCCAGACCGTTTGGGACCCATTTCTGCAATAAGAATTGGCCCATAAACCATAAAGTGTCAAACTGAGCTGCCAATTGTCTCTAGTGACATCTCACCTGTTAGTCACCTCCCCCGGGACTATACGCGCCGGGCTCGCTACTTGTTTGCCTGCTGGACGGAATGTTGTCAGGGGAAGAGAATTTCGGTAAAACAGGTACTGCGCCGTATCTATATAAAAAATAGTATCTCCCAAACAACAAACCTTATACCACATGTAGCCCCCTCCCGTGTCCTATTGGACACTCCTATGTCCTATTGGACACGAATGAGTCCTATTGGACCCTAAAAGCCTCTAAATGAGCCACTCGTCTGAGTCTACACATGAAGTACACGTCAATATGAACGGTTCTAAATGCCCGTCTGCCTTCGTGGACAACTCAGGAGAATAAGGAGGGTGCATACTGGTATCAGGGAGGAAAATTTGTAAGACCAGCTATTAGGCCGGCAAAAAAAAAACAAAAAACAAAAAAACAAAGGCAGCGTACCCACAGAAACTCTCTTTTCCTGTCCGCCGGATGTCGCCGAGGGAGCTGATGACTGACCGACAAACCTGTGCCCGTTATAAGGATACATACAAATATCGAAAAATTATCCCCTGACGAGAACAGTAATACCATGGACTTGTGTCATGGTGAATGAAATATAGGAATATTGTTATGATTTATCGAATGGCAGTCCGGAACATGGTTGAATGTCTTTTGATTTGGTAAGTATACAACCGAGTATTACCAGGAGCAGCCACCCGTTCCTACTGTGTGGTATATGTAATAAACGCCAGGGCCCAAATATGTGGCCCTACCGGGTAAATGATGGGTCGTTAAATCGACCCACCGCATGCAAAATAGCACCCCGTACACTACGGTAGAACAATTTCAAACCAGCCTCATTTAAATGGATGCCATCAGGTAACAACTTCATGAGGGCCTTATTGCCCAGACCAAAATGTGGCCAAAACGCCAACTGCGAATGTAGCAGAGGCGGCATTGCTCTGCAAAATTTCCGGAGCAACCGATTCACATAAGACATCTGTCCATTATATACATGGGGCGGCTTTGGAGAGGTAATCCAAGTGGGGCGACCGTTACGCCTGGACCTGACCCTGAGACTGAGCCTAGCACGTGGAAATAACTGCCCTATAAATACCAGTTTCACCCCTAATTCCCGTACCAACCTCCGTGCCAAGGTCAGAATTTTGGCTGCCACAGTCACGCTGTCTGAGCCGGGTAGCGAGAGTTCGTTGCCACCAATCTGTAAAATGACAATGTGAGGCGCGAAACTCGCCACCTCGCTCAGGACGGACTGGTGCAAATGTTGTACTGTCGCCCCACCTGTACCCAACAATTTGATCTCAAAAGCCCCCGATTTTTTATTGGTGTCCAGATTGAAAGAATTGAAGGCATTGGTGAGGGGCGGAAGTTGTAAAAAATCAGTCCCCAAACGCCGAACAAAACTATGACCCCACACCAAAACCTTCAACCCCTCAAAGGGAGCCATGAACAGAGATATAACAGGTCAGATAACGACCTGGCAATTGCTTTTGCGTAGGAAAACACTTGCGGCCGAAAAAACGTTCGAAAAGTTCCATAAAATTTAAAAAATAATAAAATACCGCAACTGAGTGCAAATTATTTTTTAAATATGGCGCTCTATAAATGGATTAGTCCAACTATCGATGTGTCAAAAGGACGCTGAACGCCGGTTAACGAACGAATGGGCCGCAAGAAGAAAAAAGAAAATTATGTGTTTTCGAAAATAAGGGAAGTCTAACGTGTTGAATAAATGTTAAGTTAAATAATTTTTGTTCCCGTAATATAAACACGACTTCCCTCTTTAGATTCTCTACGCAAAAGATCGAATTAGGAATATTTCATTTAGTCATCCAGTGAAGACTATTTTTGTAACTCCCTTTCTGATTGGCTGAACCCCACTGACCTTTCTCTTCGCCTCAGCGATTGGCCCTCAGCGTACCGGCCTTAATTACGACAGCCTTGACCTTACCCCTACTGTTGTTTACCTCAGAATACGACAAAATATGGTTTGGGAGTCTTTGCATAAAGCTAGCTATGGTACCTTGCCCAAAGCTGTGTATTTAAATTAAACCTGTTCTGGGCTCACTGCATGACTATGCTGTTAATTTTATTAGTTTGACATACATTCCCGCTCGTTTCCACTTGGGTAGACCTTTATCCGATTGCACGCTAGTGTTATATCGGGTCGCTTGGAATGTGAGCAAGAGTCAAGCAAAAATCCTGATATGACCCTAATCCTAATTAGCTAATTCAACGTAGCGGTGTATACATAAAGAGTGCCTTAGTTATAATTACACAAGGTCTGAATTTGTGTATGCATCAAACGCAATTTGCCAAAATTGTTTATGCAGTGGTCATATTTAACTGCAATAACTATATCTAGTTCAGTGATAAGTGAGATCTGTCAGTCCTGAAATAGTGGTCAGCAGGGATGGGGTAATGGTAATGCGTAATGGTAATGCATTACATTTTCTCTAGTAATGCAAAGTAATGTGTAATGCATTCCATTTCGCATTACATGTAATGCAAAAGAATGCATTACTTCACAAAAAAGACAAGTAATTCAATTACATTTGCATTACTTTTTGCATTACATATGCTTAAAATGTTTAATTATATATATCTTTATTTCCTCCAGCTAGGAGAGTATGTTTTACAAAATACATGTTACTATAAATATAGGAAGGACATCAATAGTAATTCCCGCCATCATGAAATACAAGCAGTCATCAAAACAATCACACACAGGCACACAATAAATAACTAAATAAATAATTAAATATATAAAAACAAGCACACACAAACTTGACAATAAATACAGATATATGTCAACCGACCGTAGCATAAAGCTACACATTCACTAACAAAACCTTCCCCACAGCGACATGGCAAACAGAAAGCACGCTGCAGGCTCGGGACAGTTTTTTCGTCACCAACATTAGACAGTTTAGAAATGTCCGATTAAAGGATTTAGATACACCGACACAGGGAACTTTTGGCGTCAACTTGTGGCGGGGAGTACCGACTGAAAATATATGGTGAGGTAATAAGGCTAGCATTCATTGTTTAGATGAAAAATGTTGTGAAATAGATAACTCTACACAGGGTATGGGGGGCCGTGCGGCACTAGAAATGATGAAATACTTTCTAGTGCCATCGGGTCTACCTGCATCTAGCTTTCTTTGACCAAGCGGGACAGTGAAATGTATCCCATCTTTTATAGAAATGCTGATATATATTTGGAACAAATCTGCACATTTTCCACGAGTCACAGATATATATGTATCGGCTAAATTTCCATTAATAGTAACATCCATCTTCTGTTATCATCAGATTGAAAAATTATCAGCACTATGAAAGGTAACTCGCTGTTGTCGTTGCACTCGTTTGTGAACTATACGAAAAGTGACCTGAGTGAACTGGGTCTGCATATGACCCATATTCCCTGATGTTCCGATACAGTCCGAGCAAAATAGGCGAAATGATAGGCCCACACATTATATGTACCCGTACTTACTTTGACCTAGGAACTATAGCTAGAAACCTCCAGGTCACACATCCCAAATTTTATCAGCCCTCTTTACTTCTAAGCTAAGCTTTTAATGTTGTTTGTATTCGCTGGTTGCAAAACGACTCGTGTTTTTCAACCGTTGTATAACTTTGATTTTGACCTGATTCTCAGTCCGCCCCAGATGAGATCGACCTAGTTTCCGGTATTTACTCGTCACGCCATGACAATCAGCTGTACTTATCCACCGTTGGACATCGGTCATGTGTTCTGGTACAGTAAGAGCAATCTAGGTGACCCAGTGATCTTCCGTTTACCTTGACCTACCTATGCCACATCACACGCCTTTAGCGTTTTATATATACGGCAATGAAAGCCAAGGCCATACATGGTCCTATGTACAGCCAAAGTGTGCCTTTTGATATAGCCTAGAAATGACACATATCCATGCATACATGTATATAACTTGTTATTTATGTTTTGTTGCCTTTTGATTGTTTTTCGTGGTTTTATCGGTGGTGTTTCATATTCTGCTATGTGTTTATATTGCCTCCTATATATTTATGTATATTCTGACTTAACCCTTTACCCAACAAACCGGCCAAAAACGGCCAAATAAAGCTGCAACAGCCTAAGTTATCTTGGGTCTGTCTCAATAAAACCATACAAATATGGATATCATTGGAACCGGCTCCTTGACCACATTGTGATGGTTACAGTTATGCCCTGTGCCAATGCATTCTCTTATATATGCGAGTCGACCATAGGTCGCCTCGCATATATAAGAGAATGCATTGGCCTAAAATAAATCTTTTTTTAACACTTTTTACCATTTTTTCTTACATTCTTTAACAATTTTATAATTTTTAATGTGTTAAGCCAATGCATTCTCTTATATATGCGAGGCGACCTATGGTCGACTCGCATATATAAGAGAATGCATTGGCACAGGGCCCGTCTGTTGGGTAAAGGGTTAAAAACAATATCAACAGCACTCAAAATCTTTAGGGGTGGAGAGACCAATCGTGAAGGGACGTCCACTTGAATTGAAGCGCCTCCCAGTTGAATTTAATTCAAATTGGGGAAACTCAGGAACGTATCTAACCTACCTCAATCTTGGTGAAATATCTAACAACGCTCTTCATTATCATTTCGATACATTGACTTAGAGATATACACATGAATATCCCTTAAATATTTTGTGTTGCGTAGATTTACCTCGCATTAAAATCCCATAAATTAACAACCTAAATCTAAACCTATAATAAATCACTAGGTGGCGAGATGTCACGCGTGCATGCATTATTTCGGTATTAACCGCCATGAATGTTGTCAACTTTGCCAACATTACACAAAATAAGTAATTCTGTCTATATATATAATTTCTGGTGATATATTGATGTTGGCCTCCCCCCCCCCATATTTGAGTCTGCCTTCACGTATCAGCAGTGCTTAATGTCTGCACATTACCATTAGGTTACCTGTCCAGAAATACTGAGAACCGCTTTTGTTAACTTTATACACGTTCGCTAGAAGCCCATCGACGAAGCCCATTAAATTGCCCCTAGAATTTTCAAAGGCTGACAGTCAAGATAAGATGTCGGGAATCCGATTTTTCGTCTTGTTAAACGTGTATATCTTTGTAAATGTGTATTTCTCGATTCCGAGGAAGGAAGTTATTACACAATATAATGATATACAATGTAATCAAAATTACGAAACCAAATTCACATTGACAGTATACAAGTGTATCACCCCCGGTCCATGGTTAGTTGAGCTGATTATTCTGATGTTTGGGATTCCCTTTCCGAAGCACAAATTGGAACTTTACTTTTGTACCATCTCTCATGGGGATTAGTATCCAACAGTATCGTGCTTCCATAGGGCTTTTCACTTACGCTAATTATGGCTTTGATCTCCGAAAGTACTTTGGAAAAAATCAAATTTTTTCCGCCAATATATCAGGTCTAAAAACAGCTTTCCGACTGGTGCCGCTTGTTGCTCTACTCCTGATTATTTGTGGAGGTATCCATCCACATCCTGGAACAAATTCGACCTCCTCTTCGGACGAGCTGCATCATATGTCGATATTTCACCTAAAAATACGGAGCTTAAGACACAAACTCGCCAAAATTGCCTACTTACGAAACGATTATGATGTGATTTGTTTCACCGAAACACACATTGATGATACGTTTCCATCCGAAAATATATTGATGCAATCCTTTTGTGAACCAATAAGAAATAATGGATCAAACTCTGGGGGAGGCATTGCAGTTTATTTTGCAAATCATACAGCATTTTCGCGTATACCGGAATTGGAATTTGATAACTCGGTTATGTGGTTCAGAATGTATATGCCCCAAACTAGCTACTTATTGTGCATATCCTACATATCTGATCAATTTTGCGATCCTGAATATTGGAATTTTTTAGATGAGTCTATCGACATTGCATTGGATCTTAACTTGCCGCTAATACTCACAGGAGAAATAAATTCAAATGCGATCATCCCCGGCTCTAAAATAAACACTATAAAAGATGCCTATCGTTTACGAAACCTGATTGAGTCTCCCACTAGAGTAAAATAAACTACTACACTGTAAAAAATAATTTCCTATAAACGCGTTTAATTAAAAACACCTGAGAGACACACTTATAAGACATGTGGTCTGTTTTAGTAAAAACCCACGTGTTTTATAATTAAAGCACCAGTGTTTATATAAAAACATGTCACAGTGTTTTATAATAAGCACTCCATCCAATTATGAATAAACACCAGTGTTTATATAAAAACACGTCATAGTGTTTTAAAATCAACACTCTATCCGATTATGAATAAACACTAGTGTTTATATTAAAACATGTCATAGCGTTTTATAATAAACACACAACGTGTTGATTTTCCAGACACACTTTATAAACACTATGACGTGTTTATTATTATGAAAATAAAACACCCGATGTGTTTATAAATATTTTATTCTCAAAAAAAAATTTCGGTACAATTCAAAAAATTGTTCAACATCATCTTCAAAATGTTCATTGGTTAACTAGTGTTTCGATTGGTCGTCAATTTGATAAGAACACAAAATGTTCTTAAACTCATGGAACTAGGTTGTTTCGAACTAGTTCGATGTGATCCTCGTGCATGTGCATGCAAATAACTGGTCGACATTGAATGAATGTAGAATATTATATACATTTAGAATTAAAGGGGTACTGTACGCCAAATGTTGTTGTTGGTTTTTATAGTCTCCGAGTCGGAGAATAAGGTAAAAACAAATTCATTATTTGAAAGTCTGTTGAGTACGAAGTAGTGTTACGGATGACAAATTTACCGGAATGCAAAAATACAAATTGTCGTTGTCGAGTAATTTTTGTACAGTTTTCAACCAAATGAATCAAATAAAAGTTATATTATATGCATACTAGTCCCATATAATCATTTAAGTTATTGTATCGTCGCTAGTCAGTGAGTGGCTTGAGTGTTCTCCCCGTATCATCATAATATTTTAAGCGATCGTGTGTGCGATCGGTTTAACCAGCCAGTATCCCTCATTTACTTATTTGAGTACGGAAATTCGTAATTTAATTGACGCCATTTTATGGCTCCAGTCATAAATTCAATTTATATCAAATTATTAACTTTTAAATTATTAAATTTTAAGATAGCCTATTAACCTGAGAGTTTACATAATACATCTTCGACTCAAATTACTTATGTTTCTATATATTATCGATATTAGATCGTTGTTGTCACCGGAAATTTAATGAAAATGGCGTACAGTACCCCTTTAAAGATGGATTTGTTCGCGGAGATTGCGATTTATTTTATATTTGACTATAATTATTATTAATTGTCATTTTTGAATCCACCTTGTTTCTTAACACTTTCATGACGGGAGCTGCGCTGTTGCAGCATTAAATATCATGTGCCATTGATTCTCTTACTTATGCGAGTCTCTCACGGGGAGCATCGCATATATAAGATAATGCATTGGCTTACAAGTTCAATATTGATTGGCCAATGTATTATCTTGTATATGCGAGGCTCTCTGTGGGAGACTCGCATATATAAGAGAATGCATTGGAATATGATTTTCGCAAAACTTCAGGAATCTCCAGTCATGAAATTAGAGTAAAAACCATAAATGACTCAAATGTCGTATAATGGCACGAGTCTTTGGTTTCTTGTAAATCCATAATATAATATTTAAAGTCACGTGGTTTCTGATAAATCCATTGTGAGAATATTAAACGTCACGTGGTTTCTTTTAATCCAATGCTGGGAATTAAAAAATGTTCTGATAAATCATGTGTATATAGTTCCTGATATAATCCAGTGATTCTTTATGTGTAGTCCAATGCCGTGCAGTTCCATATACTGTATATCTAGTTATACGGTATAGACCATATTGTATGTTGAACTTCTATATATATATATATCCTATATTTCGTCGTATGTAGAATCCATGTGTATCCCGTATAATGGCTCTGAATCCCATATTTGGGACCATCTCCGAGGTTTTGGAGAGAAGTGGTAGTTTAATCTTCTGGCTCTGTTTTGAGTACAAGATGACTGATCATCAGATCACTGGTGGAATCCCTGTGCACGGAAAGCTTGTGTTTCAGTTTATCACTGCATGCTCTTCATAATATTTAAATCATGGTTTAAAATCTCAGCTCGTGCCGTTATACAACTCGTGTGCTCCGTTAGTCCTCCATTTGTGTACACTAACTGCGTAATATCTCGCCAGTTCCTTAACTTTCCCGTCTCCTGTAATATTGCCTGGTCATTCTGAATCCTGAAACAATGAAGATTTAAAATTAATTAATTAAACTTTAGTGAAAATATCTGAAAAGCAAACAGCAACTTAGATCATTCGTATATATAGCGGTCATAATATAAACCGTTGAATACGGATACTTGTAGATATTCTGACTTGTGTTGACAGCGAACTTTGTAATATTGAAAAACTAATGCAGGGACCATTGAAGTGATTAATACACGGGAAATTTTCATCATTGTAAGAGACTCAAATCAAAATCGCTCACCAAAGTCACATAAATCATGCAATCGCGAGCTTGGACATTCACCAACCCGTACGTGCAAGACAGATACATAATATACGGTCAGTAATAATGATTTTCGAATAAAGGGTTTGAAACTTATGTGGCGCTTTAAATTTTGTTTTACCACTGGTGAGACTAGCCCCCAAAACGGATTCTATATTCTTGCAACTCAAAAAGATACACGCGTAACTGAGAGAGTTTGAGATTTAGATAGTGTCACCCTATCCATTTCAGATGACATGCACATATACAATATATCCTTTTCATTTCGATATAGATCGATTATATCTACATTACTTCTTGCTAATACCATAGATATAAACTTACCTCAATTTCACGATACCGCAAAATCCAAAGAAGACTGTTATTCTATGAAGAATTGATTGAACATTGAGTTATAGACATCACAGACAAATAGATACAGTAAACATACACAATGCAGAGTGTGATTTAAATGAGGCCAAACTTAACTGGCTTTCCATCCGTGGTAACTTAGCACAGATGTTATTCCATCCAAAAGTCACCGAATTCTACCATATCAATGGTATTGTATTACACCCAGCAGACTATTGATAGACAAATCACAGCATGATACATGTCGGGAAGTCGCTCAGGCGTGGTCATAAACGGTGGTGTTTAAGACATACATCAAGATATAAACGCTGGCGTTTTATACCATACGCAACAAGTGCAATTAGCCATAAATATTTGTTTAAGAACATTTATTACCACATATATTTATTTTAAAGTTAATTTGTAGTTGAATTAATAAATTGGACAATTGTATTCAGATTTTAAATTACAGTGCTGCACTGTCGAAGATAGTAATGCAACTGTTTAAAACATGTCGAGTGTTTTATTATAAACACTAGCGATTTCATATGTTACAGATAAACACATGATCCGTATATTTATAAACACTACCAATTTTAATAAAACATGTGACACGTTTATATATCTTCAAATTTTTAGCAGTGTAGTACCCTCCTCGACCCCATTCTAGTTAGTGAAGATGTTGTTTCTTACCATGCTGATGTTTTGGATCTCGGTATATCAGACCACTATGCAGTATATGCATACGTTGCCGTTGAGTATAGTCCACAAAAGTCATTTTATCGTAATGTTTGGCAGTACCGAAATGCTGATTTTGAACGGGCTCGGTCACTGATTTTTGAACTAGATTGGAATAACATTCTGAAAGGTACTGAAGACATAAACTCGGCGACTTGTGTATTCTCTAGAAAATTTCTCTCAATAATGAGAGAAACAGTTCCCAGAAAGAAAGTTCTTATCCGAAAAAACTGCAAGTGTTGGTTCAATACTGAACTAATTTAAGATCTGTCATCCGTAGTAGAAATCGTTTACGCCACATAGCCCTAAAATCGGGGAAACCGAAAGATTGGATCAGGTACAAAAATAGTCGAAATTCTGTGAATAACATGAAAAAGTATGCAAAAGCTAAATTTGATCAAGATCTCGAGACTTCAATAAAGTCCGATTCATCAGCAAATTTTGTTTGGCACATTGTCGAAGAGCTTCTTGATAATGCACCGAACTCCTGCATTCCACCCCTGCGAAACAGCAGCGGAAATTTGGTGTTTGATGACGATTCCAAAGTTTGTCTGCTTAATGAAAAATTTGTTGCTAATTCAGATATCGACAATTCTAAATGCAACCTTCCTATTTTCCGAAAAAAATGTGATAATAATATATCAGATTTACCTGTCACGATCGATGATATAACTGAAGCCATATGTACACAATCGACCAAACCAAATAAGGCACACGGTCACGACGGAATTACCGTTCGCATGTTACTATAGGAACGATTGACCGAGTGGTAGTCCCTCTTCGCATTTTATTTTTAATGTCATTTGAATCGGGATGCTTTCCAGATTCTTGGAAACAGGCAAATGTTATTCCAATTCATAAAAAAAACGACCGATCCGCTACTGACAATTACCGACAAATCTCACTGTTACCCGTTCTTGGAAAGATTTTTGAAAAAGTGGCATTGAAATACCTTTCCAAACATTTATTTAACAACGGATTAATATATGGTTATCAGTCCGGTTTCATTCCTAGCCACAGCACACTATACCAGCTTCTGGAAATACAACACTCCTTGTGACAGGCTCTCGATCAGAAATTGTGCACATGTGCTATTTTTTGCGATATTTTCAAGGCTTTTGAACGAGTCTGGCACGAGGGGCTGTTATTTAAGCTTGAACTATGCGGAGTCAATGGACGACTTCTGGCCTGGATTAAAAATTATTTATCTAACAGGACACAAAGAGTAATAGTTGGACAAACATTTTCGAGTCCCCTGCAACTGAAAGCAGGAGTGCCCCAAGAAAAATCCTTGGACCATTCTTCTTCCTAGTTTTTATAAATGATATACATGAGAATTTAATATCTTTCACGCGTATATGTACGCCGACGACACGTGTTTTATTCGAAGACGCTAGTACCTTATGTGAACATAACCTGCAAACAGACGTAGAAAGTATATCTGTGTGGTCCAAACAATGGCTGGTACAATTCAACTCTTCCAAGACAAAAATAATAAATTTTTCCATTTCATCTAATTACAATACTCTAAGTGTCGCAATGGACGGTCAGTTAATAGAGCAGGTGGACACACATATACATCTTGGTGTGTTTCTTCAGTCTAACCTCAATTGGGACAAGCAAATAGAAAATTTGTGTGGACGCTTAAGATCTCGCCTATCGCAATTGAGTCGATTGAAATTCACAGTTAATCGGCGAACCTTGGAATGTATGTAGAAAACCTTTATTTTGCCGCTTATTACGGAGATGTAATTTGGGCTCACGCACCGAACACTCTTCTTGTACTGCTTGATCGGATACATTACGATGCCGCTAGAATTGTTAGTGGGTTAAATAAATTTGTTTCGAATGAAAAACTCCTCACTGAACTAGGATGGCCTACACTTTACACCAGACGCGAACACCATAAATTTAATACTTGGCAGAAAATAATTCTTGGTAAAGCTCCCAATTACCTGAGTACACTTTTGCCGACCTTTATTAAAGATCAATCTACATACTCACATCGATACCCATTATTATTCTTACAGAAACGCAACAATACAGAACATTTTAAATCGACCTTTCTGCCTGAGATGGTAATTAAATGGAATGCAGTGGTAATAAATGGTTCATCTGATCGCACCAAAACCGACATATTGAAATTAATGTATGACAAATTGCCTATATTTCTCCCAAAACCGCCGCCATACTTCAATTCAGGCTCTCGCAAATGGAACATCGTGCACACCAAGCTAAGGAATAATTGCAGCGATTTAAATTTTGATAAACTTGAAAACTATATCTCTATAACAGCCCACTGTCAATGTGGGTTTTATATTGAAGACGCCTCGCTTTTTTCTTCCAGTGCCCGTTATTTGAAGAGAGTCGCTTAATATTCCTCCAACGCCTTTGGCTAAATGGAATTTTCGTTGATATTATAGGGTTGAAGATATCATCTTTGGTCAAAGCAACCTATCCAATACCTTAAATGATAAATTGTTTCGCAATACGAAAAATTTCATTGCATCATCGGGTAGATTTCATTGACGGAAAATCTTCAAAATCCAAATAAGCCTATATCTTCATACATTCCCCATATTGCCATCAAAATACTCGGCTCAGCTCGCCATAGGACCTACATCCCATCCTTGATATCTGTCTAGTACTTTATACCTCACCCTCATTCTCGACGCTCATCGTTTTAGGTACTACATTCCAACTATAAGTTAACATTGAGTCCTACATAATTCTATATACAATTAATAATTTGCGTTTCAATATTGTTAAGGGAGAGGAGCAATATTCTAAGTTGAATAACTTCTGCTCCCACCCCTTTTGATTAACTCATATCTTATTTCAGATTCTAATTTGTTAAATGTATTATGTAATGAGGGTCAAATAAAATATGTTCAAACACATCTTGACATCCACCATGTATTAAGCTATAACATGGCCAGAATCCCGAAATAAATAATCAGCAAAATCCGTACTGCATCCTTTGAAGCACCTTTGACAACAAAGATAGATGTTTTGTTCAAAAACATGGTCGTAACGCGAAAAGTGAAGTCTTGACAACTTTGATGTCAAGTTTGCGATAGAACAAACTCAAATATTTCCGGTGAAGATTGTGGTTACAATAGTCAAAATTAATCAAGGTGCATGACAAATGTAATGATTAAATGTATCTAATATTATTCATCAACCACAACTTGTAAATGTTTGCAGGGCAAACTGGGGCGATATCTACAATTTTCCATATTTTGGTGGCCATTTTGAGTTATATTCAGTTGGAATATTGATATATGTAATGGTACATACTTACATCGCCCAGTTCTGCTCATTTCTTGTTGAAATATGACTAGAATACCAAATGGCGATGTTTTGTTAACTCGACATTTTGGAGGATCGATAGGGGATACATGTTTCATTGCTCAAATGATCTCTTAACAGGACACATTACAAATTACAGCCACAATTCTCCACCAGTTCGAAACAGCAGAAACTAATCTTCAAAATATTAATAGTGGTCAAATGTTCCACTTGTGGTTGCCATTTCGGTGGCCATCTTGGACAGTTAGTTCCAAATTTGCGCTAAACAGAATTATTATGTCTTATTAAAAATGTATACCTTTGTATACAATTGACAATATGTTCTCAATATAGTTTGGATCAAATTGACTTAGTGTCTCGTCTGAAAAACGGCAGCCGTGTTTGACGCCATCTTGTCTGGCGTCTGGGTGGCCGCTAACAGTTGCTTAAATGTTGAGGAATATAATGACGAAGAAAATAAAATGGAATGAAGTTAAGTCCTACTGTTGCATGGGCTCCCTGTGCTATCACATTCCGGAATAATCACGAATTTCTGTAGTTTTAGGGGAGGGGTCAAACTACCCCTTCTTATCTGAAAATGCTGCAGAAATCCATTTATTAAGTTTGGCTTCTGTATTTAGTATATACTAGCAGGGTTACCCGGCGTTGCCCAGGTTAAAGTGATGTGAAACACTCTGTGGATATTTGGTGGGAATAGAGAATACCCTTGCTCTCAAAGTGTTACACGTATCCTCATAAATTGTATATCCAAAGGCATCACAAAACATGATTCGTATAAGTAGTGGCTCACATTGTCAGGTCGGAACAATTATCATTTTGTTTATCGCGTTTAATCCGTCCCACCAATAAAGAAGTATTTATTTATTTACAACTGCGTATACTTCAGACGTTATAGCATGAAACATGAACATCATAAACATATTAGTTCGAAAAAATAAAAGACGACAATTGTGTTTTACATAGAGATTTATCAATCAACCAACCTATCTAGTTTATCATATCTTCATGAAGATACAGATGTTTTAAAGATATGTCCAGGTGATCCTCTGTTCTGGTGCTATATACTGGCTAATCATTTGATGTTGAATGTTATGCAGTATAGCAGCTACATGTGCCCGACACAGCGATATTTTTAGTTGTTTATGTTAGGCGATGAGTCTGTTCTAAAAAAAATGAAAGAAATCCTCTGTATCGGGCAGATATACCCTTGTCAGATGTCAATATTGGATGATTCCGAAATGTCATGTGCTACGGACTGCGTTTTCCTTTATCTCAGAAGTAACCATATTTGGCACACTGTGACCACTATTTTTGAACAGGCCTGCTCTACATTTCCATATATCTTGGCAATTGTAACTTTTTTTGTGTGGAAACTATATTGAATGGGACAGAATCAATCGTGTTATAATATATACATGAGTCATTCTAATATGCAATCATCTGACGATTCAAGGTCACTCAGTTTGAATGAATATATGTATCTCTTAAATATATTGATATAAATATACTTTTAATGCTTTCTTCTATGTATCTGTGTTGCTAGAACATTATCGGAATGCCCTGATTTCCATCCCCATTGAACATGACAGTTGAGAAGATATATAATTGTTCAAGTGACTTAATTCGGTCACCATTTGTCGATATTGTGAAATTGGAATGCCAAATAATCCTTAGAACGACATGGAGATGGCATGGGAGATGACTATATATAACTTTGTTGGATATCGGCGAATTGAACAATCTTATAAATGCTAGTGAATCTCCTCTCGCCATCCATGACCCAAACGACCCCAAATGTAATTTAATTCATCATATCATTAGAGAAGAACGTGCATGAATTTGGTAGAATCAGTGCTAATTATATTTGTATCAACTTGGGTGCAACTCCCCTCATGCATGACTTAAACCACGTCACTTTTGTCATATTTAAACCACGTCTATTAGACTCATACATGCATTACACAATGGAGATGATTTTATATAAGTTTGTTGGTAATCGGCAACTAAACAAATTCTTATCATAGTTATTACCCCCCCCCCCCCATCTCACCCAAACGGCACCAATTTCGGATCTTTAAATCACACGTTTATATTCCTCTTATCGCGGAGAAGAATAATATATCAATTTGGTCGAAATCTATGCTAAAAATTAGCCCCTCCCCTGACACCAACAACGTCACTTTAGAACATTTTAACCCGCACTATTATCTTACTCGTAAGAAGTTACCCCTGTTAGACCGCCTTGGTGCCATCTCGATTGTACCCTTAAAGTTATATATAGAAAACAGACATATATTCGCAAATATTTGATTCATTGTATCATTTGAGAAGAACGAGTATGAGTTTGATGGTAATTGACAATAAACATATTTTTATAAGTTTTTTGTGACCCCCCCCCCGTCCCTATTTCGGACTCAAGCGGCGCCAATTTTGACATCATTAAACCACACACTGAGACTCATTATAGAGATTAATATATATACAATTTATGAAAATTGGCGAGTATACAAATTCGTATCAAATTTAGGGCCACCATTGCATATCTCTCACCCAAAAGGCACCAATTTGGCGCATTTAAACCACACGATTAGATTATTCGTATCACGGAGAAGAATATGTATCAATCAGGTGGAAATCGGCGCTAAACATATCGCTAACATATCGCTAAACATTATCAATGTTTGTGTCCCTCCTATCCTCTAGGCACCCCTGACTCGAATTTTCCCACTTTTGACATCTCTAAACCACACAATTAGACTCCTGATATCATGGAGATTATTGTTTATAAGTTTGGTGCTAATCCGCGACTAAACAATTTGTTATCAAATTTAATGCCCACCCCACCCCACCCACCCCCATCTCTCACCAAAGCAGCACCAATATGACGTCTTTAAAATCACACGATTAGATTCCTCATATAATGGATAAGAATGTGTATCAATTTGGTGGAAATTGGCGCTAAAAATATTGTGTATCAATTTTTGTGCCCCTCTACCTTTCAGTGCACCCCTGACTCGAATGACGCCACTTTTGACAACTTTTAGCCACGCCATTAGACACCTCATACCATGGGGATGAATTTGTATAAATTTAGTGGCAATCGGCGACTAATTCAATTCTTGTCAGATTTAGTACCCACCCACCGCGCCCACCACAAATCTCTCATCCCAACGACACCAATTTGGCGTCTTTAAACCACACAATAAGATTCCTTGTATCGTGGAGAAGATCTCAGAAGAATGTGCATCAATTTGGTGGAATTCGGTGCTAAAATTATTTTAAAACAATTTAGTACCCCTCTCCCCTTCCGGTCATCCCTGACGCGAACGGCGCGACATTTGACATATTTAAACCACACCATTAGATTCCTCATGTTATGGGGATGATTATATATAAGTTTGGTGGCAATCGGCGACAAATTTTGTTTCTGCCCCTCCCCCTTTTCTGCCCCTGACAACAACGGCGTCACTTTAGAAAATTCTAACCCCCGCCATTATCTTTCTCGTAAAAAGTTACCCTTATTAGACCCCCTTTGTGCCATATAGGTGGTCCCCTGTGAATTTCTATAGAACACAGACAGACAGACAAACATTCGCAAATATAGATATAGATATCTAGTATTGACCGTAATAAACATAATCAAGGACTAGCGCACAAGTTTAAATTTAAATGATTTTGTTTTTACGTATTGCTTGTACTCGAACGTTCATTTAAAGGGATTTTTTGGAGGGGGCCTGTCCCCTTTATGCTGTACTTGCGGAACTTAAGAATTTGTTTTTTATTTCCCTTCAGCCCGGTTTGTCCCGACAATTCATGAAAATGAAACATTTTGTACTCATAAATATTTCAAATTTAACCTTCTGGCTCGCCGACTAGCAAGCGCAGACTTGAGACTTATGTGTCACAGTCAAAACAAAACACCGATATGACCCTAATTCTGCGGATAGCGTATATCGGGTGTGATGCGTACCTCTGTTTTTCACTTAGGCAGATGGAACCATTCCCAAGAGAATAAAGTGGTGTTGCATATGTGTCCATAAAACTTTTTTAAAAAAACCTCTGAAATTGGGATTTCTCACTATTTTAAAAGAAATCGCCATCTACATATATAGTCACAGATAGGGACCCAGCTACATTAATGTTCCAAGTGGATGGGTTTGCTCATTAACATTTACAATCACATTACCTTTACATATAATATCACATATACGAAATACGACAGATCGATCCTTTATTAAAATTTATGTGTATAATTATATGATCTCAACCAAAAGAGATATGAATTGAAATTATCCGGTTTTGTCAGTGCGTAATGTCTCCAGTGATCAAAATCACAGAAATTTCAGTCACTGTCAAAATGATAAATAAGTCATGGAAACCGGCTGCACAGCATCCTCAATGATGCCAAACACATTTAAGATTTAAAATGCAGGAGGTATATTAAGATGACTGTCAAACTGGCAACTGAAATGTAGGCGGTTTTGACCGGGGAGCTAACCCAATACATGAATATTAAGACAACAAATGGCTGAACGTAGTCGTCGTCTATCCGTGAGCTGCGAAACCCCCTAGTGACAATCAAAACCAGCCAGCGTATGCAAATAACTCAGTGTCCAGAAGCTGATACAATATATAATATATAATATATGTTGGCTTTTGGAAGTTATCTACGTTCTACAAGTGAGAGTAATCATCTCCAGGGACAGATGCCAATTCAAGATGTCTTGTAAGTTATGGAACACTTTACTGATAAAGACGGAGGGAGTGAAAATATTGAATGTAAACATATTCATAACATAAAATTATAGCTACTATAACACAATTTGATTGGCACTTCGAAAAGACTTTTAGCAAGTCAGTCTTATACATTCAATTTCTTTGTTTCTGTCAAATTGATTGGCACTTCAGCAAGTCAGTCTTATATAGACTAATATAGTCACTTTCTTTATATTTGTCATCCGTTCACATTTTGAAAACATGACTGTTAACTCTAGCGTTAGTAAGATGCACCGTCGGCACAACAGTGTCTGGCTGATATTCCGAATATTCCTCAATTGTCATGTAAGGCGAGCAGTCTTGCGCAAGACCCATATTGTTGTTTGGCACTTGTATACTGGGCGGAGCTACCGAGGTCGGACCAGATGGCAGCATGTTTGTCGGTGGCGACACCATGCTGGTATGAGGCACATAACTTTGATTAGCATAGTCTGCGTTATCACAGGGGGCGTAACACGTGGACGAGCCCGATCCAGTCGGAAGCGATGCCTCGCAGACGTCTGCCTGAAGAGGACTTATGTCCCCTCGAGCGACGGAGAAGCAACTCGGAGCCGATTCAGCACAGAACACACCCGGTATCTGGTAATTTTGCATCGTCGCTTGGGAATGAGTAAACGATATATCTGGCATTTGATTACACGAAGGCACATTGGCAAATGCAAGTTGATCATCATGCATTTGAGGAAGCCCTGAATTAAATTCAGGCGAATAAAGAAATTGCACATGTGGTGGAAATCCATCTTCTGGTTGCAAAGTTCGTGGGTTTAGCTGGAGGCAACCGGCGACCAAGTTCATAGTGTTTTGTGATAATCCTTTTGACAGCGATTTCGCAAATGGTACAGCGCCCGGCTTCATACCGCACCTAAGAATATCCGACATCGACAGGATGTAATTTCGAGCCAATCGTAGTGTCTCAATTTTTGAAAGTTTCTGCGTTTTAGAGTAGCAAGGAACGTGGCGGCGGAGTAGGTCCAAAGCGTCATTCAATCCGTGCATTCTGTTTCGTTCCCGCGTATTTGCTTTGACTCGTCTTTGACGGAGTTTGACAACACGCGCCTTGGTCATCTTCTTTTTCTTCGGACCTCGTTTCTTCGGTACCTTGGGTTGGTCTTCTGGTTTCTTTTCCGGCGTTTTGGAGTCATCGGAAGATGAACTTGTCTCAGGTTTTTGGCTTTCTTGGTCTGTCTCGATGAATTCCTCGTCAAACTCATCTTCGCTAAACAGACAGTCGTCCAAATACCCGGCGTCCGTAGTGGAGTCGTCTTCACTTTTGATTGGCATTTTTAATCACCTGGAACAAGAAGAACAAGATGGTTACACACTGTCTTCAAATGAAAGTTGAAACATAAGCAGTTTCGAACCAATGGTCGTTAATCGGGGTGGGGGTCTTGGTAAATATTGTTGCACTAAAGTGGTTATTAGTTGGAAATTTCCAACAGTTGGAAAGCTTGAGGTACCATAATTATACGTTTTAACCCTTTCTGTACTAAATGCTCATTGACGGGTACTTCCCTTAGGAAATGTTCAGATAATAAGTTAGCTCGTTTTGTTGAACTTATTATCTGAAAAAATTCCCACCACTGAATATGCATCCTTCTGCTCTTGTATTAATTGTTTTTTTCTGTATGACATCTGCTTAGAATACCATTCTAAATTAATAATAGACCATTCCAATATTATATACAATGTTGTAACTGAGAGCGACAATCCATTTAGTATATAAAGGTTAAAATTCCAATTGTACATTTCTTGACTGGAATTTCGGTCTGGTTCAAGGAGGCTATACATCGCACAGTTGGCTAGCATAACTAAATTCACCCTCTAGGGACCTCTTTAGAACTTTTTATGATTAGTTTAGATTATGTATATTCCCAATTTGGCAGACGACACGATACATAATCGAGGTTCCCAATGTGTGCAAATCGCCATCTTCACCATCTGTGAACTTAAATCTGTGTCTAGAGCTCCCATAGCAGATGAGGCCATGCAGAATGAGGTCCACATCGGATGGATTTAGTGATGCTGGCCCGCTATGCGTGGTAGCGTCAATTAATTCACCCTCTGGGGACCTCATTCTGCAAATGAATAGCACTATATTTTGAGGCCTGGATGCAAATTTCATGTTGGACACCACTGCCCAAACGGAGACCGTGTGGCCGCGTCCCTCGTTGCGGCCAAACACACGAGCGCATCGAATCCGCATCCGCATCTGCCAAGCATGATCTATCATTTGTTTAAGGATCTTTATTGTTCTAAAATTTCTGTCTTTATTGGAAGATGGACGTTTAATTTCCGAAGCCAGCGTGGTAACAGGTTACTATGGGTCCTTGTTAATATATATCCTTATTAAAAAATTTGAAAAGGTTCTTCGATTATTATGACGTATGCGCTACACTAAACAAAATTATTTATCTCAAACGCTCTATTTTATGGGACGATGTGAACTTGGACGAACTAGATTTCTACTAGATAATGTCGCACACCCTAATCAGATTAGCCCATCAAATTAGGAGCGTGAATGTTTGCAAAATAAAAAGATGAAGCATAAACTTAATCCCAATGCGTTTTAATTGTAGCGTTTTACCATCAAAGATTCCATATTCGTGTGCAATTATTCCACGACAGTCAATTTGGGTTCGTTTGCTTTATTAGATTAGCTCCGTCTCAATGGCGCGGCACGTGGCCAGTCCTAGGGGACAATCGAACACTCGCCGCCGTTCTTTGTGAGTAATCTCTTCGAGCGGTAGGTGTTCCATTGTCACAAACTGTTCGGGTGTGAAATGTTTCACAACACAGAATGCTTGACTTTTTTGCACATCTGTCCATTTTTGACGATCTCGAGTGCGCGGTTTAGTGCTCTCGACCATAATTTCTATGTGGTGTTGATGCTGGTCGTCGAATCGACTGTGAAATCAGATATTTGATGCTCGTTTATTTCCGATGGACTAATTTTGTCCCGGAAATTTTGCAAAAATTCCCACATCACAGGTAGCTACATTTATGCGTGTGGAATTAAATACGTGTATTTTATATGTGCAGGGAATTTCATAAACCAAATATTTAACAGTATTTGTTTTTCGAAAATGGCCTATAGGTAATATTTTTGCAAGTACGCTGGGGAATTGAAGCACACAAATGGTCAATATTATAAATTTGTATGTACATAGAGAAAAACCATTGTATTTTAAAATTTAAATACATCGAACAGGCTTAATTTCTCAGTCAGTTAAGATAACTGCATTCGCAAATGAACTGTAATGTATCTATAGTTATATAGCATTAACTTTTAAACATATGATGAGTGGACGTGATATCAGGGTGGTGTTAACCATGCCTCGAACATATAGACAAGATTTGTTAGGTATCAAAGTAACCACTTAAAAGTTAATTAAATTGACCCTTCCCATACTTCCCAGGCAGTGGCAGTACATTTGCAGGGACCTCTACTAAATGTCAGCTTAACAAGAAATAAAAATATTCGCGTTGATAATTGCACTCATCTGGTTCGGGGTTCATTCATTTTGCTGAAATTTTCTCGAGGACAAATTCCACAGCCAAAAATTGAAACCGCGTTAAGTGACTTAAAATGCGAAAATGCAGAGCATCCATGCTATCAGCAGAATTTCGCCATAAATTATCACGTCAAAACAAATATGCATGCAGAGATGTCATCATAAATTCATAGATTTAAATCCTTGAGTCAAAAATAGTTATAGTTATTTCCGTGATCCCACACATTAAGGGACCCCAAAATAAGAACCAGCTCGTATATAATAATTATGATTTCTTCTCTTCCCAGCAATACTGTACAACGATATGCTGTACCACATAGCCTAGATCCTTCATTACCATCGCTCCCACTCCCGTAGCTCAGGAAACATATATTAATATTTCCGATGGTATTGACATTCTAATCGCGATAACAAACACGAAACACATCAATTTGCAGCAAACGAAACACGTTTGATATCAGAAAATGTTTGTTCGCAAATTACAATCAGCATTGAACGGGACTCAGACCGATTAGAAGGAGTCGGAATTGTATTCCAGTCACACCCGATGTACGAGTTATCATTTATGAGAAAATCCCTAAATTGATTGGCAAACATTGGGAAATATGGGATCCGGAAAAGCGCGATAGCTATACGCTTGTGGTGACCTCTCGATGCTGCATGTTATGGCTTTCGCGAACTTTCACAATATCCATGGATTGAACGATAATCTAATATTTACCGCATAACACCCCTGGTCAAGTGGTCCTGCTATGATGGTGGGTCTTGCTGAATTGCTATGATGCTGGTAGGGCAAACTGATGCCGTTACGAAAAAGTACCGTTAGTGTTTCTAAAGTTAGAATTTTTGCTGTGGTTGGCTAACCCGAGCGATTTTTAGAAAAAGCGAGTGACTGCATATACGAAACATTCAAGAACATATACCTTTTTTTTAAATATTTAATAATTGCTGCGATGGTATTTGCAAAACGACGCGAATAGCCATCTTTATTACAATCGATTTGCAACAACTGATACAGTCAGTATTAAAATAGTTCGCAATATATGTTTTTGAATGTTCGATACACATTTACAGCATTCCTGGATATGTTAAGATTATCCGAACACCGCGAAAATGACAACTTTACACAAAATTACGATACTGTTTCTTAATGACCCCAGTTTGCCATAAACATGGCAATTATTCAGTGGGACTCACCAGAATCAAAGCACAGGACTATGTACTTCACCACTTAACCAGGTGTGATAACGTATATCTTTCTTGCTGAGAGGTTTTAAGTCTGCTGTCTGAATGATCATTGCATGTGAACTTTCAGTTTGTGAGGTGTCCAAGATCTGGTACTAGTTAGTAAATGTACATAACAGTGATCTGTTGTAACCGGTATATAGCCAGAGAAGTTTGTCAGTTTGTGCTTGGTGGTTTCTCAACCCAAACATTTAGTACTAGCCTCACCAAAGATCCTCGTATATAGGATTCGCATGTAGATAATTGACTATATGTGCATCACACAAAGTTGCTCGGTTGACATTGCAACGACTTAAAAATACAATGTACATGCCAAATATTGAGGTTTCCACAACTGGGAAGCTTATAATTTAACCACTTATTTCGCATTGGGTTCATTAAAACTGCGTGCACACAAGTTTGCTATATAAACATATACTACTTTTCGGGAAATGTAAGATACAAGTTGAATTGTCATATATAGCTGTGTTAATTCATGGTAACGGTCGAATATTACTACATATGGTGGATGCAGATGATATAACTAAATGGCTGGCTAGCATAGGATGACAAGCAGATATCGCAAACGACATAAAACCATGCATACAGTGTCCCCTGGTAAAAATAATGTAAAACCCATGCATGTAAAAAGGACATACCCTTGTACAAATAAAGGCATGGTATACCAGACTCTACTCTGGTAAAATTTGGTAAAGTCAGGTGAACAATGGTATAGTCTGGTAAAAGCCATGTAAAGTCCATGTAAAAAGGACATACCCTTGTAAAGTTCAAGTAAAGGCATGGTATACCCCACTTTACTCTCGTAAAATGTCGGTGAAACAGGACATAGAACCCATGTAAATTAGAACATACTGTAGTAAATTCTTGATGGGGTCATGTTACAACATAATATACTCTGGAAAAACCCTGGTGAAACTGGGTATACTCTATAGTACCACCTGGATATATTCTGGTACCATCTGGATATACTCTGGTGCCACCTGGATATACTCTGTTAACTTGGAACTATATATGGCATTCGACGTGTGTCTTGCATTTCCAGACAAGTTTGATATGTTTAGCAAACTTAGATATGTGCACGCAGTTTTAACGAATCTAACGTGAAATAAGTGGTTAAATGTAAGCTTCCAGTTGCCGGATACCTCAATATTTGGCATTTATTTTAAGTCTTTGTCATGGCAACCGACCAACTTTGTGTGATGTCTACATATAATTATTGAGCATATGACTCACTTATTTAAATAGAGTCAGTTCTCTGTGTTACAATGTCGTTTGCGATATCTGCTTGTTATCCTGTTCTAGCCAGCCATTTAGTTATATCATCTGCGTCCACCATATGTATATATATATATATATATATATATATATATATAGTGGTATTCGATCGTTGCCAAGATCGTTACCATGGCCATTCAACTTGTGTCTTGCATTTCCCGACAGGTTTTATATGTTTATATAACAAACTTAGAATCCATCGCGAAATAAGTGGTTATATGTAAGCTTTCCATTTGTAAGAAACCTCAATATTTGGCATGTATTTTTAAGCCGTTGCCATGGTAACAGAGCAACTTTGTGTGATGTCTACTCAATTGTTTTTGAAAACATATAACCTACTTATTGAAGTGCACATCATATATATATATTCAGTTCTCCACATGAGAAGCTTATATACGGAGTCTATGGTTGGCCAGTACTAATTTCAAAAGTTGGACATTTCATGACAATTCAGTTGGGATTTTCAGACAGCCCCATCAAAGATCCTCTGGAGGTGAGAGCGAGAGCGGACGGTAAATTTGTATGTCTTGTATATCTTAACCCTTTCTATACCAAATTAATTCTCCAGTTCAGTATATATCAACGCATACAATGACATGGTCTATTATTCATTTGGAGGGGTGTTCTGGAAAAAAATAGCAGACGACAAACAGGTGAAATGATAAAACAAGTGCATGCAGAAAGATTCAATTTCATTGGTGGGAAATGTTCACATAATAAGTTCAACGTGGTCGTTTGTTGAACTTAGTATCTGAACATTTCATAAGGGAACTACTCATTAGTATTTAGTGAAGAAATGGATAAAAGAGGAAAACTAAAGCCTACAATAGCTTCAAATTCTTCATTACCATTTCCTTATATAGCCAACAGCAAATCTATTATCCCATTCTTTGCTTATTTGCATGGTTGTTTTCCACCTTGATAATGTCAATAATGATTATATTAAAAAATTGCCGAACAATGTAATACTATGTACTTTCTTTGTGGGTATCACCGTGTTTTGCTTATTGCATATTCTTTACGTACTGGTTGTTAACACAACATAACGTTTGTTTACATAACACAGAGTACTAACATGCAATTTACATGACAGTTATGATTGGTATAAGAACAAATTTTGCCAATAATATAATATTCTTTCTGTTTATGGCGGATTTACGGATGTGATTATTAATCATTATTTTAACAGCAATATCCACCGACAACGCTGACCGTATCTTTAATGGGTTAAGTGGTTCGCTGTCGGTCACCAAAAAGACCACAAAGCTACCGGTATCCCTTGATGGACTTGCATGATAATGATATGGAAATTAAACTGATTAAATTAATGCACGATCTGATCCTTGAACTCGAGATAATGAATGGATATTAATAATCGACACGCCGAATCTAAGGAGGAAATCAGCGGAGTTAATTTGAGTGGGAATTATAAAAAGGTCGCCACCATGTCATCATGACGTAACGGTTTCTTCCGAAAAGAAAGCCAAATTAAGTCGTTTAATCTGCTCGATCTCGCACTAGAGATATCACAGACAAGATAAATATAATTTGTCGCGATGCGTCTCAGATTTGACCCGGCTGCCATCAGTCTGCCAGCGAATACAGATTAAATATCGGTTTTTCTAATTCACAATTCTTTGTAAAACAGTCCGAAATTAGTTGGTCTATCTCTTCCATGCCACAATTACAACAATTAAAAAAATCCATTTCAAGAGTACAAATACCCTTTTCTACCGGTATCCCTTGTGTGAATAAAACAAAGACAATACTTAAGATTTGGTATATTAATTGTTTATAAAGGCATACTTAAGTGGTTTGACATATCTGAATCTAAATGGCATTGTACACTGATGGAAGATGCTAACAAGATAGAGTTCTCCCTCTTCGTTTCCACGAATCGCCTGAAGTTTCTGATCTAAAAATAGCCCGTAAAATTGTCCCAAATGGTTGTATGTATTATATCCGAAAACGGGAAATTAAATCAATATTAATTGATAGAAGCGTTTCCGGAGAGGTGTCATCGATTCTTTATTATGTCATACCCCGGAAACTATATAAAACTAGATAGGAAGAGATAGACCATCTTTAATATTCGACATTAGAATTGATGTTGATAAATAGGCGTGATTCGGACTGCCAAACTTTAGTAATTTCTAATCGATCATAATTTGCTCAATCAACATATAAATCACTGTGTATATCCAATAGAGTTATAATAAATAAGACCAGGAGTTGACAGTAAAGTAAAAGCTTAATTGCTGGTGCTATTTCCTATTGAATAAAGAATCGAAGACACCTGCCCGGAAACGCTTCTAACGATTAATATTGATTTAATTTAGCTTTTCTGGTATACTATATACAACCATTTGGGAACAGTTTATTTGCTGTTTTTAGAACAGAAACTTCAGGGGACTCGCGGAAACGATAGAAGCATAGCATGAAGGATAACTTTATCTCGTTAGAAACTGCCATCAATGCAAAACTGCCATTTCGATTCAGATATTTTAAACAACTATATTATGCCTTTATAAACAGATATTACACACAATCTTTTGTCTTTGTTTTATTCACAGAAAAGGGTATTTGTAGTCTTGAAATCGTGTTAAAAAGTTCTGTTGTAAGTACCATGAGTAAGTACCATGAGTAAGTACCATGAGTAAGTACCATGAGAGTAAGTACCATGAGTAAGTACTATGAGTAAATATAATATTTGTGCTTACAAAAATCGTTTTAATCTTGTTGCAATTTTGTTTTGGTTTCTTATGCTGTGCCGCCTGACACACACCCATCACTAATTTATTTTGATTCGAGTCGGGGAAAGTTTTAAAACGATGTCGATAATTAATGGACTTGGTGGTTAGTTTGAACCTATTATTGAATATTCGCAGTAACAATTTCAGAACGTGGGCAGATATGGAAATGTTTTCCAACTTTTCCTCTAGTTATAGGTTACTGGAGCCTTCCGGTAATGTTTTGATTCGGCGATTTGTGTTGGTTCATTTCTATAAAAAACACAATTGTCGATACAAATATGAAGAACTTATATAACATTACCAGGACTTCACATTCCTGGGGAGGAAATATTAAAGTGGTGGAAACTATGATACCAAATAGAAAATCCGGGTTCCAGTTTTATTGCAATATGTCACAATGAAGAGCGTTCGTTGACGATCTTGTTCGGTTTTATCTGATTTGACCTGCATGTGGTCAGCCGTCAGAAAAGACCACACATGCACCAATATGCACATAGAGCGTCCATGCATACTTACTTTCGTTGCCAATAGAGCTATAACTATTAGAAAGCTTTACCTTCATATTAGCACATTATTAATTTAGATGTCCTTGGGGTGTTGCGTTGGTAACAGTAATACTATATTTCTTTGCCGACTGAGCGAAAATTGGTTCTGGAAATTTTGACCAATTCTGTTATCAAATCAAATAGGTTGAGGGATCGTAAAGGATATGGGATGTGCTCAGATAGAGAATCAAAAGAGGAATTTATAGAGAAAGGATTAATCCGTTCCATACTAAACGTATACATATTACATCGGAAAGTCTATTGTCCGTTTTTAGAGATGTCCAGGATATAAAAGCAGACGACAGATAAAATAAGTGCAGAAGGACTCGCATTCTTTGTGGAGACGTTTAGTTAATAAGTTCAACAAACTACCTATCCCGAAATTATCTGAACATTTCCTACGGGATAACTACTCGTCAATGAGTATTTAGTATACACCCATGGTCAAGTGGTCCTGTTAAAATGCTATGATGCTGGTGGTCCTGTTGGACTGCTATGATGCGGGAATGGCAAACTGATGCCGTTACGAAAAAGTACCGTTATTTTTTTCTAAAGTTGTCATTTTTGCGGTGTTTCGCTAATCCGAGCGATTTGGAAAAAAAAACAGTGAGTGTATGAAACATTGAAGAACATATATAATTTAAAAAAAATAATAACTGCGCTGGTGTTTCTAAAATTACGTGAATAACCATCTTGATTACAGTCGATTTTCTTTAACTAATACAACCAGTATTAAAAATATTTCGCAATAAATATGTTTTTGAATGTTTGATACGCATGATAATGGCGTTTCCTGTATATGTTCAGATTATCGGAACACCGCTAAAAAGACAAATTAAAAAAATATAACGGTACTTTATGTTAACAAACTCAGTTTGCCCTAACAACACCATAGAACATTAGCAGGACCACTTGGCTAGGGGTGGTATAGACAGGGTTAAATTGAGGTCGATGGGAGATGGCGATGTGAAAGGCGGTGAAACGTTAATATTCCCCAATCAGAAAGTCACCTTTGTTTTGTGGTCTGGAGTCTACATTCCTGAATGATGGCTGTGATTTTGAAGGGACCACCATCTGTCGCGTAACACTGACTACTGATCGATATCAGTCGAGACAATGAAACTCACAAACGAACTATAGTGGAGTGACAGTGGATTGAGTTAATTTAGTCTCTTCGATTCATTGTCGCGGAAAATCGCCAATACCGTTGAGAAAATTGCATAATGTCGGATTTGTCAGGATTTCAAACTGAATTCGCAGTTAATGAAATTTCGAAATCAATTCATATCCACGCCGTTTATGATCCTTAAATGGCGCGTGTTAGGTAATACCGACCGAGTTATCTGCCTAAATATGGAAACTTCACCGCGGGAATCGGTAGTTAGTGTGTGTCAGGTACTGACTGATATCTGTTGCCATGTGTGCTGAAAATGCCCCGTTCGATTTGACACCGTATATAACTACTTTTCATACCAGTAAATAATGATTCGAGCATACACAGCAAACAAAACAGGAACCTTATTTTGGTTCTATATAAACTATCTCATGTATGTGCATGCAGAACCATTATATACGGTTCTTCGCTACCAAAGAACCATTTGGTTCTTTGCTAGAAAACCACATAAAATGTAGAACGAATAAAAACTGAATAAATTTTCGGTGGACCATATACATCACCGGTGTCCGTGCGTCGTATGTGCGTCAGTCCGTCCGTCACAATTGGTTTCCGGGTGATAACTTCAGCCAAAGTTACCTGATCGTTATTAAATTTGGTATGTGGATTAGTCACATGAAAATACAGGTCAAATTCGAATTTGGTCCACCCATATTTACTGGAGTTATGGTGTTTGTCACTTAGATTTTACCAATTATTTTGGTTTCCGGGTGATAATTTCAGTTATAGTCATCCGATTATTTTGGTTTCTGGGTGATAATTTCATATACTTGGAATATACTAATTATTCTGCTGTCTAATAAAATAAAACTGGGTGTTATAACAACATAGACATGCGCGCAGTTGGAAGCAAAGCTTGATTCAACCGTTGTTCCCAGAACAAAAAAATTCATTTCTAAATAAAGCCACCTTCAGGGACATGTGGCCTATAGCGGCCTTTTAATTTATCAGGTTCTGATGTTTTGTTTGGCTCCCAATATTAAAAAAAAAAATTCCTGTGGTAAAATTTGTATTTTGTTGTTAATAACGAATAATGCATGATATCTGCACTCAGTCGCGATATCTCCAACGTTTGAGAATGCGATATAGTGATGCATGTCATCAAACATCATTGTGATGCCCTATAATATAAATATTGAATAGATCCCTCCCCCTCACACTGAAAACCCCATTTCCACTATTGCACACCATGTATTGTACTTGTACAATTATGTATTATGTTCTCATAATATCATATAACATGATTTATTTGAGAAATAAACATTTGAACTTGAACTTTGTTCCCTTGTCCGTTAATTATAATGACAAATCTATGCAAGCTTTTTCTACCCGTATTGGTGTGGAGGCTTTCCTGTATGACACCTGGGTGTGATTGACGTTGATTGTTCTCATGTTTTATTCGCGGACAATTGGCTTAGCGAATTTAAGTTGCTGTCAATTCGGGTGGGGCGTCATTAAATGCGGAACTTTGTGTGTGTCCTGTCGGCAACTTATTTAGCCTACTCTGAGTTGCATGCATGGCGCCGATGAGCAGCTATCTGACAGAGTATACGAATGACCAAATTTTGCAAACATCTTCAAAATCTCGGCAAGAAATATGTAGTCAGAACTTGACCTTGCAACGCCTTTATTCGAGTTGTGTCTATATAGTTTTCGACAGGTTTGTAAGTTATGAATGCAGTGATTTCATTGGGTGTGGACGCACTCCTTGTACTAACAGGGCAAAGTCTCAAATTATCCAGCATCCATCCCTGCTCAAATGTATAGAAGGCAATAATGAGCGCATGATAGCCATAGCTATCATGACACCGCACGTTCATCGATTACCAGAATTAAATGTCACTAAAATTGAAAATTCCCGCCTCGATTCCCACGAGACATTACGCTGTCATTCGCTGAAGCTCAAATCTCCCAAAGGGACATAACACACCGCCTCGTCGTCTCCAGAGTTACCGGATAGTGGCATTTAAAATATCAATTTAATTGATGATATTATTCGCGCAATCCTTCGTTACAGTGTATCTCATATCCGATAGTTCTAGGGTTTGTGTTTCTGCACTCGGTTTGGATATTGCATGTGTCATAACATGTGTGACATAAACATTAGGAGATTTTAAGATGAGGATTTCTTATTCTGAACAGCCCCCTATCCAGCTAAAAGATTTTATGCCATTTGTCATCGAATTAGTCATATATAGTGTTCTCATTGAATGTTCAGCACATGCATCCGTGCAAATACAAGATGAAAAGTACGAGAATAAGTATGAATGATTTTAATTAAGATGACATGTCTACCAATAAAAACAAAGGATCCGTATGAATGGTGGTTCAAGTTTTTCAAATGTTCAGGCATCTGACAAAGTAAATATTGGTAAAACTGCCCGTTTAATTTCAATATATCTGACAAGCAAAACCTCTCATGGGTGGATTCACATGTCCCATCACACAAATATCGATTTATGGTGTAAAATCAGACGGTGCATCTTATAAAAGCATGCTATTCTGTTCACATGATACTGACACTTATTCCCTACTGGCTGGTATGTAAAAGAAAAATAAAGAGACGATTAGAGGCTCTTGTTGTGTCATTTGCACTTGTTCGTGGGAAATATGAATTTAAGGAGCAAGACATCTATTTTTTGGAAAA
This sequence comes from Siphonodentalium dalli, assembly GCA_032622095.1. Lineage (NCBI taxonomy): Eukaryota > Metazoa > Mollusca > Scaphopoda > Gadilida > Siphonodentaliidae > Siphonodentalium > Siphonodentalium dalli. Next base: position 71,014,569 of record CP136068.1, read on the forward strand.
GGTTACTTACAGCGGGCTTGTCAAGTCATATATCAGTAGTTGTTTAATCGAAACGCGTAACATTGGTAGCAAATATGAGAGACTGAATTGTGAAATGTTACTGAAAACTTTATCCGATTATGCAGGCAAACTCGAACCTTATACAAATTACTATTGTTACAATATATAGTATACATGCAGTCACAACTCTGGGTATGGCTTCGAAGCACCGGGAACATGAAGTATACATTGTACAGAAGAAAAGGGGGTTCTAGCCCAAGGGTATTGTCAAAAGATAACCCTCATGCATATCGTCTTATTAAAATAATTTATATTATACGTATATTATATCTCTTATTTCAGAGATATTGGTACAATTGTGAGATATTGTGAGATATATATTGTTCTCATTCGGAGATTGGTGAGAACTCGGTGTAATTGTCAGTAAATAAAGTCAGTTTAATAAGTTGAACCATGTCTCAACCATGTGACAAACTGACAACTGAAACACACCTTGACATTCGACTCCAAAATTTATCACAAAGGTTCAAGGGTGCACTTTGTTGCCTTTCTGACAACACATCACTCACGTGCGGTAATTGGCACCTGTCTTGCTAAACAAATTATCCCCCCGTGTTCGGTCGCGAGGGTGGCACGCACGCGCGATTTAAATTAAAATGCAAAACAAATTTCATAAGTAGCACTTGTAAAGGTGATACTCGAAATGACCAGTAATCTTGGACAAGGGTCACTTACGGACGCTTGGCCGTACGGTTATCGATGAACAAACACGTGTCGTGATAAGGGAACCAGTCATAATTCATCCGGGAAGGCACGCGCACGCTTCGCCTCTTAATGGTCGCCAAATATTTGGCTCTCATATTAGGTTTCAATATCGAATCATTCATGTGACGTCTCGATGACGGTAGCACAATAACGTAGCAGTCAATTTTGACGAATGGGTTATTTTCTTTAAATTTTTTGCCTATTTATCTTGTATCACATTTTGTCACGCTTATCCCGATTAGAGTTCGACATCCATTAAATTCCCGCCGTTGAATCGGTGGGTACACTGGTCTTCATCGAACGGTATGGTGCGAATCTACTCCACTCCTTGAATTGACTCTCATTAAAGGGACCATCTGCAAGGCACTCGTTGTGGGTAAATGTGTAAACAAAATATATAAAAAACTTCCCCACAGAAGAACATGGAGAATAGATAAAGTTTTATCTCATATATATTTATAATGGATAGTTCTCCAATAACGATGAAACCAATTTTATGTAAACAAAACTGTTACAGATTATTTTTCAATGCTTTGACCTTTTTCAATATTTATCGTCAAGTTTTGATTAAACTTTGGTATACTATTAAACTTTGGTATACTATTAAACTTTGGTATACTATTAAACTTTGGTATACTATTGGACTTTTATTGATAATTCCACTGTAGCATCATGTTTACATAATAATGGTTTTGACGTGCGAAATTTCATTATTGGATAATTATTAATAAAGAAAATAAGAACAAAGTCAAGTTCGAGAAGTTGGATCGAAATACGGCGAAGATTCGCTTGCAGTTAGATGGAAATTTTAAATTCAGTTCGAAATTAAAACTTCAAATTGTTATGCTTTAAGTTCTTTGTTGTGGCCCAATTCGTGCTCCCCATCTCCAATTTTGGGTCAAAGCTGATTTTTAAAAACTTTTTCTGCGACACCGCTGGACTAGAAAAATTCGCTTTCAATATTTAAGGGAGGGGTGATGCTGAATGGAAGTGGCATTGTTTACGACTGGAGCGAGCTGAAATTTGGTATATTCCGAAACTTTCCATAAGAGAACCAGCATACTAACACTCGGCGTTCAGAAATTACTCGATCGTTAGCTTTGATTTTCAATCTAGGCGAATTACGAACGGGATTGAAATTCAAACTCTATTTTTTTTGCCTCAAGTTCTTAATTTGTTTACGCGAATCTCCACCGAATTTCGAACTTCGATCCAACTTCAAGAATCTACGAAGTCAATCTATTTTTTCATATGCTTTGCTGATGATAGTTGTTGTGCGAACTTTTTTTCTTCCACATTTACCCACTGCGAGTACAATGAGTCTTTTTATTAACTGGCTGGTAGTCTGACTGAGGCTGAGATATATAGCTACCATATAAGTCCAGTTCAATCCCCATTCTATTCTAACTTTACCCGAGAACTCATATGAACTACAATATGGCCATTAGCCTGATAACGATATATACCTCGTCATATTTAAAGGCACGGATGGTCTTTGCGGTGGATATTACATTAAAATAGTTACATCCGTTAAAACAGCCATACACAGAAAGATTATTAAACTTTTGACAGACTTTGTTCACCAATCATAAATATCGCGTAAATAGTATGTCATTGTCAAGTTCGTACGCTTTGTTAAGTAAAGAAAAGCCAAAAATGTTGTTTACATAACACAGCGTACGAACTTGACAATAACATACTATGTACGCAATATTTATGATTGGTATAAGAACATATGTCTATATTTTAATATTCTTTCTGTTCATGGCAGTTAAACGGCTGTGACTATTTTAACTGCATACCCTCCACGGAGGCCATCGGCACCTTTAACGCCAAATTAGTCATAGCTTCCGTAGTCAATAATATTGTCAACACAGCAAAAGAAAAATGGAAATTAATTTACCATCATATTTGTATGTCATGTGCATCGCGAAAATTAAAAAAACATCCATCAGTTTTACGTTGCAAACGAGTACATAATTAGAACCCCTTCTACGGTCTACTGCTTTTTGGGAAACGAACGCATGGACACTACCAGAGACGCTTTTTGCTATATCATGACAAAAATTCGAAACGTGTTAAAACTTCTAATCTTTTTATCTGAGTGGGAATGCATACACACGAACATAATAATTAGAAAAATAACTGGAATTTTGTATATTCCATTTTCTCCAAATGTGTCTTTAATACAAAACCAATAGACCTATACCCGATCTAGTTGGCCAGATTTCAATTATAATTTTGGTTTCGAATGTTTCAAATTATGTGCATCTGCATTAGCTTTAAAATCACTTCAAATATAACATTAACTGGTAATGTATTTGCATGAATACATTGTCCCTGAAATCATCAGAGAAATCACAATACCGAGCGCCTTCTGTATGTTTAAACTGTTACACTTATGACCCGCCTACAAATGTTCTCCGATTTGGCCAATTCGCTCAGAATGAGTTTCACTGAAGTCAGTTTGACCAACTGACAAGAATCAACACGACTGATAGTTGTTAGTGTAGCAAATTTGATTCAAATTGAACAAGAACATTTTGAGAAAACGTCAAAAAAAAAAGACAAAAACAAAAAACCTCAAATCTGGAGAAGTCGAAACATGGTCATAACTCGGTCAAAATGTTTGAACCGAACTCCAAATTACAGGTGCTCAGGTTCCCATGATGATCGACCCCTGTATTAAATTGGATTGAAATTGAACAAGAAAATTCTGAGAAACTTCCGGACAAAATGTGTGGAAGTGTATACATGTATCTGGATATTCAAAGTCAAAGACGTTGAATAACTCGGCCAATATGAGTCAGACCGAAGTCCAAATCGTATGTGCACAGGTTCCCATGATGGTTGACACCTGTAGCAAGTTTGACTAACATTGCATGAACAAGAACATTCTGAGAAAAAGTTGTGTCCACGACAGACAAATGGACGGACGCACGGAAGGACGGACACATCAAGCATGCATGCATAATATACATATATGTACACAGTTAAGGTCTAACGTGTACGTTAAGTAATCTACATATACATGTATACAGTTAAGGTCTAACGTACACGTAAAGTAATCTGCGATTATACATATATGTACACAGTTAGGGTCTAACGGAAATAGAATGTTCAAGGATATGTAGGTCGAAATACGGAAAATAACAATTGAGGAACGAATACCATTCATTTTAAATGGTGTTAAAACTTTTCACTCCCCTGAATTCAATGATAAAAATGAAAGTCTATATAGTTGAAATAAACCAAAAATATATTCGTTAAAAGTTAATCAGTCTTTTATCATAATTAAGACACGCATTTGCCTGATCAATAATAAACTTGCACTATCACTTTTCGTGAATTCCACATTCGAGTTCCGCGACTTCCATAATTAAGATGAAAACTTACCTGTCAAAATAATTGAAGAAACCGGCCAAGTGGGTGTTTATCACAAGTTTCTGTTCATTGAGATATCCATTTGACTGTCCATTAGATCCACCTTATACGTGTTCATGGGACCAGATGTCCCAGACGCAATCCAAATGTCACCGATCTATAACGGGTACTGTCGTATAAAACCAAACTTTTACAAATTCGGTTCTTGGCACCAGGTCGCGTTACAGGCAGATTAACAACACTATATATAACTCGAATCAAGATAGTGCAACGTGCAGCATTTGGTATCTTTCACGATAAATTTTCAATAAAATAGCTTGAAATTAACTCTTAGATCATATTTTTCGAGAACTGGTCTGTGATGTTGATCGTTTCAGGAATGCCCCATATGTCGGGGAGTTTCCGGTTTATATGTGACCAGTTATCGGGTTCAATTCTAATGCAAATATAACGGGAGTGCGTTCGATCCGCTATCTCCAGCGTGTGACATACGCTCCCATCTGTCATAGTTTGAGGAACGGTACCTTGGAGTATGGACAATCCGATCGCGAGGAGGAGGAGGAGCTAACGGTGAATTATTACAAATAAAGGCCAATTCGTCGTAATGACCAGCTATAGGATATGGCATTGTATAGTTTGTTTCCGTGGACTCTCAAAATATATTAGGGTATTATTATTGGGTATAATCGAAGTGTCCATTAATTCGTCGATTTATTGTGGTGTTTATATAAATGGTGTCCTGACTGCATGAATCAGATTATTTGCACTTCAGCATTGATTAAGTTTCACTATACATGCACTTTAAATAATCTGAAATTTGTTTATGCATATATAGGCCTTCTACGAACAAATTGGGTTCCAGTGCATGCATCGGCCTCGAGTGCATGGGCGTATCTGTCAATAAATTTATCTTATCTCATATATATGTTTTGCTTTACCTCAATCTTAATACTGGATGCATTATACCGTGTCGTTGCAAACAGATAGCAAAATTGCAGATTTCTCAGCAAGAATTATGTTACCACCCCTGGTTAAGTGGTCATGCTAATTTGCTATGATGCCGGCGGGTCATGCTGAATTTAAATGGTGCTGGTAGGGCAAAATGGTGTTTATTGGAAAATGTACCGTTAATTTTATGAAGTTGTCATTTTCGCGGTGTTCGAATAATCTGAACATATTCAGATAAATCTATTATGTGCATTGTTATGAAATTTGATATAATTATACCCTGTTTAAAAAAAGGGGGTATACTGTTTCTGTTTTGCACCTTTCCGTGCGTGCGATGTCTGTTCATATCATAACTTGAACAGTAGTGCTCGGATTACAATGAAATTTTGTTTGGATATTCACAACCATGAGGACATTCAATAGAGGGTCCCATCGTTTTGTTCGGATTTTCCATTCTAGAATTATTCATCTTTGTTATCTGGAAATGTTGGCTTTTTGGTCCGTATATGATGTCTGCATGTTCATGTCATAACTTCAACAGTTGTGCTCGGATCTCAATGAAATTTGGTATAGATGTTCACTACTATGATTTCATTCAATAAAGGGCTCAATCGTTTTGTTTGGGTTTCCCATTCTAGAGTTATTCATCTTTGTTTTTGTTGGCTTTTTGGTCCGACCGATGTCTGTTCAGGCCATAACTTGAACAGTATAATGCTCGGATCTCAATTACATTTGGCATGGATGTTCAATATGAAAATGCAGATTTTGGGTCCATCTGTCTGAGTATATATCAGTCACTAGCAGGGTTACCCGGCGTTGCACAGGTTTAAGTGATGTGAAACTCTCTGCATGCTGTACATGGATATTTGGTGGGAATAGAGAATACTCTTGCTCAAAGTGCTACACGTATTCTCATGAATTGTATATTCAAATAACATCCCAAAACATGATTCTTATACATGGAATATAAGTATAGTGGACCACCTTGTCGATTGTCATTTTGTTTATCGCGATTAATCCGTTCCACCGATATATTATTTATTTACAACTGCGAATACGTCAGACGTTATGGTGTGAAACATGAACATCATAAACACATTAGTTCGCAAAAATAAAAGACGACTATTGGGTTTTACATATATATGTATCAATGTATCAATCATTCTTGTGGGTTTTACTAAGATTTTGAGGACACCTGGCTATCATATCTCCATGAAGATACAGATGTTTTAAAGAAATGTGCAGGTGCTCTTCTGTTCATGGCGCTATATATTGGCGAAATATTCTCAGTTTAAAAGAAATGTTGATATGCAAGTATATCAACTACCTGTGCCCGACACAGAGCAAGAATTTGAGTGGTTTATTGTAAATTTTGTGTAGAATTAATATTGAATGGAACGACTCAATTGTGCTATATATACTTGATCCATTCTAATATGCAATCCTCTGACGGTTAGAGTTCTATCAATTTGCAAGAATATGTGTATCTCTTAAATAAAATGATAAATATACGTTTAATATTTTTTTTATATGTATCTGTTTTGCTAGCTCGTATCATTTGAGAAGAACGTGTATGAATTTGATGCTAATTGGCATCTCATATTTTTTCTCAGTTTTTGGTGATCCTCCCATCCCTCTCTGAGACTGAAGCGGCCCACTTTTGTCATCATTAAACCGCACGCGTAGACTCATTATGGAAATGTAGATATATATAATTGGTGAAAAATGGCGAGTATACAATTTCGTATCAAATTTACATGTAGGGCCCCCATATCTCACCCGAACGGCACCAATTTGGCGTATCTAAACCACACAATTAGATTCGTCGTATCACGGAGAATAATATGTATCAATCTGCTGGAAATCGGCGCTAAATATATTGTTTATCTGTTTTATGTCCCTCTCACCCTCTATGCATCCCTGACTCGAATGGCCGCACGTTTGGTGCTAACTGGCGACTAAACAAATTTTAATCAAATTTAGTGCCCATCCCACACCCATCTCTCACACAAACATCACCAATATGGCGTCTTTAAATCACACGATTAGACTCGTATCATGGATAAGAATGTGTATCACTTTGGTGAAAATATTGCGTATCAACTTTGGTGCCCATCTGGCTTTCAGTGCACCACTGGCTCGAATAACGCCACTTTTGGCATATTTAAGCCACACCATTATAGACTCCTCATACCATGGGGATGATATTGTATAAGTGTGGTGGCAATCGGCGAATAAACCCATTCTTATCAGATTTAGTGCCCACCCCTCCCCAATCTTTCATCCAAACGACAGCAATTGTCGTATTTAAATCACACAATTAGATTCAGTGTATCATGGAGGAAAATATATATCAATTTGGTGGAAATCAACGCTAAAATTTTGGTGCCCCCTTCCCCTTCCGTGCATTTTTGACATATTTAAACCACACCATTATATTCCTCATATCATGGGAATGATTATATATAAGTTTCGTGGCAATCGGCGTCAAACTTTTTTTCTGCCCCTTCCCCTTTCTGTCCCTGACAACAACGGCGTCACTTTAGAAAATTCTAACCCGCACCATTATCTTTCCCGTATAAAGGTATCCCTAGTAGACCCCTTTGGTGCCATTTAGATGGTCCCTCGGCGCTAAAATTAGTTTGATCAATTTTGGTGCCCCTCTCCCCTTCCGTGCACCCCTGACTCGAACGGCGCCACTTTTGGCATATTTAAACCACGCCATTAGATTCCGCAAAAACGTGTATGAATTTGGTGGAATTTGGTTTATTAAATCAATTGTTGATGCAACGCTGACTCGAACAACGCCATATTGCGAAGGTGATTATGTATTCGTTTGGTGGAAATCAGCGACAAAACTATTTCACCATATTTTTTTAATTTCCCCTCCCACCAACAGCGTCATTTTAGAAAATTTTAACCCGCACCATTATCTTCCTTGTAAAAAGTTACCCCTCTTAGAACGCCTTGGTGCCATCTCGAGTGTACCGCGTGAAGTTATATATAGAACGCACACAGACAGACAAATAGACAGACAGACAGCACGATTTTATTTCTTGTATCATTTGAGAAGAACGTGTCTGAATTTGATGGTAATTGGTACTAAAAATATTTTGTATCAGTTTTGGTGACCATCCCGTCCCTATTTCGGACCCAAGCTGCACACACTAAGACTCATTTGAGATTAGAGATGCATATATATGAAATTGGTGAAAATTGGCGAGTATACAAATTCGTATCAAATTTAAGGTCCCCATATCTCTCACCCATAGGTGTATCTAAACCACACGATAAGATTCCTCGTATCACGGAGAAGAATATGTATCAATATGGTGGAAATCGGCACTAAACATATAGATATAATTTGTTGTGTCCCTCTCATCTCTATACACACTGACACGAATGGCCCCCACTTGTGACATCCTTAAACTACACGATTACACTCCTGATATCATGGAGATGATTGTGTATAAGTTTGGTGATAATCGGCGACTAAACAATTTTTTTATCAAATTTGGTGCCAATCCCTCCCCTCTCCATCTCTCACCCAAACAGCACCACTATGGCGTCTTTAAATCACGATTAGATTCCTCGTATCATGGATAAGAACGTGTATCAATTTGGTGGAAATTGGCGCTAAAAAAATTGTGCATCAATTTTGGTGCCCCTGTCCCTTTCAATGCAACCCTGACTCGAATGAGGCCACATTTGACAGATAAAAGCCACACCATTAGACTCCTCATACCATGGGGATGATTTTGTATAAGTGTGGTGGCAATCGGCGAATAAACCCATTCTTATCAGATTTAGTGCCCACCCCTCCCCAATCTTTCATCCAAACGACAGCAATTGTCGTCTTTAAATCACACAATTAGATTCAGTGTATCATGGAGAAAAATATATATCAATTTGGTGGAAATCAACGCTAAAATTTTGGTGCCCCCTTCCCCTTCCGTGCATTTTTGACATATTTAAACCACACCATTATATTCCTCATATCATGGGAATGATTATATATAAGTTTCGTGGCAATCGGCGTCAAACATTTTTTCTGCCCCTTCCCCTTTCTGTCCCTGACAACAACGGCGTCACTTTAGAAAATTCTAACCAGCACCATTATCTTTCCCGTATAAAGGTATCCCTAGTAGACCCCTTTGGTGCCATTTAGATGGTCCCTCGGCGCTAAAATTAGTTTGATCAATTTTGGTGCCCCTCTCCCCTTCCGTGCACCCCTGACTCGAACGGCGCCACTTTTGGCATATTTAAACCACGCCATTAGATTCCGCAAAAACGTGTATGAATTTGGTGGAATTTGGTTTATTAAATCAATTGTTGATGCAACGCTGACTCGAACAACGCCATATTGCGAAGGTGATTATGTATTCGTTTGGTGGAAATCAGCGACAAAACTATTTCACCATATTTTTTTAATTTCCCCTCCCACCAACAGCGTCATTTTAGAAAATTTTAACCCGCACCATTATCTTCCTTGTAAAAAGTTACCCCTCTTAGAACGCCTTGGTGCCATCTCGAGTGTACCGCGTGAAGTTATATATAGAACGCACACAGACAGACAAATAGACAGACAGACAGCACGATTTTATTTCTTGTATCATTTGAGAAGAACGTGTCTGAATTTGATGGTAATTGGTACTAAAAATATTTTGTATCAGTTTTGGTGACCATCCCGTCCCTATTTCGGACCCAAGCTGCACACACTAAGACTCATTTGAGATTAGAGATGCATATATATGAAATTGGTGAAAATTGGCGAGTATACAAATTCGTATCAAATTTAAGGTCCCCATATCTCTCACCCATAGGTGTATCTAAACCACACGATAAGATTCCTCGTATCACGGAGAAGAATATGTATCAATATGGTGGAAATCGGCACTAAACATATAGATATAATTTGTTGTGTCCCTCTCATCTCTATACACACTGACACGAATGGCCCCACTTGTGACATCCTTAAACTACACGATTACACTCCTGATATCATGGAGATGATTGTTTATAAGTTTGGTGATAATCGGCGACTAAACAATTTTTTTATCAAATTTGGTGCCAATCCCTCCCCTCTCCATCTCTCACCCAAACAGCACCACTATGGCGTCTTTAAATCACGATTAGATTCCTCGTATCATGGATAAGAACGTGTATCAATTTGGTGGAAATTGGCGCTAAAAAAATTGTGCATCAATTTTGGTGCCCCTGTTCCTTTCAATGCAACCCTGACTCGAATGAGGCCACATTTGACAGATAAAAGCCACACCATTAGACTCCTCATACCATGGGGATGATTTTGTATAAGTGTGGTGGCAATCGGCGACTTATTATAAAATTTAGTGCCCACCCCCTCCCAATCTCTCATCCAAAAACAACAATTTGGCGTTGTTAAATCGCACAATTAGATTCCTTGTATCATGAAGAAGAATATATATCAATTCGGTGGAAATCGGCGCTAAAATTAGTTTTATCAATTTTGGTGCCCCTCTCCCCTTCCGTTCATCCCTGACTCAAACGACGCCACTTTTGACACATTTAAACCACACCGTTGGATGATTCTTCATATCATGGGGATGATTATATGTAAGTTTCGTGGCAATCGGCGGCAGAAAAAAAATATCTTCCCCCCCCCCTCCGGGCACCCCTGACGCGAACGGCGCGACTTTTGCCATATTTAAACCACGCCATTAGATTCCTCATATTATGGGGATGATTATATATAAGGAGGTGGCAATCGGCGACACATTTTTTTCTGCCCCCCCCCCCCTTTTCTGCCCCTGACAACAACGGCGTCACTTTAGAAAATTCTAACCCCGACCATTATCTTTCTCGTAAAAAGCTACTCCTAGTAGACCCCTTTGGCATCATCTAGATGGTCCCCTGTGAATTTCTATAGAACACAGACAGACAGACAGACAGACATTCGCAAATATAGATATAGATAGGTTATAGATATGCCCACTAGCTAGTATGCTACAAGGGGGTATGCACCGGACGACAGTCCATCTCTTGTTATAGGTAGCATTATATATGTTGTGGTGACAATCATAGACTTTAATCAATGTACTTTCTATGTTTTTGTGTATGATTTTCTATTTTGTACGCGCACTGGAACAAATTGGTGGAATGCATTTGAAATGAAGTTTATAATAATAATAATGTGGCTGATAGCTTTGTGTCTTCTTCCTGAAATAGAAAATTGACAATTTTGTAATATATACATGATGTGTGTATACCAGGTACTCATAAGTTGGGCAATTGGCAGGAAACAACCATATTTTATTATTTAGAAATTATTCATTTATAGATAAATTGGTAAATTTTACCACTTCCCAGTTGGAGACAAAACCTGCGAGAGTTGGAAATGCTATCCATGAAACAAGAGCAGTGAGAAAGTTCAGACTAATTTAAGTTTAGAATACTCTGGCGTTTATATTTTTCAACCAATATTTAGTATGTGTTTTACCAACAATCGAACATTTGGTTTGAATCAAATTAGACTATGTATCAATTTGAAATAAACTCCGACCTTATGGTAGTGCATCGGGGATCGGTCTGACAGAATAATCAATATACCAGTCAAGAAAATCTACTTGAGGGTGAAGTTGTGAATGAAAATTCCCAGAATTCCCTTCAAACGGAGAACATGCTCGGACAAAGCGGATCACTTTACACGGCTTTTTGCCAGAGTATATCATTGTCTATCTGACTTTACCATATGTTACCAGAGTAGAGCCATGTAAACCATGGTTTACCTGGCGTTACGAGAGTAAATTTTACACGGATATGAATGATAACTCAATTTCACAATAGCAAATTTCTCAGCTTATGTGTTTTCTGTCTCTTGTGAGAATAAAATATTTGGTTCGTTAATCAGTGGGGAAAATGGAGCTTTCCACAGAGGCCACACCCACAGCAGTAGTACCGCCCAGTGGTAAAATAAAAAACTTTATTATATGCTTCCCCCTTAAATTGTGGAAAATTGCCGTGGCGTAGAGCGTTATATCCATCGACTGGACCGAGGCGATGGATAACACTGACCGAGACGATGGATAGCACAATAGTATTACCTTCTCGGAGATTACTTCCGGTTTATATGCTCGATATTTGTCATTCAGTGGTGAGCAAATCAATTGATGGAATGTAAACAAAATGCAGATGTCGAAGATGTCTAACAATTTGAAGTGAACTGTAGGGACAAAACTAGCATTTTGTTTTGGTTTTATAAGGTACTAGAAGGTGACCCGACTTCGTCCGGGCTTTGACCTTGAATTGTCCATTTTGAAGACCAAGGTCAGGGGGGGTCACGATATGACCCGTCCAAAACACTGCCAGGACAAAAGTACCCGACAAAAGTACCCGTCGAAATCCATCCGGTTTTACCCGATTTGACCTCGAATTGATTATTTTGAAGGTCAAGGTCAGGTCGGGGTCACGACTCGACCCGCCCAAAACACTCAGTGGACAAAAGTAACCCCACGTATCAAATTTCGTCGAAATCCCATCAAAATTCCCGATTTGACCTTGAATTGACCCAATTTCAAGGTCAAGGTCACGTCGCACGGGCAAATAAATAGGCTTATGAGACTCCCCGGCCGAAAGTACCCACACATACCATGTTTCATCAAAATCCCGTGATATTCGGGCGTTTGACCTTGAAATGACCCGATTTCAAGGTCAAGGTCACGTCGCACGGGCAAATTAATAGGTTTATGCCACTCCCCGGCCGAAGGTACGACCACATACCAAGTTGCATCGAAATCCCGTGATATTCGGGCGTTTGACCTTGAAATGACCCGATTTCAAGGTCAATGTCACGTCGCACGGGCAAATTAATAGGCCTATGTCACTCCCCGGCCGAAAATACCCCCACATACCAAGTTTCATCGAAATCGGCTCAGCCGTTTTCGAGTCCATCGATTACAGACACACACACACACAGATCTTCCAAAATATATAATAGACTAGAAGGTGACCCGACTTTGTCCGGGCTTTGACCTTGAATTGTCTACTTTGAAGGCCAAGGTCAAGTGGGGTCACGATTTGACCCGTCCAAAACACTGCCCGAACAAAAGTACCCGACAAAAGTACCCGTCGAAATCCATCCGGTTTTACCCTATTTGACCTTGAATTGATCATTTTGAAGGTCAAGGTCAGGTCGGGTCACGATTTGACCCGTCCAAAACACCCAGTGGACAAAAGTAACCCTATGTATAAAATTTCCTCGAAATACCATCAAAATTGGCGATTTGACCTTGAATTGACCCGATTTCAAGGTCAAGGTCACGTCGCACGGGCAAATGAACATGCTTATGAGACTCCCCATACGAAAGTACCCCCACATACCAAGATTCATCGAAATCCCGTGATATTCGGGCGTTTGACCTTGAAATGACCCGATTTCAAGGCCAAGGTCACGTCGCACGGTCAAATTAATAGGTTTATGCCACTCCCCGGCCGATAATACACCCACATACCAAGTTTCATCGAAATCCCGTGATATTCGGGCGTTTGACCTTGAAATTACCCGATTTCAAGGTCAATGTCACGTCGCACGGGCAAATTAATAGGCCCATGTCACTCCCCGGTCGAAAATACCCACACATACCAAGTTTCATCGAAATCGGCTCGGCCGTTTTTGAGTCCATCGATTACAGACACACACACAGACACACACACAGATCTTCCAAAATATATAATAGACTAGAAGGTGACCCGACTTCGTCCAGGCTTTGACCTTGAATTGTCCATTTTGAAGGTCAAGGTCAAGTGGGGTCACGATTTGACCAGTCCAAAAACACTGCCCGGACAAAAGTACCCGACAAACGTGCCCGTCGAAATCCATCCGGTTTTACCCGATTTGACCTTGAATTGATCATTTTGAAGGTCAAAGTCTGGTCGGGGTCACGATTGGACCCGTCCAAAACAATCGGTGAACAAAAGTAACCCCACGTATCAAATTTCGTCGAAACCCATCAAAATTGGCGATTTGACCTTGAAGTTACCCGATTTCAAGGTCAAGGTCACGTCGCACGGGCAAATGAATATGCTTATGAGACTCGCCATAAGAAAGTACCCCCACATACCAAGTTTCATCGAAATCCCGTGATATTTGGGCGTTTGACCTTGAAATGACCATATTTCAAGGTCAATGTGACGTCGCACGGACAAATTAATATGCCTATGTTCGTCCCCGGCCGAAAATACCCCCACATACCAAGTTTCATCGAAATCGGCTGGGCCATTTTCGAGTCCATCGATTACAGACACACACACACACACAGATCTTCCAAAATATATAATAGACTAGAAGGTGACCCGACTTCGTCCGGGGTTTGACCTTGAATTGTCTATTTTGAAGGCCAAGGTCAAGTGGGGTCACGATTTGACCCGTCCAAAACACTGCCCGAACAAAAGTACCCGACAAAAGTACCCGTCGAAATCCATCCGGTTTTACCCGATTTGACCTTTTAACCCGATTTGATTTCCACTCAAGTATATAAACGCGCCTCATATACACACGCTCATTAATTAATTATCAAGTTTCAACGTAAAGATAAATTACCATCGGTGCCCGAGATATCGCCAAGACGTCTGAAACAGTCAAATGCATCGGCCGGTTAAGCGTTAACGTGATCTAACGTTATGAACTCTAACGACGTCATAGAAGTTACGCATTGTTTTTATCCTGATGGAAGATAGTACCACTTCTTCTTGATAATCGAGGCAGATAACTAAAACGGATACATACGCATTATAGATCGTTGGAAAGAGGAAACACGAAAGATTCTCACAGTGTCATTATTATGACTGGCATTTTATTATTCGCGCTGTTTCGAATCGATTTGTAAGCACCGAACTCAAATGAAAGTCCCGTAACACAGCGTAAAAACAGATTTGACCGCGGCACGTGAAAAGTTGACCTCGGATCTGAAAATTGATAGGCCCATGCCACCGCCCGGCCGAAAATACCCCCACATACCAAGTTTCATCGAAATCGGCTCGGTCGTTTTCGAGTCCATCGCGATCACACACACACACAGACACACACACAGATCTTCCAAAATATATAACAAGATAAAGCATATAATAAAAACAACACCTACGGGTTTCGGTTGAATAACCGGGTTATCTCATTCGTGTCTACAAGGAAATACAGAATATCCATTCGTGCAAATTCTGTATGTCCTTGTAGCCACGAATGAGATACTCCGGGTATTCAACCAAAACTCGTAGGTATTCTCTATTTTTATCCACATAAATATTGTCTGTTACCGGAGATCGACTTCCGAAGTGAACACATCAGCACTTGCCCTTATGTTAACTAACTGAAACAGACTCATGTATATGATTCGTGCAAATTGTGCTATTTTATACAGTTTTCGTGAAACAACGTCTGTTTGACACTAGGGCTATTTAGTTTGATGATTAGAGTATAGATTTCGGTGATTTAGGGGTTGGATTGTTTGATTTTTTTATTTTTCATTGGACGGACGTTTCGGGTACCAACCAAATAAATTTGATTTATCAACTTTAAATGTTTTTCTATGTTCACAAATCTCAAATACGACGGCGAACCAAACTTTTTTGAAAACTATGATTCTTTGGTCACATAGTGCTGCAATTACAGATCAATAAAAAATAAAATGTTGCTTTTGTAGAGAAAAATGCTGACCTCTATCAAAAATGAGATAGATACCTTTCCGAGATTTTTATTAAATTAAAAAACAAAAATTGTGCCTAATACCTGTGCATTAGTATACACGCGGCGCGCGTAATAAAGAGCGCACTTGTCCCGATAAGGTTACAGACAAAGAGCGTTCCTGTCTTTTCTGCTCGGTATATGACTCCGTACAGATAAAGAGCAGTCAAGTCATTGTTTGTCCCGATAAGGTTAATATAAAGAGCGTTAATCGTGTCGTTTATCGTCAAAAGGCGACGCCGGGCAGATTCCGGACAGAGACCATGTTACTAAGAGTGCCGAAATGTCCATGTCAAATTTCATCGCAATACGTGCAGAAATCTGGACGCCTAAAAGAAACATATCGAGGGAGATACACATTCGCATTTATATAGTACTTTTTTTATTATTATTACACTAGCGGATGTACCCGGCGTTGCACGGATAAAGTGTCGTAAAATTAAAATTGAAACAGTTACAATAAACCAGGACCTGTTGCCCGAAGCCTATACTCAGTCGATTTGGATACACTTTTCTTCTAAGGCGGCATCTCGACAGTGTCTAGATTACACACAGAGCGTGCCGAAGTAGGCATACATAAGCTAAAATATAAAGAGCCTACTGGTCTTTCATTGCCCCGATAAGGTCAAAGATAAAGAGCGTTCGTGTGGTTTTTTCCCGCTATGTGACTCCGAACAGATACGGAGCGGAGGGTTCGTCGATGTTTGTCCCGATAAAAGGTAAAGATAAAGAGCGTTAGTCGTGTCGAGATTCCGGAGAGAGAGAGAGAGAGAGAGAGAGAGAGAGAGAGAGAGACGTGCGTGCTGGCGGTCGGTACGTCGGTCGGTCGGTCGTACGTACGTGTGACGGCACACATAATTTACGCTACGTATCGTGTCGATGAAATACGCGTTGTCGCAGCCATATCGGATCGATTCAGCCCCGTTCCGTTGTTTTATTGCTACAGGTAAAAGTTTCTGAAGTTGCAGTCCATATATGGAATTCATGAATGTTCAAAAGCCCCATATTTGGAATGCTATACTCCAGAGTTTTAACCGGCATGTGGCACTATAAAACGGAACGGGGCTGGATGGATCCAATATGGCCGCGACTCGGTGAGAAGGCTTATTCCTGCAGTGGTTGCACAAAAGCGCGGAATCAGCAGTGGGCCAACGAGATGAAAATAAAATTTGCTACTTCACAACTTCCGATACATGATAATAAACAACTGAATTTTTTTTTATTTATAAACAGTTATTTTAAATACATAGGTACAAATTAGACGTTTGTCAGCTTATTATGAAAACCGGTTGCGGCATCATGTTTCACCAACACGTCATTTGTCTTTGCCGGCCAGAAACCAGACAAGACTGGGCTTGTCATGTCGTCTCCGGACAACTTATTTCGCCTCACTGGACTATAAACGCAGAGACGTTTCAATTATAACATCGGATATTAAAATACGGTATATACCTGATCCGTGTCCGCGTGAAACCTTATATCAAGTCATGTTTCTACTTTTTGATGTTCCTGTATTGGGCGGAACTTGGGTCTGAAGGTGTCATCCTTAATTATCGGCTTAATTGTATGGCGACATACATTCCATAGCAATCACTACCAGATTTTGTTTTACCAGTTCTGGCCCATGCGACGGAATGTCTCTGTGGTACTGTAACTATTGTTGCGGAGTGGCTGTTGTAAGTATATTATAGGCAGGAATTTTGCTGGCAACTTTATCATGGAACACACTTAATTTGACAATTTTCCTTCTATGTTCAAGTGCTTTAATGTTAAAATTTGTAGACATTGTATATAGAAACGCTGGAGAAACGTGAGTAATCATTTGTTTAGTTTAGTTTGTTTAGTTTCGGGAAAACATACAGTGGACGTATATTCAAGTTTGGGTCGTACCAAGGCTTGTATGCAGTTTTTCGGATATAAGAATTTCTAGTTCTTATGCTACGTTTAAAAAAAAACAAGCATTTTGTTGGCATTAGCAGCGATTCTGTTGATATGGCCATTGAATAATATATCATTGGTGATATCAACCCCGAGATATTTGGCGCACTTTACATAATTCAAGGATGTGGCCACGGAGAGTGTAATTATATATAACTAGCAGGTTAGCCCGCCACTGGCGTGGTTCGTCTCATGGCTTTGTTCGAAAAAGCAATTGCAACAGCTTCCGTCGTCGAAATCCGCCAGTTTTACCCGATTTGACCTTGAATTGATCATTTTCAAGGTCAAGGTCAGGTCGGGGTCACAATTTAACCAGTCCATTACACTTCCCGCACAAAAGTATCCATAGGTAGCAAGTTTGAGCTCAATCGGTTCGAGTCTATAAAGGACACACACACACGTATATATATATCATTTGTGGGTACCCGTTTCAATGTGAAGATCACCTCGAATATTTTATGACTATTTACACGATCCTGAGCAAGGCCTCCTTCCCCTTGGCATCATGTCTGGATCGTTCTATATGCCTTGCATATTATCATATTATAAACAAATCAATTCGATACAGGTATGTAAAACAATCTATTGCAATGGTGGCAAACTTCATTTCAATTATATTTCACGATCATGCAAAGAATGTTAATCGCGATATTATCTAACCTACACTATAGCTGGATGTTCAAACATTTTGTGTCCATGTAATGGCGTGGAACATATACCTCGCTCTGTATATAGGGAATCTCCTCCAAAACTCACTGATATCGCAATGCAATGTGTTTGCCTTATTCTAATATATATTTTGGAACTTATGTCTGTCTGTGTGTGTGTGTGTGTGTGTGTGTGAGTGAGGGTGTGTGTGTGTCTTATAGACTCGAAAACTGCTCGACTGATCTGACTCAAATTTGGTATGTAGGCCTACTTTGATCTCGGGAACAACATGGGCGGGCCCAATTTCACGTACGACCGTGATCTTGACCTTGATATCGCTCATATACGCTCATATAGGCACATTTCTGGACCTCGACCGATCCGGTATGTATGCCTATTTTGATCCCGGGAACAATATGGGCGGGTCCAATTTAACGTGCGACTGTAAACTCATTACACCATGCATGATCCATGATATTTTAAAACTATAGAAACAATATAATCACTGTCGGATACCCGTTTAGGTTTGTACGTTTCAAAATGGCAGCGCCCAGTGGACAGGATAAACGGTAAGTGTATATAATAATAATAATAATAATAATAAATAGTTTTTATATAGCGCTTTATCCCAGGTGGCCCAGAGCGCTTAAATATATTGTCTTCAAGGATCAATTAACGACATCTTTCGGCGATACACCTTTAAACAGTTATGTAGTAATTTGTATGCCCAACACATAGGTAACATGCCTTTCGATGACAGGCATGTGATTATGTTGAGGCGTGTCAATTCGTCAAATTTCGAAATTTTATCGAGGCGGCGAAATGTTCGCTTTTTCGTAATTTTTTGGCCCTGGGCTCATGGATCCGCAAATTTATGCAGTGTCGTGGGGGAGATTAGGTTACCACACATCTTCGGAATACAAAACCGGCGATATTTTTATTGTTTAACTCCGAAAAACGACCTTTGAAAATTTCAAAATGTTCAGGTTCAGAATCGCAATATTTCCGATGATTTTGTTCAGGTTCAGAAACAATGTTCGTTCGGGTTCGGGCAATTTTCGTTCAGGTTCGGACGCATCAAAACCTCATCGAGAAGCGAAATGCCGAGATGTAGTCGCGTTCTTATTGTGCGTGTTGTTTACGAATTAAATTCAATAAATATTGTTGCCAATAACCATGAACAATGTCGGCTATACACTAGCTAGTGGGGAATGAAATTGCATTGCCATATTACATATGAGCAACAGTAGTAATATTAGTTATCTTCGGCAATATCGGGGGTACATTGGAGATTTAATACCTGGATGTCGATATTGAACCCCGAGGCGGAGCCATGCAAGGGGTTCAAAAAGTGGCATCCAGGTATTAAATCTCCATGTACCTGGATGTTGGTGGCGATAACGATTCCCCCTCCCCCCACACACAACAATAGCTACAATACGGTGTGCTTTTCAGATAAATTCACACCAATCAGCACCAATAAGAATAATTCAGTATCCGACCGATCGATCATGTGTCAGGTGACGTCAAGCTCAGCGTGCTAGAACGTCACGATTGGTGGAAACTACTAGTTCCAGCTGGGGGGGGGGGTCGGAAAAAAAGTGACATGTCATTAGGCTGAAAAAAACTTTTTTCCGGCTCTTCGGTACCCACCACCCCCCTATTTGAAGGATTTTTTTTCTTCCAATACCCACCCCCTTTTTACCACCAAATCTGTAGTCTCACACCATTTAAGCTTGATGGTCAGTATTACAGTTACCCTATTTCCGTTTCTGGTTCTTCTAAGTCATTCCAACTTTTGTAATAACACGAAACAGGAATTGATCTAAACAAAATAAAATAACACACAGCATACATGTGCTGATCAGTAAATTATTGATTGTTTCGTCCCCAAATATTGTCTGAGGTAGCTCATTATACATGTAAACAAGTATAAAAGCATTACTGTACCTTCTTTTCATCACAGCAAGTGTAACTTTAGATGTGTCCCATAGTATGACATGAATTTATGTAAATTATGATTTTTGAAAAAAATATTAGGGCAACACCACCTGGCAATTAACTCTCCAACAATACAGATATTCAGCTGAAATCCACCATGTATCACAAAACTAATTTTCATTTCCATGAGCTGAGTTCTTGGGCTAGGTACTGTGCTAAGGCCCAGATCAAGTATTCAGACACATACATGTACGTGCAAATAGAAACTTGAACATAAGACGGTCATATATGCAGTCTGCAGTATAAGCTCCAAGGAGGGTGAGTTTAGTGATGCTACCCAGCATAGTGGGCATTACCAAATTCACCATATGTGACCCTCATTCTGTAGCTAGTTATCCATGGTTGGTCGAGACCAAAATAGAATGAGGTCGTCAGAGGTTGAATTTGTTGATGCTATGCCGGGTGGTATCGTCGCCCTCTGCAGACCTCGATCATTTTGCTGATGACCAGCACATTATTTTTAGACTTGCATATATATTAAGTTATATTATATTTTCTCTCCCTTCTTTTCACTCGTCTGTTCTGATTATGTTTATTCCACTTAGCAGCCTTCTCCATATCTACACATTCAAGTTCTATGTATGCCAGTAGCATTGGTACATGGCAATGTGATCGGATGTAAAACGCGAATTACTGAGAGTTGGTTCGTAATCTGGATTTCTGTGAAGCATTATGTCTATATATCCACACTAACTACCCCCTAAGCACTGTCCTAAGTGTCATACACACCTTAACGATGATGCTGAACACTTTGGGGCAATTATATTGCAGAAATGTTGTAAGAGGAAAAAATTGTGACCTGGCTTGGAAAAAAGTGACTTTTTGCGGCTGAAATACCCACCCCGGCCTACTGTATGGAAAAAAGTGAATACCCCCCCCCCCCCGGTTCAAGAGTCATTCATAAGCCCAATATTTCACGTGCTCTTAAGTTATATACCCCTCTGCCAAGAGTTACGTGACGTGACGTTGTCAATCAGATTGCTAGTTACAACCGGATGTGGGGACAAGTGTTTTTGTCATATGCTTCCCTATGAAATAGCCGTAATTTTGAGTGGCGTTCGATGCGATCTCTTTTGCCAGGACCTGGGCTGTGAATTTGCAAAATATATAAAAGGCCTCAATCATTGAATGCTTGAAAGGGATACTGTACTCAAATGTTGTTGTTGGTGTCTATAGTCTTTGAGTCGTAGCATAAGGTAACCAGCTTTCCGTTATTTAAAAGTCTGTTGATTATGAAGTAATGTTACGGGTGGCAGATTAGCCGGAATGCAAAAATACCAATTGTCGTTGTCGATTAATTTCTGTACAGTTTCCAAGCAAATGTATCAAATAAATGTTATGTTATATACTCATTTAAGTTATTTTCACTAGCCATTGAGGCTTGAGTACGCCCCGTATCAACATATTTTTTTACACGACCGTGTGTGCCACGCGTTGCCCAATCCACTATCCGTCAATTAATTTGATTACGTCTTGTACACGGAAATTCGTAATTTAATTTATGGCTCCAGTCATAAATTAAATTTATATCAAATTATGAACTTTGATTTTAAGATAACCTGTTGATTTGAACGTTTACAGAATACATCTCTGACTCAAATTACTAATCTTTCGATATATTATCGATATTATATCGTTGGTATTACCGGGAATTTATTGAAGATGGCGTACAGTACGACATCTTCAATAAATTCCCGGTAATACCAACGATCTAATATCGATAATATATAGAAAGATTAGTAATTTGAGTCGGAGAACGTTTACAGAATACATCTCCGACTCAAATTATTAACCTTTCTATATATATATTATTATATCGATATTCGATCGTTGGTATTACCGGGAATTTATTGAAGATGGCGTACAGTACCCCTTTAACTCAGTTCTGAAATTGACATAAATCTTACCAAGTTCCGTGCAGAGTTCAGCGCAAGAACGAGCGTAGTATAGCGAGAGGACTGAACTCTGTTTTGCAGCTTGGAATGTTACATCACCACCAGTGAATACCAGTCTCATCCCAATGGAAACTAACATGTAACAGGTAGATGTATCGACAATTATGGAAAGTTATCTGTTCATCTACCTGCGGTGACCTTCGTGGCCTCGTATGTGGATGGGGAGGGGAACCACGTGAGCACATACATGTATCTCACATGCATACAATAAGAAAGTCCGCGCAAATTATTCCAGAGTGGGCTAAAACCATGCCCGTGTTCCCCCGTTTATTGTTTTTAACGAATAGAAGATAATCAATACGCACAAACACGCACAATAATAACGCGACTACATCTCGGCATTTCGCTTCTTTTTTTGATACGTCTGAACCTGAACGAAAATTGTCCGAACCCGAACGAAAATTGTTTCTGAACCTGAACAAAATCATCGGAAATATTGCGAATCTGAACCTGAACATTTTGAAATTTTCAAAGGTCGTTTTTCGGAATTAGACAATAAAAATATCGCCGGTTTTGCATTCCGAAGATGTGTGGTAACCTAATCTACCCACGACAATACATAAATTTGCGGATCCATGAGCCCAGGGCCAAAACAAAAAATTATGAAAAATCGAACATTTCACCGCCTCAATAAAATTTCGAAATATTATGACGACTTCACCCCATGCATCCGGATATACTCGTAGCGGAAGACATGCTCGTAGCGGAATAACCACATGGCCCGCGATTTGCACACCGTTCACGGTTAGACACATGTTGCACCGAAACCAGCACATACCAGTGGTTGACGGTGGTATTATTTGTGGCTATAATTTACCCAACTGTACATCAAACTTCTTTAAACATGGACGCAGTTTAATCCTATTTTACCGGGAAGTTAGGCCAAAAATTGTGGCGAAATTTGCATTTCTTACATAAAATTACGATTTCTGTGGTAACAGCCCAGACAATCTATAGTCTTTGCATACATTGCTATTTCCGCGGATATTCCCTTAATATATAATAGACAACATTTCCAGTCATGTATCTACATTTTCCATAGTAAAAAATAACCATACATGCAGGTCATAGCAAGAAAATATGGCCTGTCTATAGCAGTGGTATGATATGTCTATAACACCAGCGATTTTATAATGATTTGCTCGTAGCAGAATTGCTTTTAGGATAATTTCAACAACTAGACCTTTTTTAAAGCTAAAAAGCAACGCTAATCATGTGGATAGTAGTAATCAAGCCCGAGTCGAAAGAGTCATTTGGTTAAATGCATGAAAAATAAGTAGTGGCATTCAAAATGACATGCATGCTCGTCTTCATGTATGGACACTATATTATTGGGTAAATCGCAAATTCGTAATATAATATTGGGATTTGACAACAAAGTTTATTGAAAAGATGCAAAATTAGTGATGTTCCACACTTAAACCTGACACAATCCCATCCATGATCAGGGCAGTTGCTGAATTGGACAATGTTCGTATGGACCCCGGGCGGTAAGAATTATTTATTTTTTCAAAATATCACTGTGGGCGACTTCTCCTTGGGTTTCTCTACCCGTCTACCGAGAATATATTTCGATCTAGAACCGCAACGACTCGTCAAAGAACCGGAGTAAGATAATAAAATCACCAAATTCGGTAGATTTCTGTTTGGATAGTTGATTCTTTTCTATCGATAATAATTAATTCATGATTGTATCTACGTGTATGTATAAGTAAGTATAACACCTAGTTGTCTGCTTTTGAAGTTTTTATGGGCCAAACTTTAAATTAGATCTGACCGTTTCGGTAGACAGCCGGAATCTGAAGCTAAAATAAACCAAAAACTCAGTAGGTAACCAATTCTCGAGGATATGTCCCCCACAGTGGAAAATAGCATATTGTCATGTTAATTTGTCGTTGTAAATTGTTATTTCTGTTCATTCAATTCAATTCATTTCTGGAACCAAACCATACAGTGTGGTAGTGATAACATCATATAATAGTAGATCTAAATATATACATAATACAAACAGACCCCGGCTTCCAATAGCATTTCTCGATAATTTAATCCAAGTAAAATATACATGTAATGCATTCATGACGTTGACATTGCCACACTCGCCGCTATCTAACATTTTAACGTAACATGTTCCACATCTTGTTATTGCTGTACGCCATGAAATCTAAAGTTGGTTATACATTCACCCTAAACACATTCAATTGGAATAGGTGCACAATTGAATTTAATAAACATTTATCGTTAGGCTGTATTGAATACATTTACAACGTTGGGATTGGAGATTTTTGTTATTGACTGATTGATTCGGTAAAATGAATTTTGGGGAACCACCCAAATGTTATCACGTTCATATTTTCACCAGCAAATTCTTCATGATGACCACGGCCGCCTCAACGTATCCATCTCAGGAATGCATGGACAGCGGCGACCACGGCGAAGGAGAAAACACTTCAGGACCACCAAGAAAGCCAGAAGATGTTAAATCTAAAGCAATAATTATCTAGTAAGATAGCCAGTATTAATTTCTTGGTAGATAACTGCATTGGATAACGTAGGCTAACATATTGTGCGTATATAGATCAGGTTTCGACATCAATTGTTTGAAATTAAATTTTCTTGTGAAAACAGACTAAAATATATGTCGCCACACAAACTAACTAGTTATATTCATATCAACACTCGTATCGTGCCTGTGTGGCGAAGAATTACTTCAATACAATTTTCACTAAAGGTATTAAGATTCTTCGGCATGAATGTATTTGATTTGGAATTCGCACTCTAGCTTCCATGCAAATTTCTGTGATGCCAATTTTTTTTTTTTATCCAAAACAGCGCCTAGATGCGTATGTTATTATATTCCAGCTTAATTTGACCTTACCTTAAGTTTAACACAACATGGTTGAAGTAACATGGTTATAAACACGAAACAATTACGTCGCTTCAGCGTTCTGAAATTTACCAAAAAAATATCTGTGATTTCCGCGAACACTTTTTATTCTTCAAGGGACCACACGTTCGACACTCCAGCGCGAGCAACACGGAAGAAGAAAAGAAAAAGTGACGGCGTCACCAGGTGGGATGCACCGTCAAGGGTCGAGAGTGGTGTCCGTCCTGGCATACATGCGAGAAATGAGTCCAGAATACACAGTCACCGCCGGATGGGAAAACTGGACCTCCCAGAATGTTAAATAAGTGTCATATCGTTTGCATTAAATACATGTTGGTACTATGTGAATTTTTTTCACCACCCATATGTAATTGTACTTTTAATTTTCCCTCTGCCGACTATCTAATTACCTTTTTATATAAAGTTTGGCACATGTATGTCCTTCAGAACGCGATACAATATACCATGTCATTCATGTGATATATGTATATACTAGCACTATCTAGACGCTCTTTTTAGTTGACAAAAGTGTGATCCTCTCGCATATACACATATTTTATATAATGCTACGAGCATATCACCCGATGCTACGAGCACGTCATAGCAAGTTTTACGTTTGCTATAGACAAATATTAGACATACCCCAAAATCGAGTGAGTGCCTACATGGAAACTAATTTTTCGGGCACTAATATGATTGACATCGCAAACATGTCCAGTTCATTTTGAAGCTAAGATATCATACTTTGAGAGACTGTATGTTAAATAATGTGTCAATGCAAAGATTCATTAAAATTTGATAAAACTTATATCGAGTAAGTATTTCAGGTCATAATTTTCGTATAAAACCCGATTATCGAACAGTAATATGCAAATTGCGGAAACCACAACCGCTCATTTCTGTAGACCGATTATCGCTGTTAACGTTAACAAAAATCAAGGTAAAATAAACCAGGCAATTCTTCAAGGATTGTCCACTTATAAACGGACAATCCTGACCTAAAACGGTCATTAATAAATGGACAATCCAACGACGCGTGGCACGCGAGCTTGGGATTGTCCACTAAATGAAGACATGTATAGCTAATCCTGCATGTTAGCTCCATATTTAATATGAAGGGCAATAACTCTATAAAGAATGTTAATTTACTAAATAACGGTGATTTGTATGAGAAGAAGTGTTTTTGACGAAATAACGGAGATATTTGAAGAAGAGTTTTTGACGAAATAACGGAAATATTCGAAGAAGTGTTTTTAAAGAGCTGTCATTAGAGATTTCGGCTGTAAGTTCCAGTTGGAAATTTCATGCCCGACACAAAATTAGTTCGAAATTTTACACCAGCTGCAAGTTGGAATCGTTGTCATTGTTTGATTTTCCAACCAGAAATTAGTGTGGAACTTGTTGTTTTTAGATTTTAGACCAATAGTAGCATATTTTTGTACATTTGGTAAAAAAATCGGTCTGAAATAGCCACCGGTTGGACAATTTCCAATTAGGGAGGTGTCAGGTTTGAAATTGGGGGATGGATGCAAATGGAATTCTGCGAGCCTGGGATTTTGGTGTTTTTGGTTCAAGGGTTGGGGTGCAGTTGGAAATTGCAAGATGGACATCCCCCAACGAGGAGCCACTAAATAGCCACGTCCCTGGTTGTAGATCTTTTTTCAATTTTGTGCGATATTGAAAGACATTGCATTTGTGCTACGCTTTACTTCCATTTATTCTGTTGATATATAAGGTTAAATTCGGAGTCAACGTGTCCCCACCAACGCTAAAGTTGATAAATTGCGAATCTTTGACATTTTTTTGCTGAATGGACATGGGTCGTTAGTGGCTGTTGTTGATTGTGTCGCTAGAAAAGGTCCAGGTAATTGTTCCAATTGAGAGCAGAATAAACATCATTCCGAGATAGCAAAGAAACACGCCCCCACCAGACGGCGTTCGTGAATATAAAAAGGCGATCCGGAAATGGACTTGTCGTAATTTTGCTACAATTGCGGCGTGCGTGATTGGCAGACGTTATAATATCGCAAATCCAGACATCCGTGATTTATCGTTAAGTAACTGATCAAACCATATCGCGCTCTGTGTTCTCGGTGTTCTGATAGTTGACACGCGTCGCAGTTTTGAACGGAATAAATGATGACCCATGCACAGTGGCAGATAATCGACGGATTATACGAAAAAGAGGAATTGGTGTTGCTATTGAACAATTCCAGAGAAATATACACGAATTGAACATTTGTTATGGAAGCTACGAATTTTTTTTATTACTGACATCATGCACCGTTCGCAATGTTTCCAAAGTTTTAATAGCTCCGACAAATTATGTAAGTTGCGAAAAGAAAAAGAAAATTACATTTTTTAGGTAGCCAAAACGGTTGACCAGAAAATAAAGCCGAGATTGAGATTTATCTTATACCGGTTGGATGTTATACTGTGTATTATTTTTTTGCTATATCTTACATATGTGTATTACTGTATTATACTCCAAGAAAGGACTATGCGCAATGTGACCTTTCACCCCACGACGTTGCTGCCTTGGCGACATATCAACAAAGATTCTCGCCTCGAAATTGGGTCACATCTACTTCAGCGTTTCGGATGGTTTAAACGAATAAAAAATTGCATACAAGTGGAATAAAGTAGTAATGTAGCTACATATTCGATGATACTTGATTAAATGTCCCTAATAGGACTAAATTTTAGCTTTCACTATTATGTTCCCGTCATTTTAGACAGCTTACACCGCACAAAAGTTGAAAAATTTACGATGTACACTTTTCTCAGAACTTGCATGGTTTGTTTCAATCTAGCGAATTCTGAAATATAACAGTTTGAATGACTTTGCTTTTTGTTTGAGAACATTGATATTTTATTGAAAGAATTTCACAGTTCCGATTTCTCCACATGGATTCATATTAAATCAGGGCTTATATCTTGTTTATTGCTGACAAATCACCCCAATGTTCCATAAATCAAGTTCATGACCTCATCACATAATACTGTAACTGCGTATTCATACGTAACGGGAATTGCTCTTCGAAATTACCAAATTACTCTTCTATATGACCAAAATGTAGGTTGTTTTTGTCTAAAAACTGTCATAAATTTAGCTTATTTGACAAAAAATGATAGTGTCAGTTGGCATAAGATAAATAAAACAATAGCATAGTGTGTTTTGAGATGTGTTTTATCTCAACTCGTTAGAAGTATGATTTTTCGCTCGACAGAGCCTCGCGAAAAATCATACTTCTAACTCATTGATATAAAACACATCTCAAAACACACTATGCTATTATCGTATATATAATATACGTCCAGGCAAGCTTGCGAACGAAGGGCGATCTGATTCCATTATTACCCCGGGCCCCACAACTTTGTTTGCGGGGAGATGGGATACAAACTAACAAGAACATCGCTGGTATATATATGTCATATATACGTGGCAAAATACGGCGGGCGGAACCCCAATTCGAACTTGACCTGTATTTTGGGCTAGTATATATAAACTCACTTACCAAATTTCCATTCAGTTCAGACTTATTAAAGCTATATATCACCCGGTAACGAGAATTGAATGCAAATTCCATCAAAAGGGCCATAACTATGGTGAAATCTGGCGGGCGGAATCATATCGTGCACTTATGTGTGATACTAATAAGTGGAAACTGTCGATGAATTGCTATGACTTCGGCAAGTATGTGCATAGAATATTGGGATGTCGTGTAATTATAGAACTATATTTGATCGCATGAACGCGACAAATTGGATGCATGGAGATTGTGAGTCGCTTTAATTAATGACATTTTTTGTTGCAAACGGTCTTCATCGAGATTGTCGTTTTGTCCTGAGTAGAATATAGCTCTATACAAAGCAATAGTATATATCAGAGTACCGTACTAAACGTAATACTGTGCAAGTAATTAATTTCTTGGTTTTAGAAAACAGAGTTTCCATCATAATATCAGCAAAAAACTGTGGCATATGGGTCTCTCGGAGATATTTCTAAGAATCAGAGAACTGAAAGTTGGACATATGGGGTATGAAATGGAACAACGCGAGTAAACGCGAGTTCAGAAACTGTGAACAGATGGCGAGATTGGAGGCGGAGAGAGGTAAACAATGCGTTCGAGTTTCCGTAAAACAATTTACCGCGGTTCCGTTCCCGATTCCGTGTTTTATGATTCGCCTGGTAAATTGAATTAATGTTCAATTAATCTACGAGCGATTGGGGGATGATTTGAAGATACAATGGATGGTATTTTTCGCCTTGATCATTATGGATCAACATCGCGGACTCTCAGAGTCCATCACCAAATTAGGCGGCCTCTATTGATCTTTGGGCGGCATTCTTTGATCAGGAGTTGGATAATGAGATAATTCGGGGAAACGTGATCTATGGCCACAAATTGAATAACTTCATTTTCTTTAGATTTAGAGTAAAATCATTTAGAGTAAAATCTGGTGGTCAACGTAACTTTTCTCCGCGAACGCAACAAAGACATAACCAGGGACGTAGCGACAGGGAGAGTGGTCAACATTTTCAACAGTTGGAAATTTCATGCGTGAAACAACATTATAGTTGGAAATGTCGCACCAATTAAAATACGTTTAAATTGTAAAACACTTTTCCAACTAGCGTTTAATGTGCGTTTACATTGGTGTAAATATGTGTACAGAAATGTGTGAAGTCCGGTGTCGCGGTTTACTGTGATCACAACTAGTAGCGCTCGTCAGTGCTCTGGTAATAGAGTTCTCGTTAGTTTAGGTCAGGCTAAAAATGTAATCCACTATCGGCAGATCAAAGCGATTTGATATATTCAGCACAGAGAAGTGCCTTTTGGGTCTTCGTGGGGGTCCACATTGGAACATTGGGATTTCCAGCTGCACCCCCCCCACCCTTGAACCAGACCATTACCACGAGATTGCATATTTCCATTTGCACCCCTCCCCTAGAGTTTTGATTTCCCCAACTTTTCCCCTCACATGCCTGTAACGGTGGTAGCGGTATCCGTGTCCTATCCTGAATGGACAAGTAGTCATGTGGTCACTAGCCAGAGGGAGGAACAAAATCAACTGGGTGTATACCATGGGTCTGCCCAATGGGAAAAAATTTGGAGTTCTGAACCTGCCAAAATCCTAACATCTGGTGGTCTAACTCGTGGGAGAGAGGGGTTTCTAAGTTATTTTTAAACTATTTTTTTTTGTTTTAATGTTTTTATTTGGGTCTAAATACATGGTCATGTTTTATATATCATTCAAGAATAATCGTAATAAGTTTTTGAATGAAAATCATTCTTGCATATATCATATGTCGCGTTTTTAACATATCATACTGTAATAGACATGTATATATCTAACAGTTTATTATATAAAGAAGAAAATTTCATATAACTTCTGACAGCTCACATGGAAAGCATGTTTTGTAGATATCCATAAATAACATGCTACCAGTTGTTCTGGACACTATGGACAAAGTTTATAGTTGTACAATTGGTTAAAGGTACTCAACCCGTAAAGAGGGTCCCCATCTCAACAGATTCCAACAACAACAATCCGATCAGAGGGTCCTATATTACTATTTCTTTGGCTTTGGGGGTAAAAAATATTTGATTCGAGTCGAGGAACCCATCAAACAAAGCTCAGAGTTATTAGATATTGATTTTTCACATTTGTTATGTTCTCGAGATGAGTACTAATAACTGCCGTAATCTGCTCTGGATGTGTACTCCAAATCTATTCAAACAGACAAGGATGAATAACTCTAAAATCAAGTGGTAATTTTAACGCAATTTTGACTGAGTTCTGGGCCAGATAGTATTCCCGATAATGAAAAATAATAGATTTCTAAAATCGATATCTAACAAATCTGAGCTTTGATGGGTGACTTCCTCGACTCGAATCAAATATTTTTGACCCCCGAAGCCATTGAAATAGTAATTGAGGGGAGTTTTATCGGGTTGAGTACCTTTAACTGATTATAAGAATGTTTTTCTTTTTATCCAAATCAGTTTATAGATTCCCTGGTATTCCCTACAAATAAGATTCACATAATGCTATATTTCCTGGGTTCGTCGAATGAATGGACCCCAATCGTAATTTCGAGTATAAATTAGGCAGATCGTACTTCCGGGTACTCTTGATCGACAGCTTGACTATTCATGGTTATAAACTACTAGTACCAACATAAAAGTGAAGATAGGGGAACGGGAACACCTTTAATGAATTTAACCAATTTATTCTTTTCTTGACGCCGAGTGAGCACTGCGGCGGAGATACTATACTATACCGAGAAGCGTGTCCATTTCATAGCTGTTCATTTCATTCAAAGGTGTCACCGTGTCGATTTCAACGAAAATCGCCGAACAACGTCATCGGCGGTGTAACTTTCCCCCATTGACCGAGTTCGCCTGAATGTATCTTATGCTTGTTCATAATTATGTGTTTCCTGTCCATGTTTTGGTAGTCATGTTGCTTTGCCATTACTAATTATTTATTTTTTAGTGTAATAACATATGGGGGAGGGGGTACCCTTAAGTGAGTCAGCACTTGTCCTCCAAACCCATCGTCTGTATAAATAATGTATTTGTTATTTATCATGTGTTATCTAAATTTGACAAATACATGTTTAAAATAAAGTTTGGTACATTTCCAGCAGTTGGAAATTTCATGCCTGACACAACATTAGTTGGACATTATTAATTTGACACCATATATTGGTTGGAATTGTTCTCATTGTTTGATTTTTCAACCAGTAACAGTTGGTAATTTTCCAATCTTAGGGTTTGTCAGGTTGAATATTTTCAAGGGGGTGCAATGGAATTATGCGAACCTATGAGTTTGATGTTTGGTTCAAGGGGGGGGGGGGGGTCCAGTTGGCCGGAAATTTGATGGAGCACTCCCATGGGAAACCTCTATCCGCGTCCCTAGAACTTGTACGTGTGTGTACTTAATCATTAATAAATTGACTGACATTTCCACTATATTTATATATATCTTTATTCCTCCATATAATGAAGAGCATATATATAAACATTACAAATAAATTGAGAACATATATTCATCCTGCATGCAGGAATTTGGCTATACAATATACAGTGTTATATAATGTGACTGACAAAGAGACAAATACGAACATAGTTTAGTGCATATAAGCATGCTTGTATTCACGAGTAGACGCACGATCATCAACTTGCATATGCATATCATACATACATCCACGTATACATATACACACGCACTTTCACACACACAGACACATATATGTATACATATGTAACGGTCATGCACCTATATATGCACGTTTATATGCGCATGTATATAAGATTAAATACGCCAAAGCATATATGGGACATGGGTGTATATATGTGTATATGTATATATAATCTCATATATATATATATATATATATATATGCATACACACATACACATGTATATGTATATATATATGTATATATATATATATATATATATATATATATATATATATGCATACACACATACACATGTATATATATATATATATATATATATATATATATATATATATATGAATGTATTAATAGAAAATTAACGCCATTCTACCCCGAAAGAGCGCTGATCACTTTAGTTAACCATTATCAAAATGAAACCGTTTCCACATAAATGCTGTTGTCCTAACAAGCAAGCGAGACAGATTAGAGAGATTATCTGAGAGTAGAGCGAGATCTCTAGGTGGCGATCCCAGAAGGACAGACATGTAGTAGCTGCAAACGAGGTATTTGGTCTAGGTAGAGGAAACATTCAATGCCATGTTGGTCAATGACGTGGTACCACATGTCATTCCGAATATGTAACAATGACGGACAATCTAACAAGATATGTTGTACTACACATGGGTAGGTCGCTAAACAGTGTTTGCATGTGTCATTTTCTCCGAAAGCTGTATGTGCGATTATGCGACCGATCAGGAGGAATACAAATTTTTCCTCCGGAAATTGTGAGCATAGTTTCCATATTGGACCATATACCGATCGTTCGCGGCGTGGGGTGAATGGTGCGGAATGCTGCCAAAGAGGAGTAGCTGGAGATACGATTATACCAGTCAAGTTCATCTAACTCCTGTACAACTGACCGCACCAAACGTTTCCACGCCACGACCGATGGAAATTCATTCATTGGAAATAGCATAATGGTGCAATGGAATTATGCGAACCTGTGAGTTTGATGTTTGGTTCAAGGGGGGTGCAGTCGGCCGGAAATTTGATGGAGCACTCCCACGGGAAACCTCTATCCGCGTCCCTAGAACTTG
This sequence comes from Siphonodentalium dalli, assembly GCA_032622095.1. Classification (NCBI taxonomy): domain Eukaryota; kingdom Metazoa; phylum Mollusca; class Scaphopoda; order Gadilida; family Siphonodentaliidae; genus Siphonodentalium; species Siphonodentalium dalli. The sequence continues at coordinate 71,048,098 of CP136068.1, forward strand.
TACGTGTGGGTACTTAATCATTAATAAATTGACTGACATTTCCACTATATTGCCCTGAGATCCTAGAATAAGCTTTACATTTGTGTTTGTGCGATTGGGAGATGTAGTTCACGTGCGATCACAAGACCACAACATTAGCTTCACGAGGAAAGCTTTATTGTCCAACTAATGTTCAGCACGTTGGCCTAAAAATGCCTGCGTTTCTGCACGATACAGAGACTATTGTGCAAAACGACTGCATTTAACGAAACAAAACATTTTAAATATGAAATTGCTATAAGACTAGATAGTACATACGTGTATCTGATAATCCGTCGATATCATATAATCCTACTATTTCTTGAATAAGAAGGAACATATAATAACGAACAAAGCAGAAGACATATCCATGCAGGTTCACGCGAATTCGGTCAATGGTGACGTATCCGCCGAATTGAAATCGACATGCGCTCGGGCGGTATTTTATGGATGGAATTATGAAATGAACATGATGCAAGTGACAATGAAATTGACAATGATTTGCTTCAAGTTCGCCATCAACCGAAGTGCTCCCCCAGATTTACTATCAATAACATTATTATTTGTGGCTAATTTCAGTAATATTCTCCCAGTTTACACTTGATAACACAAAATTGTCTCCGCACTTAACTTGTCTTTTGGTAGTCTCAATGTTATACGCTCGTTATACTTCCAACTTCTACTTTTTGGTGGTTCTCCTGTGAAATAACTGATTAAATTATAAGAAATAACTCTTGTTTCGATTAAGGTTATGAGTTATAACCGAAAAGTTTGAAGATAAATTTTCCATAACTGCGCTGCATGCGTTATAGAATATATCTTCAAACTTTCCGGTTATAACTGCATAACCTTAACCGAAACAAGAGTTATTTCTTAAATATACCTTTTCAAAAGAAGAATGCAAATTCCCATATAATATAATTATATTGTATGAGGAATTGCCACATGGAAGTCCAAAAACTATCGTTTTTAGCTCAACTTTACAACGTAAAGTTTGAGCTATTGCCACGTGTTGTCGTCCGTCGTCCGTGAGTGCGTCCGGCCGGCCGTCCGTCATCAATTTCATTCGGCACGCCCTACAGGCAGCACCCCCATCTGATCTCCACCAAACTGCATATGTAGCTTCAGGGTGACTTATAGATGGGAGCTATCGAATTTTTCCTACATTTCGATGAAAAACATGTCCGGCAGCAGCCATCTTGAATTTCAAATTTGAATAAATCGGCACACCCTACAGCCCGTATTTTTGGCCAGATCATTTTTAAATTTTGCAGGCACGATTGCGATGAAAACCATGGCCGCGGGCATTGAGTTTTACTCTTTGCATGACTAAATCATTTGGCACACCCTACAGACCACATCCATCATCAGATCACCACAAAACTTCACACGGATCTTCGAGGTTACCTCGATATGGGAGCCTCGTATTTTGACCGAAATTTGTTGAAAAAAATTGCCGCCAGCGGCCATCTTGAATTTTACTCCTTGCATGACTAAATCCGTTGGCACACACTGCAGACCACATCCCTCATCTGATTATCACCAACTTCATATGAATCTTCCGGGCGATCTCTAGATGGGAGCCTCCTATTTTGACCGAAATTCGTTGAAAAACATGGCCGCCAGCGGCCATCTTGGAATTTACTCTTTGTATGACTAAATACCTTGGCGCACCCTATATACCATATCCCTCATCATTAACATTAACATTAACATTTTTTATTGACATAATACATCCACGCGGGGCAGTTGTCATAATACAGATAATTTAAACACAAGTCAAGACAATTTCATATAAATATATATAACATGTATTTGTATAACTCAACACTATATTCTCAATTATTTGCGGAAAACTGCCGAACCATGTTACAGATCAGATTGCATATGCTCGGGTGTTCAGCCTTCATGAGGAATATGAACTTTTCTATTTCATCAAAGTTTATGAAAATTGGTTGGTGAACTCATATTTCAGTGAAAAATCTCTTCCGCCAATGGTTATGTTTTTCACATCTCATTATAAAGTGTTCTTCCGTTTCAATTTCATTTGCTTCACATTTTTTACATATGCGTTTCTCGTAAGGTATTTTTGGCTGAGCGTGTCGCCCAACGTCTACCTGCAACTTATAGTGGGGGATGTAAGCTGATGGGGTGTGCAAATTTGGATAAAAGCATGGAAATTGGTACACATATAGAGTAGACCATGGGAGTTCAGTTCGAAGCGAGACCCAAATTGGCGGACCCCCTCATATGACCTTGAGATCAAGGTCAAGGTCATCAACATGAATTTTCACTATAGGTTGTCTGGAATGTGCATAAGGGAGCTAAAAATTATGCATTGTGCATATTATTCATTACTTCACACTGGGGAGACATAATATGACTAACATCGTAATATTTGGGGGCCATATATGAGAGCTGGAATGTTTTTGGTGACCTCGAACAGGTTAGATGTTTTATTCAAACATATTGCAACAATCATAATTATATCCAATATAGGTGGGGCACAAAGTGGCTCAGTTGGTAAGGTATGTGTTGCATTAGACAAACATAAGCCATTCCAATTAGTGATGGTGAAACTGATTTGAATCAGCTGGCACACACAGAGATTCATGTACATGTAATTGGGAAAGTTTGTCAATTGCTTTCCTGCGTGCAGTGATTTATTCTCAGTGAGATCTATCCTCTGCACAGCCTCTCCTCCACCTGTAAACCTGACCTGATATGCCATGATGTGACATAGCAGCTAAAACGACCACTGACCCCAATAAAACAAATAAACAAATATCAGTTTCTTAAATTGGAATGATGCGCTTACATACCACTAAGTGAATGGTGTTCGCTGGTGTTGATTATTTTAACACTATCAAATACCTTATTAGGATGAATACAAGATCCAATGAGCAGAATTGGAACCATGTCTCACCAGCACACGGCACTTATCAACGAAGATACACCATTTTTAAAAATTATTATTTTCATCCCATTAATATTGTATTGTCATAAGCTAATACAGTTCAGACCATACGCTTGTCGCATGTAGTACTTAGTCAAAATGTATACCTGTTTTGAAAATTAAACTGAATAAAGTCAAGTCGGCGATTTATTGAAATCATATTCAACTCCTAACAGCATGTTTCAAGATCTGTTTTGAGAAAAAAAAAATGTTTTGAGTCATGAGTGCCAATAACACAGCCAGTAAGCTTTGTGGCAAAATACCAATTTGAAGATAGAAGGCATTATAATGGTACCCCTCTCTGTGGTAAAGAAATTACCATTTCTACTGATTTCATTGAAGGAGGTGATAATGGCCAGATTCAGTCAAACATTCGTTTAACTTGTAACATGTGCTACTGTGGTATACTTGCTATGGATACACACTTGGCAGGAGAAGTCGTGTGATTTACGGCGCCAAAGCTACACGTTTTGAGATATCGGCCCAATTTGTAGCAGAATGTGTAACATAATCTGGTGGTAAGCGACATGTCCACAATGCAACCGCCGATATCCGTAATTGACTTCAATCAAGACACACGGAAACATTTGAATCTCTTATATTCTCCTACTGCATGAATAGCGTTGGTTTCTCACTATAGAAAATCTTATCAGAAGATTGGATTATTCCACTTAATGCTGCTACACATTAATGCTGCTACACATTTGACACAAAACTTCCAAATGGCTTGACCATGTAAGTGTAGGCGGAATTTTGGCATGAATCAGGTTACTTTCTTTGGCAATGGCAATACAAGTTACATTGGCAATACCTTGCTAATATACTGAAGAGAATTTGGGGGGTACTACCAGACAAAGTCCTGAAATTACAGAATTGAATAATTGTTCAGTCTCCGTGAGTGAGATATCGGACCACCTTCATAGATGGGTACACTGGTCAAGCGGTGTATGGGGAATTTGATCATAAGTGAAGATGTGCACAATGATCACATGAATCCAGAATACAGGCAATCTGTTCATCACTGGAAACTGGCACATTGTTGCCTAGTTTCAGGATGTGCATGGGTGATATTGGTGCACTCGATCTGCACCATAATTCCAGGATATCGGATATAGGTAATCTGGTCACCACTGCAGAAGTACTCTATGGTCAGCCAATGGCAGCCATGAATGTTCTGGTCACTTCTGGATATGGCTAATTTGGCCGACCACTGCTGGAATTTGTATTTGGTTAGCCCAGTCCCAGGATAAGAATATATTGTCATTGCTAGATATACGTGTAGGTCACGCTTTTCACAGATGTTAGAGTACAGTGACTTCTCTTGAAATTGACCACCACAATACAGATACAAAATATGGATATTCTAGACATCAATAGAGACAAGAGCACTGGTGTCCCAATTTCGGGATAGATACGTAGAATACACTGCCCCAGATGACTCGCAAATTCCTCCCAAATCCAACGACACAGGTAAACTAGAGGATTAGTCATATACCGGTGTATCTTATCTGGTCACCACTAAACTGTGGCACTTTAGTCACTAATCAGTCCTATGTATCGCTATGCCACTACATGGGCTATCCTAGATGCTGACGATCCGAGGCCAAACAAATGTATGGTTTGCATGGGTATGTGTTAATATGTGTGGTGGGTACTTTAGCTGACCAATTAATGCTGGAATCAGTGATTTGACCCCTGCATTCATCCACCACGATGGACATGCACCCAGTTCCTAGACACCACTACTTTGGGAACTATTGAGGTACCGGATAACATAATATGGGGGAGACTATAGACATCCAGTTCCCCGACATCGCTGTTCTGTTCTGGCAATCTGACCAACAACTTTCTGAATACCGACACTATAATGAGATACGGGTAACCTGCCACTGATGTGAATATCCAGTCATTGTACATAGATATACTAGTATATTGGCACCCCTAGCTGATGACCATTTCACACATTGTCTACCAAATCGGAGATGTAAACACCAGAGAGCCAGCCTTTAGGATTCAGTGGCATAGCCATTTTTGACACTCTAAACAAGAAATGACTTATTGTCTGCGAAAAAGATATTATTATAGCATTGTTTGCACATTTCTTTCAAAACTAAACTTCCTTTGTTCAAGAGAAAACCAATACATTTTACCAGCAGGGTATATCTGAGGAATTGGTGAATCAAAGGGTATGCTATATCACGATGCTAGTCTCTAGTTCGGCGACCAGAGTTGATGGCCAGTAGACGATATACCACACAACAACCACAAGTCTCTAACCACACTGCTACAATTTATATGACACGAGTATGTCTGCTCGTGTCCAACATGGGGTGATTTTAGCACAATAACTGTCTGACCTTTCAAAGGACCAATTTCTTTAGTGTGGTGAGATCTCAACATTCACTGGGAGCGAGCTTCTTGTTTATCAATGAGCTCATTCTCAATTGATGTACGAGTACTCAGAATTAGCACAAAACATGTAGGTATGATATATATATATCTATATTTACGGTCTCTTGTTTTTAGTAGGGAATATGTCTATATCCAATGCGCTTGTATCCACACTCTAGTTCTCTCTTTATCATGACTTAATCTTTCGTAACAAGTTTTGATGTCAATAGCATGATTGGTGATATTATATTCTGGACAACAAATCTCATTTATTGGGTGTGCATGCAAAACCCTCTGAACCCCTTGTTATCCTTGTTATCCATATACTGAACACATATGTGTCTAAATGTATAACTTGGTGGCATCATGTTGGCATTTTATTTCGTGACTTTACAGGTATATTGAATTTTTGATCTTCTTACCAACATTTACTGAAATACAGTAATGCTCTAAGTAAGCGACTTCTTAACCACAGCAGAATTATGGGTAACTTTTCAGGATTTAGTCGGAAATCCATATTTCCGACTAAATCCTGAAAAGCTACCCATAATTCTGCTGTGGTTAAGAAGTCGCTTACTTAGAGCATTACTGTATATGTTCACAAATTGATAGAATTCCTGAGATTTCAGTATTATAATATATTTATGTAATTTCTGACCAATATCGAGGAATAATTCAGGCTCAGCTCACACAATTAACAATTTTATAAAAATGAGTTTTGACCTTTGACCTTGACCCCAATGTCATCTGGGTAAATTTAATGTTTGGGTCTCACTCTTGTAATGTACGCTGATATATATGGAATACAATGATGTGGAATGTGGTGGCATTTAGTGAGCATGTTAAATAGTTGGGACTTTATATTCATTTGTTCATGGAATTTTTGCAATTATTCGGATGAACAACTGACTTTTTGAGCTTCAATATGAAAAGTTCTCAAGATCTTGTAGATTTTGTTATAAAGGTGACTAATATGGCTTATTTGAAGTCATATTTATGTAATTTTGATATGTATAAGTAATTTGTTGTCTTAAAAATGTTATATCTCATACCGCCAGTTAAAAATTGAAATTTTGACCTTTGACCTTGACCTCAAGGTCATCAAGGTCACTTTCACGCTTGGGTCTCGCTATTATATTGACCCCCATATCATGAACTATGTGTATACCAAGTTTCATGCTTTTATCCAATTTTGCACACTTTGGCCATTTTTGGGACCTTAGAGCTTACTGAAACACGATCTCGTATAAAAATTTGTAATTTGGAGTAAGTATGGTTCAATTTCATATTGTTCTTTGAAACAACGATACGTTCTTAATTTATTCATACCATTTTGCTTGTTGTCATCGAATATTTCGTTTTTGAACGTTAGAATATGAACGCATTTTAATTCTTCTGATCATTACCGAGCTTCATGTGGATCTTCAGGATGACATCTAGTTTACTTTCCTTCTTTACCCTTCTATTCATTGCTCAGCAAAAAATTAGCTCATTCTCAAGTTAAGCTAGAGTGTCATTGACACTTTCATTTTTGATACTTCTAATTCAATATTGCATATGACTTTCATCGTTTGGTGGAATTCTAACAGTGCTGACTTAGTGATTGGACAAACGTAGAGTAGATGAGACATAAGCCGCACATTTATGTTTCTGATAATGTCTCATGAGTTTTGTGTTAGTGTACACCATATTGTGAGTTATTTTAAATTGGAAAGATAAGAGACCAGTATCATTTGTAATTTCCTTAGTACATATTTGTATATATATTTCTCCATTCTGTAGGGGAGAGCTCTCCCTCTAACCTGTCTTTCCATTTACTTTGCGATATGTTTGGAGATATGGCTACATATTCTAGAAAAAGTGGATAAAAAGTCCTACATGCCTCGTCACATTTTTTTTAATTCTCCATATATATTTTGTGTGGTCACGGTGCGAAGTGCCCGGGGTTTCCCTAGCATAAGATTTCCATGCTTGTGGTAATTAAAAGTTTAATTCTACCTCAACTAGACTACTAGTCTTCCGATGGATATGCCAAGATATATGTCTTTGGGGATGCATTTGTTTACCGATTCGTATTCTTATAAGCTTGGGGTCCAAAATGGTTCTCCTGTCACACGTGTCTTTCTTTGGCACCGAATTAACTGGTGAAAGTTTGCTCTCTAACAGAAAGGGGATTTCTCATTCACGCTTGGACATATATTACATGTAGCACCATGTGTACTTTCTTTAACGATATTATCTTTCCATTTCCTTATTTAGGAAAATTTAAATGTAGAACCCCCTTGTGATTGCGGCCTGCTATCGGTTTTGTTGACACTCCTTGGAAACTATAGGGCCAGCATTATTTACCGGGAAGCCAAATGCCACCAATTCCCCAAAAAAATCCGTTTCATATCCAATTTTGAATAAATAGGTGTTATGGAACCCATGCATATGATTGTGAGTTCCCGAATTCAATACCGAGCGTGGATATCTATATACGATTTCATTGAATTCTCGACTGCAATGAAGAGCGCTTACAAAAAAAGGCACAATAGGCTTGTTGTCTCATCCCTTTCCAATCACCCATACTCATCCATTAGCATTTTTGTAAAATATTCATCTTGTTTTGTATTGGGAATAAATATTGTTTACACCAAGAGCGCGCGGCCGAGGATTGTGTTTGTTCTATATATGGATTCGTTTTGCTGATCACTTAGATATATAGTATTTACTTATTCGGGTGCGTGAAACTAGTAAGTGAGTATGCAGGCACTATGCCAACTGGAGGATATAGCATTCTAGTAACTCGCCGAAAATTAAAAACAAATCGACATTACCACTCCATAGAAAACATCGTCTGAACTACGCGCAATTGTAAATATTTACTTCTCGATTCGGGACGCAACGAAATCTGCGATAAGCTAACGAAAACGATTTCGCCATCGAGAGTCACTGCACATGTATTCAATATATAAGAATGGCGGTGTTTGTAGTCAATTTGGATATAATATTTGTAAAAAATACTAATTTGAGCAAGATTATTCTCTATTTCTATTTGATCACCCTACCGGAGTGTTTCACATCACTTTAAGGAACGATCCGTTTGAAGAACTTGCTTTGGGAACTTGGGAATGCGTTTGTGACACGTATGGTCATTTCTTGAAATCGGACGTGCTGTTGGAGATTATGAGAGTGACCCATGCAGCTGAGCCACATCATTCTTCCAACACCGTGACGACGCGCAAAATTGCGAACCACATTTCTGCTACGAGTATTCATTAACGTCATTATAATGTCCAGTACATGGGGTGATTCTTAATCAGGACAGAGTCGAGGCTGCGAGCATTAATGTATTTCTCTCAACATCACTGATTCTACATGATTTCGTTTGAATATTTACGATGGATGTACATTACTACATGAAAATTGAGCATATTTTTGGCCTTATATATATAACACAGTACTTTCAGCGACACATTTCCACACAGGGGACATATATAACACAGTACTATACATGTCCCCTGTGTGGAAATGTATCGTTGCATGCACGTGTTGTCAATACATGGACATATGATTTATAACGTACGTGCATAGTACAAAACAAGAATCATCATTAATATGTACTCAGTTATGAATAACTCACGGTGTTTAATCAGCTGGAGTAATCAGAATATTTGTGGTGTTTACATCGATAATATTTAAAAGTTCGGTGACATTGTCCCGTTGACAGAGATCCGGATCACTCAGAGTTGCCCAGATAACTCTCGCGAAATGTGGGTCCACCTGTTGTCCGAACAGCTTCCTACCCCAGGCGATGTCACACACTCCAGGTGGCCCATTTGAGTTGTACTGGGTCCTGGAAACTGAGACCCGCTTTGCGTTCAGAATGTTCGCCAAAATACCCGTAATATGGGCATCCTCAATGTTCACATATGGAATGTACTCAGAAACCCGGAAAATAGAACAAGCTAGTTCTCCTGGCATCACATAGAGATTGCCGGTTATATATCTTGGATATTTACGGTAAGGATATTGTTCAAGGCTCACATAGTGCCTGCTTTCATTCTCCCTGATGACCGGAACGGCTTTACTACGATAACCATATATGGTGTTTGACCAGTCACGTGAGTGCAACATCTTTAACATGGCCGGAACGTTCAGGAACGTATCTTCGTCGATCTTCATCACGAAATCAGCTCTGGGGCAATACTGATACACCCACTTGAGCCCCATCAACACTTTAACTGTCAGGTTCCAATAGCTTTCAACAAAACCCTGTTGCAGAATATCATTATAAACATCCGCTTCCTCTTCCAGCTTTTCATTCCACGAATCATTGACGTGTTTTCCAAACATGAATATAACTGCCAGCGGGTCCTCTATGAGTATGTTGCCGTCTCTGCTGGGCCACATCTTTGTCTTGGCAGCGCTGCCCCACGTGTTGCGAATGTTGTCCCGTTTTTCCTTGTTCGGATGGAACGATGCTATTAATGCAAGTAAGAACGGCCTCTTTCTACCGTGGCATATGTGATACTTTGGGTTGATTATGTACCTGAAACGACAATTCTAGATTCGGATGATAGTATGCATAGAAATGTTATATATAATTAAAGATGGTCTGTCAATTAATTTCAAAAGTTTTATATAGTTTCCCAGAGTATAAAATAATAAATATGAATCGATTCAATCGAAGACCCCTGCCCGGAACGCATCTATTGGGACATATTTGTGGGCTATTTTTTTTAGAACATATCGGTCATGAAACTTCAGGCGATCTCAGATAGAGATAATGTTCTCCCGCTTTCTATGCTCCGAACGTTTCGCGAGGATCGTAGCAAGCGGGATAACTATCTTGTTAGCACTTTCCACCAAGGCAAAATGTTAGATATGAGGGAATACCGTAATTATTTCATTCGTGACTAGCAGTGGAAATATCAATTTTCAACGAGCGACCGTAATATGGGATTCACGCAAAACACCATATTTGTTCTACTTATTATATGCTTTAACCATGTGGATAATAAATATATATATATATCCCCCCAATGAATGATATAGAAGTGTGCGTGAAACCAATATGTATATGAAGATCTGAAGAGCGGAAGATGATTTTTCATCAAGCGTTAGGCGCTAGTTCACCGAGGTTTGGAGATGATGTGTCGCAATAACCATTTCTATATAAATGGATTCTCCCATTCGGTTATACAAATTTACATTGGAATAGTCTATATTTTAAAGAGCGTACATGCTCTCGGTACCCATAATCGGTAGATAATAAATATATAGAACGACACATGTTAGTCGGATTCCTTATGTCGAAAAAAATGGTCGCGCGTTTTCGGAATGTTAAAAGCGATATGAGAACAGTTTCTATACCACCAGTGTGTCTATTTTCAGAATCTACCTGTTTCCAGCTTGATATGTTAGTGGAAACAGGTTTGTGTGAGGCTTTTGTTTGTGTACACCTCTATCCCCCCCCCCCCCCGTCCACCTGATAATAATAACATGCTATTGCGCATAGCAAGTTCGGTAAGTGGCTTTCTTTGTTCTTAGAAATCGAAAAATATGGAGAGATCTTGCCACAAATTACTTAATTACATATCTTAATGTGGAATTTTATCATAAAATCATCAGATGAATTGTATTTATGACTGCATTTTCAATTTTCTTTCCCAAATATTAAGGTATTGTATATTCTTAAAATCAGCTAGATCACATATAGACGAACATGAACAATCTACAAGGATATCTTGATCATATGCCACAAACAAAACTTCGATTTTTGGTAAAGATATCGCAGAAAATCTAACCCTACCCCCACCCTCACTGATTTCACAAGTCAGATTCCTTTGGTCGAAAACAATGGTCGCGCAAATTTCGGATTGTCTAAAACGACATGCGAACGGTTTATTTATCAATAGCGTGTCTACTTTCAGAGTTTACCTGTGTCCAGTTGAAATTTTATTGGAAAAAAGTGTTTTTGGACTGTTTTAAGAATTTAAAGAGCGTTTGCTTATTATACAAATATTAATACTCATAACTAACCTTCTGGTGGATGTGCGAGTTGAAATTAACAAAAGTATCAAATATGGCGGTATACTTTCAGAGTCTACTTGTTTCCAGTCTGACATTTTAGAGGAAACAAATTGTTTGGGCGGTTTTAACAATTTAAAGAGCGTTTCCTGATTATACAGATATTAACTAACACGATTAGCCTTTTCATGAATTGTGCGAGTTGAAATTATGCACATATGTCAAGTATGACTCTGAAATGTATTTTTGAGAATGATGTCGTCAGATAAGTCCCCGCGGGTAGTGTACTACAGTTGCGAACAAAACTAACGTTGGACCCTATAGAGAGTTTGACAATTTACTCAAATGTTCACAGTGGTGGAACTTAATGGCTATGCATATATGCATGGGCCTTACATGTAATCTATCGTAACTACATGTGATTTTACCAAATTAACTTGCAATATCGTCAGGCCACCAGATACAGTAGTTGATAAAAAATGTGGTTCACATCAATCATATACATCACAATCACGTGCTTCGGTGATAATGTCCACTATTCTACAAGTGTAATGTTTATCATGACTACAGTTTCAGAATGTCGTTGTAAAATTGATTGATGTTGTTTTATCATTAATTGACAAAATTAATGTTTATTACCAGGACGGAGTACTGCATAATACAGAGTTGTGTGCTAACAATTATGCGAGTCATATCTATGTAAGTGTCAGTCAAAACTTTTAGGACATGGAAATACTAATTCGTGGCCACGAAATAACTAATTCGTGGCCACGAAATAACTAATTGTGATATACGATCGTCAGTCTCATTGTTGTAATGGAAGCGGATAGAGATGATCTGGTTGTAGTTGTCCACCATCTTGACATGAGCCACGGCGATTTGAGATAAAGGGTGTTGTAGGGTGGCCCGTAAAACAAATTACGTAATCACCCCTTTCACCAACCCGATCCAAAGTTGCCGCCGTCCTGGTGGGGGGGGGGGGGGGTTGGTCACATAGGGCACCCACGACATTCAGTATATCTTGGGGCCACCCTACAGCACCAATTGTACCATAGCAAACGGTTAAGGGGCCGAGGAATTGTATAGGTGCCATATTTGAACCCATCTGGGGCAGCCATTTTGGATCGGAGATGGTGAAAGCGGGTGAATATTTAGTTTGTCTCATCAGGGGTCACCCTACAATACACTGTATTCGACCTAAATGGGGGGGGGGGGGGATTGCATGGTACCATATATGGACCCCTCTGATAATTTTCGCTCGAATGGGATGAAGGTGTGAAAAATTAGCTTGCTTTGCAAGCCACCGTACAACACCCTTTATTTTATCTATATCGGTCAAGTGACAGATATATGCCGAGTGAAATGTCATTCCCATTCGATCCCTTGTGGTAAAAACTAATGAATATTCAGATTTTCTTGGATCCACCTGACCCGTGTTTCCCCGTTCTCTCTGTGCTAGTTTATATCGGACGTTCATATCCCCATAGAGCCCGATTCCCACGCCATAAGGGGTTTATAGTAGCTTCTCTGCGATCGTATATACGCATTGTTTCTAAAACATCATCAAGTGTAACCATACCGTAGCAGGGTGGCAGTAAGACAGTCTAGCCTGACTATGCCCCCTCGAATATACAATACAATATTTGTCAAATGTATTAATATGTGTATGTTGAAATAAAATATCCTATCCTATCCTATCCTATATCCTACCGTAAAGGTATCGTGGATATATGCAAAGGTCAATCCGTTATAATTCGCCACGAAGTAGTATTTCGTTGCCACGAATTAGTAATTTCGTGGCCACGAATTAGTAATTTCGTGGCCACGAATTAGTAATTTCGTGGCCACGAATTAGTATTTCGTGGCCACGAAATAAAAAAAAACAATTTCCCATGTCCTAAACCAGCCACCGTAGCTTATGGATCATTCTGTTTTAGTATTAAATTTGGAGAAACCCGACCAGCATCAATATAACAACTACAACAACTCATCTATGCCAATGATATGTTTAGCCATACATGTGGATAGGGTGGTATTGTTTAAAAATGTTAAACAATGTTATCATGTCCATATGTATTGCTAAATATTGCTGGGCATATATAGATGGTTGTTCTATATAATTCGGGTTTATAAAAATTGGGAGTTTAAATTATGTTCATCTGATGATAAAGAAAACACTTTCTCCGTCCACTCGATACATCCCCCGGCATACATGTTTCACATACTAAATTAACACCTTAGTCAATATAACAAATCACTCCCTCAAATCCTTTGCCACAAGAATACAAATAAATTGTCAGTATAAATAGGCAAGACATCTCGGGACACTTTCTAAGAGATAATGCATGTATAAGAAGATATATGTGTGCATTTTGTGTTTGGTCTTATATATAGTACAACACAGTGAGATGCAAGTGACACAGTGACTGTCAGTGTGGGGACAATACTGTGTCGAAGAATATAGTTGAGGGGACCCTTCCGTCATCCTTCATGTATCATGACTCCATCTGTTGTGAACAAACCATCGACATAGGCTTAATGGATCGTTCTCCCCCAATAATATACTTGGCTTTGAACCGATCAACATTCTGGGCCGTGGTATTTTCCCGTAAGTTAGATAGTGTCTATTGTCGGATGGTATTGGTTATGTTCAAATTGTGACACAGATATGAAACTGTACATGTTAGTGTCCCATGGGCCACTGATCATTAGAAGATCGAGAAACTTAGTCTATGAAATTACCTGGAATTCACTGGAAATTGCAATTGTAGCCGACAGGGTCGTAATTCAACGTTTGCGTTTCCGATGCAGTTAATACTCAAATGTGAAATTTGAGATATACCTGGCCGTCAAAGTGAACCATATGTCTTATTTAAGGTTAGCAACGGTTGCTAATCAAATGCCACATTGGTGTACTAATCATTCATTGGTATTGCCTTACTTTAGTCAGTGCACGTCTAATGACATGGTGCTGGTTTTGTTCAAAGTTGGGCACGTGTATGTTTAAAAATATGCAGCCATGCTCTGCATAGGCCACTGATCATTATAAGATCGGGATACTTTGCCACCGGCTCCGATAGCTCCTTAGTAACGGTTACTAAGCACCTACTGGGAATTTTCAGGAAAATGCAACTATGGTTGATATCTATTTTACTCATTAAGCTCTACTTTAGTGGAAAATCGAATTTACTTTATTTTCACAGCTATATACACGAAGCGTGGAAATTAACTGTGGTCAGAATATTAATGGTGAATGTTGGGTTTCAGTCGCTGTACTGAAGTTGGCCAAATGTAACTGACGTGGGAAGTGTGAAAGCAAAGTCTATACCGCTATGTCTCAGCTGCACCGAAATGTCCATTTATCAGTAGCACAAATCCTGCGAAAACACAAATTCTCTCAGTGCATGTGGGATAGACTCCGGTGACAACGATTGAGTTAATGACAACGAACAACTACCATCTATATACCTGTGTATTTGTGACACTACACCCCGTTATGATCAACGGCGTGGTTTTAAAAACTAGTCAGTGGACAACAAGGCAGACAAGTATCAAATTAAACAATAATAATAGAATATGTAATCACATCGTGAACAGTCTTGTTGTGAATATTTTCGTTTGATTGAACAGGCTGAATATTATCGATATTACAAAACCATTCGACACTTACTTTTGCCAATTACTGTATCTTGAGGCATAACTATATCATGTATTGTATCTATTAAATCATGGATAGTTACAGTGGGTTAAACACGAGTCTTAGTCTACATATATGGTTGCGCACGATTGCCAATAAGTGATATTACAATCAACGTTTGAGCATAACACGAAATTCTCCATAGGGTTAAGTGTTAAATTTTGATCGCAACTGTACCCAGCAAGAATCATCTGATCACATCCATTCTTTTAAAAACTACGTCTGTGTTTAATACTTAGTATTTTTTTTTTAAATATCAGTACGCGTTTATCATAATACGCAAAATGGCGCCATTTATCCAAAGTACTAGAATCTCCATAGGGCTCAGTGTAAAATTCTGATCACAACTGTAGCCAACAAGAATGAACCGATCACATCAAAATTTAAAAAAATACACGTAACATTCATATCTAGTAGTTTGGAGAAGTTTCAAATCGCACCGATCACCATACGCCAGATGGCACCATATATCGTTTTCTGTAAATACGAAACGCTCTCTAAGTTATGTTGACCCCGATTTAGGCCGACCCGCCAAAATTCAAGAATGGAAACAAGTGAATCCTGAAAACACACCTAATAGGCATACATAATCCTTTTTCAGATCGCTTTTAACAATCCAAAAATGCAAAATGACATAAGGAATCCGACTATGTGTGTGAACTGGTTAACGTTATTGCACGAATTTGTTGTGACGCGATGGTAAAACGAGAACCGAAATATAGCCAAATATACAGAAGATTTCAAAACTTTCAATAAAATGTTTTGTATTGCCATTGAACAATACAAACCTATTACGCCAACAACGTCATTGGCGACGTCAACTTTGTCAGAAAATTTCTTCACTAAATTATGAGGTACAGTCTACATAAAGCACACGTTTGTTCAATTAAATAAAACACTATATATATTCAGTATATATCAAGCTACGCTCTTCAGTGTGCAATAAACATAGAACACAGTTCCGTAAACATCTTCGCTATTACTATTACGTATGTAAAAGGGCACGTCGTGAGCTATATGGTCCGTAGTACGGTACCTACTTCAGCACACTAGCAGTAGGCCATTATTCATAACTGGAACTCAGATTGGTGCTTTTGGTACTGTATCTCGAAGTTTCAGTGTATGATGTTCCACGATTGTGAACGATAATATAGCATTTCAACTCAGTTTTATGGTACTTGTGATACTCCCGTTATCTTTTTCCACTGGAAATGGCAATA
Source organism: Siphonodentalium dalli (assembly GCA_032622095.1). Lineage (NCBI taxonomy): Eukaryota > Metazoa > Mollusca > Scaphopoda > Gadilida > Siphonodentaliidae > Siphonodentalium > Siphonodentalium dalli. The sequence goes on from CP136068.1 coordinate 71,064,395, forward strand.
ACGTCAACAGCCCAGCACACTACGTCATAGCGTCGTGTGGCAGCGAAGAGGCGTTATTGCACGCGTTTGTCGTGTCGAGGTTAAAATCGAACATACAGATCTCGTCTAACATCGTGTCACAAAAACTCGTTTAATTTAACGTTCACACACTTTTCTCGTTCTATCTATATACTGGAAGTTATGTAGATATTGTTTTATTTAATTGAACAAACGTGTGCTTTATGTATACTATACCTCATTGTTTAGTAAATAAATGTTCCGTTAAGTTGACGTCGCTAATGACGTTGTTTGTGTAATCGGTTTGTATTGTTGAAGGACAATACAAAAAATGAATGAACGTTTTGAAATCTTCTGTATTTTGCTCTATATTGTAAAAATAAACGAATGGGTGTGTAATAAAGAGTGTTCTCAGTTATGATATTTGGTATCCGTTTTCAAGCAATGCTTGTAACATGCGAATGATTATGATTGCAAGTATGTTTCGTTTTTATTTCGCATACTAAGCTGGAAATTAACTTGGAATATTGTGACCACTTTCATGTTAAATCCGAGAGGGCATCCTTAATAATATCAAATTAGATTAGATTATTTATTGGTAATGATATATATCTATACAAGTAATGCATACACAGATGACACATGTATACATTTAAATGGACAATTTAAATATGGATTATGGGACTGTGGTCGACATTAAATGTTAACTGTAATGAGTGATAGATGTATAATCTAAAAAATAGAATCAACCGATACAATTTGAAAAGATGGTTCATTAGAGATATTTAATATTTAATACTTGGCTTCAAAAGCGGCTTCAGCTCTGAAACATAATTTCGGTGTACATTGTCCAACCTATGATCGAATGTACTATAGGAATCAGGGAGCAAAATGTGTTCCAGAGTCGGGGATCGAGTACACCGTGGAATTGCTAAAGGTGAAGGTAACTGAAGAATGACCTTCACCTGATACATGCGACACGTTATTAGAGGAAGACATCGCGTTTAGTTGATTTGTACATCATATCTAAATAATTTAAACTGGTGAATTAATGGGGGAATAGATTTTTGTGAACGGGAAATTTATTTAACTAGCTGCTGTAGTTCTGGGTTTTTCCAGATCAAATTGAGATGTGGGATAGCCCTGTCGTACACTTGGTGATTAATTTTAAAAAGTAAACACATGACCTATGATTTTTCTTGCATTTTCGTGATCAACTGGTGTCAATCTAGCTGGGTAAACATCACTGGTATGTCCCGCAGGCTTCAATTCAGTGAATTTGATCGAAACGTTAACACTGTCGCCTATGGGAAACCATTTAGTTCAGTGATTCCTATAGCAGTCCGTCCCCACATTGCTCGTGGGGTCATTTACTTTTGATCAGAGTTATTGGTCTTTGTATGGGCTGACACAGGGGAGTTCTGATCTGTCAACTAATTGTCTAAGAGGAGTAATTCTAAATTCTCCGAACATTAAATACGATCCATGTGAGTTGGAGGATTTGATGATCGGATACAGACGTTCAAAAAAGGAAGTTTTAAAGGTACTCAATCCGGTCAGACGGTCCCCCATGTCATCAAGATACAACAACACAACAACAACAACAACATTTCTTCAAAATACGCTGTAGTTATCTGAATCGATTTATTGCAACAAAATAATGCTAACCACTGTCAACTATGGTATCAAATTTGCCAAAACTTGTTATTTAACAACAACATTTTGTTCAACAAAATATGGCCGTAATCAAAACTTTAAAAGCGTTCATATAAAAATTAGTGATATCAAGCCCGAATGGTTTCACGTGAATTTTACGAAGTAAAATAACACGCGAAATAGTTTTACTCAGTCTGTGTCCCCCAAGCCGATTAGAACATACATTTCATATATGTTTCGTCTGAGAGCAGACTGGGTTTAACTGAACAGATTATTTCAGATTAACCCAATACATGGTGTATTATCACTATATATTTGGTAAATTGCCTTGTTCCGGTGATCTAAATAGCTCGTCAATAACATGCACTACTAAATTACAGTCTCGAAAAAAAACCCTTAAAATGGTCTATCTCTTCATGTAGCAAGTTTGATATAGTTTCCTGGCTATAAACTAATAAGTATGAATAGAAGACCCCTGTCCGGAAACACATATATACATTAATGTTGATGTTATATCGATATTTTCTTGTATAATTGATATTGCAGCGATAATCAATTGGGACATTTTTCGTTACTATATTTAGAACAAACCGTTATGAAACGTTCACGCGATCTCTACTATAGAGATAGAGATCTCCAGCTTGATACGCTCTGCGAGCGGTAAAATGTCCTAATTTGATGGTATGTATAATATACAAGAAAATTCGAAATAAAAATATGAATCGAAGACACAATCATGTCCGGAAACGCTTCTATCAATTAATATTGATTTTATATCGATAGTTTCTTATACAATGCGATAATCAATTAGGATATGTTAACGTTAATATTTTTAGAACAGACCGTCATGAAACGTTCAGGCGATCTTAGATAGGGGAGTTCTCACGCTTGCTATGCCCCAAACGTTTCCACGAGCCGTAAGATGTCCCGAATTGATTGGATGTATCATACCAGAATATTCGAAATAAAATCGATTTTAATTGATAGAAGCGTTTCCGGACAAGTAAAGGATCATCGATTCATATCTATTATTGTATACCCAGGAAATTATATAAATCTTGCCATATATAGGAATAGATAGACCACACTTAAAGAGTTTGTGTCAATTACGTATTGACTTTATCCCTTTCATGACGGGAGCTGCGCTGGCGCAGCATTAAAAACCATGTAATAGTACATACTCTCAAGAGATATACATGTATGATTAACAATTTTTGATCAACCTACATTATTTCTATAAATATATAATCTACACTCTTGTCCTGGCATAATCTTACAATAGCACCGAATGTTGAAAGTTACTGATTCAAATTTCGAGAAAATGGGTTACATTTGCGGTTCTATTGCGTTTGCGTGCCAAGTTAAGGGATGTTGTCCAAACTCATCACCACAAATTCAGTGTAATCCCAAATGTAACCCTTTCTTCGCATGAATCGGTAATTGTCAACTGGCCGTCTGGCTGTGATATTGCAACATTATACCCGTCCTTACAGTTGTAGTGGTCTGCATATATACACTGATGTATATGCAGATATATGCATATTAAAGACAAAGTGTTCATTGTTGACGTGTAATTAAACTGAATGCCATTGAATGTTACAGGAAATTGTTTGTCTGGTCTATCAGAATCTAGTCTTGATTAAAATATGATAAACCTGTGATAATTGACATTATTCTTCACAAGTCTTAAATAACCATGGTTGACAGCTCAGAAGAGATAGGTCACAATCACATCCCAATACAAATTCATTCATAGCAACAACATAGCAAGCATCATAATGACATGTTTGCAAGCATAATAGCTGATAGTTATGGGAGAAATAACCAGAAAATAACCATATTTTGTGTATACATCTTGATCAAAGACAATTATTACATATGCAATTTGTTTTCGGTTCACAGAAAGACACCTACCCCTTTCAACATTAGTTTCAACATTAGAATTCCACCAGAGGGTGAAAACTACTTTAAGTGTTTAATGTCTAGTCAACAGAGAAGACTAGAACACCTGCAAGCTGTTTTAAACTAAAAACAAAGTAAAATATTGTACTTGGATAAAACTTGCATGATCTAGGAGAATACTTGTTTTGGCATCCGGACACCCACCCACCCGGGGGACATTGTATATCGCACTTTTTATCCACCCACCCTTCACCATCTTGAATATTCTATATAGCCATCGTTTAAATAGTTAATTACATCAAAACTTACAATAGCTATGTTGGAGGTTAATTCGCGACCAAGAGAAAATAAAATAAAATGATATATAATATAATGACCCCCCCCCCCCCCCATTTGTTCATGCGCGTTACCAGAAACACGGGTATATATTTATTTTTTGGCCTTATAGATGTGAGATAGGTTATATGGATTATCGCTTATAAAAGATGTTAGAACATATTTATTAGATTTCTTACTTGTGTGAGAGTGCGTTGATCTTGACATCTCTTGGTTGATTGTAACTGAGATTAATCGTGCTCCGGAATGGCGGTGCTTTGAATTTGACGATAACATTCAACGGGCTCAAGACGATAAGGAACAGCACGAAGAACAGTATTATGAGCAAATTTGTTGAAGAGAACCACCGATTTTTCTGTTTTCGCGACATTCCTGGAAAAAACAAAGACAGAGCATGCAGTGAGCACAATATAACATAACATGTATTCGCATAAAATACCACGTACGGTAATATGCTACATGCATATATATTATGTTATATATATTATTTAACAATTAATAATACAACAAATATAATATAACTTGTTCATGGCATATTATGGACTTGTTCGGGTGTGTGAAACTGACATGTTAGTATTCACTGAATACTTTTCAGGCGATATATATATATATATCATAGTATTTTGAGACATAGGGTACGGAATGTAAACAGACGACAAACCGGAAGTCAAGGGTCACCTGGCACTATTTCCTGTTGTGGAACGAACGTTTCATATCACAATTTATAGAATGGGTTTATTGGAATAAGGGTAGGATCATGTAATAAACTGTACAAGGGACTGTGCAGTGCGACATTGCATGGACATAAGTGATTAGTAATTTTGAGCTTATATATGATGCTACCCTAGAAAGCAGCTATAGGCATAAACTAATATTGGTGTTTGAATCATTCGTTGTGACATTATATATTATGTCGGTATATTTTAGGAGGGGGGTTACTTGTTTGTCCGCGAAACTGTAGCCTCAAGAATGCCGGAAGATTGAGATAGTCTGTTGCGACTATTAAATAGTGCTGTTGCGACTATTAAATAGTGTTGCGACTATTAAATAGTGCTGCTAGCTTTGTGAGAGTTTGGTCTCCAATAATAGTATGGTGTCAGATAGTGTACACGTATGTCTCGGAGTTCATTACATTTAAGGATGACATGCATAGTAATTTTGATCGTTGGGATGTCACATGCAACGGCGACAAATGTAACATAGTAGGCCCACTATAGCTTTACGTTGTAATGAATGCTTCAAGCCATGAAACCTGAATCTGAACCCTAGTTTACCTCTATTGTACCGATTCGGTCCGGTTCCGTGCCATCCGCGGATCAGAATGACTCGACACATGTGCCAAATAGTGTACAAGGGCCATATATGCCACAAAAAAGTTTATTCAATTCATGTAATTTTGAGAAATCGAATTAATACTTTCCTTCAACATGGAAAACATAAAGAGAGTTGCTTGTAAGTGACTATTTGGCACACGCATGTGTCGAGTAATTCTGAAATGGTAAAAATAAAGTGCTAAGTATCAGGAGACCCCGATTTTTATCAATGGAATATTTATCAAATATATTGCAGATTTGAGTAGAGCTATTGGCCAAAATAAATTGTTCTGAACGCAACATGAGCACAAAATTATGGGGGAAAAAAACTGTGTTGAACATATTTTATTGTGACCCACAATATACAGTATTAAACATGTAGACATGCGTGGGCACCGATGATCGGAGCACAAGTTAAGGAACTTGTCAGAGCTTATCTGACACCCAGCTGCTAATAGATGTATTATATTAAGAGATTGGTTCAAAATTTGCTGTTTAATGCACGTGGCTGCTGTTGTGACTGTTGGTATGGCTATGGTCTTGCATTTGCGGAGTAGGATACCAATTTGATATTAGAGTTATGAAAAACGGCTCACCCGTATTTGTGTTTTGTGGTTCAACATACCCTCATGCAAACAGGTTCATATTCACATATGTTTATATTAGACTGAAATAAGCCCATAGTGGACTTATACCCGTTACTACGGTTTGTGGCGTGGGCCACGTGTAGTGAATTGAGTTAAAACACATCAAATAGAGCGTACAGAATTCTGCTAAATCGATTTAATTCATTTATAATTCTGATTCAAATAATGCCGATACGGATTATATGCGTTTTTGAAATAAGTTCAATATGATCTTATTGTCAGGATAGCAGGCTGTGTAGCATCGATCGTTTGGGCTCTAGTATATAACCACACTCAAGTAATTTCTCTCCACAAACCCCAATGGAGTTCTTACTTTAAAATATTTACAAGCTAGCGATCGTCCATCGGTATACAGTAAAAATCTAATTTCACCCAAACCTTGGGTGTTTATTTCACACGACTTTCTGGGATAACCTGTGTGTCGACTACTGAGAACCTGCGTGCCAATTGAGGAGAACACGCGGGGGATTTGTGTAAATGTTAGCCCAAACGACATTTCGAAGTAACGACTGCTTTGTTGTTTATTTCGAGGAATAATACCGCATCATATGAATTCAGCCCAAATATATTGACAGGTGTCAAGGGTCTAACTCTATACTGAGCAATAAAAAACTAATATAATAAATACCGAGTATATTTAATTTAACGCCAATGGGTCGTTTATGTGCGTTTAAGAGTGTATTTATGCCTAAAGCAAAGTGAAATAACGATCTTAAAATGAATTGGCCGGTATATTTTATTAGTTATCAGGGTTACCAGGGTCGTAGTTGCATAAATTACAATATATCTTATTTTTATGCTAAGATAATTGCGTGGTTATATGTTGTAGCTTGATCGGTATCGATCGGTATTGAGGTTAACACAAATCCCATATATGGAAATTCCAAATATGGAAAGTGACTTGCGCATGCGGAAAACAGATACAATGGTCTTCCTAAAAACGAAGCAATGAACGATGGTTAACAACAAACACCGACCCAGTTAAATAACGACATTAGATGGCGGTGTATTGCGTCTTTAAGAGTGTGTTGATGTCTAAATCATGTGATTAACTAATTAAAAATTAATTCGACTAAATATTTCGATAATTATCAGGTCCGCAGTTCGATCATGAAAATCTTTCTGATTTTTATGTTAAGATTATTGCTCGGTATTTCACACATTTTCTCCGAGTCGAGCCGGGGCTGGAGTACACTTTTTAGTGACCATAAATCTATAGCTTCTGTTTTAGCGAAGAAATATTGTCAACTGTTTGCACGTTTATTCTCACGTAAACCGTGTTTATATCAGTTTTATCCTATTTGTTGTTGTGTATTGCATTACTTTGATCAAGTCTGCGCTTGTGTTATTCTCACAAAAGGTAATGGGTGTTTACATTTCACAATTCCGATTGTGGTGTACAGTACCTGAGCCGACTCTCATTTCGCATTACTTTCGTTTTTATCGAAATATAACCGTTTTCTATGGAGATTCCCATGTAAATTTGTTCAACCAAAAAAATTCATAGTTTTGTCAATTTCAAGCTAGTTTAATACTTTATAGCATGGTCAGGGCATAATCTGGCCTATCGAGTAGACGTTCCTTCAGTGTGCACAACAAATATTTGGTCCCAACGAAGCAGGCTAAAAAAAATCCTGAAATTTGTCAATTTTACTTTGAGTGTGAATAAAATATTCATTTAAACTTCCAAAATTGATTGAAATATGCTCAACAACATTCAGTTGAATGGTGACATTATTTATGGTCACCGACTAACTTCCACGATGAATCAAATTTGTTTTTATTGGTGACAATTATGTCGCGAGTCATAAAATATGGTAGACGTTCCTTCAGTGTGCACAACAAATATTTGGTCCCAACAAAGCAGGCTAAAATCCTGAAATTTGTCAATTTTACTTTGAGTGTGAATAAAATATTCATTTAAACTTCAAAAATTGGTTGAAATATGCTCAACAACATTCAGTTGAATGGTGACATTATTTATAGTCACCGACTAACTTCCACGATGAATCAAATTTGTTTTTATTGGTCTCAATTATGTCGCGAGTCATAAAAATGTAAATTTTCTGACGAAAAAAAATTCATTGTTTCGCCAATTTCAAGCTAGTATTAAGCATGGTCAGGGCATTACATAATTATAATGATTAAGATTGCTACAGAACTGGAATAATGAAATGGGAAACTTCTACTGACATCTGGTAAGGATTGAGGAGCGGATGCTAGAGGCCCCCACCCCACCCCACCCCCATGGAATACGGAATACCACTTAACACAGAAGTTGGAATACGGAATACCAGTTAACAGCCATATGGAATACATAAAAATATATGAAAACTTCATTTTTTGGAAGGTCGGCGTACGAATACCGGTATTTTTGGAATACCGAATACCTCCTAACAGAGGGGCCGGAATACGGCGTACCTCATAACAGGGCATGGAATACGGCGTACGAAAAAGGGGGGTGGGGGCCTCATGCTATGGAGCCTCCCAATATATTGTCTGCTCCACATCTCAATAGAATTCAACAACATTCAGTTGAATGGTGACATTATTTATAGTCACCGACTAACTTCCACGATGAATCAAATTTGTTTTTATTGGTGACAATTATGTCGCGAGTCATAAAAATGTAAATTTTCTGAAGAAAAAAAATTCATTGGTTTGCCAATTTCAAGCTAGTTTATAGCGAACATGGGAACCACGGTACAATTTATGCCATTTAGGCACACTTCAGAGTGAAATCTGGGCTTATATTTCGGCGAGAATCCAAATCTAGATTCTCGCAAATTACCCTGGATTCTCGTGAAAAAGTATATATGGATTCTCGCAAAATCAGATGAAATATATGCCCTGGAAATATAGCAAATCGTTTAATGCTTTAGAATTTTGTTTTCGGAGATTTATATATATATTTAAAGACATGTTATGGACTTTTTCGAGAGCGAGAAATTGATAAGTTAGTGCTCAGGCACTTTTCCAACGTGGGGAATGTTATCATTCTACTAACATCACTGAAAATTTCCAAAAAGATCTACCACACCACTTCATATAGAACATCGTCTGAACTACTCCAAATTGTAAATATTTACATCTTGATTCGGGGCGCAACTATCGGCTGTAATTAAACAAAAATCATTTTGCCATCGAGAGTCATTGCATTTAACTAATATATAAGAATGACGTTGTGTAACATCCATTTGGATTAATATTCGTAACAAATAACTACTTTGAGAAAGATTATTCTTAATTTCTATTTATTTGATCACTCTGCCCGGTGTCTGCCGGAGTGTTTCACATCACTTTAATCAAGGAAGACTGTTAAGAAAAACTGCATTTCAAGACCACCAAACAACTTTCCTTTTTAGGGCCACACATCTTCCAAATATGTACTTCTTCCATTTTGCTATCAAAGACCGAAAAATGTCGTTAAACTAGAGATCCAAATACCCCCTAAGGGCCCCTCTATCTTGAGATATTAAAGACCGAAAAATGTCGTTAAACTATAAAGACCGAAAAATGTCGTTAAACTAGAGATCCAAATACCCCCTATATCTTGAGATATTATAAAGACCGAAAAATGTCATTAAACTATTAATTGTTATTGCTGTTGTTTATTAGGGTTTATCGTTATTCTAGCCGCTAGGCCACACACGACGTTGTCAATTTTACAGGTGGAGGAAAGACCACGCAGAGGCTCAATTTCACCGGGAAGTGTAGAAACCACCGACCCCCGGAAAGCAATTGACAAACTTGCCCAGATACACGATTCCGGTCACCCTCCCTATGGTGGGGTTCGAACCAGCTTCGTCCGCGCTGGACGGCCTGGGACGACGTATTTCACCTGGCACTCTACCGACTGGACCACCGGGGGGCCCCCATTAAACTGTTAAAGACCGAAAATGTCGTTAAATTGCAAAGACCGAAAAATGTCGTTAAACTAGAGATCAAAACATCCCCACCCCTATTTTTAGCTCAACTTTACTTTGTAAATTTGAGCTATTGCCATGGCTTTGTCGTCCGTGTGTATGTGTGTACGTAAGGCGTCAACAATGCAGGCTACAGGTCGTACCTTTGGTCGGATCATTATGAAATTTGTCATAGCTGTTGACATCTATGGGAGGCCAAATTCACATTTAATAATCAATTGCGCTTAAGCGCAATCAATTGCGCTTAAGCGCAATCAATTGCGCTTAAGCGAAATCAATTACGCTTAAGCGCAATCATTTGCGCTTAAGCGCAATTCATGGTTATATGTAACAAAACACCCCTGGTGAATAAATAGGTTTCTCCATAACTTAGCATTAATTCCTATTGACATGTCACTTCTTGGTTTCATTGGTTTGGATGGGTAGGGAGCTAGCCCAACTTCTTTATCAAAATGGCTGACTCGCAATAGTATCACCTTCTGTTTTAGTTGGAGCGATTCGTGATAGCATTATATTATCTTCGGTATATATTAGTTGGGGCTACTTGCAATAGCATTACTTTCTGTATTAGTCGGGGCGACATTGATTTTCTTCAATTTTCGAGTATACAGGCACACCATATGAGGGAAGCAAGCCCTCGGTGACACCACATTCACACTATATGATCATGGAAATACTATAGATTTGTGCAAGAGCTGCTGATTTAATAAGAAAAACTAGAGCTTCAGGACTGAGACACCAAAGCTCCAGTAATTACACACCATTTTTTGGACAGGGATGCTGATAATATGAAAATAGGGTTTTTTCCCCCTGATTTAAGTCAATAAGTAAACCATACAGTAATGCTCTAATTAATCGACTCCTTAACCACAGCAGAATTATGGATAACTTTTCAGGATTTAGTCGGAAATATGGCTTGTTGCCATTCATCGGAAAGCTCTCGAGAGCTTTTCGATGAATGGCAACAAGCCATATTTCCAACTAAATCCTGAAAAGTCACCCATAATTCTGCTGTGGTTAAGAAGTCGATTAAATAGAGCATTACTGTATGAGGTAAGAAAGCTCTCATGCAGTGACAACGCATGCATGTATAGGATATTACCATAGTAAAGGCTAAAATCTGTGCAAAAATACATTAAAAACATCATACAAAACATTACTAGAGTTCCGGGAAGGCGACATCAATTCTTTGGATAAAGCGATGCTGATAATATGTAATTAGGGGATTCTCCTTGTTGAACACATACTCACAGTTTGACTGTTGAGTACAGGTCAAAATTAGCCCAATGCTCATCTTGTGTTGCTAGGTGATACACCAGGTCATGCTAATAGTTTATGGGTAGGTTAGATAGTAGTCACACTTGCGCTTAAGCCCAATTGATTGCGCTTAAGCGCAATTGATTTCGCTTAAGTGAAATTAATTGCGCTTAAGTGAAATTAATTGCGCTTAAGCGTAAATACCCTATTTGCACTTAAGCACAATATGTGGTATTAGCGCTTAAGCGCAATTCATTATTAAATGTGAATTTGGCCTCCCATAGACATCAACATTTAGACTAGAATAATTAATTTTGGGATCATTCGGGAAAAAAAACATGGCCGCCAGTGGCCATCTTGGATTTCAAAATTCAATCCATTAGCACGGGCTGCAGGTCGTACTGTTTGTCTGATCATCATGAAATTTGTCAAGAATCTTAATAATGACATGTAGAGTCATTTTGGGGTCATTCGGCCAAAAAACATGGCCGCCAGCAGCCATTTTGGATTTTACTCTTTGTATGACTAAATCTTTAGCACGGGCTACGGGTCGTACCTTTAGTCTGATCATCATAAAATTTGTCATGGCTGTTGAAATTGGAATTTAGATGGGAACGAGTCATTTTGGGGTCATTCTGACAAAAAACATGGCCGCCAGTTATTCGGCCAAAAAACATGGCCGCCAGCAGCCATCTTGGATTTTACTCTTTGTATGCCTAAATTCTTTAGCACGGGCTGCCGGTCGTACCTTCAGCCTGATCAACATAAAATTTGTCATGGATATTAACAATGACATGTAGATGGGAACGAGTAATTTTGGGGTCATTCGACCCAAAAACATGGCCGCCAGCAGCCATCTTGGATTTTACTCTTTGTATGACTAAATTCTTTAGCACGGGCTACGGGTCATACTTTTAGTCTGATCATCATAACATTTGTCAAAAATGTTAATAATGACATGTAGATGGGAACGAGTCATTTTGGGGTTATTCGGTCAATAAACATGGCCGCCAGCAGCCATCTTGGATTTTACTCTTTGTATGACTAAATCCTTTAGCACAGGCTACAGGTCGTACCTTTAGTCTGATCATCATAAAATTTGTCATGGCTGTTGAAATTGGAATGTAGATGGGAACGAGTCATTTTGGGGTCATTCAGACAAAAAACATGGCCGCCAGTGGCCATCTTGGATTTCAAAATTTAATCCATTAGCACGGTACACAGGTCGTACTGTTCGTCTGATCATCATGAAACTTGTCATGGATGATAATATTGACATGTAGATGGGAACGAGTAATTTTGGGGTTATTCGGCCAAAAAATATGGCCGCCGGCAGCCATCTTGGATTTTACTCTTTGTATGACTAAATTCTTTAGAACGGGCTACAGGTCGTACTTTCAGTCTGATCATCATAAAATTTGTCAAGAATGTTAATAATGACATGTAGATGGGAACGAGTCATTTTGGGATCATTTGACCCAAAAACATGGCAGCCATCTTGGATTTTACTCTTTGTATGACTAAATTCTTTATCACAGGCTACAGGTCGTACTTTTAGTCTGATCATCATAACATTTGTCAAGAATGTTAATAATGACATGTAGATGGGAACGAGTCATTATTGGGTCATTCGGCCAAAAAACATGGCCGCCAGCAGCCATCTTGGATTTTATTCTTTGTATGACTAAATCCTTTAGCACGGGCTACAGGTCGTACCTTTAGTCTGATCATCATTAAATTTTTCATGGCTGTTGAAATTGGAATGTAGATGAGAATGAGTCATTTTGGGGACATTCCGACAAAAAAAACATGGCTGCCAGCGGCCATCTTGGATTTCCAAATTCAATTCTAAATCTTTCCATTCATTGCTCATCACACAAATTTAACTTCTTCTCAAAGTTGAGCTACAGTGTCATTGACACTTTCATTTGAGACATTAAAGAACGAAATATCTCGTTACACCATTAATCATCATTAATACATCATTTGTGTTTATGAAAGTCTGGTACAGAGCAGTTTGTTTCCAGTACATATTCATTGGAACGTAAACAATCATTCTCTGACAGAAATCATTTTAATATTGCCTTTCGTAACTGGTTTCCGCGACTCACATATCTCTCACTGCTTAATACTTATAATTAAAACAAATGTTCTGTGTTTTGTGTCACTTCTTAATAGCATTCTGTATTCTGCTATTGAAAAGAAAAACAGTTGTAGTATACCTTAAAGGTATGAAGGCCTTTGGTGGGTATCATGTGAACATATTTCCACCTGTCAAAAACCGCTACAAACGAAATAATATTCAAATATAGACAGACTTTGTTAATATACAAATGAGAAATATCTCATAAACATTATGTTATAGTCGTAAATTTACCGACTGTTATCAGGTCAGGCACATCCTGAATTCCACTATTATAGCGATATTCCACTATTATAGTGGTATTTGACCATTACTGTTTTGTTAATTTGATAAAAGAGGGATAATCCAAAATCATATTTCCCACAAATATTATTCAAAATCAGATCGCACTAACTCGATACCATGCATATAGTTTGTCCATGATAATTATTAATCGTGACGGCACACGACAAGCAACTCAATTAGCATGTAATTAGTTTAAATATTGTTATGAAGGAGCGATTGAGTCATCCTGCTATTGTCATTTAGAACGGGATATATTAGTAATAGTATAATATTATCGAATATCAAAGCTGGCGCAAAAGATTGCACAACGAATTTTGTCGGAAGACTGTTCATTCGCTGCGATATTGATATGAGTGACATTTGGCTGTGCACTGGTATGCGCCGTCTTCTATTCCCGACGCAAATAAAGGAAACATGAATATGTTATAGTCAAATATCACTATAATAGTGGCATTTGGCTATAGTAGTGGAATTCAGGATGTGCCTGACCTGGTTATGTAAACAAAGCATAAAAAGTTACTTTCCTGGTGTTTCTTTATATTATGATGGTAAACATAAAGAGCGTTATTTGTTGCTCAATTCCTTATTTGGAAATAATAAAGAGCGTTTATACCATTTGTGTGTGATTAGCCAGTAGCATTATGCTGCCTTATATAACACAATCACTCTTGTTTAGGTAAAATTTAGTAGGTCTTTATGTAAGCATGATGTTTAAGGGATAGTGATCGTATATTTGAACCAAAATGTATGCGTTTTAATATTTATCTGTTTACGGTGTTTGGAACAAATATTTTCGACAACTAAACCCTCTCGTCCCTTTAATATAATTAATATAACATCCCTCATCCAATAATCTCCAAATTGCATATCTAATCTACACGTCACACCGCCCCTCATCATTTGCCAATTGTACACCCTTTTTTGCTGCTTCTGCTGCAACTGCTCAATTTCTTTAAAAATTATTGAAAAAATGGCACTCCGGCCTGCGACATTTACCTCTGATTTTTTTTTTCGATCATCGGTCCACACCAAAATTGAGCACACGTCCCTATATAATATACCTATTTAAACCGAGTATACACGGTGGTGTAATAGAACAACCATTAATTTAACCGTAACCATAGCATATTTCCACGTATACGTTTTCACGACAAATCCCCGCTGATCTGTTATTAATGAACCAAACAATTAAATGTCAACACACTTTGGCCCGCCAATGCTACAGTGTATAAACGTAACGGGGCAAATATGCATATTAGAGACCTTTCGCAAAACTCACGATTACGGATACGGATAGGGTACTACGTCACCAACCTTTGTGTACTTTCTAATCGTTCTCGTATTTTACTATCCGTAATAACGTTTACGATTTCATGGTTTCTAATAAGCTCAAATAACACCTGAAATTTATTTTCTGCAATATATCACTTGGCTCCGTTCGAGACTGTATATGTATATATCATGTAAACCATACAGCTGTATTGAGCTACGACCTCAATATGATGTTTAGATTGTCAATCACTGTACTCGTCGTCGTGAATCACGAGCTTCCCGCGAAATAAGAACGCTATTCACAACGGATAGCCATCGCTGGCTGCGACACAAAACTTTACAGTAAGAGGAGTGCACTATGAAACCAGTCGCCAAAAATACAGTATATAGTGTGCGATGCATGATGAGTTTTGAGTGATTATTATGGGCAAGATAGTACACAATATATAGTGAAATTTAACAATTATTTAATTCAACAACCCATGGTGGAGTCCTAACGTGTGCAGTTATAGAATGCCTCAGGAGAGCCTAAAGAATGGCATAACCCTATTAATGAATAGTGAAAGATTTTGTGTTCTTTTCCCCTTTCCCGAATTGAATAGTTCATTCAATTTAATAATATTCGGTTTTCGGTAGAAGTTGGGTTTTATATATCTCTCTCGTAGAGTCTGTAATGCAGGACATTTTAAAATTACATGGAATTCATAACCGAGTACTAAGTTACATAAAGTAATCTTTCTATCTAAGTAATCTGAACCTACCCTGGATCCCGATTCAACTGGTAAGTAGTGATTTCTGTTCCTGAACCGTAACTAAAAGAATATTTGGCACACCCACCGGCATCACCAAAGATCAGCAGTCTTTGTCAGGTTTGTTCTTTGCATATCAGATTCCAACAACAATTTTTTTTTGAAATGCCGCTTCTGTTATCAGAATCGAGTAATTGCTCAAAATTAATGCTAACCACAGTCAACTATATCATAAAATTGCCCCAAACCTGTTATTTATCAACATTTTGTTCAACGAAATTTTGCCGGTTTGTCAAATATCTGACAAAAATGCAACTTGATGCACATCGCTTCTACCGTGTCGACTTTGTTTCGATTTGGTAGTAACAAATCAAAAGTGATGCACATCAGCGAGCTCACCAACCGTATGTCGGATTTCCTAAACCCAAAGAGGTGAAGCCAAAATAGCATTGAAATCAAATCGCGGACTTGAAGGGGCTTGAACGATGGCGTCGTGGTTGACGTGAGGTCCAAATTCAGGAACCCCTCTTCCCCATAAGCATAACGTCTATCTGGTCACCCATGCTAACAACGAACTGAATTTCCACCACATATGACCTGGCTTTTATACCTGTGTTGCCACAATATATCACGAGAATCCCGGGTCGTACGTTGTGACTGGTCGAATTATTGACAAAATTAACATGTCATGATTATCGCATTGTTGCATATGAGACGATAAGTGAAGTATTAAGGGACTGTATACCAAACACACGCTTTGGGTTGTAAAGGTGGTACGAAATAATGATCGTACGTATTCGTCAAAACTCTTACGCGTAATCGTTTTGCGAAAGGACTTTTTGGCGATACGGATAGAATTACGACTACGAATAGCTATCCGTATTCGTAATCGTAAACGTGAGGATGCGAAAGGTCTCTATTATATTGACAGCTAACGAGAACATTCATCACCAACAATCTGCTCACCCCTTTCAGTCCATACGATAGAAACTAAACGATTTGTTACTTCTAATTACCCGTACTTAATTACACTACTTGCGTGTTAATAAAGTACGACCCCCCCCCCCCAATCACAACTAAAGTTGAAACATGGGATTTAGAACATTAATATTCACTCTTACACAGTTCCACATTCAAGGTGTGTCTTGTGTAATCGTATGTCAGTTGTAACGTTGTGAAACCGCAACCGAACTGAATTATTCTATTGCTAAATAGTTCATGGGTGACCTGATGCATGCATCTTAGTTTTCTTGTTGTGTTTTGTCGTCAACAACTGCATACGGAGGTGGCCTTTCTGGTGTTCTGATGTTGGTCTCAGCCAGCTTCATCGACATCGGCATTACACATAGCTCTCACTGTTTTGTGCACGTCGCCAATGGCAATAGGTGGTGGGTTTTCTTCTTATTGTTCTAAGGTTGGTTTCAGCCATCTATACTGATATCAGCATTACGAATAGCTCTAGGTCCAGGATCTTCAGTCCTCTCTCAGTTCCTACTGACGTTCATTGTCACCACAATCACGTGACACACATAATACATTGAAGACAACAAAATCTCAATGTATTTCTCTCGAGTCTCAGGTATCGTTTCATGTTTGATCTGGTGTTTCTTTGATGGCGCTCAGAGCGTAAAGTACACACATACTAGTACTCCACTAGACTGGGGACGGAATCCGCGATACGTCACTGCGTGGTCCTTACCAGAATGTGCTGGTTACTGCGAAGAGGCGGATTGTAGAACTTTTAATCTTGACGGCGACAGTGACACGTGTACTCTGGACGCTTCAGTGGACATCAGTGGCCAAGTTTGGGAATACTTTCTCGGTGAGTATATCGTCTGCATATGAACCACTGCATAAACAGCTTATCCGGTCCTAATTCGACAACGGCGGTCCTGTTGAATTCTTTTTGAATAGTAACCAAAAAATATAATATTACTGGAGACAAAAATACCTAGAAAATAGTTCACTGTTCTGAGTAGCGTATACGGGTTTTCTCCTCGAGTGAGATGCGGAGGATTATATTTACGGCGCGCTAGCCGAGTGAAAATAATCCGGGTGTGTCTTTTTACCGGATTCCGGATCCCGGATTTCGACCCGGATTTAGGTGTCTTTTTACCGGATTTCGACCCGGATTCGGGTATGAATTTCATGCTTGTTTTATCACACATTTAACCCATTAAAAGCCGTGATATATTAAATGTCACGTGGAACAAAGTTATAATCATTCCGTGAAATCAATCCAACAGCCTAGTATAACGTCTCAAAATCAACTTATAACTTTGTTCCACGTGACATTTAATATATCAAAAAGACGATAATTTATATGGAAAAAAGAGAGAGAGAGAAAGAAACCGGATCCGGACATGATATCTACCTTTAAATATGATCAATAATTACGAGATAATTAATTCGGATCCGGACATGGTGTGTTCCCTTAAATGCCATCATGATCACGTAAAATCAATCCAACCGCCGTGTCTATATGAAAAAATAAGATGTATGCTGATCCGGGCACGATATGTACCTTTAAATACGATTAATCGGGTTGAATGAGCACGACAGCCCTATATTGGTTTAATCTCACCTCCTAACCAGTTTCCGCGTGTCAGAAACGGCTTTTAATGGGTTAAATGTGTGATAAAACAAGCATGAAATTCCTACCCGAATCCGGGTCGAAATCCGGTAAAAAGACACCTAAATCCGGGTCGAAATCCGGGATCCGGAATCCGGTAAAAAGACACACGATACTAAGAACAATTGACTGTTGTGTTTATTTTATTTTCTATACCAGTCTGTTACGACCCAGACCACAATGAAACACACGGTTAGACCTAATACGTTAATAATCTACAACACCACCAGCCATTTCTGTTAAAATTACGAGCACTGATACCGAATGACGCAACATTAGACGCCATGACTCAGTGCTGAGAGTAGGATAACATCTTGAGAGTAGGATAACACGTTCGGTCTTCTGGGAGTAGGGATATGGTTTATATTTTGACGTAAAAAGTTGATGAAAATATAATAAAATTGTCTCTGTAAATAACATTGTTTATAACATGCACATTTTATATAACACGTTTATCTAAGATGGGATTTTTAGTTTTTGAATTATTTGGTTTAGATTACGTCGCATCAGTGATATAAGGTCGTAACTCCATTTTGGCAGGAAATGAGTATTTGATATCATTCGAATCGTGAGAAAAAATCCAATCCGATGGGTCAAATTCTTTTTGCATTGGATGGCAAATATTCTCACAAACCAGTGACACAAATGTCGTATCTCCAGCGATCTTCACAATTATTCGTGCTATGCTCCAGGTTGTCCACGTGACTTTTGTTTTGTGATTGTAAAACGTCATGCTCTGTCAACATTAGGAGAAATGTTGTCTGAAAACTTCAACCTTCATTTTCTCTGAAAGTTGAAAATGTGGGTTACGACATTATAGCACTGATGCGACAATATTTAGTCATTGTCTCTCGGGATTTGGGAATACGATTACGATGAGTGCATCGTTTCTATATCAGAGACACTGCACAATTGCCCAATGTGGCCCTATTGAAATGTTTGGTAAAGAATTGTAATCGTCAAACACTTACCAACATTCTGCTTCTTTGACTACATATTAATTAAGCAGATATATTATTATGACATCTAAAAAATTCTAAGTTGAAATGAGCATTCATGTATTTAGAATGCATCAATTTTCCCCAAGGCCGCGGCTTCGAATCAAAATTTCACTTTACTGCCCAGCGGGGATAACCACGCCTGTCGTAAATTGCCAGACTGGGTATAGCAGGTTAGACATCACACGTCGATATGTCTGACCACAAGGAACGACGTGTTTCAACTTTGGTGGTGTCCACCAGATTTCGCTGGATTGTTCTTCAATTCGAGACAATAAGGATACAAGTACTATAGTGCAGGCTACATACATTCAGTTTCAATGTTTATTTGCGACGACAAACTGTTTATCGGGGCAAAATGCCACCGAAGCATGAAGAAAAATGAACCTGCACATGGCGTCCACTTTGAGATAAATTGTTCGATAATTTCGCTGTTCTTGTCAAACTGTGTAAGTAACACAATAAATATTCAATGCTATTATGATATATCTCTTTACAATAGACACACGATCTATCAATTTATCGATGGTGTACCATACAATTTCCCTATTTCGATGAAAATTAGAGGCCTTATATGTTTGAATGACATTTACAACTTACTCATGTATCTAACTGACGATGACACAGACTATTTATCAGAGCTGATAAGCAAGAGCACTCGAAGAAATACTACTTCAGCAAGCCAGCCTACAGAATGTAACGATTCTTCATTCACTCAAAATTCAGAGGACATGCGCCCATTGGTCTTTTCCTACATCATAGAAATGCAAAAGGATATAAAAATGCTCAAAAAGTCAAATGATACTCTAGAAAAACAGTTGCTTGATTCTCTACCTAAAATTAAATGTGACATTTCACTGGCATTCACAGGAATTGAACAACTTCAAAAACAAATGTCTTCTATGGAAGCTTCAAAGTCGTTCGTTAATAATTCGCGTGAGCCTGGAGAACAAGCAGAAGATGGTGATATGTTCGAAACTATGCCTGACGGTAATAACTTGAGCCCTGCTGACCCAGGCAGTGAAATGAAAAACGTCTACACCAAGGTTGTGAACATTTCGGATAAGTTGGACTGCTTGACAAGCGAAATAAAAACCTACAGTTCAAGAGCCGTAGACCTCTCGAATACGACAATTGATTTAACAAACACCGTTCGCTCAGCCGATACCAAATATCTTAACTTTCTAACGCAATGCATTGATAAGTTCACGAAGGAAATTGGCCATAAGTTGGAAAACTTTGGACATAAGATCTCAACCTCAATTGAACACATCAAATCTGACAACTCAGCATAGATTACCGATGCCTCAAAACAATCTCCCGGCAACGAAAATGCACACAATCAATCGTTTGTCACTCTGGACGCAGTGAGCAATGATAATGCTAGCTTACATAGCTCTGGTGGAAATAAGCGTTATCAAAGCAACCAGCCGAATCATAATGAGAACAGGAATCGCACGACAAACGAATTATACTATTATTTATTAAAAAACAAACATTTATATACCAATGTTTAAAGTTAACAAGACAAAACCTAGATAAATTAAAATTATTATTACATGTATAGTTATATTACTTTTCAACGGGAACGGCAGGTAGACAACCTTCTTGGTTATGCTGTCCCCGATAGCTCATTGAATGTTATACTATTACACTGTGTATATAATTGTATATATCATATGAAAGAGTTATGAATAAATAATCATAGTCATAGTCATAGTCATAGTCATAGTCACTGAAGGTGATTATTCGCACCCTAGAGACACCGATTATCACAATTCTGACAATAACAACAAGGACAAGATCAATTATCGTAGCAACGATCGGTCTTATAATTACAACAACAACAGCAATATATACCAGAGCAACGTAAGTGGGAATTACGACAGGCAAAATGCCGACGACGCTCAAGACGACGTATATATTCATCGAAACAAATCTCCTATCACGACCAGACGACTCATTCTCACAAACCTCAGCAACGGATGGAACTCTGAAAAAATTCGCGATTACCTACTGGAGAATGACGTCATATTTTCATACATCAGCCTTAAGCGGAACAGATACGGACAGTTTACTGCAAGACTCAATGTCTCAAAACAGAACGCTGGTGAAGTTATGAGAGACGATTTCTGGCCGAGAGGAGTGAACTGTGACGAGTGTGCCAATCAACGTGAAGATTGGAATGAAATGCCCGATTTTGCGTAACTTTCAGGACATCTACCATTCTACCTCTCAACTATGATACATATCACATCTATAGCTTATGCCTTTATTCTGCTTGTTGTTTGCAACTTATTTAGAACCTGTTGTTTGTATTCATACCATGATTCGTCTTTGTATTTTGAACCAGTAATAATGTTGTCACTGATTACATGGAACTGCACGGGAATTATGTCATCGCCTCATATCTAAGTACGATATTGGACACTGGAAGGTATGATATTGTTGGTCTGAGTGAACATTGGTTGTAGAATAAAGATCATCGTTTTCTGGACTCACTGAGTAGCAATTATAGCTCATATGTCATCAGTGACTTTTCACAAAGAACGGCCACACAGAGAGGTCGCCCCAAGGGAGGTATTGGAATCCTTTGGAACAAAAGGTTGGATAACGCAGTTTGCGCAATAGATTTGCAAGACGATCGTATTATGGGCATTCAAATGCGCCTTGGGCAACATACATACCTTTATATCTTCCAAGTATATCTACCTTCCAGTAACTATACTTCAGACCATTACGAAGAGTATGCCCAAAAACTTGGTGACATATATGACAGGTATAACAATTATGGAAAGGTCATAATAATGGGTGATCTGAATGCGACAATTACTAGAATGGACACAAAAAGTAAACACTTTCGTCGTTTAGTTGATCGTTGCAAGTTAATTTCAGCAAATTGCCAGGACTTTTGTATTGGTGCCAATGAAACTTTTATACCAGCAATCGATATACCAGGCTCAATAATATATCACATTTTAGTACATGCAGACGACATGGCTACCGTGATGGAGGTCGAGGTCATTACGGACGACATGGCTGAGTTATCAAACCACCTGTCAGGGCCGTTATTGACTTCGATGCCCCACATGGAAATTATGTTGATGGCAGACTAAAGTATAACTGGAAACAATTCTCTGCTAACCCATCTCTACAACCTGCATACGAGAGTGGCCTTCGCGACTGCATGCCTTCAATTTCATCGCCTATTAACAACGCTATTGATCTTGACAATTACTACTCAGCCGTAGTTAACGGCATATGCATTGCCTCCAGCAAAACTGTGCCCGTGAACAAGTTTCGTTCACACCTAAAGCCTTTTTGGAACAATAAATTGAAGAAGCTGCACAAAGCGATGGCAGCAATGCGTGCGACCTGGATTTCAAATGGAAAACCTCGTGATTCTTCTCACTCGAGTTATCAGTCATATAAACGTTCCAAATCTGAATTCAGGCGCGAATACAGAAAGGCATCTCAATCATTTATAGACCATTTTTATGCTGAAATAGATAAGGCAACCGAAGCCGACCAAGATACCTTTTCAGACTATTTAACGTTCAAAGGAAACTACGGACAGAATGTACCACACCTATGTTTAAACATGATGGAGGCTATTATTCGAGGCACTAAGGAAATTTCCGAGGCATGGATATCTTATAATGAGGACATATTCTCTGTATCTGATGATTGTGTATTTGATAATTCTCATTTCCAGCATGTAAATGACTTTGTAGAATGTAAATTGGAATCATCAGATCTAAGTGATGCTGACAAGCTGACATCATATCCTGTGAATGTATCAGAGGTACACGAAGTAGTCCAATCACTTAAGTCAAACAAAGCCTCTGGTTGCGACGGCGTATATTAAGAACACCTGAAATTCGGTGGAACAATTATGGAACAATCGTTATCACACCTTTTCAATCATATTATATCACTGGAATACATTCCAAAGCTTGCGAAGAGGGGTCTCATCGTCTCACTCCACAAAGGAGGTTCAAAACCCAAAGAGTCTTTCGATAGTTATCGTGCCATCACATTGCTGCCAGTAATATACAAAGTGTTCGAAAGAGTCTTACTTCGTAGATTGGAAACAAACGCACCTTTGCAGATTCAAACGCACCCTCTCCAAAGCGGATTTCAGAAAAATGTAAGTGGTCTCATGACTTCCTTTATACTGAATGAATGTATATCCGAAAAGCATAGCAATTTATTTGCTTGCTTCTTGGATGTCAAGAAAGCATTTGATGCTGTCTGGATTAACGGTCTGCTTTACAAGCTTGACCACAACGCGGCATCCAAGGAAAAATATGGCGTCTGCTTGCTCAGCTTCTCTTGGATCTTAAATGTAAAACTACATTCCAAGGCGAAGACTCGCGTTGGATCGATATCAAAGCTGGTACCCGTCAGGGAGGTACCATATCACCATTGATGTACACAATCTACATTGACCAATTGCTTCATTTACTTGAAAATTCAGGACAGGGACTCAAAATGTACAACGTCAATTGCGCTTCCCCGACACATGCTGATGATATAGTACTCCTCTCTTTAACTGAAACAGGATTGCGTAACCTTTGTCAAATCTGTATTGACTTTAGTCGTAAATGGAGATACCAGTTCAACGCGACCAAAACTGTCTTCATTGTATTCAATTAATCACAATACGAACATCAAAGAGCTAATCGTACATGGACTTTTTTAAACGAAAATATCCCCGATTCAACATCTGTCACACATCTTGGACTCAATATTAGCAAATTTAAGTTTAATGACAATCTGGAAACTCATATCTGTAACAAACTTAGAAGCACATTTTCCATGCTGTCGGGTGCGGGTCTTTATTGTGAAGGGATAACTCCATTAAGTTCCCTGAAAATTTATGAGTCGATTGTTCTCCCGCGTGGTCTATAAGGCTCAGAATTCCTCATATGGCTTAACTACTCAGAAAACGAGCGCCTCGAGAAAATTCATCGGCTGTGCATAAAAAACATACAAGGATTGCATATCAGAACTAGAACTGACATGGCACAGGCTCTCCTCGGGGTACATGGTTTGGAATCATATATCGAAAGCAGAAAACTATCTCTCTTTCAAAATCTATGTAATTTGGGTACAGGGAAGACAGTTAAAGAAATATTTCTAGTACGCTCTCCGAATATCCCGTAACTGGTCATCAATCGTCTTATTTCTCAGATATTTCCAGAATTATTGATAATTACGGTCTTACATCTCATTTTCTGAATTTCTGTTCTTCGTCATTATTCCCTTCAAAACTACAGTGGAAACAAATCGTTAAAACTTCACAGAAAGAAAGTCTTTTTGATGATTGGGATAGACGCACATCACACGATTCCACATTCAACAGATTTCGGCATGTTCATCTAGATCATTCGCTATCCTCTCTATGGAAAACCTGTTGCAAATACCCAAATTTCTCAGACGATTACCGCATCGTAGCTCAACTAATTTGTTCACCTTCGTGCAATCTATTACAGAAATGCGGATTGTGCCAGTCTGTCTTTTTTGACGAAATTCAACATACGATTTTGGAATGCGCGTCTCTGAACAAGACAAGAAATGATGTCTGCATGGTATACAATTCTTGAACAATTTGGAATTTCTTGTTTTTTTAAACTTGATGCATATACTTGTCCAAAACAATTAGAAATTTTCCTGGGAAATTTATCGGATCTACCACTTGAAGAAACAGATCTTGAGTCATATGAAGCTATTCACCTTTCCACTGTAAGTTGTGCACGCTTATGGAGAGAAGCTATATTCCGGAAAGCCAACCGTCCATAGACTCTTATTTTACACGAGAATACATAACTTAGACGTGAATTGAAATATTATAACTCAGTTATTTCTGTCTGATGCTACATTAGCTTAGCCGAGTCTGTAAATAAACACATGTGGATAAATTCATAGCATTCATAGCAAACTTGAAACTGACCTAATGTACGTCCATACATTTATGTGATATATATATATGCGCCAGTTCTTGGTCTGCGATGCTTCGATTCGGTGTCTGCGTGGGGTACATTTTTTAACCTCATGGAAAGTTCCCCATCTCGATTCATCGCCGTCAACAAATGACGCATCAGTAGCACGAAATCGATAATAACCCATCTCTACTCCAATATTATTCATTAATCGTCTGCGCCATCTTGTACTTTAGGATGTTCTGTATATATGTTGGGTTATCTTTATTTGTCATTTTGTTTTTGTTCACCTTTTGTAATTATTATATTATATCAACTCTTCATGATATGGAGGATAAATAAAGATATATATAAAACTTATAATTACGCGCGCTCCGCGTGTATACTGGTGTAGAGATTCGTGTTTCGCCTGGGCGCATGGGTGTATTATTTATAGAATGGGATTTTTTGTGAGGATTAAAAGTCGAACTGCGACCGGAGGCCGAGTCCGGTAAAAGGTGTAGTTGGGAATTTCAATTTCGTTTATTGTCGTTAACATTAGGTCAATAATGTTGATATTGTTTGTTTGTGATAAGCTATGCCAATTACAAATAAAATAAATGAAAAAGATAATTTGTAAGTCTTATATTTCAACTTTTATAGAAATTTTTCGTTCTGCAGCCCACTGAGGTTGTAGTCGGAGACGGCGAGTCGGCCGCCGGTTCGTTAATTAGGTGCTGGTTGTTTTTGTTATTTTAACGGAATTCTGAGTTGGTCATACGCAAAACCAATATATTTTAAATTCTATAATTACAATCATGGGTATATAATATATGATCCTGAGCCCGTTACCATTTCTGATATTGGTTTTCTTGTTTATGTATGTTACTGCTTGTTGCAATGGAGATTGGGCAAGGCTATATTGTTGGCGTTTTATTTGTCAAAATATATACGTGTTATTTTACAGATTGTCTGTTTTCATTGGGATACAACATATATATGCTGGGTGGGAAAGTTCTGTGTCTGAAGTATTTTGCCTCTCCGACCCTGACCGCTCCGGACCAAAGAGCCAGCTGCGCGGCGGATGGAGCTACGCTGCTTCTACCCGAGAGTAGAGCTATGGCAGACGACCTAAAGACCTTGTTGATATCCTTTGGACACGGCACAAGTAAACAGTTACATTTTCCATACATCTCCATTGATCTGTCGCGACTCGGGGCCCATTATACCTGAAACAAATTGAGGGAGTCCAGTCAATCTGGCAATACAGACATAATTATGCCAACCACACACTAATTGTAACATAATTACTATGCATGCACTATACACTGACTAAGAATGGCCAATGTCCCGCGACATTTGAAATCCCTAATATGGTTGTATCCCCTTTTTAATATAGAGAGCGTTTCGTGTTTTAGTGAATTGAGTATTTTGCTATAATGGTTCAACTGAGCTATTATGCGGTTTGCAATTCGGACAAAATCCCGTCCACAGTATGTCAAATATGCACACAATATGTCAGAAGGGGTTTTCAGACACACCGATAACATTTTCAAAGATGTGGCTAGTCTTCCTAAACAGAGTGATGGCCAAGTGGGACTGTTGGTTCAATTCTGTGTATTTACCATGGAACCAATTATGTGTATTTACCATGGAACCAATTCTGTGTATTTACCATGGAACCAATTATGTGTATTTACCATGGAACCAATTCTGTGTATTTACCATGGAACCAATTCTGTGTATTTACCCTGGAACCAATTCTGTGTATTTACCATGGAACCAATTCTGTGTATTTACCATGGAACCAATTCTGTGTATTTACCATGGAACCAATTCTGTGTATTTACCATGGAACCAATTCTGTGTATTTACCATGGAACCATGTTGAAAAAGGATTGTATTTCATTTTTACAGTCAAAATACGACACTGTATTATATATATCCAGACCCCCTTACAACAAAATCTAATGTAACATTATTAATGGCTTTGTTCACTGGACTTGAAACATATTTTATTTGCGTATATAATATACAAAAGGGATTGAGGCACAACACCGAATCATTGGAAGGGTGTTGAAACCCATGTACATGTGAGTGGCTTATACACGAGAACATTCACAATATATTGGAGAATAAATACACCCACTTCATTCTCTGCAATTGGTTTCCTAAATGCTAATGTATTCAAATAACAGGTTAATAATTATCAGCGAAATGTAATTATATGTAACACTCTCAGTTTCTTGATATAATTTCCCAATTTAAAGGCATCACTCTGAATAACAAAATGTTCATAAATCGCCCCCAATAAAGTTTGTGATTGGGATTGATGGCCTTAAACTGTGTAATTACATTAGGGAACGGACATACTTCATTAATTCAATGCTCTCATTATTGCTGTCCATCAAAATAATTGAACCTACATATGGAATATATGTATCATATTAATGGCGGTACTGTGTCATGCAGTATGGGTGTTCCTTGCTTCAATTTGCGTGAATACATTTTCAATACTTATCGGAATGGCTATAATATCGATTGAAATTACACAGTGAAATAAATGCCCCACAACTGAGATAAATCTTGAAATTCGATCCCGATTTTCTCCATGTCGGAGTCAAACATGCGGAAACCTAGTCTAGTCCAGAATGTGATTGATAGAAAAATATATAATAGATAAGAGAGCGTCGACTGTAAGGTCTAAATTTTTGATATTTCAAAATGGATTTTCTCAAAATATGTCTACTTTTTTATTTGGTACATATTATTAATGTGAAACAAATTTTAAAAATCATGAATCAGTTGGAATTTAAAAGTCACATTTTTTGTCCCCAGAAAAATATATTATTGAGGGACTATATAAATGACCTTCGTTCGTCCGCTCGTGTGTTCGTCACATTATGGGTACCTTGATTGTGTAACAAACTCATCCCAGTTTCGAATGTACCGATTTGAAATATTAGGATATTGTGGCCAATACATTGCTGATGCGCAACATGTATATGGACGACGGAAATATTGTTTTCAATGAGTTATTCCCTTTCTTGAATTATAAAATGGTTTACCGTTTTGGGTTTGGGTACCTTCGTTGTGTAATCAACTCCCCCGGCTGCACAGTTTCAAATGTAATGAATTGAAACTTGGGACTGTGTTACCCATGCATACATACATGTGTATTGACGAGGGAACAACAAAAAAACACCGATGTATTCCCCTTTCTTGATTGTTTGTGTGTGTGGACATTTGGACCGTTTTGAGATTGGGTACCTTCATTGTGTAAATAAGTGTAATCAACTCCTGAAACAATTTCGAATGCAGAGAATTGAAACTTTAGGATATTGTTACCCATATAATGCTAATGTGCAACATGTATATGGGCGACAGAAAATATGTTATTTCCTTTCCTGGCTCAGGCATCAGCTTGACTTACAGTTACAAAGGTTGCTAACTATTTATCTTTTTTGTTCTCTCGACAGCTGATCTGTACGTTGAAGGAGAAGATCTGTATTCTAACTACACATACTATTTCAATGGAGACGTCATTCCCTTCACAGAATGGGCTCCTAGTAATGTTCAACGTGCTGATTTCATCCAACTCAGATTAGTATTTACGACAAGCAAGGAATACAAACTTTTTTCCGGGTGGGGAACCGCGGAGAGGCGATATCTCTGTCAAATTCACTAACGGAAGACACCAAATATGCTGAGAAAGGACAGTTAAACAAAAAAAGTCAGATTTTCTCTCAGCATTCAAACAAGAAAAAATCGGATTTCCTCTCAGCAACTTGACATACAATTTGGCAAAACATTTAATTTTCAGGTCCAGACAGTGTTTTCAAATAAAATGGAAATATCTTTGGGATCACGTGTTATAGTCATTAATGAATGCTCTTATTGTGTCTCCATCATTAGCCAATCTGCGGACGCGCAGAGCTTAGATTGACTATTGCAGAAAACTAATTAATTGTTAAGTTAGTACACCACATGCAGTATCGATGCTATCTGAAGACCAAATCATGCATATTATATAACAACTAAAATGTGAAAAAAAATCATATTTTAAGGGAAATTTTGAGAGGAACGTTCTCAGCGAGTATACAAATTTATTGGGAATAAATAACTGCCATAAAAAGTACACGATCTGAACTAGTGAAAGGCTCGATTGACTTTAATTTGAGAGTAACATTGCTTCAATACTGTTAACTGTTGTGCGCTGGAAAATTGTGCGCATCCATTTTCAAGAACTGGCATAAACCTTTGGGCTGAGATGAGTTTTAGGTCATAGGTCCATAGTCAAATATCCAACTGACCATCTATATTAATGTGGCCTATTTCCAGTTGATTAATAATAATAATAATTATTATTATATTGGGATTTGTATAGCGCCTATCCACGCGAGGGCCCTAAGCTGGAATGTACAAGCCTGCATACCAACATTTGTATTTATTCGACTGGTTCTTCATTGTAACACTTCTTTTAAATGGCTGCTCACAATATATTCATCGATTCTCTTTCTCGTCTGATTGCAATATATGTGGGGGTGATTGTTGATTTGTGTACCTGACGCGAGCCGCTCAGTTGACTTGAGCACGATTTTTGACAGGGTTCGCTTGATCCTCACTGAGTACGCAGGATTTACTTGATGTGGACATGAACTTGATGCGATGGGGCCTATTAGCAACGATGTCTGTCAGTTTATTTGTAGCCACGCTTTATCCTAAACACCACTATTCGAATACACACACAACTTCGACTTCAAGTTATATGATGACTGAAACATACCAGACTTTGTCCATATCATATATTTTTTTTCAAATTCAAACTTATGTCTGTAGCTCATGTGCCCCATCGTCTCAAGTCAACATTTATACATTTATGTATATGCATGTCGCTATGACAGTATTCCTGTGTAAATGACGCGAGTGTATCAAATAAATAGATAGTTAGTCTGTATATATATAGTAACGGGTACATCCGAGAGAATAAAGCATTGAAGCACTCTGTTTTGGGTGGATGTGCCTTCAATGAATGCATTAATATTATATATGATGACACAAGATGACATTCAAACCGGTCAGCGAATGTATAGACATTCCATTTGTTTGGTTTTACCCCTCCCTCATCCAAAGTATGAATGAAATGTATGTGTGTCTAATCATCAATGTTGTTTTTGCATTCAATCGTGAACAGTATATACTATATGTATCAACTTAACAGTATATTATACATGTACTATATGTCCATTCAGCAAATTATATGTGTACTATAATCCATTCAAATGCTCTATGATGTGTTGGTGTTGTCAAATAATACTTAGTTATGTCGTCCGTTCAAATTGTATCTGCCAACTAGCTGCCGAGGGTTACACCAGGTGGAGAAACGACGCGATGTTTTTAATTACCTCAAAGGTCTCGGGGGTTCTATTTACTGTTTACAAGACACACATTTTACAAATGAAATAGAAAACATTATCAAATCAGAATGGGGATTTGACTGTAGGTTCGCATCTTACGATTCCCAATCTAGGGATGTGGCCATACTTTTCAGAAACACGTTTCAGTTCAAAATCCACGACTTAAAACGCGACAAAAATGGCAATTGTTTGATATTAGATATTACGATAGAAGATATGCGGGTTACATTGGCTGCTATTTATCGACCAAACGATGACAGCCCTAGCTTTATGATGAAATTCACTGACAGATCCGAACAATTGGCAATACACATATTATTATATGCGATGACTGGAATCTTGTGCAGGAACAAAATCTAGAAACAAAACATTATATTAACGTTAATAACCCGAAGACAAAATCCACAGTTAAATCCCTAGCTGGCAGTCTGGAACTGACTGCCCCATGGATACTAAATAACCGGCCCACAACGAAAATATTTACATGGCCACGTTCCCGACCACTAAACATGGCCCGGCTCGACTTTTTCTTGATATCATCTGATCTTTTGAATCTGACATCCGATACTCCGGACATACTCACGTGATATAGAAGCGACCACTCAATTATCCCACTCGATCTTCGCGTCAGTAATATAAAGCATGGCCGCGGTTTCTGGAAGTTCAACAATGATCTTTTATTCAGACTGGATTACCAAAATATCGTTAGAGACACAATACAGGAAAATGTTAGCAGATACAAAATCTCGCATCGATTTTCAGATAAATCTGCACACATGTTCGCAATACCTGACGCATTATTTTTAGACGCTCTGTTGTTAGATTTACGTGAGAAAACAATTCAATATTCTTCGCGTTTGAAAAAGCAGAACGAAAAGAAAGATTACGATCTAATAGATAGAAAATCGGAGATCGAATCATCGAACGTATACTGGACAACTCGAAAGACACAAATTATAGCGAATTATTGAATGAATTTCTAATATAGACATACAACTAACCGCTAGTAGAAAGGATAAAATTGCCGGACAAATTATTCGCTCCAAAGCCAAGTTCATTGAAGATGGAGAGAAACCGCGACGAAATATTTCCTAAACATGGAGAGACAGTATATTTCAAAAACCCTAGCTGAAGTAGTGGACCAATCGAACAGCATATAGTAACTGATCCCGAGAAAATTATGGAAACTACCAAAACTTGTTATGAGGATCTTTACTCAACAAAAACAAACAATGGTGTTGAGTAATAAATCCCACAAGACATAACCTACCGACCTCTAACATCGAATGACGCTGCGTCCATAGAAGGCGAAATAACATACACGGAACTTACCGAAACACTTAAAACATTTAAAAACGGAAAATCACCCGGCCCAGACGGTTAGTGTAGAATTTTTCAAATTCTTTTGGAAAGATATCGGAATGTATATATTGAAATCGTTAAATGATGCTTTTAAAAAACAGGAGATGTCAATTACTCAAAAGCAAGGTATCACCACCCTCATTCCAAAGAAAGACAAAGCTAGACAACATCTTAAAAACTGGCGCCCCATATCCCTCTTAAATATTACATATAAACTGGCTTCAGCTTGTATTGCAAACAGATTAAAAACTGTTCTTCCCAAAATTATCAATGAAGATCAAACGGGATTCCTATCGGGAAGATATATAGGGATAACACAAGACTGATATATGACATAATTCACGAAACAGAGCGACATAACATACCCGGGATGCTTCTATTAATTGACTTCGAAAAAGCATTTGACACAGTAAAAGAGGTGGATGGATGGATGAAAACATTCTACACAAATATACAATCTGCAGTTCAAGTAAATGGTAGCATATCTTCATATTTTAATCCATCCAGAGGCTGTAGATAAAAAAGGGACCCACTCTCACCCTATATATTTTCGCATTGCGCTGAGGTACTGGCCACTATCATAAGACAGAACACACATATTCATGGTGTAACACTCGGTAGGACAGAGTACAAGATTAACCAATATGCTGACGACACCACACTAATTCTTGATGGGAGCGATACTAGCTTCCGGGAAGTTCTTAATGTATTGGACTTGTTTGCCAGAATGTCTGGTTTGAAAGTTAATATTGGTAAATGTGAATTGTTTGGTTGAGGAGAAAACAGAACTGTGGATTGGCACCAATCCCCAATTGTCACATTAAGGTATCAAATTCTTTCACGTTGTTAGGTATAAAATGTTGCACTAATCCGACAGAGACTCTGCAACTCAACTACATGGGGAAGATTGATGAATGAAAGAAATCGATAAATAAAAATGGAAATATAGACTCTTAAAGGGGTACTGTACAATACATCCGGCCATTTATGGGACCATCTCCTTTTATACTCAACAGACTGTATGCAAGAAATGAATTAATTTGAGCCATGGATTATAGTGCAAAATACACTCATGTGTTCTATGAATGATGCAAACAACATGGTAATTATAACGAATATGAATAAATGGCTGGAGTCATAAATTCATTTTCGTTATAATTACCATGTTATTTGCATTGTTCATACAGCACATGAGTGTATTTAACACTAATCCATGGCTCAAATTAATTTATTTGTTGCATATATTCTGCCGAGTATAAAAGGAGATGGTCCCACAAATGACCGGATTTAGTGTACAGTACCCCTTTAACACCGCTTGGTAAAATTATTTTGATAAAATCTATTCTAATACAAAAATTTGTTCACTTATTTATGGCTTGCCAAATCCAGATAAAAAGTTCATAGACGAAATGAATACCATTTTATTCCGATTTATTTGGAATGGAAAACGTGATAGAATATAAAGAGTGCAACTGTGCGCAGAATATGAAAACGGTGGTTTAAGAATGGTGCACCTAAAATATTTCATTGACTCATTAAAAATAACATGGATTCGAAGGTGAATAACGAAAACAACTCAATGGAAAAATTTGGCACCAAAACAAATAATAAATGACCCTCTATTTGCGACATATGGTTCAAAATATATAAAAAGATGCGAGTCGACTATTGGGAATCCTTTCTGGCGCGACGTCTTTGTAGTCTGGCGTAATTTTCTGGACATAAAAAGTAAAGAGTCTCGATACGTCATATGACGCAGACAATCTGGAACAATGATGAACTGTTGATCGACGACTCAATGATAGACGTCGCTGAGTGGAAGGATAAAGGCATACTATTCATAAATGATATGTTCACCGAAGACAGTAAGCAACATTTCATGAAACTCTTAGAACTAAGAACAACATCTCCACAAACTGTATCACGTTACACGGCTTAAACAGACAAATTAATAGGTTATTAAAAAGGACCGACCAAACTATCGTCAGTGTTCAAAATCCAATTATTCCTGAAATATAGTATCACTACTTCAGAAAGAGCGAGGTTGCAGAAATTTTTACGATAAATTCATAAAAGCGACTAAAATAGGACAATCATCGTCGCAATTGAAATGGGAAAATGAATTAAGGTGTTCCCTTCACTGGAAACAGATATTTTCATCACCCTTCAAACTATTAGTCGACACAAAACTACGCTGGTTTCAATACCGAATACTGACTAGAATTATAGGCACGAACAGACTTTTGAACATTATGCGAATTCGGTCAGACGGTCTATGTCTCAGATGTAACGTCGCAAATGAATCAATTTCGCATATTTTCTTTGACTGTCCATCTGTAAGAATGTTTATAAATACCACTCAGGTCTGGCTAGATCGCTATCAACTGGGCATCTCGCTCTCTCCGTCCATCTGTAAGAACGTTTATAAATACCACTCAGGTCTGGCTAGATCACCATCAACTGGGCATTTCGCTTTCTCTGAAAAACATTCTTTTTGGGATTGGTGCTCACAATAAAAACAACAAACTAAACTTTCTTATACTATCAATTCTGAAATATTATCTGTATAAAACAAAATTTAACCCCGACGAACTCTCTCTGAAATTACTCATTCGAGAATTTGAATTACGATATAAGTCGTATCGATATATTGCACTGAACTCCGACAATCTGAACCATTTCCAACTCGAGTGGGGGGACCTAATGAAAGCCATGCAACAAACAACAGGGCACACACATAACTAACTTAGCAGGGAACATAATTATCTTGAATAGTAAATAGTCCGAGTTTACAATCTGAAATTCGGCAAACCAGTCCAAAGTTCATGGACAAATTTGAGACAGAATATAACTGGCATAAATATATATATAAATATATACGTGTATACATATACGCATACAATGTTATTAATATATCAATGTGTGTGCATGGTGTGTGTGAGTTGTGTACGAATGTCGACCCCCACTATTCCCGTCTATATATCTGTTCAATCGTTGTTATCAGATATTGTTCTGTACATAAATGTGTAATATAATGGGGGGGGGGAATTAATATTACATATACTATTATATAATTATGTACCTGTTTAAATGTGCTTTTGTCATGTATTTGTAATTAAATTTGTATATATATCATGTTTATTGGTTTGTTTAGATGAAAGAATTGAATTGAACAGGAATAACCAGTTAAATATGCTTCCTTTAACTTGAATTCAGAATGTTTTTTTTTTTGGAGATTCGCGTATAACATTATCTTCCACGTGCCAAACTATTTCGTAGTACATGTAGTTCAAGGACGAACTAATCCTGTACTACTTTGTACTAATCTTACAAAGACAATGATGGTTTTCTGATTTCCAATGACAGAAGGAGTGGGGAATATGAAGTCAACCCATTTTCTAGTCCAAGTCTTCTCGTACTAAAACCGGCTAAGATATTGGGATGGAGGTGCCGGTCTTTAGTCCGAGTTCCAGGCCCATGCATTCTTATGACACGACTTAAGCGTTAGTGACCCGCTCAAATAAAACCACAATTATATGAAATAAAATATCACAATTGCGACAATAAACGGATATTTTCCCAGAAGACATGCTATTTGATCTGAAACCCGCATCAGTTGTGAATTGAAAGCGGTAATTTAATGCGAAAAGAGACATTTACCGCAATGTTTACAAAATTTTAAAAGTATGCGAACTCAGTTGACCTCGCGAACTGTGTTCGGCAGTTTCCGTTGAAAATATTCCGTAGATTTTCGACTGACAACGCAAATTACGATGAATTCTCCATTGTAATCGTAATTATGTGTGTCAATAAATAAAAAATAAATAGATTAATTAAACATTGAAGATATAAATGTAATACATTAAATAAATTACGGGGAATTACAACCCTCTCAAAGTTTAAAACAGTGTAAACACAACGACCATTAGAATAAATAATATGGTGCTACATTTCCCACATTTGGTGGACTTCAGCGAAATTAAGATATATACTAAGCGAACAGAGCAATATACTGCTCTTGTTAAGCACACAAAAAATCCAAAAAAAATTGTATAAATTTTTAACCTTAAGTTTGAAAAGTCCCACTAAAACGGAAGAACTATATTTCGAAACTGTGTGATTCGGTTCTCCGATTATTTTATCAACACAAAAGTCAAAATGCACATGGATGAAAATCACACGCATGGCAAGTCAGACACAAGAGTTCTAATTTGCTCCAATTTTGACAAGTTGCTTGCGAAAATTGTCAACAAAACTACCTTTCTAATCCTCCATTATGTCATTAAGTTTTTAGTGC
Source organism: Siphonodentalium dalli (assembly GCA_032622095.1). Taxonomy (NCBI): domain Eukaryota; kingdom Metazoa; phylum Mollusca; class Scaphopoda; order Gadilida; family Siphonodentaliidae; genus Siphonodentalium; species Siphonodentalium dalli. Next base: position 71,100,508 of record CP136068.1, read on the forward strand.
GGGAATTGTTCTCAAAGCACATTGGAAACTGGACTTTGCGGCGATCGGTTTTCGCTATTTTGTTCGGAAAACCCCGCGCTATATATAGAAACGGAAACTAGAATACTCAGAACAAACACCGGACAATGCCGAAGTTCTTCGGAACCTGAGTTCGGCTTTCAGTTAAGTAAACAAACAGAAAAAAACAGCGATGTTGGTGACAATCAACCGGAATATTCTATGCGTAATTTAACATGAAAGTTAGATTATTAAACACCATTATGACCATAAGATGTCTCTCTTTCCGATGTATATAGCATCATGTATTGATTCATTAGGTAAATCGAGTAAAATACACCACAGATTCCCGCCACAGATCGTGGGCGTAACTCGTGTGATGGGATTGGTATAGAAGCGGGCTTGGACTAAAGACCGACACCTCCATCCCAATATCTTAGCCGGTTTTAGTACGAGAAGACTTGGACTACCCATTTTCATGAACATCACCTTTGATGCTAATATGAAGAAAGAATTAAATGTTCTGCCACTAACCCTTGGAACTATTTTCTCTGACATCATATTCGTATTGTTTGCCAGATTTATTGTGGAATGTATGTTATCAATTAACCCGTTCTATATTAAATACTCAATGCCGAGTAGTTCCCTTAGGACATGTTCATAAGATAAGTTCAACAAACGAACATGTTGAACTCATTATCTGAAATTTCCCACCAATGAATATGAATCCTTCAGCACTTGTATTATCTTATCGTCTGTATGTCGCTGATTTTATTACATGAGAACCAGAGAAGTGGCGACAGGGGTTTTTTTGGGGGGGGGGGGGGGGGGGGGGTGTCTCACCCCCAACTTTGTCAAAATTTTCAACAGTTGGAAATTTCATACCTGCCAAAACATTAGTTGGAAATTTCACACCAACAACCGGTTGAAAATGTTCTTGTAGTTTGATTTTCAAAAAATTTATTGGGGGAATTAATTGTTTTTGGACCAATATTTGCATATTTTCCTATTTTTTTGGTCAAAATTTTGGACTGAAATGGTCATCTGTTGGAAATTTTCCGAACCATGGTCGGCCCGGTGTGTCATTGTTCCTCCCCCGTGGCCAATACAAGACTGCTAATACGATTATCAAAACAATATTTGACTACAGCGTCTGGACAAACTATTGTTCGATCGGTCCAGAAACATGCATATATGAGCGCATAGGAGCGAGGTCAAGGTCAAGGTAATTGGACTCGCCATAGTGTTCCCGGGATCAAAGTAGGCCTACATACCAATTTTTTTAAGTCGGATCGGTCGAGGTCCAGAAACATGCCTATATGAGCGATGTCGAGGTCAAGGTCAAGGACACGGTCGCACGTGAAATTGGACCCGCCCACATTGTTCCCGGGATCAAGTAGGCCTACATACAAAATTTGAGTCTGATCGTCGAGCAGTTTTCTAGTCTATAAAGCACACAGACAGAAGTTCCAAAATATATAATAGATATTGGTTTCATGAATGCACCTCAGAATTCCGTTGAAACAACTATCCTTCAAATTATTACAACAACTAAGGCTTATCAACTAAGATTTCTCATTTACCACACCAAAAAGCCAATAAATGCGAACCAAAAATCTACTAATCGGATTAAATACACCCCGATACTTCGCAATACAACCTTTAGTCAACATTGGTCACCAGCCTCACGGTATAATGGTCGGATTTTGTTTTATGTATACATGTATTCATTGCGTCTTCTCTTTGTACCACCTGATGTGGTGGCTGAAAGAATGAATAAACGATCAGTGATGTTAGCTGTTATATTATGCATTGTGTTCTCGCAATAAAATCTTCAAGAGAGGCCCAGCCATTGTTCACACCTTAATATCGAAAGCAATTAACGCGATCATCGGGGTTACATATATACTGCAACAATGAGACATCCGCGAATACATACATCCTGCAAAAAGTCTAACCGGTACCCAATATAGCGAGTACATTTTATATCACAATTACTCCATAGACCCTATGACATCGCCATATCAGCCTGTCATTATAACCATATTGCTCTTGCTGGAAGCCGTCAAACGAATATTCTTGACAAAAATAATGTTGATATATTCATTTGCTTGCGGTTTATAGGCCCCGCTATATCTACTCCAAACTTCAAATAATTTATTTGTACTTATATATAAGTTATTAAATACTATGGATATATATGACAACGCTATACACAATTTATGAGATTAGCTCAATAGGTGCTATCATCTGAGTGTTGTGATCATCCGCATGATGTCATGACGAAATGACTGCAGGCATACACTTTTTACAATGTGATACATTGATTTCCTTCAAAAGTTTCTGGAATAGAAGTTTAGATATTGAGATTTCAATAGCATTCTCTGACAAACCAGATGCAATGCATCAATCTATTGTGTTATTACAATATCATTATATTCTGAAACCGTTCAGACTGAAGTATACATTGAAATTGTTTACAGTATGCATATACATGCACACCAAAATGTACATACATACAATATACACAGACCCGCGCGTGCATGCTAACACGAACTCCCAGACATCCGTACACATATCTGCATTCACAAACACGCGCGAAGCATACATATATATACATGCATCCGTATACATGTGCACGCACTCACATACGAACACAAGCACTCGCACACGCACGCACGCATGCACGCCATCCTTATTGTAAGATATCTTAATTTATATCAAGCTATCAATAATTTAAACAGGGTCCATACTTTCGTTTTCCTAAGAGAGATAGATAATAAAGAGCGTTCTCAATTATGATATGGTATAAATACTCATTCTCACCATATTATGGACTTGTTCGAGTTCGTGAAGCTGATAAGTTAGTACTCAGGCGCTATGTCAACCTGGGTAATGTATAGCATTCTACTGACATCGCTGAAAATGTCTAAGAAATCGACCATACCACTCCCTAGAAAACATCGCTGAACTACGCTCAATTGTAAATATTTACATCACGATTCGGGACGCAACTATCGGCGATAACCTGAAACAAATGAGTTCGACATTGAAAGTCATTGCGTTTAATTAATATATAAGATTGGAAGTGTGTGTTGTCAATTTGGATTAATATTCGTAGAACTAACAACTTTGAGCAAGATTATTCTCCATTTCTATTTGATCACCCAACAGGAGTGTTTCACATCACTTTGAACTTGTGGATGCTTTTGGTTTGTCACGATACACAAAATTAATGATGGTGATTGCAATTATTATTAGTTTTCCCGGCAAGCTGAACATTACGTTAGGAAGGTACCTTCTAAGCCAGCTAGTGCATTCTCTTATATTTGCTAGCCTCGATCCCTATATGGGGAGACACGCACATATAATAAATATCGCATCCACTTGTACAGGGTCTTTAATGCTGCACCAACACAGCTCCCGTGATGAAAGGGTTAAACAACGGCTGTGTTGTTACAACTGGAATCTAAGAACGTTATAATTTGTGTTCTTAAAATGTAGTTTTATGATATTATATGTTGGGTTGTCATTTGTTTTAGTTTTTTGTTTGTTTATCTTTAGGATTGTCGTTTCACGTGTAATCATTCTAGCTGCACAATTTGAACTCTCTGAATGTTGTTTATATCCATATAGTAATAAATTTCAATAATCCAGAGTAATGAATGCATGGACCAATTGATCTGCCGTTTTCCGTCGTTTACACTCCGCACTTTGCCGATATTTCGGAGATGATAATATGCCATTTTGCAGACTTTAGTATATAACATGCTCATCTTCTGATACTTCATCATCCATGAGATATCCCAAATTGCGTACCGCAGTCGACGGAGGAACAGCAGGATCGTCAAGAAGAATACTGTGTCTTACAAAATTTGACAATATTGGTGGTCTGAGACAACATATAAAACTTCTGTTTTATCAGAATTAAATTTGAGGTTCACGGTGACCAGTATATTATATAGTTGAATACAACCATAATAGGACAAACTACACTTTTCTATAGACGCTATAGTTCTTCGAACTGTAATTGTTTGTGGTGTGTGTCCACTCTGGTCAGTAACTGGGTTTCAAATTATGTGACCAGAACTTGGATTCAATGTTTATGAGAAACATTCAAGAACAAAATGCGCCGCAACCATGATTATAATGATAACATAATGATATATGACTAGCGTTTCAAACGATGAGTTTTGTGCATTTTTGTTCTAAAAAAATGTCAGAGTTGTTGAAATGCTCGTCGGTCGGCCATTTTGTAAACAAATAACAATAAGCATTCCAAAATTTATCAAACTTACACCAAATTATAAAATGGTTCATGAGATCGTTGGTACCACCATTGCGGACACGTTCCAGATTAATTTTCCTTAAATATGGGTGTCATTGAGAGCCATCATATGTTATGTTATGCCTAAATTCGCAAATAAGCAGTGAAAAATAACTTTCGTTTTACAATTTCCCTGGAAATGGCTTCATTACGCACGCCAGCGTGCCGCAATATATAGTTCCCCGTATTTGACCAGAAAACGTATATTTTCGTGTTAAAATAATGTAAATAACCTACTAACTATGTGCAATATTGATACATTTAAGAGATGAATTATGTCGTTTTAATATTGTCGGAATGATATCAAGCTTATTTTCGATAGATGGTGAAATTTTCCATCACATGTTTTTTCTCTCTTTTTTCAATAAATGTATTTGGACTGGAAGTCAATATATAAGGTCAACGTTTCGCGTTTAATGGTGCCATTCTGTCATAAGGGAGCAAAACAAAAGTGCCAAATTTATTTTCAAGAGGCAGACGTTATTGTATGGAAATATTATTTGAATAAAAGTACCTTCAAAATAATATTGGAGACAGACGAGAAGCAGGTACATGTCATATGTTTTATAGTTTCGAGCAAAATTGTCTGCCTAAAAAAGACAGGGTTTCCAGAGGATAGTATTAAAGTGATGTGAAACACTCCGGTAGGGTGATCAAATAGAAATGTAGATTAATCTTGTTCAAAGTAGGTATTTTTACAAATATTATATCCAAATTAACAATAAACACCGTCATTCTTATATATTAATTACATGCAGTGACTCTCGATGGCGAAATCATTTTCGTAAGTTTATCTCCGATTGATACGTCCCGAATCGAGTAGTAAATATTTACAAATGAGCGTTGTTCAGACGATGTTTTATACGGAGTGGTATCGGTTTGCTTCAGATTTACGGTGATGTTAGTAGAATGCTAAATCCCTACAGTTGGCATAGCTCCTGGATACTATATCTTATCAGTTTCACGTACCCGAACAAGTACGTAATAAGTCTTTAATTTTTCAAAACGTACATACACCATAAATCACTCCTCTTTATTTGATAATTTCCACCATACCTTAATTTGAAATTGTGTTTCGTACACGACCGAGTCTCAAACGGCAATCCGTCCCACGTGTTGTTATGCCCGGATAGTCTTGCAACGAGATATATATAGCAAATGACAATTCGTTGTACTAAGAAATTTCCGGAACCGGGAACAAATTTTGGCGAGAAAGCTGACAACGCGGCATTATTTTTCGAGGATTGATGCATATATAATGTTATATATATATTTGCGAATGTCTGTCTGTGCACTATAATCATTAACGGGGGAACATATACATGGCTGCAAATGAGTCTAACAGGGGTAAAATATTACGAGGAAGAAAATGATGCAGGTGAAACATTTCTAAAATGACGCTGCCGGAGTAAAGGGAGGAAATGGGGAAAGACACAAAATTCGATGGGCATATGTTTTATAAGCCGATTGCTACTAAACTTATCTATAGTTATATCCATGATATGGGGACACTTATGTTGTGGTTTAACGATACCCACGTGCCAACGAAGTCAGGACTGGGGATTGGTAAAGGTGCGCCATAATTAATAAAACAAATCGTCGTCGATTTCTATCAAAGTTATATATAGTCATTTCATGAAACTGTGAATGTAATTGTGTGGTTTGAAGATGCCTAATCGGTGCCGTCCATATGTAGCAGGAATTGGGGTCTGATGAGGGGCACACACATGGATAAACATTTTAATCGGGGATTTCCTCCAAACTGATATATATCCCAGTTATGGAGGTACGGATTCAGTGTGAATGTTCATTGCTTCAAATGTGCTTCATTCGGTGAGCGTGAAAGTTTTTTCATCATAATATGAATTAACGATGTACCGGAACAAGACATGGGAATGGTAGTTTGACGCACGGAGAAATTGTGCATGATTCTATTCACATGCAATATTACACTTGAGCATATTGGATAACAAATTATTTTAACTTTTTACCAAGTTCACATTGCTACCTTGCATCAACCGACGTGATATAATATAAAGGGACCAATGGTCTTTTGTGCAGTTCTTTGTGCGATACCATTAGCCTAATCAGAATGAACCAATTGACCAGTTGCTGCAACTAACCTTACATCACTTTTTTTAATGAATAGTGATGAATTTTACATTATTATTGCAGTTCGCCGAGTGCTCCTCGGGGCGTAGGTAGCGTTACGAATTCAAAACTATAAACAAAACGTTTCCAATGGTAGCGATGTTATGACCCAGCCTACCCTGGTCTAAAAAGTGTTTTTAAACTGATTGTTGTTAATACTGTACATGAAGTGTACACTTCAAACCATGTCGGAACAAAATAAAATATTCCAATGTTCATAAAGCTGGTGGCAATCACTCCAATCAGTAATATGCCAGTACGATCTATGTGACACTCCACCAACCTAACACTGGCCCCCAGTAGCCACGTCCCTCTTTACGTGTAATTATTTCATATTTTAGAATATATCATGTGGGTGTTATGAGGGTTGGGAGTCCACACTTCACTGAGAAAAGAATGTTAGTGTGTGTAGTCTGTCGATGCTTGAAGTTTTAAATCAGTCTATACATGTTTAAAGCTACGGGTGGCCTTAATTTGCGGTGGGTATTGCTGCCAAATGGTCATATCCGTTAAAACCTCCATAAACAAACAGAAAGGATAATAAAATGTAGACAGATTTTGTTCTTCTACCAATAATAAATATCGCACAAATAGCATGTTATTTTCAGGATCGTACGTCGTGTTAAACAAAAGCCTCACTACGTTACAGTACAGTATGTAAAGAGTGTGCGATAAGAAAAACAATCAACACATGGGATACCACACTAAGCGAACTATGGTTAAAATTGCAAAGTTCGATTATGTTTACATCATACGTATATATAGCGCTCGCTAATCCTCGCCACTCAAGGTGTATATCGGAATTACGTCTCCAGAAGTGTCCATAATATCTCATTTCTACGACGACGAGGCATTCCCAACATGACGTAATAAACCGTTTCCAAATATGGAGTGCATTCCTGGCGCAGTAAATGTTTTTGTGAGAATCATAGTATTTAGAAATAGTTATAAATACAACTAGATGCGAAAGAATAACCAGTCATGAATATCGTTAACTGATAACAAAACACTCGAAGATCATGTCTCCTATATTGCGATGAGTAAAATTAATTATGGATATATCGCCTGTACTCAGTTTAATTATGGATATATCACCTGTATACAGTTTAATTATGGATATATCGCCTGTATTCAGTTTAATTATGGATATATCGCCTGTACTCAGTTTAATTATGGATATATCACCTGTATTCAGTTTAATTATGGATATATCGCCTGTATTCAGTTTAATTATGGATATATCGCCTGTACTCAGTTTAATTAAGGATATATCACCTGTATTCAGTTTAATTATGGATATATCACCTGTATTCAGTTTAATTATGGATATATCACCTGTATTCAGTTTAATTATGGATATATCACCTGTATTCAGTTTAATTATGGATATATCGCCTGTATTCAGTTTAATTATGGATATATCGCCTGTATTCAGTTTAATTATGGATATATCGCCTGTATTCAGTTTAATTATGGATATATCACCTGTATTCAGTTTAATTATGGATATATCACCTGTATTCAGTTTAATTATGGATATATCACCTGTATTCAGTTTAATTATGGATATATCACCTGTATTCAGTTTAATTATGGATATATCACCTGTATTCAGTTTTCCAACAATAGTTGAGTATGACAATGCGTGTGAACATTTCAACACATCACTGGCCTCTGATCTCTAACTCAGATTCCATTATGAGTTTTTTTTTTATAAAGGTCTTGCAAAGACTTTGTTTTAAGAGCACTGAATTTGACATTGCACTGTTTGGACATCCGTATATTTTATTTCTGTTAGAATTCATGACACCAGCCGCCGCTAATTCTGGATCTTCTATTGCTACATAAATTAGTGTATCGTCTGCGAAGAGCTTTAAATATATTACATGTGAGGTAATTTACCATATCGTGTATGTAAACTATGATTAAAAGAGGGCATAATATTTGGACCATTTGGGGACACCTGCCAATAATGGTTTCCAGGACGTCTGCACCCCTTGCAAACTCTTTGCCTCCTCTCGCTCAAGTAGCTAGATAATAGTGTCAACACATTACCCACTACTGTTACTCACACCCAGCGCAAATACATTACATCACTGCAGGTTGCAGATATGGCAAGAAACGTGATCAAAATCTTTTTGGTATTTATATTTTAGGCACTATGTGCTAACTACATCCGAATTAAGAACAGTTTCAAACTCGATTCTAGCAGTGCTATGCTGCTAAACCGCTAAACAATGAAATAGTTAAGAAAACAGAGTTTAAAACTCGATTTTACCGATGTTATGTTGTTCAACTGCTAAGAAGTAAGAAAAGAGATATTCAAACTCAATTCTTTCGGTGTCATGCTGCTAAACTGATAAGAATTCAGAAAATGGACTTTCAAACTCGATTCTTGCATTACTATGCTGCTAAGCTGTTAAGTCAGAAAAAATGGAGTTTCAACTTGATTCTAGCAATGCTATGCTGGTAAACCGCTAAACAATGAAAGAATCAAGAAAATGGAGTTTGAAACTCGATTCTAGCAGTGCTGTTCTGCTGAAGCGCTAAGAAATGAAAGAATTAAGAAAATGGAGTTTGAAACTTGATTCTAGCGGTGCTATGCTGCTAAACTGCTAATCAACGAAAGCATTCAGAAAAAGGAGTTTCCAATTCGATTCTGGCAGTGCTGTGCTGCTAAAACGATAACCAATGAAAGAATTAAGAAAATGGAGTATCAAGCTCGATTCTATATAGAGGCGCTATGCTGCTAAACTGCTAAAAATTAAGAAAAGAGAGATTCAAACTCGATTCTAGCAGTGCTACGCTGATAAACTGCTAAACGAAGTGCAAATTTGCCGGCTTATGCACGTACCCTTAAGAACTGCAACTTGTTGGAAATTATAACCCCATTTACTATACTGTTATGTCATGAAAATGTGTGATATGTTGATGTTTTCATGCAAAAAGAACTTCTGTAGGATAGAACTGTTTATTTGTATTCTCTTAATTGTTGTTCAGAATCTATATACAACGAAGATGATATGTGAATTTCATCGTTTTACGCTGTATATAGCTCTTACAATTATTGCCTGGATTTATGCAAAACATGAGATATTTATCAAAAAATTCTACTTAGATATTAATAGCACTTATAGTTCCTCGTAATCATGTATTGTGTGTGTATGTATACTTGTGGGAATTATTGGGACTTCTACCGTTTGTCACATTCATATATTACCTGTGTATGTCGTCGACATTCAGTGTTAGTTTAATGTAACGTTTTCGTGTAGGGCATTACACCGATAGCTGCAATTCGTTACTATGATTATGTTCGATTGTTTTATAAACATCGATTCGGTTAAACGGTATACCTTCATCGGACTCTTCTCGTGAGTTGGTAAACCGTGACCTTTACACCATTGTGCCCAAATGGATCCTATCCGATATTCATAGTATTGGCGTGATCACCCACTGAAAACAAAGGGCGGAGACAATTAGATTTTTAATGGTTTCTGCTATATACGGCTATCGTGGTCGCATGTCAATGATATGTCCTGTATCGAACTTTTAGCGGAATGTATGTTGACCTTAAACGAATGTATTGATTACTGGTGGGCAAGCGAGAGTTCATAATTATTAGGCCTCCTCTTAGGGACGTGGCTAGAGGGCTCGCCTGTGTTGATGTGTCCACATTAATGCCAGTGACGCAGATGGATTTACTTTTGCTAGTGTTAAACCGCACCGTTATTAGACCTATTTGGTATCAAACAGATTACCCTGTCAATTTCTATAGCGGACATGCAGACAAACATTTGAAAATATAGATACAAGATGAAATCAACTTCGCCGTTACTGTATCGCTAAAATTACAGACATATACGCCTACTGCACTGATCGCCTGTCACCTGAGTCATTGCGACTAATTTTCCAGCGACGTTGGGGGAAATTCTGTTGTTTAGCAAATGGAACAGTTATATTTACACTCAAACATGCATTCGCGTTGTGGAACATGAATGCAGAACGTTGGTTGGTCGAATTTACGTCACATGACGTCGCGCGCTAACCCCAACTTGCATCCATGTTTGTGTGGACGCAACTTGCATCAAGTCACGAGAATAATGTTGGAAATGAGCGCTTAATGCTCTTTTAATCTGCCGGTTGACTCGGTTGAGTGTAAATATACGTAATGGATGTTGATTTTGTTGCGTTCCATAAAGTATGGATGCAAGCTTTCGCGTTCCACACAACATGTCAGACCAACTTGCATCCATACTCTAATATTTACACTCACACATGCATTCGTATTGTGGAACATGAATGCAGGACGTTGGTTGGTCGAAATTACGTCACATGATGTCGCGCGCTGACCCCAACTTGCATCCATTTTTGTGTGGACGCAACTTGCACCGAGGCACGATAATAACGTTGGAAATTGGCGCTTAAAACTATTTTAATCTGCCAGTTGACTCGATTAAGTGTAAATATAAGTAATGGATGTTGATTGTGTTACGTTCCATGGAGTATGGATGCAAGTTGGTCTGCCATTTTTAAGTGTGGAAGGCTTTCGCGTTCCACACAAAATGTCAGACCAACTTGCATGCATACTCTATGGAACGCAACAAAATCAACATCCATTTCTTAATGGAACGCAATAAATCAGTATCCATTTCTTAAATATTAAAACATTAACAATTGCATTATTAATGTCACTAATATCCCATGACAATTATACCAACCAACATTAAAGGGGGACTGTACACTCAATAAAAAAGTCTCAATTCAACCATTTATGTGACCATTTCCTATTATACTCAACAAAATATATGCAACAAATGAATGAATTTGAACCATGGATGAGTGCCAAATACGCTTGTGTGCTCTAGGAACGATGTAGACAACGTGGTAATTATGACGAAATTGAAATAAAACGACTCGAGTCATTAACTCATTTTCATTATAATTACCTTGTTGTTTACATCGTTCATAGAGCACACGGGTGTGTCTTGCACTCATCCATGGCTCAAATTCATTAATTTTTTCCCCAAAATTCAAGAAGGGACCACCAAGAAACTGGCCTGCTCATGGAGAGATTCATGACATGCTCTAGGACTCATGGCTCAGACCACTCGATCGCTACTGGAATTAAGTTACATGTACCGCCTGCGTGTTGCAAAATTAATGTTCCAATTCAATTCATTTATTTCTCACTCTCTTAATAAATGTATGTCGCAAAGCGTTCACATGGAACACAGTTTGATATGGATTTCGTTCGAAAATGTCGTATAACTTTATAATGGCTATTCCGATGCACAGAATATTTACCAGTCAAAAAAGTAAGAACACCTCAAAACAAGAGCACCGCCAGCCGTGGCTAAATGCGTCCATTTGCAAAGTAGATAGTTGTCATCTTTCAATTACTATCAAAGAAAATCAGGGAGCCAGTTCAAAAGCGTGGGGGTGATCAAGGAACCTAAACTGAAATTATAATTTGGAAATGAAAGATTGAATTTTTGTAAGTCGAAAAAGGCTCACAACTCTGGCAAAATTCATCATGCTGAACCCAAATTTGAACTTGTCGTGTATTTTGGAGTAAGATACTGACATACCAAATTTGGTTCCGATGAAATTAGCCAAACAAAAGTTATCCGGAGCACATTATAGTTAATATATTACGAGATAAATTGTATTCTAGTGGGTGATAATTTGTTAATTTTAGCACATACTGGTAACGAATTAGGAAATTATCTTCCGATTATTACAACCCGATAGTAATGTTATAAATCCCAATCGAACCAAACCCAAATCAAAATAGACCTGTATTGTGGTACAACTGAAGCACAAACCAAGTATGGTCGTAATAAAATAATAATAAAATAATCCAAATTGAAGTTATCATGAACTTGACATTTTGAGGGTGAGAAACTGACATACCAAATTTTGTTCCAACGAAATAAACCAAACTAAAGTTAGGAATAACAAAATGAATTTTCCAAGTCGAAGAAGGCCCATAACTCTGGCAAAAACTTTACCTGTATATTGGTAAGTAAGTAAGTAAATATTTATTATGGCATATCATCATAAAAGGTGTTACACATATATAATTAAATAAAAATAATATGTCATATGGTGGTGGCATGACCATATGGTCGTCTTCCTGCCGCCACCATTTGGAAACGGAAAATATGGACAAAAATATGGAAGATATACAAATTTATACAAAATTGGCATTTATGCAAAATTGACATACTGGGTGGGGTTCAAACCATATAATATAATGAAATAATGACACGAGGCTTTGTGTGAGTCTGCGTTGTTTACAATTTGATTAATAAAATTTAATCTTTAGCTATAAAGTTCAGAGATAAAATTGTTCAGACTAGACAATGTTCTAATCAGTTTGCACCAAATAGTTAATATTTGCACTGAATATAGGCACTCAACAACACAGAAGATTGAAAAAAAAACAAATATCTACATGCATATATACACATAAGCGCATACATACATGCATTTACATATATATTCATCAGGCACATCTTCTCATTTTTTTAAATTCATTTTACTAATGAGAGAAGGTCGTTTTATAGTTATAATTTCTTTCCTTTCAATTCCAAAAGTTAGAGTTAATTCTATCTTTTTAGTACAATCTGGACAAAACTTGTTTTTGCACTTAATATTCGAAGAATAATTGTCAATAATAGATTTGGTAAATTTGTTCTTAAAGCCTGACTTCGATGGGATATTCTGTAGAGTAACGTCAAGAGTGTTCCAAATTTTTGGAAATACATGTAGGGGTAGTTTTTCAGTGAATTTCATGCGAGCCCTTGTTTCCTGTATTTTTCCTGAGGACCTAGTACTCATACTCGGATTTTTATATATTCTAAAACTATTAACAAATGATTTGGGAACATTTACATATTTCCAGTCATGCATAAATAGACTTATCCGATGCATATACTCATCCTGCAGCTTCAAAATGTTATTAGATTTAAATAATGGTTCGGTGTGACTATTGTAGCGTTTTTTATTAATAGCTCGAATTGCCTTTTTCTGTAGTACAATAACTTGATTTTGAGTACTCGCATTTCCCCATAACTCAATTCCATAAAGAATATGAGAATGTACTAAGGTAAGATATAGCATTCTAAGACAATCGAAAGAAAGGAAATGTTTTACTCGATTTATAGCATAAAGAAAATTAGACATTTTCGCACAAACAGCTTTCAAATGGTATTCAAATGTCAGATGTTCATTTATGTGAATACCTAAAAATTTGAAAGATTTTTCTTGACAATCGGATCCTATTCTTTCAATCGGCTGTTTATTTATATTCAACATTCTATTTGCAACTAAATACGGGCCATTTTTGGTTGTATCACCATATATTTAGTCTTATTTGTATTTAATGATAGTTTGTTTGCTCTACACCAAGTACTCAATTTTTCAAGCTCTTTGTTGAAGTGGTCATACAAATAATCAAGGTTGTGATGTGAAGAATACACAGTTGTGTCATCAGCAAAGGATAAAAGTGATAGGTTATTAGATCTGTGGCATTCTGTGCATATCATTAACATAGATCAAAAAAAGAATCGGACCTGCAACATATCACTGGGGGACTCCACATGTAATTGGAAGTTTAGAAGAAACCATACCTTCCAGTTCCACACATTGGTATCTATTTGTCAGATAATTTCTAAACCACTTATTGGCTTTGCCTCTTATTCCATAAGAATCAAGTTTATTTAGCAAAATTTCATGATTTATAGTGTCAAAAGCTTTGGAAAAATCAATAAATATATACAGATAGCGTACAATCTTTATCCTTCTTATCATTATTCAAACCCACATAATAGAGTAGCTTCAAAATTGGATGAATTGTTGAAAGATCTTTTCTAAACCCATATTGATTATGATAGAGAGTATCATGCAAAAAGACTGGGCCACATACCTAGTTAATTAGTTGTGATAATAATCCAAACTCAAGTTATCACCCGGAAACCAAAATGTTGACGAAAAGACTGACGGACGGAAAGACAGACTGATTACACAATACGGACCGTTATTTTTTTTTTTTTTTAAAGCGTTTTCTGGTGATGTTCGATTTTTTTCCCGATGAAAATTATTTCGCGCCGAATGGTCACTTACGACGTTTCCGAAGCGCTCCGATGATATGCGGTTGCAATGGAAATCAGATTTACTACATACCACCGAGTGTCAGGTTATCAGGGAACTCCCGGTCTGTTTGTTAACCCACTGGACTATAGTATGGACTATGAATTATTGTTATCGCGCCGAGTGTTTTGATGCTTGGCTGGTGATGTATGATCGGACCGCCGTGGAATTGGAAAACACTATGTTTTCTATGGAGTGGTGTGGTCGATTTCTTTGAAATTTTCGGCGATGTTAGTATAATGCTACATTCCTCATGCAGGTTTACATAGCGCCTGAGTACTAACTTATCGGTTGCACACACTCGAACAAGACCATAATATATGTTTCTAAAAATAAATACACCAATGTTCAAATGGAACAAGTTGCAAGACGACCCGCGAGATAAATATGTAATACCGCATCAAGTTACATCAATAAATAATGTGTAACTCTCCATTACTGAAGGAAAATTATCAATATCTATATTTTCGAATGTATGTCTGTCTGTTTGTGTTCTATATAAATTAACAGGGGACCACCCAGATGTCATCAAAGGGGTCTAACATGAGTATTTTTTTGCGAAGAAGATAATGGTCAATGTTAAAATTTTCTCTGTCGGAGTCAGGGGCAGAAAAGGTGGAGGGGCAATAACATCGAAATTTTTTTTTTGCCGATCGCCACCAAATGTATATATAGTTATCGCCATGTTATATGAGGAATCTAATGGCGTGGTATAAAGATGCCAATTAGTTACCGTTGGATATGAATATATTTTGTCGCCGATTCCCACCAAATGTATATATAATCGTCGCCATGATATGGATAGCCTACTGGTGTGGTTTAAAGGTGTCAAGGTATGGTCGTTCGTATCATGAGTGGTGCTCCAAAATCGATAAAATATTTTTTTGACGCCGATTTCAATCATATTTATATTTTGAATATATTCATCCTCAGATCGTTGGTTTAAATACACCAAATTGGGGTACCAATTGATAAAAAGTATTTTTGTCACCGATGTTCGTCAAATTTATATATAATCATCTCAATGATGCATGCGACGAATCTAATCGAGTGTTTTAAAAATTGGTACCGTTCGAGTCTGGAAGACTGGGCACCAAATACATGTATATAAGTATATTTTTTGTCGCCGTTTTCCATCAAACCTGTAAAGATAAGTGTGGGAAAAGATGACCAAATGGCACCGTATGGATGGGGACAGGAATGCGGAGGGGAGGACAACAACACTGATAAACATAATTAATTTGTTCCCGATTCTTCAAAATTTAATAAATATATAGAAATCTCAAAAAAGAGGAATTAATGATGTGGTTTAAGGTTTCAAGAATGGCGCCATCAGAGTCAGGGATTGGGTCAGGGGAGTGATTTATAGGGGCATCGTAACTGATAAAACTGTGTTGTTAAAACACTTTCTGAGTTCAGGGTGGGATTACGGCACATAAATGGACATTTAATGACACTTTGCATGGGAACCACCTTGATGAGTGATTACTCAGGCTTTGTTCAATATGGAAGAATGTGACAATATAATCTATTATTACCGAATAATCCACGTCGTTTGTACCATATCACAAAAGATATGGCGTCTGAATTGCGCGCAATTGCAAATATTTACTTCTCAAATCGGGACGAATTAATCACGATAATCAAATCGACGAGTGATTGCTGAAATGTTGTCCCCCGAAACTCTATTTTGTAGGAAATTGAGTTGGAAGATTTTGATCACCGTTTCTCATATCAGACATTTCAAAGGGCATGTGAAGTATATCGAATTAAAACCTTTTGTTTTTATTGAAAACAAAAAATACTGTCAATTTGAATGAAAACTGAGGTTTTTGTTTGTTGAGAAATTCTCTATTTTATGTTCTGAGATAGAATAATTTATTAAAGGAAATACCCTTTTCGGGGATAGAATATTTTATTAACAGAAACACCCTGTTCTGTTCATGCTGAAATTGGCATGGACACGAAACGTTCGAGCACCAATACCTCAGTGGCGAGAACATACTGATCTAATTGTATTTAATTGTAATGTAACGCTAATGGAAGGGTTATATTTCTGTGATTGTTTTGGGACCCGTACCCCATATTAAATCCTGAACACACACCACGGACTGACGGAATATACTCTCAATAGTATGAGGAATGGGAAATGGGAAACAGACATTACTATCAGCAAATATAGTATACAATTTGTATGGATGAGTTTGTTCCTGAAAGCCCAGGGCACTTTATACAAAGTCGGCTTTGAAGTATTGTCCAGACACCAACTGAGGGGCGTTGCAATCAATGTTAAAGGACATTATGTACAAAAGACAATACTATACGAATATGCACATTTTATATTCATGTGTTGGTTCCTGACAGTCTAGGATTAGCGGCTGGCTAATAAGACAGGCGATTGTTTTATGCTTTGGGGAGACATCCCTATTTAAATTTTTGAGCAGACCCCGAGATGATGGGATATGCTATCAACATTAAACGGATTGGTGGACAAAACGCATGCAATACTATCAAGAGATATACATAAATGGTGGGATGGTTACCGAAAGTGTGTGCATGGCACTTTTAAAAGTGGCTGACAAATCAGTAAGGCGAACTCGACCATCACACACTGAATGGAAATGCTCTCAATACTAACCAAGGGTATGGACAAAATATAGTTCTGTTGGGAAGCACACAGTTGGCATGAATGGTAAAGTGATTTTAATCACTATTCTATGGCTCACAACGTTCAAACTTGCTCGACGCAGGTATTTCAATAATTTTGTTTCAATGTTGCCTCGCTTGCTTATCGATGATCTGTTCAGTTTCGCGTAGTTCAGATGTCGTGTTTTACGAAAGAGCACAGCCCATGATTTTGAATGTTTTGTTAATAATACTTTAATGATTGCTTTCTCCAAATGGGTGTAGTGACGTCAGTTTGAAGTGTTTTGGTAAGCACATAATATGTGTATTACAATTGAATTTCAATTGAAGTACCATGAATTATGTTCATTACTATTATTATAGTTTTACCTTATGAGGCAAACATACCACAACATACGATGGAGCATAATTATGTATTCACAAAATATATGTAATCAAACCTTTCAGGGGAGCATTGAGTCAAAAAATTGTTTGATTACTGTGGGTAGGGACAGGAAGACGACCATAAGATCATGCCACTAGCCAGCAATGTATATCATTTTGTTTTCATTTATCCAAATTGTAATTTACTGTGATATGCATTACTGAATATATACTATACTATGTGTTGTGGAGTAGTAGACAATTTTTTTTAATAATTTAAGGCACAAAGGGATATGCCCTCAATATTGACTGAGGGTGTGGACAAAAGGGAATTCCATAAAAAAACAAAAAAAAACACAATATGTTATATGTATGGATGGGCTGGTTCACGAAAGCTTACGATAAAAGTGGCTGACAAATACGAAAAACGAATGTTCACTGTTTTCGGACCCCACCATATTTGAAGTCTTGGGTAGACCTCGAGCTGAAAAGCAATTCTCTTTTTGTAAAGTGCCACAGACTGTCGAGAGCGAACACAAACACACATATTGTATATTTCCTGATTGTATGCTGCCTATTTGTACACAACCTCAGTTAACATTGATAAAATGTCACATCAGCTCGTAGTGTATTCAATACTTTAAATATGGTAGTGGGTCCCAAACCATCGAAATCCCCTTTCTTATTTGTCAGCCAAATTTTGTAACGTGCAACAGGCTTTGTGGTAATACAATTAGAAATTTCATGACCATGAAGGCATGATGGGTTAGGCTAGAAATGCATTACTGGTGTAATATCCAAGTGTGGCGCTGCACCCACACAACCACCAAGAAATGGTGAGACCACGTACTTCCTGTAAATGAGGGTACACTTGGCATAACAAATCTACACAATGAATACACTCGAATCTGAGAACAAAACCCTATGTGTGGTGAGATAATCCTTAAACGTTCAGGGCCAAATTACCCCTCATCCACGGGACCTTGAAATGTTTTATTTTGGGACAATGCTAGAATATTATATCTACCATTCAGGACACATACATGTACATGTCGAGTAATTGTCATCTGATGTTCGAGCTCGGATTCTGCTGAAAATGCGTTTTATTTTATTTGTAAACAACAAATACGTAACCATTTGGATATACAATGTCCACGAAGATATACGAGAGTATAGTTTAAACAGCAACATGTGTATGTATATATATATGAAGGAGAAAAATGACATATCATCGCAAAATACCTCATTACAAGAAAAAGCGGATTTCCAATGTCGCCATTGGTTCAACAATAATCACATGGTCTCATCAGTGGAATTTAATTGGCCAAGGACACCGAACACTTTAGCATTAACGAAGTTATCATTTGTGGGGATCGCACGATTTTTTTTTACCGCTTCTCGTTTGAATATCAATGGTCCGGTGTATAATCTGGTTACATTAATTGACGCGGGATGCGCTCCTGATTCTGGTGGTTTCAATATCTCCTTTTCGCGCCAAAATGGACATAGAACATGTCAGCATGCGTCGAATTGGCAAACATTCCGACAAAGATAGCCACTGCTTCTAACCCAGTATGGGACTGGCGTTCTTCTGCCAATTATTGCCACTGCATATATAATCCATAATAATGACGTTGTGTGTTGACTATTTGGGTATAACATTTATGAATATAAAAAGGTTGCGGATCCCACGTCCGCTTAAAATTGGTGGCTTTTTGGGGGCATTGACTTGTTTAATGACAAAGTCAATTTCCGATAACAAATTGAATCCTACTCGGCGATGACCCGTGTGTTCTCAAAGGTGGGCAGCACACCCAATATCACGATATTCAAGTTTGATCACGTTATCGTTTAGAAACACAAACTCGGACATAGGCGCATAACTCCGTCAAAATAATTAGACCGTGACCAAATTCGAACTTGACCTGTCTTTTTTGACCTGTAAACCATTTAACAACTATCGAGAAATTGTATTAACTTGCACCTGTGTCGTCTCAAATGGGATCTACGTGCCAAATGTAAAAAAAATTATGTTGAATATTGCTCAAATTATCATCTGGGCAATCCAAACAACTGCGGTTTTCTTAATCGAAAAGAGCCTCAACTCCGTCAAAAATCATCGGACCTTGACCAAATTCGATTTTGACACGAGCTTTCTTAAATACCAACCACATACCAAATCCCATGGAATTATGATTCATGTAATAATGTTGAAGTTATGATCCGGAAAACCCTGATGGACAACGGACATGCTGATTGTTATAGACCTTTTAGTTATGGGATATTAATAAATAACTACTTTTAGCAAGAGTAACTCTCTATATTCCCATAATAATTCCCAATACAACGGAGTGTTCCACACCAGTTGAACAGGAGCAACGCCGAGTATCTCTGCTATTATATATATTAAAAATTGTTACATTGCCTCACCCTTTATAGTGTAGCTCTGCGAAAGTCCCTGATCTATATTACTTCGTGTACATTTCGCTATCCGCCTAGTAACGTGGAAGTGGTTTGAGGCATCACCCTCAGTAATTATTTCAAAATGTTCAGCAGTTGGAAAGGTCGTGCATGAATTTCCTGAAACAATAGCCGTTGGCAATATCATGCAGATCGACGGTGGCGGTTCCAATAACGTTTAAAGGTGGTCTACATCTTGCGGCCAAAATTACAACATATCTTTTTATAAAAACCCGATTTAAAATCTATAAACACCTTTTTTCTGTGAATAAAATACAGAAAGAAATGATGATTTGGTATGTATATTACTTGACTAATAAAGAGGTCAAACAAGTTAGAGTTCTGCCTCTTGCCACGCTACGCTTCCGCGAGATCGCATGAAGTTTCTGTTTTATAAACACAGCCCGTAAAACTCTCCCGAAAATTTGTATGTATTTTGCCAGAAAAAATCGAAATAAATTCCATAATAATGAGTAGAACATGTGATACTCACCGGTCATTCAACTACAAAATAACAATATCGTTTGTCAACGCAGAATGTTCTGCACGATGTCCGACGCGCAGCTAAAATCCATCGACCATTGACCACGGCAATCACAGAAGCTCACGGTGATCAAAGTTACTGAACTGCAGGCGGGCGGATTAGTGGGATAAACCGCGTCCAGATCCCAACTTCTATGATTTGTGACCAGCAGAGTTATCGTCGATGACTGTATTATCTTCCCTGACTATCGAATCTCTCTCTAAACAAACAGGACGTGGCCAAAGGGTTACAGACTTACAAGTTTGCATAATTCCATTTGCACCCCTCTCCTTTTGGGTGGGTTTGGTTTTTCACAACTGCTCCCTCAAATCTGGATGGTAGCATATTATTCTAAGTACAATCGGTAGTCTTGTGGCCGCTATAACCAGGGGGTGAACATAATTTTTCATAGTTCAGTCCAGTATGAGAACAATTTGTTATCTGAACCATGCATAAAATGGCAAAATCCTAACATCTAGTGGTCTAAAGCCAGACACCCAGATTTATTTTTCATGAATTAATTAGCAGTTTTTTTTTACTGGCCATGGCCCGGTGTTGGAAAATGTTGAAATCTGAATATGAAAATTGCAAAATCCTAGCATTTTTTAATTGGCCTCAAGCTTTACCATTGTTGGAAATTTCCAAACTGACACTCTCCTAATGTAGGGGGGGGGGGGCAAAAAGTTTTTCCTGGCACGTATGATGGGGTGGGTAGGTTGTCAAGGGGTCCCAACAGCATTATTTTCAGCATTAAAATGTTTTTCCTCTCATTGTTTTAGACTTAAAACTTAGGAATAATGTTAGTTGACATCCACATTTTACTTGCAAACAGTCAGTACTTATATGCACACATATGCATAACAACCTGATAATTATAACGAAAATGAATAAAAGGCTTAAGTCATTTACTCATTTCCATTATCATTACCATGTTGTTTTACATCGTTCAGGGTAAAATTAGTGTACTTTGCACTCATCCCTGGCTCAAATTCATTCATTTGCTGCATATTTTCTATTGCATATAGTAGGAGATGGCACCGTATCAAACTTTCCAAAACAGCTGGCATGGAAGCAAATCAATAACCACTCGCGGACCGTATTTGAATCTGCATGGCAAACCCGGGTTGGAAATGACCCCTCATTTAGTAGATTTATATCTATAGACAACAATATTCGTATGTCAAATCTGTGGACAGTCTGTCAAAAATATATCCCGAAGAGAAATTAACATTTTATTTGGTCGCTCAGCTGATTTGCTCACCGTCTGATATTTGTGATGCAATTTGTTCAAAATGTCACCGTAGTTACACAAATATTGCAGAACATGTTATTTGCGACTGTTCCGTCTTAGAGGAGCATAGAAATGCATTTTGGTTTACTTGCTTAGATCGCTTTGGCGTCAACCTGTTTCTTACACTATAGAGAGCTTATCCAAAAATGACAAAATCACTCTTTTACTGGGAAAGATTCCCGACGTCATCAGAAATAAAATAGGAGGTGGCGTTGAATTGACATTGTTTCATTAGTCATACTGGCCATCTTTGGAATATTTGGGTATCTGAGAGTTTAGTCTGGATAATAAGTAACCATTATGATTATCATCCAACAAATTTGTAACAGTGTTGCCACCCCCCCCCCTTGTGAATGACGTCTAGCAGGTGTACGTGTGAGCATGTGTGGGCGTACATCTATATATGCATGCATGTTGCAGGTATATGCATATTTGTGCATGTTCATGCACGTGTATAGATGTGCAGTATCACTGTGGATGATCTGCTCCTCGAAATCTCATTCCGCCCGAGCAAATTCCGATTCCGTTGTGAGTTTTTCCGTTTGTCGACCGAGCAAATTTCCCATTTACCAGCCGAAAAACGTAAAAACACAGATATAATGCAAGTTTAATAACATATTATGTTAATGTTTACCTCTAGCTTCAACAGGGACATGTTCTCCTATAATTTTGTTGCCTAAAAAGCCAGCAAAATGCTGTAATCGGTGATTTATGTTTTCGCTCCGATTCCCGCCAGTTTTCTAGCGATAAATGTATCCATGGGACGGCCCTTAGCTTTTGTCTTCAAAATGATGACGAAAGTATCAAAGGCCCTTAGGGGCATGCATTCAGACTCTTTATGCAGTACATTTTCGGATAATGTAATCAAATGTTATCAATGTCTTCATTTTCCTGATATAAACAGTATTCATCGTTGAAAACTTTCCTACGTCAGTTTCGTGCCGGAAGTCGCACATTTTACTTTGAAATTGGCTGAGCGATTAATAGGCTATATCGATTAGCAGGGCAAATAATCAACGATGATACGAAAGGATAACTATGGTTTTTGACTGAAAACTAGAATGATCATGAACGGGTACAAGCAAATACCGATTGGAAAATCGATATTTGCGTGTTCACCTATAGGTGTACCCATGCACGAATGATATAATATCTTCAATCAAAAGCATGCAGTAGGTTTCCTTTTTATTATATGCGGGTTCGTTATATTTCAATTTACAATTATTGCTGTCAGGCGATTGTTTTGCCAAATTAACCGTAGACGGAATTTGCACTTAAGTGCAATAAGAATATTCCTTATTGCGCTTAAACGAAATTAGATATTCCTTATTGATCTTATGGGCGCAATAAGATCTTCTCATATTGTGCTTAAAGGTACTCAATCCGATTCGATGGTCCCCATATCATCACATTCCAACAACAACAACATTTTTTTAAATGCCGCTTCAGTTATCAGAATCTAATAATTGCCCAAAAATAATGAAAAGCACAATCAACTATAGTATAAAATTGCACACAACCTGTTATTTATCAACATTTTGTTCAACGAAATTTTGCCGGTTTGTCAAATATCTGACACAAAAAGCCACTTGATTTTAGAGTTATCCATCTTTACCCGCAATTTGGTCAAAGAAATTCTTCTCGTTGACTGTCTGTTGGGCCAGTTAAAAATTAAAATAACATATTTCAAACATCGATATCTGATCACTCTGAGCTGTGGTGGGTGGGTTCCTCGACTCGAATCAAATATGTTTTACCCTCGAAGCCAAGGAAATAGTAATTTGTGAGCGTTAATTCGGATTGAGTACCTTTAAGTTCAATTATAATTTTCCGTATTGCGCTTAAGAGCAATTGGGGACTACTTATTGCGCTTAAGTGAAATAAGACATTTATTAGTGCATCTAAGCGCAATTACATCTCTGGCTCCTCATTCTTATTGCGCTTCAGCGCAATTAATATCTCCACCATGAGATAAGCCCTCTGTGCAAATATAATCCGAATAGGCCTACGCGTGGACAGTTACCAGGTCACAAATAAACTCCACCCATTGCACTATGGACTACACTATTTGAATTAGTGTTTATGTAAAGTGGCTAATTGTGCTTAAGTGTATTTAGGAATATTTTGATTTCCACTGAAGCCCAATTAGCTCGTATTGCACTTAAGCGCAATAATAATATTCCTTATTGCGCTTTTAAAGTGATATTGGCGATTCCTTTTTGTGCTTAAGATCAATAATATATGCCTTATTGCGCTTAAACGCAATAAAATATTTCCCTATTGTGCTTAAGCGCAATTAGATCTTCCCTTATTGTGCTTAAGCGCAATTAGAATTTCCTTATTGCGCTTAAAGGTGCATAGTCGGAATTAACGCTCGTATAATTACTATTATCCAGGCTTCGGTGGTCAAAAATATTTGATTCGAGTCGAGGAACCCACCCATCAAAGTTCAGAGTGATCAAATATCAATTTTTGAAATCTATTATTATTTACCACCGATAATTTTACGTGGCCCAGTAAAGGTCGACGAGAAGTCGGTCTCGGACCAAATTGCGGATCAAGATGGATAACTCTAAAATCAAGTGGCTTTTTGTGTCAAATAATTGACAAACCGGCAAAATTTCGTTGAACAAAATGTTGATAAATAAGAGGTTTTGGGGAATTTTGTACTATAGTTGACTGGTTTATTTTTGGGCAATTAATCGGTTCTGATAACTGGAGCAGCATTTAAAAAAAATATATTGTTGTTGTTGGAATCTGATGATATGTGGACCATCGAATCGGATTGAGTACCTTTAAGCTCAATTATTTATAAATATCAATTTGACTTCCTATATACATGTACAACTATGTTTGATCTTTTTAATAAAGTACCTCAAGATATTATAGGAAAATAAAACAAAAATCGCATCAAAATCAACACCAGTGACGTTGTAAATCTGTTGTAGTATAAGTTACTAATTCGTTGTACTTGGTTAATCATTATACGACAATTTACAGTCATGTAGAACCGCCATGGAGCCAGCAAAATGAAGCAATTAATTGGATTACAGTAAACATTTATCCATGTCAGGAATCGGAACGCTGAAAATGTGCGTTTCGCGAATCGGAACACTCCGAAAACAGAATCGGAACGTATGGTAGTGATACTTTTAAGGCAACATGTCAAGCCAAAATCGCGTATTGTGATCAACTGTATTTTTAAAGTAACGTTGGGTTGTTTGCGGATACACGTAAGCAATTTGTTCTACAAAACATTATTATTTTCGCTTCGAAATTTACATTTGTACACCACACTTTTCTTCTGTGTGTGTGTGTATTTGAGTGAGCAATCCTTGTAATTTAGTTCAGCATGCTATATAAGGGACTAAAGAATAAGTAAGTGAAGAGTAGAATACCTTAGAAACAAATCCTAACATTTGAAAGTGTCCAATGAGTTGCTCCCTCGATATACACCAATTAGTCAACATGGTCGTGGAAAATCGAGCAAAATGTTCGCGGAATCGAACTTATACCGCTCGGAATCGGAATATTGCTCGGGCGGAATGAGATTCCGAGGAGCCTATCCCCCACAGTGTGCAGTATGCTCGTACATGCTATGTACACTGACAATGGTGTACTTATGTCAATATGTTCATGTTATGTTCCGTCTTTCATGTTATTGTACGTATATGTGCTGTTCTATATATAGTTTCTACTCTTCATGTAATGGAGGTAATAAAGATATATATAATTAGTCGTCTGTTAATTAGTACAATAATTATTTGTTTGTAATTTCGCGTGCAATTTCTCGGAATATAAATGGGTATCCCGTCCGCTTAATTGGGTTCGACTGCCGCAGAGGAAAGAGACTTTGACTTGTTGGGTAACTTTTTGCGCATTTGGAAGATCACGGTGGCTTTTTGAGAAGTTTGAAGCATGGAATGTGCCTATAGAAACATGCGGCGTTTTGAGTCAAACATGCGATTTATTTAGGTTGAGATAAGTTATGTAGATATACATGTAGAGGTTTTTGAACAAAATGGTTACCGTCTGTGTTAACGAGTTTTCGAACAGATTAATTTATTATTGTGTATCAGCTATATGATGATATCGCTATTTCCTCCATGTTGGAGAGTGTCGCATTTTTTTTTGCTTATTTTTTTTACTCGTCTGTTCGTAAACAATTTAGTTGTTTTTCATCAAACTTAATTTATTAGTTGGTTGGTAAATACCGCTTATTTCTTGGTTCAAATGAACTCTAGTCAACCGGATGCACTGACTGCATAAAGACGTCAGTTATCACAAAGATATCTACTCGATGTTCTCCAGGCACTGTGCGTTTGATTCTTTGTTTCTAACTACGTACTTAGCCAGTTGTATATAGTGTTGGTGAAGCTGTCATGTGCATTAATAATGAGCATCGTTTGTCGGGGATAGGCATATTATGTAAAATATTCAAACAAATTACGCCCGATATGGGAATGTTATGTGCGAGTAGGTGATGTCACATGGGGTTCCGCGAATTTTCCCGTTAAACGTGAGAAGCCAGTCGTGTAATGAAAGACGCTCCGCGAGGCGTTTAAACGTGAGAAGCCAGTCGTGTAATGAAAGACGCTCCACGAGGCGTTTAAACGTGAGAAGCCAGTCGTGTAATGAAAGACGCTCCACGAGGCGTTTAAACGTGAGAAGCCAGTCGTGTAATGAAAGACGCTCCGCGAGGCGTTTAAACGTGAGAAGCCAGTCGTGTAATGAAAGACGCTCCGCGAGGCGTGTAAACGTGAGAAGCCAGTCGTGTAACGAAAGACGCTCCGCGAGGCGTTTACACGTGAGAAGCCAGTCGTGTAATGAAAGACGCTCCGCGAGGCGTTTAAACGTGAGAAGCCAGTCGTGTAATGAAAGACGCTCCGCGAGGCGTTTAAACGTGAGAAGCCAGTCGTGTAATGAAAGACGCTCCGCGAGGCGTTTAAACGTGAGAAGCCAGTCGTGTAATGAAAGACGCTCCGCGAGGCGTTTAAACGCGAGAAGCCAGTCGTGTAATGAAAGACGCTCCGCGAGGCGTTTAAACGCGAGAAGCCAGTCGTGTAATGAAAGACGCTCCGCGAGGCGTTTAAACGCGAGAAGCCAGTCGTGTAATGAAAGACGCTCCGCGAGGCGTTTAAACGTGAGAAGCCAGTCGTGTAATGAAAGACGCTCCGCGAGGCGTTTAAACGTGAGAAGCCAGTCGTGTAATGAAAGACGCTCCGCGAGGCGTTTAAACGTGAGAAGCCAGTCGTGTAATGAAAGACGCTCCGCGAGGCGTTTAAACGTGAGAAGCCAGTCGTGTGATCAAAGACGCTCCGCGAGGCGTTTAAACGTGAGAAGCCAGTCGTGTAATGAAAGACGCTCCGCGAGGCGTTTAAACGTGAGAAGCCAGTCGTGTAATGAAAGACGCTCCGCGATGGCGTGTTTTAATGTGTGAATCCACCCAAATATATAAAGTAAAAAACCATCGTGTAATCTAAGATCACCCGATGGCGTTTTTTTAAAGTATGAACCCACAAAAATATAACACATATATAAACCCACCCAATGATTTATTACTATAAAACTGCCCGATTGCTGTGTAGTTATATATGATAATAAATCGTTTATTTGAAATATTAGCGATTTAACTTGAACATATAATTATGCAAGCTAGAACGTACGGAATATGGGCCTTCCTGATTTGCTGTCTCTGTCTTCCGACTCATTCGGCATCTTCTGCAGTGGAGGTAAGTATATAAGCTAACTCACTAAGAGCTAATTGTTTTATTTCTGGGGGTACAAGCAAATACCGACTTTCCACTCGCGGCAAGCTGCTCGTGGAAAATCGGAATTAACTTGTACCTACTCATGATAACTATCGTATTCAGTCAAAACCCGAAGGTATCCTCTATATATATCGTTATGGATATAAATGGAGCGGCGATGCACAAAACAACACCTCTGTCAAATTTATATTCGCACACTCCAAAAAGTGTCATCATTTATTATATGCTTGCCTATAAAAAAATAGCGGGAAATGACCGAAACATCTTGGAAGTATCTCTTAGAAGCTACTGTGAAATACGATGTCGATATTTCACTGTTGTTTCGTTATTTCTCTGTAGCCTGTCGGGTGGTTTACGCGAGCGAACAATTTGAAGACAAATTCTATAACCTCGCCATTTCACAGGAGAACCACCATAAGTAGATGGCAGAATTAAAACAAGCGAAATACTTTCCAAAGAAAATCACACGCGGGCGTAAAGTTGAAACAGACACCCTTGACATCTAATTATCGACCAAGTGTCTTCAGAAATTCGGTGTTTTTGATTGGCTACAGCCGCAAATTATCACGCACCATGTAGCCCTTACTCGTGCACGTGGAATTTATATATTTCGACGGTGGTGACGTGAGACTTGTTTCGATGCTTTATCTAGGTATTAGGTCATTACGCCCGAAGAGATCATATTCCACAAGTACAAAACCTTGGAACTTTTTGAAGTTTTGACAGGGAACTTTATAAAGAAAAAAAAATAACGCCCGGAATATATATCTCTTAGTTATTATCTGTTCCTTAATAATGTACCTCACTGTAGGTGAAGGTCCCAACTCGAAATTGCATGCTTTTCTGTGACTTTTGTGAGTCGATATTACAAAAAAACATTGAATTAATTACCCAGGTAAAATTCCATAATTGTAAATCGCTCACAAATTCGTTGGAACCTTCACATACAGTGAAGTATACATGCCATTGTTAAGGAACAGATAATAACTCAGAAATATATTGCCCGCGTTATTTTTTCCACTTTATAAGATTTCCTGTCAAAAAGTTCCATGGTTCTGTACTGGTGGAATATGATCTCTACGGGCGTTAGCTATAGGGTAGAGATTCATGACATGATCTATCTAGGTATATAATTGTGCATTTTTGATTAGTGGGGAGTAAAATTGCCGCATAATTTAGCAACTTTGAGCTTTAATAAGGTCCATATAATAAAAAGAATACCTACAGTTTTGTGTTTGATTACCTGAAACATCTCATTCGTGTCTGGAAAGAAATATCGAATTTTCAATCGTGGCTTGCAGCCGCTTGTGCATGAAAATATTTCGGTATTCAAACAAAAACTGTTGGTATTCTCTATTTTCTTTTATCGGCGTCAACGCAAGAATTTTCCCTTATTTTATTGTTGGATGTTGGCGTTAACCATGCATGCTTATAACACAATTCGGCATAAATAGAAAAATAATTAATATGAGTCGAAGAAGTCTTCTGCAAACGTTCAGGTTAACAGGTTATCTTAAATAAAATATAATATAAATTTACTTTATGGCCTAATATTTAAGTTACGAATTTCCATGTACATGACGTATACTCAAATTAATTAGCAGATATATATATATACTAGAAGGTGACCCGACTTCGTCCGGGGTTTGACCGTGAATTGTCTATTTTGAAGGCCAAGTTCAAGTGGGGTCACGATTTGACCCGTCCAAAACACTGCCCGAACAAAAGTACCCGTCGAAATCCATCCGGTTTTACCCGATTTGACCTTTTAACCCGATTTGATTTCCACTCAAGTATATAAACGCGCCTCATATACACACGCTCATTAATTATCAAGTTTCAACGTAAAGATAAATTACCATCGGTGCCCGAGATATCGCCAAGACGTCTGAAACAGTCAAATGCATCGGCAGGTTAAGAGTTAACGTGATCTAACTTTATGACCTCTAACGACGTCATAGAAGTTACGCATTGTTTTTACCCTGATAGAAGATCGTACCACTTCTTCTTAATAATTGAGGCAGATAACTAAAACGGATACATACATATTATATATCGTTGGAAAGAGGAAACACGAAAGATTCTCATAGTGTCATTATTATGACTGGCATGTTATTATTCGCGCTGTTTCGAATCGATTTGTAAGCACCGAACTGAAATATATTAGCGCAAAACGGCGTAAAAACAGATTTGACCTCGGCACGTGAAAAGTTGACCTCGCACGGACAAATTAATAGGCCTATGTTAGTCCTGACCCGAAAATACCCCCACATACCAAGTTTCATCGAAATTGGCTCAGCCGTATTTGAGTCCATCGATTACTGACAGACACACACACACATACACACACACACACACACACACAGATCTTCCAAAATATATAATAGACTAGCCGATGAGCCCGACGTTGTCCGGGCGACGTTGTCCGGGCTATTCAAAAACCAAATTTCAAGTCGATAGCTCCACCCGTTCCAGAGATCTCGTCTGCGCATGCGCGAAGCGGGCGCCGCACGGGCTCGCCAATACGACAACGTCCACCGCCTGGTCAAACTACACACACGTACCAAGTTTCGTCCCGATCGGTCGAGAATCGTAGATCTGTATTAATGACAAACAAACAAACAAACATACATACAGACAGAGGTCTTCAAAATATATATGAGATATAAGCCATTGACTGACATGGACTAACATTAATAATTAAGTACCTTGGACTATTGTGCATATAATATAACATTTATGTGATACATTTACCTGAACACGCTACAACAATATCTCGATGACGAGCGTTCTATTTTTGCATTCCGGCTTATCTGCTATCTGTAACATTACTTCGTACTCAGCAGACAAACACATAATGGAAATCTTGTTAAACTTAATCTACGAAGTAGAACATATAAAGAAACCAACAATAGCATTTGAGTATATATGCAGCAACAATGTAAAAATCGAAAACTCTTGCGGTGATGCAGATAAAGAAATTAATGACACTTTTCCAGTGTTCGATTAGAAATTTCGCAGAGGTGTACTTTTGTGCGACAATGTTCTCATAACATGCGTGCATGGCATATATACGCTTCATTTCTATAGATAACCATATGACTAAATATCTGGCCAAATTGATAACGCGGAGCAATAATATATTACTCTGAAATACGCAACATGTTTTTGTTGAAATTCGGTAGCGTTAAAAAAATGCTCGACGAGGACGGGACATATTAATAAGTGATATCACTTACTCGCGGCGAATCCGCCATTTTGTCTCCGGAGGTCAAAGTTAACAAGTAGCATCTATTTTTAGCGTATGAATCCAGTCTGGGAATTCCCAAAATAAAATGGCAACAGGTCGTTACCGAATCGCAGGTACGAGAACTTCATAAAACTAATTAAACACTCACCCTGGATACGTACAATACGTAGGTTTCGCACAGTAGGTGGATTGGATGTATCACGTATGTCTTTGAGTTATTTTTTTAACGCAAGAACTCGCTATTTATCAGTAACTTATGGGAAGTTCGTTGACAAAAAAGGGCGTCTGGATGTCTGCATCGTCACCAGATCCTAACTCTATAAATGACATGGCCACAAAACAATTCTTAAACACGTAGCTGCACTCAGAATAAATGAAATTAAGCCATAAAATTCTCGCACTCAGCTGTCGAATGTTACAAATGGATGCTACTTCTCAACTTTGACCTTTTACCGGCTTTTACCGGTGGGTTGGATAAAAAGCTAGGAACCGGACCATATGGAACCATCGGACATCTTGAAAATCGCGAACCAGTAAAAAGGCTTATATACAGAGAACGATTGAGACGTATACTGTACATTTAGCACCGAACGCTGCCAAATTTCAAAACTAAATGGAGCGTATTTTAAATTAATTCTATGATCTCTTAAGGTTAACATGCAAGCAGACCAGATATTCAGTCATATAGTGTCATCGATAGAAATGAAACTTAGAACATATATATGTTGTCATGAGAAAAGTGTCGCACAAAACCGCACCTTAACGAAATTTCTATTCGAACATGGGAAGAAATGTCATTATTTTCTTTTCTCGGGGTTGCCACAAGAGTTTTTCGCTTATTTTATTGTCGGGTGCGTTAACCATGCACACAGTTCAATCACACACACATTAAAGTAGAATTGAGCATTTATTTGTACCTCGAGATCACTACCGGTATTAACATTCCGTACCCGGAGTTGTAATGTTTGACTGAAATAAATGCTCAATTATTCTGCAATAGCATTTTTATATGCTTGGAGTTGAATCCAGAAATTTTACTTTGCCTGTCGTTAGCTTTGGCGAAGATGCATGTTGCCGTTCAATTCTGACACCCCTTATGGTTTTCCATGACGAAATTCCTACCAGGCAAATATTTTCGTTATCTAGTTCATGTTCTAAGTGTGTATATAGTGTCGATCATATCTATACCAATTAATAGTTTCTAAAACGACAATAATTCATATTCTTTTTGACTTTAGGGAAAAGTTGGTGGCCGGTGCAATCATGGTCAGTGGAACGAAACAGTGGCGAAATGCGATTGTCAATACGTGTGGACCGGAGTTGTCTGTCACAGACAATTCATAGGTGAGCCTCTATAATACCAAACGGAAGCGTGACCACCCGGTCCAGAGTCATCCCGACCCGATTTTTCGTGTCGGGGTGTTCCAGATTATGGGTAAATATTTTTTGGTCTATTTACAATATTTTTGAATGGTTTACTGAAGAACAAATAGGTCTTTCTTATTAGAAGTTTTGTACAACACGAATAAATTATACTCTTTATGGTTGTGCATTTTGAATCCCCCTGCAATTCAGTAAGCTCGCCACTGGGAGGCATACGGCCTCACCAAAGCACAAATCATCTCTCTATACTACAGTATATCTAATTTGTATACTGCCAATGAACAACGAAATCGTGAACGTTCTTTATCGTGAGTGATCGATCTTTTTACTTTTTTTTTCTGATCGACCAAAGATAAACTTTTCAAACAATATTTAAAACTACGATAAAACTGGCTTTTCAGAAAGTAAAAAATCTCAATAGAATGGAATGGGCTCATATGTTCAATCTCAAAACCCCCTGTAGATGTAGAGAAAAGAGTATGTGAATTTTGTAAAAGTGGCTCTATATAAGATGAAAGTCACTTTCTGATGGACTGCTCGCTTTATTCCGGCCTTAGAAATTATTTAGTATCGATGATTAGTACTTTACACCACCATTTTGATAAACTTTGCACACTAGAGCAATTCAAAGTGATTATGACCACGATTATCCTTAAATTTGTGCAGGTGTATATATGTAATCTGATCCGGAGGTTCTTTGCATTGAGATCTGATTATCACGTTGACACCAAATTGGATTACGGTTATTGACTACTAGTGGCCTCTGGCAATAACTGTGATATTATATATACAATCGTAGCACAACTGTATAAGCGAATAAACAATCATTCCGTTGTAGATTTTCATCTGTATTAATATTTGAATGCATTAGTAGTACTTTTCGCCATGTTTGCTATTTGATTGTTTATTCATTATGAATTCTCAGCAACCTGTCCTTACATGGATGTTCTTGCTAATAAATTCTATTCTTTTATTTTGTTTAACCTGTTTCAGCTAGTAGGTCTAATTGCACAATTGAGACGGAAAGAGCTAGTGCTTCGTCTTCCTATAGGCCTACTGTTTGAAGAAATTGTCTTCTTTCCGTAGACACCATGCACATACAACCAAATGCATTGGCATATTCTCAAAACATTCAATATCATTTATCAGACCACTATTGGAATCGGCCATTTCGGTGAATTTGATTGAACATTTCCCCTGTGTCCAACTCGGTCGCTGAATCCGGATATAACATATGATTCATTTTTTTTTTTCGAATTAAATTAATTCCATCAAGATTCTGATAAGTTTCCTTGTTTAATGGTCCATTTACTATGACTTACTTATCAATATGACTAAGTTGGTCTATTCAAAATGACAAAGTTGTGTTAGCCAAAATGACCAAAAGCAAAAAGCCAGTTAATCTGAGGACAAGGGTTTGAATTAACCTAAGTTAGTCACCCTGATTAAGTAAATTCATTAAGTGCACCCCGGTAATCGGATTGGGCGTTATATGTCGATTTGAGCAATAACGACCAGTTAAAACACAATACGCGTGTGTTACAATTACTTTGCCCAAATGATTTGATAAAACAAGACAGTCAATGACTGTGGGGTCGCCCACCAGACTGCAAAGACTGATAAGACTGGGACTCTGGAGACCAAAACAGTCAGCACTTTTCATAATCACTTTAAAAGAAGTATACAGGATATGTGGCTAGAGATACTTCAAGTATGTAGCTTGGTGAAAATCCACCTTGAAATTGCCAACTGTACACTACTGATCACCCCCTCCTCCAGCTCAACAAGTCCCCTCCCGACCGGGCTCCAGACTCCCAAGTCTTAGGTTGGAATTTCACAACCGACACCTCAAACTTTCTCAATTGTTGGAAATTTCCAATCTCACAAGCGCCTTTTTCTAATACCATTTAAACATGTTTGAAGCCCAATTATCCATGGACCCAAAACACAATACATGTATGTCAGACCAATCAGTCAGGTGGTTCCAAGGTAGATGTTTTAATGAATTTGGTATTTCGATGATTTTATTGGACACAAAAGTGTTAACTCCCCATAGCCTGCCATTTCTTGACAGGTTGACCTCCTTTTAACAAATCTGAATCTCATTCACTAAAGGATCCTCCTGATTCCTCCATACTATATGTAAGCTAAATAGTCCAAACTCTCTTGAGAAGACATTTTAAGAATTACTATAGAGACATATAGTTATGTCCCTGGTCCCACCCTATTTAACCTGGTGACCCCATCTGAATAAATTTGAATCCCAGACTCCAAAGAACCCTTCATACATATCATAAATATCAGTAAAATAGACCTGATGGTCCTTGTGAAGGAAGCATATTAAGAGGGAAACTGCCCTTCGCTTGGCCCCTATTTGACCAGGTGAACCCATTAAAAAAAATCTGAATTGCAGTCAAGGAAGAACATTCCATTTTATATATGCCAACTAGTTCTTGCAAACATATTTTAAGAATTACTATGTAGTGAAATAGTTAAGTCTCTTGCTCTGCCCTTATTTGACTTTGTGATCCCATTTTCACAAATCTGATAAGGATAAGAATTAAGTTCCCCAGTTGAAGTTGGTGATATTCACCCATTGGGCACCTCATTTATGAATTTTATCTGCTGTAAATTAGGGGATATAGAAACTTCCTAGAAGGGAAATTTAACTAACAACAATGTGAATTTGATACTATAGATACTTCCCAGAAGATGAGGCCTAAGCAGAATGAGGTCTCCAGAGGGTGAATTTGGTGATGCTAGCCTGCTGTGCGGGATAGCATCACAAAAAGCGTGTCTGTTTCTACATTGTGCATACCTGGCCTCAAGCAACACAATGTATTATACAATCAAGCCTTGAAATAGTGTGATAGTGTGTCTGTCATTTGCAGAATGAGGTCCCCAGAGGGTGAATTTAGTGACGCTACATTCACCCTCTGGGGACCTCATTCTGATAAGGCCCTCAACTGCTATGGAAGATCTAGAATAAAATTGAATTTCCCCAGTTGAAGTTGGTGATGTTCACCCATTGGGCCCCTCAATTATGAATTTTATCTTCTGCAAATTAGGGGATATAGAAACTTCCTAGAAGGGAAATTTAACTAACAACAATGTAAATTTGATACTATAGATACTTCCCAGAAGATGAGGCCTAAGCAGAATGAGGTCTCCAGATGGTGAATTTGGTGATGCTAGCCCGCTGGGTGGAATAGCATCACTAAAAGCATGTCTGTTCCTACATTGTGCATGTCTGGCCTCAAGCAACACAATGTATTATACAATCAAGCCTTGAAATAGTCTGTCTGTTATTTGCAGAATGAGGTCCCCAGAGGGTGAATTTAGTGACGCTATCCTGCACAGCGGGCTAGTATCACTAAATTCATCCTCTGGGGACCTCATTCTGATAAGGCCCTCAACTGCTATGGAAGACCTAGAATAAGATTGAAGTTCCCCAGTTGAAGTTGGTGATGTTCACCCATTGGGCACCTCAATCATGAATTTTATCTTCTGCAAATTAGGGGATATATACACTTCCTAGAAGGGAAATTTAACTAACAACAATGTAAATTTGATACTATAGATACTTCCCA
Source organism: Siphonodentalium dalli (assembly GCA_032622095.1). Lineage (NCBI taxonomy): Eukaryota > Metazoa > Mollusca > Scaphopoda > Gadilida > Siphonodentaliidae > Siphonodentalium > Siphonodentalium dalli. Next base: position 71,136,414 of record CP136068.1, read on the forward strand.
GAAGATGAGGCCTAAGCAGAATGAGATCTTGAGACTCTAGATACTTCCCAGAAGATGAGACCTAAGCAGAATAAGGTTCTCAGAGGGTGTATTTGGTTATGCTAGCCTGCTGTGTGGAGCAACATAAATTCACCCTCTGGGAACCTCATTCTACAAATGCCAGACACTCTTAATTCAAACTTGGAGAAAATGAAATTAATCTGATTTTAATGACCACTGAGTGATAATGTAAACAACAAGGGTGCTTCATTGATAACACCATTAATCTCATTTAAATTACAAATGACATGGATTACACTCTCTGGGGATGGAGAGCCCTATGGCATAGCAGTTGTTATCTACCAATCTGCCAGTTGTATAAACATGTGTCCATCAGAGCACATGGGTGGCTTGCTGTAGTAGAGAATACAAGGATTAAAGTAATTTACTGAACATTTATGTACATCTGTCTGTTCCTGATTTCTCCCAAACCCCTGATTTCAACCAAATATAGTGGAGTGACTAGAGGTACCTCCCCTCCCCTCCCAAAGATGTAATGTCATAGGTTCTTCAAAATTTTAATGAGTTTTTTTTTAATTTTATTTAAAAATAAAATATTTTATTTAATAAAAAAAAAATATTTATTAAAAATAAAATATATATATATTTTTTTTTTGTTGGTTAAATTGAGCAATAAGTTAAATTGAAAAAAAAATTAAAAAATTAAGATTTATGTCCATAGCCCAACCCACATTTGACCCAGTGACCCTGAACCACAGTCACCCAAGGTACCCTCACACCAAATATGAACCCATTCGGCCCGACATCTTCAGAAAAGAAGTCGTTTTAAGAATTACTATGTGGAAAAATAGTTATGGTCCTGACATCAAAACTATTTGACTTGGTGACCTCATTTGAACAAATCTGAATGTGAGTCACATAGGGAACATCCACACCAAATATGAACCAATTCGGTATGATGGTTTCAGAGGAGAAGATGTTTAAAAAAAGTTGACGGACGGACGGACGGACAGACGGACGGACGGACGGACGCACGGACGGACGAGGAGTGATGACTATAGCTCCACCGGATACTTTGTCTCAGGTGAGCTAAAAATGCTCCGAAAACCTATCACCCAAACATAATATCTTTTCACTATGCAAAACAGTTCAATATATATGCAGCTACAATCGAGAATCCGATGTATATGTTTCATTATATATGCATAGGATCTACATTCGAGATGCCCGATTTATATGTTTTAGGCGTTTGAATTGTTTCGTTTACACTGAGTGTTTGACAAAATTGATGTACATCACGCATCCAGATGGAATTTCGGTTTTTGTGCAATAACATAATTTAAAATTCCCATGCACTATTTTTTGGAAGCCTGAACAAAAATGGCATTTATTGCAGGGGGGGGGGGGGGTCGGAAATTTTTTCCAGGCACGTATGATGGGGTGGTGGGTGTCTCTTGGGTCCAAAAAACAGTTTTTTCCATATGCCAAATTTTTTTTCCATTCCTGCTATTGAGTCTTATTTTGATGTGTTTTGAACAGAAACAGGTCATATATAGTTAATACTAATGCTATACTACATATAGAGGTTATCAGAAGTTGGATCAGTTGCACAATGGCCAACAATAACCCAAATTCAACTTGATAGAACTAGACACTGCGCTATTGGGAAAATAAAATTTAATCAGGATTCCATCTACTGATACAACAAAATAAGAATAACTATGCAGAACTCAGCTGAAAATAAGCAATAAAATGAAAGCACACTTGACCATATGTGACTTGGAAATAAAGATATAATAAATAATGGAATAAAATAGACTTTTGACAACGTAAAACAAAATCTTAACAAATAAATTGAAGGCCAACCGGGCCAGCTTGAACAATTTCACATTGTTTTCCATGTTAATGTGGATCAGCTTGTAATGTTAATCACAGTAACGAAGATTTTATCGTCACTGATATCGTGAGCAAAAAAGAAGTAAAATTGGGCTATCCATCCATATTATTCCCAATTATTACGAAGCCTATTACTTCAGGCAGTGGCTACCAGCCTGCCATTACATGCTATAACATGTTTCCTCAGTTCTGGTTTCTGAGATGCCCCAAGAAGAGTCACGCATGTATATCATGGTTATGTTTGGTATTAGCATTATTCTTCAAACTGGGATGAACTGGGATGAACAGTTGTATTTCCACATGTTTTGATAAACAATTTGATTCCAGCAATACAGTAATGCCCTAATTAAACGACTCCATAACCACAGCAGAATAATGGGTAATTTTCAGGATTTAGTCGGAAATTAAAATTAAAGTACCCATTATTCTGCTGTGGTTATGGAGTCGATTAATTAGGGCATTACTGTATATCACATAGCAAATATCAAAAATATCAAATAATCTGAAATTTGTTGTACCGGTACCATGTATTCTGTAGAATACTCAAATGTGATTATGTGACTAGATCATGTGACTATATATTATGAAAATGAATGTTAATAAAAACCTTGGCACTCTGCCTATATATCCCTAGAAATGTGATTATGTTGACACATTTCTTGATTATTGACACTAATATGATAAATTCAAATAGTATAGTTATCTCATTATGCACTGTTCTATTCAAATATAGCGCAATAAATTATGATAATGCAGGATAATCAGCTATTTGGTTGCTCAATTGATAATTTTTCTCAAATTTAAGGGGGGTGGGTGTCCAAAACTGACCGGAAAAAACTTCCTGAAACGGAAAAAAAAGGGTGGGTGTCCAAAATTGCCTGGAAAAAAAGGCCGGAACGGAAGAAATTGGGTGGGTGGGTGGTCCGAGGCCGGAAAAAAAAAATCATCATACGTGCCTGGAAATTTTTTCCGACCCCCCCCCCCCCTGTTTATTGCGCTAAAAAGAAATAACTCGTGTATGGATTAAGTTTATATATATGATGTTCTAACAGAAAAGTTTGAAGACGCGATATGGTAATTTTTTCTTCAAACTATTCGGTTGTAACCCATACATTAAACAGCACAATAGTTATTTATTATAATTTAATCCCAGTAGCGGTCAAAACGTCTATATTCCACCCTCTATATTTACTTAAACTTAGACAAGTTCTTTGCGAACAACAATTATATCTTGGGAACAAACATATGTCAATCACGCTGCCAAGAACAAAACATCTGCATCTTCATTACTTTCATTGGTCAGTCAATCGAAATCAACAATGCTAGCATCTTTCCAAACAAGTGTTGTGCTGCGGTCTGGAAACAATTTTCTGAGATAGTGACCGACACCTATTAAGTTTATCGACGTATGACCTTAATGACAAATTAAGCCACAACAAATTGTTTTAATTGAATTGACAGCCTATATATGTATGATTGAAGTATTTTCGAATCTTCAACAGACTGTACGGAAGCTTACGATGCTGGTTACACAGGGCAAGGTATGCTGAGAATAAAACCCGATGACTCGATCAGGCCAGCATTCGATGTCTGGTGCGAATTCGATTGGGGTGGCTGGACATTCCTGGAGCGGAGAGGAGCGTACTATACAGACAAAACAACGCTCGCCCTGCACTGACATTCGACCGGAAGTGGAACGTTTATAAAAACGGATTTGGGCTGATTCGTTATGAATCATTTCTTGGAATGCATGGATAAAATACGCCTACTTCTCAAGGATGGTAGTTTGAATTACAAACTCAGCGTAGGAATCGGTTATAAGCAGGCATATTACCACGATTTCTGGGTGGACGCAGAGGAAACCAACTTCTCGATGCATTATGAACGTTACGAGGGGTGGAATACCAACCCTCTGGCTGATGGATTCGGCGAAAGTGGAATGAATGATAGCAGATTTTGCACGCATGACAGAGATTGTCCAGATACCCATTGTGCGGCTAATACCAACAGTGGGTGGTGGTTTGGGGGAAATTGCACCGCAAATAACTTGCATCTACCAGAGAGTGGTGGGTACCTCGGAGACTGGCCTGTCTACCAAGTTCCGGGAGAAACGTTCAGTATGAACACCACATTAGGGCTGTATATGATGGTACATCGTACGTCGGACTTCCCTCAAACTCAAACCCATTAAATTAAAATATTAAAAACAAACTGCGTTATGTTTATTATGGCTTGAAGTAACTACCCCACCTCCTCCACCCCTCCCCACACTTTTGCGGGGTAATATACGTGTAGCTAGGAGCGAGTCCTTTGCTCCTTCTGTAGACATTTTGTATCTCTCTTTTGTTTAGTCATCATAATTATACCCCATTAAAAACCCCAGTTAAAATGGGGGGGGGGGGGGTAGGGGTTTATACTGTTTTTCAACTGTCTGTCCGTGCGTTCGTCCGATGTCTGTTCATATCATGAACGGAGTGTTCAATCGTTTTGTTTCGGGTTTCCGTTCTAGAGTTATTCATATTCGTGTTTTCTGAAAATGCTGATGTTTGGGTCCATTTGCCTGAGTATATCCCAGTCATAGGTATAGGTATCTCCACACCAAGCGGTATGCCACATGGCGGTATGCACCGGACAACAGTCCATCTTTTGTTATGACCTGATATGAATGTTCTTTGGAATGCATAAGAAAATTCCATGTGTGTATCTCTGTATCTCAGTCATGTATTGGATATTTGAATGATTTTATGGGACAGCATCATGGATGAACAATATCCAGACGCAACGGAGTTTGCCGGGGCGTGGCGGCAGGGGCTGGGGTGTATGACCCCCAACTTTAGTCAAACTTTCAATAGTGGAAACATGTCATGCCTAAAACACCATTAGTTGGACATTTTCCATAAAAAATAAGTTGAAATTGGTCTCATAGTTTGATTTTCCAACCAGTATTTAGTGTGATTTTGTTTTGCATTTAGATCAAAGGGCACATATTTTCCTACTGTTCGGTCATAATAAATTATTGGCCATCGGTTGGAGAATTTTCAACCTTATGGCCCGTCCGGTTGAACATGGAGGTGCTTATTGGAATGAGGAAAATCCCAAGCCAAGGCTGGGGTGCAAATGGAATTTCGCGAATCTGGGAGTTTTGTCTGGTTTAAAGGGGACGGTTATTGCAGTTGTAAATATCAATGTTGGACACCCACCGGTGGAGACCCTCTAGCCATGCACGTCCTTGTGTTTTGTTGATTAGTTTCTTATGAAGTTATGCCCACTAGAGGTGAAAATGCGTCGTTTCGTAGTCATTGTGAGTCGGGAATGTGAATGATTTTTGATATATTCATGAACCACATGCGGATGAAGGATGTCCACATGCATCATATTATGTCCATTCATCAGCGACTCAGTGCTCAGATAACACATATATTTATTTTCTGAGGTGACTTAATTAAAACGATCTGACCTGTGATGATTGAGCAAAACCTGTATAGCATTCATGTGGATATCCTTCATTCCATTGTGGTTCATATACCAATATCATTAATATCCGATCTAAGATGACGCGATACATAGACGGACATATGGTACGCCCTATATGGCCATACTTTCAGAAGAACTTAATGGACAAAACCTGCCATATGAGGATTTTGCTGCTTCCTGTGCATTCTAAAGATCACCCAAACATATATGACCAATTTTGGCAGATGCATTGACAGAACGAGAGGCCGATCACGATCGGCAGATGTTTAACCCATACCTTGGCGACAGCGATGAGCTATTTTCATATATCCTTACCCCATCCTTTTCATGAGTGCAAAACTTTAAACAATTCACACCTTACTATTAATTCACAAGTGAAATCACACTTATTGGGCACCTTGCTCACATTAACACAATGTTAACAGACGTGGCTTTGATTTCAACCTATTAGTGACTCCAACACAGATACATGTATGTCTTATAGAGTTATAAGTCTAATTAAGCTCAATCCATAGTCGGAGAGAAGCACCATAGCTGTTAAATATCAAATAGTTAAGAAATTAGGTAGATAAACATCATAGCAACTCAATTTATCTATTTATTACATTGGAACATGAGACATTACATATTGTGTGGTTTTTTTTATTATCATTGCTATTTTTTTGTTCATAATATCTTGTGTCAGCTGCATATTAAAAATTCATAGCAACCTATTAATATTTCACCACTAAAAAACAATCAATACCTGATCAATTATAGAAGTGAGGGATGTATAGACCTGGATATAAAATATGATTGCTAATGATTGGATATAAATGTTAATTTTCTTGTAAGTTGATCATTAGAAAGATATGTTTGTGAACAGTTTAAATATAATTAAAGTTAAGGTTAATATTATCACAACCATTCGATCGATACCAAAATCTATACAGGTGAAGAATGTGTCATGATTATCACAGATGTGATTATTTATAGAGTAATCATGCAAAAACTATTTAGCTATCACATTGTGTCAACAGGATTGGTGAAGGATGTTAATATATTTAAGCAAATAAACCAAATGACCCTCACTATGCAGGTTAGAGGTGTGTTATCATAAACTGTGCCAGAACTATAAACATAATCAATGGAAATATTTGAGTTATCAAATTGGATAGTAAGGGGTTAATCTTACCCAAACTAATGAACTGATAAACACAGAGTAGTCAACAAAAAGCATGTCATTGGATTTAGAAACCCATACAATAAGTCAGTCTCAAGAATCCCAGCACTGTTAATATTATCCTGTAGCCCAAATCCAATTGAGGGAATTTCAAAATAAGACATATCCTCTAATGATGAATTTCAATTGGTCATTTCTTGAAACACTGACTGAACCTGGCTCAAAGTTAAAGTGATAATTTAATATAATATGTCTATCAGATAATATGAGTCAATCGAATGGGTTAATTTTAATCCCAAATCCATGCAAATTAAAAGTGGATCACCATCAACATGTACATAGAATAGGAGAATGATCAAATAAAAAACATCAGAAGACCATATGATGTGTGCAGAGGGTTAATCATTTTCAATGACATCATATGATGGAACTAAGGAATGCTGTATTAATTATTTTCTAAGTTATAACAACAGTGTCTCTGTAAACAATAATGCCATGAACTGCATGGTTTCAACAGAGAACAGAACTGGAATAAAGAGTCTAACATCAAGTTTGACAGATGTTTATATTAAGTCAGCAGCCACCAGTGGAACTATCAGGTCACTGTGTCCAAAGCAATAAATTATCTCCTTCCAATAACACAGGTGTGTGTTGTGTCTTGTTCTATTCAAATTTAATAGTGCATGGAAAAGATGTATGAATTATAAAGGGCCATAACTCTGTTAATATATACCGGATCAAACCCATATTTGCACTTGATCTGTATTTAGGGGTCAGAAATTCATATACCAAAATTGGTGTCGATCAGATGAAAAATGTTTGAGTCATCCTGGCTTGGATGAATTCTATTTAAAAACAAGAGTGGAAAGGGTTAACTAAACAATACCAAAATCCATACAGATGAAGAACGTGCTAAGAAAGACCTAGGTAAGAAATATGAGGCAGATCAGAAGAAATTTTTTTGACTTCGATACATCGGATAGTATTTGTGAGCAGGGTTAATTATTTTCTAAACCGATCAACCAATCGATACCAAAAACTATACAGGTGAGCCATGTGTCATCATAAACCTGCATATAAAATATGAACACAATCGGTAAAACAATACATGAGTTATGGCATCAGATAGAATATGACCAGGTATGGATGGAAAGTGTTAATCATTTCTAAACCGATCAACCGATCGATACCAAAAACTATACAGGTGAGGGGTGTGTCATCATAAACATGCACATCAAATTTGAACATGATCCGATAAAAACTACTCAAGTAATCGAATCGGATAGCAAGTGTCTACGGACAGACGGACAGACGGACGGCCGGACAGACGGACGGACGAACGACGGATGGTTGATCCGGACGTCGGCATTATGTGTACCATACATGGTATGGGTACACATAAAAATGCTTTTCCATGTGCGTCGCCCATGAGGGTATATATACTTGAGCATACCCAAAATAATTCAAATACAGGACTGATGATGAGAAAGCGAGCTCCAACATTGTTACAGACGGACGGACGGAATGACGAACGGAACCAGTTTATATATCCCTGGGCTTGTCACACGCTTCGCTGCCCTCCACTTGCGCTGCCCTTAATATGCGCAACTCCTACTGTATATACGCACCTGATGTACGTCATAGTAGTATATAGAAGAGACTTCGCGAGAGAAAAAAATGGCTCGATAAATCACGAAAAACTTATATATATATATATATATATATATATATATATATATATACTCTCTATATAGCCTGTATATATAATAATATAATTTTCAACTGCATCAGTCTGCATGGACATTAGAGAGCGTACCGTGTATATAGGTTTTATCCTGATACGGAAATTATACGGTTTGTGTCAACGGAATAATCTATGACTTCGGTGTGAGTCTTTTCGTGATATATCGTCTGTATACTAGTATTTTGAGTATTGGTCAACATAGATATGTCATATAGTTCACCAGCACGTGATAAAAGTAAAGATCATGAATAGTTTTAAAGAATAGAAAGACATTAAAAGTGACATTTCCGATTTAATACCGTACAACCATCACATGTACGATTTATATTCCCGAACATAATAGATCGCGCCCACGGGTCCATTAACCCTATCTGTATACTAAATACTCATTGACGAGTAATTCCCTTAGGAAATGTTCAGATAATAAGTTCAACAAACGAACATAGACCGTTTGTTGAACTTATTATGAGAACATTTCCCTCCAGTAAATATGACTTCTGCTCTTTTATTATCTCTCGTCTGCTTACTATTCCTGAAAACACCTCCAAATGAATAATATACCATTCTAATGGATAGTTTTATGAGTGAATAGCAGAATCCATTTAGTATAGAAAGGGTTAATATGCGTTTTTTATGGCCAGATATCGACTTTGAAAGAGGAAGTTTTACAAATCAAAACGTGTTGTTGAGGTACAGCAAAAATTCCAATGATCGCCTCTTACAATGATCACCGATCGCCTCTTACAATGATCGCCTCTTACAATGATATGATCGCCTCTTACAATGATCGCCTCTTACAATGATATGATCGCCTCTTACAATGACCGCTCTTACAATGATCGCCTCTTACAATGATATGATCGCCTCTTATATTTTTGATTTGTTCAGATCATCCAAACAACGGGAAATTTGGCAACTTTAATATGAAAAGATGGTACGTTTTCTTAACAGCATCGGCTTACCCTACCAGCATCATAGCAATTCAGCAGGACCCACCAGCATCATATCAAATTAGCAGCAGACTCCATATATATATGACTGAATTCCGTCTGACACACGTTGCACTCGTATGTGCGATCCCCGGTGTGGGTCCTCTTGTGCATGGTCAGACTCCAGATATGACACTGAATTCCTTCTGGCACACGTCAAATGTTTCTAAAATCGACTGATGATTTTACATCAAAAGCTGGCGTTATTTTTTATTTAAAAACTCGTTGCTTGTTTTTTTATAACAAAAGCTGGCGATTTTACATCAAAATTCGTTAGTTACATCAAAATCTGGCGATTTTACATAAAAACTCGTTAGTTGCATCAACTCGATTCAGGGTATGAAATCCACATCGGGTCAATCTGCCTGAAGGTAACTTGTTGTTTCTCGAAGCGAAGAAAACGATATAAGAGATGAGTACATTTCATCGACTATTCTTGCGATCGTGGTGACTGATCGTATATATATATGCCAAACTTATCAGCCACTTTGCTACAATTCGCTGCAGCCGGCAGGACCTACACCAAAGAAACATGTTGTCTTTGAAAATAATCGGTTTTCAGCTGCCTCAAATTTACGAAACAAAACTTTTCTAACTATTATTCACGTTTTTTGCCACTTTGGTCGAATTCTCAGTATCAAACGTGGCCAAATTTTATTGGACAATTTTCTGGATTGAATGAGTCTCTAGTGTGCGTGCTTAGAAAACGCGAAGCTATTGCTGATGTAAGATCTACCGACCAACGTCTCTCCTGCAGTGTAAGACTTATAGAGGTTTCTAACTGAAAACTAAAAAATTTCGATATGTAATACCATACATAACGGTAGCTTTATTGACGATGATCTCCCTCTGCATGTCATCATAAACTGTCCCGCCATTGCGGAATATCGCAACGACATATGGTGTGAGTTAATGAACCAGTTCAATATCCAATGTATTCTCAAACTAGACAGCCTTTGCCCAGACGTACAATTGAACGTATTTCTCACTGCACGTCTGCACGTCCATCGGAGTTATTTGATTTAATTGATGAAGCTGACATCTTCACATACTGTAGTATGCAGTACTTATTGTTTGTGGAAAGCTTACCACGCAAACTCAAATATTGCTGACATGCAGTGATGATAATAATAATAATTCATGAAGATTATCAAAAAGGGAGCCGATATAACATCGGTAACTGATGCTCAATATGATATCCACACGAACACAATTATGTGTATTATATATGCTGCCTGTAGAGCTCGATTTGAATGATCAAGTTAGCATATAATGATGTCTGTATGTCTGTCCGGTTGCATATCGAACTATCGATATCTGTCTTCGGGCATACCCGCCTACAATGAATATCTTCATGTCATGCTGTGCGTTAGAGTGCGGATGAGATCGGTAATGTGTATGCGAGTGTATACGTGACTGTATGTATAATATCTATTATATATTTTGAAAGATCTGTGTGTTTGTGTGTGTGTGTGTGTGTTTGAAATCGATGGACTCGAAAACGACTAAGCCAATTTCGATGAAATTTGGTATTTGGATGTGTTTTCGGCCGGAGACGAACATAGGCATATTTATTTGTCCGTGCGAGGTCAACTTTTCACGTGCGGAGGTCAAATCTATTTTTACGCCGTTTTTGCGCTAATATATTTCAGTTCGGTGCTCACAAATCGATTCGATATAGCGCGAATAATAAATTGCCAGTCATATAATTTGCACGGTTAGAATCTGTGTGGCTTCATCTTTCCAACGATATATAATATGTATGTATCCGTTTTAGTTATCTGCCTCAATTATTAGGTACAAGTGGTACGATGCTTTTATCGGGATAAAATCAATGCGTAATTTCTATGACGTCGTCAGAGGTCATAAAGTTAGATTACGTTAACTCTCACCCTGCCGATGCATTTGACTGTGTCGCGTTAACTCATCACCGGCCGAGGTATCCGCAAATGACATTGGGCTATATATCTCCCGAAACGGGTGTAGCTATCGACTTGAAATTTGGTATGTGAATGTATCTTGCCCCGGATACGAATTTTATCGGGTCGCCGAGCACGTGCGACGCCAGCTTCGCGCATGCGCAGACGAGATCTCGGAAACGGGTTGAGATATTGACTTTAAATTTGGTATGTGAATGTATCTTGCCCCGGATACGAATTTTATCGGGTCGCCGAGCACGTGCGACACCAGCTTCGCGCATGCGCAGACCAGATCTAGGAAACGGGTGGAGCAATCGACTTGAAATTTGGTTTTTTAATAGCCCGGACGAAGTCGGGTCACCTTCTAGTATATATATATACATGTAACCTGTAATTATGTTATTACAACTCTCGGAAAATAGGAGGAAATAAACGTCGTGTTTTTCCTTTGTTAACAGTAAAAATATAACAAATACGATTTCCTTGATATCACATAGATTATGTGGAGATCGGATATAAGTGAGGATTTACGTCGTCTAGCGGTCCGTAAATCCAGGTATATTAATTACTATACCATTGCACATCTTCCTTTGACTGCAGCTGGCTGTCCATTGCGTAAGTAATTATTTGTACGCGTTTTCGTAGTACTATAATTCGACGCGGAGTGTTATTATACTGTCGCTACAGTGGGCGACAATACCCGGTCACAATAAAAACAATTTTATGAAGTTATAACAATAAAACCATGAAGATTTCAACAGAGATACCTCAGCGATGATAATTGAATGTATTCTGGACCACAGAGTCAGTATGGTTTTATGCCGAGACTCTTTGGAATGTTCAAAGTCCGTACCCGTTCCCGGTGCAACTGTAGCATAGAAATAGAGCTTACACTACCAATAATACAAGGAAAGTAACATTCGGTGGTCATTTTACGGGAATTTTTGAGAAAATAACGTATTTATACTCACCGTTCCGACTTATTTATCTTTCTCCGCCTCGAATTACAGTAATTCGGAAACGAGTACAAATTATTCCCATTATCCACAGTGGTTACTCATTACTGACTATTATGAGCCACCGGGGGGGGGGGGGGCAATAATTCCATGACAATGTGGGAATCAGTGATGCTAGTTTTGAGCCAAGAGATCGGGCGACGGTCAATTGATTTTTGAGCGACCGAATTTTGAATGATCTGTATAGCTTTCTACTTTTGTGTTTTTGATTTTTTTTAGTTATAAAGATAACACAATTATTTACAGCTGTCAATGTTTATTTCTTAGTTTTTTGTGGCGTTTTCTTTTGACTATATATGTTGGACTGCTTCAATGTTGAAGAGAGCTGTGACATATGTAGAGGGTGGAAATATATAGGTTAAAATCTGCTGTGGTGCGAGGATATAATGGATATAAATAATGGGCTTTATTAGCTCTGAGAGTGTGAACTATGTTAATTTATTTTCTTTGTTGTATCTAGTGCGGTCAGTTTTACGTTTTCGAATATCAGCTGGGTATATAGTTAGTTGGTACTTAATACTATTACGAAATACAGTTTTGTAGACAGCGTTCTTGCAACGACTGTCAATTTGGTACCCGAAGCATGTCATTTACCGAGTTGGTGTTATGGAAGCTGACAATCTGTTCATTACATACCTTGCAAATTTCATTTGAATAGCCTCAATCTCGATCCCTGATTTGTTTATCTTCTTGTGGGTCCCAGATATATAGATGTACAGTAATCTGGGATAAAGTGTCCATTGTCAACATTATATCTGACCTCGTGCACCTGTCAGTCTATAGACACGGTTAACAGGGAGATGACGGACTGATATATTTGCGCTTTTTCTGAGAGCTCGCTGTTCGTCTTGGCTCGGAGTGTGTCTACATTATCGGTATCCAACGATCTCAATTTTCGGAAATTGAATCAATCTTACATCGGCGTCATCGTTCACACTGATATATTACACAATTTCTTAATTAAAATTCAAACAAATTATGTTGATTGTTCAGCGGAAATTCCTAACAGCACGCACATAAGTTTGTATTTGTGAATTTCGTAGCAGAACTACATTGTGAGATTTTTTTGGTGCACCTATAATATGTCCAGGAACAAGATAATTTTCGGTGTTGTGGGCGTTGCATGTCTGGCTGTTATCCTCGGAATGGCTATCTGGATACCGATGTCCATGCTTTCGACATCCGATGACTCCACTCCGGAGGGAAGAGCTTTGAAGATTCTAGAGGGGTATCCCCTCATTGATGGGTAAGTTTGTTCATAATATACACCTCTATATGAGCATGTTTTAGTAGACTTTTTGCTAAAAAAACTCGACTTATGATTTGACGAGGAGCGGTTGGTGACATTGGCTGGCGCGCGGGAGTCCAGCCATAATCCTCTATAACTTCGCCGTTTAGAGATGGATTTTGAAAATTCTTTATACGTGAGTGTATAGCCATGTGCGACAACTTCACAAAATCCGGCCCATCCCAACATTTTTGCTAGAGTTATGGCCTTTGTCTATTTTTTATTATTATTAATGTTATGGTCGTTTGTGCGGTAATTTAAACAAACGTCAACCGATTATATTCGTATTTGGTATATGGTTCTCTTACAGCAATATCTCGATCGGGTTCGAACACCATGTTGTCCGATTATTTTTACGTCAATTATGGCCCTTGTTTGTGTGTTTTTATAATTTAGATGTTTTAAGCCGTTGCGCGCTGACTTGAACAAACGTCAACTGCATGATACCATTCATAATTTGGTATGTGGTTCTTTAACAACAATATATCGACCAAGATCGAAAATCAGTTTTGTCCGACTATTTTTAACTGAGTTATGGCCCTTGGTTTGTATATGTTTTGTTTATTTAGAAATTTTAAGGCCATTATTGCGCGATAAGTTGAACAAATGTCAACTGATACCATTCATAATTTGGTACCGGTATCTGGATCTTTCACAACAATATATCGATCGATCGAAAATCAGGTGTTTCCGATTATTTTTACCCCAGTTATGTCTCTTTGTCTAATTTCAGCAAATCCTTAAATCAATAAATTTATCAAATAACGGTTAATATTTTAGACCAAAACATGCACTGTTCGATGTATAACCCTTGTTCGTCACTTCACACCTATATTTATAGTCAATGAAAGATACCAAATTCCCCACCCTGAATGCGGTGAGTCATTTTGGTGAACACATACCATATAAAACAGATATACACGTTCGATGATCTGAAGTCCGCCTAAAACACATTTCACGCAACCATCTTCTGGTGCCATAAAATAGCTTTGTTCCTCTGGCCCCACCCAAAATTTTAAGAATGAGTAGGTATGTGGGTAATTTTTTCCAATTATAAGTAATCGCTGGATTGTATAGGTTTTTAGCTTTCTCTATACCAAATACTTATTGGCGTTAATTTTGGCTTGATTGGCTTCGGTAAGACTTCAGGCATGCAAAAAAACGCCACATACGCTTCAACTACCGAATTCGAGATTACATAACGTAACACCTTTATCAGACATGACAACATCACCAGAAACGCTTCAACTACCACATTCGAGATCACCACATAAATAGGAAACTAGCAGGGTGTCTGGTGTTTTCCGGTTAGAAAAAATTAAAACTATTTATATGTTTTCTATCGGTTAAAATATACATAAGAACTGGCTGAATAATTATTTATTCTTAAGATTGCTTAAGATTAATCAGTATCCTTAGCTTCATGGCGCCCGACGGTCCCACGTCCCTCGTTCGGACGACGCCACTTATGGATATTTAAACCACACTATTATGTAACTGTATATATATAACTTTGGTGAAGTCTGCCACAATTTTTAACCACATTCGGTGCCCCTTCCCCGACATGATTGGGGCCGCTCCACTTTAGGAACTTTGAATTCAGATTTTATATATATAAGGTCTGACTTTGTATAACTGTCAATACCACGGACTTACGTACACATAAACTTCTTTTTTTGGGGGTTCAAATCAGTCATGTCTGTTTAAATTTCTGCCATAACAACCTGCCAGTGGGATACGTCATTTAAGCTGATAATCGTGTGGATGACATAAGCCTGACAGAAGAAACCAGAGATGACTGGAATATATCTGAAGCCATATATTATGTATATACCATTTTGATTCCAGTCACAACGACCTGCCATACAAGTATCACAATTACGCCAACAAACACGTGGAGGATATAAGTTTGACAGAAGAAGCAAGAGACGGTTGGGATATATCTCACACGGATATACCGAAACTCAGACGAGGGCGGGTCGGAGCTCAGGTGGGTCCGTATTTATTGAAGGCCCATTTAATGGTCCAAACCCCTTGCATCTATTTCCCTCAGAAACGAATATATACGCAGCTTTATTAATGAAGTGTGTCTTGAAATATAGGGACAATACAATAATTCACCCAATATATGAAACATCTGTAACATGGACGTTCCAACTAAGACTAAGTGATATACCATCTTTCAATTCAGCTGTGAACATACATCATTTGAAACCCAGAATCCTTTGCGAACTGAACAATTATTCCTTGTTAATCTTTTCCTACATGTATTATGGTGATAATAATAAGCATTTATCTCACTTTTGTGTGGAAAGTTGGAAATAGCTGATACATTTCTATGACTAAAGTCTGTTCATCACATATAAAGCCCGCGCGTGCACCACTGTATCAAGTAATTTTGGAACAATTCTGATTGGCAGAAGATTCCAAGCCGTATGGACGGCAGCAACTTTACCCAGTGGACTTTGATATAAACATAAGTAGTATTAAGTAGAGGGAATATTGATATATATATAACTGAGCCTTAGGGTGTGGTCGTCATCGAGAATCCCCACCCCCACGGGATTTCATAAATACTACTTATCGAATGTTAAACGATACAATACCGACTAATTTATATAGGTGTAGTCGTCGTCTGATAATCCCCACCCCCACGGGATTTCGTAAATAGTATTTAACGAATGTAAACGTTACAATAACGACTAATTTATATAAGTGTATCAAAAATGAGCTGTTTTACTAGGCAGATGATATAGTCAGACTAACTAGTAACTATTTGAAGGCATAGATAAGCTACAATACGCGCTTCTAGGCAGATGTTATAGTCAGACTAACTAGTAACTATTTTAAGGCATAGATAAGCTACAATACGAGCTATTTTATGTTAGGTAATGATGTATATCTAATAGGCAGATGGTATAGTAAAGCAAACTATTTCTAGGCAGATGATATAGTCAGACTAACTAGTAAATATTTGAAGGATTAGTACGCACGATTGAATACATGTATTGATATATAGGTTAGTTATGATAGATTAGTAAAATAATAGTCCTAAATGAGATGAATTATTCGCTAGTGAATAACCTCGTGCATGTAAAAAACCACAAGGCTAAAACACATGGAATATTTGTTAGTGTCGGAACTTTGTCTTCTTTATTGTAGATTTGTAGGTAACACTATTCGATCTCATAAAACTCGATATTACAGAGTCTCGTAGAAAACGAAATGTGGAACCCTTCACACTTTTGTTCCTTTAATGAATATTAATAATATATATCATAAACAAACACAATTATATCAATATTTTGATCAATATATATTAAATATATCATAAAACAAACATAATCAAATCAATCTTTTTCAAGATATGGACAGTCTGGTCTTAAATGATCTCCGTTACATTCATAACATCTAACACGAGTCTTTTTTAATTTATCAGCTGAATTCAATTTAGATATCCTATACAAAATTTTAGCATTTTTATCAGCTAATATTGAAATTTGTTGTCCAATCTCTTCTATATCAGCCAAATTATCTAAAAGTTTTCTTTTTAAACTCCCTCTGTTCTTTCCTTTCTGAGAAACTTCGAATTCACTGTCATAAGACATTTTGATTTTAAAAATATTATAAAAAAGCATTTCATTTATAGCAAAAAAAAAACTAAATATCGAACAACACGGGTAGATGTTGTTTACACCAATTATAAACGTAAGTATCATTATGAAAACCGGGTTTATTTAAAACGTATAGACAGTCCAATCCTCTACAAGTATGATACAAATAATATAATACGAAATAACCACACAAAAAAGAAGATATATGTTGAATATAATTTGTACTATAATACAATCTACCATATTTAGCTAACATAAATTTCAACTGCTCAGATGGAGGTAATCCGATAGGATCAAAATATATTATAAAATTATCATCGCGTTTCCATATACATATCCAATGTTCACCATCTAACCAAGATGGGTCAGTATTACAAATTAAACCTCTGTTCGGCTTAATAGTATCAGGTAATTCGTCCAAAGCATAAACGCCTATTATCATAGAATTCAAAACTGAGTCTGATTTTAATGCATCAGATATATCTAAGTTGCTCAACATAATGTTAAAATATTCCACCCGTGTAAACGCTACGTTCCCCGCTAATTTCTATAGAACTATCGTATTCGGCATATACTATTACATTTACTGTATCTGGTAAAGCTGTTGAAAATTTTGCACTTAACCGTGCACTACCTCGCTGTTTTGGGTGCCAAACTAAACTATCAGCATTATGATCTGCAGTTAAATCAAAACCGAAAGTTGTAAAACCATTGGCATAATCAAAAAAGCTAACTCTGAAAGATTGCTCGCAATATAATTTATTTATAGAATTCAAAAATGTGTAATATGAACCTACATATAAATCATCATCGAAAGTTTGTTCGTATTTATGCCCATTCACGGTTTTACCATTAACAGACAATTCCATTTCGTAGCAATCATAATGTTTAAAATTAAAAGGAGAAGATGCTATAGTACCATTAAATGCTGTATTATCTACTAAAAATATTAACACTCTCTTTGGAAGAAATGGATCACCCAAAAACAAATCGTCTTTAATCAAGCTTAAAGTCCTAGGTGCTACGCTAAATGTTTTTAACGAAACTCTATCCAAAGGATATTGAGCATTGGTTCCACTTAATAACTTTTTGCTTATTTCATTTGAAGTGACATCACTTAACTCTACGGTTCGTACAAACAATTTAGTATCTGACAGCTCAATCTTATAATCACCAGCACTACCTTGTAAACAAAAAGTAGGCTTTGATCTATGCAGTCTGAGTTTTATGGGTACGTTTGGAATTAACAATTTTGGTTGATTAAACATGTCCAAATGCAGTTTACCGCATAATTGAATTTTTTTTGCAATATTACCGTCTTTAATTATTCCAAGTAACTGCCTACCTCTGGGAATGTCTGCCGGTACATCATCCAAAGTCCCACCTTTCTGAGGTATAAATAAAGTTGTTCTCTCTAATTGATTTTCTCTTGTAGAACTTAAGAAAGTTTCTATGTAAGATCTATAAGCATAATATCGACCAATTCCACATTCTACACCGTTTAATAATAAATCAGCTCTCTCGAATAAAGAATGAAGAAAATTATTTATTGGAAAAGCATGCTGATCGCCTGCAAAAACGGTACCCTCGGTTTTCGATATTTTAACGTCGGTTTGCAAATAACTTTCCGAAAGATCAACATAATGTGCAGATGGAGACTCTAAAAAGAACTCTAGTACGTTACTATTTGAATAATTTGAATTCGATGGATGTTTCTCTGTAAATGAACCGTCTGTTATAGTTACCACAGTAGGTGGAATTTCAAAAACATCCACCTCACTCTTAGAAACTGGACAGCTGTTGGGATTCATTTATTCAAAAATATCACGTTTTGTTTTTCGTCTCTTCCTACGTCTTTTTGAAGGAATATCCGAATATTCTTGTAATTTACGTCGTTTTGATGGAATATCCGAATTATATTGTAATTTACGTTTAGGCAGTAAAAGATCTAAAGCTGCTTCTTTACCCCGATTTCGAATAGATTCTGATAAATTTTGCCCACTCAATATATCGCTACCAACATTAGAGGCTGTTTCTAAACCTTTTGTTAAAAGAGATTTTCCCAGATTTTTTGCAATTGGCGCAATTGATCTGGCTAATTTGCCAAAAATAGAACCAAGTCCGTAACCTCTCTGATACCTATCTCCTATAAAAATAGGAATAGGACTATTCGCCATAACTTTAAATAATGAAACATCTATTTATATACATTTATATTTAATATCAATCCTTATCCAATCAAAATGCGTTTAAATAATAAGACTAGAACAGTTTTACCATAATCCGTCCAATGAGGTGGCATACCTGTAGAATCACGAATATATATCGAAATAGTGTCAAAATTCTTATGATGTATAGGAAAAAATTGCAAATTTGCGAATTCATAATATGTTGATACAATATCATCAGAACGTGGGCATATTACTTTCAATAATTGTGAATTAGAATCGCCTACTATACTATGTGTACATATATCTGAATAAATATAAAGAGCGTCTATATGATCCAATTGATTAGTTACAATTAAAAAACAGTCTTTGGATTTTCCACCGGTATCTTTTAATTTTAGTTGATAATTTTCACGCAAATTAAGAAGATATCCCAATTCAGAGTCCTTGTAATTTGCAAATCCATCGCCAACGAATAACGAGACATGCTTGTATGGTTTGCCATTCTAGTGAAACAAAGGTAGTTCACGTTTTGACGTTTTCTCACCTTAATGTCAATCACTACATCCCCGATTAAATCCTCAAATATGGTTTGTGACTCTTTCGCATCGATTGAATGCAAACCTGGATCTATTAATTTATATTTCGTCTTTTCTAATTCTGACATAAATTCAGAATCTTTGTAAAAATGCAAAATTAATTTTCGTTGAACTAATTGCATCCTTTCTATCAAATCTTCGAACGAACATTTGTCATCAAAAATAACACCATATTCAATCTTTGTAAATACACTTTTCCTCCATCTAATCGGACCTTTAACCCGAAGTTTCCTAGCAATAATACCGTAATTGGGATCTCTGACAAGTGGTAAATCTGTTTCTGGCGTCAAGAAATTCATATCCACCACTATTCCATAAACAAATGCATAAGATTGATCATCTATGGAAAAGGTAAAATTTCTTTGTTCCAGGAGCAGGCTTTTAAATCTGGTTGGAATAATGGCTGATGATAAAGCTACACACCAATCGTCCTCCTGTAACCGAATCTCACTAGGCAAACTCACGGTATATTCAGATAGTGAATTTCTGAATAAATCACCAGAAACATTAGACGGTAACGTGATCGAGAAAAGGCCCGCTGCTTCCATGTTTACTTAATTTAGGTGTCGGAGACAAAAGCCCAACAGAGCCGGACAGCAAACTAATCCAAATAGACGGTGTGTCCACGCCGTGTATACTAATATTAATTATAGCAGAAACACATACTATATAAAGCAAAAATACTTGACTGATATACACAACCTGTCCTTTGGAAACTTTATTATTGAAAAAAGTCCATTTTGACGATTGTCGTTTTAATCTGAGGTTGTGATCCATTCTCTAGGAATGTACGAATCGAAACTGGCTGGATAGCCGCTCCATCTAACTTTTATTTGATCGCCATCTCTTTCTAATACACGTTCAATTTTCCACATAGTATCGGAATCAATCGTTACAGGTGATAACTCGCTCTCGTAGAATGTACCCAATATTTCCTCTGAATTGAGATCAGCTATTTTATATCTATGTGGTTTAGAACCAGGTACCAAAGACGTAATCTTAAACACTTCATAAGTATAATTGGCCAAAAAACCCTTTTCAAACTTATTTTTTAATTTTACCAAGCGAACGCTCTCTCCCACTTTAAATTTTGCTTTTGTAAGTGGTAATTTATAAGTCTTCGATTCATTTCTAGCTGCAATTGCTTGCGATGTCAAACACGAGACATCTTTCGGTGCCATTTTAATCGCTCTGTGTATCTTCGAATTATAGGAATTCACCAATTTAGGCAAAACTGTTAAATAGCGCATAGATTTAGATTTGAAGAAATATTTATACATTTTAGACTTTAAAGAGCGTTGTACTCTCTCAACCAAAGCGGCTTTCGTGTCATAATTTCCCGTAGAATATAAATGTACACCATTCTTCTTCAGAAATTGCTTAACGTTAGCGTTGTAGAACTCGGTTCCGCGATCAACATGTATACCGTTCGGTCGTTTACGCTGTTTAAAAATCATTTCTAAAGCCTTCATTATGGAAACACCAGTCTTGTTCTTTAATGGTTTAACAATTAAAAATCTTGAAAAGCAATCAATGCAAAACAACAGGTAGCAATAACCGTCATTTTGCTTGGATATATTTCGCACATCACTCAAATCCATCTGCCATATATTATTTACAGAATAAGACTCTGTTCTTGACCTAGGAAATATTATTCGTTTCGGCCTGTGCAACGAGTACGAATTTAGTTTTTGTAACCAAAGTCGAACATTTTTTCTCGATATTTTTTTTTTTACTTCCTTATACAAATTATATTCAGATCCATAGGATGAGGGGTGAGATGGGTCATAATAAATCGATGATAATATATTATCAATTTGACGAGGAGTATGATGTCCATTTAAAATGCTTCTGTTTTTTGCCTTTGGGGGCATCTGCAACTATCAGATCTGCTTTACGAAATTTATTTCCTATGAAATGTGTTGGTATATTATTATCTCGTAATGATCGGGACAAACTATCCCAATTTCTAAGTGCACTGGGTTTCCTGACCTTGCTAGAAGGTATTATATCATTTACCAAATCAGTTATGCTTCCGATTGGCTTGTCAGATAATGAAATCATTCCACTGTCGTTAATTTCAATTCCTGGCATTCTTTTTAAATGCGATAAAAATAACGAGCCTTTTTTCTGGTAAATTTTTGGCAAACTTTCAACCGCTAAATCTACTTGGTTAGGTTCAGGTAAAACGACGTCACCGGCGGGCTCTTTCGTGATGTTAACTGGAATCGGCGTTGTTTTTATAGAATTCTTAGCCATGTCATATTCAATAGACGTGGAATTAATTTTTCTTTTCTTAACTGACTCGGGCATATCTTTATCGTCTAATATTTGATGCATTTTTTGTCTCACATCCTCTGTTTTCAACGATTGAATAGACTGAGAATTTTGCCAGTTTGCAAAAGTCTTAAAAGGCACCAAAACCATTTTTTCCATTTTCAGAAAACTTTGCCTAAAATGTCTCCTAAAACAGGAATTAAACTAGCAGCCAGTGCAGCCAAAAAACCGCCGTGTTGTAATTTTTTTTTCCTGGTTTTAACAGGATTAGACTTCTTTGACAAATGACGAATAGAACTTTTAAATGGTCTTAAATTAGCTTTAATTTTAGACGAGATTGGTACATTTCCTTTAAGCAAATTATTACAACATTCAGATAGACTGTCTAATCTCGGTCTGTTTAATGCCCTCACGTCTCCAGTGCGTAACATGTTTCTCAAATATTTGGCATTTTTTCTTAATTTCACACTGGGGCCCATATCGTAGGATTTTCACTGAGCACGTCTGATCTCAATCGAAGGTTATCCGGACAAGTTTGGTTGAAATCCACCAGTAAATGAGAATATGGATCTGTTGTACACAATTTATATGCTTTTGATAAATTATTAATACCACATTGGGTAGATAAGAAATTTATCTGACCACAATCTCTAGGAGATTTGAATAAAATAAAATAATTCGCGTTTAACGATAATTTTCTACATTTTCTTTCAAAAAGATTATGCGTCACGTATACCACACTACATCCTTCGTGATGTGATTTTCTAGCGAATATATCTGTTACATTATCGATCTCTTTGTCAATATGATCCATATCATCCAATATTAATAAATCGCAATCGCACAACGATTCTGGAATTTGGTTTACTAATTCTACATTATCAGACACCTGTTGATCACAATTAGGAGTCACATAAGTTATTTTTTCCGGAACTGGGCACATTAATTTATCTTTATTTTCGATTAAACTATATATAAACGTAGATTTCCCACTAGCTGAAGGGCCATTTATTATGGCACGAAATAAGTCCTTAAAACATACATAATTGTACGTTTTCATTGTTATTGTTTTGTCAAACGCTCTTTAATTCAGTAAAACACAATTTTTTTCCACACACTGGATGTTCGGCATAATTGACAGAGAGATTCTGATGTATACATAACAGTGGGTAGCCATATATATTCACACGCTTTGTCGACTCGATGCTATCGCGTTACAAAATGCCTCAGCAGTTTAATGTCGCGAAACACCTATTGAATTCAAATTTTACTACCTGTTGTCGACCACCGCCCATAAAGATATATTGCTAACCCATTACAAACTGTCACCTCTGTTTAATATGGCGGAACCAATCTAAAGCCAGCTGAAATAAAAAAATTTACCACATGGGGGCGCGGAAGGGCGTTGATATATCGTGAAAATTTAAGTTTGCGGTAAAAAAAAAGGATTTTATCGTGTTGAACAGATAGTTCAACTATAAACATTGGTAGAGGACATGAATAGTGTTCGGGAACGATTGATCAGCGCGATAGAGTTGGACACAACACCATCATGGATTAGATGGCCTGCTATGATCAATTTGTCGACGATAGTTTCGACGAAACATTAGATGATGATCAATTCCATGACGCTCCTGCATGTGTAACATTGTTTTTTCTACTTAAAGGGAATGGAGGCCCACATGTTTTATTTTAGTGTGTTTTGTTTTTAAATCTAGTGTTGGCATTGTGAATTATATGCGGGGAATTATTTGCTACATGTGTTTTCTTAATAATCAGGTAA
The DNA here is from genome assembly GCA_032622095.1 of Siphonodentalium dalli. Taxonomy (NCBI): domain Eukaryota; kingdom Metazoa; phylum Mollusca; class Scaphopoda; order Gadilida; family Siphonodentaliidae; genus Siphonodentalium; species Siphonodentalium dalli. Next base: position 71,160,343 of record CP136068.1, read on the forward strand.
GTGAAATTTGTATATGTAAACATAACTGTTACATTTTTATGTTTTGTTTTTATTCAGCATACTGTTTACTTCGCACATTTCAATGTAGATAATTGAAACACTCAAATGAGATATGTATATTATGGTAGAATCTACGCAAATTTTATTTCTTGTGCACGGAACAGGGATGATATATTGGTTAAGTATGTGGCAAATCTCATGTTTAACTGTTAGTTCAACTATAAACATTCACACATATTTCTCGAAATAGTTACTTTCGTCAGGTCTTGTTCCATCTGTAATAATTAAAGGTGATTCTGGTAATAATAAATCTTTTATGCTTTCCCAATTATCATCTAGCGATGATAAATAACCAAATGGTTCAGTGGCATAATCTTTGATTATTCTGCGTTTATCTCCTGCTAATCTCATCGTTTTAGTCATGCGTTTTGAGTATATATGGAAATCTTTCGTCCTAACAAATTCGTTGGGAAAATCAGCTTGTAGACTGTTTTCCTCGCCTTTAATCAGTTTAGTCATGTTGTCGAAATCGATATTGGAGTTAATCCATTTGCTGACATTAAAACCTTTGACCTTTGTAACTTTACGACCAGATTCGGCGACTTCATAAGCGTATGATTTTGATGCAGTGGCGCAAAACTTTTTTATTGTTAATTCACCTTGACATAAATCATTTTGTAGTTCTCCCAACATACAACCGTCGGGAAGATTAGGTCCAGTGTCTGTATGAATCCAGATACACGAGTCAGTGTCCATATAAATTGCGCGATCGCCTATGGTTTCCAAATGTTCAAGCATTGTTATTCTGGCATATGCCGTTATAAATGAAGCTAAAATCACATTGTTATTTCTGTTTTGGTTTTCTTTTAATTGTTTATACGTGACATACATAATTTCTCCTTCATCAAATAATTTAATACTTTCAATTCTGATTTCTTTGTTGGCCCATAACTTAAAATATTCCTCCGTATCTATACAAATTTTTGTCGATGACATTTCGGTTCTCATGGCTAATCGACCGAATAAAGAGTTCATAATCAATTTCGCCATCATTCTCATCGTTGGATTTTCATTCATTTGATATATATCTAGTTTTTGTCCAAATTTTTTGCCGTACTCCTCACAAAATTGCTGTTTTTGCTCCATAGTTTGAATATTTTGCGGGAACGGACTGGCATATGTTTTGAGACGATGGAAATATAATATAAACGGTTTAAAAATACCGCCAATTTTCTCATCGTTTTCCGAATAATGCCAAACTTGATATATATGAATAACTTTGTAACCACGCGCGATGGCATATTCTATTTCCGGAGTGCACCATACACCATAAATTTTTCTCTGATTTTCATCGTGTTCGCATTGGTTTTGATTGTTATCTATCATGCATTTATTACATAGACCAAAAACTAATTTTCCGCTTTTAAGTTTTATTGGTAATACTGGATAGATTAAATTGTTTGGGGGTAATATCTGACATTCAATCAAACCAAAATAGTTTTCGATATCTTTCAAATCAGGATTTTTTATTACGGTGGGGTGTGCTATAGGAAATTTTTTAGTAAGCATCATGGCGGGGTACAATGAATTCACGTCTGAAAATCTTATACTAGCATTAGGATATCCGCACACTGAGCCATCTTGGTTTTTTTCAGCTAAATATTTGAAAACTTCGCACCTGCCTCCGAATAACGATTTGCGAGGGTCTAATGTACCAGAAACCATGGCATTTTGAATAAATGTTTTTAATTCTAAATCGCTTTTTAATTTTTTTTCGTATTCGCATTCCCAGATAGTTATCAGCGGAATATATTGTTTTATTTCTTCTTCTCGTTCCATCGTTTTCTGATATATATCGTTGTACGATCGTTTCTGTAGAGGATGAATTGCATTTCTATCGGTTTGTTTTATACACGTATGACAATGATATTCGCACCCGTAAAATTCGAGTCCTATTCCATTTATGCGATCATATCCATCTAGTCTATATTTGTTAAAAAGAACATATTCTTTGTTTGAATTTCCTAGATATTGACATTGAAAACCCGTAGACTCGATATAATGAGCTATCCATAATAGCGATTTAGTTGAATTAGCTTGTAACGGCTGCGAATTTAAAGCTATACTATATTCTGGCATAAACATTTTCCTAAAAATTCGAAAAGATATAGATGGTAGGGTGAGTCCCTCACTGAACGGATCCGTGTTACACGTTGTCATAAATATATCTCTGAATTTAGAGTAACATGTATGAAGCACCTTACAGTCAATCATACAATATTTCAATGCTTCTATTTTAAAATGGAATTTTGTTTTTTTGTTTTTTTTATACCATTCATTAAAGATCAAACTACGTTCGGAAGTCATTTGTTCTAAATTATAATATTGCATCTCTGGCCATTCTCCTATATATTGTAATTTGTCTTTATTTGCAAATGCGTGTGGAAAAAAAGATTTTGACGCGTTTTCCCCACAACCAAAACATTTGGCAGCTTTGTCCAAACTCACCGCAAAAAATAAATACGAATCTAGAAACTTCAAATTTCCTAATTGAATTGATAATATTTTGTTGCCCCTTTGAATTATTTTTATTTTTTGGAGATCTATATAATTGTTGACTAAATACTCTAGTATGAAGTGATCGTCATATCTACCCGCGTTATGCGCTATACATATAGTAGGCTTCATTTTTTTGTTGTGTATATTTAAAATTTTCTGCACAAATTGATGTATACAGTCTAGACCGAAAGTATAATATTTTGTACGATCACATTGCAAACATGTATTAAAAGAAAAATCAGATATATTGATACAGGATTGACAAACAATATGTGCACAAACAAGATATGGTATATGTCTATTATTTTCGTCGCAATATGTTTCGATATCGTAGAATATATAATTAGTATTTTTAAATTGCTTTTTTGTATCTAACACTACAATAAAGCATTTATGTTGATTTTCTTCATTATAAAATGAGTAACAATTTCCACAGTATCTCTGGTAACATCTATGGTTTTGTGTTTTTGCGTATATACGCATACATTCATCACATTTAATATACTGATCGCAGACTTTGTTCCGAATATGATTTTCGAGACATTTTTGTGATTTGCATACAATATCACACTTATCACATTTAACAGCTGTAAATGGATCAAAATTGCAAGGTACTTCTCCATTACAGAATTTACATATTTTGGTACATTTATGTGATTTCACATACCTTTTACCACACAGATGACATGTTTTTTTATGCTTTAAACATTTCAATCCATCTGCGTTTTTCATTAACCAATAATGTTTGTTATGGTATATAATATAAATAATAGCTGTATCTGTAGTTTCTCCTTTCCATATTATTCTATCACAATTGTCTTTGACGATTATACACATTTCATTCTGAATAAAATTTTGCATTTTTTGAACATCAGATAGGTCGCAGGGTGACGATATATCGATATCAGCTTCTTGAGATATTTGTATAGCTTGTTTGATTCTATACTTGGAATTATATTTAAGGCGTGCGTTGGAAAAATTTCTTACATTTTTCATATATAATTCATCATTTTTGTTGACTGGTATTTTAATCATTTCTCTCGCCATAACGATGCACATAGGTAGACATAAATTATCGGTACACTCTCCTGCACATTCTGGCATTGTGATTATTTGCATCGATGATTTAAGCTTCTGCTTCAACGATAAAATTCGACCAGAACCCATAGGAATATATGCTATCGTTATATCCATAATAATAGTTCCGTCAATACGAAATTCTTGTTTGCTCTGTTGAATCGATTCAATTTTATTAATAATATCTTTTCCTTTGATAGTATCTTTTTGAAAATCAACCCATAAATCTAGGTCTAATGTTGGATGACTCAAAGTTAATCTAACATATCTCTGTCCCCATTGCTCAAAATCATACTCTGGTGCAACTTTCTCGAGAATATCGTCAAATAATTGTTCAATATCTCGTGTTTCTAATATATCTGGTAAATTGATAAATTTTAAAGTGTAAACTTTGTTAGTGACTTTGAACTTTTTGGAACGAATTTCTCTCGTTTTTGTGATCTCATAAAACGGTCCCGGGTGTATATTTAAGGCATCTTCCGTAGCCATTATTGCGATAATATGGAATCTGAAAGGCAAATTTATTGGACTTTAATTTACGTTATGATTAGGGATAAAGTAGAGAGCTTTGATGATATAGATGAGTCAGTATATATAAAAAAGCTTTTGAATACATTTTCCCGAAAGATTCGGTTAATATAAATATGCCCAAAGACGCGAAAGGCGCTAACTTCAACAATTTTTATGAAAATTAGTTACCCGGATTTTTTTATTCTGATGAATACGTGTATTATATATCGTTTGTAATTTGCCAGTTAGCGCTTAAATGCTGATTATAAGACGAAAATAAAAAATAAAATAAAAAATTGACTTACCTTTTAAATCTATAATTCTTTAAAGCGCGCACCTTAATAAATGCTTTAATTCTATTCAGCTTATATAGAGATGGACTTGGCGCCATTAATTCTATCTAGTTCTATTTTAGGTAATTTAAACATTAAATTTGTCAGATATTAATGTGTTCTAGTGTTTTGTAACGTTGATGAAATACTCAGGTGTTGTTTATATGAAACTATGTTGTTGTTTAAAAACATATCTATAATCATTTCATTGAAATAGTTATTGCTAACTATGTAAGATATTCTGTTAATTTCTTTTATGATAATGATTAATGAATTTTTTTTTATTGCTTTGTTGACATGACAGCTTGATGTCATATATATATTATGTGGTATTTAACTTGATAAATTAATTGCTTTTCGTATACTATATAAGTGTTTGTTGGAGTTTGGGCGTCTTTTGCTTACAATTTTTTTGAAAATTTAAACTAGGAATTATGGAACCTTATTATTTAGCATTTTCTCAAATTATACACATTATTCATGTTTTGAATATCGTACGCGTGGAATATGAGTTTAAGCAGCAGCGGTTGCAATTTTATAGGCGAGAATTTGTAGACGCTTGGGTACGCTACTGTGACGGGGATTTGACTGCGGACACCATTTTGGATAGAATTTATGATTTAATAATAGGTAAGTTATTATTTAATTGATTTCCATTATTTTTGATACATTATTTGTTTTCACATATATTTTTTTTTTTATCGTGTGAAATTATAGGTTTTGATGTATTATTGCATTTTAAAGTATATTTATATCGAATTAGTTTTTTGAGAAAAAAAAAATTAGGAGCTTTACGATAATTATTTTATATTTAAATATACATTGATTACTATTGTTTATAGATATATATATATTTTCAGTTGAATGTTCTTGTCTATCCGATTTAAGGATGAAAACCTTTCGTCTTTCTTGTCTACTGATTCAGAAGGCTGCTGGGTGGATTTCATTGTCTGACCCATTAATACCCGATGGGACTTTATTGAACAATGAAAGACATTCAGCAGTAATGCGAATGGAGAATAATATATGGCCTGCGGTTAATAGGATCAGAAGACGGTTCAGACCATACAACGTACACCACAGGCGACGAAACGCATCATCTACGGATAGGCAGACATCAACCGATGACATACGACCTAGCAATTCACCCGTAGAGGAATAATGTATTTATGTAATTTATTGTTCTTTTTGTTATAATTAATATTCATTAAAGGAACAAAAGTGTGAAGGGTTCCACATTTCGTTTTCTACGAGACTCTGTAATATCGAGTTTTATGAGATCGAATAGTGTTACCTACAAATCTACAATAAAGAAGACAAAGTTCCGACACTAACAAATATTCCATGTGTTTTAGCCTTGTGGTTTTTTACATACACGAGGTTATTCACTAGCGAATAATTCATCTCATTTAGGACTATTATTTTACTAATCTATCATAACTAACCTATATATCAATACATGTATTCAATCGTGCGTACTAATCCTTCAAATATTTACTAGTTAGTCTGACTATATCATCTGCCTAGAAATAGTTTGCTTTACTATACCATCTGCCTATTAGATATACATCATTACCTAACATAAAATAGCTCGTATTGTAGCTTATCTATGCCTTAAAATAGTTACTAGTTAGTCTGACTATAACATCTGCCTAGAAGCGCGTATTGTAGCTTATCTATGCCTTCAAATAGTTACTAGTTAGTCTGACTATATCATCTGCCTAGTAAAACAGCTCATTTTTGATACACTTATATAAATTAGTCGTTATTGTAACGTTTACATTCGTTAAATACTATTTACGAAATCCCGTGGGGGTGGGGATTATCAGACGACGACTACACCTATATAAATTAGTCGGTATTGTATCGTTTAACATTCGATAAGTAGTATTTATGAAATCCCGTGGGGGTGGGGATTCTCGATGACGACCACACCCTAAGGCTCAGTTATATATATATCAATATTCCCTCTACTTAATACTACTAACATACTATATTATCAAATAATATGCTAAATAGATTGAATATATTTGGGATTGGAGGAAAAGTTCTCAAAACTTTCCGGACACAGGGACATTTCAGATGATGCTTTTGTGGTGGGGGGGGGGGTTGGCAATTATTAGAATATGTATGTCTGAACGACAGCAGTTCGAAATTTCAGGCTGTGAAGAAGGTGATTGTTTATCCATTATTTAAAGCGAAAATGGACGTTTAGAACCAATAACTGAACTTTCGATCAAAAGTTTAGACTCTAACGGCACCTAGTTTGAAATGCTCGACCATATATAAGGTGGGGTTGGTTAAAATGATGTTCCCTTCTCGGGCTGTATCTATAGAAAACTAACAGAAACATGCAGTGGTTCCGTTTCGTACACGGCCAGTCCGCTTGTGTTTTAGACTAAATCACTGTTGCCAAATGGCCAAAGTTTAAACCTACGATCCACCATATATAGATGAACGAAAGTAATTATTTGTACGTATTTGTAATCATTTGTAATTATTTGTACATATTTGTAAACAGTAACAGTGAGTAGAAAAATGTTATCTTTTCGCAAACACCCGAAAAATAACCATCGAATGTTGCATCCTCATATTTGTGGTACGTTAAGCTCTATATCGCTATGCCAAATCCCCGAAGCGGTTACTGACTTTGAACAGTCGAACGACGAACATCATATTTCGTACAAACCAGTAGCGAGATTTGTTTTTAACAGCTCATGATTCGCCGGTGTCTCGACATAAAATCATACCGAGTTTGGGCTTTATAATACATTCAGTTGTCACCGATAAAGACGCAGAGAATGTTGTTGAAATATGAATATATGAATGGCTTTGTTGACGAATAATTAAGATTCCAACCAAACAAATTTGTTGACGAAATAATTAAGATTCCAACCAAACAAATTTACCACCCAATCAACTAGGATTCCATATGCTACCACCCAAAGTGGCAAAATTTCCAAAATCGCATTTTCGGTCCGAATTTCACGAAATAAACTACATTGTAGGGTGGCCGTTGGCGAATAATTAAGATTCCATCAAAAACGTTACCACACAACCCACTGGGTTTCCACACCCTACCACCCAAAGTGGCAAAATGCACCAAATCGCATCTCCGGTCCGATTTCACGAATTAAACGACATCGTAGGGTGACCGTTGACGAATAATTAAGATTCCAACTTCCAAGCAAAACATTTACAAACCAACCCACTGGGTTTTCATATACTCTAACACCCAAAGTGACAAATGCTCAAAATCGCATTTCTGGTCCAATTATCACGAAATAAACGACAGTTTAGAGTGACAGTAGACGAATAATTAAGTTTCCACCAAACAGTTTACCCCCAACCCCCTGGGTTTCCATACCCTACCACCCAAATTGGCAAAATGGCCAAAATGGCACTCACTTCTGATAAATCGCAATAATTAGCGTGTTTCTGACCAAGACGTCATTACACAAACATCGACACGAGAAATCTCACATAAATTCACGGACAGCAAAAATTACATGTTTTACAGCAGTGTCACATGCTCCGTGTTTTGGAGAAGCGAAATTCAAAAAGATAATTGATGAAATCGTCATACATGTATTAACAACGTGAAAATGAAGCGAGCACTTACTCATCGTCATTACACAACACCCCGCAATTTATTCACCATTGACATAAGTCATCAAAATGTCCCTATTTGTAAAAATCCAGGGATATGTTCCGCTTGATCTGAGTGGAACAATTAAATTCTGCCATATTAAATTGATATCTGGATCAAAAGTTCGAAACGTCATTACACAAACGGTCAATGCACAATCATCCGGGAACAATAAATCCCTTGTTTGTGTAATGATTATATTGTTTGTGTGATGTATTTAAATGTTTCCTTTTTTTTGTTTTTTGTTTTTTAATACGTTTATTCAGATAAAAAGAAATAATATATGGTTTACAAAAGAGAACGCTGACATAAAGTCAGATACAGGATGGTATCACCCCCCGCCCCCTTTCGGTACGCGGGATTCAGGGTGTTTTGAAGCCGTACGCGGGATTCATACCCCCGAATTAACTGGTATTCGGGTTCAAGCAAAACATCTTGGACGCAGGTTTGATGGCGCAAAGTAATATTTTGTGCTAGTTATCTGTATGAATGAGTGGGTAGAATAGCTTCTTGGGCATATTCGACCACCATGTTATCATAAACAGAGACGTCGCGACAGGGGGGGGGGTCTCACTCCCCCCAACTTTGGTCAAAATTTTCAACAGTTGGAAATTTCATACCTGCCAAAACATTAGTTGGAAATTTCACACCAATAATAGGTTGAAATGTTCTTGTAGTTTGATTTTCAAACAATTTATTGGGGGGAATTAAAATGTTTTTGGACCAATATTTGCATATTTTCCTATTTTTTGTCAAAATTTTGGACTGAAATGGTCATCAGTTGGAAATTTTCCAACCTCAGGGGGGTGACAGGTTGGAAATTTCCAACACTTGGATATCTTGTGTCCTGGTCCCTCCCCCGTGGCAAGTCAAAAACTGCTAGTTAATTTAAGAAAACAATATTCTCATACATTTGGTCAACATTGGCATTGGAATTGTCATCAGTCACTTCAAAATTTTCTCACACCGGCCGAACAACGATGGTCAGCTCGGTGTGTCGTGGTCTCTTGTCCGTAGCCGTGTGCATTTGTATGGAGTTAGACCACTAGATGTTAGGATTTATGCAATGTTTCAGGTTAAAATATCTGAATGTTCTCATACCGGGAATATAGAACCATGGTTTATGAAGATATAGGATATTAGGCCTAAACACTGAGGTGCAAGGGAGGGGGTGCAAATGGAATTATGCAAAACTTGTGTTCGGTCTGATTCTGACTAAAGGGGGGGGGTGCAGTTGGAATTTCGTAAGGTGGACACCCACCCCCCCCCCCCAACGGAAACCCTCTAGCCATATTAAAACAGTCAATTTGTATGTCATTTATCGCATATTATTTCTTAACATGTATTCAGGATTCACCCCCCAAAATTAACTCGTATTCAGGATTCACCCCCAAAATTAACTGGTATTCAGGATTCAGGGGGGGAGGGGGGGTGATACCCTCATACAGAGTGATACGGTGACATAATGAAATAAATATAAGGCTGGCTAACTGCCAGCACCGTGACATAAACCAGACTCTGGTCCAACGCTCACAGCCAAAGAAATAGTAAGGCTTTATAGGAAATAAATATTAAAAAATTCGGAGTTAAACAGGTATATATGCACCTGTCGGGATCTGTCTGTTTTCTAAATCGTGTACTTTCAGCCGGCTTCGTGGCAATAATATGATTCAACGTGATATGTTATATGTTTGCTTGTGGCTTGGTTGTTTGCATGCAGATATCATGCCTACAGTTCTTACGGAAATACGGGTAACGATATTTTCACGACTGCCTGTACGTTTGTTTATCCCTACGTAAACGTTTACACAGAAATGAATCTGCCTCGTCTAAATGTCAAAATGCACACCAGTGGGTGTCAGATGACACAATCGATCGCGATTATTCCACCAATACGTACTTCGTATCCCTCTCGCATTGGGCCAACCTTATCTTTATGCCACCAATAGATTGCCTCTTATTTTGTATTATGCTATGTATGATTTATATATAGAATATACGCATAGTGTTTCTGAATAACAAATTTAATCCACGAGTGGGATTGGCGTATTACACCACGAGCTTCAGCGAGTGGTGTAAATCGCCAATCCCACGAGTGGATTCAATTTGTTTTTCAGAAACACTATGCGTATATTTTGTTTATGCCACGATCTTTACAATGCGATGGATAAACACTTTTCCATTCAAATTGTATGGAGAAAGTTTAATCCACTCTGCGAAGTTTATGCCACGATCTTTACAATGCGATGGATAAACACTTTTCCGTTCAGATTGTATGGAGAAAGTTTAATCCACTCTGCGAAGTTTAATCAACAGTAGGCACGTTTAATTAAATGTAAACTTTAAACAGATGGCTTTATTTATATAGTAAGATAGGCGATCGTGGTATAAATTGTGATAATGTTTTTAATAATTTACTGATTATTGGTAAACGGGACATCTTTAACTGCTTAGGTCTGGACCAACAAACACGTACTAAGCTTGAAAAGCTTCAATCGCAAAATTCAATTCTTTACTCTCTTGACCTATTTTTATAACATATGTATCGAGATAACATTTGTACACTGTTTACCGGTAAATTACGTGACATATACATACAAGAATGGTGGTCAACAGTAGCGAGATCAAGCAAATTCGCATTTTACCTGATTATAAAGCCAAATTTTGAACGGGAGATTACCTAATGCTTGATAATAACAGAGCAGTTAACTATATTTAAACCATTTACGTGACGTCATCCATTGTCTTTAACAGGTGTTTATCCTGACAAATATACACAATGGGCACGCTGTCGCAATGTTTAATTGACCCAAGCGTTGGATCTTTGGGTGTGACAATTGGATATCCTGGATATCCAACAGTTGGATATTACAAGTATCCAATTGTTCAGACTCAAAATCAGACGCTTTGGTGAATTCAAGTATCATGTAGGTCGCTGTGGTTCCTGAAATAATGTTTGTTTGGATCTGCTATGGGCGGGGTGTTTTAAATATACAAATGTAAAACAAGAAAGGGTTATGCAGAAGATCAAATTTATATGGTACTTTTAAACATGAAACACATGCAGAAATGTATATAAATCCATTAGAATTGTTGGTCGAGTTTCATATCCCCTTTTTGAAGAAACAGTTTGAATTTCTGGGCCTCCACATTAGCGCTGTGCCAATTGAGAATGTTGGTCGACAGCTCACCTCCATATCTAGTATCTGGCTAAATATATCGTCATCGCTATCGTCCTTTTGTTCGACAGAAAATGTGTTTTGCGTTATAAAGATACTATCATCATCGTCAGACATTTTGACTACATGCAATATAAAACCATTCGGCAAACTGAAATCAATTTAGTGGCAATAAAATCAGCTTGTGCATGTGACTCAAATCACTCATATAGTGTTCACGTGCTTCTGGTATAGCAGTTCACTAATCACAAAGCGCATGTCGTGAATTGAGCATTGACCAGGGCCGTTACTGAGTGTAAACTCAATCAACTCACACCCTGTTGTACGTGGCATCGATAAATAACACAATGTATTGGCTATTTGAAGACGTATATACCGTGTCGATTCTAGTAAGTGGCTTGTTGATCTTAAAGGTGTAAATGATTTAAGTAAGATAAAACACTCGGCTAAATTGGCTCGTTGTGAGAGACCACGCCGTTTCGGCCCTACGGGCCTCAACGGCGTGGTCTCTCCCAACGATCCAATTCAGCCTCGTGTTTTATCTATTACATAATTCCCTATGGAACACAGTGCGTGGACAAATATGGATTATTTCGACAGAATCTGCACCCTCTGTAATCTTGAAATCGGCGATGAATACCGCATGGTACTGAAATGTATGGAACTTAGCGAACTTAAAATTAAATATCTGAAACCCTACTACTACCAGAGACCCAACACTTATAAACTAGCCGCTCTATTTAACCCCCGAACTCATAAGACAGTTAAAAACTTGTTACTATTTATTAAGAACTTAATAAAAAGGTCTTTGACATAATTAAGTCCTCCCTGATGCTTACCATCACCATGGTTGCAACCTGTTGAACTGAAACAGTGTAACTAACGAATATCGACCACCCATTCCTATTTTTATGTCATGCATATACATGTAATGACCATATATTGTATGTACGTATACACATCTGTATTGTCTATTATTGACGACCAGATTAAACTGAATTGAATTGAGTATGTATGAAGTGTTTGTCATCCGGCTGGTCCGTAGGAACCGCCGCACAGGCACGTAGCGAAAATGGGTTAAATTTGTGTATCCATCCTGTGTACTTTGGTGGAAAGTTCGTGCATATGTGTGTGTAATCTCTCTTCTATATAATAACGTATGCTCTTCGTTGCGTTTGGCATAAAAACGAATACGAATTAATGTAAAGCCACCCGCACACGAATCAACCATGTTGAGTCATGTGAGGGGATGTTTTTTTTTGTTGCCTGCACAACACTTTGTTGCGCAACATTGTTACCATTCACTGCACAGAACACACAATTTTTACATTTTACAAAACGCGGAAATTGACGTTGATAAAATATATCAAATTTCACTTAATAATAATATTTGTATTTATTGCAACCCTTTGTGTGATTTATATCATTAAGATAATTAAAATATAGAGGACAGCCCAGTGGTTCAATGTTTTATCCAATTCAAAATACTATAGTAGTGTTTACGTACCGGTGCTGTAACTTGTGGTTCATATTACGTTCTTGGAAATGTAGACCATTGAGTAACATTGGCTTTTATCTATCATCAATTAAAAGAAGTGTTATTTATTATATACTTGCCCATGAATTATAAGGTTTTAGCAGTGAGATATAAGTGATATCCCACTAGTGAGTGATATCAGCTTTAAATTTCTTATGTATTGACATTCATTGGGGGCCATAGGCAAGTAACTAAAGTATACAATAAACAGAATATCCACACTTTTTCAGTGGATATGGGTTATATCTCATTCGTGATGACAAAACATTTGAATTTCCACTCGTGGCTAAAGCCACTCGTGGAAATTCAATGTTTTGTCATCACGAATGAGATACAACCCATATCCAGTGAAAAAGTATGGATATCCTCTATATATCATCAGGCGAGGCGTATTTTCAAGTTGTCCGCGTCAACCAAGTTCGGGTAAAACCCGCAGCTGAAATTATCAGACGACAATCACATGATTTGATGCAACACAATGCTGTTGTCTGCATGTGCAACAAGAAACATGCCACAGCACGCGATTCACGATTGTTGCGTATCATTGTTGTATCGTGTGCGGCACTTGAGTAACACGAGGTGTGTTGATACACCGCTCGAGGTCACGTTGTGACGTCACGTTTTTCACCCGGATCTACCGGGATCATCAAAAGACTTAGGTGAAGTGACTTAGCTGGACAATCTCTATCAGAGCGCACCAGTCATACCAGTCATCAAGAGGGGTAAACCCTGCATGGAGTTTGTCAGCTGGAAACCAAGCATTTCTTCGATTCCGGTGTTGCCAAAATGCATGCCAAAATGACGCGTCATAATTCGGTTATTTATCCCAATTCAAATACACCGTACGTGATGTTTTCATTTGCCATCGGTTTTTCATTGTTCCAATCATAATTCGGCTAGACATTTCAAATACAAGAGTATGGTTTTATATGCATTCCGTCTCTTTTGTTCCAGTTCTGGGTTACTTACATGACTTGCAAGGCTCAGTACAAGAATGCTGTCACGCTCGGTCTCGAACAGGTTGACGTCATCAAAAGAATCGTGCGAAAATACCCGGATGTCTTTCAATTCGTGACTTCAACACAAGGTATCGATGTTTCTATCACTACACTTGGCAATACGTTATTTGAGACATGAATGAAGTTTGAGTGTGTTTTTATTGAAGTGTATGGCGCTGTGGAAATATGAATGATGTTTGAGTGTGTTATTATTGAAGTGTTTGGCGCTGTGGAGGTTATGAATGTAGTTTGGGTGTATTTTATAGCAGTGTATGGCGCGGTGGAGGATATGAATGAAGTTTGTGTATGTTTTTATTGAAGTGTATGGCGCTGTGGTGGTTATGCATGTAGTTTGAATATGTTTGTATTGAAGTGCATGGCGCTGTGGGGTTAAGTGTATGGCGCTGTGGAGGTTAGGAATGTAGTTTGAGTATGTTTTTATTGAAGTGTATGGCGCTGTGGGGGTGAAGATTGTGGCTCTGTGGAGGTCGTGAATGTAGTTTGAGTGTGTTTTTATTGAAGTTTAGGGTGCGCTGTGGGGTTATGAATGTAGATTTTTTATTTTATTTTTTTTAAGTGTATGGCGTTGTGGAGGTTATGAATGTAGTTTGAGTATATTTTTATTGATGTATTGATGTGTATTGCACTGTGGAGGTGATGTTTATGGCGCTGTGGAAGCGAAGTGTATGGTGCTGTGGAGGTGAAGTGTAGGACGCTTTGAAGTGTATGGCGCTGTGGATGTGAAGTGTATGGCGCTGTGAGGTGAAGTGTATGGCGGTGTGGATGTGAAATGTACGTGGCGCTGTGAGTGTGAAGTGTACGGCGCCGTGGAGGTGAAGTCTATGGCGCTGTGGAGGTGAAGTCTATGGCGCTGTGGATGTGAAGTGTGTGGTGCTGTTGAGGTGAAATGTATGTCGCTGTGTGGGGCGAAATGTATGGCGCTGTGGCGGTGAAGTGTATGGCGCTGTGGAGGTGAAGTGTATGGCGCTGTGGAGGTGAAGTGTATGGCACTGTGGAGGTGAAATGTATGTCGTTGTAGGGGCGAAGTGTATGGCGCTGTGGCGGTGAAGTATATGGCGCTGTGGAGGTGAAGTGTATGGTGCTGTGTATGTGAAGTGTATGGTGCTGTGTATGTGAAGTGTATGGTGCTGTGCAGGTGAACTTATAGTGATGCGGACCGGACCGCTTTGGACCAGTCCGGTCCGCGGTCCAGGGGTGGTCGCGGTCCAGGGGTGCACCGCGGTCCAGGGATGCACCGGGTGTCACTGGACCGGACCGGGCCGCTTTTTGCCGCCGGTCCGGTACTCTTCGGTCCGGTCCACTATTTTACTTCAGTTATAATAAACTATCGCGAATATTATTGCGTATTTGCCGTCATATAAATTAGCAACGATGTATTGACGCATTCAAGTGGTTAATATCTATTAAACGTTTGATGCCACGAAAACAATGTATAGTTGTACTTTGTACATGTCACTTTCCTTATAATGTATTAGTGTAACACTGGCCAACACTATGTAGCACCCTATCAATGCGACAAACATGCAACTGAATGAGTATGGAACTATTTGTCATAAACAGTGTAACATGGCATCAACTAATCAATTTGGATGAATATCGAATCGAGTATTCTATTGTTTTTCACAGTTATAATTATCGAAGAAACATGCAAACCACATTACATAGTACATACACAAGACAGTCACATTAATCCAATAGTATACTTAGGTATATAACTGTAATTGTCAGGACTATACAATCAGCCATCACAATCTCCAAGACTCCAATATTAATGTAGTAGTCATATTAGTACACATTTGTATAATTGTCATCAGTATAGTTATTTCGTTTAAATTTCAATTTAATGAAAATAAGTATGATACGAATCATGCATACGATCAGTTGAGTGCCATGTTAGATTGGTTATAATACATTCTGGCCTAGCTATATATCTGTCCAATACATTTAATTAGAGCATGTTCGCATTACTAGAAATACTATTATCGTGCATCGTTCCCAGTATATCCCACCAGAGACAGACAATGATGCATACAATCGGCAAACAATGTAAGTTTTAACATATATGGACTCATTGCAATGCACTGAACTCAGTAACCTTAAAATGTGAGAAAACAGAGAATTCATTAACATATAGCCTATTGTAGGTGGACCGGACCGTTTTGGACCGGTCCAGGCATGTGTACCGGACCGGAATGGCCTGGACCGGACCGGACTGGACCGCATTGGCAGTGCACCGGACCACCCAAGGTGGTCCGGTTCGGTCTGCATCACTAATGTGAAGTGTATGGCGCTGTGTATAGGTGAAGTGTATGGCACTGTTGATGTGAAATGTATGACGTTGTGGCGGTGAGGTGTATGGCGCTGTGGAGGTGAAGTGTAAATGGCGCTTTGGAGGTTATGAATGTAGTTTGAGTGTGTTTTTAATGAAGTGTATGGCGCTGTGGATGTTAAGTGTATGGCGCTGTGGAGATTATGTGTATGGCGATGTTGAGGTGAAGTGCATGGCGCTGTGGTGGTGAAGTGTATGGCGCTGTGGAGGTGAAGTGTATGGCACCGTGGATGTGAAGTGTATGGCGCTGTGGGGGTGAAGTGTATGGTGCTGTGGAGGTGAAGTTTAGGCGCTGTATAGGTGAAGTGTATGGTGCTGTGGAGGTGCAGTGCATGGCACTGTGGAGGTGAAGTGTATGGCGCTGTGGAGGTTATGAATGTAGTTTGAGTGTGTTTTATTGAAGTCTATGGCGCTGTGGAAATGAAGTGTATGGAGCTGTGGAGGTGAAGTGTATGGCGCTTTGGAGGTTATGAATGTAGTTTGTGTTGTTTTATTGAAGTGTTTGGCGCTGTGGATGTGAAGTGTATAGCGCTGTGGAGGTGAGGTGTATGTCGCTGTGGAGGTGAAGTGTATAGCGCTCTGGTGGTGAAGTGTATGGCGCTGTGGAGGTGAAGTGTAGGGGGCGCTGTGGAGGTGAAGTGTAGGGGGTGCTGTGGAGGTTGGGTAACACTGGGGTTCATTCAGTTCTTATGTTTATACGGCTTATAGTCTGTGGCCGCGCATTAAAACGCTCCCAGAAATCTACTGTTTTGTCATCCAGGTCAAGAAGATGTGACGGCGGTTCATGTTATGATGTGTTTTATTGGGATATAAAACGCATGACCCAATTTTAGGTTAACCAATCACCGAACAGGATTTAGTGCAACACTCACGGGCTATGTAAATATTTTAATTTAAACAACTCCAACCGCTGTTTTCTATCGTTCGCCCTTGCTCGTTATCTAGAATATCATCCACTGCTGACAACACTTGGACAATAGTTTGACAATATGTAGGGAGTATTACCATATACCCCAGATAAACACCAGTTACTTTCCGAATAGACCCTGTCCGCGTGCAATGATTCGATTTGCGCATTTTGAGATTTCGATATTATATCTCGAGATCATGAAATAATATCTCGTCTTAACTGCGATTACAACTTACTATATTGTGACTAAACTACGACCTATACTCTCATGACGCTAATATCTTGCAGTAGGTATATATGTGAACTAAACGGATGTTCACTGTTCCAGGTATTCTTGACGCGTTCTCGGATGGAAAGATTTCCAGTCTGATTGGGCTGGAGAGTGGGCATGGCATCGACAGCAGTCTATCTGTCCTCCGCATGTACTACGACCTCGGAGTGAGATACATGACGCTCACACATAGCTGCAATACACCCTGGTACGTACCCGTGTACCTCATTATGTAACTTCATACCCACTCACTTTCTTCCATATTATTTCCCTCAACTTTTAAGTATATATGTCGAAAACAGAGGAATAACAGAATATAAAATGCAGTATGGGTCAAATGAATGAGGCGCGTAGACAGTATAGTCATTTCCTTTACACGTGAATATGACGCATGGGTCCAGATATAGACTATAACAAATACCATAGATGTAAATAGCTATGGCTCTCAAATGCTGTTTGTTATGCGCATATGCATATTTTCATGGATATTTAAAATGGACTTTTTTAACAGTCGCTAAAGCACGGATCCAATATATTACATTTTTCAATATCTCCCCGTCACCTTCTCGATTAATTAATCAGTATTGCATGTTGTATATCTTCTTTTGTTTAAATGCATCTGCGTTCAAAGGCGGCCGTTATAATAAGTTTTGACTCTTTGTTAGCCCCCAACCCCATGTAAAAGCATCATCTATGACAATAGCGGCATTAAAAAAAAAATTAAAAATTCGGAAGTATAGTAAGATGATTATGGAATAGATTATTATAACTGATACAACTGTTCGATTTATTCAACAGGGCCGATTGCTATAAGGTTGATGTACCAGGCTATGAAGGTACGAAAGTAAATGGTCTGACAGAATTCGGCAAGGTGTGTTATTTTAGGCAATCACCGTACATGATTCACATTCACTCGGCAGTACCAGTGTAAGTAGTTAAAGTCCACAAACAGCCTTCGGTTAACCTTTCTATACACCGAAGAAAAATAGTTAAGTCTATATGACTAACTTAGGTTAGTCAAACGCTTGCCCCAGGACGACTACTTTAGCTTAGTCAACGTGACCGATACAGAAAATATGTCATAATGACTATGGTGTTGTTAGTCATAACAACAAAGAAAATGTTAGTCATTATGACTAATTGGGTTATACACTACAATTGTTTCAATCAAAATGGCCAGGAATAAGTCATAATGACTAACATTTTCTGAGTCACTGGGAAATTGGAAATGTAATTTGGTGGAATTTTTTTGCATATAATTCCAATACTCAACCAGATGATATATTATCGGAATTAGAGACCAAATTGAAAACAGTACAAGCGTTCAATCAATTCTCTAAGACACAGATTCCAATATTGGTGTGTTGAGAAGTATAATTTGTGGTATAGGTCTGTTTATATGGTTCATATGTTCCGGTATGTCTGTGGTGTCTATGAAATAAGAACCTTTTATCCAAATAATGTAGCTTTTGATATTGGGAGTGAAGTTGAACATTTAACAATGATCTTGAAACATATATTTAAGGCAGTGTTGCAATTAGAATTATTATTCAGGTAACTTAGTCACTATGAATTAGGCCAGAGTTACTCATAGTGACTCGCTGAAAGGTGTGGGTTAGTCAAAGTGACTCCAAATGCTTGTGACTAACACTAAGTTAGTCATATTAACCCGAATGTTTTTTCAGTGTACTAAATACTCATTGGCGAGTAGTTCGAAATATTCAGATAATATGTATGTAGTTTGTTGAAATTATTAAATTAACATTTCCCACCAAAGAAAATGAATCCTTCTCCACTTGTATTATCTTTTCGTCATACTATCGTCTGCTAATATATCATGAAGACCCCTCCAAATGATTCAGATCAAAACCATCGACTTCGAAGGTATACCAATAAAGATATTATTCTGTGCTGAAATGTTCGACCAAATTAATAAATTAATATAGGCATGCAGCATTATATGTAAATTATCCAGAAGGATAAAATATCCATTTGGACATAAGTTTAGATTTGAGCGAGAAATTTTAATTGTCCAATAAATAATGTATTTTCCTGTATATATACTCAGAAAGTAGCATTTAACCATTTGGTCATATTTAGACATAATGAATATTTCATTTTATATTTCTTTTCACAGAGCGTTGTACGAGAGATGAACAGAATAGGGATGTTGGTAGATCTATCTCACGTTGCCATAGAAACCATGGATGAAGCTCTGGACACCAGCCAAGTTCCTGTTATCTTCAGTCATTCAAGCGCGTTCACAATATGTGCACATTACAGAAATGTGAACGACGCCATTTTACGCAAAACGGTAACCGAACCATTTATATAGCTCAAATTGACATGGATCAAATATATGGTTCTGGCTGGTCCTGAGCTGATTGTTTTGGCATCTGCCATTCTTATGTTAGTACATGTACATGTTAGGCATCTAGATTCATGATACGAATATATATACTCTGGCTACGCCCGTAGAGAATACAAGAGAACCTACTCCACTAGCTAAACACCTATATTCATGAATTGATTACCGGCGGGAATTTAAAGGATTACACCGGTGTAGCTTTTCTCAGTCATTATCGATGCCCGCTAATCCACTGGGCATGTTGCCAACACGATTTTTGTGATAGGCCGCCTGTTGTTGAAGTTATGCCGATTCATGCGATTGAATATTCCATTATGGATTATGCAGTCTGAATCGTTTACCTTCTCTCATGTGACGTCACATTAGGGACTACTAGCGACACACAGTGTCAAACTTGAAAGTATGTCACATTTGGCTTTTATCTATACTGATTGGTTATACAGAAACGGTTGGATCCTTGGAGCTGAAAATTTGTACATATGGGTAATTTAACACTGGGAATCTTATTATATAGGTCTTAAAATGGCACTTATAATTATTTAATTAAATAATCAATAATTATATACCCAAAATGGTTTCAATCTGGTCGGTGAAAATCAAATAAAACACGGTGATAAATTGACCCGCATAGTGTCAGGAGATAGATGCCGTTGACCTCAGACGACTTAAGGGGCAAATATGAGCAATAAAAAGCGTTCCTTATGTAGGAAACTTGGTAC
The DNA here is from genome assembly GCA_032622095.1 of Siphonodentalium dalli. Lineage (NCBI taxonomy): Eukaryota > Metazoa > Mollusca > Scaphopoda > Gadilida > Siphonodentaliidae > Siphonodentalium > Siphonodentalium dalli. The sequence goes on from CP136068.1 coordinate 71,180,802, forward strand.
AGATGGGTCACCTGACCAGGGGAATGACATGATATAGGCACATCTTCTCGTGCTCCATCCATGAATAATGGCTGATAATAAAACATTACTGTCTTGCCTTTTACCTCAGATGACTTAAACGGGGACTAATAGCTTATATGTTCAATACAGAGCGTTTATTATTATTCCAGAAGATATGTGGGGAAACTGGTAGCCGAATTTTAAATAACTGTGTAACACCTCTATCCTGATTCCATTTACGACATGTATAAACACGTAATCCTTTAATTATTGTATATAAGCGACGAAAAGCGAAATCGGCTCACATCAGTCGTCTGAACAATCGGAAATATCGAGCTGGGACCTTCAAATACTAGATGTGAAATATATTATTAAGGAATAGCTAATAACAAAGAACTATATTAGTTATTTTTTCAATGTTATAAAGTTTCCCGTCAGAAAAAAACCCAAAAAGTTCCCAGGTTCTGAACTGATGGAATATCTGATGGAATTGCGGACGTAACCAGAGCAGAGATCCATGGTATGGTCTGGATTGGCGATACAATTCCATTTATAGTACACTAGCAGGTTAGCCCGCCACTGGCGGCATTCGTCTCATGGCTTTGTTTCAGAAAAATGACATTTTTTTAATTTAACCAAATTTCAAGTCGATAGCTCCACCCGTTTCCGAGATCTGGTCTGCGCATGCGCGAAGCTTGCGTCGCACGGGCTCGGCGACCAGATAAAATTCGTACCCGGGGCAAGATACATTCACATACCAAATTTCAAGTCGATAGCTCCACCGTTTTCCGAGATCTCGTCTGCGCATGCGCGAAGCTGGCGTCGCACGGACTCGGCGACCCGATAAAATTTGTATCCGGGGCAAGATACATTCACATAGCAAAATTCAAGTCGATAGCTCCACCCGTTTGCGAGATAACGCATTCTTTGTTTTTCAATGAGTTAATATATGGTACCCGTCCTCCCCGTCCTAAACTTCAGAGCGGACAGTCAATTAATCCCGTCGTAAAATCCTCTGCATAATATTTCGAGCTCTCAGATCAATTCTGACTTTTTAGTTGCATTTCGTCCGCATCCGTATTTCAGACGCATGGGGTCAGTCGTTTAGCCACGTCCATTGGAATCCGCATCGGACGCATGGGGTATCGTTTAGCCACGTCCATTGCAATAAAGAGCGCTAATTGTTAAAACCTCCGTATAAGGTATAGATAAAGAGCGTTATTGCCTTAACCCCCCGCCATGCCTTTGCGGTGATTTGGGAGTGGATAAAGGGTGCTCAGAGCTTTTCGAAAACACGACTACGGCGGTGTCGGTGAGATTTTACACTTACATACGAAATTTGATCTCAATCTGTACACGCGTTTTGGATTCTATGAAGTACACACACACATATATACGAAGTCTCAAAATATATAGTATAGATAGATATATATTGGTAGGATAAATTGGAAGTTTGGATTTAATTTAGACTGGTTAAAGTGAAATGCATGTGTGGGTGGCATTTAGACATAAGGATTGCTTTGGTGGAGCGCAGCCCTGTGTACCTTTAACCATTTGAAAATTGGAAAACAGAGTTCATGTTTAGTTAGAATTTATATAGGCGTGGGTGGAATCACATTTTAAACATTGTTTAGCTCTGGGTAAGAGTGGAGTGTGGGTCTAAATAAAATTATGATCACAGTTGTTTTGTTTTTTTGTGTGGAAAATTCTTATAAAAATCAGCCAATAATAATACTAGTACCATTACTTTAATAATAATATAGAAAAGTATGGAAAGCTGACAAAAATCAGAGTCAACCGGACTCTCATGTATAATGGCTAAAGCATGTAAGGCTTACTTACTCCATCATACTTTATACTCCCTTTAGTCGGGCCAAGCCCCATTTCAGCATAAAAATCTACCAATTGTTAAAATAGTTCTTCCTCTCAATCAACTAGATATCTCTCTTGAACGTATACTGAAAATCAGAAATGATTTACCAGTTTTTGCGACGTTAATGGCTTTGAATGTCCAACAACACAGCACAGTTACTGGACATAATGTCCCAAAAATAAGCTTTTAATCGAATTTATATATAGAGATAAATGTTATGAAAACATTACCAAATAGCCGGACAAACATATCTCAAATAAAAGCACAAAACACCCGGCATAATATGTCGCCTGTTTCCTATAAATAATATACTCATCTACAACTCTGCCGCGATAAAATCATTCCAGACGCCAAATTAACGGAGTTTGAAACATTTTTCACCATTAGCGACGAGTGACTCGTCGCCATCCATATCGCCATTTGGTTTTCTATACAATTTTTTCACTTGGAAGTTGGAAAGGCCGGTGTTCTGCAACTAATAGTTTGTCGGAACACATGCACTTTTTTTTTACAGAACACCGGTTCCCTTACCACGATGCGAAGCGTTCAGTCAAGCATGACAAAAACGTGAATACGACTGAAATGCAATTACATAAGTATAATACAGTCTCCGTAAGGAACAGAAGCACATATTATAATAATCAACTACATGTACTTTGTCAAATATTTCTAGCATTGAGTTTTCAAGTTGTTTTTTCACTAAGATTCTACTGGAATGTTCGCCTCGCACTTTCGCCCACCCGGTGACATCATGTGGGGCGACGGTCAGACTCGCCCATTTTTCTTGGAAGTTTCACTATGAGGTGACTCGTCTACTGCAACATCTAAGCACTTATCGATCTGGTCGTGCGCTAGCAAATGCCCGTATTTCAATGAAATAGAGAGTAGTTTCATGTAATTATATAATTATACATACTGATTGGGTTGTCAGCGGAAAAACATTACATCGCCAGTAAGTCGCATACAAATCGCCACACACACGAAAAATACCAGATTTACATACATGTATGCATTTACCTTAACTCAACTAATTATCTATATAAGAAATTAGAAGTTTATTTTTTTTCTTTAGAAAACCAATCAAGGGATGGTAATGATAAATTTTTATGACCGCTATATCAACTGTCAGCCAAGTCTACTGATTGAATCAACTATAGCACAGGTCGCTGGTGAGTTCTTCGTTAATTAATTATTCCATGCTGAGGTAAAAGCTATTTTATAATAACTATGTTACCACCCATGATAAAGTGGTTCTGCTAACTTGCTGTGATTGTGGTAGACGTCCTGTTGTATTGGTATGAAGCTGGTATAGGTCAAAGCGATGTTGTTCAGAAAAAGGATAGATATTTTTCCTAAAGTTGTAATTCTAGCGATGATTGGCTTATTCCAGCGAGGTGAGCAAAAGCCAGTATCTGTATGAACATATATATTTTAAAATATTGTAATTATGGTGGTGCTGGTGTCTGCTAAACGGGATAGCATGAATTCCAGCGTGACGGAATCACCAAATTTTACGGAATTTCACTTTTCTGTGGCCTATAAAATCTAAAATTATGACCAGTAGGGTACCGCTTAAAATAAAAAACATTGTACATACTATACTAAGTTGTTTGATTATATACAACTGTATGTGTATTTAAGTATCATCTCACTCTGGGTCAAATTGTGTCCGTGACGGAATCACCAAAAAAGTGCCATCAATATGAGGGTAGGTCCGTACTATTGAAGAACCCTGCTCATTCAGCCAAGCTGACTTGGAAAAAGTTCCCAATTAATAAAGTAGATATATTATACTTGCAGAAAAAAGCCGCATTGTCACACACTTGTGTGTATATTACTAGTTAACTTGGTTTGTTCGCCGTGACGGAATCACACAACGGGCGTGACGGAATCACCGTGCGATTTTTTTAGGTATAGTTTTTTGTGTAACAAGTGCGGACATTGTCATAAAAGCATAAAACTTGGCACATGTGTATATTAGGTCCCACATATTATTTTCATAAATGGGGGCAATCACGAAAATACTTTCCATGGCAACGGTTGCTATGCGACTGTTTTTACCTCAGAAACGGGTTGTTGGTAGGGGTTAAACCGTTATTTTACTAAAATATATGTGCAAAAAGGGGATACTATGGTAATTGAGGCAGATTGTGATATGGGAAATGTGAAAAAAATAACATTTCCACACATGCCTCACTATTACCTAGAATGACCCTTGAGCTGCTTGAAAATGATATTTTGGTTCTTTGACCTTATTTGGCAAAATAGGAAAATATGCGTTGACTGCGCATGCGCGCATCATTGATCCCCAGTCACACAATATCTGGTGTTTAAGAGATTGTATAATGAGGGCAATGACCGTTCCAAAATATATTCATTGGATAGTAATAATGAAATACAGAAGAAGCAACAACATTCCCCGATGACATGCTAATGATGAAAATACCCATTATCGGTATCCATGGCCGCCTTTTCGTGGAATTCATGATTATAGCCATCTCAATTATGATCGATCTTCAACTAGCACAGCCATTTTAAAAATATTTGACAATAAATATACATGTTTTTGACTGTTTCTACACATATTGGCGTGTCCTCGGATTGTGCATATCAGCCAAACAGCAAAAAATGTTGACAACTTTAGAAACAATAAGATAGTTGTTCGCTTGGCATAATTCTGGTTGCTTGTTGTTTCTGTAAACCGGTCAATGTTGGTTGAGATCTCTTGTACAGTTTACACACATGCTTTACACACTACTGCTGACCTCTGTGTACTCACCTATCGCCAACCGTGACGTTGGCAGACGCAATTCTACTTCTATACTCTCAACAATCGTGACGACATCAGGCGGGTAATAGTTCGAAGACTATAGAGCCCGGGCGATAGTTCGCTTTCCGGTCAATGGTCAAACTCTAGTTCTAGACTCTCACCAATCGTGACGGCATCAGGCGGGTAATAGTTCGAAGACTAGACTCCGGGCGATAGTTCGCTTTCCGGTCAATGGTCAAAACTACTACCTGACACGTGATCGCGCTTCGTCCAGTAAAACACACAATGAACCTCTGCGAACTCTACGTATATAATAATTATTATAAAATAAATTATAAGATAAGGTAGTAAATAGGTGTGTACTATAAAGTTATTATACAATGTTGTGTACAGTATGTGTTTTTCTTGTACGAGTCCATGCAGGTTGTGGTGAAAAGTAGAGTCCATTATGACTTTTCACCACAACCTGGACGAGTACAAGAAAACACATACGGTACATAACATTATACAGTTGTCGCCCGTTGTCGAGGGAGACATTGAGATTTGTCACCCGCTCGAGAACGGAATGTCTCTAGCTTTCTGGGAAGACCGTTATGAAATTAACATCGCGAGTAAATTGCGCGCACAAGACGACATTGAATATGCCACATTGCAAAAGACGAGAACAGACCTATATGGCTTATTCCGTTCTCGGCGGGTGACAAATCTCGATGTCTCCCGAGAAGAAGGGCAACAACTGTTTTGTTATCCGATTATACCACAGAAAATATCCTTGCCGTCCACACGCACGATGTTGCACTGAGTCACGAGTGCTTTCTTTCCCGATTTCTGTTCCATAAACGATAGTCAAGCCGTTAAGCGTTTGATAATCAGCGTTTATTTACGATCATTTTGGTGGTTAAATCGTCAATATCGGTCCATGCAATGTAAACCAAATAAGCCATATAGGTCTGTTCTCGTCTTTTGCAATGTGGCATATTCAATGTCGTCTTGTGCGCGCAATTTACTCGCGATGTTAATTTCATAACGGTCTTCCCAGAAAGCTATTGGCATGTTGTCAATTTCATTAATGTACATTCATATGTGTCAGTGCTCATGGCGATCCTCACATAAAATACTTATATGATCACATTGCAGACATCGTGGAGCGGTCTCATATCATGGATAAGCGTACAGTACCATTCATTCGCGACAAACGTATGCATTACGTTGTCTACCCGCAAACATTTATTACCAACCAACCTCAATGGATCCACTCTTTCAATCTTGCATCATAATGTCGACATGAACAAATTGAATCACCGAGATGTTTCGATGTAAAAAGTAAATAATAACGCTTGTCCGATAAAAGTATCAAACTTAAAAGTTCGAATATTAGTGTTCACTAAATATATGCAAATTAGCAAACACCACAACTGGTGTGTTTTGCGAATCCGTGGGGTATATAAGATCTATGATTTTTTAGTACGTCGTTGTGATGTGAAATGGATGAGTTACTGCAGTGTGTGTTTGGAGATATTCTTGCAATATAACATCAGGCGGGCGACAAAAACAATGTCTCCCGGGTCAGCGGGCGACAGTGTGATTTGTCGCCCGGCACGTGACAGGACATGGGCCAATCAGACGGGTGGAAAATTGGGAGGAGGATAACAATGAATACCGAAATTTTTATTATCCATCTGTATCTTTGTCCAAATGACATTACCCTGAGTCCCGATAATTTTTATAATGTCATATTGGAGTCGATTCGAGACCAATATGACTTTTCAATTCAAGTCCAATATGACTTTCGGGAGCCCAATATTATAAAGGTATTATACAATGTTGTGTACAGTGTGTGTTTTTCTTGTACGATCGCGAGTCCAGTTATAGGTTGTGGTGAAAAGTCATATTGGACGAGACACGCAGTGTCGAGTCCAATATGACTTTTCACCACAACCTCGACGAGTCTCATGATCACCGTAGCCGACAACAAAGAGCCCTATAACGATTTTATCATGCTTTCTAGGTGAGAATTTGAATTACCTGTACGAAATTCAGTAATCTAGTAAGTATACAACGTGTGTCGTCTATGGCCATTAATGTATCTAACGTCACAGTGAGTCAACGCGCCATGGGCGTTGAACGTCAACTCATTGTGTCAATATCTAATCACCAGAAGTAGGACAACACATTGAGTTTGATTATTAATTTATGAGTCTTTATAATTCCTCGAATATATCACATGCAGGTTTTGGTACATGGCACTATGTCTTTAAATTCGCAGAATATGATTTCCGACAGATTTCCCTTTTCTTGGCGCCAAAATACACCGAAAATATCCCCGAGGCGGAGAGTTCTAAAAAAAACAAGATGGCGCCTATCAACCCCATATGAATCCATATATCCCCTGTACTTTCTATATGGAGTCGGTGTAAATCAAGGTGAACCTAATATGCCATCATCTCCTGCCAGTGGATCTAGCTACATTCTCATTGGTCAATCTAACGGGCCAGCATGATATGACATTTTCCAGGATTACCATGTTACGACTTTAGCCCGATCAGAAATAGTGTTAGTTAAGGTATGGAAAATAATACTATATATTGTTTTTCCATAATAAGGTACGATTTTGTTGTTATTATTTTTATTAAGTGTCCATTATTTACAGATCATATTGAACATGTGAAAAATCTAATTGGCATCGATCATGTTGGAATTGGTTCAGATTACGATGGGGTTGACACGTAAGTATAATAATTTATTACATTGCTGTGTGTGATTTACCTTGATTTCTCGAGTGCTTATAGACGAACATTTTATTTTTATTTTAAGTTAATTATGTCACTTTAACTATATAGGGCGTTATGTATTCATACGTGCTATATAGTCCAGTGCATTTATGGTTTCACCTCAAAATAATTGCAACACAAAGTTTCTCAGTGGGAATAAGTACTTTAACCCATCACAAATAATATACCAAAAATTCAACAAGAATCAAGAAATGCGAAATTGATGAATTTTGTTAAATAAATTTGTCAAAATTTGGTAAAATACTCATTTTATAGCTTTTTAAGGATGTTTATAAACAACTTCCTTTCACATGTCCTTCCATTTATATATCCATTTTGTAGAGTGCACAACCCTGATTACAGAACAGAACACCTTTCCTAGATCCGTTCAGTATTTTTTGAGTTATGTGCCTCCAAAATTTGGAGTTTGTCTAATTTCGGAGGCTCAATTTCTCAAAATTAGTTAAAATCCATTTTGTATGGTCTTGTATTTTAAAAAATAAAGTAAAATGAAGGGATTCCTTGTTGTTTTAGTCATTTCCTCTCTAGGTATGATTTATTTATGCATCTATGATTGAGAGGACAAAAATATTCTTAAACAAAATGTGTGTTCCACCATTGTATGGACAGCCAAATTTGCCTGTGGTCCAGACCCGGCGTGATGAAATAGCATATTTGATGTCATACAAATAAATAATTATATATCCATATCCCCTGTCTTTCTAATAACCACTTAAGTATACATCGTTAAACACATTGTAAAGGAATTTCCCAAATCATGGTGTAGAAAATCACATTATGGCCCTATTAATCTTTAGAATTGACTCACCTAAAAATGCCATTTTGGGGCGTTTTTTTTTTTCATTTTTAAAGGTTTTTGTGTATAAATTGTAAAAACAATGTATGTTTAATGTGCAAAATCATTTGAACTTTCCTCCTGAAACACTTTAGTGTTGAAATAAATGCCTTATGTTGGATATGTCAATGAATGTCACTGAATTTCACTAATTTGTCTGGAAACTGATGCCAAATTTGAATCTCTGAAAAATGGGGTAGGGGACACCATATTGACAAAATCTAGAAAATATGGACCTTGATGCATAAACCTTTAACATCACCAGCTCCTACAAACCTTATTCTTTCATACAGAGTAAACTGCTTCCTGTTTTGATGTTCATATTTAGAGCTACGATCCTTTTTGTTGTAACTCAATGGCGAATCATTATTTCGGGCTGGTTCTATATAACATGCTGATAAAAGTTCTAAATAAACACATAACTAGAATGCACTCAGAGAGATGCCAACGTGTGCAAAAATGTAATAAAAAATAATTAAAAAAATAATTTCACTGTATTTTACTTAATTTATTTAATTTAATTTAATTTAATGTTAGCAAAAAAAGACAACTACAATCCTCAATAATTTTATTTAGGGGATAACAGTGTGGTGTTTTGTGATTTCGGAATTTAGTTAATGGGCGACGGCGGAGCCGGAGCCCATTAACGGGTATTTGCCACAGTATATTCGCCGTGTACTTTTACGAAATCACAAAACACCACACTATTATCCCCATTCTAATGCTCTTCGAACTTAAAAATGTTATTTAGACAAACAAATGGCTCGTAATTATCAACGAAATGTGCGGCCATAGAAAACACTCAGCCAATTCACGACTTTTTATTTTAAATTTAATGCGCTAGATAAAATATAGTCCCCCAATTACCATCGCTCTTATCGTTAAAAATACTGATAAACATGAAAAATTGCCACCTCAAATAGAAATAAATATGCACAACAATTAGTTTCTGCATGTACCTGATGTCTTTTTCAGATATTTACCACTTACAAATTGCGGTTTTGATTTTAACGCGATCTTGAAGTTGAATTGAAACAATGGGAAATTGTTTACTCAATGCGATGTATTTCACGCCGTGTCTGTCGCGGTTTCATGTCAAGAAATTTGGTCAAATGATATCGAGACACTGACATTGGTGGGGTATAACGTTGTGGTGTTTTGTATTTTCTGAAAGTACATGTATACAGGGCGAATGTACTGACTGTCAATTTTCGACAAAAGCCACATCGCTGGTTTGTTTATATAGCAACGAGCTAGTAACGGAAGTCAGTGCCAAGGGCGTCAACTCTATAATATACTCCGTAACGTCGCCGGCATGTACTGCGTAAGGGTGACGTCATGAAGTGAAATCGGTAGGGTGACACCAACGTACGTGCCTACGAATCTGACTGATCGCCATACTGTTGCGCGAGCGCATTTATATAGCAACGAGCTAGTAACGGAAGTCAGTACCAAGGGCGTCAACTCTATAATCTACTCCGTAACGTCGCCGGCATGTACTGCGTAAGGGTGACGTCATGTAGTGAAATCGGTAGGGTGACACCAACGTACGTACCTACGAATCTGACTGATCGCCATACTGTTGCGCGAGCGCACGTAATAATTATTAAAGTACTAAACTGTTTACCATGCAAGAATAATCTGCACAAACTGGAATAAAACAACCCTTTGTCTCCAATGACTAGAATATGGTGACAAGATCATAGCCTTTGTGATTTCACCTACCCCATTATCAACATTCAAATTTGGAGTCAGTTTTTTTACAAATATGTGAAATCCAGTGACTGTTGATTGGCATAACCAATGTAATCATATATTTCCCAACACTAAGTGTTTTAGGAGGAACGTTCAAATGATTTTACACATTAAACACTAATTGTTTTCATTGTTGTTTACTATTTGTGCACAAAAAAAACTTTAAAATGGACAAAAACACCACAAAACAGTCCAAAATGGCATTTTTAGAAAAGAGTCAATACAAAGGATTCATATGGCCATAAGTTGATTATGGCACATATGTGTTTAGCAATTCCAGCACAGTGTATTTAACCTAGTATACGTAAGAGGTTTTGAGAAATACAGGGCATATGGATATCAATTTATTGAGTTGTATGACCTCAAATATGGTATTTCATCACACCAGTTCTGTGTCACAAGGCAAATTTGGCTAAGTCCATACAATGGAACACACATTTTGTTTAAGAATATTTTTGTCTTCTCGATCATAGATGCATAAAGAAATCAATTTTTGTGCACAATATAGTGAGGCAACTAATACAACAGTAAGATATCCCGTCATTGTTCTCTAGTTTTTAAAATACTAGACCCTACAATATGGATTTTAGCTAATTCTTCAGAAATTGAGGCTCCGAAATTAGACAAACTCCCAATTTTGGAGGCACATAACTCGAAAAATTCTCAACGTATCTGGAAAATGATTTCTGTTCTGTAATGAGGATTGTGTACTCAAAAAAATGGATATATAAATGGAAGCACATGTGAAAAAAGAAGTTTTTTATAAACATCCTTGAAAAACTATAAAATTTTACCAAATTTTATGAAATTTATTTCACAAAATTTATCAATTTCGCCTTTCTTGATCCTTTTTGATTTTTAGTATGTTGTTTATAATTGGTTAATAGACTACTGCAAAAGCAATAAGTGCACATGCCGTATCAGAAAATCAGAACGATCTATCCAGACTTATTATTTTTTCAAAATTCTAGATTTTTTTAATGAATTTCTATATTTTTTCTCTTTTTTCACTATTTTGACACAAGATATGGACAACTTAGTTTCATTGATACCACAACCTGGCCCAAAATTGATGGAAAATCCCATATATAACTGACTGACAACAGTCCAAGTCCAACTATGGGAATTTTCTAATGCATAAACATTAATGTGAAATTCCATTTTTCTCTGATTTCTTGCCATTTTTACATCTTTTCACCCTAAAATATTTTGATTATTTGCTTGTAGTAACGACATGAAAAAAACCCACAATTGTGGATATAACTATATAACAATAATCCCAAGCCCAGTTATGACAATTTTACAACTGCATCAAGAGTTATTGTAGACTTCCAGTTTTCACTGAATTTTGGGAAATTTTTCAACTTTTTGACCCAAATTTCGAAAATTTAATCAATATTTATATATAAAATGATACAAAATCTTGGATACAACTGTACCACAGTTTATCATTATGAAAATATAACAATTGTATGTTTACATAAAGAGTTATTAACACAAAATGTTAATCTCCATTTTTCACCAATTTTTTATCATTTTCGCCACTTTTTGCCTCAAAAAGGCCATTTCGCATGTTCAGATTTTTGTTGATTTTTAGCTGAGTATACTCAATGATGCTCCCAACCAAAATAAAACCAAATCTTTTGTGTTGCAATTATTTTGAGGTTCAGCCATATTTTCTCATAAATGCACTGGACTAATAGAAATGTATGCGCCATGGGTATAACGGCGGTAATATTCGGATTTCTGGTCAATCAGATGTTCATAGCGGAATATAATAAACAGATTAATTACTTGAAGTTGAATGAACTTGTGACATGAAATAATTCACGAGAGACATGGACGTAATTTGTATAAACACGAGAGAGCATTGCGCTGTATTGTTTTACAAAATAGTCCCAGCCTCGAACACGAAAGTATAAAAAATATGATCAAACACCCTCTACATTCACTGGTATATGATTATAAGGAATGACTGGAAGATCATCGGTGTAATTGGGTTTTGACAGGCAGAGTAATTAAACAAAGTTCGGAATCACTTTGTTTAATTACTCTGCCGGTCAAAATCCGATGGGATTCACACACTTTGTTTAATTACTCTGCCGGTCAAAATCCGATGGGATTCACACACTTTGTTTAATTACTCTGCCGGTCAAAATCCGATGGGATTCACACACTTTGTTTAATTACTCTGCCGGCCAAAACCCAAAATGACCCTAATCGATCTTCCAGTCATTTCTTGTACACACAAAGAGGTTATAGTATAACCTATTAATCATGATTAATTACATGTAGCATACACCCCAATAACCATCCAAAATTTATATCTTTGAAATGTGAGGGCTATTATATAACCAACATTTTAATAGTAGTATATCAAATATTGCACGATAGACCACGATGTAGGCCTACTAGGCCTATCGTTATTATTAGTTATCTTCGGAGATTTAATATATGGATGTCGATTTTGAACCCCGAGGCGGAGCCGAGGGACTCAAAAAGAGACATACAGGTATTAAATCTCCATGTGCCCCACCATGTTTCCGGAGATAACGATGTTGTCCCCACAAAAATAGCCATGTCGCCTTAATTTATGTGTGCTTTCCATAGGTTCTCAGATTAATTCACACAAATAAGAATAATTATTCAGTAGCCGACCTATGGATCCGGCGTCAGGTGACCTTCAAACTCGGCGTCCTAGAGCAACGTCACGATTGGTGGAAACTGCCAGTTCAAGGGTCATTCATATACCCCCGATGTTTCACGTGTTCGGCGACATGTCTCACCCCAACTTTGGTCAAAATTTTCAAAAGTAAATTGGAAATTTCATACCTGACACAACATTAGTTGGAAATTTCACACCAACAATAGGTTGAAAATGTTCTTGTAGTTTGATATTCAAACAATTAATTGGGGGAATTTATTGTTTTTGAACCAATATTTGCATATTTTCCTACTTTTGGTCAATATTTTGGACTGAAATGGCTATCAGCTGGAAATTTTCCAACCTTAGTGGGGTGTCAGGTTGGAAATTTCCAACACTTGTCCCTCCCCCATTGCCAGTCAAAAACTGCCTGTTAATTTAAGAAAACAATGTTGTCCTACATTTGGTCAAAATTGTCATTGGAATTGTCATCAGTTGGAAATTTTCCAACCTAATTTTCTTGTTCAGATTTCAAAAAGTTCGCACACCGGGCCGAACCATGGTCGGCCCGGTATGTCATGGTCCCTACCCCGTGGCAAATAAAATACTGCTTATTAGTTTAAGAAAACAATATTTTACTACATTTGGTCTAAATTGTGGACTTAAATGGTCATCAGTTGGGGGAATTCCAACCTAAGGGAGAGTATGAGGTTTGAAATTCCAACACTAGGAAAGCTTGAGGCCAGTCTAGATGCTAGGATTTTGCGATTTCCTTGATTAGTTTAAAAAATGTTCTCGCACAAGGCCGAACAACCATGGCCCGATGTGTCGTGGTCTCTTGTCCGTAGCATCGTGCATTGGTCTGGAGTTAGACCACTAGATGTTAGGATTTATGCAATTTTCAGGTTCAAATATCTGAATGTTCTCATACCCGGGTATATAGCACCATGGATTATGAATATATACAGAGGTGCAGGGAGGGGGTGCAAATGGAATTATGCTAAAACTTGAATTTGGTCAGATGCAAGGGGAGGTGCAGTTGAAATTCTCCCAGGTGGACACCCCCTCTGCCCCCCCCCAACGGAGACCCTCTAGTCACGTCCCTGCACGTGCTCATACACCCCCGATATTTCGCGCACGTTCTCTTATACCCAACTGCCAAGGCTGGCGGGGGCATGGTGATTTAAACGTGGTGTTGTAGCCAATCAGATTGCTAGTTACAACCGGATGTGGGGACAAATTGCCAACTTGCCTAATAATGTTGAGTAATAATTTTGAAAAAATATTGTTGAATAACTTGAAATCCATATTTCGAAAATCAGAAATTGAACAAAATAGTTTAGCAAGAGTTGGTAGTCTCAATGGCCCGACATATCTAGAGCATTTAACATAAGTGTAATAGCCAGGTTCAGATTTATCTCATTTTTTTTTTTTATCTCCACTCGTCTATAACTTTAAACTATTATATGCATATATCCTGTTCGGTGATTGGCAAACTGTCATTTGGGTGATTCGTTTGTTTTATATCCCAATAAAACAGATCATAACACGAACACGAACATTTGAGCTAAAATACAGTGGTGCAATGTATACTATCCAAACTGTAGACAGATTTAAGAACAAAAATCATCTGAGTTTATAGAAATAAAAAAGGAAAAGCTATATAAACATAATAAATGAATATGTTTTATTCAGGGGTATATTGTTGTGGCCGTTGGGTCACATTTAGTGAGAACCGCTTCGCGGTCACACAGTGTACCTAACAACCACACACACTAAACCCCTTAACTACATTCATTTCTTAAAATTATTATACATCCAATGATTATCCGACATTGAAACAACGAGACCCGGTATTGTGAATACAGACTTCAGCGAACGTGAGAAAAAAAATTCATAATACAAACTATAGGCATCTATAAATGCCTAAAAAGTATAGCTTATATGGAGAACATACATGTTTTTTATTGAAGCCTTCTCAATAGAATAGTTATAGTCTACAGTATAGACATATACATGTTAATGAGAGTGTCTGTCCCCACCCCCCCCGGTAGGCCGTAATTCATACCCAATAACGAGCATTCCATGCGCCGGCGCTAATTTTAACTGGTACATCTATGCTCTATTCTACCTGCTTTTGTTAAGTGGTACGTCGAAGCCACTGTTGGTAGTCGATGCCACCAACTCGTGTTTTTTTAGTGCCATCCGCATACTATTCACAGTCCTCCTCACTTTTATTGTCGACTTTTCCAACAATATATAGAGGTATATTTATTATATCTTCTAGGAATATTGTGGGTCGTTTATATATGATTAGTTGGAATATTATACAATGTTTCAAGCAACTTTCCTGAACTTATGGTACATGCAATTCCATATTAACTTGTATTCCGTATTCCACCCCCTAAATTAAGTGGCACGCCATGACTGTACAAGTCACGTGCGTGTAACAGAACATGGCTAATATCTGTTTCAGTTTACCTATAGGTTTGGAGGATGTCTCGACATATCCGGCATTGTTTGCTGAACTCATACGAAGAGAGTGGACAGATATTGACCTGGAGAAACTAGCCGGAAGAAATTTGATTCGAGTTCTTAAAGCCGCGGAAGATGTACGTTTGTATAGAGGACACTATTGCCTTTATTTGGGCGGCCCTGGGTCCAAACTTGAAGTAAACACCCTGGTTGCTTTGATGTTGGTGGTTCCTGTTGAATTGATATATATGATGCTGGTAGTTCAGAGCGATGCTTTTAAGAAAAAGTACCTTTATATTTCCTAAACTCGAGTGGTCATTTTTCGCGGTGTGTGGCTAATCTGAGCGACTAGACCAAAATCCTGTGTTTTTATTTTTTATATTATGTATTTATTTCAGGCATTCCATGTATTTGTTACAAGCATATATCTACTGGTGGACTGCGACGTGAGAAATTGTTCGCGTCCGATAAATGCTATGATGCGCGTGCGCGAAGTTACGGGGGGGGGGGGGGTTGTCTGCCATTCATTGAAGAGAACCAACACGAGACAGGACCACACACTAAATAGTGATGACTACTGAAAACATTCAGGAACATTATATACTGTATAATGTTTTCGTAATCGTTAAGATAGTGTTTTTAAAACGACACGAATAGCTATCTTGATTGTAGTCGGTTTCAACAAGCAACGCAGCCATTAGTAAACTATTTTGCACTTATATATGTTCATGAATGCTTGATACACATAACTTCTTTTCCTGATTCGTTGAAAAAATAACGGTACTTAACGGCATCATTTTGCCCCTCCCGCATCATAGCAATACAACTGGACCCACCAACATCATAGATACACAACAGGTACCACAAATATCATAGACATATACAACAGCATCCACCAGCATCATGACAATACAACAGGACCCACCAGCATAATAGCAGCACTACGGGGCCAAATACACCATGGCAATACAACCGGAACCACCATCAATACAACACGACCAACCAAACCATAGCAATACAACAGGACCCACCAGCATAATAGCAACACTACGGGGCCAATCAACACCATAGCAATACAACAGGACCCAACATCACCATATCAATACAACATGACCCAACATCACCATATCAATATAACATGACCCACCAGCATCATATCAATACAACAGGACCCACCACCACCATATCAGTACAACAGGACCCACCATCACCATACCAATACGACAGGACCCACCATCACCATATCAATATAACAGGACACACCATCGTCATATCAATAGCACAGGACCCACCATCACCATATCAGTACAACAGGACCCACCATCACCATATCAATATAACATGACCCACCATCATCATATCAATACAACAGGACCCACTATCACCATATCAATACAACAGGACCCACCTGGCCACCATCACCATATCAATTCAACAGGACCCACCATCACCATATTAATACAACAGGACCCACCATCACCATATCAATACAAGAGGACCCACCATCACCATATCAGTACAACAGGAACCACCATCACCATATCAATACAACAGGACCCACCATCACCATATCAGTACAACATGACCCACCATCACCATATCAATACGACAGGACCCACCATCACCATATCAGTACAACAGGACCCACCATCACCATACCAATACGACAGGACACACCATCATCATATCAGTACAACAGGACCCACCATCACCATACCAATACGACAGGACCCACCATCACCATATCAGTACAACGGGACCCACCATCACCATACCAATACGACAGGACACACCATCATCATATCAGTACAACAGGACCCACCATCACCATACCAATACGACAGGACCCACCATCACCATAGCAATACAACAGGACCCACCATCACCATACCAATACGATAGGACCCACCATCACCATATCAGTACAACAGGACCCACCATCACCATACCAATACGACAGGACCCACCATCACCATAGCAATACAACAGGACCCACCATCACCATACCAATACGATAGGACCCACCATCACCATATCAGTACAACAGGACCCACCATCACCATATCAGTACAACAGGACCCACCATCACCATATCAGTACAACATGACCAACCAACACCATACCAATATAACATGACCCACCATCATCATATAAATACAACAGGACCCACCACCACCATATCAGTACAACAGGACCCACCATCACCATACCAATATAACATGACCCACCATCATCATATAAATACAACAGGACCCACCATCACCATGTCAGTAGAACAGGACCCACCATCACCACACCAATACAGTATGACACGCCATCATCATATCAATAGCACAGGACCCGCCAACACCACAGCAAATTGGCATGAGTAAACCAGTGATGAATATGTGCTTTGGAAATCTGGTAACAGTTTACTGACATCTTCTTTCTTTTTACAGTATCGAGACGCACACAAGACTGATCCCGTTATAGATGATGTCCTTCCAGATAATGAACGACCAATGAGTGAATGCTATCAGCCATTTGTTTGAGTTCATGTCGGTTTAACAGAGAGTAATGCTACCAGCCATTTGTTTGAGTTCATATTGGTTAAAGATGTCCTGACAACCATCTGCATGTTTTCTATGTCAGAAAATAACTAAATCGGACCCATTAAGAGCCCATTAATATGGGTTTTTATGGTCAGATATTGACTTTCAAAATAGTAAGTTTTAACATGTTTTGATATCAGCCGACCAAAAAGAGCGGTTCTTATAAAGAGTGCGCCCACGATTCAGTCAAAGTGGTAGATAATAAGGAGCGTTCTCAATTATTTGTGATCGTTTTCGGCATATTACTTACGGGTGATTTTGTGGATTTCGCGATTCCTGTGTGAAACGAATGGTGATGATTGGAAATATTTTTCATATTCTTTTTTTCTGGTATAAGCTGGAAATTAATTGGCTTAGAACATTATATTTGTTGAACAATACGACCGTGGATCTTTAACATATTAGGCCAGATAAACAAAATGCTTTGTTTCTCAGGGAATGCCTGCGCATCATACAATAAATGGATGACCCAATTATACCATAAATAAATACAAATAAAACTACCTGACCATCCCAAGAGCAACAACATTGTTGAATAAAGTTGGCCGTTTAGACGCTGTGGTTATATAACATTTCTTCATTAGAAATACTGCATGTATACACACAACTTTTTCTACTTTTTTTTCTGAATTTGAAATTAATAGTTGTGATGGTCAGCAGTCGTGATTCGGTATATTGCCCACATTTAGTACCTTTGTGGTATATAATTCTTCACTAAACATATATATAAACACCTGGCTCCTCGCAGAACAGTAAACATTGACATAAAAATGTGCCGAAAAAGAAATTCCCTGAGTAGAGAACTCTTTTGTTTGTCTGGCCTTAACCAGTCTTACACAGTTACAACTGAAAGGTTTGAAGACGAAATTATAACAATCACATTTATTTATACAGAAATATATTAGAAGTTTATTCTTACTCAAATAAAACATTGTTGTAGAATGGACCATTTACTCACATGCAAAGGATGCAAAACTCTGAAAAAATCACCGCGGTCAAACCACGGTTCAAGTAGTTTAGTCAGTTCAGTCACAAACGTAGATGGTGGTGAGCAGGCTTCACTGGCTGCTGGTGCCATTCAGAAACCGAGAAAACAAAAACTTTCATGTTGAAAATGGTCAATAATTGAGTTTACACAACTGATCAGGCTAAACATCAAGGTGTATTTGCCGGTTATTGACAAATATAAAATGTTTCTTTTGTTCATCTTGGACAATGTTCAGATAATAAGTTCAACAAACATTCCCTCCAAAACGGCTGAATAGGAAATGTCTGATGTACTCTCTTATTAGGCATAATTATGCGACACTTTTTTGAACTGAAAATAAAAATTTTGAAAACTAAACTAAATCAAACTGTATATCACATTATCAAGAGACATATATGCACGAACGAATAAGCTACAAAACTCATAACATGCAGATGACATAACATTGCAACTCGGAAGCAGGTCATTTTATCGGAACATTTTTTAGTTTTATGGCGGCCATTTTGGTCTCCATCATTGGTTTTACGTAACCAGTTGACTTATACATATTACAATACAGCCTCTATGAAATAAAGATCAGTTACAACCGGTGTGCACACTCAGTGTGCACAGAGTGCCGATATTAAACTTGGCAGCCATCTTGGACGCCATCTTGGATTTTATTACCTTCATAATCTAGGATTTGAACGGAATCTTACATTCTCCATGTCCCCGGATGGTTCTGCCCTATATGACACTACAAAATGTGCATTGTCGATGTTTTATTGGAAACAACCTGCATGGGTGCATTTAAGTGGCTATTTGTGAAATTGGGGTGAGGGTTAAGCTTTTCTCGGTTAGTTTACCATTTGGAGATATATAATGAAGATAGGAACATCATTTTGTAGGCAATACCCTTCCATTTGCAAAGATATTTAACTTGGAAGAATTCGACAGATATGCTATATTTGCACAGAGTTGATGATCTAGTCCGGTTACCATACATCTGGTGTATAGAGTGTCAATATAAAAATTGGCGGCCATCTTGGACGCCATCTTGGATTTTATATTACCTTCCTAATCTAGGATTTGAACGATGTTTTACATTATCAGTGGCGCCGTACGATTCTACACAATATGAAAAGGTAAACTGTGCATTGTCAATTTATTTGGTAGACACAAACTGCATGGACACACATATGTGGTTATTTGTGAAATTGGGGGGAGGGTTAAGTTTTTGTCTATTATGTCAATACTTGGAAAGATATAATGTAAGTATGAACATCATTATATAGGGGGTACCCTTTCATTTCCAAAAATATATAACTTGGAAGAATTCGACAGATATGCTATCTTTGCACAGAGTTGACGCACAACACTTTGTCTGAATCGCCATGAATGTTTGACGCGTCACGCTACATATTTTACCATGACTTCACGAAATCAGAACTAAAGCAGAAAAACGATGTTGAATCTGATTAAGTGTCCATATTCGTTCCATATTTTGCATATATGTTTACAATCTTTCCGATGTTGCTGCCCTGTTAACCAGTTGGCTAATACCTGTTAACCTTTGAAAATATGTCATTTTTTAGGTAGGGTACGCTATGAAACATAGTGAAAAGTTATATTTTGTCACCTATCTCGGCTCGGCGCCCTCTGAATTCTAAAACTAGAGTAATTTTCCCATAAGAAAATGATGGTCGCATAAATTCCCCCGATGTGCGACGATCATCCCCCCCCCCCCCCCCCCCCCCCCCCCCCCCCCCCAGCACAGCCTAGACTAGTAGTTGAATACTTATGAAATATACAACAACAGAAAAAGCTACTATTGTGATAAAACAAACTCACTCGTTTGTTGGTTAAAATATATTCACTTTGGTATAGAAAGTGGATTTTCTTTTGAAAACCAGGAAGTCACATTTTGACGGAGGGATCCAAAATTTCTTTAACATTTTCATGATTGGTGCTTTCTGATTTTTGGCGAAGACCATGTGCAAATGCATTCTCTTATATATGCGAGTCTCCCATAAGGAGCTTCACATATATAAGATAATACATTGGCCTAACAATATTTACCTTGATCTTGTAAGCCAGTGCATCTATATATATATATATATATATATTTGCGAATGTCTATATCTGTCTGTCTGTCTGTCTGTCTGTCTGTGTTCTATAGAAATTCACATGGACCATCTAGATAACAACAGATGGGTCTTTTTGGGGTACTTTTTACGAGAAAGATGATGGTGCGGGTTCGAATTTTCTAAAGTGACGCTGTTGTTGTCAGGGGCACAAAAGGGGGAGGGGCAGAGCAAAAATTGTCGCCGATTTCCACCAAACGTATATATAATCAACTCCATGATATGATGAATCTAATGGTGTGGTTTATAGATGTCAAAATTGGCGCCATTTGAGTCAGGGGTGCACGGAAGTGGAGAGGGGCACAAGAATTGATTAACCTGTTTAGCGCCGATTTCCACAAAATTGATACACATTCTTCTCCATAAAACGAGTGGCAAAAGTGGCGCCATTTGAGTCAGGGGTGCACGGAAGGGAAAGGGGCACCAACATTTATCAAACTTTTTAACGCCGATTTCCACCAAATTGATACCCATTCTTTTCCATGATACGAGAAATATAATCGTGTGATTTAAATATGGCAAAATTGGCGCCATTTGAGTCAGGAAGGGGAGAAGTGCAACAAAATTGATCAAACTTTTTAAGGCCGATTTCCACCAAATTGATACACATTCTTCTCCATGATTCGAGAACTCTAATTGTGTGATGTAAAGATGGAAAAGTGGCGCCTCTTGAGTCAGGGGTACACGGAAGGGGAGAGGGGCACCAAAATTTATCAAACTTTTTAGCGCCGTATTCCACCAAATTAATACACATTCTTCTCCATGATACGAGAAATATAATCGTGTGATGTGAAGACGCCAAGTTGGTGCCGTTTGGATGAGGAGGCACTTAATTTAATTAGAATGTATTTGGTCGCCGATTATCACCAAACTTATACATTATCATCTTCATGACATCAGGAGCGTAACGCTGTCATAAGTTGCGTGTGATTTAAATATGTCAAAAGTGGCATTTAAAGTGTGATTTAAAGATGACAAGAGTGGTGTCATTTGAGTCAGGGGTGCAATGAAGGGGAGAGGGACGCCAAAATTGATAAAACTGTTTTCAACGCCGATTTTCACCAGATGAATACAAATTCTTCTCCCCCAAGCTGATACATAATCATCTCCATGATATGAGGAGTTTAATCGTGTGGTTAAAATATGCCAAATTGGCGACGTTTGTTTAACAGATGAGGGCACTATATTTGATACGAATTTGTTTAACGCCGATTTCCACCAATTTTATATATATTCATCTTCATAATGAGTAGAGATGTCATAGTGGTGCCACTTTAGTCAAGGATAGAGCGGGGAGGACAACATCTATAGAAATATGTTTAGCGCAAATTTCCACTAAATTCATACACATTATACTCCAACGATACGAGGAATCAAATTATGTGGAGCCGTTGAAGACGCCAAGGTTGGTGCCTATATTTGCGAATGTCTGGTATGTCTGTCACATATACCTTCATGTGGACCATCTACATGGGACCAAAGGGACTTACACGTGTAACTTATTACGAGCAAGATAATGATGTGGGTTAGATTTTTTTTTAAACGACGCTATTTGTGTCAGGTGCAAAAAATGATTTCCCCAAACTGATACAATATAATCTCCATGATATGGTGTTGTTCGGGTCAGGAGTTCACAGAGGGCACCAACATATTTAAATGCCCATTTCCTTCAAACTGATACATATTCTTCCCCATGATACGCGGAATGTAATCCTTTGATTTAAATGGGGGTCGCTTGGTGAGAGACGAGGGAGGCACTAAATTTGATAAGAATTTGTTTAGTTGCCGATTACCACCACATATATACGTAATCATCTCCGTGATATCATGGGATCTAACGGATGTGGTATAGATATGGGAAAAGGGCACCGTTCGAGTCATTGGAAGGGATGAGCACCAAAGCTGATACAAATATGATTGGCACTAATTTCCACATAGAAGGGTACATTGATGAGGATGTTTTAGTCGCCAATATCAACAAAAATTGTCTAAAGTCATCTCCATACAATTCGTTCTATAAGGAGTTTTTGGCGTTCACATTAAATGTCATGACATTATATTTAAATGAGGTCCGGTGACGAGGGCGTTACCATTTCTGATTATGGTTTTCTTGTTTCGCGCTCCGCGTGTATAATGTGTCGCTGATTCTTGGTATACAGTGGGCGCTGGGGGTTCTATTTATAGAATGGGAATTATTGGGACACATTAATAGTTGTAGTGCGATCCCGAGGCCGAGCCGGGTAAAAGGTGTAGTTGGGAATTTCAATTTCGTTTATTGTGTTGCAGTATTTAACTTTTAACGTGTTAATTGCTTTCGATATTTAGGTGTGAACAATGGCTGGGCCACCCTTAAAGATTTTATTGCGGGAACACAATGCATATTATAACAGCTAAAATTGCTGTCGAAGTATGTATCAGTTGGAAAGTAGACTAAAAGGTCGTATTGCGAAGTATCGGGAGTGTATTTAATCCGATTAGTAGATTTTTGGTCTTCATTTATAGGCTTTCTGGTGAGATGCATGAGAAACCTTCAGTGATAAGCCGTATATAGTTGTTGTAATAATTTGAAGGGTTAGTTGTTTTAACGGAATTCTGAGTTGGTCATTCGTGAAGCCAATATATTTTATATTCTATAACTACTATCATGGGTATATAATATATTATCTTGAGCGCGTTACCATTTCTGACTATGGTTTTCTTGTCTTATGACTCTTATCTGTCCAAGTAGCTATTCGACTTAATGGATTTCGTTTGTGTATGTCCGATCTCAGTTCAAAGGTAAACTAATGTTTGTCTTTGCGCCGGGGCAACACCTTTCTATTTGGAATACATGCTTTCATTGTGATTATGGTCATGTAATGATTTACAAATATTTGCAGGGTTTTGTCGATATCCATACTATGGTTTAGGAGGTGCACGCTAGTTAGTTTCGTTGATCTTTTTATTTGCCCTATAGTAAAATCGACGACATTATAATAACATATTAGTATTCGCTGCATTTGAGTTGGGCTATAATCAAAATATAAAGAAGCAGTCACTGCAAAGTGGTCAGATAGTCTACGACCTAAGTCAATAGTATCCTACTCATATGACAAAACATGACCACTTACTACAATGGGTTTATGAGAGTCGCAGATGTTGCGCCAACACGAATTGGGTTTGTGATGTCTATTTATAAGAATATTGATTTCTGAGGTGGGATCGAGTTGTCTGAGTTGTGATCGCCAATTATCGATTTGATTTAAACATATTTTATTATCATGACATGATTTGACCTCATGCTTCCTCGTGCTTGTGGCCCAAAAATAATTGAAATAATAAACTTCAAAAATCGATATCTGATCACTTTGAGCTTTGATGGGTGGGTTCCTCAACTCGAATCAAATATGTTTTACCCCCGAAGCCAAAGAAATAGTAATTTAGGAGCGTCTGATCGGATTGAGTACCTTTAAAGGCACGGGCCGAGTTCGTTGCAGAAATATTCATATTTGTTCAAATCGCCATCAACAGAAGGAATATTAAAATATATATAGTTTTGTTCATATGCCAAACATAATCAGCGCGTAAACAGTATATTGTCGTCAAGACGTACGATGGTGTACGTAAACAAGAACCTACTCGTGTTAGGGTGGATACACACATGCATGTAATCTCTGTAAATATCATGTATTTGGCGTTTTACATGGATCATACACACCGTGTAATATGTGTCCGTTGACAACCCAATCATTGCGACTGTGTTTGACCACAGTGAGTTAAACTCTGAACCGCTGAAGAGCCGTTGACTGGGACAAAGTCGTCAGGCCGCTTAAAATAATTATTCGCGCGATAACTCAAATGCTCGACGTTCTGTTTAAATCATTGTCAGTCTTCTATTGATGTTAATACCAGTGATGTCCTCTTCCCCAACGCAGGGGGCTATGACCCCCAACATGCACGGGAGGCTATATTATCCCAGAAGCTACCGAATTCACCATTGCATATTTCCTCGACGGGGGTGTGCATCCAGCACCCTGAGTCCTGACACCCTGCTTTATAAATATCGTAGTCATGTCTGTCGTGTCTGTTTTCTACGAGTGATTAATCTAACATGCAGCAATTTATGATATTCATATAATTATGAACATATTATACAGCTTTAAATTTGAATGCATGTTGTTGCTGTTTGTCTTCATTCGGCGAAAGGGTTGCCTAGCTACGAGTTCCCAACTACGTCACCTTTCCTCTCTTGTGTTATACAGTTATACATGTATACGCAAAATTTACAACTATGGAATATTTAAGTAAAACATTATATTGTAATTCTTGCCCAGATAATCCCGGCTGATACATTCAATTAACTCCCTTAGTTATTGGAAGCTTTCGAGAACCAGCCCCTCCCTCAATCATGGATTATGGTCGAAAATGTTATAATTAAAGCTTGTGACAGTTTGGAGCTTGTTCAACCTTTGGCTTGAGAAACATATATATAAATGGGGGGGGGGTCACTCTTTTTAATTCCAACGCTGTACCTGCATTATATTTTGGCGCTATAATGAATATTTGCAATCCCAATTGAATTAATTTTATCACATGAGCTCGCTCTCACATTATCAGAGAAATCTCAACAAGCCGGTATCATCCTATAAAAGAATTCTGCATATTTTATTTTTGTTTTGGATGACCCTGTTTCCAAGAAATGACAGAAACAAATCAAGTATAAAATCGACCGACTCTAATCCACTTTTCGAAATGAATTATAACTCGTGAAAAACAGCACATTTGTCAGACAAGAATTACTCATTTCGGCATCCATGCATGAAAGAAGACATGTTTATGACTGGCCTGAAATTTCTTGATGGCAGTTTGTTTGATAATGGCTTATAACTACTCACTGGTGAAATTGACCTCTCGCGCGCAGGTGATTAATGTTGTCAATTATTGGTGTGGCCATGTAAAATACATGTATTTTACATACAGACATTACATGCATGTGTGTATCCACCCTTACAGAAGTTTTGCTTCTGTTTACATAACACAGCGCAATTCTATTGGTTAATCGCACACAAATGATATAAACGTTCTTTATTATTTCCATATCAGGAAAACAGAAACAAATAACACTCTTTGTGTTTACCATATACGGATCTAAACAAAAGCCAGGTTTTGTAAAGTTTTTTGCTTTTCGCGACCTGATTTTCAGGTTGTCCTAAGTGCATTTTTTTATGTTTTTGAGATAATCGATTTTTAAAGTTTGAATCTCCGATGCGGGTCAACTATTAAGACTATGGATATACTTCTAACATTGTCCGATTGGAAAATCATTCCTTTATTAGAATAAATAAGCATCAGAATTCATAAATTAAATGTAATCCTGTTTTGTGAAGAATACTGCAGGTAGAGTGCATATTTTGGTACTTAGGACATACTGGAACTTAATTATACTATGAATAGTTCAAATGACATCAATGAACTGAAATTCGTTAGAATGACCACCTTGTTCTATGTGACAGAAATATTAGGATAATTATCACTTAGAACAAACAAGATAATCTCACAGGTCTGAATCTTAACAATCAATCAGTTTATTGCAAAGCTATGATTTAACACAGAACATGCAAAATATATATACATATATGTACAATAGCAGGAAACTATATATTGGCTATAATATTATACTCATGCCACAGCCATAATACCATATAATATTTATATATCTCAATCCCGCTGAGTGAAAGCACGCCTATTCCCATTTTGTCACCCACATCTAATAATGCAGGGGAACATCAGTTATATTTACCCCCGGTCTCAACAAATGGGATGTGTTTTGAAATGGGGAGTTTATGCCCAGGCGGGTGGGGTCTTCAGTGTCTCAGAGTTTGGGCAGTTCCTTAAAGGCACATTTAAGATATAATGACAATCTCCGCAATATACTAATATTTTCAATCGACAGAAGTCTATAAAAAATTTCTTCGCTGTGATATTTCCAGTAATAGTCCGGGATATATTTGATTCGGATATCATTAAGGTGTGAACAGGACATCTTGGAATTCAGAGAGCATATGACATATAATTGTTCTATGTACGCTAACCCAGATGATATTCTACGATGCATTTTTTTCATTTCAAATAAGGTATTGTCTAACTTTGGTATGTATTTCGGAATTTGTTCAACTAGATCGTTGACATGACACATTGTCATGTCCCCTATAAACCTGAAACGGACTAACTTGACACTCGCTCCGAAACGGAGGACACTATATATTCTAGTCGCTTGGACTCGATTTTGAAGTAAACCAAGAACAAATAGGTACTAAGCTGTTTTTGATATAAAAAGCGCTTTGAGGAAAATTGTCTACAGCTCTTTGATATAGGGTCCTATTTTTTTGTTTGTGAATGTGACTATACCCATACAATAACGTATCCAAAATCCCCATGCCTCCCGGGATGGGAAAATCGTCATTTTTGGGTCAAGAGACAAGAATATGTAAACAAACAAAAAATGGTGAAATTGGAATCGTGTTAGTCAACAAATCTGCCGACTACAAACCTTGAGTCGAGTTCCTTGACTGCAAAATATGGCCACACAATAACATATCCTATATTTTTATGCGTTTCATGGAAGGAAAGTCGTTATATTTAGGTAAACAAATGCAAAAAAAAAACATGTGAGAATTTTTTTTTCTTTTTCATTAGCATGTCTGCTCAAAACTATTTCGACTTTGAAAGATGTCCGTGTATGTAACAGGAAATATGGTGGTTAAGATATCCTTATTTTCCGGGAGTATATACCAGCTGACTTCAATGTTATAAATGTGACAGAAAACTGCATCAGAGACGCATTATTCTTGTTGCCATGGTATAATTATGCCTGCCATTTCATGCATAATTTGACTGCAAAAATCAAAAATGGCGGGCAAAATGGCAAGCGGAAGTATAGTAACATGGTATATTTTTCATTTATATGAAAACTATAGGCGTAAATGGCTATAGTTGTGCCACCATACAATATGTCTGATAATAGTAAGTCATAGCCCGACGATTTGTCAATTCGGTGTTTTAAAATGTTTCAAAATGACGGCGAAAATTGCGATCGGAAGTCAACAATTGAAGTGTGTTTGTATATTTTTCGCAAAATCTTCACATATCGAATGAATTGAATAAATTGATAGCCAATAAGTAGTGATATATGCCACCATACTAGTTTCCAAAACCACTAACTGGTTTCATAATATCAGATGAGTGTCCCAAACCACATAACGAGTGTACCAACCCATATACAGAGTTACAAATTACCCACGTAGGATGCAAGACTAACATGTGAGCATCCAAATCCATACGACAGGAGCCCCAAATCCAAATATTGTCCCAAACTTCCGAAAGAGTGTCCCATGCAACCAACCCAAAGAGTTTTCTTAACCAGCCGGAAATAATACCTACAATCATATGCAAATAGTATCCTACCCACACATATAGTACCCCAACCCATGCATCCCAAACACCCAAATGATGTCTCAATCCACCCGGTTAATTCCCCAACCAATTCAAGGAATATTCCAAACCACACTGGTAGTGCCACAAACTACACAACTGGTGTTCCAAATCACACAGGTTGTGTCCCAAGCCACCCAACAGGGATATCAAACTACCCAAATGAGTGTCCCTAGCAATCCAATGAGTGCTCCAAACCATACAACATCCGCGCAACGAGTGTATCAAACCATTGAATGAACGCCCAATGTCACACAAAAAGTGTCACAAACCATACAGTGGGTATGGGTGTCAGAAACCCCATAAATAGTGTCAAATATATAGGCATCCTTGCATTATGTACCTTATGCCACACATCTTGTTGCCAAAGCCATCTCGGTTAGTGCCCTATGTCGTACAACATGTGTCCAAAACCACCCAAATGTCGTCCCAATCGATTCAACTACATGTAATGTCCCAAATCGCCCAAATCATTGTCCCAAATCCAACCAATTGGTGTCCCAAACTATCCAACTGGTGCCACAAACCACCCAGCTGGTGACCCAAACCATAAACATCTACTAACTGTCATCTCAAAACTTTCAAATAGTGTACACACCTTCCATTATTCCAGACCATCGAATGAGTGTTCCAAATATCCAATGAGTTTATCAAACCATGAGCTACTCGCTGGATGGTTTGAGATATTCGATGGGTGGTTTTCTCACTGTATGGACACTCATTGTATGGGTGGGACATTCAGGGGGTGGTTAGAGACACTACTTGAATATTTTTAGACACTCCTGTTTGGTTTGAGGCAATCGTCGTGTGGCTTGGGACATTACTGGATGGTTATGGATACTCATTTGTTGGTTTGGAACACCCATTTGGTGGTTTGGGGTACTCAATTGATGGTTGGATTGAGACACTCATTTGGGTGGTTTTGGGACACCACGTCCATTTGGTGGGTTTGGACACGATTCGGATGGTTTAGGACCGCAGTTGGGTAGATTGGGATACCTATTAGGTGGTATGTGACACAATTTGGCTGATTTGGGACGCCATTTCGATGGACTGGGACACTCGTCAGTTGGTTTGGTATACTATTAAGCAGGGGTTTTGAGACACCAATCAGCCTGCTTAGTCGAAACTTGACCATGCTATGAATCTCTACTCTGCATGGTTAACACCCGTAGAGATCATAATCCACCAATAACCCACAGGGAAGTGTACATCATTGAAAAACTAACATAGGTTTTCTTGGTTATTACATGTTCTTTAATAATGCATTTCACTTTAGTTGAAGGTTCTGACTCCAAACTGTACGCTTTAAGTGATTTTGTGACCGATCTTGCTTTGCATCGCAATAAAAATTATGGAATTATTCCCGAATTACTATTTGCAATGTTTATTACGATATCGGCTCACAAATGTCACAAAGTGCATGCAATCTCGAGCTGGGACCACCCCCTAATGTGAAGTAGATTATTGACGAACAAGTATTGACAAAGAAATATATTTCCCGTCATGTTTGTTCAATGTTATAAAGTTCCCCGTCAGAACGGGTCAGAACATCAAAAAGTTCCCAGCTTTTGTACCGGTGGAATATGATATCTACGGGCTAAATAGTATAGATTCATTTTTAGTCCCAGGTATGTACAACGGTCATTTCTCCCGTGTATTGTTTTCGTCCCAGATATGCTCGGCATGTCAAGTATATATAACATGCTGCTGTCCCCTACATCTACCAAATATCAATATCCACATAATTTCAACACTTTTGAAAAATGGGACCTGAGACGAGTACACATTGGAAAGCTATAACTGGTGGTGCAATCGAAATGTCTTACGTGGGAAGTTGGGAACCCCCTCCCAATTCAGGAAACCTTCGCCAAACCCCTGCCGACGAACTAAGTTGTATTGTGGGTCCGCTATTATGTAGTTTCGATTCATGTTAAATATGCGGTATGTATCCAATATTTTTGCATATATTAAAATACAATGCAAAATTGTGTATATTTCCGGCGGAAATATGACAAAAATCCTAAAATGTTATACCCCCCCCGAATCATACAAATTGCCCGAATGTTTACGTAATTTTCCCGAAAATGCCCGAATTTCAAACTTGCAAAATGTCTTGGGGGCTAGAGTCATCCCAGCCCCTGGCCCGTACGGATAATTAATAATTATGGAGATGTCCATCATACTGCATGCATGCATGCTGATATTATATAGATATATACGTTAGTTATAACAGCCCAATTCTATTCCATGTTGTCCTATAATTATGAAACAATGTGCATGCCCATCACATGACATTGTGACAATTCTATTTTATTCCAAGAATATCTTCAATTCCACAATGTCCTATGTCGCTAATACGGTATTCAAAGAATTCCAGTTCAAAGTGGAAATAAGGCTATATATAATGCTTAAAATGAGATGTGACAACCTGGAAGTTAAATACAGTGTGTTTCAACTGTAACGGACAAAAAAGAATGCCTGATATCTTCGCGATAAGTGAAAATACGAACTTCCCGTTTCCACCGTTAGAAGCGTTATGAAATTCTGGTTTCAACGATACCAATATCTCATTTTCGCCAAAAATGTCAATTAGGACAACCTGGAAATCAGGTCGCGTTTTGTTTACATAAAAAAGGAACACATTTGACAATAACATACTGTTTATGCCATATTTATGATTGGTATATATATGACGAGAAACAAATCAAGTATAAAATCGACGGACTCAAATCTACTTTTCGAAATGAATTAAAACTCGTGATAAACAGCAACAGATATCAGACAGGATATATTCTTTTCGGCATCCATGAAAGAATTTATGACTGGCCTGAAATTTCTTGATTGCGGTTAGTTTGATAATATACAGTTATCGCCCGCGATTGAGTGAGACACGGGGATTTGTCGCCCGCTCGAGACCTGGTCGACAAATCCCCGTGTCTCACGAAAACAAGGGTGATAACTGTTTTGTTATCTGACAAAGGAGTACACACGAACCTCCTTAATAGCAGGCCTAAGTGCGTGCGTATATTCTTTAATCCAGTTCGAAGAGTTAATTTTATGTTTTTCAGAAAATAAAACATTCACATTCTGGATCAATTAACACATCCATCATTTGCGCAACTATTCTCCGGTCAGTTTGCTGGTCGCATGGTGGGAATCGGTTCACGGAAAGAGGAGTAAAGCAAGTTCGAAGTTGAGTAGCATGCAGCGAAATGTTCGGTTTCGTTCAAATGAGCGTAAAGACGCAGGCACACGTGTTAATTTCCAGAACGCTAAACTGTGAAACTAACACGTTGTAGTTGTGCACAAAGAAATTGACATATGTTACAGATTGTTACGCAACATAAGTGTATTCTTCTGAAGTCTGAGGAATGTATTGCCGAAAAGAAATAGTCAATTGATAAACAGTAAAGAGTGGCTATTTGATCTTGTACATAAACTTATTTGTAACGTATGTACATCGTATGTGCGATTGTCTGCAGCACATGTATACCAACTGCATAATAAGGATTATCTATTTGTCCCACGGTTTTTATTAGTGATATAAAATGTCCAATAGGAACATTACACCTTATAACGGATTTGTGTCCGTGATAACACCATTTATACATAGCGTGCTTTAATTGCAAATAAAAAAACACACAATTATGCAAATTAGCAAACACCACAGTTCGCGGTTGTTATGAAACAGTGGGGTTTATAAAAACAGTGTTTTCGAAAATTATTAGAGAGCCGTGAGAGTGTCTCTGCACGTTGAGTTCTTCGTATTTCTATGTTTACTGGTAACAGCTGAGCGGTCAATAACTGAGACTAATATTATCCATCATGACCTGGGGTGTGGGATGGAAAAATCTCACCCGAGGGGCCAGATATTTGGGCCGGACACGAGGCTTGCCGAGTGTCCGGACCAAATATCTGGCCCCGAGGGTGAGATTTTTCCATCCCATACCCCAGGTCATGATGGATCATTTTTCTCCCAACCCAAGAGCCTCATTCCGATTTTTTGTTTTATACCAATCTTTGGCACATTCCAGTAGCTTCGTAACGGTATATCTTGGGAGAAATCTGATGCGATATTCGTGATTAACTGGGATGATTTCGGTATATACCAAAGGTATATACGATAAAAACAAAGCGCGTTACCCGTGCGCGCAGGGTTAATACGTTAGAGTGAAATCGACACGGTCAAGATTGTGAAAACGACACGGACACGTCACATCATTGCACCTGCATAAATTCCGAGAAACGCGCGTATTGATATGAAGTATATACAACTGGACTAACCGTGTTTGTCATCGGAAATGACCATTTCGATACCATTTGAAAAGGAAACATGTGAATATATGATAGACAAATGTTAGTTAGACGCGTTCGACGATGACAACTGTTCGAATGTGGAATTATTTCGTTCGTCATTTGTGAAGCGGCTATTGTTTACCTGTTACGAAATGTGCCAGTTTCGCTTGGGGGTCTTCCGTTTTATGGAATATGTTCACAAATTAGTCGTTTATATTTCATGTTATATATGTAACTCTGTGTCTGCAAGTGAGGTTATGTTGAAGGTTTTTCGTGATTAACAGTTGAGGCTTATCTCCATTTGTATTAGCGTCCACGAATTCGTCCGTATTTATTTACTTGAAACGTGAAGCGTAACTGGTTGGTCGCCATTGTTTTGATCTATTTTAGTTCACACAAAACGTGATGACGGATTGTTAAATTAGTTCCGGCTCTTAATTAAATAGGCAAAGCAGTCACGTGGGTGGTGTGAGATAGATGGTCACGTGTTATGTGAGACAGGGAAATCTCACCCAGCTATCTCACACTGGCTGCCTGTGCTAAAGTGTGTAGGGGGTGGGAGAAAATGTTATCCTCGAGGGTAATATGGTGATTTACGGACCGCCATGTGACGCACTCTCAGCCAATCAGAAGAGATGAAAATGGGATGAAATGGGATGAAGGATAACAATGGCTTATAACTGCTCATTTGTCTCGCCTGTTGAAATTGTCCGATCGCGCGCAAGCGACTAATGCTATCAATGATTGGTGTGACCATGTAAAATACATGGAATACATGGATTTTACATACAGAAATTACATGCATGTGTGTATCCACCCTTATTTATTTGGTTATATGGTGCTGGGACAGACATGAACACAGCACTGCTATAGTGCTATGTCTGCCCCAGGCAAAGTGCCTGCAGTTATTGTCATATATGTGTTTTATATTCTCATTTCATTGTATTTCAATTTATATGTTTGTATTTCACGGTTATGTTCTATTAATTGGGCATTTTGTAAATAAAGTATCCATCTAAAGTATCTAAGTGTTCGTTCAATTTAGTTTTGAATTCGCTTAACGAGTCGATATTTTGAATATTTTGTGACAAATTGTTCCAAAGGTCGATCGACGATGGTAAGAATGATTTCTTGTAAATTACGGTGTTCCAAGTCGGGCCAACAAACCATCGGCTCTTGTGTTATGCGAATGAGTAGAACTTGTCGTGGGGAACACAAAGTGATAGATACGGATGTGATAAATGTTTTACCATTTTTTTTTTAATGTATGAGCTTTGATTTCTTGCGACGGTCCTGAAGTGTCTCCCAGCCGGTTTTCCCCCAATAGATTTGTATTATTGCACCTCTTTGATGCTCCTGTAACAATTCTAGCAGCCTCATATTGCAATCCTTCAATTAGATCATTTCTTCTTGCGTACAGTTATCCCAGACAGTAGACGCATATTCAAGTATTGGGCGTACATATGTAAAATTATTTTTTTCAAGCATCTTTCTGTCTATGACATACTTATACCTTCGATGTGGTGATAATTTTACTGATGCCCTGATATCTGAAATATGTTGTGACTATTTTCCATTTTACTTCTGAAATGTTGTTGTTCGATATGATCAAATTCGGATGGTTGATAAGAATATCTTTTCGCGAGAATAATGTTTTCGTTTTCAATTCATTGAAGTCTACTAGCCATGAGTCGGACCACTTAACTATTTCGTTTATATCATTATTCATCATTTCAGCTGCTAAAATAAGGTTTTCAATCGTCAAATATAGTGATGTTTCATCTGCAAAAAGTCTTATATTGCACTAAATATTTTCAACAATGTCGTTAATGCAAATTAGGAACATAAGAGGGACTCATATGGAACCTTGGGGTACAATTTTTGAAATCTATTTGTTTTCTACTCCTCGAAATCCATATATCGTCATCATAATTGTAAACAAACATATTCTTTCAAGTGTGATCTGTATGGTATTGCAAATTGTCTATGTTCATTCATAACACATGCTTAACGAATCGGTAATAAGTATACCTATGTATCCGCATACCAAATATACTGTCAATTTGTGATGCTGGAGATAATTTCCGTCGTCTTTCAATCCGAGAACCTTTTCCGATTACCGCTAAACGGTACCTCCCAACTCTTTTCGCGGCGTCCGCGCATGTCCGTGTATGTTTCCGGTGGAATATTTGCTGGGCTCGTTAGACTGACAACAATTTGAGATGTAGAAAATAAATTGATTTGACACATTTGACAGGGTAAATTAGAAAGGAAGAATGGCTGGTGTGCTTTGGTAGAGATTGACTTTCGTTCGCAGAGTCATGCAGACTATCAGAAATAGTTCCTAACGAGCACGGCGCATAATGCCAAATCCATTTATCTATACACTATACAGACATATTTGTCACGAACGCAATCATAGTATTTCTGTAGACAGACGGATTGAGCTCCAATTGAGCTCTTGATTATAAACCATGAACTTCCTACACTTGCCAGGAAGTCGGTGTCTCAACACCCTCTGGACGATTTCTTACTAAAAATTGTCTTTTAAAGGGCAATTCCCTTTCTAAAATTTATGGTTTAAGAAATGATGGAAGACACATCCCCTTTTAAGGACAGTTTCCTTGTTAAGATTGTATCTTTTAAAGGACCATCTTCTTCTAAGAATTATATGTTTTTAAAGAAATGATGGAATGTCAACCTCGTGCACCTGCATTATTGAACGGTTGTACGGCCTATCATGGTGTGTGTGGTTTTTTTTTAAAGATTTTATGCGATGGGGCCTTTTTCATCTTTCCCTGGAAAGTTATGGCGCGTCGGTTATTTTAGATACGATCTACGTTGTTATAACATGACCGAGCTAACCTTTAATACAACTTCTTTCAAGTACAGGTCGAAAAGTTGGTGTTCATGCGTTTAGTACGTGTGGCACGGGTTAGCTACTTGCACCTGATGAAGATCTTATTGGCTTTTACTTTTTTCTTTCTCTGGTGAGATCATTTATAAATTATAAATTTTAACTTTTGGGTTTTACTAATTGAGATATTTTCGCACGTACATTTGAAATTATTTTCCAAATTTTGTAAACCGATCCGGGCCACTGCTTTCGACTCTAAATTTATGAAAAGTGAACGAGGAATCTGCATAATTGGGTCACTGTTCCTTTAGCCCCACCCCCTGTTTCCATATGCTTTGCAGATTCCCTATTCTTTCTCTTGTCATCATACACTTTGTGAGAAAACGTTATATGACTAATTGCTAGCTTTCGGGCCATTTTTCTTTCAGCTCATCCTAATTTGACATAGCAAAAAGCTTTCAAGCCATTAGCCAGCATTTCATTATGATTTGTTACTGTCATCCCGGGTTGCGAGGCATTTCATTGTGACTTTTTACTGTCATCCCGGGATGCGAGGTGTGATTTTTGCTAACCCTACATGGTGTGTCACCCACTTATACAACTTGTTGGTTTAGTCTGGTCGTTGAGACTCGATTTTGAGGTGAACCTAGAACAAATTGTTTACAAGCTGTTTTCGGTGTCATTCGACGCGGAAAAGCATCAGGAACAACATATCCAAAATCCGCAAAAATCCGCGTTAGGGAAACTTAGTTATCCACGATGGCGTCCAACATGGTTGTCTATACTACATCAGTTCTCGATATAAGTCATTATACGATATATAGTGGCATCAGAATTATGCCGTTATATCAGTTTGTGTTAAATTAGAATGCGGGAGCGAGTAGAGTGACACGGACAGAAAATTATACAATCGTGGCCATGAAATGGCTGTCAAAATGGCCGCAACTCCAAACCATACCACGGAGAAAGCAACATATTGGGTAACTACATAAGAGTGAAATACGTATTGGCAATATACAAGTCGGTTGTTAAATATCTTTAAAGGTACACACATCATTAAATCAGATCAATCTGAAGGATCATCGGTCACTGCACAGCAAGTCAACCCCCCCAATGATTTACGTCTTTAACGTTTGGGTGTTCTGCTTATCCAACATCCAACTGTTGGGCAAAACAAAAATAGCTCGTGCATGCAACACACGAACTAATGTTTGGTCTCACAGTGCATGGTAGTTTCATTCGGCATGGTGATTAAATATTGAATGCAACGCCGAAATTTAAGTGCATACTCTAGAGGTATAAATACTAGTTATATTTCCGGAATTGTCAACACTCCCGGTTATAATAAACGATACACGTATGTCGCAATGGTTATTATACTGTAAAGAAATACTCATATCTTCAATGGATTAGCACCGAATCTCACCAGGTTAAAGAGACTGTACATAGTACATTGTATGTAAGACTAATTTTCATTCTGCTACCAACCCGGTTTCTTAGTAGACAATTTTGTTAAAATTACTTCAGTTGCCACTTTACAACTAGAATAAGCTACAGCGCAATGCACACTATTAGTTTTCAGTATATTTTTGTTTGAAAATATATTACCATTACCACCCACGTAATCGTGCTAAATATCAGGTGATCATCGTTTAAGATGTTATTCCAACGTTGAACATTCACCCAATATTGTTAGTTGTGGTTCTGTGTGCAACAGACATGTGTAACTTTATGGAAAATGGGTAAACGCGGTGATGCTGTTGAAGACAACGTAGTAAGTTTCGCGTAGATGTGGCCTTGGTGAATTCAACCAAATATAATTTCCAGGTATAAACACAGTCTCTGTCACAGATTATGTAGGCAATTTTGGTCAAGTTTTTGAATTTATTGAAGACAGTCTATGGTACTCATTTGTGATTTAATAAATTTAGTTCATGGTACACCGTCACGCATTCTTGTGATAAAAGCGAAATATTCGTGTTTTATCACTTGATCTGAGGCAACTATAACTACTATTTTGAGAAACGTACAATAGGATCTACGCATTCTCCCCATTACAATATGAACATAAGTCATACCTTTTTATAGCAATTAATTTTTTAAGGTTTTATACCGTAGATATCAAAATAAATGGTGATCGGTCTCATTCGTGAGACTGCTCTGAATACATATATTTCTGCTTCTAGAGAAAGGTCGCATAGTCAATACATCCCTACTAAATCCCGTTTAGCTGTTTAATTACACATATATCACACGATTCAAGATTAGCGGTACAGATAAAACTGCGTCATTTTTCCGTTTCTGGACACCCAAAAGTCCAGATTTAACCGTTCCACAAGACCCTGATTTCGCTTGCTCTCTCGTGAGATACATCAGAGAGAATTCGTACATCTCTAATCAAAAGTTTCTCTTATACTTGTAGTCATTCTTCCTCGCAATATTCGAGCGTTTGTTCACTCGTATAGGACTAGCTATTCAATTTTGCACTAAATGTAAATTTCATTCGATTTTGTCCATTTTGGTGGCCATTTTGGGAAAAATATTCTACATATATGGTTTACGACTAAGCAATGTTTGTGTATATTTCAATTTATTACGAATTTGGCATTAATTGGAGCACCTGCCGCAGAATTCAGAATTCAGTATAGTCGCAAATCCCAAGTATACCACACACGATTGAGACTGAAATGTAGTAATTTGAACTTCGACCTCATGACCAATTTTGTTAGGCCCGACCCATATTGTGCATGCGGTGCTGTTGAAACAGCCCACCATTACCTGTTAGAATGCCATTTATACCAGGCATCAAGATTGGAATTGCTATCATCTCTACCAAACATAATATTATCAGAAAGAACCCTACTCGAGGGTTCACCCGAAAGTTCCATTAGGGAAAATCATAGTATTTTCGAGGCCGCACAAAGATACATAATTAGTACAAAACGATTCTAAACGTAATACTATGTCACATGTCTTCTGCCATTGAGTCATATATAAAGTCATACATAATGTCATAATTCGGAAAGCCTGACTGCCCAGCTAACTCATGTAGTCTCTGTACGCCAAGTTATACACAATTGATATATAATTCTACAGCCGAATGTTAAACTACCCCGCCCCCATTGACCATCCTATCTTTCTGACCTTTCTTAAACCTAACTACTCTCCTTTCGTCCCATTGGTTACCTTTAATTCCCTAATCACACCCCACTCCAGTTCTTATCTTATCTCTTGTTATCTTTTGTTGAGTGCGATCTATATCAAAATCACCAATAAGTTATTTAAAGTACAAACCCGAAAAATTCCCGTCTGACACGCCCGAACGGCCTTATGTAGTTCGGAAAATTTAAGCGATCTGGGAGAGGACTTACAAAAAAGCCACAATAGGCTTGTTGTCTCATCCCTTTCCAATCACCCATACTCATCCATTAGCATTTTTGTAAAATATTCTTCTTGTTTTGTATTGGGAATAAATATTGTTTACACCAATTCAGTATTTTCCGATAACAACAGACGCCATCTTCAATAGAGAATTTTCCCCAAAGCGGATTTTAGCGGATTTTGGATATGTTGTTCCCTACAGTCTGCCCGACAATATGACACCAAAAACAGCTTGTAAACAATTTGTTATAGGTCCAATGCTTCAACGACCAGACTAGTTACCTATAAAGCAATATGTCAAATCTATTTATATACACTGTACAGACATATGTGTCACGAACATAAACATATTATTTATGCGGACAGACGGACTCCAACGAGCTCTTGACAATAA
Organism: Siphonodentalium dalli; assembly: GCA_032622095.1. Classification (NCBI taxonomy): domain Eukaryota; kingdom Metazoa; phylum Mollusca; class Scaphopoda; order Gadilida; family Siphonodentaliidae; genus Siphonodentalium; species Siphonodentalium dalli. Next base: position 71,220,049 of record CP136068.1, read on the forward strand.
ACGACGAACTTCCTGCACTTCCCCCAGGAAGTCGGTGACACAACACCCTCTGGACATCGTTGCATCACAATATGCGAATCGTTTCCTATAGCTCAAATTTTCAAATTTTCTAATCAGCGGTTGCGGAGCAATAATTATTGTCGTTGTAACCATCGGAATAAAATCTTGAGTTGTTGTCGATCTGAAACGTTTTTTTTTTTTTATCAAATTTTTATTAGGTCAACAAAAATATAATTATATAGGTGATATAATAAACATACTGTGTGCAAAATAGAAAGGGAGAATTAGTGGAGTCAATTATAGAGAGCTTAATAGTTGACATCAAGGAGAACGGTTAGTAAAAGAAAAAAGATATAGAGTGTGGAAAAATACATTTTAATAGATTATAATATTTTTGTTTTCATATTTATGTTTGTCGTGGTCTTATAGATTAATGGAATATGGGTGAGCTACTATCAGTTTTTGTGTATATCAAGGCTCTATGATTGGCTTTGAGTTTTAATCAGATTTGTAATATTGTTGATTAGAATTCTGATTTATTCAGGTTTGTTTGTTTGTTTGTTTTTTTTTTTTATACATTTTTCAGTTAAACTCCATTCAGTATATTGACCAACATTTTATGTTAAGTTATGTAAAGGTAAGTTAAGGACAATATACTGCATGAGGCAGAACTGGAACTTTGGCTTTCTGTATTTATTTTAAGCCAAAAGATCATTCATAAAGGCTCAGCCAAGCCAAATTTTTCATAAAGACATTTATTGAAATAAGCTATTGTTTTCCTCATTATAGGTAATTTTACTTGTAAAAGCTTTTATGTTGTGGATGGATAAGGGTGATATAATGGCACTGGGTACTTCAGATTCCTTTTATAGTATATCCGGAGCTTTAGATAATTATGTTCATTCATGCCGGTAAAATATCAATGGAACCGTATTTTTCAATAGTGCCAGTCGGCTGGGAAGAATTGTTTACGTTTAGAGTGTCAGCCAATCAAAATTACGCTTCGGAAAGTGAAGACGGCCGCCAGCCAATCAAATACCGCGTATCATTTCTCGCCGAAAAGGAGTAGGCTGCCAGCCAATCAGATACCGCGGATCGTCGGGGTCATGCAAATAGCGTCTTTTAGACTCCAAGTAAAACTAACAAACCTTGCCTATCTCACAATAATGCTGAAAAACATAGTTATTATTACAAATTGACTAATACCAAAATCAAAACATAGGTTAGCGGGCTCAGGCCCTAGATGGCTCCTTGGGCGCTGATGAATGTCCTCGGGCGGTGTATAGATACCCTTTTGGTGACCGTAGTATAAGCCATCGAACAATTATCTCCTCCAAACCAACTAACTAACTGCCAATCTTGTAACATTTACAGAAACTAGCGCTCGTGTTTAACACATTCCACTCACCCGACAACACCTATCGAGCGGGACCCGGCATAAAAACCGACCCAGCACTTAGCTTGGGGTGGGGTGCAAGGAAACTTCAGACCCATAAGTGGTCATCAAAGCTCTCATCGAGTTAAGGCCGGACATATACCTACATATGTTCGGCTCGCTTGCTGCTCTGCGATTTTCTTCGGGAGGCCAGGAACGGCCCATCAAGAACACATTGTAATTATCAATTTGTACATACATAATTTTACATAATAAAAATAAAATAACCCAAAAAAATCATATAAACCAAAAAAATATGTTCACTGTACAATTCTTATATATATCTAAATGTATATCATGTCCTGTTCATTATCGTTCAAAATTACTTCAGCGAATAAAAATCTGAATTAACACTGTATATGATTGTTAAGAATATGCTTTCACCTACGCCCGTGCACGATATGGGGAAGAAGGATGGGATAGAAAACTGCATCAACACTTCCGGGTAACTCGCCAACTCCAATCTCCTCACTTCTCTCTCTCTCTCTCTATATCACATCGATCATCTCGGGTGTTCGCGCCCTTCTACTCTTCTGCTCAACATCACATGCCATTCAATACAGCAGTGTTCAAACAGGCTATTGGAATTAAAATCTCTCTAAGTGCAATACAATAGTCATCGCTGTTCAGATTTATTTCAGCTAATAAAATCCTTAATTAACACTGTATATGAAATTGTCAAAATATGTTTTCACCTACGCCCGTGCTACGGTATGGGGAGGTAGGGTGGGTCATAAATACGTAACAACATACCATTACTTGTCGGGCTCTCTCTCTCTCATATGCGGGTGTCGCGCCCGCCCTCCCCTTGTTTTCCTGACAACAAAAAAACTGCTTGCTTTTGTACACATGAGTTTATACATATACATATATATATACATACTAACATCGGGGGCCCCGTTCACCATTTCAGCGCACCACTCCAGGCTCGCTCAGCAGCACCATCAACGATATCAACCTCGTCAGGGACTCCCTGGGCACCCTCCACCCCTTATTAAAGCTCGTGGGCCCTACCCAATCAATAATTTGCCACGGTCAGACATGGTGAGACTTTTGTTGGGCTTTTGTCATGCAAAACAACACCAAAACATCAAATTGAGGGTGAAGGAGAAGATCTCTCGATCTTTTCGACCATCCTGGGCGCTTCGCGCCCTCCTACTACCACGACGAGACTCCAAGTCAGTTTCTTTGTTTTAAGCCTAAAGCGTCAGTCAGACAGTTTATAGAAATCTTTTCATTTATGTTCATTAATTCCTCAATTTGCGAGGTGAGTACAGTTAGTTAGCGTAATTTAAAGGTGCGAAGTTCCATACGCCATGTCTATCAAAGTGTTGATTTTTGGTTCGAGTTTTGTTCGTAATTTCGCGGACTATCGTCTATTGCTTGAATGTCAGCTAACTGGGACCTTCGGCTAACTGGGACCATGACCAACTGGGACCTTGGCTAACTGGGACCTTTGGCTAACTGGGACCTTGGTTATATTTATCTAATATATTAGTAGAATAGAACATTAAATTCATTGTTATTGTTTGTTTTGTTTATGTTATATTGCTTCAAAATGTTTTAGATTTGTTTTAACCTGACTTAATAAAAAAAAATTGTTTACAAAAGTATTTTGTCAATCTTATATAACCTCTATAATACTGAAGTTCACAGATATTTTTATTTCTTATTTTTATCCACTTATATATTTCTATGAATATTTATTGTTAATAAAGTCAACAAATTGATGGCTATTATGTTAAGATATTACAGTTAAGATATAATAAAGTGATTGTTACTCATGGCATTCACAGGGAAGGTGTGAGTTTGTTTTGAAAGCGATTAATGTGTGATAACTGATGTTGTTTTAATCAGTTGGTCCATTTGATCTTGTGATCTAATCATTGGCAGCTTACTTAATTATTGTGTTCACTTGTAACAACTGACCCAGTCATCAGCAGTGAGTGTGTTTAACAGTATACCCAAAGACAACATATGGTCAGCTATATTTCAAAGTGGATTGTAGGAAAGGGCACGAAGGTCAATGTCAAAGGAGTGGTCAGTATTCAGCTGAGATTGTTGTGTTAATTTGGGTGGTAACGATTTGTCAGGTCGGGAACCAGGAGAAGTTGTTGGGCTTTGTAATTCTTCGGTTTTTGCAAACTATTGGAGTGTGAGGTTTTAAAAAGGACTTACATCACAGTACCAGGTAAACGTTGAGTATTTTCATCGTATACTGTTGTGGATCCGATTCAGTGATTGGTTTCTGTGTTTCCGTGTCATAATACATTGTGGGCGTCTGATGGTTAATCCCAGTCGCAGTATACCGGTACCGTACCCTAAAGCCCGCAATCTTATACCATAAAAAATCAATTTGTTTGTCAGTTAAAAAAGGGATAAATTATTACTTAATAATAAATACGTCTTCCGGTTTGCGTTTGATCCAGAATTTATATTCCTAATTTTCCATTGGCCTTGACCTCTTGCGCCAAATTCTAACATTGAATCAGTTTGACAGTCATTTTATTGGTTTTATTTAGTAAATAGTTCTTCGGGACATTTTACATCTTTTCACCCCTTTTACCACGACTGACTACAGAATGAATCAAAGTCAATTAATTCGACAACCAGTAGTACCACGGCGATAAATTGCACAAAGACGGACGGAAACAAATCGAAAATTGGACGGAAATCGTTCGTTGCGAAAGTGAAAATGAATTTTAAGTTTCATACCGTTCAGTCTGACGCCGGTGACGATGATTCCGATTATGGTAGTACAGACGGTGATCAGGTCATGTACTCTCGTTGCACACACTTGATTGTGAGATTAAATGCCTCATGGAAGATTTAAGAGATGTAGCGCAGAAGTTGTTGTTGTTGTTGTTGAAGAAATCCCACTACATTCAAAGGTTAACTTAACCGTAGAGCGGTTATACTTAACTTTGGCCCCTTAAACACAAATTTGTGGTATATACCGGTAGTTAAAAATATTCATATCTAGGGAAAATTTTTCATAAATTCTAAAAATAGACCAAGCAATTCTTATTGGTGGGGGTCAGGAGATCAAGGTAAAAACTTACACAGAATTGTCATATTACATTATGGACGTTCTGGTGGTCAATTCCAGACGCAGTGCAAAGGCGTCCTTTGTCATAATTACATTAGGCAAAAGTAAAACAAGAAAACCATAGTCAGAAATGGTAACGCCACCAAGATCGTATTATTAGTCATAAATATAAATCATAATATAAAATATATTGGTTGCATGAATGGACCGCCTCAGAATTCCGTTAAGACAAGTAATTCTTCAAATTATTACAATGAACTACGGCTTATAAATTACTGCAGGTTTCTCATTCGCCACACCAGAATGCTTCTAAATGCGGATCAAAGCTAAGAGTGCATGGCACATGCAGCCATTGTTCATAGACATTTTACAGATAGCGAGAATGATGCATGCTGGGAACGAAAGTATCCACAGCAAAGCCATGTGCTTACGGAGGCATGCGTTTATTATAGGGGATTTATGGTGGGCCTATAAAACTAATTATAACTTTGTTATCTGTCATAGTTTATGCGTGAAATTTTAAACATATATACCATGGACATATACCCCTTCCAGAATGTTGAAAAACATTTTCAGTTGCTCATCGTATTTTTATAGACGAAATAGTCCGAAATTTCAGAAAATTGCGCTAACTGCTCAATGTTTTAATGTGTTACAAAACGTCTGATAAAAATAGTTCTATCGGGAATATTCACACCATTTTTTTTTCAGAGAACAAAGAGTAAACATAGTCCTATCGGGATATCGTAAAGGAGATTAATTAAAACCCTCAGACTGCCGAAACTGACGACATTAAATTCGCTTTTTCGTGTCCCACGGAAATGAAACGTGTCTGTCCATTGATCACGTTATTTATTTGACATAGTATTTTTTTTCTGTTGTATTTGAACACTTGTTGCACGTGCAGGCTGCACGATCATAATAACTTCAACCGATAAGCGCCGACTGATACCCGCGCAACAGTTTGTCTCAAATAAATTGTTATCAAAACGCAGGTTTATGGCCGCGGACATAAGCCGATTAAGTGTAATGTAATTTATCCATGAACTTGACTGAAAAATTGTGATTCTATCACCATTAGCCACGAAAATGGGACCTCTAAACAGGCAAGTTTGATTTTCGGGGGACACAAACAAGCGAATTTATTGTCGGCAGTTTCGGCAGTCTGAGGGTTAATTAATCCCGAATTAAACGGAACTACTTTACGATAGTCCGATAGGACTATGTTTACTCTATGCATGTTCTCTGAAAAAATTGTGTGAATATTCCAGATAGAACTCTTTTTATCAGACGCTGTGTAACACCTTAAAACATTGAGCAGTTATAGCGCAAACCGAAATGTGTTGTCTTGCAAGATATCCCACCGCTTTAGCTAAATTTACCTTCCTACAATATCCATAAAGAGGATCATATATTATATACCCACGGTTTTAATTATAGAATATAAAATATATTGGTTTCGCGAATGACCAACTCAGAATTCCGTTAAAATAACAATAACAACCAGCACCTATAACGAACCGTTTTACTGGACTTGGCCTACTGGTCGCGTAGTTCCGACTTTTAAATAAACGGAATTTCCAACTCTATAAATAAATAAAAGCCCCACAATGCATTCGCCCTGTACAATCACCCAGTGAATTATCGATCGACCATGCGATATCAAAAAAACCAAAAGCTAGAAACACCACACTACGGTGGCGTAATAAACGTCTGGTTTGGGTTACATGGCAGAAAAACATTGCTTTGACAGGTAACAACTCATTCTGAGACATTGAAACTTAAAAACAAATCTCAGAAACATCTCAAAAACCATGAACAAATCTTTAGGGTAGGGGGTTTGAAATAGGGTAGGTAGGGAAACCCAAACCACAAGTATTTTGATGGTTCTGACGGTTATATAAAGTACTAGAAGGTGACCCGACTTCGTCCGGGGTTTGACCTTGAATTGTCTATTTTGAAGGCCAAGGTCAAGTGGGGTCACGATTTGACCCGTCCAAAACACTGCCCGAACAAAAGTACCCGTCGAAATCCATCCGGTTTTACCCGATTTGACCTTTTAACCCGATTTGATTTCCACTCAAGTATATAAACGCGCCTCATATACACACGCTCATTAATTATCAAGTTTCAACGTAAAGATAAATTACCATCGGTGCCCGAGATATCGCCAAGACGTCTGAAACAGTCAAATGCATCGGCAGGTTAAGAGTTAACGTGATCTAATTTTATGACCTCTAACGACGTCATAGAAGTTACGCATTGTTTTTACCCTGATAGAAGATCGTACCACTTCTTCTTAATAATTGAGGCAGATAACTAAAACGGATACATACATATTATATATCGTTGGAAAGAGGAAACACGAAAGATTCTCATAGTGTCATTATTATGACTGGCATGTTATTATTCGCGCTGTTTCGAATCGATTTGTAAGCACCGAACTGAAATATATTAGCGCAAAACGGCGTAAAAACAGATTTGACCTCGGCACGTGAAAAGTTGACCTCGCACGGACAAATTAATAGGCCTATGTTGGTCCTGACCCGAAAATACCCCCCACATACCAAGTTTCATCGAAATCGGCTGGGCCATTTTCGAGTCCATCGATTACAAATAAACAAACAAACAGATCTTCCAAAATATATAATAGACTAGAAGGTGACCCGACTTCGTCCGGGCTATTCAAAAACCAAATTTCAAGTCGATTGCTCCACCCGTTTCCGAGATCTGGTCTGCGCATGCGCGAAGCTGGTGTCGCACGGGTTCGGCGACCCGATAAAATTCGTATCCGGAGCAAGATACATTCACATACCAAATTTCAAGTCGATAGCTCCACCCGTTTTCGAGATATATAGCCCACTGTCATTTGCGGATACCTCGGCCGGTGATGAGTTAACGCGACATCGGCCAGTTAAGAGTTAACGCGATCACGTCACGATATGTTGATGGCGTAATATATTTTACGCAATGATTTTCGCTGAGCGAAGCATGGTCCTGCGTTCTTCCCGATAATTAAGGTAGAAACTTTAAACGTACACAGGCGTGTGATACATCATTGGAAAGATGAAGAGCCACAGATTCTAACCGTGCAAATTATATGACTGGCAATTTATTATTCGCGCTCTATCGAATCGATTTGTGAGCACCGAACTGAAATATATTAGCGCAAAACGGCGTAAAAACAGATTTGACCTCGGCACGTGAAAAGTTGACCTCGGATCTGAAAATCAATAGGCCTATGTTACTCCTGACCCGAAAATACCCCCACATACCAAGTTTCATCGAAATCGGATGGGCCATTTTCGAGTCCATCGATTACACACACACAAACAGATCTTCCAAAATATATAATAGATAAAGGCGTCCTTTGTCATAATTACATTATGGGCGTTCTGTTGGTTAATTCCGGTACGCAGTTTAAAGGCGTCCTTTGTCATAATTACATTATGGGCGTTCTGTTGGTTAATTCCAGTACGCAGTTTAAGGGCGTCCTTTGTCATATTACATTATGGGCGTTCTGATGGTTAATTCCGGTACGCAGTATAAAGGCGTCCTTTGTCATAATTACATTATGGGCGTTCTGTTGGTTAATTCCAGTACGCAGTTTAAGGGCGTCCTTTGTCATATTACATTATGGGCGTTCTGATGGTTAATTCCGGTACGCAGTTTAAAGGCGTCCTTTGTCATAATTACATTATGGGCGTTCTGTTGGTTAATTCCAGTACGCAGTTTAAGGGCGTCCTTTGTCATATTACATTACGGGCGTTCTGATGGTTAATTCCAGTACGCAGTATTAGGGGGCGTTCTGATGGTTAATTCCAGTACGCAGTATAAAGGCGTCCTTTGTCATAATTACTTTATGGGCATTTATGATGGTTAATTCCATATATATATCAATACCAAAAGTTAATCAATATGGACCTAGACTAAAGAGGGTTTTTCATAAATTCTAAAAATAGACCAACCATGTAATTCTTATTGGTGGGGTTATGTTATCAAGGTAAACAATTGGTCTCACACAGAATTGTTGGGAATTGACTTCAATAGTCATTAGCATTGTTGCGTTGATTGGTTAATTGCATGCATTGTTCTGTAGTTTTGAAGTTTTAGTGTGACTGGCAACAGCTGGCAGTCACTGAGGTAGTACTTGGTCCTTGTGGCTTACAGGTATGTTCATTGTGGCTCGGTGAAGTATCACAGGTACTTACGGTATTTGAATGCCTATTATACATTTCGAGGGCCGTCCAGGATAAATAAGCAGACAACAAATACAAGTGCAGAATTGGTCCAAATTATTGAAAGAAATTTTCAGATAATAAGTTCATCAAACGACGTTTGAACATTTGAACATTGCCTATGGGATAACTACGCATCGATGACGCTCCAGTATAGAAAAGGTTAAACATCGGTATGATTTTGGTTGGGCCATATATCGTTTTGAGTGTTACTCAAGTAACATATGGAACTTAGTAATTTTATATCTCATGGTGATATCACGATTACTGGTATTAGGAACTTCAAATTTTATTACGCTCGCGGATAAATATAACATCAAATTTGGACTCAGTAATGTCAATGTATTCCGATATTTATAAAGTCATGATGTTTACCTACACATGTAATTTGAATTAGTATTAACTTAATTACTTGTTACACTAGTCTAGATTAGGGTATAATTGCACATAATATATGTCACACGATTATAGTTTTTACACCTTTTTATAGGCCTAGTACGAGCAATTTATGTTATTGGCAGATCAAGCATTTGGTTCTGTGTACTGGGCTTTTTTCATTGTATTTTGCAGCGACACGAGGCAGAACTGGAACTTTGGCTTTCTGTATTTAATTTAAGCCAAAAGATCATTCATAAAGGCTCAGCCAAGCCAAATTTTTCATAAAGACATTTATTGAAATAAGCTATTTTTTTCCTCATTATAGGTAATTTTACTTGTAAAACCTTTTACGTTGTGGATGGATAAGGGTGATATAATGGCACTGGGTACTTCAGATTCCTTTTATAGTATATCCGGAGCTTTAGATAATTATGTTCATTCATGCCGGTAAAATATCAATGGAACCGTATTTTTCAATAGTGCCAGTCGGCTGGGAAGAATTGTTTACGTTTAGAGTGTCAGCCAATCAAAATTACGCTTCGGAAAGTGAAGACGGCCGCCAGCAAATCAAATACCGCGTATCATTTCTCGCCGAAAAGGCGTAGGCTGCCAGCCAATCAGATACCGCGGATCGTCGGGGTCATGCAAATAGCGTCATTTAGACTCCAAGTCAGTTCCTTTGTTTTAAGCCTAAAGCGTCAGTCAGACAGTTTATAGAAATCTTTTAATTTTCCAGCCCACCCGCCCAATTATTAATCTTCCAAAACACAAGTTCATAATTTGTATATGGAACATAATATTTTCAAAAGAACAATGTAAACAATGGTTGATTTATCACATCAACCGGTAACCATGGGAATAAGCGTTGAACGACTCCGACGTTCTTGATCTTGAGGCCGGCTGAAAGCACTGCTACAGAGTATTATTTACATGTAGTGGAGTATCGGATGCAGGTTTCCAGGAGCCACCAAAAGAAGTCATATTGAAATATATGGCCACCAAAAGATGCATCCGGTTTTTCCTGAGCGGTTTTCACGGCCGATGACAGGTTGTTTATTTTCATAGTTGATCTCAGAGTATAGTTCGCGTGCATGAAGTCTATTTCGCTTACAGTGTGGCGGCGGTATATATCCACTTTGCCGGATATATTACATATATTGATAGTTGAGTTACATATTTACTAGCATGTTTGTATATATGTACATGTATTTGTGCAATCATATTTGTGCACGGTCAGTTTAATGTTAAATCAGTCATTATGAATTTATTATGTTTGTTGGCAATAAATATGCCCAAAATGGAACCTGGTGTTGAGTGAGTTCTGTCCCCTTCTCCAGGAAACAACGTAAAATAGAATTTTATATCTGTTTTATCTTGTCCACACATTTTAATATATGTTTTTAGATGAAGATTGTTGAAGAACACTTAACTGAAAAGGCATTATTGGGTGATGAAGATTTCTTGCATGGGACACTAAACAGAATATATCTATGAAATGTTTTACACATGAATACACTGTGTGATATGTCAAAAAGTCTATTTTTATATAATATTATACTTCCAGTGCTTCCCGAGACATTATGTGGCCATCATGATGAAATAAATCATCAACAAATAAAATACCTTTCTTTTCTAGTACATGGGACATTAATATTTCCCCTTTGACGGTAGGATTATCCGTCAGTGTATTACTGTTTATATGATTAAGTGTTTCAGGGATTATAGCTTTGTAGAATTTTGCCCATGCTTCAATAACATGGGCTGAAAATTTACAAGATATGATTTTGCTTTGTCTGGTTAATGCTGTAGAGCTCGCTAAAAACCAGTTTTTTGAAAGATTATCTGAAGAACATTTAAATAGATTCTGCCATTTGCCACTTTGGAAAATAAGTTTTTTCATCCAAATTGCCTTCATTGAATTCATGAACTGTTCTATATTAACCATTTTGCAACCTCCGAATGAGTAAGTTTGTTGTAGTTGTCTTCGTGAAATTTTATCTGGCTTTTGTGTTTGTTAATTCTTTAGTGTAGTCTACACTAGGGTTTGGTAAGGTTTGGAAAAGAAATGATAACTTAGATAAAATAAGAGACTTCACAAGACTGATTCGTCATAGTGGGGTAAAATTTCTTCATGACCAGGAATTGATAATTCTATCTATATCATTCATCACTTTATCATAATTTACAGTAAATAAGTCATCATCGGATAAGTTAAAGTTAATCCCCAGAAGCCGAAAGTGTTCCGGATTCCATTTTATTTTCCACTTGTCACATTTTGCTTCTGTACAATCACGTTTGCTCCCAATCCAAACTACAAAGGTTGTGTTATAATTGATTTTTAGCCCAGATATATAGTAAAAACATTCTAGTAGCTCAAATGTACTGGCCAGGGACTGTACATCACCATTGAGGAATAAAGTTGTGTCATCGGCATATTGACCAACTTTGAATTCATAATTACCTATCTCAATCCCTTTTATTTATTGGGCGTTTTATTTATAGATATGGGTTTTTTTGGGACGCATTAAAAGTTGTAGTGCGACCCCGAGTCCGGTATAGGGTGTAGTTGTTTCTTAATTGTTATTCGGATGCCAAAAAGTGCAAGGCGATTAATTCTAACGGGAATTCGCGCGTTAACCATTAGCGCGCTGCGCGTTATGTGTTTCTATTGATCTTTAACCCGCTTTGTTGCATTGTTATTTTAACATGTTTCGTTTATTTTCGCGTGACATAAATCAGAACATATTCGGTATTTGCGTAATTGGATACTGAATGTGATTAGAAACGTGCTCGTACTTGAACCATGTTACGAAGATCGAAAATTGTTGCCCGATCATTATTCTGCATGCTATTTAATGCGCTACTCAGACCACTATTTCAAATTAAATTAGAAAAAATATGATCCTGATGCGTTACCATTTCTGACTATGGTTTTCTTGTTCACGGGGTGTGCTGCGTGGAGACCTCTTCTGCTAACGCCCACATCGTCCTCGTGTGACCTCTCTGCAGAACTTGCGTGCTTAGTCGGATCGTTCTCGTCCGATTGCTCTTAGGGTCCATCTGCTGTATAGTTAATTATACTCCTCAGTAGTTTCCCTGCTTCCGATTTCTCGACAGGGCTAGCCCTAATAATGTAGTATCAGTTTATTTGCGATCTGGTTATCTGCAGGAAATAATGCTGTAGCTATTAAGCGCATTAAAATAGGATCAAACGCCATTAGTTTGTTAGTGAATGTCGGTAAACATCCATCGGTAAAATATGGAGCCTGCATGTAATTTCATACCGTTAGGGGTGTATATATGGGATGGGTTGTTATTGACCAGGGTGTTTGAGATCTGACTATATTATAAAACTATGAATTGTTATTAATGGTTATTATATGCTACACATCAATAGTGACATAATAACAAAGTTTAGTAAGACACACAATCAAGTGTGAAATCAACAATTGATTTTTCCTGATCAGTCCAGATCAATCAAGGTGAAATATACGACAAATACTATTTCTGAAGATTGTTCATCAAATTCCGTATATCAGATATGATATGTAAGTAAAGCATATAATAAAACAACACCTAGTTCAGCATATGTGTTGTATACATAGAAATACAAACAATATATATAAGTAACTATATGATAAAAGTTGGCACAAACATGTATGGAAATGGTCAAACAGATAACAAAAACAAAAATGATCCAATATGTTGTGACCATAAAATGACCAAGTCTTATATATATACATCATACATGGGTACACTTGAAACAGCTATTTAGTTACATTGTGGTATATAACAATAAAATAAGTAATAAAGAGCTATCTGATATCTAAACTAAAATAAAAAGTATAACATAAAAGTTTTTCTTTGAAAGGTAATTAATGTTTGTAAATTTTCAAACATACAAAATAACAAACAAAATTGTCCAATATATTATATTATTATCTACTTAATTCTAAACATCACAAATTGTTTTATACATGCACAGTTCTGATTAAAATCATGCTCAAGTTTACGCTCCACGTACTTTGTCTGACAAAATTGGGTAGGGGTTCAATTACTGCCAGCAGGAATTACGTAATTGCCAGCCAATCGCAATATCATCAGTAAAACTATGTAACCAATCTGGCGATAGTCGCATGGAATCCCCAAAACATGGGGAATTCCTTCAGCCAGCGCGTTCCAGTACACCCCGCGCAATAGTTGAAAATAGCGTATATATAAGAACTTTTCCGCCGCATGGCTATTTTCACACAGTGTTTTCAAATTTAGAGTTTACGGCAACCAACTGAAAAGCGTATATAAAGAGTCTAGAATTGACCAATATTACCTAATATGTCCAATAAATTTGAATATTATCAAGAAATTCAACATTTTTAATTTTAGTACCAAATAATTTAGATGTCGTGATGTCTTAAATTGATTTAATTTAAATATGATGTGCAGCGAGTTCATTCTTCCCGGTAGATGAGATATGTCCCAATAAAACTAAAGCCGCATATGTCGGTATATTTCACTTTTGGATTTGGTTTAATATGAGTTGAAATAGACTGAAGCCATGTTTTTCTTTTGCGAAAACGAACGTCGTTCGTGGAAACAAAACCGACAGTACATTATGTCAATCAAAGCTATTCTTAAAGAAACATGTGTGCGGTGACGTCATACTGCAAGGGTTGCTTGTGGAAGTTATTTATAGCGACAGTAATGCGACAAATAGCGGATTTCGTCAGACTCAGTACGTGGAGCGTAAACTTTAGTATGATTTTAATCAGAACTGATACATGAATTACATATATGCAGTTTTGGTGTCCTTGATTTGAAGTGTTCACTGTACCGAACTGGATCAGCCTAACATGTTGATGGTTTATTTATATCACAAATATAAATATCTGCAACACTTGCTCTTTTTGTTTGGTGACAAAACTAATGGAGACACAATACTGTTAGTGACCATCTATGCTGCTATTGAATTAAGCTGTTTTGAACTCAATATAATATGACATTAAAATCGTAAATGACTGTTTTGTTCAAATACAAGACAGTGTTAAAACTGGTCGGAAAAAAAGTTTGAAAAAACGGATAAAAACATTGGGTGTTTGGGTGGGTACCCAAAATGGTAAAAAGCAAAAACTGCACATACGTGTCTTGAATTTTTGTCCGACCCTCCCTCCAACTCAAAGAGGAACGGGCTTCTTTGGTACACGCGCGTGGAAGCGTCGTGGTTCGAGGCACTAACACTCTCATGATAGTTTCGTTAACCCATTCTATACTAAATGCTCATTGACAAAACTATAGTTCCCTTAGGAAATGTCCAGATAATAAGTTTAACAAACGACATGTTCAACTTATTATCTAAACATTTCCCACCAACGGATATGAATTTTTCTTCGTTGGAAAACTTGAATCTGATACCACTGTGCGTGACATTGAGGATCACCTAGACAACTTCGGTGTGCGTTTCTCTATTGTGCGTGTTTTCCGTGGCTCTGGTGCTAACATATATCTATCTGCCAGGATAAATGTGCATCACGAGGACGTGTCATTGGTGTTTGATGATAACTTTTGGCAAGGTCGCCACACATTCTGTAGATTCTAGTTATCGGAGCGTGCCTTTGCTAAAAGCGACATCAGGCGGAGTGACAGTGCAGACGGACGTAGATACAGCGGTACTCGATATATAACGACTCCTATACCTACATGGGTCAGCAATATTCAAATAACTCATACACAGACGTTAATAGCATCAACGTGAGTGGCGTGTCTTTTGGACACGAGCGTTAGTGTTAACCTTAAGTATTGAAGTGAGATGCAAGTTACATGTGTCCATTCTCACTTCCTATCAGACAACTTAGAATGAACTATTATCACTTTGTTTACTACTTCCAAATTTAGTTGTTTTTTTTCTTTCTTTTGTTTTATTTTGTGATGGAATCTCTAGTCCTTGGGACATGGAATGCTACCGGTATTTTTGGCAGCAGTAACTACCTCAGTTCTCTGTTAGAAAACGAAAAGATAGATGTATTCGGTATCAGTGAACATTGGTTACACGAACATAATGTTTCATTCTTAGAATCAATACACCGTAACTATTCATTTCATGCGGTATGTGATGCTTCTCAACGACTCCCATTTCAGCGCGGTAGGTACAAGGGAGGTGTTGGTTTATTTTGGCATAAGCGTCACAACAGTATGGTGTCGACAATAGATTATGAAGACGATCGTATATGTGGTATCCAAGTTCAACTTTCGCGTCACAACTTTCTCTACATTTTCCAAATATATCTCCCGTCAACAAATTACTCGGTATATTTTTATAAGGAATATGTGCAGAAAATCTCAGACATAATCGATTTGTACTCTGCTCTTGGAAATGTCATAGTCATGGGAGACTTTAATGGGAACTTGAACAAATCCGACTCTCGGAATAGGTGTTTCAAACACATGCTGGAAGCTAAACAATTCACCTCAGCAAACTCTTCTGACCAATGCGAGTGTCGTCGCTCTACGTATGTGTCGGTGGATGGAACTTATGGCACTACTATCGATCACATTATAATATCTGAAGAAGATATGAAAAGATTTAAACGCATTATGGTGATGATGATAGTGCTTCTAATGTTTCCAACCACAGGCCCATACTCATGGAAATATCGTATGGCAGATTGTTTTATACGAATGAGAACCCAAATATCTCATGGGACTGGGAAAAATTCCTCGCAAATGATGTATTATTGTCTCGATACCAACTGAGCCGAGAACACTCTCTACCTGCTTGCATCGCTCAATGCGAAGCTGACCTGGCTGTTTGTTATGATAAGACAATCGCGGCAATTCGCATTGCGTCTGATAGTGCTATTCCGAAAAAAATTCCTTTAAACCTTTCTTAAAACCTTATTGGAACCCGACACTGAAAATGCTTCACAGCAATATGCGCTCTCAACGAAATTTATGGGCTTCGGATGGCAGACCCAGAGGCGATGATTTAAACAGCTGTGTCAGATACAAAACAGCTAAACGAATTTTCAGAAAAGAACTTCGCAAATGTAACTTGCAATATGCTTCCGCACAAAATGAGGAGATAGATAAAGCAGCCGAAATCGACAGATATTTCCGAAGCGTGGGCTGACTATTACGAACATTTATATTCGCCTCTGATTTCCACTAACTTTGATGCCTCCCACTATGATGAAATAAATAGCAAAATAACAGAGTTGTTAACCGAGTCTAGTACTGGGACGCTCGATAGAATATTGAACTATCCGGTCTCAGTACGTGAATTGTCCGATGTACTCAAGGCAACGAAAACCGGAAAAGCTGCAGGTTATGACACGATCTGCTACGAACATATCATATATGGTGGACCATATCTACATGTGCATATAGCCAAACTTCTATCTGTCATGCTCTCTCTTTCATGTATTCCCAGCCAAGCAAAGCTTGGTGTGATTGTATCACTTTATAAAGGGGGTGGGAAACCAAAGACAAAGTTTGACAGCTATAGAGCGATAATCTTACTTCCGGTTATACACAAACTGTTAGAAAAGACTTTACTTGCTCGAATTGAAAGGAATTGCCCACTCTTGATATCAACGCATCCATTGCAACACGGGTTTCATAAAATATCAGTTGCCTCATGTCTTCTTATGTCATACAGGAGAGCATCTCTTACGCTGACGAACAAAATTCTCGCATGTTCGCCTGCTTTTTAGATGTGCACAAAGCATTCGACACTGTATGGACGAACGGACTACTCATGAAACAATTTTACGTGGTTTCACTGGGAACATACTCAAACTATGTAACGAATTTCTGACCGGTGTAACTTGCACAGTGCGTCATGGCAATCTATCACCCAGAATAATAAATATAAAACAAGGCGCAAGACAAGGAGTTTCCCTTTCGCCAATTTTGTATGCAATATTCATTGATGATTTGCTTCATGAACTTGAGCTGTCAGGCTTTGGCCTTATGCTACACGAAATAAATTGCTCGTCACCGACCCACGCCAATGACATGACCTTACTCTCTCTCTCTCTCATAATATGGTCTGCAAAAACTTTGTGATATATGTAGCTCATACAGTAGAAAATGGCGGTTTATTTATAATCAACAGAAATGCAAAGTTATCGTATTCGATGGAAAACCACTCAATTCGGCTAATTTGCGATCTTGGTTAATTAACAATATTCATGTTCTAGAAGCAAAAGGGATCGTCCATCTTGGAATACCTTTGGGGAAAACTAACCTTCAAAACACACTCACAGATTTCATATGCTCCAAACTTCGTTCAACATTGCTGGAGTGTATGCGGGTGGAATCACACCCATTAGCTCCTTGACGATTTACAAGTCTATTGTACTATCATGTGGCCTCTATGGGTCAGAGTTTTTGTACAACACGACAGTTTGTAATGAAACCAAGCTGGAACGAATCCATCGCTTCTGTTTAAAACGTATTCAAGGCCTATCGCCGAGATGCAGAACAGATATTGTCCTTGGTTTGCTGGGAACTTCGTCTTTGGAATCAGTCATTGAAGCCAGGAAGCTTTCTTTGTTCGGTGGCTTGTGTCGTGTTCCTACGGGAAAGGCCTGCAAGAATGTCTTTCTCAGACGCCTTTACGAGTGGATATACACACCACCATATGACAACAGTTCGTCAGTGTTATGTAATATTATCTCTATACTCGAGAAGCACGACATTGACCGATGCCCTAACTGAATATGTCCAATTTGGTACATTCGTTCCGAAATTATCCTGGAAAAGACGAGTCAGATGTACTTTACACAATGCAGACGAATTTGCATGGAAATCAAGAATAAGTTCTGACCAATCATTCAATCGATTTGTAAAAGTACATGACACGCTGCAAGTATCACCTATTTGGTACCTTTGCAGAAAATTGCCAAACAACAGGCGATCGTACCACACACTAGCAAGTGTAATTGAAGCAACCACTTCCTCAGATGCAGGGTTTTGCTCTCTCTGTGAACTTTCATACACCGATATCGTAGAACACATACTCATTGAATGTCATTACGTTGTAAATATAAGAAACGACATGTTCTATGGTATCATTAACCAGTTTGGGGTACACCCATTTATTCTCGTTGATCAGCTATCGTCCACCAATATGGTTTTACTTCATTTATCACTCATCAATGATGAACTGATGTCTGTGATTGATGATATTGACTCCTTCTTGAACTTCATGATCTCGGCTACATCTCGATTATGGCATGCATACTTTCTTCTGAAAAAGCGTGGTGTTGCTCGATCGGATACAAGCGCCGATGTTGCCCTGACCGATCCGAACACCTACTTTGATCCGCTATAGACTATCGATCAGTTTCCACAGCATGACTCTCCAACAAATCAATAATGTTACGGATCAGTTGTGATTCGTCTGTGTCTGTTTTTGCTTATCTTCTAAGCCAGTGGCACTGGCAGATCACAACTGATTCGATTTCGATGGAGCCGAGGCTCTGTCTTCGTGTCGGTCCACACACAGTTCCATATTTCTTGGAGAGACTCGTGCGATAATTGGCAATATATATGTCTAAACATTGATTATTTTTTTTACAGATACATGCCAATGGAGTCAAATTATTATATGATAAATGTCTTATTTTCAGGGGTGCACCACACATTGTTGTTCCATTGTATATAATGCTATTGTAATATTCATGTTTGTTAATTTATGTCAATCTTCATTTATGGAGGAAATAAAGATGTAATAATAATAATAATTAAATTGATTTAATTTAAATATGATGTGCAGCGAGTTCATTCTTCCCGGTAGATGAGATATGTCCCAATAAAACTAAAGCCGCATATGTCGGTATATTTCACTTTTGGATTTGGTTTAAGGGTCAGACGCACGTTTGGCCAAAATTTCCTGGTATTTCAAAATGTATTTTCTCTAAATCTATCAGGAATATCTTTGTGAAATTTTGTACAAGAGATTATTGTGGTACCATACATAAGAACCATTGGACATTTGGTTATTATAATCTCATTTACTTTACTTTTATGGCATGAAAAATCTTTAAAATTTCACTGTGTTCAGGTACCGAGAACTACTGTAAAACAAATTTTTTTCGAAAGTGCATTTCATATATACATGATATCATATCTGAAGATCATGAGAGGAGACTTAATTTTTCTTGATTCATGAAATTTAATGATTATTTTCATTCAGAAAGACAAACTACCATAAATATTTTTTTATTATTGAGAATTTTCATGCCATGCTTGTTGGTCATTGAAAAATTGGGCTCAGTTTAGTTCTGGGTCATGGGTTCATAACCAAGTTAAATCTGACCACCATATCTCTTAACACTGTGGCCTAATTTCTGTTGATTGCTCCCTGCTTGAGTGGACAGCACCACATTTGAACATTTGTTTTCATTGTCTGGCATATTTGTGACTGCTTTATTCTTCATTATAATACATGGGGTATGATGCTATAATATGCAATTAAAAAGCTAACTCAACATTATGATACAAATGAAGCCTCCTCTCATGGAGTCAAGACAATAAGCTATTTGATGGTTGACATGTTGTTTGAAATTATAAATTTTTCTGGCAGTTCTCGGTACCTAAAGGGACAGAAACGAAACAAATATTTTCAACCTCTCAAATGTATTAAAATCCATTATTGTTATTGTCTCTTTATAATTGGTCTGATTCTATATATAATGAAAATTATCATATGTAAAAATTCCAAGATTTTTCACCAGATAGATCCAGAGAAATTCTTTGGTGAAAATCACTTGCCATTTCTGGCTGGATTTACTGTGATTTATGCAAAACGTGCATCTCCCCCTTAATATGGGTTGAAATAGACTGAAGCCATGTTTTTTCTTTTGCGAAAAACGAACGTCGTTCGTGGAAACAAAACCGACAGTACATTATGTCAATCAAAGCTATTCTTAAAGAAACATGTGTGCGGTGACGTCATACTGCAAGGGTTGCATGTGGAAGTTATTTATAGCGACAGTAATGCGACAAATAGCGGAGTTCGTCAGACTCAGTACGTGGAGCGTAAACTTTAGTATGATTTTAATCAGAAACTGATACATGAATTACATATATGCAGTTTTTTGTGTCCTTGATTTGAAGTGTTCACTGTATCGAACTGGATCAGCCTAACATGTTGATGGTTTATTTATATCACAAATATAAATATCTGCAACACTTGCTCGTTTTGTTTGGTGACAAAACTAATGGAGACACAATACTGTTAGTGACCATCTATGCTGCTATTGAATTAAGCTGTTTTGAACTCAATATAATATGACATTAAAATCGTAAATGACTGTTTTGTTCAAATACAAGACAGTGTTAAAAACTGGTCGGAAAACAAGTTTGAAAAACGGATAAAAACATTGGGTTTTTTTGGTGGGTACCCCAAATGGTAAAAAGCAAAAAAATGCACATACGTGTCTTAAATTTTTGTCCGACCCCCCCCCCCCCTCCAACTCAGAGAGGAACGGGCTTCTTTGGTACACGCGCGTGGAAGCGTCGTGGTTCGAGGCACTAACACTCTCATGATAGTTTCGTTAACCCATTCTATACTAAATGCTCATTGACAAAACTATAGTTCCCTTAGGAAATGTCCAGATAATAAGTTTAACAAACGACATGTTCAACTTATTATCTAAACATTTCCCACCAATGAATATGAATTTTTCTGCACTTGTGTTATTATTTCGTCTGCATGCTCATATATCCTTAACATCCCTCCAAATAAATAATATGCCATTCTAATGTATATTAATATATAACTGAGTGGGATAATCCATTCAGTAAAGAAAGGGTAAATGACGACCAAAAAGGCATCGCTTGGTCGGCTTTGAGCTCTGTGTGCTCATATATGGATTTATTAGAGCCACCCGACTGTCATCACATCTCTCTTGTGATCGTGGCGACACACGACTCTGGAGAACGATTTCTTAGTCGTGATTATTTGCTGACGGTTGTCTAAGCGGTGAAGTCACGTAAATAGTAGAGAGGCAAGCTGGAATTAACGGCAGACGATGTGGATTCTTGTTCTACCGTAAGTGTAAGTGTCTCAATTGGATGGAATCAGCAATATTGTAATTTATATTATTGGAATAAGTTGGAAAAGTTTCTTCGCGTAGTTATATATACAGTCGTTATTTGAAATGTTAAGACTGTCGCAATGTGTCATCTTTTTCGGATAGTTTTCAATATTTACGCTTGGAACTTTTAATTGAAAAATATCGACTGCGTTTCCAAATTCATTACCCATTCTAAAATAAAAATTCTACAATATTAAAATCGGAGATATTTTCGGATACTCATATATACAATACGAAAATTGGAGATTTTTCGGTTACTCTTTCTATAACTTCATTTTGATCGTTTTCATTGGTCGCACAGTTGGAATCAACAATCCTGGCATCGCGCCAAAAACGACGTATGCAGTTGCTGCTGTCCGAGCACTATACTGCGCTTTCTGGCAGAGTGACTGACACCGGTTAAGGTTATTGAGAAATAATCTTAATGTAATTATTAAGTGACGACAACCAATTGTTTCGCAATATTTTGGTGACTTGACAGCTTATGGCATGTTTAATGGGACCTATATAAGGTACTTAGAAGGTAAATGTGGAAAAAATATATAAGTCTGTAAAAACATCACAACAAAGAGGAGCATGGCGATAGATAAACTTTGTTCTCATATGCGTTATTATAGTTCACCAATAACGAATGTTCGCGTGTTGAAACCATTAGTATGTAAACGAAACTGTTACAGTGGTTTGTCAACAAACATTACTAATCGTGTAGTAAGTTCAAAATATTTTAGTCTAATATGATTTTCAGAATATTGTTCAATACTTTGACCTTGTCCAATGTTTACCGACCAGTTTTAATTAAACTCTGGTATCTTATTGGCTAATATAACTTTTATCGGTAATTCCACTACAACAGTAGTGATTTCGTAAAATGGTTTCAATGTGCGAAATATCGTTGTTATTATTAGAGAGTCATAATAAAACTAGAACAAAGCCGGTCTATTTGCACATGTACTTGTTGCTGATAGTGTGTGAAGACCGCTATAAAATGTATTTTATTTTGTACGAATCTACCTCGAATGCCTTTTGGTAACTAAACACTAAAGATTTCAAACGATTCTCTGTTGACGAACACTCGCCAACGAGGTCTATTTGGAGTTTCTCAAAGCTTTGAACATAAGCTCTTTATTACTTTCATATCAGGCGGGGTGGGTCAAAGAATTTTTATCATTAGGTGGTGGGTAGTCGAAAGAGGATACAAAAGGAATTTATTCCTCCATATTTTTCAATTATTTTTGGCCTTACATCTTAGAGATAATGTAATTTTAACATCAAAACTATGGTGAAACTTCAGAAATTTTTCCAATTTTTTTTATCGTGGTTTTTGTGGGATGAGTCGGGGGGGGGGGGGGGGTCATACAAAATTCCAGGATACAAGGTCCTTGTGTGTGAGTGGAGTCTGAGCGCTGATCGGAGATTTTTCCAATGTTATGTCAATTTTTTGTTCCAAATCCATGTTTAAAGATAAATTATGATATCCGCATGCTACAAAGAATCTCTGAATTGTAAATTACCTTTAACGTGGCTCACCCAATTGTCGCGTTATAAACATTGTAATCAATAGCGCATGCCAACTATCAGGGCAGCGTGAACAGATGCTGACTAAGACATTGAAATCAGAACACATGGAAGTGTTTCGCAATGATATATTCAATGACGATAGACCGACAGTGAAAAATAAACTACGAACCTATAGGATATTTAAAGATGAATACAAAATTGAGCCATATATGTCATTCACACACGATCACAAATTGCTCGCGAATTGTTTTCTAGATTGCGCGTGAGCAACCACATATTGGCAATAGAAAAAGGGAGACACAGACAACCAGTAATACCATTAGTCCGGCTGTGTTCGATGTGTGACAAACAATGTGTCGAATCTGAAATGCATTTTATCATTGAATGTAACGCATACGATGATTTAAGATCTAATTTATTCAGCGAAATTGAGAAACACGATAGTGAATTCAATAATTTGAATGACGCAGATAAATTTCCACTGATTATGAGAAATGATAATATTAAATTAATTAACAAGGTTTGCAGTCCGGCTATTCTTCCATCGGCGGAATAATAAAACTTGAAGAAATTGTTGAGGAATGTTGACAGGAACTGTGTTTGTTATAATAATTTGTTATGTATTGCTTATTTATGTATATTTACATACTAAGTGTTGTCATCACTAAATCCAGCATTCTGATTGGTCGGCGCCCACGTGGCTAGTTGCAATTATTTCTCGGTGAATGCGCAACAGCTAATAACTGCAAGCTCATAACAACATCGATACGTCGTTTGGGTTTGGAAAGACGAACGCGTAATGTTTTGGGCGCATTTGGATTCGCGCAGGATTGACTTAATAAATCATCGGGTTTCAATTGTTCCTGTTAACTTTTGCCAAGGGTGCTATGGGATATTTTGGGCTAGTTTTGTCACGATACACTTTTCGATTTAAATACATTTACAAAGTGGATTTTTCGCTAAATGTATATAAATATAAGGATTAATTGTCATGTGGGACTGTTTTTATGGAGATGTAACCGTGAGGGTAAGTGGTCATAACTTGTATGTAAAACGGAGGTAAGTGGTCATAACTTGTATGTAAAAACCCATCGGGTTTTACACAAGTTATGACCACTTACCTCACTGTTACATCTCCATAAAAACAGTCCACATGACAGTTAATCCTTATATATGATATTCACCAGTATCTTGCAACTGCCCATTGAGGTGTTTGCAATAAATTCTTGTATCTTGTATCTTGTAAGTTGGCAAGTTTGTCAGTTGCTTTCCTGTGTTCAGTGATTCCTACATGTAATGGGGCGATTTCTCAGTGAAATTTATCCTCTATACAGTCTTTTCCTCGATCTGATCATAATGACAGCACCGTGATATGGCATAGCAGCTATAACAACTATCAACCCCAACAAACCAAACAATCTAATATCAGTTTCTCAATTGGCAATGAGTTGACTTACCACTCAACGGTAATGGTGTTCCGGTGGTTATCAGATACGGTATTAGGATGAATAAAAGACCCAATGAGCAGAGCTGTACCCTTGTTTACCAGCACACGTCACTTATCAATGGTGATACATCATTCGATTTAGAGATCAGTTATTAATTTCCAACCCATTAATATTGCATTGTCAGAAGTAAATAAAGTCAGACCATGTGCTTGTAGTACTAGACAAAAATACATACATGACTAGGAATTATATTGAATAAATTACAGACATGACAATTGGAACTTATTCCCTATTCCTTATTCCTTATTTTCAAAAATGTCGTTTTCGACCGATTTGACGGCATGGTTGGGTGGCCCGCCCCAAATACCGCCTAGAAACACCCCGTCCCCCCACCATCACCCCCGGGGGTGCCACCCCGAGGGGGTGAAAATGCGGTATGGACCATTTTCGAGAACGGTAAGGATTTCGACCGATTTGACGGCATGGGTGGGTGGCCCGCCCCAAATACCACCTAAAAACACCCCCACCCCCACCCATCACCCCGGAGGGTGCCACCCCGAGGGGGTGAAAATGGGGTATGGACCATTTTCGAGTACGGCAAGGATTTCGACCGATTTGACGGCATGGGTGGGTGGCCCGCCCCAAATACCACCTAGAAACACCCCACCCCCCACCCATCACCCCCGGGGGTGCCACCCCGAGGGGGTGAAAATGGGGTATGGACCATTTTCGAGAACGGTAAGGATTTCGACCGATTTGACGGCATGGGTGGGTGGCCCGCCCCAAATACCACCTAGAAACACCCCACCCCCACCCATCACCCCCGGAGGGTGCCACCCCGAGGGGGTGAAAATGGGGTATGGACCATTTTCGAGAACGGTAAGGATTACGACCGATTTGACGGCATGGGTGGGTGGCCCGCCCAAACACCACCTAGAAACACCCAACCCCCCACCCATCACCCCCGGAGGGTGCCACCCCGAGGGGGTGAAAATGGGGTATGGACCATTTTCGAGAACGGTAAGGATTTCGACCGATTTGACGGCATGGGTGGGTGGCCCGCCCCAAATACCACCTAGAAACACCCCACCCCCCACCCATCACCCCCGGAGGGTGCCACCCCGAGGGGGTGAAAATGGGGTATGGACCATTTTCGAGAACGGTAAGGATTTCGACCGATTTGACGGCATGGGTGGGTGGCCCGCCCCAAATACCACCTAGAAACACCCCACCCCCACCCATCACCCCCGGAGGGTGCCACCCCGAGGGGGTGAA
Source organism: Siphonodentalium dalli (assembly GCA_032622095.1). Taxonomy (NCBI): domain Eukaryota; kingdom Metazoa; phylum Mollusca; class Scaphopoda; order Gadilida; family Siphonodentaliidae; genus Siphonodentalium; species Siphonodentalium dalli. Next base: position 71,245,491 of record CP136068.1, read on the forward strand.
AATGGGGTATGGACCATTTTCGAGAACGGTAAGGATTTCGACCGATTTGACGGCATGGGTGGGTGGCCCGCCCCAAATACCACCTAGAAACACCCCCACCCCACCCATCACCCCCGGAGGGTGCCACCCCGAGGGGGTGAAAATGGGGTATGGACCATTTTCGAGAACGGTAAGGATTTCGACCGATTTGACGGCATGGGTGGGTGGCCCGCCCCAAATACCACATAGAAACACCCCCACCCCCCCACCCATCACCCCCGGAGGGTGCCACCCCGAGGGGTGAAAATGGGATATGGACCATTTTCGAGATCGGTAAGGATTTCGACCGATTTGACGGCATGGGTGGGTGGCCCGCCCCAAATACCACATAGAAACACCCCCACCCCCCACCCATCACCCCCGGAGGGTGCCACCCCGAGGGGGTGAAAATGGGGTATGGACCATTTTCGAGAACGGTAAGGATTTCGACCGATTTGACGGCATGGGTGGGTGGCCCGCCCCAAATACCACCTAGAAACACCCCCACCCCACCCATCACCCCCGGAGGGTGCCACCCCGAGGGGGTGAAAATGGGGTATGGACCATTTTCGAGAACGGTAAGGATTACGACCGATTTGACGGCATGGGTGGGTGGCCCGCCCAAATACCACCTAGAAACACCCCACCCCCACCCATCACCCCCGGAGGGTGCCACCCCGAGGGGGTGAAAATGGGGTATGGACCATTTTCGAGAACGGTAAGGATTTCGACCGATTTGACGGCATGGGTGGGTGGCCCGCCCCAAATACCACCTAGAAACACCCCACCCCCCACCCATCACCCCCGGAGGGTGCCACCCCGAGGGGGTGAAAATGGGGTATGGACCATTTTCGAGAACGGTAAGGATTTCGACCGATTTGACGGCATGGGTGGGTGGCCCGCCCCAAATACCACCTAGAAACACCCCCACCCCCATCCATCACCCCCGGAGGGTGCCACCCCGAGGGGGTGAAAATGGGGTATGGACCATTTTCGAGAACGGTAAGGATTTCGACCGATTTGACGGCATGGGTGGGTGGCCCGCCCCAAATACCACATAGAAACACCCCCACCCCCCCCCCCCACCCATCACCCCCGGAGGGTGCCACCCCGAGGGGTGAAAATGGGATATGGACCATTTTCGAGATCGGTAAGGATTTCGACCGATTTGACGGCATGGGTGGGTGGCCCGCCCCAAATACCACATAGAAACACCCCACCCCCCACCCATCACCCCCGGAGGGTGCCACCCCGAGGGGGTGAAAATGGGGTATGGACCATTTTCGAGAACGGTAAGGATTTCGACCGATTTGACGGCATGGGTGGGTGGCCCGCCCCAAATACCACCTAGAAACACCCCCACCCCCCACCCCCCACCCATCACCCCCGGAGGGTGCCACCCCGAGGGGGTGAAAATGGGGTATGGACCATTTTCGAGCACGGTAAGGATTTCGACCGATTTGACGGCATGGGTGGGTGGTCCGCCCCAAATACCACCTAGAAACACCCCCACCCCCACCCATCACCCCCGGAGGGTGCCACCCCGAGGGGGTGAAAATGGGGTATGGACCATTTTCGAGAACGGTAAGGATTTCAACCGATTTGACGGCATGGGTGGGTGGCCCGCCCCAAATACCACATAGAAACACCCCCCACCCCACCCATCACCCCCGGAGGGTGCCACCCCGAGGGGGTGAACATGGGGTATGGACCATTTTCGAGAACGGTAAGGATTTCGACCGATTTGACGGCATGGGTGGGTGGCCCGCCCCAAATACCACCTAGAAACACCCCCACCCCCACCCCCGGAGGGTGCCACCCCGAGGGGGTGAAAATGGGGTATGGACCATTTTCGAGAACGGTAAGGATTTCGACCGATTTGACGGCATGGGTGGGTGGCCCGCCCCAAATACCACCTAGAAATACCCCCACCCCCCACCCATCACCCCCGGAGTGTGCCACCCCGAGGGGGTGAAAATGAAATGGGGTATGGACCATTTTCGAGATCGGTAAGGATTTCGACCGATTTGACGGCATGGGTGGGTGGCCCGCCCCAAATACCACATAGAAACACCCCCACCCATCACCCATCACCCCGGAGGGTGCCACCCGAGGGGGTGAAAATGGGGTATGGACCATTTTCGAGTACGGTAAGGATTTCGACCGATTTGACGGCATGGGTGGGTGGCCCGCCCCAAATACCACCTAGAAATACCCCCACCCATCACCCCCGGAGTGTGCCACCCCGAGGGGGTGAAAATGGGGTATGGACCATTTTCGAGATCGGTAAGGATTTCGACCGATTTGACGGCATGGGTGGGTGGCCCGCCCCAAATACCACATAGAAACACCCCCACCCCCACCCATCACCCCCGGAGGGTGCCACCCCGAGGGGGTGAAAATGGGGTATGGACCATTTTCGAGAACGGTAAGGATTTCGACCGATTTGACGGCATGGGTGGGTGGCCCACCCCAAATACCACCTAGAAACACCCCCACCCCCACCCATCACCCCCGGAGGGTGCCACCCCGAGGGGGTGAAAATGGGGTATGGACCATTTTCGAGAACGGTAAGGATTTCGACCGATTTGACGGCATCGGTGGGTGGCCCGCCCCAAATAACACATAGAAACACCCCCACCTCCCACCCATCACCACCGGAGGGTGCCACCCCGAGGGGGTGAAAATGGGGTATGGACCATTTTCGAGAACGGTAAGGATTTCGACCGATTTGACGGCATGGGTGGGTGGCCCGCCCCAAATACCACCTAGAAACACCCCCAGCCCCACCCATCACCCCCGGAGGGTGCCACCCCGAGGGGGTGAAAATGGGGTATGGACCATTTTCGAGAACGGTAAGGATTTCGACCGATTTGACGGCATGGGTGGGTGGCCCGCCCCAAATACCACCTAGAAACACCCCACACCCCACCCATCACCCCGGAGGGTGCCACCCCGAGGGGGTGAAAATGGGGTATGGACCATTTTCGAGAACGGTAAGGATTTCGACCGATTTGACGGCATGGGTGGGTGGCCCGCCCCAAATACCACCTAGAAACACCAGCACCCCCACCTTTCACCTCCGGAGGGTGCCATCCCGAGGGGGTGAAAATGGGGTATGGACCATTTTCGAGAACGGTAAGGATTTCGACCGATTTGACGGCATGGGTCGGTGGCCCGCCCCAAATACCACCTAGAAACACCCCCACCCCCACCCATCACCCCCGGAGGGTGCCACCCCGAGGGGGTGAAAATGGGGTATGGACCATTTTCGAGAACGGTAAGGATTTCGACCGATTTGACGGCATGGGTGGGTGGCCCGCCCCAAATACCACCTAGAAACATCCCCACCCCACACCCATCACCCCCGGAGGGTGCCACTCCGAGGGGGTGAAAATGGGGTATGGACCATTTTCGAGAACGGTAAGGATTTCGACCGATTTGACGGCATGGGTGGGTGGCCCGCCCCAAATACCACCTAGAAACACCCCCACCCCCCCACCCATCACCCCAGGAGGGTGCCACCCCGAGGGGTGAAAATGGGGTATGGACCATTTTCGAGAACGGTAAGGATTTCGACCGATTTGACGGCATGGGTGGGTGGCCCGCCCCAAATACCACCTAGAAACACCCCCACCGCCCACCCATCACCCCCGGAGGGTGCCACCCCGAGGCGGTGAAAATGGGGTATGGACCATTTTCGAGAACGGTAAGGATTTCGACCGATTTGACGGCATGGGGTGGGTGGCCCGCCCCAAATACCACCTAGAAATACCCCACCCCCACCCATCACCCCCAGAGGGTGCCACCCCGAGGGGGTGAAAATGGGGTATGGACCATTTTCGAGATCGGTAAGGATTTCGACCGATTTGACGGCATGGGTGGGTGGCCCGCCCCAAATACCACCTAGAAACACCCCCACCCCTCACCCATCACCTCGGAGGGTGCCACCCCTAGGGGGTGAAAATGGGGTATGGACCATTTTCGAGAACGGTAAGGATTTCGACCGATGGCCCGCCCCAAATACCACCTAGAAATACCCCACCCCCACCCATCACCCCCAGAGGGTGCCACCCCGAGGGGGTGAAAATGGGGTATGGACCATTTTCGAGATCGGTAAGGATTTCGACCGATTTGACGGCATGGGTGGGTGGCCCGCCCCAAATACCACCTAGAAACACCCCCACCGCCCACCCATCACCCCCGGAGGGTGCCACCCCGAGGCGGTGAAAATGGGGTATGGACCATTTTCGAGAACGGTAAGGATTTCGACCGATTTGACGGCATGGGTGGGTGGCCCGCCCCAAATACCACCTAGAAATACCCCACCCCCATCCATCACCCCCGGAGTGTGCCTCCCCGAGGGGGTGAAAATGGGGTATGGACCATTTTCGAGATCGGTAAGGATTTCGACCGATTTGACGGCATGGGTGGGCGGCCCGCCCCAAATACCACATAGAAACACCCCCACCCCCCCCCCCCCCCACCCATCACCCCCGGTGGGTGCCTCCCCGAGGGGGTGAA